>OY977947.1:10785577-13185577 GCA_963854355.1 Epinotia brunnichana
TTCAACAAAATCGGTTAGATCATTTTTGATATATTGAACTTTGATATGAAAAAGTCGCGGATTTTTCTACTTATCTAAGTTGTAGTTATTACGTTAATAGCCTGCTACTGAACTTTTCGAAGGTGGGTCCCTAATTTACTCTACAGTAAGCATATTTTTTAAGCATGTTGCAATGTCATAATCATAACTAATGGATCTTAAAACATTAATTCTAATACATTTTTAACCTACTACACCAAGATCTAACATACAGTATAACATATAGTATATGTATATAGATAATCACATTATTATGCACTTATCAATGAAACTTTTTTACTATCAACTAAAACATAAATAACGGCATGAGTTTTGTGTGTTTATTTTTAATGTGTGACAAGTAATAACATTGTTTTTTTTTTTTTTTCTTCGATATTTACCTAACATTGTGTATACGTATAGGTTGTTTATTTATTATTCACAGAAGAGTATTGTAAAAGTTGTTAGTTGTTGTTGTGCACTATCACTATAATATAAAGGCTTTATTAACTTTTTTCAAAAATCTTTTCTATACTAATTAATTATTCTGCTAAATAGGATCAACGCATCAAGGCGATGTTGACCTATTTAAAGGTATTAATTCACAATGTGTTGCAATGTCAGCATGTGCAACTACATTTTCCTGTATTAAAAATCGCGAAAAATTCACTGCCGGCGAAATTGACTCTATCTTAAATAGTGGTCATAGTCTCTATCTCGAAAAACGTCCCGAGACAACTTGGTACGATCCTAACGTTGAACGATATTTAGCTGTCGACGAATTACCTTCCGATATACGAGTAGGGAACCATTTGGCAACAATCACCACTCGCTGGCTAAACAACGGCTTGTATCCAACATCACTGCAAAATCATTGCGCGCAACTAAACGAACTAGAGGCAACTTTAGGTAATATCGTTTTCGATGCTGACCATTCCGATGTACGTGATAGTTACATTTTTACGGGATTTAGCAATACGGTATCTTTTTGGCGACATGATAATGCATTTTATTATTTCAACAGTCACGGTGTCGATGAATTCAACAAATACCACCCCGACACACGTGCACTGTATGCGGCCAGGTTGTTTCGATGCCCGAGCATCAAAACACTCGCAAAGCTATTGTTCACCATAGTAATGTATGGTAACAATCAGTACGAGATTAATAGAATAAGTTTGGTTTCTTCTCGCGTTCATTTGCCATCTCGTACTGCAGTAGCAGTTTTAGACAGACTTCCGATCACAGAGCCTGCTCCATCAGTTGAGAAAGTGGATTTAAAATTGACTTGCAATAAACCGGTCGTAGTATTAGAGAAAATTCCAATTTCTGATCTTGCCCCGTATACGAAAGATATCTGCTCCTACGATCCGAAATTATCATCTGGCCAAGCAGTAGTTGCTTTAGAGAAATTGCCTATATCGGAATTGTCAGCCAAACAGATCGCGCAATATGCTCCTGATTTAAAGCTGTCGTATCTTAAACCAACGGTGGTTTTGGATCGTTTGCCTTCAATTCCAGCAGTGGAAACCAAAATTGAGGGGCAAAAACCGCGGGGGCGACCCAAGAAACAGAAAAGGGGTAGAACGGGTAGCGTCACGAATGCCCACCTTAATGCTGCTTTAAAATACAAGAAAAATAATCCGGATACGCTTAGGGAGACCGAAAAATCCAGTTATCAGCAAACCCGATCATCGAAAATCGCCGCAGTAACCCGCTACAACGAGGAAAACCCCAATATTCATAGAGCCGCAGTAAACCGTTATACAAAAGCGAACCCGGATGTTCAAAGGGCTGCCCGGCAGCGCTATGAAAAACGTAGGCATATCGATGTAAATTTACGCGATTCTTCTAACCTCATAGGACAACGTACTGCAGATGACTTGAATCCCGTTCAAACTTATAGTTTGAAAAAGTATCCTTTGTTGAGTTCCGACATTTACAAATGTCGTTATTGTCTCGCACCTCTCTTCGACGAAGAGAAATCGCGTACCATGTGGTGCTGTGGTAGCGGTGCCTACAAGGTACAAAATTTCCCTCCTCTTACCGAGGACTTTTACTGGCATCCATCTTTTCAGAGAAGTTCACGAGCATATAATAATTTGTTCGCTTTCAGCGCCTTGGGAACTTCTCACGGTTTCCATCATCCCGAAATGGGCATTTCCTTTGTTAAAGTACAGGGCCGCGTTTATCATAGAGTTTTCGATCTGAGTTACACTGACTCAACCAATCCCATCGGTCTTTACATTCAAGACGATGACGAGCGCGAGAGGCTCGCTGTAGGTAGAAACCTCGACATGGAGGTGATCCGATCCATTTCACACTTCATGCATGAAGTCAATCCCTACATTTCCTGCTTTAAACGTTTAAGTCTGGAGACATCAGAGCACGCCCATTTGATATTTGAATCCACGTCGCGCGCGCGTCACGGTAATATTCTTGGGGATCGTCCCATTGGTAACGAAATAGCTGCAATAATTAGTACAGAACAGGAACGTTTTATTCCGCGTAGTGTAGCCATATGGAAAATCGGCGGTAAAAAACCACATTTAGTCGATCTCCTAAATCCATTGTATGAAAGTTTGCAATATCCTTTGTTGTATCCGCACGGTAATCCGGGGTGGCACCCCGGCATGACAGATAAGAGAAATGCAAAATTAACGCTTAACAAGTACATCCGTTGCCTTTTACTTTGCGAGTCGCGTTTTTCACATTTTGGTCGTTTATCCGAGGAATGGATTGTGGATATGCATTGTAGAATACTAGAGGAAAGATTACGTTTTATTCAAAACTTGCAGACCGGTAAACACCGAGATGGTGGTGGACTTAGAATGGCCCCACTCGACGAACTGCTATCCCATAACAATGCAAGTAGTAACGCCAATGTTCCTGTCCAAATTCGTGAGGACGAGACCATACAGGGCGAAGGTGGCGTCGTTCCCGGTCGCGTGTATCTGCCGAATAGTTTTACGGGTTCCGAGCGATACATGAAATGTAAATATCTGGACGCCATTGCCTTGATGAACAGACTGGGTCCGCCATCATTTTTCCTCACAATGACGTGTAATCCAAAATGGCCTGAAATAAAGGGGTCGACACCGGCGGGACAAAACCCTTCTCCACTTTTATGCTCGCGAGTTTTTAATTTGAAACTTGCCGAGCTCTTGCAAGACATCCGCTCTGAAAATTGGTTCGGCAAGTGCGTGTACATCATGCACGTAATAGAGTTCCAAAAGAGAGGTCTTCCTCACGCACACATATGCTTTAGAGTGGAGAACGGTCCCGTGCAAAACGTCGACATTGATAGTTTTGTGAGAGCCGACATACCCAGTCCGACAGAAGCTAACGGTAGGCTCCGAAAGGCGGTCCTGACTCATATGGTTCACGGACCTTGCGGAATTAACTACCGAACAGATTTGCAGTGCTGGGATTCCGAATCCCGGAAATGCACCCGTTATTTTCCCAAACGGGAAACTAACGTGACGTTTTGTGATGACAAAGGATTTATCCATTTGCGCCGCGACGGTAGTAACGAAGCAACGATTAAATATCGCGGTAGAGACGTGACCGTCAACGATTTATGGGTTGTACCCTACAACGCTGCTTTGCTATTGAAGTATGACTGTCACATGAATTTGGAGGTAACATCGTCGCGATCCGTTATTAAATATCTATTTAAATACATCACAAAAGGCGCGGATGCTGCACGTGTAGCGTTAATTCCAGACGAGATCCGTAACAATGAAATTGAAATTTATGTAACGAAAAGGTACATTGGTTCGTGCGACGCGGCGTGGAGGATAATGAATTTCAATTTAACAGCTCATGAACCACCTGTCATCATGCTTCCGGTACATTTGCCAGATAAACAGAATGTCGCTTTTCAGGCAGGCAACATACCGCAAGCTATACAAGGGTCAGGTAGCAAGTTGATCTCGTATTTCGCGAGACCACAGGAATTTGACAATGTCACGTACATGGACTTTTACGATAAATTCATCATTCATCATAGTCGTCCGAATATTAAAGGCACCGAAATTATCGAATTATCCAACGGTAAATTCGCCACGCTTAGATTGAGGGGTCAACCGGTCACGCGTCTGTTTTGGGTCGCTCCAAATAGAGGTGAACAATTTTATCTGCGCTTGCTCTTGTCCGCGTTCCCCTGTCGTAGTTTTGAGGATCTCATCAGACTGGGTGGTGACGATTGCACCACGTTCCAAGATGCAGCGAGAGCAACTGGGATAGCTGATGATGAGTCCGAGTACCGCAGAGCAATGGAGGAAGCTTCTACTTTTATGACCGCGCCGCGTTTACGCCGCTTTTTAGTCATGTTAGCGGTCAACGGCGTCCCAGTCTCGCCGCTGTGGGAAAGTTTCAAAGATCAACTGAGCGAAGATTTCACCAGAAGGGTTCCGGCGAGTCAATTAGTTAGGGCACATGAGAAAAGTCTCATCATCATCAATAGGCTACTCCTCAGGCACGGTAGCAACCTGAGCGAGCAGGGATTACCGGTGGTAGAGGACGATACCACCGAACTAGGCCGCGAACGCGTCGAATACGACAAGGAGCTACTTAATGAATTCGTAGGTGTTTGGTCGTCCAAACTTTCAGTTGATCAACAGGCCGTGTACGACTACGTACACAAATTAGTTACAAACAAAGAGTTCCGCGAAAAACACGACACGGCAATATTTGTTGATGGTCCGGCAGGTACAGGGAAAACGTTGCTATTAAATTTAATTACATCGTACGTGCGCGGCGAATTGAACGGTGTCGTGTTGTGTGCAGCTAGCTCGGGAATAGCTGCACAAAACTATCCGAATGGTATGACAGCTCATAGTTTATTTAAATTTCCCATCAGTCTTCCGGACGACCTTGGATATTGGAACATGACTAACGGTTCTCAACGAGCGGATCTTATACGTAATTCTGACGTCATCATCTATGACGAGGCCCCTATGGCACATAAATATTTAATTCACATGCTCGATCGATCCCTTAGAGATCTAATGCAATCTAACTTGATTTTTGGTGGTAAAGTAGTTATTTTCGCTGGCGACTTTCGTCAGATTCCCCCCGTGGTGACGAACGCACTGACAGACTCGGACGTAGTAAACTGTTCGGTAAAATCTTCGCCGGTCTGGCAAAAATTAAGAATTTTCTCACTGGTGACTTCCCAACGACAAACTGATCCCGAATTCTCGAAATTTTTACTCGACATAGGATCCAACCTTTTGCCGGCCGCGCGCGTCAAAGTAGGTAGAAATGTTCAAAATTTAATCGACCTCTCTGATATTCCACACGTAACATCACTGAGCGATTTGATTGATTTCGTTTTTCCCTTTGCCGTCATGGACGAACCCGACATATGCGCCGGTCGCGCTATACTTTCCACCCACAACGCGGGCGTCAAGGAGATCAACAACTCAATCTTATCACTCTTACCGACAGAACCGATGCATTTCTTCTCCGTTGATAAAACCGATAGTGATGACGCCGATCAACTTTTATTAGGGCCGGAGGTACTAAATAAATTTCAACCCAAGGGCGTGCCGGAACACGATTTAGTGTTAAAGGTTGGTTGCGTTTGCATGATCATCCGCAATCTCAGCTTTGCGGATGGTTTAGTGAACGGAACCAAAGTGATTGTAGTAGCGGCCACACCACACCTCATTACAGTTAGAAAGCGAAATCAGTTCAACGAACACTTCTTGATCCCGCGTATTTCATTCAAGGCCGAAATAGAGAAGAATAGTCCGATACAGATGTTAAGGAAACAGTTTCCGTTACAGGTGTGCTACGCGATGTCCATTCACAAGAGTCAGGGCCAGACCATCAGCCGGGTAGGCGTCGATTTGCGTTCCGATGTATTCAGTCACGGGCAGCTATATGTTGCTTTAGGCCGCGTTCAAAAGAGAGAGGATATTAAAATTTTAATTATAGCTGATAGGGTCATTAATAATAGATGTATGACAAATAATGTAGTATACCCGCAACTGTTGAAATAATGTAAAAGTAGAGCTTCCCCTAAAACATTGTAAATTGTTCACCTCTAATTCGGGTAGGTAATTTGTTTTTATTTTGTTTTTTCTATCCATACAAACATGCTGACGTCGCAACCGTGAATATGTTTTATTTTATTTCATACATTCATCACAACATTAACGAGTGAGATAACAAAAACTATATTGCAGGGAGTCTGTGACAATTGTATGTTGTTGATTGTTGTGTGAAAATAAACACCCTATGCCTTTATCGATCCTTACAGGGGGAGTGTATGTCTTTAAATTTACCATTGTATTTTTTGCGTAGCTGCGCTTGATGTATGACTCGGTAGTCTGAGATGTGATATCAGTTTTATAACAATCGGCAGTGGATGAGTCGGTCGCCGCTGTTTGGATTGACATAAAGACGGCAGACCGTTTAATACGGAACGATGTTGGGTCCAAGGACAAATCACGCGAGTAGCACTCGGCAAGAGGGACCCAATGGCAATACTGAATGTAACTGCAGCCGACGTATTGCGGCGAGTGGTTTTGGACAAGAGATTCGTAAGGGTGACTGTTACCATACTGTTCAACTCACAGGTCGACCGGGCGGCGCGAGCGAACCGTCTTTTCTGCTGATTGGCCTTTCTGCGAGCTGTAATGCAGAGATTCCAGTGTACAGCGAACGGTGAGTGTGTCTCTGTTGACGATCGATTACATTCCACTGACAATGCCAATTGACATTGGTTTCTAGAGGATTGAGAATTGACTGTTATAAAGGATTGAAATAAGCTCGGCCGGAATTATTATTCATGGTCGAGCTTATTTCAATCCCTTATTTTTATTTATATATGTATTTATCAATTATTTTCGTATGTATACATACAGCTGTTTTTATCCAAATTTATATCTAGCGTTTTTTTTTTTTTTTTTCAATAATATCCTAATTTACAATTTGCAGAATATCTCATTATTACGCATTTAACTATTCAGCCCTCCAGCGCCTCATTCCGTAGCAAGGTGACATGTAAATCCGTTAAAATATAAAAATAGTTTACAATAATAGCCCGTAGGTATCAATTTTCTAACACAAAAACAATCGTTAGAGGCGATTAGACGATAATTACATTTACATATAATAGGATTTTTTTTTATTTTCGTTACTCATTTATACTCACAAAATATCACTTATGGTTATTGTCTTTGTAGTATGCAGCTATTGAAATTATTAACATTTACCATCAATTGTTTTATTGTTATATCAAGTACATTCGATTTGAAATTTGAACATGTCGACCGCAATTCGCTTTTCAATCAGAACAGGCCGCTCGCTTCATTAGTATATTACTATAAACACTCGTATCGGATTGGACATAACAATTTCAAACAATAATTAATCTAAATCTGAACATATAAAACACGCAAATAGTGACATAATAATCAAGCAAGCTGCCTCTTGTGACCGCATCGCGTGACATATGGCCGATTATTTCAGCATGTGTAACGCGACGCGCGATTTGGTCACAACAGGCCGCTCGCTTAGTTAGTATATCACTATAAACACTCGTATCAGATCCAACATGAAAGTTTTGAACAATAATTAATGCAAGATGGAGTAAATCAACTCCTCAGCAGCCTTTGCTAAGCCAAAGGCACCTTTGTTTGAAACATCTAAATCTAAACATGTAATACACGCATATAGTGACATAGTAATTGAACAAGCTGCCTCTTGTGACCGCATCGCGTGACACATGGCCGATTATTTCAGCATGTGTAACGCGACGCGCGATTTGGTCACAACAGGCCGCTCGCTTAGTTAGTATATCACAATAAACACTCGTATCGGATCCAACGCGACAACACCTAAACAAATTTATCTAATACACGTATATAGTAACATAATGATCGAGCAAGTTGCCTCGCTTTGTTAGTATATCACTATAAACACTCGTATCACATCCAACATGACAGTTTTGAACAAAAATTAATGCAAGATGGAGTAAATCAACTCCTCAGCAGCCTTTGCTAAGCCAAAGGCACCTTTGTTTGAAACATCTAAATCTAAACATGTAATACACGCATATAGTGACATAGTAATTGAACAAGCTGCCTCTTGTGACCGCATCGCGTGACACATGGCCGATTATTTCAGCATGTGTAACGCGACGCGCGATTTGGTCACAACAGGCCGCTCGCTTAGTTAGTATATCACAATAAACACTCGTATCGGATCCAACGCGACAACACCTAAACAAATTTATCTAATACACGTATATAGTAACATAATGATCGAGCAAGTTGCCTCGCTTTGTTAGTATATCACTATAAACACTCGTATCACATCCAACATGACAGTTTTGAACAAAAATTAATGCAAGATGGAGTAAATCAACTCCTCAGCAGCCTTTGCTAAGCCAAAGGCACCTTTGTTTGAAACATCTAAATCTAAACATGTAATACACGCATATAGTGACATAGTAATTGAACAAGCTGCCTCTTGTGACCGCATCGCGTGACACATGGCCGATTATTTCAGCATGTGTAACGCGACGCGCGATTTGGTCACAACAGGCCGCTCGCTTAGTTAGTATATCACAATAAACACTCGTATCGGATCCAACGCGACAACACCTAAACAAATTTATCTAATACACGTATATAGTAACATAATGATCGAGCAAGTTGCCTCGCTTTGTTAGTATATCACTATAAACACTCGTATCACATCCAACATGACAGTTTTGAACAAAAATTAATGCAAGATGGAGTAAATCAACTCCTCAGCAGCCTTTGCTAAGCCAAAGGCACCTTTGTTTGAAACATCTAAATCTAAACATGTAATACACGCATATAGTGACATAGTAATTGAACAAGCTGCCTCTTGTAACCGCATCGCGTGACACATGGCCGATTATTTCAGCATGTGTAACGCGACGCGCGATTTGGTCACAACAGGCCGCTCGCTTTGTTAGTATATCACTATAAACACTCGTATCACATCCAACATGAAAGTTTTGAACAAAAATTAATGCAAGATGGAGTAAATCAACTCCTCAGCAGCCTTTGCTAAGACAAAGGCACCTTTGTTGGAAACATCTAAATCTAAACATGTAATTCACGCATATAGTGACATAGTAATAGAACAAGCTGCCTCATGTGACCGCATCGCGTGACATAATATGGCCGATTATTTCAACATGTGTAATGCGACGCGCGATTTGGTCACAAAAGGCCGCTCGCTTTGTTAGTTTATCACTATAAACATTCGTATCACATCCAACATGACAGTTTTGAACAATAATTAATGCATGATGGAGTAAATCAACTCCTCAGCAACCTTTGCTAAGCCAAAGGCACCTTTGTTTGAAACATCTAAATCTAAACATGTAATACACGCATATAGTGACATAGTAATTGAACAAGCTGCCTCTTGTGACCGCATCGCGTGACACATGGCCGATTATTTCAGCATGTGTAACGCGACGCGCGATTTGGTCACAACAGGCCGCTCGCTTAGTTAGTATATCACAATAAACACTCGTATCGGATCCAACGCGACAACACCTAAACAAATTTATCTAATACACGTATATAGTAACATAATGATCGAGCAAGTTGCCTCGCTTTGTTAGTATATCACTATAAACACTCGTATCACATCCAACATGACAGTTTTGAACAAAAATTAATGCAAGATGGAGTAAATCAACTCCTCAGCAGCCTTTGCTAAGCCAAAGGCACCTTTGTTGGAAACATCTAAATCTAAACATGTAATTCACGCATATAGTGACATAGTAATAGAACAAACTGCCTCATGTGACCGCATCGCGTGACATAATATGGCCGATTATTTCAACATGTGTAATGCGACGCGCGATTTGGTCACAAAAGGCCGCTCGCTTTGTTAGTTTATCACTATAAACATTCGTATCACATCCAACATGACAGTTTTGAACAAAAAATAATGCAAGATGGAGTAAATCAACTCCTCAGCAGCCTTTGCTAAGCCAAAGGCACCTTTGTTTGAAACATCTAAATCTAAACATGTAATACACGCATATAGTGACATAGTAATTGAACAAGCTGCCTCTTGTGACCGCATCGCGTGACACATGGCCGATTATTTCAGCATGTGTAACGCGACGCGCGATTTGGTCACAACAGGCCGCTCGCTTAGTTAGTATATCACAATAAACACTCGTATCGGATCGAACGCGACAACACCTAAACAAATGTATCTAATACACGCATATAGTAACATAGTAATTGAGCAAGTTGACTCTTGTAACCGCATTACGTGACAAATGACCGATTATTTGAACGATGATTGATTCGAATATAACAGATCGCTGGGTCAATCAGTATAATAATATACTGATTGAACCAGCGATCTGTTATATTCTGTTATATTTAATCATAAGATCAAAGTACACAGATTAAATTATGTTATACCAAATAAAAAATAAAATGGAGCATAATAACTTTAGTTTGAAAGGCATATCAATTTGTACATGCATTATATTCAATTTAAGTCTCAGAGTATGTCACGATTCGGTTAACAAACATGAGCTTGAATATTTTTGTACTTAATGATTATAATTGGTAAAATTCCTCAAATTTAAAACTATAATTTGCCATTTTCAACTCTGAAACGTTAAAATACTAGAAGATCTACAACCACTTCATCTCTTTAATCTCCTTACCAATTGTGAAGAAACTTTCGAAGGCCTCACTTCTTTCGCCAAATACAACCGGCGTGCAAACCATCGAACAATGCAATTTATCAACACTACAATTTATTGGAACACTACGAGTAACATTACGACGGTATGCATAAAATGACCACAGTCTATGGACGCCTGCAGCTTCATCAGAGTCACATATATTACTCTCTCCTGACCGGTTTCAACCTCGGCGACTTCTTCAACTCTGGCGTTGATGGCAGTCCTCTATTCGGAAGCAGTCAAGTGCGCAGGGTATATTAAAGTGCAGAAACGTACGCGCAAACGCAGGTGCACCCTCTCGTCGTAGCTCTCTTGAGTCCAATGGAACGTTACACCGCTACATACGACCAGAAGAGAATTTGGATGCAGCAGTGTCTAGCGATAGCAACTCAACCTTGATTGGCAATAAGTGAAGAAACCTACGCAAGAAAAAGAAACAAGTACATTGGTTTTTGTTTAACTAACTTCAATCAACATCCTCTCTTCAGTTCAAGTTTTCGCACATGCTTTCCGTATGAATTTAATTTTAATCAAGAACAAACATCAGTTCCAGTCACAGACGCATACTCGTCTACTGAAAAAACCCATTCGAAATATCATCAAAGTGATACGAGCGCTTTCAACTAAACATAATGGAAATGAAGTTGCTTCGGACTACGGCGTAGGTAGCACTATGAGCGTGAACAAGAAGAAACGTAAAGTAAGATGCAAAAATGGCAAATTAAAAGTTGATTTTTTATTAGACATCATTCTATTTAATTTAAATATTTTTTGTAACTCACTCAATAATTGTAATGAAAAAATTAATTGTATAATATTCAAAAACTAACAAAAATGTATAATATACCTTATTAATAATGTGAATATAAAAATGTACCAACCATATTGTAAACATATGAAAAACATGAAGAACGAAAACATGATTGTATGAAGATTCATAACATGCTGCTGAGATTGAGAAGAATCTGTGAATCCCGCCAATTTGGAAAACACCATCACACCGATCCGTCAAAAAAGACTAATAATTAAAAAAAAAAAACAAGCATCACTATCACAAAAAAAACATAAACGTAAAAAAGAAAAACGTTATACAAACGCAAAAAGAATGATGCGTTACTCGCAAAAAAAATTATGCGAATTATCATAATATTAGTTAAGCATATCACGCTTTAATTCATTGTTATTTGACGTATTCCGAGATTTACTTGATATAAGTAGGTACATTTACAATTTGTAAGATTATGTGTTCACCCAGTTCAAATAAACCGTCATATTACACTAATTAAGTTTGCTGCCTTATGAGACTGCTTTACATGGCACATGCTAAATTAATCAATTCCTTTTCTTCACGATCGAAATATTAATTGATTAATGTAGTATTTGCATCGCGACTTGGAAGGCTGTTATATATATATATATATATATATATATATATATATATAAGGTGGTTCCTTATATCGATAAGTTTTGTTTCACGTCTTAAAATACATTTAGTACAATATTCAATAAAATACCAGAACAAACCGCATTATAAAATAATTACATGTGGCATTTACTCGACTATTAAGTACAGCAGCTTGAGCAGAAGCAATCTACATTTATTGCAATTAAGAAACATATATAGACAAATAAATAATAATTTGTAGAGTAAATGCATCGCGACTCATGGAAATCATTTTAAAAGGCGATTTGCTAAACCAATCCATATAAAATAAATAATGTAATGAAAATCTGTCGATTGACCACTTCAAACTTTAATCATATTGAATGTGATAAACTGACTTACGTCTTCAAATAATATTCAACAGGCCGCACTCATATAGACAATAGCTAAAACTGATATATATAATTTTTAACATAAAACCAACTTTGAAAACTTATTTACAATGTCACCTGTACCATTACAAACACCGCACGTTTTATTTATTAGTTTTATTTGTATAATATATTTAAGTCAATTCTCAATCCTCTAGAAACCAATGTTAATTGACATTGTCAGTGGAATGTAATAGATCGTCAACAGAGACACACTCACCGTTCGCTGTACACTGGAACCTCTGTTGCTTAGGTTTTTTTTACGTACAGGTAACAGGAACGGTGACACCACGCGCGCGCTATCAGTCGACTATGATCCCATAGTCGACTGATAGCGCCTCGTGTCGTGTCGCTGAACTTGTCACCTGTATATAAAAAAGACCTTTGGCTCACAGAAGGGGACCAATCAGCAGCAAAGACGGCCAACTCGCACCCCTCGGTCGACCCGTGCGCTGCACAGTGTGTAACACTCACCTATACGAATCTCTCCTTCGGAATCACTCCCCGTGATACGTCAGTTGCACATGCATTCAGTACCGTCATTTTGTTCTCTCCTCTGCCGACAGCCACACGTGTGTTCTGTCCTTGGCTTTAACGTCGTTTTCTTTATTAAACGAACCCGTCTGTCATCCTAAGAAATAATGCAGCTCGAGCTGCATTATTTCTTAGGATGGTGACCGTCATCTTTATCTTAATTCATACAGCATTCAACTGCCCTCTTCCAATGCTGATTGTTATCAAACAATACGATCCTCAGACTACGTTGTCATACGTCCAGTTCGGTTATTTATTAAATTGTATGGTCCGATTTATTGATGTATATTTAATCTGTATAGTTTCATAAATTCGTTTTGTGTATTCTTTTCACTTGGTAATTACCTACATCATTGTGACGTATACTCGCGTAATGCTTTCCTTATTTCATTCGTTTTACACATTTGCTTTTTTCATATTGCTGTAATACATATACTCATCATCATCACTCATTACACAGGGAGAGGTGGTCTCCCGTTTGGGCGGAGGCGAGTCCAAGGCAATACACATTTGCAACCGGTTGCGATTGCATTGGGTTTGCATCTACTTTAACTACTAAATAAACCTTATCTGGTGGTTAATTTGGCAAATGGTTTTGAGAGGTAGCTCACAGTTGCAATGATCTCTCAGGCAAGACTGATTGTTATCCTTCACGTGGTTGCTGCCTGTTACCTGCATGTTTCCATATCGAATGAGAAACGTGTAGAACGAAAACAATCAAGTCGTTCTTCATGTCTAAATTTTTTTTTTATTTTAGATAATCTATTGGTTGAAAAATTACAGTTAACAATGAACTACACATAATAGCTGGTAGTCATTTCAAATCTTCAAAAACGACGCGTCCCGCCTCACTGTTCTACACCTATGCTGCATGTGACCAGAAGTAAAAAAAGAAGGTAAACAAATTATTTTTCACACCTTTCATTCAGAAAAGTAAGTTTTAGTCCCCGACGAGAGGGAACGAAATGTTACTTTTCTGTTCAAGCCACTTTTTTAATTTATTCATTGGCTATTTTGTTTTTCCTCATAGTCGGTGTATGTGTCACTCAGGAGCAAAATTATCTACATCTTGGGCGTTAACACTTAAATCCCTCACTACGCTCAGGATCCTACATTAGAATCCCTCGCTACGCTCAGGATTATATTGTAGGATCCCTCGCTACGATCAGAATTCAATACACCGCCCTCGCCGTAAATATACTATTTTGCACCCTTGTGAAACAAATAACTAATTACCCTTTTTTGCCATTGTACGATTCTGCCAAAGAACGTTGTGCCAAATTACAGTATGCCATCGATCATAGGACTATTATTACAATCGTCATTATGCCAATGCACTATTCTGCCTATGGAAGTTATGCGAAATGACTGTATGCAATGAAATTTATGCGAAAAGTAATTCTGCGAAATGGTGATTCTACCATGGGCTGTTATGGAGAATAAAATTATGACAATCAATTTTATGCAACATAATAGTAACCCGTTACATTATTATCATACCTAACTTAAAAAGCAACATGACCTGTGCTGACATAATAAGTGGATTATGTACCTATTCTACTCTAAGGCAGGTCGGTATAGGTACGACGTCGAGCGAAGCGAGGAGAAGTGTTAGGTTGAACTGCGACCCGACCGACAAAATATATTACCCCAGAACCAGAACCATATTATTTTACAATACTATACTTTTTTATGAATTAACTACAGGAATGTGTCTTGGCTATTCAACTGATATAACATATATATATATATATATATATATATATATATATATATATGATTTTTATTAAACAACCAAATGTAACATTTGCTAAATGAATATTTGTCAAATAATTATTTATACTAAGAACATTTTACGAAATGGAAAAGGAGTAGGTTTGTGAATCATTTTTAATATGATCATTTATGAAATGATGATAAACCCTTGTAAACAAACACTATGGAATAATGTGAAACTGCGTGAGCTTCGATTTTCGGGCTTACGTTAATATTGTGCTCTGAAAAAGTTCTTTACCACTATGATAATAAGGGTATCAACTCGAAGCTGCAATCGTAATTCCCCTATATCTACTAAAGTCGCCGTCAATGGACTTTGCTAACTATGTAAACAAACCGCCATTCTAATATTGACATTAAATGTCAATTTCAATACATTGTTTGTTTACATAGTTAGCAAAGTCCAATGACGGCGACTTTAGGCGTGAACCACACAGAGACAGAGTGGCGAGGACGCGGTGCAGGCACGATGCCGCTTGGATGCCGCTTCAAAACATTTGTATAAAAAATGTACTAAGGAGACGTATTTTAGATTACACAGAAGCGGCGCGGCGCAGGCACCTCGGTTCAATTCACCAATGGACCTTATTTCATTGTAATAAGGGTCTACAATAGGTTGAAACGCGCTGCGCCTTATACCTGCCTGCGCCTCGCCCTCGCCGTATGCCGTTTCAGTGTGGTGCACGCCTTATGTAGCTATGAATTATCTTGATAAATTGTTAAATGCTGCGATCCCTATGGGTAGTTGGACTATATGGATTGAAAAATAACATCAATTATTTTTATTCACACCTTAGATGCCTTTTTAATATCACCCTAACATTAAAGTAACAATTTCTCTTTTTTTCCAGATACCTACTTGTGTAACAGCCACCGCCGCCCCAGCCACCTACTGTCATACACTGAACAGCATTAAAAAAGAGGTGAATAGCTTATTAATTTTTTTATTATAATTTAATTTGTGTAACTCATTTCAGTTATATTTTAAAGGACACGTGCGTGTTGCTTAAAATTAACAAAACAAATATTGCGCTACAAAAACAATGTGATTCACGCTAGAATGGACCGTATCCGGCCCGGGCCGTTTTCTAAGAAAAACGACGGCGTTTTTGCGCGGCCGAGCCATATTTTAGCGTGATATTGCAAGATTCCACCCGAACAAACATAGTTACATACATACCACATACTTACATAGTTAGTTAAGTACATACATACATTGCAAAATAGAAAGCTTGTAATAAAAAACGTATATTTTCTTTTCAGATTGAACGAATCGATTGCAGCCTCTACTTCACTAACAGCCATCAACGTGACCAGCTTCGCCGTGTTCTTCATTTTATTATTTATTTATTAAAATAAAATTACAAAACCATTGTTTCAATTACCTATTAATTGTGTAAACACGTTTAAGGAAATAACATACCTAAACGTTTTTGCTCACATTTTCGTAACTAATTTTTTAGTTTATGAAGCCTTTTACTACCTTAAGCCTGAGAACGACACAGTCCCGCCAATTAAGATGGTATTTCAATCGTCAAATTTCTGTCCAAGATTTTCGATCAAGTGTATTTGCGTTTCACATTTTGCTTAAAGAGTGAGTGAGGCGCAATATACATTGGGCATAGATCTTGAATGATTGGAATATCATCCTAAATATAAGCTACTGAATACCTAACTAAAAACATGTACACTTTCATACTAAAAATGGTGCATGGCAAGAGGGTTGCCGACTCAGCACAGTTATCACAAGTTGCATCACGGTGAGATAGACTATCGAACACTTTCTGATTCTTTTTAAATAGAAAGAAATGAATAGTGTAGGTACCGCGCCGAAATACAGCTTGTGGTAACTGTGCTGAATTATTTTAAGATTCATTGTGTTGACAATTAGAGATAAGCGCAAACCTCTTACTTTCAACTTGGTGCGTCTTACGTTCACTGCCAAGAATCGCAACGCTCATAGTCAATGGCGGTGGTTTTCCCGCTAAGTAGCGGAGAGATGCTACGAAGTAAGCGCCCTCTAGGTAGGTGTTTGCTCTCAACTACCAGGAGCTCAACGTACATACCACGCACATTATATTTAGCTTATATATTTCTTATATTCCATTGATCGTTGTAATAAAGGAGAAAACATCCTAATGTAATTTTAAACACAAATCAATTAGGTATATCGAAATTGATATCTAAATAAACTTAGTATACAATAGACAAATAATAATGTTGAATGATTAAAGTAAATCTAAAATGCGGCTTCAACCAGATCGAGTTGAAGATATATTGAATCGAGAAATATTTAAAGAAATTCAATATTTTAATATTTCCTTATACTAACTTAGCACACTCACATTGTCTAATTTTGAAAGGATACCGCCGCGTCAACTAAACTATTTGCTTAACATCCTTTTCTGCTATTCATTCATCGCAGGCGTCATGTTTTAATATATTAATTATTAACAAAATATATCATAATAATAATAATAATTAACAAAATATATCATCATCATCATCATCATCATCATAGACCTCCCCCAAAGGGTGCTAAAATGACCGGTCCTGCGCCACCCGCATCCAGCGGACTCTCACTTTCCTTTTCCTTGGATATACAAAAACCAAAAAAATACAGGCAGATTTTGAATAATTAAGTCGAAGGTCACACACCACGGTACCGCGGCGCGCTCGCGCGCCGCGCCGCAGGCAAATACTAGTTAATATTATATAAAGCTGCAATACGATTCATTTCTCTTGACACAATTGATCTCCGGGAAGGAGTCATGGTGGGGGTAAGGTTTTGATAGGGTTGTATAGAGGTCGGCGAGTCTACAACCAGAAAAATCTGACTTTTTCGGATTTGGCTCTGAGTAAAAAATTGCTCTACTGCCCGGCTAAACGGTAACAGCTAGGTTAGGGGTGCTCGACCAAATGTCATAGGGAACCGCGTGCAGTTTTTGATGGCGGAAAAAAAATTAAAAAAAAACAAAGTTTTTTTTTAATTTTTTTTCAAAATGGTCCTAGAGCTTTGAAATTTGGCTAGCGGGATCCTATATGGCTCTAGATTCTGAAAACCAAAAAAAAAAGTTTCTAGCTTTAAAAAAAAATTTGTATGGGGAATTTTTTCGATTTTTTTTTCCGGCCAAACCGCTCGACTTTTGAATAGGGGTCTCGACCAAATGTCATAAAGGTTCCCAAGAGGAGTGCAATCGCATTTTTTTTTGGCCGAAAAAAAAAACTTTTTTTTTTTTGAAATTTCAAATTGGTCACAGCGCGCCGAGATTTGGCATGCGGGGACTTGAGGGGCCCAAGAGTTGTAAAAAGAAAAAAAATTTGGAAAAAATCCAAAATGGCGGACGGTATGGGCAAAACAAATTTGCGAGGCCGTAGGCCGAGCTGCGGGAGCTTAAGGCTTGGCTACTATTCCTTGCCCGGAGTGTCTTACAAGCGAACCTGAGGGCCGAAGGCCCGAAGGTGAGCTTCGAGGCACGCGAAGGCCGAAGGCCGAGCTCCGCGTAGGGCCGAAGGCCCGAAGCGTCCAGCGAGGCCGTAGGCCGAGCTGCGGGAGTATAGGACTATGCGTCTATGCCCCCGAGTGTCTTTCGTCGTAGGCGAAGGCCGAAGGCCGAGCGACGCGAAGGCCGAAGGCCGAGCTCCGCGTAGGGCCGAAGGCCCGAAGCGTCCTGCGAGGCCGTAGGCCGAGCTGCGGGAGTTTAAGGTTGTGCTACCACTCACTAACCCCCGAGTGTGTTAAAAGCGAACCTGAGGGCCGAAGGCCCGAAGGTGAGCTTCGTGGCAGGCGAAGGCCGAAGGCCGAGCTCCGCGTAGGGCCGAAGGCCCGAAGCGTCCCTTCAGAGCGCGCTTACTACGCGAGCCCGAGGGCCGGAGGCCCGAAGGGCGAGCCTACGCGGACACTTACTACCCCCGAGTGTCTTCCCGGTAGGCGAAGGCCGAAGGCCGAGCGCCGCGAAGGCCAAAGGCCGAGCTCCGCGTAGGGCCGAAGGCCCGAAGCGTCCTGCGAGGCCGTAGGCCGAGCTGCGGGAGTTTAAGGTTGTGCTACCACTCACTAACCCCCGAGTGTCTTAAAAGCGAACCTGAGGGCCGAAGGCCCGAAGGTGAGCTTCGTGGCAGGCGAAGGCCGAAGGCCGAGCTCCGCGTAGGGCCGAAGGCCCGAAGCGTCCCTTCAGAGCGCGCTTGCGGAAACCCTACGCCCCCCAAGTGTCTTTAAGCGAACCTGAGGGCCGAAGCCTGAGGGTACGCGAAGGCCGAAGGCCGAGCTCCGCGTAGGGCCGAAGGCCCGAAGCGTCCCTTCAGAGCTCGCTCTCTACGCGAGCCCGAGGGCCGAAGGCCCGATGGGCGAGCCCACGCGGACACACACCCCCCGCACCTTCCCGTCACAAGCAAGAATAGAGTGCAAATTCCTACTTACAAAAATACCCTCCGCTTTTCCCTTCCCATAGCGGAATTTCACTTTCCTTTTCCTTGGTAATTCAAAAACCAAAAAAATACAGGCAGATTTTGAATAAACAAGTCAAAAGCAAACCTCGGTACCGCGGCGCGCTCGCGCGCCGCGCCGCAGGCAAATACTAGTTAATACTATATAAAGCTCCATTACCACTGATTTCACACTGACATAGTTGTTCTCCATGAAGGAGTACAAATGGAGCTTTGACTTGTATTGGAGAAGTGTTACTGTCATCAATGTGACCCCCAGAAAAATCTGACATTTGGAGATTTGGCTCCTGGAAAAAAGTTGCTCTACAGCCTGGCTCAACGGTTAGACCTAGGTCAGGGGTGTTCAACCAAATGTCATAGAGAACCGCGTGCAGTTTTTGATGGTGGAAAAAAAATTAAAAAAAAACGAAGTTTTTTTTTAATTTTTTTTCAAAATGGTCCTAGAGCGCTGAAATTTGGCTAGCGGGATCCTATATGGCTCTAGATTCTGAAAACCAAAAAAAAAAGTTTCTAGCTTTAAAAAAAAATTTGTATGGGGAATTTTTTCGATTTTTTTTTCCGGCCAAACCGCTCGACTTTTGAATAGGGGTTTCGACCAAATGTCATAAAGGTTCCCAAGAGGAGTACAACCGCATTTTTTTTTGGCCGAAAAAAAAAACTTTTTTTTTTTTGAAATTTCAAATTGGTCACAGCGCGCCGAGATTTGGCACGCGGGGACTTGAGGGGTCCAAGAGTTGTAAAAAGAAAAAAAATTTGGAAAAAATCCAAAATGGCGGACGGTATGGGCAAAACAAATTTGCGAGGCCGTAGGCCGAGCTGCGGGAGCTTAAGGCTTGGCTACTATTCCTTGCCCGGAGTGTCTTACAAGCGAACCTGAGGGCCGAAGGCCCGAAGGTGAGCTTCGAGGCACGCGAAGGCCGAAGGCCGAGCTCCGCGTAGGGCCGAAGGCCCGAAGCGTCCAGCGAGGCCGTAGGCCGAGCTGCGGGAGTATAGGACTATGCTACTATGCCCCCGAGTGTCTTACAAGCGAACCTGAGGGCCGAAGGCCCGAAGGTGAGCTTCGGGGTAGGCGAAGGCCGAAGGCCGAGCGACGCGAAGGCCAAAGGCCGAGCTCCGCGTAGGGCCGAAGGCCCGAAGCGTGCGAGGCCGTAGGCCGAGCTGCGGGAGTTTAAGGTTACGCTACCACTCACTAACCCCCGAGTGTGTTAAAAGCGAACCTGAGGGCCGAAGGCCCGAAGGTGAGCTTCGTGGTAGGCGAAGGCCGAAGGCCGAGCTCCGCGTAGGGCCGAAGGCCCGAAGCGTCCCTTCAGAGCGCGCTTACTACGCGAGCCCGAGGGCCGAAGGCCCGAAGGGCGAGCCAACGCAGACACTTACTACCCCCGAGTGTCTTAAAAGCGAACCTGAGGGCCGAAGGCCCGAAGGTGAGCTTCGCGGTAGGCGAAGGCCGGAGGCCGAGCGACGCGAAGGCCGAAGGCCGAGCTCCGCGTAGGGCCGAAGGCCCGAAGCGTCCTGCGAGGCCGTAGGCCGAGCTGCGGGAGTTTAAGGTTGTGCTTCCACTCACTAACCCCCGAGTGTCATAAAAGCGAACCTGAGGGCCGAAGGCCCGAAGGTGAGCTTCGTGGCAGGCGAAGGCCGAAGGCCGAGCTCCGCGTAGGGCCGAAGGCCCGAAGCGTCCCTTCAGAGCGCGCTTGCGGAAACCCTACGCCCCCCAAGTGTCTTTAAGCGAACCTGAGGGCCGAAGGCCCGAAGGTGAGCTTCCAGGTACGCGAAGGCCGAAGGCCGAGCTCCGCGTAGGGCCGAAGGCCCGAAGCGTCCCTTCAGAGCTCGCTCTCTACGCGAGCCCGAGGGCCGAAGGCCCGAAGGGCGAGCCCACGCGGACACACACCCCCCGCACCTTCCCGTCACAAGCAAGATAAGAGTGCGCGATCTCTCTGCCTTACAAAAATACCCTCCGCTTTTCCCTTCCCATAGCGGAATTTCACTTTCCTTTTCCTTGGTAATTCAAAAACCAAACTATGCCCAAAACCGTGGCATTTTTGATCAAGTTGGGCGCTGTAGAATTGTTAAGATATAACAAAGTTGGCGACAACACATTTCTTAATTTGGTGCCCCTTTTACTTGGAAAAAACGTGACGGAGTTAAAGGAGACGTGTTGGCCACACGACAGGTTGACGTTCGACAACTGTCCTTTCATATGGGAGTGGTTCCAACAGGCGGGCTTCGCGACGGCGCTGGGCGAGGATAACGCGTACATGGGCACCTTCAACTATTACAAGAAGCGGGGCTTCGCGGGCACGCCCACAAACTACTATTTGTACCCCTTCATCCATGAAGCCGAGACCATAGCTGGGAGCAACGAAGACAGAAACGCGAAGTTATGCATGAATGAAAAATTCTTCTTCAAGATTATTTTAGACTATGCCGCAGATTTAACAACAGTGACTAAAAATAAACTATTTGGTTTCTTTTGGGAAGTATCTATGACTCATGATCATTTAAACTACCCAATGGTGATGGATGATAGCTACAGAGAGTTTTTCAAGAAGATGCACGCCTCTGGTTACTTGAACAAAACTATTATTATCTTCATGAGCGACCATGGTAAGAGATTTGGTGCATTCAGAAAAACTAAACAGGGATTATTGGAAGATCGGTTACCTTTCGTATTTGCATTAGTGCCGCCATCGTTTCGTACAAACTTTAGTGAGTCATATAACAATCTGAAACTAAATGTTCACAGTTTAACCACGCCTTACGACGTACACGCCACTTTATCAGATTTAATAAATCTGAATAAAATTAAAAATGCAATAATTATTTCTCGAACCAAGGAGTCCTACTCCAACAAACGAGGAATCAGTTTGTTCTTGCCAATTCCGAGGAATAGAACCTGCAAATCAGCAGCCATTGATGACCACTGGTGCGTCGAATATAAAAACGCTAGAGTAGAAGCAAACAGTACTGAAGCGAAAGATGCAATCAGGCACGTAATGTCCCATTTGAATAGTCTTCTTCAGGATTATCCGCAATGCGCTAAGCTCAGCCTTTCTAAAGTGTTAGTTGTGACACGACTGCTATCTGATAGCCCAAAAAAGAACAATGAATCGATTGAGTTGACTGTGGGATTCCAGACGTATCCTGGAGTTTGAAGCCACGCTAGAGAGAGTAGGCGGTGTTAACAGCTCCTGGTCTCTCGCAGGATCCGCCAGTCGACTATACGCGTATGGCAACCAGAGCTACTGCGCTCCAACCGATGAGCTAAAACTCTACTGCTATTGTACTGATACAACGTCGAAATCCACAAAGGCAACTTTGACAATTGTCGAATACGCATAGCAATTGAAAAATAAGAAGTAACTTAACTGAAAACCTATTATCACTCGCAAATTCGGAAATATCATGTTATATCACCTAAAGTGCATTGAAGCGTTTACCTTTAAATATATAGGCATACTCACTCCTTATTGGTAATAATAAATTACAAGTCACTACATACAAAGTACATTATACTTTCGTATTAATATAAAAAAAATCGTATAGAAATGAGGCTATCCGCAGCAGAACCAAGGTAACCGATATAGCCCTCCGAATCGCTAAACTTAAGTGGCAGCAGCACATTGCACGTAGAACCGTTGGCCGTTGGGGCGGAAAGGTTCTCGAGTGGCGACCACGTACCGGAAGGCGCGGCGTGGGTAGGCCCCCCACAAGGTGGACTGATAAAGGTCGCGGGAGTCCGCTGGATGCGGGTGGCGCAGGACGGGCCATTGCGGCACTCTTTGGGGGAGGCATATGTCCAGCAGTGGACGTCTTTCGGCTGATGTGATGATGATGATTAATATAAGCTTAGATTATTAACATACCTATACCTATATATATATATATATTACGCGAGGCCGATTTTTGTACATGCCATCAGATCTACAGTTATGGTCCAATTTTGATAAATGATATGTCATTCGATTCGTCTCATGCTGGAGATTTGCAATAAGCTCTTCGTTTTCTTTTTTTTAATCGAAAACGTACTAAAATTGTACTTAGCTTTACTTCATACCACCAAAGATTATTAAGAATTATGTTATGACAATGGTGTATTAAAGTGTATTTTATGCCTCAAAATTTGTTAATGTGATGATTTAGGACAATAAAGTGCAACATTTTGACGAATTCTACGCTACTTTTTTCATTGAGAGCCTAGTAGCGCCATCTCGGAATGCTTTCTGAACTACGGCGACGTTTTCAAAGAGTTCGCTATCTTGACTTCTCAATTATCTTTGATACCACTTAGCACATATAGCTTACTTAGTAATCAATTTTAATTTTAGGCAGGTACATTCAGCATCAGATAGTTAGTAGCAGCCAAGGTAGCCAAATATATCGCAACACGTCTTTAGTACTATAGGAGTAAATGTGTTACGATATATTTGGCTACTTTGGCTGCTACTAACTATGTATATGATGCTGACTGTACCACTTTTTTGGAGAATTTTCACTGTTTTTCTTTAATAAATTTATTGAACTAAAATACCCTATAAATACCTACTCATACTCATTTATTCATAAAATATAAAAATTTACATGTCAAAATAGAATTATAATATGTCAAATGAATTTGATTATTCAACTAGTATAACATAACAATATTTAGGTATTAGTAACAAAATGACAAAATTAGAATTATAATATGTCAAATGAATTTGATTATTCAATTAATATAACATAACAATATTTAGGTATGAATAACAAAATTCCAGAAAATTCCTAAGAAGGAAGTTCCAGGTTTAGGAAAAATAAAGATATAGGACGGACCACAATGGGGCTCCCTTTCCTAGTTAGACGAGGAGGAAACCGTAGCGTACCTTGTACTTTACATGTACGTATACTTACAAAATACAATATATCCACCCGATTGACAGCACAATACCTACCCAATTTTATGCACGAGTTGCACGACCAAAGACGGAATTAAAAGCTCGATCGGCATAGAGCTGCCAGTATTTCCATTGTAAAACTGCAGAGATAGTAGTCTGATCAAGCCGTTGACATCACAAAACGCACCGAGCTTAAAGCAGTTGTTCAACTCCTTAGGCGTTAACAACCTTATCTTTGCATTCTGCTATCTTTTTTTTTTTAGAAAAGTGGATCGACAAAATAAAACCAAATAGTTGTCCTGATCCTTGAAACCGCTCACAAAAATTCTCGAGAATCGGCTGAGAGATGCGACTAGGGTTTCTGCTCGAGACTTCTCAAACTCGAGACAACTCGAGAGTTTCGCCTCCATTCGAGACGAGAAACAAATAGCCGACTCTCGAGACTCTCGAGTTCCGGCGAACACGAAATAAGGGCTAAAGTCAGGATCGCCATTTTGCCGCTTTTAACAATGATAACGCCGCCCGCGCACTATATAGGTAAACACGAACAGCGGACATCTCACTCGCACGCTTTGTACGGAAAACGAGCGTGTTTTCAGTCTGGCTGCAAACATAGTAACCAAGATAAGAAACCGGCTTTCGGACAAATCTATTAACGCTTTAATATTCTTAGAGTCCTACTTTTTAAGACAAAAATAACTTTTTAATAATTATACTGAATTATAAAAATGATTAGCTGTTAACTTAGGAATGATGAATGATCGTACAAATTATTAATATATATCTCACTTAGATCATTAAAAGACTGTTAAATAAGTATGATTGTTGAAACTCCTCAATTTTATGTCACGTCATTGTAGTTAAATCGTTTGTTTGTGATGATTATTGTATTATTTGCATTTGATTCCTAGTCCTAATTTTATTTAAATAAGTCTAGCCTTGCTTGTTAGAAGAAAAGATCTCTATCAAAAATACCAGTTTATGTCTGATCAAAAGACTGAAAAAGTAGATTAGGTATGGTATATTGTTTTTATTTTAAATTTTGGTTTTTTGTAAGATTTTAGTTTTTGTATGTTTGTAAGAAGAATTTTAATTTTGTTTTGTTTGTATATCTAACTTGTAGTGCAAAGTGCAATAATAGATTTCTGATTTTTATTTGTTTTTCATTTTATTTTCAGCATTAATTTACAATTTCTTACCAAAGACTCGAGAGTCGAGACAACTCGAGAAATTGGAGTCGAGAATTCTCGAAACTCGAGAAATGAAATGAGGCGAGAAACGAGAAACCCTAGATGCGACCTGTAGAAGCGCACATCCGGACATCTGGACATCCGGATAGACATACGAAAACCTTTTTGCCCAAGCTGAAACGGAGAACGGAGCCCAAGCTAGAACGATTCTTGTGAAATTTTGTAAGCAGGTTCAGTAAATATATGTTTTTTTGTCGTTCCAGTATTTAGAAACGAAAAAAAAAACAATTTAAAGTACGGGCTCGCAGTTCTGCATCCCACAGAGCCACTAATTTTCGCGTAATTACGACCAATTGGATGGAGCATAGTGTAACACATTATAGAGAATGCCCAAGAGACCAATGGTTTATGTCAGACATAAAGCTGGCTTATCTGCAGCGCTACCACGAAATTCGAAGCTCGCACTCCTCCCTGTCGCTAAACATAAGTAACTGCGAACAAACGAACGAAGCGTTTCATAGTAGCCGCTCTGGTATGAAGTTTGGCAACTGCTATGCATATGTCTGTGTCGCCACGCCGGATAACGCGATGTGATGCAATATACCCGGCAGACCGAATATTCCCGCCGTCTCAGCCTCGGGTGAATTATTCCACCAGCATTTTAAATTGAGTGGCTTCTGTGCAATTGTGGTATTTACTTAAAATTACACCTCACTTGAGATCTTCTACGTATTGTTTTGCCAAACTGTTTATCCACTAATCCTAGTACCTAATCCTAGTCTATATACAGTAAAAAATTGTACTTTTGAAACTTTGATGAAAATAAAACCATGAAAGTTAATTTCCTGATCATTTAATTTTTGTGACTAACATCTAACGAAATTTTTTTTTGAAAATAACATTTTTGAAATGACCCCATCACGTCGCTGACACATGCTGCGAGGGATCTCAGCTATCTCATCGCGGATGTTTTGCTTGTATTTGGATATTGTCTTCAGTTTTTCAACTTAGAACTCGTCTTTATAAATATCCTCGCACGAAAAAATCGGCGGGAGTGAGATCCGGGCTTTCTTCTAAATAGTCGGCAAACTGTTACGTATAAATTGTTGCTTTTGTAAAACTGTTTTACACAAAAAGCTCGTTGTTGATCAGTAAAACGCGTCATTGCAAATAAAACTGCATAATCAAATTTCCTTCAGTGTTGCCATTTACAAAAATGTATGGCCCACCCCATGTATAAAAGGCAACGTGCAGACTCACTCACTCACTCACTTAAATCAACGCCCAGCCCAAACCGTTGAACCTAGAAAGCTGATTTTTTCAAAATACATAACGAAAGGTAAAAAGGGGGTTGAAATTTTATATGCGGAGGGAGTAAAATTTTAAGTGAGAGACCTAAAGTTTACTCCTTTAGTTGTACTCCTTATTCAAATACGAGTACAAGAAAACTAATTTTAGGGTTTTGGAAAAACCCACCCCTAAGAGGGTTCAATAGGGGTGTAAAGTGTATATGGGGGAAATTATAAGAATTATTAGACGAAATGGGTGTGAAAAGGGGTGTGAAAGTTTGTATGGAGCTACGATATTAACGACTTCCACGCGGACTGAGTCGCAGGCAGAAGCTAGTCAATACATAGTATAAAACAAAGTTTCTTCCCGCTGTCTGTCTGTCTGTCCCTATGTAGGCTTAGATATTTAAAACTATGCAACGGATTTTGATGCGGTTTTTTTTAATAGATAAAGTGATTCAAGAGGAAGGTTTATTTGTGTAAAACAAACCATACATGCATGTATTATACATATAAACCCGTGCGAAGCCGGGGCGAGTCGCTAGTAATATTATAAATGCGAAAGTTTGGATGTTTAGGAGCATCTTGCAACGCTCTTAGATGTTTTGATTTTTGTTACTCAATCACGCTTAAACGTCTTAACCGATTTGAATGAAATTTTGTTCAAATATAGTTTTTTGCGACAAGGCATACAAAATTCAATTAAAATTATAATTACGACTACAGTAGGATCAAAATAATACTTTAATGTAAAAAAATAAATGTCAAATACCTAAAACCTAAACCTAAATAATATTAATCGCTGGTATCATTTGCTGACAAAACGAACATAAATATACTCATTACGTAATATTAAAAGACATGTCTACATGTGGTTAAACGTAATATATATGTAGCACATCATGTCCCAACCCTTTATATCTGAACCCTTTCGCAAACACGCTGCAAGGCGCCACGCGTTCATTTCCGTCGTCGAGTGGCGATTCGCCTTAAGCCCTCTAACCCTAACGCTCTGGCTGAAGTGGACCATGCCAACAAGCGTTTGCTGCAATTTTTTTTTTTATTCTTGTTTTATATTAGACCTTTTTCTCATGCAATTGTATGAGTTCTTAGTTTTTTTTAGGGTTCCGTACCAAAAAGGTAAAAAAGGAACCCTTATGGTGCGTCTCTGTCCGTCTGTCCGTCTGTCCGTCTGTCCGTCCGTCCGTCTGTCACAACGTTAAATATCTCCGGAACTACTTAAGGTATCAATTTGTCAATTAGCCAAACGAGAAAAAACCCGTCACGCCTAACGAAACTAAATCTCTGATTACGCTTAGTTACTAAGTATCGAGACGTCAAGATATATTTGGTGAACGGTGTGGTTCAAAACAAGTTACAGAATATTTAGCAGGGCAGGTCTGATACGACTTGTCGCGGAAGAGTGCTTCGGCGTGCCCGTAACCCGGCACCTTGGTGACGAGATGGAACACCGTGGGGTTTTAGTCGGTAGTTCGGGCAGTTCCCGGGAGTCCGACATACCTGCCCTGGCTCCCCTGGCCGGGCGAGATGCGCAAAGGCATTTCCCCACATAAAAAAAAAAAAAAAAAGTTGTGATACGACTGACAAGAAAGTTCTCATAATGACATTGGTTGTAATAAATTAATAATGCTGGTCATTTACTACCGTTTCTGAACGCCTTTTAGGGCACTAATGATATGTGCGTAGATAATAGTACATTACTTACCTAGGGCGGTGAAACAGAGAATGTCTCAGATCGCAGGTATTTGACGCCCGAGCTGAAGACAAGGGCGATAAATATGCGATTTCAGGCTTTCTTTATTACCGCCCGTGGTAATAACAAAGGTTTACGTCTCTCCCTGGCCAGGAAGTAGGATTTTCTGCCCGCGTAGTGGGCGGTAAATCCAACTTACGGCCTGGGGTGACGTAAATGATATTAACATCCTCACACCAAATATTTCTGATGGTACTTTCTCACGACATTCTAACATTTTTAGGAGCCCCCATTTTTGACGAATCAATTACAATGTCCATAAATGCCAGAATTGACCATTTTCATAGTTGCTCAGAACTTCTTTTCCAGATTAACCCACACATGCGACTTACATACAATACAATAAGATACATTCTGCGACTTTGCTTATTTTCACCCAAATTTGTGTAAATACCTACTCTTCGACAACGTCGTTCCATACCGGACGTCTGACGGGTCGCCACTCTACTAGATAGCCTAGCCCAGCCATGCACTAGCGGGAAATGGCGCTTTATCGAGACAAGTGCCGAAAACTCGTCTTGGAGGCCGAGACTCGTTTTGGGTCGGTGAGCCATTGAAGCCATTAAATAAATAAATAAATATTAGGGGACAACCTTATACAAATCGAACTAGTCCCATAGTCAAAAATCAAAATATTTATTTGGTATCAAAAATTTGGTTTTTACAATTGTACGTGGCTGGCCCCTCCAGGTAAGTATGACAATACTTGTGTTAGGAGAAGCCGCCCCATCCCTCTGGAGTTATGCATAATTTGAATACACAAATCTTACATTAATTTTACATTTCTAGTTATACTGATAACAAGTTGTTATCAGAATTAAATTTAGTCGTGCGTGCGTGCGTGCGTGCGTGCGTGCGTGCGTGCGTGCGTGTGTGTGTGCGCGTGTGTGTGTGTGTGTGTGTGTGTGTGTGTGTGTGTGTGTGTGTGTGTGTGTGTGTGTGTGTGTGTGCGTGTGCGCGTGTGCGCGTGTGCGCGTGTGTGCGTGTGCGCGTGTGCGCGTGTGTGCGTGTGTGTGTGTGTGTGTGTGTGTGTGTATGTGTGTGTGTTTTGTCAAAAATGAATGCTCATAATGCTTTAATTATGCATTCAAGGTTAAACCTCGGTAAACCTAAAACTATCTTACTAGTTAATATTTCAACTAATAGTAAGATAGTTTTAGGTATACATTAAAAGTACAGCAAATACATGTACAATATAGGTACATGTAAATACTTAATAGTAGATTGTTAACCAAGGGTTGAAAGTGACCCATATCACCCGAGATATTTCTGGCGCTCGAACTAAGTGAGGTTCGAGGGTGAAATGGGTAATTTCACCCGAGTTAAACACTCTACTTTTCATTTCGACTGTGAGGAAAGTAAAATATTGCACGTACATTTTAATATACCTGTATTAAGAGTAATCAGTTAAAATACACATACTGCCAACTTTAGATTTAAGCTTATATCTTGTACGAGGGCGACACTGAAAGTCTTTAGAACTGGCCACTTGTAATAAATATAATAAAAAAATAAGTTCAAAATTTGAAAATGGAACTCTTTCTTAATATTTTTGTGTACGAATTCCACTCGATTGTCATTTGTTTTACGATTTGGCGGCAAATTGAAAATTGTGTGTACTACGTGAGCATGAATTTAACGCGAGAAAATTTTCGAGCAATGATTTTTTACGACTTTCGATGTAATTTAAGTCAACAAGAAAGTTATGATAGACTTCGATTGGCCTTTCACGATGAAGCCCCATCTCGTGCTACTATTTACAACTGGTTTAATGAATTTAAACGTGGCCGCACTGATCTCACTGATGATCTGCGTGAGGGCCGGCCTTCTACGGCGACTACTGAAGATAACATCAGTGTTGTGCGGCGTATGATAGAGACTGACAAAAGATTCGTACAAGCTTAGCCATTGGTATGAGTCAAGTCCACAAAATCCTCCATGAACATTTAGCGGTGAGGAAGCTTTGTGCCCGGTGGATACCTCATAATTTGACAGAAGCCCAAAAAGTCCGTCGTGTTGATTGGTGCCGTGAAATGGGTCAAAGATTCAACGGAGGTGACTCAAATGCTGTGTTCGACGTAGTTACGGGTGACGAAAGCTGGATTTACTGTTATGATCCTGAAACTAAAAGACAATCTGCTGAGTGGGTGTTTCCTTCCGAGGAGTTGCCTACTAAAGTGAAGAGAGGTCGAAGTGTGGGAAAAAAGATGGTGGCCTCGTTCTTCGGAAGGACTGGTCATTACGCAACAATTATTTTAGAGGATCAAAAAACAGTTACTGCGAAGTGGTACACTAACAATGGTTTACCACTTGTCTTGGAAAAAGTTCGAGAAAAACGGCCTCGCAGTAGGATCCTGCTTCACCACGACAACGCCTCATCGCACACCGCCAAGCAAACGATCGACTATTTGGCGACGGCAAACGTGGAATTACTGGGTCACCCACCTTATAGCCCCGACCTTGCACCTTGTGATTTTTATTTATTCCCAAAAATTAAAGAAAAACTTCGAGGAAAACGTTTTATGGACGCCGACGAAGCAGTGGCTGCGTTTCAAAAGGCCGTCGAAGAGACCCCTAAGGACGAGTGGGCAAAGTGCTTTTCTCAGTGGTTCTATCGAATGCAGCGATGTATTGATGTGAAGGGAGGCTATTTTGAAAAGATATAATAAAAGTAATAAGTTGCTTGATTGCTAAATAAATGACTTGATAAATAAATGTAACGAATTATTTGCTTAATATGACATAAATTAATTATTCGATTTTAGATATACTTAAGTAAAATAATTAAAACTATATTCAACCTCTAACCTTTTTGCACTGGCCACTTGCCACGGCCGCGACGCAACTAATCTAGAGGGCCATGCCGAAACGTGAAAAAAAAAGTTTCATAGCATTATGGCAGGCAGCCGATATTTACAGAAATAATTTTGAATGTTGATTTTCTGTAATTAGGAAGAAAAATACCAACTTTAAAAGGATTTTTATCAACATCGTCGTAATTAACCCGTCGCTTAATGTACCTATAGCTGAGTTTAGATATATGTAAAGCTTTTATTTTAATAGTATGTATGAAGTAACTCAATTATCTTCGACTATTATTATTATTATTTTCCGTGCCGCTTCGACCAGCAAGTGATCTATTGTGGCAGCCCTTGCTTTAGAGTTCACCGTTAAGTCCCGTTGCCTCCAGGAGATTCCAGATACTTTGGGCGATGATAGGTATGTTGTACTTCTTGTAGGTGCACTATGTGCCGCCCTAGGTAGGTACTTCTTGTATGCATGAGTGGTCCGCAGGAGCAGAGAATGTGCATTGCAGTCTCCTCTGTCTCCTGGCAGAACCTGCACGTTGTGTCCTGCTTCATACCCATTTGAAACAGGTGTTTGTTCAATTTGCAATGTCCTGTCAGGATTCTTGTCACTGCGCAGGTTTTGTGCCTTTTGAATTGTAATAACTCTTTAGACAGCTTACTATTGAACCCTTTGATCAGGGCTTTAGCTTGTTTTTGTCCTTTGGTGAACTTCCACGGCTTGATTGCCTCTGATTTTTCCGCGTTGTTTAGCAGAGAATATGCTTTCCGTTTTGTGATGCCACAGAACGGTTCCGGGCCGACCAGGGCCGTGTCTGCGCCCTGCCTTGCAAGTTTATCTGCTTTTTCGTTTCCTACAATGTCGGAGTGCCCTGGTACCCATCTAAGTATGACTTTGTTGGAGTTCGCCAGGATGTTTGAATTATTTTTACAATTCTGGACTAGTTTAGAGAATTACTCTAGTAATTCTAATGCCAGCAGAGCAGCTCGGCTCTCCGAGTTGATGTAGATATGTTGGTTCCTTAGGTTTCTTTCAAGATTGATCTCCACGCATTTATTTAATGCGAAGAGTTCAGCCTGAAAAATTGAGACCTCCTTCCCCATGCTGACGCTAGCTTTGAACTTTGGCCTCTCACCGTAGATACCACATCCAACATCATCACCTTTTTTTGATCCATCTGTATTCCAAATGTGGCTTCCCTCCTTGAAGTCCATTTGGTCATTTGTCCATTTGTCTCTCGGAGGTATTTCCACTGTATACAGTCTTGTGAATTTGCATTCCACGTATGTGTCGTCAGTGGGCATGCTTAGGTTTTTGTTATCAAAAACAAGGGCCTCAAGTTTGCTTAGCGCTTGAGAGCGCCATTTTGGCCTTGTTAGTGTGCATATCCTGTAGATGCACTGCTTCGCCTCCTTTTGCACTTGCAGGTGGAGTGGCGTTAGATCGAGCAGTGCATCCAAGGCTGCCCCCGGTGTTGAGCATAAAGCTCCTGTTGCTGTTAAGCAAGCTGTACGCTGAAGACTGCTTAAATTTGTGATGGCTGTCTTTTGGTGGACTTTGTTACACCAGACTGCAGAGGCGTATGTGATTATCGGCCTCACTACCGCTGTGTAAAGCCACATAGCAATTTTGGGTCTTATGCCCCATCTTGCTCCTTCCATTCGACAGCAAGTCCACATGACCACTTTTGCCTTTTGTATTGTGTTATTCAAATGAGCGTTCCAAGTTAGCCTTTGGTCAAAAGTGACTCCTAGGTACTTGACTTCATTTGAGTAGGGTATTTCCTTTCCATTCAGTTTTAATTTGGCAAGCTTATCTAGTTTCCTTTTTCTAGTAAAAGGCACTAGTACTGTTTTGCTCGCATTGATGGACAGGTCATTTTCTTTGCACCATTTGTTTATGGTGTTGAGCGCTCCTTGCATTAGGTTCGAAATTGTGTGGAGGCAGGGACCTTTGATTATGACTACAAGGTCGGCGGCATATCCTTGCGTGTCATAGTCTAGGTCCTTCATAGTTGCTAGGAGTTGGTCCACTGCCAGGGTCCATAGTAGTGGGGATAGTACGCCTCCTTGAGGACATCCTCTTGTGGTGTAAAATTTAAACTCAATTGTATTGAGGGTCAGAGTGACTATTCTATTTGATAGCATGCTCTGGATCCATCTGATGGTGTTTTCATCCACACCCTTTGATGCCAATCCCTTAAGGATAGTCTCTGTGGGTGTGTTGTCGAAAGCTCCCTCGACGTCAAGGAATGCACATAGAGCCGTTTGCTTATCCTCTAGGGTTTTTTGCACTTTGTCGACCAGATCTAGTAGTGCAGTTTCCGTAGATTTCCCCTTTTGTTGGTGGTTCAGACTCAATGGTCTGACTACTAGGTATTTCGCTCTTATGTGCTGATCAATTACTCTTTCCATCGTTTTCAGTAGGAAAGATGATAGACTTAGGTCTGAAGGATTTGGGCTATGAGTAGTCCTTTTTCCCTGCTTTTGGTATGAAGCGTACCTTGACTCTGGTCCATCGTTCTGGTATCGTACCCCAAGCAAAGCTAGCTCGGAATATTCTTACCAGGTGCGGAAGGACTAGATTTTGTCCTTGTTGTAGTAATGCAGGAAAAATACCGTCCTCTCCCGCCGATTGAAATGGTTTGAATTTCTTAAGTGCCCATATAACTTGGTTTGGTCTGAAAATGTTTGCAGCCAAATTCCAGTCGTTGTTATGTGCCCTCCGGTCTTGTGTGCTCCTTTGGGTGCATAACTGGGTATTACTGGTGGGATACGAGCCTGGAAAGTGGATAGTTCTAAGCAAGTCCATTGTTTTCACCTCCGTGGTCGTAAAGCTTCCTTTAGGTCTCTTAAGTAGACCTAGGTAATTGGTTGGAGTCTTGGAGAGAATCTTGTGAATTCTATCTTCGACTAAGTGGCTGACAGTAACAATTTAAAAAAAATTACTTTCCACCCTAGGGGAGAAAACGCTATTTTCCACCCGGCTATATGCCCATGAAAATTCAACTTTCAGAACAGGAGAGATGAAAATACATAAACATCCAAGACTCAGAAACGAATATTCATGTTCATCACACAGATATTTGCCCATACCGGGATTCGAACCCAGGAGCCCAGGACCTTCAGCTTAGTAGGCAGCGTCACTACCCACTAGGCTAACCGGTCGTCATAACTCATAAGTTTTTTTATTTTTTTTTTTTATTTTTTTGTATCCTGCAAAGCTTGGCAATCTGTTTTATACAAAACAATAATCCATTTTGCTGTCTGATGTCCTTCATCAGTTATAATTTATTTAATGGGGAAGCCATCCAATGATGCTTTCCTCATTCCTTGTCTGCGAATCTCCTCGCCAGGTCCACTACACTATTCCTCTTTAGTCGGGAGAATTGCAAGCTTCCAATTCCTTGCAGCTGCGCAGCTAATTCATTTCTGTGATTATTCAGTCTGGCTTGATAATTCTTACTATATGTTGCTATTTCTTCTTTTACTGTTTGTAGATTGAGGTCTAAGTTGATATATTTGTTACTTATGTAAGGTGGTATCTTGAGCATAGTCCTCATTGCCTTGCTTTGAAAACGCTCCAATATTTCGATATTACTATGGCTCGCTGTTCCCCACAGCTGGATGCCGTACGTCCATATAGGCTTCAGTATAGTTTTATAGATGGCCATTTTACTGGTATCTGAGAGCTGTGATTTCCTGCCGGTCAGCCAATACATGTTGCGGAGCTTGCAATCTAGTTGTTTTCTTTTTGTCCATATGTGCTTTCTCCATGTGAGACGGCGATCGAGGTGCATGCCCAAGTACCTGGCGTCCTCGCTTTGCGGGACTTCTTCTTCATATAACTTAATAGGGGGGCAGGTTTTTCTCCGGAGCGTGAATGTAACATGAACTGAATTATCCTTATATTATTATATATATATAACTTATAAGTAATAGTAATGTGCTAATACTATTCCAATCATCATCTAAGGGGACGAATAGGCCGCTCTAACATTATGTAGTAGAAAAAGAATAGGCTTTAAAGCACCGAAAAAGCGATACCAGTTACTTTTATAATGCTAATAGAATAGAGCAGCTTACTAAATTATCTCCCAGGTTTTAATAATGTATCTATTATTTTTACGGTACAAAGTGCTGAAATTCTCCCCTAACCAATTACACGCAGGCTATTGCTTCCGTTCGCTCCCGACACGTAATAAATGCCTCCTACTTCCCAAGTAGCACAAAACAGATAGCTACAGAAATTAATCTACATACAAGTGCGCTCAAGCAGCGCACACAAAGACAGTTAGACACTGCTCACGGACACGATATCTCGTACTGGTTGGGGCTAGTGCGAGCGCGAGTGCCATCCGCTTGAGACACGCCTCTGTAAACTTTTTTGTGCAATAATGGAGCAACAAAAACTACATCTAACATCGATTTTGAATTAATTTTAATTAATTATTTTAATGTTCCTATTTTGAACTAGTAATAATAATAAACGAAGTAACTAAATGTTTGTAAGATAAATTCACGCAACCTTGCGTAAGTTGAAAACATGTTTTTTTGTTTGTGTAGATTTTGTGTTGTTTTTAGTGTCATTTGATAGTTTTAGGTCTAAAATTGGTAGGGCAATGGAAATTGTCATATCTTGTAATTAAAACTCTCCATTTAATTAATGAGGTTTATTCGAGCATTAGGCCAATCAAATAAGAATTTTTCGAAGAATTAATTCCCATAAACTGTAAATCGTTTTAATACCTTCATTTGGTCCTAAATACGTGTAATCTGAATTTGCCCAATCCCAGGAGGTGTGCATAACTTTTGGGAGCCCAATAACCTCGAAATTTACACAGAATGCACAGTAGGTACTGTATTGTTCACAGCTTTATAGTGTGCTGCGTGACGGCCTTTATATTAATATCTAGTCAGGTTCGGGAGAGCAATCAAACCACGCCTTGATGGAGTTAAAGACAATTTATTTTCTTTTAGCATAGACAACATTCTTGACAACCATAGATTATAACAGGTACAACGTTAGAGATATAGAGTAACTAGGGTATTCCGTTTAGAAGTTATTAGGGATTTTCGATAGTGAAAATTGACAAACGTAAAATTTTGCATGTTTCTGTTCTGTAAACTTTTTGTATTGTAATAGTAGGCAGGTTTATTGTTTTGTTTTGTAGGATAAGTTTTTGCTTTCATTCTCAACAATAAATCAAACAACTAGATACGAGTTACGATAGTTTTTTGTGCATAAGCCCTAGTTGACAACCCTAGAGCGACCGCCGAGCGTAGGTATGAAAAGTGAAGTACATACATGTGATTGACTTCTGTACCTATCTGTTTTGTGCCAGTAGCCTCTCATTTCCATTCGCTCTCACAAGTTGTGTTTTTCAAAATGCATCATGTGGGTAGACCAATGGGGTGATTACGTAACTTTTCAAACGTTTAGGATAACTCAACTGTCATTTTCCTGACGTACGTACGAGTACAAAGAGGTACAAAGTGTTATACAATCGACGTTCACGTTGGACAGTAACGGACATCTCTCAGTTCGATACCAAACTGAGTTACTGCCAGCCACAACTAGGGAATACAATCTAGACACGCGGCAGCGTGTCAAGTCAAGTCCAAGCCAAAGAACTGGCTAGCCAGCGCCAAGTGTAATATTACACGAACTACTTGGTACCACTTTTGACCCTTCTATAACTCAAAACCTCTTTAACGTAAACACATAAAACTACGTGTGTTTAATTATATCCATAAGTACATCTAGAAGCCCAAATTTCATGAAGCTAGCTCAAGCGGTTATAAAGATATGAAGGTCAAAAAGTCGTAAATTTTAGCACTGACTGACTGACATATAGTACCTAAACCTAACCTACTTCCAGATGACCTATAAGGATGAAATTTTGAATCCAGCTCGATAATTGTGTGTAAGCGTAGGAAAAAATCTAAAAATAATAAAAGTTAAAAAATAGGGGTGGTCCCCATACATTTTTTTTTGTTAATTGTTGCGTTGGAACCGTTAATAGCAGATATTAGAAACTATCCCAATATATGCATTATTATATTTGCTATATAACTAAAATATAAAAATAAAGTTAAGTCAAAACATAAGTGGTGTCCCCATACAAAAAACTTGTAATACGCGCTAAACAACCGGCCAACGGTGTGTCGTCGGCGGCGCGCGGCACCACATAAGTATACACAGAACAGAAGTAAATCTCAATACCTGCCTAGTTTTCTTTACAAAAAGTAATGATACTTATCCCACCAAAAACATACATGTAAAAAAGGAGAGCCAAGTTCAATACAAAAATTATGCTTGGCTGTGGGCTTCAACGCAAAAAGAATGGAGATCTAAATGAGTGCCAAGTTCTATGCAAAATCCAAATATGTATTTATAGGAACAAACTAACATTATGAACAAGTATTAAACTCTATGTCTTTGCTTTATTGGATACCTATAACAATTGCTGTTATTTAAAAATGTGAGATCTTAAAGTAGGTTAGATTTGACTTGGCCAGTTTTTATCAGAATTAAAAAAATATATAATTATATGTTGAATAACTTTTTAAAATGACTGATGTAATGAAAACTGGCCAAGTCAAATCGAACCTACTTTAAGATCTCACATTTTTAAATAACAGCAATTGTTATAGGTACTTATCCAATAAATACATGCTATTATACGTATAAACCTTCCTCTTGAATCACTCTATCTATTAAAAAAACCGCATCAAAATCCGTTGCGCAGTTTTAAAGAACTATGTATACATAGGGACGGACAGACAGACAGCGGGAAGCGACTTTCTTTTATACTATGTAGTGAAGATAAGCTCCTGTACACTTAATTTTGTTCGTTTTGTTTTGTTCTAAAGCCGCAGTAAAAGCAAAATAATAATAAATAAATAATAAATAAATATTTGCGGACCAATCTTACACAAATCGACCTAGTCCCAAACTAAGCAAATCTTGTACTATGGGTACTAGACGAAGATAAACATACTTATATAGATAAATAAATACTTAAATACATAGAAAACATCCAGGACTCAGGAACAAATATTCGTGCTCATCACACAAATAAATGCCCTTACCGGGGTTCGAACCCAGGACCTCTTGCTTCGTAGGCAGCGTCACTACCAACTAGGCTAAAGCGGATAATGAATATTATTTATAGATTTCAGTGCCGGTAATTGTAACCGGTTATTTGCAAAAACCTCGAAATAACCACATATCTCGAATTATTTTATAGGTACTTCATATGTAGGACTCAGTTGTGTTTTGAGGTAACGAGTGCGTATTATTAGATTGCCCAATTAGAAAATGAAATAATTTACAAAGACCGAAAAATTACGGTTACGTTCCCATACAAAAAAAACCGGTTACAATCCCTGCAGAAGATATACGTACATAATTGGAATGGCTGCTAAGTTAGCGGAAAAAGTAAAAAAAATATTCGTATTTGAGCCTTACTTTACCCGTGAGTATACTTACCCAATAATACTTTAACTTCTTAAATGTAAGCGTGAAGTGAAGACTATTTAAAGATACATAAAAAACATTAGGTACATTAAATAATTATTAAATAATTTGATTTTGATGAGACGTTAACAAACCTTTATTGAAAATGAGTTAAAGTTCCATATGACTTGCATTACATACATTACATTTTATCAAAGATGCAATGAAATTTCGTCATTACGTGGGTTATATGGCTTCAAAGTATCACGTTTCGGGCGGATCAACTCGAGAGAACTGTAAAGGAATTTCATACGAAATTGAAGGCCTAGGCCGGCAAGTATTTTTTTTTTAATTTTCGTTCCACTATTTGTGGCACAGCATCGCGGCATTCAGCCATGAAAATTAGTTTGATTTGAGGAGTTTTTATTTATTTATTTCATTGCATGTTTGAGAAAAGCACTATACATGTCTGGCCGTGAAAAGGGCTTGCCGGCTTCGTATCACTATACTCACCCGGCAAGCCCTTCTTTCCCGGCGTCTGCAGTAATGTACTATTTGCAGCCACGTTTGCAGCCTTGCATAACAAATAACTATTGTGTGGTATTTTTAAATAAAACGCATATTATAAACTATACTAAATGCAGTGTTAATTTTTTATTTCACATGTTTATTTAATCTTATGGCATTACATATGTTGATAATCATCAAATGGAATTCATAACGTTTGCATCAGGTACGTTTCAGTGGAAAATGCCCAATCTCGCGAAATCTCATAAATCTCGCTAGACTAGCTTTGTGGTCTCGCAAGATCTCGCGAGATTGCATTTCCTAACCTAACAAGAACAATTATTTAATTGTGCTTCTCTATTCACATTGTAATTTAATTAATTTGTTCTAGGGGGTAATATGGCTTTTAGACCATCAGAGTTATACACTCTACTTTTCAGTTTGATTGCAAGAAAATAATACAACTGTAGAAGATACGACAATAGAGAGATCTCTCAGGGACCGAAGTCCAATGAAAGTTGTTTGGATATTATATTTATGCAACTGATTTAAGAAACTTCGATAGTGCGATGCAGAACTCGTCAGATTTGACAGGAGTGACGCCACATCAGCCCCCCTTTGAGACGGAGGGGTCAAGGATGTATGAAGAGTAGAGTGCAGCTTGCCAGTGCTCAGAGTCAGCGTGGCGAGCGAGCGCTCAGAGCCAGGGTGGCGAGCGGAGACAGAGAGAGAGAGAGAGAGAGAGTCTGGCTTGCTGAGAAGAGTCGGGCGTCAGTCAGGATATTCAGAGTTGCGCTTATGTAGAAGATACGACAATAGAGAGATCTCTCAGGGACCGAAGTACAATGAGAGTTGTTTGGATGTTATATTTATGCAACTGATTTAAGAAACTTCGATAGTGCGATGCAGAACTCGTCAGATTTGACAGGAGTGACGCCACACAACCACAACGGATAATCAAAAATATATTGAGTAGGTATCTAAACACATCAACAATACAAAACAAAATCTTGCGTATTGATAAAATGTTATACCTCCTACCTATACTGTATACTAATAAACTTATAGATAGAACTGATAAATATCACATTTTCGAATAAGGACAACATCTCTTTTGAGATGCAATAAAACATTTACTACGTACAATTATATGTAAGAATGTACATATTATTATTATGTACTGAATGAGAGAGCCCGGAACAAAAGACAAACTAGAGTTACCGAGGGATTATACAACGGAAGTCACGTTAAACCCAAGCCTCGGAAAACCTTTCACTGCTTACATTCACAACCTCATATCTCCTTTTCACATTATTTTAAAAAGTGGACCTAACGAAATACGCATGAAGGTTGCTTTTCTCATGAACAGTGGAATGAAATAAGACATAATAATATAATAACAGGCGTTTTTCGTTGACAGAGGAAGCCTTAGTGGCACTACGTACGCGATAAAAATGATTTACGTAGGCTACGATGTACAATGGACAGTTTGTGCTGTTATTTTATTTTTCTCCAATATGCTCGGAAATGTCCGCCTTACTGTAGCAAAAATAGTCCGTGAAGTTCCTCGTTACTGCCGAGCGCAAATTTAAAAAGTTAAAAGTCATTATTGTACAGCTTCAGCGGCCAGGAAAATGTATGAAAATCCTTTACTGTATAGTTTTTTACCTTTTAACCGTATTTATTGTCTAAGGCAAATTACTGCAAACAGTCAAATGCTCGTACGTTTCAAGGCCTAGCAATTTATCACAACAACTTGTTATTGTTAGAATAAAAGAAATGTATGGCTGTCTCTTTCCAACTATTGCAAGTTGGTGTGACAAATTGCGCCCGTTTGTAGTGTGCCTAAAGTTTTCCCGCGTTTTCTGTATTTTTTTAAGGCATAGTCAAAACTCTTACTTTTGTAAGTGATCGAAGTGACGTTTTTAAAAATGTCTCAAATAGTTTGAAGCGAAGAAATAAAAATATTTATCGATATAAAATTCATAACGAACTTTAAATACGTTTAGATTTCAATCCCGTTTAATCTTTAATAAGTAAACATTTTAAACTGTGATCGATTCTAATGTTTTTAATTATTTTAAGTATGTAAATTGAAACTGGCACTACGAGTCATGCCATGTACATACTCTAAAAATAAAGTTGGATGGGAACTTGATAGGTTATTGACATTCTCGCTGTTTTAAGATTATTGAAAATTTATTGGATTTTCTCGCATTTTTGGAGAAAAGCACTATATATGCCTCGGCGGGAACGGCAATTCGTGGATTCGTCAACTTATCCACGAATTGCAATTTCCCGGCCTCTGCAATAATGTACTATTTATTAAACGTGCCTCATTTTTCTACAGGATTTTATAACACATTAGAGGTCCAGTTCTTTATACAAGCTCTCTATGAACTTGCAATGTATGTACCTAACTAACTATGTAACTATACTTAGGTATAGGTAACTATTTTTGTTCGGGTGGAATCTTGCAACTCAATTTTGAAGCAGATATCTTCAACCGATTGAGCTGAAATTTTGGGTAAAGGTATAGTTTGGATGACAATTCAATATAAGAATAAGAATAAGAATAAGAATATTTTTATTTGTAGAAAATGGGTGTACATAAAAGATCTTAAAACTTGTTTTGGCGTCTCCATCTTCAGCCTGATTCACAGACATACAAATCTATAGTATCTTACAGCTAATTACCTATTTAATATTAAAATTTAAACATTATAGATCCCGGGGTCTTACAAAGTGCTCCGAATTGCCATAATACATTTTGTCAAGACACCAGGCATATAATTTACTTTTAAACTGGGGCAAGTCTAATTCCTTCAGCTCTTTTGGAAGGTAGTTGTAAATTTTGATGCACATGAATATAATGTTTTTGCTGACAAGGGCAGATGTTATTCTCGGATAATTTAAGTTTGACCCATGTCGAGTATTGTACCTTGAGGTGGAAGCAACACTAGAAAATGAACTTAAATTGGTTTTTACAAATAGGCTCACTTCGTAAATGTACAGAGAATGTAGCGTTAATATTTTTAATTGTTTAAAAATCGGTCGACATGAGTCTGTTTGTTTAGCGCCATAGAGTGCGCGTAAACATTTTTTTTGAAGTCGAAATACTTTGGTGACGTTTGTGCTGTTACCCCATAAAATTATACCATATCTAAGATTCGACATGACATAGCCATGGAATGCCAGAAGGGCTGTTTTTTGAGATGTGATTGCTTTAAGCCGTCTGAGAGCAAAAACAAACCTGCTAAGCTTATCAATGAGATTATCTGTGTGTTCTTTCCAATTATTGTGACAATCGACGGTTACTCCTAAGAAACGAATAGAAGAGACTCGTTCTATATGGTGATTACAGAAGTTAAGATTACAAAATAGCTGTACACACTTAGGCTTACCTTGGGGTGCATAAAATTCTACAAATTTTGTTTTTGATACGTTTATCTTAAGGTTGTTGTCCTCCAGCCATGTAATGATATTGTTAAGCGCCACGTTTGCTTCTGACTCATAGGATAAAGGGTCATCGCCTCTTACAACCAAAGAACAGTCGTCAGCAAAAAGTACAATTTTATGTTTGGTGACGTCAGGTAAATCATTTATGTAAACTAGGAAAAGTAGGGGTCCTAAAATACTCCCCTGTGGTACACCATATCTAACATTGCTGAAATCAGATCTATGGGTCTGAACTGTTTTTGTTTTAGGACAGAAACTAGTTATTTCAGTGCACTGCAATCTATTCAGTAGATAAGATTTGTACCATTCATAGGCATTACCTCTTACCCCTAAACTGTATAATTTAGAAAGTAGTAACTTGTGTGTAACTCTATCGAACGCTTTTGACATGTCCATGAAAATTGTCAAAACTGGGATACTTTTATCCCTGCAGTCCATGATAATTTTTAATACGTCGTAGATTGCCATAATAGTAGTTTTATTTTTACTAAAGCCAAACTGGCTTTTTGATAATATATTATATTTATTTAAAAAAGATATTGTTCTGTTATATAGTACCTTTTCGAATACTTTAGCTAGGATTGGTATCAGTGCTATCGGTCTATATTGATCAGAATCTTGTCGATCACCCTTTTTGAAAATTGGTTTTGTTATTGTGACCTTTAACTGCTCTGGAAAAATACCTTGCTCCATTGACTGGTTTATGATATAACTTAAAGGTGGTGCCAAAGCAGTACAATTATCTTTAAGTATACACGTTGGCAATTCGTCATATCCGGTTGAGCTTGTATTCTTTAATGACATAATTATTTTACTTATTTCGTTCACATCTGTTGGTTTCAAAAACATTGAATTTTCAACTTTTTGGTGAGTTGTATATTGAAGTTTTATATTATCGCTGTCTTTTACTATTTGTATATACTGTTCGTTAAAATTATTGGCTATTTCCTTCGGATCTTCCGTGATCTTATTTTTAAACTTTATTTTATTAAGTATGTGTTTCGGCTGTTTGTTACCAACAGTTTGATTAATAAGAGCCCAGGTAGATTTTGCTATACTATCTGCATTTTTTATATGGGCTTCGTTGGTTGTTTTCTGGCTTTTTCGTATTATTCTTTTTAGATGTGTAGAGTATTTTTTATACTTCATCTTGTTTTGTATATTGGGTTGTAAAGTGTATAGTCGATGAAGCTTGCGTTTCATTTTAGAAGCCACTCTGATGCCATGCGTTATCCATGACTTTTTAACAGCAGCGTTTACCTTTACCCTACCGATTGGAAAACAGAGATTAAAGAACATTGTTATTAAATCATGAAAAGCCGGAAACGAACCATTGATGCTTTTGCACTGGTAAATTTCACTAAAACATAAAGATTGTAGACAGTCATGGAACTTTTTTCTATTTTCAGCTGACATGTTACGTTTCCATACATACCAGTATTTATGGTTGATAGTGGGTTTGGTCATAATATCTAGGACTTGTGCAGAGTGATCAGAGATTTGTAAATGATGAACTATAGCCTTATTATTGTTCTTAAAATTTGTGGCAATGTTATCAATGCATGTTTTGGAGCGTGCTGTTATTCGTGTAGGCTCATTTATTTGTAAATTGAAGTTAAAACAATTTAATAGCCTTTCAAACTCCTTGCCTATTTCGAAATTATTTTTTAATCTATCAATATTAAAATCGCCGCATAAGACAATTTTTCTCCTACGCTTTAGTGCAATTCTAGCAAGTAATTGTTCTAGTTTCAAGAAGAAGACATCTATGTCAGCACCTGGTATTCTGTATAAACATAAAATTATTATGTTGACGGATGGTATGTCCACTCCACAGCATTCAAATACTTTTTCTTTACATAAGTCTTTTACCCAGGGCAGTGTTTCAAATATATATTCATCCCGTAATAATATACATGTACCCCCCCTATTAATGTTTTTACGCGAGTAGATTGCCGCTAGTGTGTATCCGTGTAGAACAAAATTTTTGTCATGCCCAATGGGTATAAAATGTTCAGATAAACAGATTGCATCTAATGATGTGTTGTTTGTGCTAAATTCATTTACAGTTAAGTTTAGTGTGTCGATTTTACATAACGCACCCGCAATATTCTGATGTAAAACCTTGAAATTATTGCTGACGAAAGGAATGATCTTTCGCTTTGTTTTCTGGTTTATTTTGAAGGACTGGGAAATATTGCATAATGGTCCCTTTCTTTGACTCATTTGTCGTTGTAGGGCACTGTGTTATTGTCATGGGTGAATTAATGTCATCCGTGAGTTTAGTCCTAATGCGCGCGAAAAAGTACGGTATAGTACCTTTCTGTTGTACATTAGTGTTTATTTTCGGACTACAATTTGTTTCTTTGCACACAAATTTTCGAATATCGCTGAACTTTAGATAGTCGATACAGTCTATGGCATAATTGATAGATTTACACATTTCAGAAATACTTTGCCGTGTGCAGTTGACAAAGCGACAATTTTCATATTTGCTACATACATATTGAATATCAATATTTAACTTGTTAGTATTTACATGGTACCATCAAGCTGATCTGATGATGAAGACAGAAGGTGGCCATGGGAATTCAGTACTTAACCGACGTAACCCCGTTGAGTTTGATCTCGTTAGAATCGTCTCAATTGATGACGGTATAGAGAAAAGTACTGTCGGCAATAAAGGCTTGTACCAAAAACCGATCAAGTGCGAGTCAGACTCGCACACCGAGGGTTCCGGACCACCCCGTACAATAGAATAAGTCCACTATAAACTGACACTCACTAAGTATGTATTCACATACTTAGTGCGTGTCAGTTTATACTGGGCATTAAATTTTCAGTGATGTTACCTACTAAAAATTTACGGTTTGCGCAATGTTTCCTTTATCTGTGCTAAAAGGCGTTGCTTCGTACCAAATTTCAAAATTCTGAGTTCACGGGAAGTACCCTGTAGGTTTTGATTCCCTTGCGAGTTTCGAAGATTTCCGGAAATTTGTGGCATAAACGGCTGGCTCTAGTTTGGTTTTTTTACAGCTCCAAGGCACAGTAAACTTGAGTGTTTGTTACAAATTTTAGCTTGATACCTCCACGCGTTCCTGAAAAAAAGCGTCTGAACAGACGGATGGACGGACGGACAACAACGTGATCCTATAATAAGGGTTCCACTTTTTCCTTTCGAGGTGCGGAACCCTAAAATTTTAATTTTTGACAAAAATTTATTGTACAGATAGCCTGCAATATAAATGTTTTTTCACGTCTTCTATATATGATAAAAATCAAGCTCCATAAACGGATTTATTCATGGAATTTAACTATTCTCTGACCCATTCCGTGTCAATGACTCACATAATTCCGCCTTCCACAGTCAAGTAAACTGGCTTCCCATTCCTGAGCCCTGCGCTGTGTCTCTCAGGATTCTGTTTACACTTTATTTAGTCATATAGGTACTATCTTATTTGAGCCAGTTGCACCGGAATATCTTAAGAGCCCCCATATGCTGCCAATGTTTATCAACCTAGATCTCAACATCTATAGTGATTACATATCCTTACAGTATAATGAATCTTAAACTGTTTTTCTTCATTCTGTTAAAAGTGAAAACACGATTAGCAATAATTTTCACGATACTTTTATTTTTCAAACCAAACCCTTCTTTTGGATGTTTTTGGTTGGATATTTAAGACTCGCTCATCTCTAACAATAATTTTTGGTTTAATAGTTGATGAGGGAATTATTACAATGATTACAATATTATTACGTTATTCTTACAATGATAATAAGTTCTCAAATCTGGTAAAAGGATTTTGTTTATAAATGTACGCACAAAAAAATATAATTAAAAAACCGGCCAAGTGCGAGTCGGACTCGCACACGAAGGGTTCCGTACCATTATCTATAAAAACTATTTTATTCTGTGTTTTTAGTATTTGCTGTTATAGCGGCAACAGAAATACATCATCTGTGAAAATTTCAGCTGGAACTATCACGGTTTCAGAGAGATACAGCCTGGTGATAGACAGACGGACGGACGGACGGACGGACGAAAGAACGGACGGACAGCGGAGTCTTAGTAATAGGGTCCCATTTTACTCTTTGAGTACGGAACCCTAAAAAACATGATATTCGCGCTTTTAGCACGAATTTCCAACTCGCTCACGCGTATGCTCAGTGAGAGGGAGAGAAGTCCACGCCACTACGCCCTCTTAAGAACCCGTTCACGTGCACACTAGCGCCACGGGTAAATAATTGAGATTTTTTAAATTAACATACATACATACATACAATCACGCCTCTTTCCTAGAGGGGTAGGCAGAGATCACGGATCTCCATTTGCTACGATCCTGACAAACCACTTTCGCTTCACTCACTTTCATAACATTTCTCATACATGCTCGTCGGTTTAGGGTACTTTTGACCTGGCCTTTTTGTAAGATTTCCCCAATTTGATTCGGAGAAAGTTCGCCAAGGTCTTCCCCTTCCAACTTGCCCTTCCACTCTTTTTATATATACTCTCTTCGTTAATCTTATTTCATCCATCCTCTCTACATGCCCAAACCACCTTAGCATACCCTTCTCAATTTTCAATTTTATTTAAATTTAACGATAGATATTTATAAATGATAGATTCGTCGATCTATAAACTTAAAGAAAAATGGCCCTTTTAACTTTGGACGCATAGATTGACGAACCGAGCAACGTAAAAACTATAATAAAACAAAGTGTAAACCAACTTCAATTCAGTACATCGTCAAGCTACATAGTTACATGAAAATTTCCTTTCCAATTTACCACATAAATTGCTCTCCGAGAGCAAATGCGTTGATTATTACAGAAAAAACCCAAGTCGCTATCCGTGGGCTGATACTATTTGAGGAGTTCCATCGATTCCTCAGGATCTAAAATTAACACTTAATTAGTTGCTACTGCAACGGAATCATGTCAGAATCTTTGACGTAAGTGATCTGTCTTTATCATCAGTTCTACTTCACCAAAATTGTGATTTCCGAAGGTAAATACACGAGTTATAATAGAAAATACCAAAATTACTACACGCTTGCATATACAATATGAGGGTTGTCCTTAATTTTCCTGGGATCCCATCATCAGATCCTGACTTGGTGACAGTGGGACCACCTCAGGAGAACACTCTTTCGAATAAAATAGAATTTTGGAAATCCACAATTGACTGAAAAATCGGTGAACAATACATGAAAAAAAAACAGTACGGGTACCTACATATAATAGGGGTATAGACACTAAATAAAATAATCAATAATGTTGGATTTTCTCCAAAAAGGATTAAAAATGTAGTCAAATGGAGAAAAAAGCAACGCAATAGGTTAAATAATCACAAAGTTATAAGTGTCCAAAGTTTTAAGAAGGGGTATGTTCTGTCCCTTTTCCGCAAAACACCTTCATATGAAACGATTGTCATTTACTATGACGCTAGACGATCATGACGTCACGATCCCGGAGCGTTTTCTCTCTCTAACAGGCAACATTGAAACGGTCGCAGCTTCGTAATTTTTCGAGATATTCGGATGGGATCTTCGTCATTAGGCATATTTATTTGCCTTCTTTCTGTTGAAGTAATAATAAATTTTGAGTGTACACCCCTATTGTATATGTATTTAAATATGTATAAGTATGTCTTTATTAAATGCATTAGATATGTATGGATGTTCTTGTAGTTAAATGATTCCATTCGAGTTTCAGCAAACCTTCAACGCTAAAGTTTCTGTTTAGCCCAATGGTTGGCTGGTAGAGGATGCCTGAAGGCATTAAGTCCGCCAGTTGTACATTTTATATATTCGTGCAGTAACGTTTCAACAAATAAATAATTATGATATGAGGCATACATGGCTCTACGAGAGATTTCCGCTAGAAATTGGAAACATACTGCTCAGCGCTACGGCGTTGCACTCGTAGCATTGCTCGGCGTCTGATGGACTAAAATTTGTTTTCTCAGTTTCTCACAAAAACATGTCAAAGTAACATGAATCAGTCAAGTTGACAGTGACACTGACACACAGTTTGGCGACGCGTTCACACGATGCAATCTGCCGTGCCACTCTGGCGTCGGATTTGGAATAGTTTTAAGATATATTATGTTTAGCGTAGGTATTTGTTTTGTGTTGCCTTCCAGGAGGTAACTCATGTAAAGGTTCCGACGGAAGACCAGCGCTGGCCTTCTAGGTTAGCACCATGCTGAGTCGGGGCCTTTTCGTGGACCCTGCTATTTTTACGTTCTGTGTTTTGTTTTTTACACCCATTGTTTTGTCCACGAATAAATGTTTTCTTTCTTTCTTTCTTTCCAAAATATTTTATATCCTTCTAACGATACGGGCTGCACAATAAAGCGGGTTGCACCTACTTACGATTACAGACTGATCAACGTTAAATATTGGCGCCGGCAGCTGTCGTCCCATAGATTGTCAAATTTTCCATACATAGGTAGTGCGTGTTGTTAGGGGATTCCGTCGAACAAATACTTCACTTTCGGATACCGGTGCCATATTTAAGTATGTTGTTAGGCATGTCCCCTTGATTCTAAAACTGCCGGGAGACAATCTCTAAGATTTAGAGACCTTAAAGATTTACACCTTGTTAAACACAAACATAACACAAGGACAATGACCGCGGGCAAATATGAAGTACCTAGAGTGTTCACTTACTATGGTGATAGGACACTAAAGAAACGCATACCATATATACTGAACACCCTGCCTGCAGACATTGTTCATGAACCTAAAAAAGCTAGATTTAAGTATCGATTAAAAAAATACCTCATGGATGCCATGTAGAAATCTCCTTTTACGTTTCTACTGGGGCATTCATGAGATAGATATCAATATTTAAGACACTTCAACATATGTTCATGCTGAAGAGAAATGAGACTGTAATTTTTGACTCCACAGTCAAACTGAAAAATTTAGTTTTGTGGAGCAATGTATCAACGTATATATGTAACTTTTTGTTTTTAATAAATAAAAAATAAATAAATAAAATAATAAAGAATCTGTCTCTCCTGTAATGACGTCATCAAAAATGACGTTATTACAGGGGAAATCGACTCCTTAGAGATTGTCTCCCGGCAGTTTTGGAATCCAGGAGGCATGCCTAACAACATACTAAAAAATATGGCACCGATATCCGAAAGTAAAGTATTTTCCCCTAACAACATGCACTAAAACTCCGATATTAACCAACACCGTTTCCGAGTACAGACTGTTTGGTGCAACCCACCCTGTGTTCATTTACATAACTCCTACGTAAATAAACTACAGACCGTAGTAGAAATGCTTAGACGTAGGGTAGCCAAGCACTCTCTCAAAATTCATCCCCACGTCTCGCCACTCAGGGCCTCCGTTAGAGCCTATACATCCAGGTAGAGCTTAGGGGGGAATAGTGCACCATTAGTACATACCTGCGACCTAAAAAGGGAAAAACAAGGTGTCGCCGTCACACTTGGGGCCACATTTCGCTCTCATGAACAGAGGATTCCCATTTCAACCATTAGCTTTGCATTATGTTAAAAATAGAATAGAATAGAGTTTTCTCAAAAATGGCCCGCAAAGTGAACATAACTCGCTACATATTGGAAGGTAAAGTTTAAGGTACGGTTTAAGGCCAGATCAAAATTAAAAAATAAAAAAACATTGCAGGTCGCCTGGAATGTTACATATCAATTCCTTTATTTGTCGAGTACCAAACTTTTTAAAAAGTAGAAACTGGCATATAAAAGACGGTACAGGTCGTATTCAGCCAAATCAAGTCGTATTTTTCTGTTGCAAACGCGACATTTGTATGAGTTATACAAAAATTTGGGTTTTTCGGTAGAAAAATACACTTGCGATTCTGTTTAAAAATATATTATGACGTTTACGACCACGGCAATAATGTACTATTAATCAATATATTTAATCAGACAAAGCACACACTACAGAAAAAAAAATTAACAACTTAGTAAATTTGAAAAACCCCCAATATTTACATTTCAAAGTTCAATATCTCAAAAACGGCTGAACCGATTTTTAAACGTAGCTAAGAATCATCTCAATCACGTCAGCTTTCGGATAAAAAAAACCGCATTGAAATCGGTCCATTCGTATAGGAGCTACGGGGCCACAGACAGACACAGACACACAGACAAGCCAAAGTTATAACACCTCTAAATCCCTCCCACTCTTTTCGCGTCGAGGTTAAAAATTAGGCTTAACATTTTCACTGGAACCAGCCTAGCGGGCGCTTACGCCATAGTCGCTTTCCGATACGATATCGGCTACGACCCAATTAACACATTCAGTGCCAAGAATCGCTACGCACTACGCTGGTAGCCGATCCCGTGCTTTTCCTCGCATGTAGCGGAAAGCGACTACGGCGTAGGCACCCGATAGGAAAAGCTCGGGATCGGCTACGACCCAATTAACACATTCAGTGCCAAGAGTCGCTACGCGCTACGCTGGTAGCCGATCCCGTGCTTTTCCTCGCATTTAGCGGAAAGCGACTACGGCGTAGGCACCCGATAGGAAAAGCACGGGATCGGCTTCGACAGAATTAACACATTCAGTGCCAAGAATCGCTACGCGCTACGCTGGTAGCCGATCCCGTGCTTTTCCTCGCATGTAGCGGAAAGCAACTACGGCGTAGGCACCCGATAGGAAAAGCTCGGGATCGGCTACGACCCAATTAACACATTCAGTGCCAAGAATCGCTACGCGCTACGCTGGTAGCCGATCCCGTGCTTTTCCTCGCATGTAGCGGAAAGCAACTACGGCGTAGGCACCCGATAGGAAAAGCTCGGTATCGGCTACGACCCAATTAACACATTCAGTGCCAAGAATCGCTACGCGTTACGCTGGTAGCCGATCCCGTGCTTTTCCTCGCATGTAGTGGAAAGCGACTACGGCGTAGGCACCTGATAGTCGGGTTCCCGCCACAAAATGTGGAAAATAAAACATATGGAAACAGCGATGACCACTATGAGTTCAGCAATATGTTACATAAAGTATAGCCAAAGACTAAGTATAATGTTGCAGTTCAAGGTGCAACGCTGTTGCAATTTTATTGTTATTATTATTACAACAGTACTTTTTTTTTTTGTTTTCATCTATGTTGTTCAATTACAGGATAACGGAATTTGTGAAACAATGGTTATCCGCAAAATAAACATTGACCCAAATTTTAAAACAGCAATTTCAGTATTTTCCTACGTTGTAGAGCGTACAATTAAAAATCAAATTCCGGAGCTGCAGGGTCGGGGGTTCGATCTCTTAGCTCATACCAATATGTTTCTTTGAACTTTTTTTTGTTGTTAATCGAGTTTTATTACGTTGCAGAATATGACTGAATTCGCCGTATTTCGGTAGCCCGCAGCCCCGCAATGTAGTGAAAATTGCATACGAGTTGTTCTACCATATAAGTAAATGGCTTTTTAAATACTGTCGTTCACCTTAAATGGAAAATTGGCAACTCAACATTATTAGTCGAATCTGAATAATGTTAATCTGAAAAATCCTCGACATGGAAATTAGTCCAGCCTGAATAATGCTAAAATTTAATTACGTCCTAAAAGTAAAATTTACATACTGATATAGAAATACGTCTACATGGAATAACGTCCACTACAAAAATACGCACAATCGGAAATATGCCATAGGGTCATTTCGCCGGTTGGCGACCACCTAATTTCATGTGCCGGTTAGCGACCACTTAGCTGACTTGGTGAACTGAAAGCATATTTTCTCGTTTTTTTTGTAATTTCCTATTCTATAACTACAAACAATAAGGCATACGGCTGACTGTTTCAATAGGCTCTGTAGAATTGATGTTATCTTCAATTGAAAAAATCATGTTCTTCAAGTGGTCGCTAACCGAAGGTGGTCGCGTAACCGGCGAAATGACCCTATATGAATTTTGTACAAAATAGTCGATTTTCATAGGACATTTAATTTAGAAATGAAGTTCACTTTTTGCAGACAACATTCCATTTGGGATAGATTTAATTGAAATTCCATTTGGTCATCTCGTGTTGACGATTTACCATTTGTGCCCAATACAGTAACATCAGTCTCAACTCACAGTAAATCAACTCTTTGGCTGCATGCAAGTCGAAAATGGAACAATCCTTCATATCGCGTCGGAACCGTCGATTGATATAAATGACATGCTCAGTCCCAATGACACACTCACACGCTTTTACCGGCAACTGCGGCGCTTTTGTCACCATGCGATTCACAACCAGCCCCGCTATTCTGTAACGTGTTTTAAGTTCACCTCAACGCTCACCCTCAAATATATTTTGACGCCGAGATTCGTAGCAACTAAGCGTAGGTAGAGTTCTAGTTTCGTTAGGCGTGACGGGTGGGGTGATACGCATGTGCGCGTAAAGAATTACAGCCCTGTATGCAGCCCCGCTATTATGTAGCTTGTTTTAAGCTCACCTCAACTCTCACCCTCAAATATATCTTGACGCCGCGATGCGTAATAACTAAGCGTAGGTAGTAGTCTAGTTTCGTTAGAACACGTGACGGGTGGATTAAGGAGCATGAGCGCGTAAAGAATAACAGCACTGCACTGGGCATAAAGCACTCGTTTTACTAGAAGTGCGAGAAAGGAATAATTTATTGAAAAAAAAACCCCATTACTAATGTTAGTAATGTGACATTGTGCTTGCACTGTTACATTTTACGTGAATTGATTTATATAAATCTACCTAGTCCGAAACAAAGCACAGCTTTTGCTATCCTATGGGTACTAGATGGCGATAAACATACTTATATATAATATAGATAAATAAAATAATACAGACCGGCATGTTTTTGCGGCTTTTGCTGTCGAAACCCTCGGACCCTGGAGCCCAGGCGCTCACCAACTATTTGGCCAATTGTCAAAAAAATTGGTCAAAGTATCCGGAGACCATAGGGCTGGCTCGTTCCTTGCCCAACGGATCGGCATATCCATACAAAGAGGGAACGCAGCCAGTGTTATGGGAACCCTTCCGCAGGGATCCGACCTTGGGGACCTCTTTTGATAAAATTTGTTTTTCCTAATTTTAGGTTTATTTAGTTCATTTAAGTTTTTTCTATAGTATTGTAAGTAGGTTTTTAACTGTCAAATAATTATATGTTGTATACTAAAAAGGATATTTACCATGTAGTAAAGATAAATAAATACTTAGAAAACATCCAAGACTCAGGAAAAAACATTCGTGCTCTTCACACAAAATTACCGGGATTCGACCCAAGACCTCTACTATTTAGCTTCATAGGAAAGGCTAATTAAGTATATCAGGCAATACTTTTTGTCCGACTTAAATGCTGTAAGCACCATGGAAATGTATTATTGCAAAGTAGACCCGACTATCTGAAAAACCAATCACAAGATTCGTCCTAACAAGATGGAAAAAAGTAAAAATCCATGCACAAAGCCTCAGATCGGACACACACCCAGGACAAAATGAGCATGCACTCGACCGAATTGAACAGTCAACGTCAAAGACATCTTTACAATTTTGCACTTTATTGCTTCGTAATAAGGCAAACATTAAACATAATTTTAGACATCCATTGAGAGAAGTGGGTTTTTGCGGAGCCACGTAGACAAACCACCCCAGGCTTCCTGTTACGGCTTATCTTACTTTATGGGCGGCCAGATTTAAAAAGGCCACTTAAGTTTAATATACCACTCTCTTACAAAGTTGCCCAAAAACTAGGAAAAAGAGAGACGTCGTCGTTTAAATTGACCGGGGGAAGGATGAGATATACGTAGAGGGATATTTATTTAGTTTTTAAATGTAACACATTGTGTACAGGTATCATGTACCTAATGCACCACGCTGAAAAGTTACTTTGACTTCAGCGGTATACTCGGAACCACGCAACAGTTTTAATCACTCTATTACACTATTTCTGTTGCAATGCAATTGTTACCTACGTAGTAATGATGATAACATGATTTGATTGAAACATAATGCGTGTGGGCCGTGTACTCGAACCGTTTGAAATAGGCATTTTGAACGAGTTTATTATACATTCTACGTTCCTCGTTATATACTTATAGTCCCCCGCGGCTATGAAGTGAATCCTGAGACATGCCTCTAGGGTTGAATATGTAATTTTTTCCTATGGTTGACATTGTCATTATTCAAAAACTTCATATAGTTGCGCAATGCGTCAGGATTGACTTCATACTCCAGGCAAAATACGGTTGTGAAAAACATTAATTTATAATAGCGTTTTGTTTCTTTATATCATTTTAAAACATTGATCTATGATGCTTTATTCAAGAATCCAACAAACTTTCCATCCGGAAGTATTTATATAGATTTAAAAAAAAGAATGAATTGTTTTTTTTTTATTATCTATTTTGAATGTTATAGAGCACATGTAAATGAACCAAAATAAAGATAAAACCATTTATTAATATTTTTTCTGACTTTTCAGAAGCTAGTTAAGTTATCATTTTTTTGATGTCTGAATTTTTGTTGGATTTTGTCACTAAGTAACTATTTAATTGATAATATATCCATTACATAAAAAAATCTGCTATTATAAATTATTTCCAAATTTGACATATTTTCCATACAAGCTGTCAGTTCATTGCCTGGACTATCATAGCCGCGGGGCTTTGTAGTTACCAAAAATCTTACTTAAGTACTTAGTTCTGCATGTCAAATGGAAATGCATCAAGAATATTTGGAATACTGCGTAGCAAATAGAAATTCAGAATGAACGACATATATTGAGTAAGTGTGTGTGTGTAGGTATAGGGCGTCGGGCCGGCCGCGCTTGTAAATATTCATTCGTTCGTGCGCTGTTTATGAACGACAGTGTTCCGGACACGTGTTAGGTGTGTAGTAGGTATAGGGCGTCGGGCCGGCCGCGCTTGTAAATATTCATTCGTTCGTGCGCTGTTTATGAACGACAGTGTTCCGGACACGTGTTAGGTGTGTAGTAGGTATAGGGCGTCGGGCCGGCCGCGCTTGTAAATATTCATTCGTTCGTGCGCTGTTTATGAACGACAGTGTTCCGGACACGTGTTAGGTGTGTAGTAGGTATAGGGCGTCGGGCCGGCCGCGCTTGTAAATATTCATTCGTTCGTGCGCTGTTTATGAACGACAGTGTTCCGGACACGTGTTAGGTGTGTAGTAGGTATAGGGCGTCGGGCCGGCCGCGCTTGTAAATATTCATTCGTTCGTGCGCTGTTTATGAACGACAGTGTTCCGGACACGTGTTAGGTGTGTAGTAGGTATAGGGCGTCGGGCCGGCCGCGCTTGTAAATATTCATTCGTTCGTGCGCTGTTTATGAACGACAGTGTTCCGGACACGTGTTAGGTGTGTAGTAGGTATAGGGCGTCGGGCCGGCCGCGCTTGTAAATATTCATTCGTTCGTGCGCTGTTTATGAACGACAGTGTTCCGGACACGTGTTAGGTGTGTAGTAGGTATAGGGCGTCGGGCCGGCCGCGCTTGTAAATATTCATTCGTTCGTGCGCTGTTTATGAACGACAGTGTTCCGGACACGTGTTAGGTGTGTAGTAGGTATAGGGCGTCGGGCCGGCCGCGCTTGTAAATATTCATTCGTTCGTGCGCTGTTTATGAACGACAGTGTTCCGGACACGTGTTAGGTGTGTAGTAGGTATAGGGCGTCGGGCCGGCCGTGCTTGTAAATATTCATTCGTTCGTGCGCTGTTTATGAACGACAGTGTTCCGGACACGTGTTAGGTGTGTAGTAGGTATAGGGCGTCGGGCCGGCCGCGCTTGTAAATATTCATTCGTTCTTGCGCTGTTTATGAACGACAGTGTTCCGGACACGTGTTAGGTGTGTAGTAGGTATAGGGCGTCGGGCCGGCCGCGCTTGTAAATATTCATTCGTTCGTGCGCTGTTTATGAACGACAGTGTTCCGGACACGTGTTAGGTGTGTAGTAGGTATAGGGCGTCGGGCCGGCCGCGCTTGTAAATATTCATTCGTTCGTGCGCTGTTTATGAACGACAGTGTTCCGGACACGTGTTAGGTGTGTAGTAGGTATAGGGCGTCGGGCCGGCCGCGCTTGTAAATATTCATTCGTTCGTGCGCTGTTTATGAACGACAGTGTTTCGGACACGTGTTAGGTGTGTAGTAGGTATAGGGCGTCGGGCCGGCCGCGCTTGTAAATATTCATTCGTTCGTGCGCTGTTTATGAACGACTTCACTACTCTGGGAGATGCTCGACTGGGATCCATGGCACCTCCGCGCACAAGACCTAAATGAAGACATGCTGCGCCGATTCAGGGAAATGCACATTGCGGACCTAGATACCCCTGGTAACGCATACATCGGACGCAGGCAGCACAACCCACTTCTAACTAACACTAGATTAGGAGAAATTGACTATGTGCCAAAAAAAGACAGGAGCCGGCAGCTCAGCAAGCGAGCGACCGCTCCACGTCCCAATAGACTATAGGAAATTAGTTTTAAGAATTTAGTAAGATAGGACAAAATGAAACCACTTTTAAATTTATATAAATTTATAATGTACGCACACACTAACAAGCACAGCACAAACAGCATGACACTTATACAGATCTTTCAGACATACATAGGTAGATTGTAAGTAGCTGACACACCCACAGGCCGAACACACCACCGGCCTGATGGACATAATGTAACATATAAACTAGAGAAATAAACACCTTCTAATTCTAAAATTTTATGAACGACAGTGTTCCGGTCCGGACACGTGTTAGGTGTGTAGTAGGTATACACCTCTAGATACCCACAGATAGTACACTAGATAGCATAGTAGCTATATAGCGTAAAGCAGTAAAATATATCCGTACAAAGATTCGATTTGACGTAGGTACTACTAGGTACTCACACAGACACGCGTCGCTACAAGAAACTTAAGCAGACTTTTGACGACTGGTTTAGTCTAGTTGGTAGTGACTCTGCCTATGAACGAAGCTGGAGGTTCCGAGTTCGAATCCCTACAAGAGCATTTATTTGTGTGACGAGCACGGGTAATTGGTGCAGTTCCTGAGTCATGGATGTTTTCTATGTATTCAAGTATTTATTTAATCTACATAATATGAAGTACCTAAGTAATGTTTATCATCGCCTAGTACCGATAGTACCTTTCAAACTTTGCTTTGCTTGGGACTAGGTCATTTTGTGTAAGATTGTCCGCACATATTTATTTATTTTTTACATTGGTGTTGGTGGACTCGGCGGTGCATTAAGTCACGTGTACCCCATAGAAATGATTTTCAATATTCAGTCAGTCAGCCTTATTGCGTTATTATTAGAGAATTAGAATAGAATAGGAATTTATTTGTGTGACGAGCACGGGTAATTGGTGCAGTTCCTGAGTCATGGATGTTTTCTATGTATTCAAGTATTTATTTAATCTACATAATATGAAGTACCTAAGTAATGTTTATCATCGCCTAGTACCGATAGTACCTTTCAAACTTTGCTTTGCTTGGGACTAGGTCATTTTGTGTAAGATTGTCCGCACATATTTATTTATTTTTTACATTGGTGTTGGTGGACTCGGCGGTGCATTAAGTCACGTGTACCCCATAGAAATGATTTTCAATATTCAGTCAGTCAGCCTTATTGCGTTATTATTAGAGAATTAGAATAGAATAGGAATTTATTCTACGTGCAATGTGCCCCGCCCACTGCCACTTAAGTTTAGCCATTTGGAGGGCTCACAGGGAGGGCTATATCGGTTACCTTGATTCTGCTGCGGATAGCCTCATTTCTGATGCGATCGCGCAGAGAAACTCCCAGCATATTATGAGGCCCATAGTAAGCGACCACGTTTCCGTGCCATACGTCATCACTGGCAACACACACTGGTCAAAGACTTCTCGTCTTGAGACACTGCGGAATATTGCACGTAGAACCGATGGCCGTTGGGGCGGAAAGGTTCTCGAGTGGCGACCACGTACCGGAAGGCGCGACGTGGGTAGGCCCCCCACACTGATGACCTGGTAAAGGTCGCGGGAGTCCGTTGGATGCGGGTGGCGCAGGACTGGCCATTGTGGCACTCTTTGGGGGAGGCCTATGTCCAGCAGTGGACGTCTTTCGGCTAATATGATGATGAGGAATTTATTCCGATAAGACATACATTCACATAATAATATGAGTAAATACTTTTGAAAAAAGCTCAGATCTACGTCATATTTTGTGTCTGTACCTACGTCACAAAGTCCGTCATCGAATCGCGGGCAATTTTAGATTCAAAAGGCTTCTTCTAAAAATAACGAGAGTTCATTATTCATTAGAATCTTTATTGTAATCGTCAATTCATAAAACTATTATTACAGTACTTACTTATTTGCAAACGACTTAAAAATAAAATAAAATTACAGAAACGTATCAAAACTTTGCCCTTTAGGCAGGGTGCCCATCACACAGGCAGCATTCCCGCGTTGAATAGCAATCGCTATTCTTTGAGCGAGAAAGCTGCCTGCGCGAGGGTCACCCGTTGCGTCCCTCAACCGCTTGCTGATCTCCTTGTGGAGCCCACGCGCGCTTTTTACCCAAGGGCCGAGTGTCTCGACGCCAAATGCGACAAAGTCGTATTGGGCGCCGAGACAGCTATATTTCCCGACCTTGGATCGCTCTCGGGCATCCGCCGCTGCCCCGGCTAGTTTGGACGTGACTGGCAAGTAGGACGCTGCCAACGTATCAGCGCAAGTAGCGTCCCACACCAGTGCACGGCCCATTCGCCAGGGGATCAACGTCATCCCGTAACGAGAGTTCACGTATATTTTTACACACAGATATCATCATGGGTCTTTGTGAAATAGAGTAGGCTGCTTGATACGAGTAACGTAGGTGTGCGATGACATTTTCCGGGCCACCGATTCGCGGGGGAATCGGTGACGTCACACTCGTGACGTCACGTGCTTATGACCCTTGCCGCGATTATGGCTTATTTATTTTAGCTTAGCAAATAATCATGAAAAAATTGAGATTGAGCTAAGTACTTAGTAGAAAAAATGTTGTACTTATTAAATTACTGAAATAAACAGTTTAATATTGTTTTTTATTCTACTTATACTTCTATACTAATATAAACAAAAAAAAATCATCCTAGCGTTATTCCCGGTTGTACCCTAAAGGAGCCCGCAGTCCGCTTTGGCATTAGAATAGGCACTAGTTTTACGAAAGTGACTGACTGATTTCATACATAGCTTTTTTTTACGATTACGAGCCGGGATTCAAACCTATGACCTCTAGATTAAAAGTCGTGCCTTTACATTTATTATAAAGAGGAAAAACCTTTGAGGTTGTAGCTTCGTACATTTTTAAGTCGGGAGTAACCTCCGTAACTACACATGAATACTATTTCAAATTTATTTCAACCATTAGAATAGACCTTCACGATGGACATAGGCAACCTATATAGAATAAAGAAAAATAAAAATACATTTATCAACGTAACCGGTAAAGTAACGTACCGGTATTTCTGTGTTCATCTTACAATTGAACACAGAAATATAAAAAACAACGACGTTTAAAGGGGTACTCAGCATGATGCCGCGACACGCAGCGGCTGGTGTTCCGTGGGGACCTGCCTTAAGCGGCAATTACACTTTGTCGTTCGCCGCATGCTGCATGCGGCGACCGCAAAAGTGTAAAGAACACGTTAGTCGGCCTCATTCGGCGATCGACAGCTGCCAACAAACTGACATTGGCGGACAGACTAGTGTAAAGATGACGTTTGTTGGCCTACGTAGTTTAAAATAAATTCGGCGACCGCATTAGGTGAACGACGAAGTGTAATTGCCGCTTTAATACTACGTATGACGACACACAAAAACGAGGTATTTTTTTCGGCTTCATCTGGGTTATACGAGTATGTAGGTACCGGTAGACTGGGGTTACTTTAGGAAAAAATGGGGCTACTTTGATCATTTAGAATGTAGTATAAAAGCAAAACTATTTGAAATGAAGAAGATTTAATCGAGTATACAGCAAGATAGATAACTAATATATTCACTGCCACAGTTCACCCACAAGTAAAAACAATGATTTCGGAGAAAAACCTATTTGATCAAAGTCGCCCCGCGAATCAAAGTAGCTAGTTAGTAGGTAAATCATTTTATAAAACTTACTCGTAAGGAACTCTAAAATGTGAAAATTAATATGGTAGCGTTAAAAAAATTCTTTAAATATTGATTAAACTAATTATCACACGATCAGTATTATATTATTATTGTCACTACGGGCAACATGTTTCGCGCCCGCCAGTAGTGTGTTTTATGGTCGCACTACACTTAGCAGTGTTTGCCCAAATATTCGTGTTGCATCTTTTTCCTTCCTACGGCAAATGAAAGAGAGGCAACGACGCAACGCGAACACAAATTCCCAAGTGTAGTGCGACCATAAGGATGGAGCTATTTTAGTGCGCGGCGCAATGCGGAAACATTCATCCAAACTAGGACTTCGTTTATGTTGACTTATTACTTTTAAATATATCAATATATATTATCTATACCAATATTATAAAGTGGAAAAGTCAGTGAGATGGTAGCTTTGTAAGTTTATAAGTTTGTATGTAATGGGTAATCTCCTGAACCGCTTATCCGATTTCAAAAAATATTTGTGTTTGGATATAGGCTATTCAGAAACCATTCCGAAAGTCCATTCTACATACCTACCTAATTGACTGCGTTCTTTGCAATACGCGGGCGAAGCCATAAATAAGAGGCGAAGCCGTGCGGGCAGGTTATTGTTAATGACTTCATTCATATTTCAACAACTATGGCCCGGATACCTACTATTTACTGCCTGAGGGGAAATCACGTAACGTTCCGAACGCGCGTTAGGACAATCCAACTGTCATTTTTACATATAAAAATTGACATTTTGATCTACCTAACGTGCGTACAATGCGTTACGTGATCGACCCGCAGTATCCATGTATTTATTTAGAGGTGTCTTATGACGGTGTGTAGGTATCACAGCGTCGTATAAATCACGTTCCACGGAACATTTTTGTTCTTTTGCCACAGCAATATGCTGAGTGTAGGTTGTTGGTACCTAGCTAGTGTAGCTACGCATTGTCGTTTCGCTCTATTGTCACTGTTTTTACTTTGTGGCCACGAAGCGAACTGCGAAGCAAGCTTTGTGGAACATGGGTAGTTTGGAATAAGTACTTGTAGGGTACTTATACACATTCTAGATTTTACACTTATACATTTCTATAATCGCATGTTAAAACTTATTTATTTACAATTCTTAACTTGTACATATTTACATACTCGTACATATATACACACTTATATAGATATACATATATAAATTATATATTACGCTTAATATGCTTATTACACTTATAGAAATATATATGTATGCCAACCAGTTTGTCGATATCGATATAGTAGTATATCGACATACTAGATCGACCTCACCGTCGCCCTAGCGGGCAACTGGTTATGGCCGAGCGCGGCGTCCGCGCATCAGCAGAGGTCGATTATCAGTCATCGCCTAGTACCGACGCTGTCGTGAATGGTCATGATTCACGATAGTATTTACATTGGTGTTTATAATTATGTCTCAAACAGCCGATTTATCTTATGTAGCAACACCTACAAGGAATCATTTTTATAACAAGGTTGACGGGTAGGCGGGCTGTCAGAGTTCCGAACGGCTATATTGGGAACGAACAGTTAAGTGCGGTTTGTAGTGGTTGATTTGGAGGAAAACCAGGGTGAGCTCTTTCCATAATCACTTTCGATGCGTCCTATGATATTGTAACGATTGGGTATCATTTACACGTGTGTTCATGTGCTTTAACAGATCGGACGATGATTGTTTATGATGCGATGTATTTATGTGCGTCCACAGGTCTCATTCTCTTTGGGAGGCGTATTGGTATATCATGTAGATGAATAAGGTTTTCCTACAGGTCGCGCATGTACGTGAACTGTAGGACACACATCACAGTTCTTAGTTGTGGAGTTCTTTAGTGTTAGAGGATTAGTTACAAGTGTAACAACAGGGTAGTTCGGTAGTCTCGGCTTCAGGCCATATCATCATCAGTCAAGGGTGCACCCGGGTAACTGGAACAATAGCGTGTGAATTGGGACAGTATCAATGGTGGTAAGGGATGTCTAGAAGGGGAGGTTGGAGGACATTCTTGGGGACGAAAGTCCCCACACGTCATAGGGAGCTGGCACGCACGAGGCGGCAGCCCCTATGTCAGATATATAAAGGATTCCGAAAGTTGTAAGGGTATGTTTATAGTTGCATATATGCTAATACGGGTCTTAGCTTAAGTGCTATAGGTTCTCATTCGCGGCCATGAGAGTGACCAGAAGTGGCTTCGCGACATGGTGGAGCATGCTGGGATCTAAGCCAGTCTTCATCTGTTTAACACTTTATTTGCCCCAACTTCCTGCTAAACCAATATTAAATGTAGCATGTGCATGATTGACTCAAAAACAGATAACTGTTCATAAAGTTAATCTAAAGATTTTTAAAACCATCCACGAGAAAGAGATTAACATTATTAAAATCCTGTCTTAAGGCCCCGCACGTTCATGGTCTTCTCTCCCTCTCACTGAGCGTGAGCGTGAGCGAGATGGAAGTGCGTGGTCGAAAGCGCGGATATCATGTTTTTCGGAATATTTTAGAAACGAGACGAAATTTAAGAAAGTAAGAAAATTAAGTTATAGTTCATTACTTTATGAAGAAGATTATAAAATTTCATCTCTTTTTGATAAAAAATGGAGCAGTAAACTGGTTACAAGTGAAAAAATAGGGTTGACTTTAGATTTATTTTTCTCCACTTTCTTATGTTAAAATGGATTTCTACGAAAACAATGTCACTTCTTATATTTTGCAGATTATGATATCTATTTTCCAACACGAAAATTGTTACGTTATAAGGTATAAACTGGTTACTAAACAAGTCATTTTTACCAAAATTTGAGATGCCAAGCCTTAATCGGTTTAAAAGTTTCTAAAACTTTTCAGAAAACATACTTACAGCAAACTATCACTGTATTATGTCAGAGGTGCTCCTTATGCAAAGGTTACAGTTAAAACCAAGTTATATAACAGAACCATACCATTCATCAATGTTTAGTGTGGTGCAAACATTTAAGACCTTTTAGACATCATAAGGAATTAACCTTCCATAAGTAGTACATTTTAATGTCATCTTACGATAAATAGGGTAATGGGTACCCATCATCGGCTCTCAATCAAAATCAAAAATATTTATTGGTATCATACTAAAGTAGGTAAAAGTACATTCGTGGCTGGTTTGGACCTTATAAATGCAAAAAATATGTATAGCATTTGTATTTTTTACTGACTCAATGACAAATTATGGGATTATATACAAAATATATAATATAATTATTCTAAACTATTCAATGAGCAGCATTGGTATATTTATTTGATTGTCAATGGATTGTCGTAAACAGCGCATCAGATTTCAATGCAATTTATTTACTACACGGGTTTACGGAGGTGAAAAGAATCAACTCCCTTTCTTTGGAAAAAACAAAGAGCAAAGCCTGTTCTTTCAGGTATGTAGGTACTATATTTGATGGTTACTTTTTTATTGAAAACATGACCTAAGTAAATGTTTTCTGGTGAATCGGATTCATTGTTCTGATTGCAATCAAGACGTCAGAGGTTCAAGGGTGTACGAACTTAGGAGACTATAAGCTGCAGACACAAATAATAACCTTTGGGAGCAATCTGTGGTTTTCCTATATTTTTCTTGTTGTCAGGAGGAGGAAGTTTTAGACAGTATGATGTTATTCTCAAGTTTCGTTCTGATTTCATCAGTGTATTTGTTTATAGGTACATTTATACCGAATAAATTACTGAAATCGGTATACGTTGCTCATATCTATTCTACCATATTATTGAGATCAAAAGAATGGTAGCATCCTGGGAATTCACTTGTTTTTTGTATTATTAGTATGTGGCAGTAGGCTTTTGTGCTGATTCACTTTTATTTCGGCGGTTATTGTCAATGAGAGATCTGACAGCAATTCGATGGATCTAATTGATGTTGACTTCATTATTGTTTGGTTACCAGCAACTTATCTCAAGACCACTAGTGTACTTTAGGTCTGACTTCCGATCACGCATAGTTGCTATGATTTCATTACCAGGTTATGCCGAGAAGGATTAACTTTTAACGTAAAATAAGTTACTCGCAATTTTAACTGTGTCATTATCATCTTCTCTTAGCCGTATTCGGCCTCAGCGACTGCTAATCAATGCGGAGAGCGTCGCTGGTGCGCCCTCAGGTGACTGACATAGCCAATTTTTGCGGTCTGTCATAGAAAACCAAGGAAGTGTTATTTATTGACAGTTGTGATATATCAGATAATGCTGGTTAAAGAGTTAAAGAAGTGAGTTCAGACATATTATGAGTCGCATAGTGAGTATACTGTGTTGGGTCGTGCGTGATGCTCAGCTGTGATGAAACAGGGGATGGAACAATGTTGTCAGTACGATACACAAATAGTATACCTACTCCAAAATAATGTGTGGAGGTGGCTGGTGGCCCTCAGGTACAAGTCGATTGTTAGAGGGCAGGGAAAAATTCATTTATTATAAAAAATATATCATCATCACGTATCTGTCACTCAATAAATCAAGTGGAGTCTTGAAATATAAACCAATGAAGATTCATCGGATACCTACGTGATACGTTGACACTATTGTTAATTGCAATATTGACCATAATCAGCAGGTATTAATCATTTAAATGCTTTCCATACACAACGATAAATATAATAGTAACATTACTTACAATTTAATCATGAATATATCCTACATGCGTAACCATAGCTACAATAAGTTAGTAAATACAACAAGATGTACACCTAGAAATCGTAAACACTTAGCTTTGTTGACTCCGATACTATGCTCTGAATCAGGATGTAAAATGGGTATGAAAGCTTTGGTGCTTAGTTTCTTTTAATCCTTTAGCTATAAACCATGACTTACACAGTAGTGTCCAGAATTCTTGTATAAGTAAATTCATTTGTGACTTGAAAGTAAATAGTCAGATAACTCACGTGACTTCGTTAAGTGAATCTCGCGAATCACGAATACGTTTTGTAGGTGCAACCGAAAGGTTCGGCTCGTGGATAGAATACGTTTAGACTTCAGACTTGAGTATAATCAAGTGTTATGGTTAAACAAAGATTTGTAATTATGATTGTTTTAAATATTTCGTAATTGGACTCTTAAATGTTAGATTTTAGATTATTTATTGAAAATTGTACATCTCATTTACATGTCTAAATATATAGAATTTACAATTTTTGGAATGTGCTGGGGACAATGATCATTCTGAAGAACCTCATTTATAGTGTAGCACACAGGGTCAGTAAACTATACTTAAGTTCATAAAGTTTCTTGTAAAAAAGGCAGTGCCGTGCGAACCTTTACCATACACCGGCGCGAAGATTTACCCCTTAAATTAGAATCAAATAGATTCAATTTACTGAGAGACAATATAAGTGCGAGTCTAGACAGTGCGTAGCACGCGGCGGATAGCTTGTCACATACATACGAGTAGTCAATATATGATGACCTGATGAGACCCTGAATCGATCATGAAGTCAATAGATAGATCGTTTATTTGCTTGAATCATGGTCATTATAATAAATAAATAATAATAAATAATAAATATTACGGGACAATCTTACACAAATCAACCTGGGCCCACGGTAAGCTCAATAAGGCTTGTGTTGTGTATTCCATTGTCATAGTAAACGAATTTTACTTAACATTTACTGTGCGTACTTAGTATACCTACAATTTGTTGTTTTAAGGAAATCTTGGACCGAATAAAAGCAATTTTCGGTCAATCAGGTGCTCAATTTCCTACAGAAACTATTGTAAAACATGTCCGTAATTTCTTTCGGTATGGAGTTATAAATTAAGCAAGCTATGTAGTAGCAGTTTTTGCGGTAAATTTCTAGTCTTGGAGCTGGCATAGACAAGGCCGTATGCGTAACTGCTCTACGGTAAGAGTTGTCATTTAATTTGAATAGTGGCATATTGGACTTTACTAATTTGGCAGTTTCAAAAATATATATACTAGGCGCTGTCATAAACTTATTTTTTATAAAGATTTGTCTCCATGAGTCTACATTTCTCAGACCCCAGATTGCTCTGAGGCATTTCTTTTGGGCAATGAATACTCTATTTGCTTCGGAGCAACTTGCCCATAGTACGATCCCATATCGTATTTGGGAGCAAATATAGGCGTGATAAACCGAGATGGCTGTCGCTATTGAGCTAGTATTCAAGGAATCGGGATGCGTTTACCTGAGGCACAATGGTGTTATTGGTAGTTATGTTTAGTGGGCCATGTTTTAGTTTTAAAAAGCATTAGTGTAAATGTATAATGTTCATTATCAATCAGGATTATCAGACACAGTTCACACAGTCAATACACGATGTGGAGGCCGATGAGTCTAACGCCTCTCTGAGAGGCAAATCATAGAGCCTAGCTGATTCTGCATCTGACACTTGCAAAGCAATTTGTATGTCTAAAAACATGGCTATTCGGGCACCTGATAGTTAGAAACACTTAGTAATATCCTGACAACAGCTCAGAAGACTCAAACCTGGACATCCGCAGACAAATAGCCTTGGAGCTGGAACTGACCACTAGTTTTCAGTGTTACCTCAAGTAGCTAAACTTACGAAACATCACGCTTTCTTCATCAGAAGAATGTCAGCAGACCGCGATGAATAACAGAAAGGAGTTCAAGTTTGGGACTTCATTTCTAAAATACAAAACACGATCAACAACGGCATTAAACATGAACTTAAGTAACTAAGTACCTGACTGTCCCCATGTTACTACACGTCATACATAAGCATCATATGGCGAACTTGCCTTTCGATATGAATATACCTGCTCGTAGGATAAGCTGACGCCGACTGTATGCAAGGATCAAACAAATTCACGCGTTAATATTGATGAATTGTATCATTTGTTGTACCTTACGAGTTGGTACATAATTCTTTTATGGACAACTACGAGCTAGAATTAAATCAAGAAACATTATTCCATCATTCCTAGAGATGTTCTTTCAATGATACTCAAACATAATTCATTCGTTTTATAGATTTTGAGAAGGCGTTCAATCATATCGCTTGTGATATCTCACGAGGCAGTACTAAGGCGACAATATCTAGGTACCAGGGTACCAGTGTTGGTATATCAGCCTTAACAAAAATTACATGGTTAAGTATTAAAAACAGTATTGAAAATGCAAAAACTATACACACATAAGGATATAAATCTAAAACTGAGATGGAGATTAGTTAAATGCTATGTATTGTCAATCCTTGTGTATTGTGCAGAGGCTTGGACTTTAAATTAATTGACAATTAAAAAACTGAATGCATTTCAAATGTGGCTATATAGGAGAATGTTGAAAATCTTGTGGACAGACAAAGTATCAAATGAAAGAGTATTGAACAAAATGAAGAAGTATTAAAACCCGATGGTAAAGGTAAAGGGTTTGAAATCGGTGTCCCGGTGCATGAAGCTTCCATCCTCAACCTTAATTTAAACAGCATCATGGATTTCTTTAAAACCGACATCAAAATCATCGCATTTGATTATTGATTATAGCAACGACTGTTCTTCCAATCTTAGGAACTGCAGAAAAACTAATGAAAATTTTTTGGCTCCTGGATGATAACTCAGAACAGATATCATGAGTGCACGGCAAGGATAATGACATTAATAACATAACTTAACGTTCACGGAAGTTTTTAAAGTAGCTTCAATCAAAGACTGCGATGGTTCGGACACACTCAAAAAGGAGGAAAATACCATAATAATATCAATAACATTGCACTTCGCCTTCCCAAACATTCCAGAGGAAGAGGTATACCAAAATCCACGTGGTAGTCCAATATTATAAAAAATGTAATGTGAAGAACCTGGTCGAAGAAAAGACAACTCATAATCGATCGCGCTGTCGCAAACTGACTAAGAGACCCGACCTTACATAGGTGTTAAAAGGGAAGGAAAGGAAAGCGAAACTAATACAATTAGTATAAAATTTAAACGGAAGTCACTTATACTGATGGTGACCGATAAATCAATGTAATTGAAAATATTAACCTACTGTGTTAGCGAGTGGGCATCACACTATATGACCAATTCCGGAATGAATACAGTACTTATAAGGAGAAGAGAGAAGAATCTCTACGTACATTGATAAACCAAGGTTAATTAAATCTGAAAGGTTCGGAAAAACACTATAAGGACCAATCTGATCCAAAGCTCACAATTAATTTTCCATATACCTAGTAAAAAGACCTGAACGTTGCGCTAGATGTCGCAAACACTTTGGACTGCAGCACGTCACATCAATGTATATAAACTGAGATTCATACAGAGACTATCCATCGATAACTAGTGAAATATGAACACACAAGTGACACCAAAGTTAATAGCAGAAATAAATTTTATAGCGTAAACTGGTATCTCTGTAGTCCAGGAAATAATTCACATATATATTTTATTTAGTCATTTATACTGATGTGACAGACACAGTGCATGATTACTAAAGAGTTTAAGCGGTTGAGGGGTAGCGAATATTTGAACAAGTTTAACATCATTAATAACCGATACACTATGGGAGGAGGCATGATAAAACGTCGCACGGTCATAAGAACTAATGTAATGGCGCATATTGACCGTGTGCGAGGATTGAGATACGCAATATCGCAAAGCCTAAAATCTTATTGGAAAATCACATGTTGAAGGACACCCGTCATACTATATGGCGCTCTCGGTGGCTCGTGGAAGACGTAAATAATAGGAAGAATACAAGCAATAGTTGGAAATGATGATTTTCATGCTTTCAGCTCAGAAAATAAGTCTTTATTTAAAACTCAACCAAAAATTATGAGTTTTGGTATCCTTCAAAGCCAACATATCATTATTACACTTTAGGAGTGCTCAAAATACTGGTTTGGCAGTGCTCAAAACAGCTTCACGATCGTCAGAACAGTTTCGCGACGCTCAGAAGTCTGGATTTAGTGGTCCTCAGAACAGTTTTCGTTGGGCTCAGAGGCCTAGGTAAGCAGTCCTCAGAGCAGTTTTCGTAGGGCTCAGAGGCCTAGGTTAAGCTGAACAGTCCTCAGAACAGTTTTCGTAGGACTCAAAGGCCTAGGTTAAGCTGAACAGTCCTCAGAACAGTTTTCGTAGAACTCAAAGGCCTAGGTTAAGCAGTCCTCAGAACAGATTTCGCAGGGCTTAGAGGTCTTGGTTTAGCGGTCATCAGAACAGTTTCCATGGTGTTCAGAATTCTTTTTGGTGGTCCTCAGACTCGAGCACAATTGAGCGATTTCAATAGTGCCACAACAATACAGGTTATTTTGGCAATGCTCAGCCAATTTTGGATTTACGCTCAGAATAAAATGGGCTGTTAAAGATCAGATTTCAGGCTGAGAAAAATATTTCTCACGGTCGGTAAATGCTTGACTTGACCACTGATAGTGGAGCATTGGAGTCGAAAACCACCGTAGCATACTACTTTCATTGTTGAATTAAAACGTATACAACTGCGCGTAAAACTAGGCAAGATCTGTGCAGATATAGCCAAATGTGTACAGTTAAACTTTGACATAACTGGGACTTCAAGGGACCGGCAGATGTGTCTCGCTTAAAGAAGTATTCCACTTAAAAAGTGTCTCAGATATCCAAGTGTATTAATATCTGTCTCATTTACAGAGGGTTCCATTAATACAGGTGAGATAAGAGATTATTTTCGTTACAGAGAGGTGCGATTATTAAATGTATAATAAAAAAGTGAGTAAACAGAAATAATTAAGCACGTTTCTATTAACAGTACATAAAGGCATACATAATCCTTCAATCAAAATAGAACACAACATTTTATTAAAAAACAAAAAAAAAACATTTATAAAAATTTAAATAAACTGTATATTTGTTTTGTGTACTTTGGAAGTAACATGAGGTGATTTAGCCAAGAATGATGAAACAAGACGGAAATGAATCAACAATAAAGTACGAGTTATACGAGGTAATGAATTAACGTTATTTCAGTTATCGAGGTATACGTCGTATGAAATAAATCAAAAACAATTTTACAAAAGTATTTTTTTTAAATATAGTCTTAGTAAAAGAGGTTTTATATCAAGTATGAGACATAATTCATTTAATTTATATTGAGACTGAGTGCTCACTCCACCGTCAAACTTAGTTTGTGGTGGATCACATTTTATTTAAGAATTCAATTAATTTTCGGTATTATATAATAAATAATAATAACCAGGTCTTAGGAAAAGAAAAGAAAAAACAACGTCAAGCCATAGGGCAGCCCGTTGTTTGCCTCTACTTTCAAGCTTCATGTTCTATCCTATGTTATTTTTTTAGGTGATCAGTGGAGTGTATTCGTATTGTATAGACAAGAAAACGCTTTAAAAAAAAAATAAAAAAAAAATCACACTGAACCGCGCAGAATAATTTTTAAATATTTATAGTAAGTAGGTCGAGGAGGAATCAGGGAAATCAATAGATTAACAGATAAATTAACATTAGTTGTGGTAATGCTTCGTGCATTCGTTTAATAACGTAAGCAATTTTGCCCGCGGGGGAGGATTCCATTCCATGGAAAAAGGAAACAAGTATAAAGATGATAATAAAATCTGGCCAGATATTCGTTTCAATCTAGCAAGGCAAAGCAAATCCTATTGCGGTAACCTAAAAGTATGTACATACATGAATCAGCAATGCACAATGTATAGAAGTATTTTCATACACTAGCAAATCTATAATATGGTTTTACGATATATATAGGACATATTATGATTGATTGTTTATTACGACATGGAACGCCAAGACACGATGAAGCTTGGTTGGTCAAAATCTCAAGAATAGAGGACCTCGCAGTTGGCTACTCGGGCCCCACGAAGAGCTTGGAACTGATTTAGAAAAGTGCGTCAAGATGAACTTATCAGACGTTACAGCTATCAGAAACTATGTGGATTACTGGGCCCAATCAAGGTGATCGATAGGATTCAGAGCTTGTCAATATTTGCAATGGGAAAAGAACGGTAATTTCAAAGATCTGAGGAAGAGTTAAATAAAGCTGTGAAAGATGATAATCTCTATTGGATATATGATCGCCAGTTTTCTGGGGGGCCGGGAGTGTCGTGAATGGTCATGATTCACGATAGTATTTACATTGGTGTTTATAATTATGTCTCAAACAGCCGATTTATCTTATGTAGCAACACCTACAAGGAATCATTTTTATAACAAGGTTGACGGGTAGGCGGGCTGTCAGAGTTCCGAACGGCTATATTGGGAACGAACAGTTAAGTGCGGTTTGTAGTGGTTGATTTGGAGGAAAACCAGGGTGAGCTCTTTCCATAATCACTTTCGATGCGTCCTATGATATTGTAACGATTGGGTATCATTTACACGTGTGTTCATGTGCTTTAACAGATCGGACGATGATTGTTTATGATGCGATGTATTTATGTGCGTCCACAGGTCTCATTCTCTTTGGGAGGCGTATTGGTATATCATGTAGATGAATAAGGTTTTCCTACAGGTCGCGCATGTACGTGAACTGTAGGACACACATCACAGTTCTTAGTTGTGGAGTTCTTTAGTGTTAGAGGATTAGTTACAAGTGTAACAACAGGGTAGTTCGGTAGTCTCGGCTTCAGGCCATATCATCATCAGTCAAGGGTGCACCCGGGTAACTGGAACAATAGCGTGTGAATTGGGACAGTATCAATGGTGGTAAGGGATGTCTAGAAGGGGAGGTTGGAGGACATTCTTGGGGACGAAAGTCCCCACACGTCATAGGGAGCTGGCACGCACGAGGCGGCAGCCCCTATGTCAGATATATAAAGGATTCCGAAAGTTGTAAGGGTATGTTTATAGTTGCATATATGCTAATACGGGTCTTAGCTTAAGTGCTATAGGTTCTCATTCGCGGCCATGAGAGTGACCAGAAGTGACTTCGCGACAGACGCGGAGCGCATGAACCTCTTGACCGCTAAACAATAGCCGCGATCTATGTGCTTGCTTTCTCGCTCGCTTATTATTATCAATTTCTATCTTCCGAACTGTATTCTCGCTTTAAGACTTTCTTCTATTAATAGTGCTTGTGCTTTCTACCCTTCTGTGCCTTCTGTTTATGCTTGTGTATGGATTTTGTGTGTACGCGGACAATATACATTGAACTGTAAGTTTGTGCATTTTATTACTCGCAACTCCTGCCGCATAGTACACACCCTTAATCACCTACACCACAATGGTGACCCCTAATACGAACCTAGAAAGGGTATTGATTGATCTCGCACCAGGCACGCCAGCACAGAATAGTGTGGGGACAGAGTCGATAGAAACGAGCAATATTTTTAAGGTCGGCGTAAGAGTGCCACCGTTCTGGGCAGAAGAACCGGAGATTTGGTTCGCCCAGGTCGAGGGTCAATTTAATATTTCTGGCATCACCAGCGATTCCACGAAATTTAATTATGTCATCGCCCACCTCGACAACCAGTATTCTCGCGAGGTGAAGGATATAATTATAAATCCGCCCGCGACCCAGAAATATGAGAAACTCAAATCTGAGCTCATCAAGAGGCTAGGCATATCCAACGAGAGGAAGACCAAGCAGCTGCTGATGCATGAGGAGCTCGGGGACCGCAAACCGTCCCATTTCTTCAGGCATCTCAAGGATTTAGCAGGGCCTGCAGTGCCAGATGACTTCATCAAATCTATCTGGACAAGCCGTCTCCCTCATGGAGTGCAGATGGTGCTCACAGGTCAACCAGCTTCGACTTCACTTAAAGATCTCTGCGACCTAGCTGACCGCGTCAACGACTTGGCCTGCTCTTCGCCTCAAGTGGCGGGCGTGAGTGGCAGAGCTCCAGGTTCAGTTACAGGTGACCTTGTCAGAGAAATCGCAGAACTCCGGAAGCAGTTCCAGCAGTTCCAGGCTCACGCATCGGGCAGGAACAGCAGATCTAGAGCACGTGCATCTTCTGGTAAGCGAAACGCTTCGAGACAACGATCCCAGTCGAATTACCGCAAATATCCTCTCTGCTGGTACCACGGAAAGTTCGGCGACGACGCCAGCAAGTGCGTTCAACCATGCGACTTCAAGCCGGCGGAAAACTCGAGGGGCAGTCGATAATGGCGGCTGACGATTGCCCATCGACATCCACTGGTCGCCTGTTCGTCACCGACCGTACTACAAAGACGCAGTTTTTAGTCGATACTGGAAGCGACCTCTGCGTCTATCCACGGTCGGCATTGTGTGACCGTCGTTCTCGGACTGGATATAAATTGTGTGCTGCGAATGGTTCTGATATTGCTACTTATGGCTATGTAAATTTAAATTTAGATTTTGGCTTACGTAGGTCTTTTGTATGGCGTTTTGTAGTGGCCGATGTAACCAAGCCAATCATTGGAGTAGATTTTTTAAATTATTATAGCCTAATCGTAGACTGTCGTAATAGACGTTTAATAGACAATTTAACTTCTATAGCTTCCATTGCTACTATAGCCAATTGTAAAAACGTGTCCTCCGTTAAAGTCGTAACTGGCGAGTCTCGGTATCATAAAATTCTTGAGGAATTTCCCGAAATTACTCGACCAGCTGGTAGGCATAACACCATCACACCACACAACACTGTCCACCACATTCGTACGACACCAGGTCCCCCAGTCTCTTTGCCACCCCGTCGTTTAGCTCCTGACAAGCTGAAAATCGCCCAGGAAGAGTTCCGGACCATGCTGGCTAGTGGTACAGCCAGGCCGTCCGAAAGTCCCTGGTCATCTCCTCTTCACCTGGCTCCGAAGAAGGGTAACGGATGGCGCCCCTGCGGAGATTACCGCAGCCTGAATGCTCGCACGGTGCCTGACAGGTATCCGATTAGGCATATTCAGGACTTCGCGTACGACATCGCTGGTAGTAAGGTATTTAGTACACTAGACTTAGAAAAAGCTTACAATCAGATACCTGTCAATCCCGACGATATCCCTAAGACCGCCATTACCACTCCCTTCGGCCTATACGAGTTCCCTTTTATGTCGTTTGGCCTACGAAACGCAGGTCAAACGTTTCAGCGGTTCGTGGACGAGCTCACCAGAGGACTCGATTTCGTCTACGCTTACTTGGACGACTTTTTAATTTATTCTAGGGACGAAGCCGAGCACGAGGAGCACCTGCGAATCGTTTTCAGTAAGCTAAAGGAGTATGGCATGCTGGTAAATACCTCTAAGTGTGTCTTAGGAGTTCATGAGGTGACATTCCTAGGGTACCTGATCACATCCAGTGGATGCAGACCCCTGGAGTCGAAGGTGCAGGCAGTTATGGACTTCCCAGCTCCAGCTAACGTCAAACAGCTCCGAGGCTTCTTAGGGATGCTTAATTTTTATAGACGTTTTCTTCCACGAGCAGCCCAGATACAAGCCCCACTACACGCGCTGTTGACAGGTTCTGTCAAGGGATCCCATCCAGTCAACCTCACAGGAGACGCCTTAGAAGCCTTTCAGGCCTGCAAGGAGAGCTTATCAGACGCAGCCATGCTAGCACATCCTACCTGCTCAGCAAAACTAGCAGTAGTCACGGATGCGTCTGATAAAGCCATGGGTGCAGTGCTCCAGCAACTTAAGGACGGCGCTTGGGAGCCATTGGCCTTCTTTTCCAGAAAGCTGAGCCCATCACAGGTCAAATACTCACCTTACGATAGGGAGTTACTGGCCATATACGAGGCTATAAAATATTTTAGGCACATGCTCGAGGCTCGTGATTTCATCGTCTATACTGACCACAAGCCGATCAGTTTCGCATTCCATGAAAGGAAGAACAACTGTTCGCCAAGGCAGTATAGACACCTGGACTTCATATCACAATTCACGACAGACATCCGCCACATAAGTGGCAAAGATAACGTTGTGGCTGATGCCTTGTCGCGAATTGAGGAATTAGAAGCACCTGTCAGCCTCGAGACGATAGCCCAACATCAAGCCTCCGACCCCGAATTCCAACAGCTTTTGGACAAGGGTTCTTCGTTGCAGCTGCAGAAACTCCATGTTCCTGGAAGCCAAGTCCCTTTGTACTGCAATGTCAGCACACTGGCTACCAGGCCTTACGTACCGAGGTTTCTGCGTAAGCAAATTTTTGATAGCCTGCATTCTCTTAGTCACCCTGGCAGTAACGCTTCGGCGAAACTAGTTTCTGAGCGTTTCGTCTGGCCAGGAGTAAGAAAAGACTGCAGGGAATGGGCGCGTTCTTGCTTGCCGTGCCAGCGAGCTAAGGTCAACCGTCACGTGACTTCCTCTCTGGGCACATTCAATTTACCGCGCGCCCGTTTCAGACAGATTCATATAGACCTGGTCGGACCCCTTCCACTTTCTCAGGGCTATCGATATTGCCTCACAGCAGTAGATCGCTTTACTCGCTGGCCAGAGGCAGTACCGATAGAAGACATCACGGCAGAAACCGTTGCAAAAGCACTGCTGTCTACCTGGATTGCTCGATTCGGCTGTCCTGTAAGCATTACAACTGACCGGGGCCGTCAGTTCGAGTCGGCCCTCTTTCAATGCTTATCTAGGATAGCCGGGTTCGAGCATAAAAGGACGACAGCATACCATCCAGCTTCTAACGGTTTGGTTGAGCGTTTTCACCGCCAACTAAAGGCGGCTATAGTCTGTCATGCAAATGACAGATGGACTGAGTCGTTGCCGTGGGTCCTTCTAGGAATACGTACATCTTTTAAAGAAGACTTACAAGCGTCTTCAGCCGAGCTTGTTTACGGAGAGCCGTTGAGACTACCCGGCGAGTTCTGGGAGCCGAGTACTGGCTTTACTTCAGACTTGTCAGATTTTTCCGCTAGACTCAGAAGCTTCGTAGACAAATTACGGCCCATTCCTGCTTCACGCCATTGTAATACTAGAGTGTTCGTACACAAAGAATTGGAAACCTGTAGTCATGTCTTCCTTCGCGATGACACTATCAGAGGTTCCCTCACCCCAGCTTACTCCGGGCCACACAAGGTACTCGCCAGAGGAGACAAGGTTTTTAAAATTCTTCTCAAGGGCAAAGAGGTGTCTGTTTCCATTGACAGGCTCAAACCGGCTTTTACGCTGGACAGCGTTAAGCCCACTCCCGCACCAGAAAAACCTCAGAACAAAACAACTCGCTCAGGACGCGTAGTTAAATTTCCAGACTATTATCGTCCCTGAGGGACTCTGGTGGGGGGTGGTGTAGGGTACTTATACACATTCTAGATTTTACACTTATACATTTCTATAATCGCATGTTAAAACTTATTTATTTACAATTCTTAACTTGTACATATTTACATACTCGTACATATATACACACTTATATAGATATACATATATAAATTATATATTACGCTTAATATGCTTATTACACTTATAGAAATATATATGTATGCCAACCAGTTTGTCGATATCGATATAGTAGTATATCGACATACTAGATCGACCTCACCGTCGCCCTAGCGGGCAACTGGTTATGGCCGAGCGCGGCGTCCGCGCATCAGCAGAGGTCGATTATCAGTCATCGCCTAGTACCGACGCGGAGGGCATGAACCTCTTGACCGCTAAACAATAGCCGCGATCTATGTGCTTGCTTTCTCGCTCGCTTATTATTATCAATTTCTATCTTCCGAACTGTATTCTCGCTTTAAGACTTTCTTCTATTAATAGTGCTTGTGCTTTCTACCCTTCTGTGCCTTCTGTTTATGCTTGTGTATGGATTTTGTGTGTACGCGGACAATATACATTGAACTGTAAGTTTGTGCATTTTATTACTCGCAACTCCTGCCGCATAGTACACACCCTTAATCACCTACACCACATACTGTTTTAATAATCTTTTCATCACACTTGCTCATAAATGGTGTTATTCCTTGCCTGTATACAGAAAGACAATGGCCTGAATTGTTCCCGCGGGAAATAATGGCCCATGGGAAGTAATGAGCTTGTGTGTGATCTGATTGGTTAAAAGCAAATCAAACAAATTGGTTGGCAAATCTAGTTGGCCGCGCGTCACAAGAATTCTTCTCTGTGATTGGTTAAAATAAATCTAGCAGGCCGTGGGGCGCCACGCCCCGCCCCCTCGCCCTCCACTCGCAAATCTGTATGTGAAGTTGTCAATTTCGTTAATTTTTGATTGGTGCGGTTGTATGAAACTTAGATTTTTATGTCTTTTGTTATTTATTTCCTCGCAAATGTGATGATAATCTTTGTTATTTTAGTGTAGCAGTCAAGTGCAAAAATATGTATTTAATCCTCACATAAATATGTACCGAAACCTCAATCCGCCGACATAAGAGTGATGGGACATATTTATGTGTAAGTTGTGTGCACCCATATTTTTACACTTGACTCTACGAGTAGGTAAATAATAGGGTTTCTTGTTTATGTGTTTTAAATGTTGTCTACATTTGCAATCAATACGTGATATTTTGTATTTTTGTTATGTTTAAATAGTAGATTGTACAACAAGCGCATAAAACGGGCCATTTAACCTGAGACGTTTATATCCACCCGAGCCACCGGCGAGAGTGGATAGTTAAGTCGAGGGGTAAAAAAGCTCATTTATGCCCGAGTTATAAACTTTCACACACTGCTTTTCACTTAGATTGCGAGAAAAGAACAAATAATTGCATAATTAATTAAAATAGTTGCTCATTCCCGTCACTTGACTTTTTAAAGTTTTTATGTTTAATTTTCGACACGTGTGATATGATAGTTATTAGAATTAGGTACTTCATACTGCCAAGTCATTTAATGGTTCGAAACATTTTAAAATAATAATGGTTTTATTAATTTAGTAATGGTAAAAACGGATGTGAAATTTATTAAAGCAAATCAAATAAAATGACAAGTTTATTCTACGAAGTTTTATTGTGCGTTTGGCTGTCAGGCCCGATTATCTTAGTCTTTAAAACAATTTTACTTTGTGCACTAGAGCCTAAAAGTGACATTTTGTACAGCATACATCCAGCACAAAGGCGAACTTTCCGAGCACGAAAAGAGAAAAACCAATTTCTGCACAAGAGGCTAAAATTTAATTATTATATTGAAAAACGAAAAATTATCGAAATAAGTGAAATAACTTATTTATTTCGCTTATTTGGTGTATTGTTTAGAGGGTTTATTAATCGCTCGAAACGATTACCTACTATTAGAACCTAACTTCTTATATACCTACCTACAAATGTACCTACCTAAAATTATTCTAGTTCTATTTGTGTAAGATTGTGTCCTATTTAATAATATATATTTACCGTTCTGAAAAATCAGAAAGCATCTCCGCAGGTATATAAACCCAAAACTTGAGACAAGGGTCAGAAATACTACTAGTACACCTTTAGAAGCCTATGATCCGACACTATTCCGTCGGCTGTTGCCCGCATCGACCGCTTGAAACTTGACCTCTGACCTTACCAACTTACCACGCTTAAACTTACCTACATTGTGCTTTGAAACTCACTTTTTTGGCTGTATTCTCCCACTTATTCTCAGTTAATCAATTTTTGTATGACGCGTTGTTTCTGGAAGTGAGGATTATTCACCTAATTTTCCATTGACTGACAAAAAAGAGAATATCGATTCGACAGTCCATTCTACGGTAGCTTAGGGCCTGGTGCGGCGCCGCAACGCAAAATTATGCGGCGCGCGTGCCGCAGGAACCCGCAATTAGTGCCGAAAAGCACGGGTTTTGCGGTGCGGCGCGGCGTCGCAAAACGAGCGGTGCGGCGCTGCAAAAAATCAAGTTGCAGTGCCGCAGGGATCCACGGTGCGACGCGCAACGCAGAAAGTCACGTTGCGGCGCCGCAGGAATTCAACTTTGCGGCGAGTTTACGGCGCCGCGTTGCATCGTGGTTTCCTAGGGTGCTGTGTCGTGTCGTGATAATACTACGATCAGTCTTCAAACAGATATGGAATGGACCATATTACACGTATTCTGCAAATAATTTTTCTTGCATCTTCTTAACAACAACAAGAGCAGCTAATCTTGCTAGAAAAAATATGGTATAAAGGGGGTGAAAAGAGGGCCGAAAGTTTGTATGGAGCTACGACGAAAAGCTAGTATAGGTATATATAAACTGATATAACGTAAGTACAGTATCCACTAAGAAGGGGTTTTTGAAAATTCCACCCTCAAGGGGATAAAAAGCGGGTTGAAAGTTTGTATGGGGATGGAGTAAAATTTTAAGTGAGTGACTTGAAACTTTGTGTATGAACTCCTTATTACGATACAACAAAAATAATTTTAGGGTCTTTTGCGTTTTGGAAAAATACACCCCCGAGGGAAAAATACACCCCAGGGGGTTAAATACAATTTTGTGACGGGGTTGAAAGTTTGAATGGACCTACGATATAAACGAGTTTCACGCGGACAGAGTCGCGGGCAGAAGCTAGTAATTTAATAATTAATATACACTTCGTTCTATTATAAGGGACGAATCTGTGGGCGATATCTATATTTATATCCAGCCCCTATATTCTAGTATTACGCAAATTGTAAGGTTGAGGGCTCGTGTGTTTACTCCGTATCGGCAGGAAATTGCTCTCGGATAGTTATGCATATCGTATACCTATAGCGAGAGAAGAGGTTTCGTAATCTTTATACCTAAGTAAATCAAAAAAATTGTCCCTAATCATAATCACAGATAAATCATACGTTGGACCGTACATAAACCACCCTGAAATACACTCATGCATAACTATTTAAAGATTCTTAATTAATGTTTTCGATCATAAACTAGAAATAGAACACGACTACCCACATTTACAAACATTCGCAACGTTTACTAAACTACTTCGAAACCGTTATAACATTTGATTTCTAAACTACGTGGGCGGGAAAGTGTTAGTCTAAAAATATCCCGACACGTGGAAACAGCTGAAAATATCCGCAACGACGGCCTTTAGCGGCCCGTGAAACATCAAAGCTCGCAATAAAGGTCTTCCTAACACCCTTGTTATAGACAGGTATTCATAAAATGGCGTTACCGGCGGTAAAGGTTGTACGAAAGGGCGGCTTAAGCCCGTAACGGACGTGGGTGAAGCGCTCATAACATCGCGGGTCGGGATGGATTAGCTTAGCGCTCTGCGAGCACCTGGCGGAGACAGCCGGGCCCGACTGCAGCCCGCTGCGGCGGCGCGGTCCGCACGCCGCGCGCATGCGTCCAGCCCACTATTAAAAATGAATTCCTGGCTCCCGCACAGTGTGCCGTTCGGTCGTCGCAGCCGGCTCGCGCTTGTTATTTTCGCGTGAGGCCGGGCCGCGCCCGTTGCGAGTCGCGAGTGGAGCCCGCGTGTGCTGTCGGTGGATGCGGTGTGAGACCGGGGCCGGATGCCGCGGGGGTGCTAGCGGCCGCGGCATGGCGCGCCGCGCCGCCCGCGCCCGCGCCCTCTCCCCACCATGAGCGACCTGCAAGCCACCTTCGAGTTCTCCGTGGAACTCTACAAGTTCTACAATGTCGACCTTTTTCAGAGAGGGTGAGGACCACTTAAAACCCACGAGCCTAACGGCACCCAGAAATCTACTCCACAACCACTGAAAATCTAATTTAACGAAAGAATAGGTGTCCTCCTGTAAAGGTTAAAGGTTATCTTTACAGGACACGGTTTTAATGAAACAGAACTCTTAAATTAAATTGGCCTCGTCAGCAGAAAACCTTTAATACGTCCAAATAACAGCCTAATTGATCCTGAAACGTCCTAGACGTCCTTAATTCAGGATAATGTGACACTAAGAAACGCTAAGCAGCGACAGACTATTGAGGATTCATCGAACACCTTGACAGTGACTTAAACGGTCGCCAAATCGATATCCTATTCAAAAACATTACTCCGGCCGCGACGTAGACTGCGTGAATTGTAACCACATTATGCTAACCTAGTTCGGAAGTTACATAACCAGAACAACTGTTTAATAAACAATAGTGTCAGATGCTATCAGGTTCTTGTGGCAATTGTTATCACATTCAACTGTTCTAACTAGTTAGCGAGTTTTCTGGAAAGTCCGGAATCGGGAAATTGTGTTTACGAGTTCGGATACTTTGCGCCTGTCCCGTCTCGTCTTGCCTGCTCCAAATGAGATTTGTGACAAGCCTGCGCTCGGCAATAAATATTGTCAACACTTGTTAAGATTCTATTGAAGCTATTCAATAATGGGTCATACTCATACAGATTGAGTAGGTACCTAAAACAAGAGTCGTGTTTCCAGTGGTCAACAGTTAAGGGCTTCGGTGCATTTATAGTACATTATGATACAAGTGTGCTATGTTGGTCATTACTCTCGAGTCGGTTTTTAAGCCTGAGCCGAAGGCGAAGGCTTAATGGAGACGAGAAGTGTAATGACCAATGCTCACGTGTTTCATACGACGTTTTTCAACACATTTGCGAGGAAAAAAAAAAAAAAATGAAAATGTTAAAAGATATGTAATTAAAAGCCACTAGTGCGATAATGTAATGTAAAAGTCACGGCATGGGTAATATTCTGCATTATCAGTGTAAATACGCTGTAATAAGACCTACTTTACGAGCAGGTGTGTTGAAAAAAATTTGATTTGATTGCATGCGATCATATTATAGTTGATGCCGTTTAAGCGGATTAAGAGCCCAACCAAAATTTGGCTTTATAACCCGTAAATTTGATAATTTCCACTGAAGAGACGCAAACCTAAATTTCTGAATGACGCTAATGCTATTCAAACAAACTTATTTCTTACCCGCATTATATTTAACTCAGGTTTAATCATTTTATTCATAGGTACTTGCTATTTATCGTGTGAGTTTAGTATAAATATATAAAACTCAAAAACTGCCGGACCGATTTCGATATACCTTAATTGTTAGTAATCTATAACATCTTATTATAAACTAGCTGTTGCCCGCGACTTCGTCCGCGTAGAACTTATACTTAGAAAATATAATGCAAACAAACTTCTACCATATTAAGGGATGATTTCCGAGGTAAAACTATTCTATATCCTTCGAAGGGTCTCAAATTATCTCTATATCAAATTTCATCTAAACGGGATTCATCCAAATCCCCCCCCCCCCATTTCACCCCCTTAGGGAGTGATTTCCGGAATTAAAACTATCCTATGTCCTTTCCCAGTACTCAAGCTACCAAATTGTATTAAAATGGGTTCCATCCGAATTTTCACCCCTAATTTCACCCCCTTAGGGGATGATTTCTGGGGTAAAAACTATCCCATGTCCTTTCCCAGGACTGAACCTATATCTACACCAAATTTCATCAAAATAGATTATATCCAAATTTTCACCCCCACCCCCCACCCCCCTTTTTCACCCCCTTAGGGGATGATTTCCGGGATAAAACCTATTATATGTCCTTCCCCGGGACTCAAACTATTTATATACCAAATTTCATCTAAATCGGTGCAGCGGTTTAAGTAGCTCTATACTAATTTCCACCCCCAATTTCAGCCCCTCAGATATAAAAACTACCCTTTGTCCTTCCCCGGGGCTCAAACTATCTGTATACCAAATTTCATCTAAATCGGTTCAGAGGTTTAGGCGTGAAGAGGTAACAGACAGACAGACAGACACACTTTCGCATTTATAATATTAGTATGGAAGTATGGATTATTAGTATGGATAGTATGGATTATTTCCGCTTGTCTTACAAATAGAGGTGTAGCTGTAGACTCACTTCAAAATAAAGAAGAAACAAAAAACTCATTCAAATATCTCAAAAAATTACGAAGCTACAACCGTTTTAATGTCGCTTGTTAGAGTGAGAAAACGATCAGGGACCGTGACGTCACGATCCTCGAGCGTCATTGTAAAAAACAATCGTTTCATTATAAAGGTGCGTTTTGCGGAAAAGAGACGCAACAAACCCCCTCTTAAAACTGTATACACATATTACTTAGTGATTACCTATATAGCCTCTTGCGTTGTTTTTTTTTCGAGATAATACAACATTATGATTATTTTGTTTAGTGTCTACATCCCTATTTTCGATAAGATAAGTTAAAATAAGATTTCTTTATTGTCAGAACTGTGTACATTTAGTTGTTTTGGGTAAAATAAAGTCCAACAGCTTGCCCATTTCGGACATACAATATTAAACTTAAAGCTAGTCAAATATACTAAAACAATAACAACAATAGTATTTCCAAATAATTTTAACCATATTCACACATAAAATATTAATTTAGATCTATCCGACATCCGTATTTTCTTTTAAACCACGAACTTCGGAATTCGAAAATATTCGGGTATCTCTATCGCACTAACAAATGACAGGAATGCAGATATACGAACTTCGAGTTTCGGTTTTCGTGGTTTGGCTGAATACGCAAAGAGCGCGCGCGCGTGCCATTCAAAAAAACCAAGTTTATATTGTTCGAATTTGTTGTTACATTTGTACAAATTACGCCTTAATTCGACATTTGCGCATATAAGTTCGCATATCAAAATCGATTAATTTTATATTTGCTTTTGGTACCTATGTGTATTTATTATAAGTGGAGATTATTTTCAAATCTAACAAAATTGTTTACATCATGGCATGCGTAAATCCAATATGAACAAGCAAAAAAACGAAATTCCTGTAGTGCCAAAGCCGACGAAAAAAAACTTGCACAACGTTTGTATGGAGAATGCCTTGCCCTACCCGTCGCCTTAAGGGGATGCCTTGATTCGAGTCGAAAATGCGTGCCTTTCGCGCACGAGAAAGAGAGACACACTCTTCGAGAACAGCTTTAATGTACAAATTTCGATAAATACCTAACTTAGTTAAATTTTATTCATATTTTATTAAGTGATATTTTAGATGTGGTAAAATACCATATTAAAACTGGATTGTGTTGTAAAATGATGTACCTACCTAATTATTGTTTGATTGAGTAGGCACGACCTAACTTTGGTTTTATTTCTATAGAGGAAATTCAAATATCGATTAAATCAGATAAACAATCATATAGTCAACAATCATATATCAGAAAATCAGTCCTTTTTGTTTTCTAATCTAGTCAGAACGGCGTTTCAAAGAACGTGACATTTTCCAATTCATGCCCTTAAAAAACTACTTAGCTAGTTAACGAAACATCTTAACGAAAATATTAAGTACCTATACTTAAGTTTTTACACCTGGACGAAAACATTAAGTACTTAACTATAGGTCTTTTTCAGTTTGTAAGTATTTCCACGTCTGCCCTGAAGTTAATCGGCTAGGTTGCATGCTACATGCAATGCATGCAAGACCGATTGACGAATAATTTATTAAAAAGGTAATTCGTTGGTTCAAATCCACTTAAACACGACTTTGCGAACTAAAGTTTTAATTTCCAAATGGTTAGGTACATATTGACCATATTGTAAATGAATATTAGGGAACAATTGAGAGCTAGGGTTTTTCTATTCTGCGTTTTAACGGCGTTTTTTGTCGTCATTATCTCAGCAAATAGTGTCAAAATAAATGATGATAAGAATTAAGTTTTGTTAAAAACGTATAACAATACCGGCGTTGAGTTTTATTTGATCGAAAATTTTGCATTTTTCACACTTTTACGGCGATAACCGTCAGGTGATAATGACATTAAAGATGCTGATAGACTAACGATCGGTTTTAGTAAGGACTCAGCGGCTTTTGGCTGGATCCGCTATTGCAGGTATTAGCTGCTTTTACTTTTACTATACTTAAATGGTTAAGGCCGTCAAAATATAGTTTTTTTTAAACCAAGTTCTGCTTTTGTGTTACGTTTTGTCGTGTTACTTTTGTGTTATCCGTAACACAAAATTTGTGTTACACGCAATACAAAATGTAACACAAAAGAAGATATCGGTTCAAAAAAAACCTTAATTTTTACGGCATCAGCCATACATAAAAACATCCAAGATTCACAAATCATTTTCGGTACAAGATTGTATTTCTGGCTGTATTTACAAACACATACATTCAAATGTGCAATTTTGAAAACATGCCGGCGATGACGTTACCTTGGATTAGTAGGCATGCTATCAAGAAAGATGGGCTCTTAAAATACAGACCATAAAGTATTATCGTAAAAACATGCTGCGGTGCCGTAAACTCTGAGCTATCAATCACTTCTTAAAGGTCGTATCTTACTCAATGCTGCTACGGAAAAGTATTTTTATATCAAAGTTTATAAGTTCGAAAATGTGATGGGAATCAACAGTAAGCTAAGAGGTTTCGAGGATGTTATACATATAGTCGTGATAGAAGATGGCGTTTCATATATTATGAGTGCAAAATGAGTTGCATTTAAAAGTTAATATTACAGTAGGTTCGAAATAGATTTTTATGCCCTTCTTAAGAATAGTGATAATTTATCAGTAACTTTGATAGATATCTATAGAAAATATTGGAGTAGAATTTAATTAGGTGTATTTTATTATGGATTATGCGGCAACCAAAATCTCGTAGCTGGAATATAATTTTAATTCAGATTTTATTTTTCTTGAATTTATAGAGCTTATTCTTGTTGCTTGTCTGTTGCAAAAGTTCCCACATACCTACTGATTAATTCGAAATAAGAGTACCTAATTAGGCGTATCAATCGTTCATAACAATTATCACGACGTTGTTCGAAATAAAACGCAAACAAAGAAAGACAGACCTATTCTTAAAATGTATTTTCACGAAGGTTTGTTGAACCAATTTCCACAGTGCGCGCGTTCCGCCGTGTGTCACTCCGCGCTATTTTTACAATAATGTTTACACTGTTTCAACAACTTCATATAATAAAATCTCAACTAGATTTCCCCGTAAAATGAATCGGAGATGCCACTCCCACGCATTGGGTTTGTGACCCAATTTTCAATACAGACTCATTGTTACACACTAAAATTAGGACTGTTTTATTTTACTGCTAGTTAATACGTTTTACTGCCAGAAGTCGTTTTACTGTCAATGTAATGATTATTTGCACGTCCATTACCTATTACTACAGTACGCAGGTGTTTAGTTTATTTATGAGTTTGGTCGATTTTTAGGGTTCCGTACCCCAAGGGTAAAACGGGACCCTATTACTAAGACTCCGTTGTCCGTCTGGCTGTCCGTCTGTCTCCAGGCTGTATCTCATGAACCGTGATAGTTAGACAGTTGACATTTTCACAGATGATGTATTTCTGTTGCCGCTATAACAACAAATTCAAAAAAAAAAAATTTTTTGGAACTGTAGTTGTAGTGTTTACATCATGTGTACATCCGATTTCAACATTTATTTTACTAGTAGAATTGATATTTAGGATGGTCATAGATTATATTTGATCCCGTGCCTGGGTTCTTTGAAAAATGCGGGCGGTGCCGCGCAGGCACCTACTTAATATAAAAACTTCGTGATGCATTGAACAAGGAAAAACAATAACAATAACTACCATGCATTATACATAACACAAATAATAATGTATTATTCAATACTGCTTAACACGTGTGCACGATTGGGCGATATAGTCCATACCATCGGACTTCGTTTTAGTAGTTTTCGGGACAAGGTTAAAATAGTAGAGTACCGAATACGGTATTTAACAAAAGTAATTATCAAGCTCTAAGTTATTTTTGTTATCTTAAAGATTTTAAATTATTAAAGACCGAAGTTTGACTAAAGAAAACGATGACGTCACTAGTCAGTATAGTCCCCTCAAGTCCGGAGCGAGAAAAGGAGTTGAAAGTTCGTATGCAGAGGAACTCGCAAGCACATAACTCTTCATCAATTACTTCACGTCGCCATTTTATGACACATTACATAAGTAGATAAAACTATCGTCCGATAATTAAACCACACATCCAATCTTAATACATTATCGACGTACAATGAGGGCTGGGGCCTAATAGTAGCGCGGCAAACGCTTGTCACCGCCCACCACCTGAATGGGGAACTTGCATGGGACTTCAATATCGAATAAATTGCGCTCAATCGATGCGGATATACGTAGAGATATCATACATAAGAATGGCGATGGGCTAGTAAGGCGATGGGCTAGCAACCTATCACTTCGATATCACATTTTGTCGATCTTTTATACCCACATTTATGCTAAATGTGGCACTGGAACATAAGTTTAAGTTTCATGTGTTCTGCCTACCCCTTTTAGGGATAAAGGCGTGATTGTATGTATGTATGTACACAGAATATTAAATTAGGAATGACATTTTGTTCAACAAGTATAGACTTAAACGCAAATTTTGTGGAGATAATTGCAAATTCATGACTGACTCCATAGTAAACTTGCCGAGAATATATGCTGTGACGTCATAACATAAGCCCGTTTAATATAGAGCGTTTTCGGGGGGTGCCAGCGCGTGCAGATTTCAAATGCATATAACATCAGAAAAATTAATCACAAGAAAGTTTTAACGCTACAGTTGTTTTAATGCTGGATTATACTTTTGATTTTCGTAATTAAATAAAAAGACGCAAGTTCCCTATTGATTTGGGTCGAGAGGGACAGGTAAATGGTGTTATATTTTCAGTGCAGATAATAGGTATATGTCTTATGACGTTAGAGATAGGCTATTGTTTGAAGTGTGTTGCAATATAGATAGGTATTGTAAGACCGAACTGTATGAGTAAATGCTGTCAAAAGACAAGCAAAAAATCTATATATTCAGAGCATGCAATATGCTCGTAAACGTTCTTTGCGATGGATACCAACCATGTTTTGATTCCGTAAGAGTGGACTTAGTTTTAATGCAAGAACGAAGGGTAAAATAATTAATATAATGTCCGACGATAATTTTACATACTGGAAATAAATAAAATGAGGTCCAAGACAAGGTCAGGCACCGGATCAGGAGTATTCTCGGAGGACCTAAACATACGCATTTCGACACCATTAGGGACCCACAACACCGTCTTCCAGGCAGAGTGTATGGGCATAATAATGGCTGCTCACGCAATCGCCTCCAGGGAGGTAAGGGGATATCCCATCCGCATACTTTCCGATAGTCGATCCGTACTGCAAGCCCTGCAAGGTCACGCAACAACTTCTGGGCTGATACACGAGTGCCACAAAATCCTATCAGAGGTATGTAATAACAGCGACATAACCCTGCAATGGATCAAAGGGCACAGTAATTCACGCGGTAACGATGCAGCGGATGCACTGGCTAGAGAGGGTTCAGAGTCAAGAGCTGTAGGACCGGAACCCACAATTCCTCTACCCTCTGCATGGCTGCGGAGCACACTGCGACTAAACACCAAGGTAGAACACCAAAAACATTGGAACACCCTAGGAACCTGCAGGCAAACCAGGGAGGCCCTCCCGACAATCAACCCCGGATTGTCAAGGAAGCTAAAGCAGCTAAAGAGGCCGGCACTCCGTCTTCTGACAGGAGCTATAACTGGTCATGCACTACTAAACAAACACCTTTTTACTTTAGGTGTTACAGACAGTCCTCTCTGCAGAGCCTGCATGGAAGAGGACGAGACAGCCGCCCACGTCATCCTGACATGTCCTGGAGTGGCGGACTACAGGGCAAAGTACCTCGGAACACCGGGGTCACTACCGGAGGCCGTCGGCAACGTAAAGGGTCTGCTAGGCTTCCTGGTGGAACTGGGTTGGCACGAATAACAGTAGTGCCAAAACCCCTACGCAAAATAGGCGCATTTATGACGTCGAGTTGCGGAAACCCAGCCCGCGTACAACCTATAACCTATATAAATAAAATGAGACTAAACTCGGCTCTCGCACCTCTGAGGTGACAATTCACACGACGACAGTTGAGCGGAGTGCTTGTCAAATATCGGTTTTGTTAGACAGTGGACCTTCTGTACGCAAGTTAGTGCTGTTATGTGACACATATAGTCCCTATTCGTCCCGGTACCGCCGCATGCCGGGTAGAGAGTCAGTCAGACTCAAGTCGGCCCTAGCTGTCTTTCTTGCTGGACTCTTCTCAGCTAGGCTAGGTTTAGTGAACCAGCAATAAAACTCCCAGTAGCTCGATACCACTCACACCACAGATTCGGTTGAAACTGTTCAACCAATCTCACTCGAGTGCAAATTCGTAGAGCATTCCAGTGGTTAAACCGCCCTGCGTGATCGTGCCGGAGGTTTCCCCTGGATTTTCCCCAGGGTACTTTCTAACCACGCAGTTCAACCGCTTCATTGGGTTCGAACTATTCAAGCAACTGAAGCAACAGTCAAGGATCAAAAAAAATGTATTCCGTGATAGAGGTTAGACGCAACACCGATGAGTGACAAACCCAACCAAAGAGAATATAAATAAGAGACGGGACTTCGAACAAGGTTTTGGATGACAGTGACATTGTCATTTGTATGAAATAATAAAAGGAGAACAAATATTTCATACAGTTTATTTCACACTTAATTCCAAATCACAGTATATTTACAAAAATTCACCAATCTGTACACATATCTTTGCGGGTCGCAATTAATTCTTCTCGAACTAAGAAACCTCGCGCTTGTAGGTTTTATCCAAGTACCAACCGTTGTTTATCATAAGTAAATCAATATTGGCGCTTGATATTTCGTTATTAATACTTACGTATTTTATCTTAAGATTATTATTAATTTTATTTCGTCAAAAGCATTGTTTGTTTGACACACACATGTTTTTCTCGTGAATTTATAATATCCATGGTAACCGGCCAAAGTCACCATGACAAAATGACAGACAGAGAAAGAACGGAAGTAGGAGAAAGCATGAGTCCGCCATAGCAATAGCACAAATAGAAAACTTGTTACTTGTCAGAACTTGTCAGATTTGATCTGAATTTGAGCAGTTGGACGTCATTCATATTTTTGTTCCTAGTTGCGCTACACTGAACCCAACCAGCCAGCACGTGGCGAGCCGCGATATGAAAACTCCATGCAGCGGCGTTGCTACGAAAATCGAATCTCGAAATTCGGATATCTCCGTCTCGTTCGTTCAAATATTATAAGTGCGATAGAGACGGACATATTCGTAATTCGATTTCCATGGTTAGGTCAGTCGCATCCGCAACAGACTTTTTTGGATGGTTTTATGAATAGGGGTGTAGTGTAGACACCAAATAAAATAACCAATAATGATAAATTTTCTCGAAAAAGGTTTAAAAATATTGTCAAACGGAGAAAAAAGTAAAGCAGGGGAAGTTAGAAGTGTCCAAAGTTTTAAGAGGGGGTATATCCGCAAAACGCACCTTCGTAACTATTGTCATTTACTATGACCCTCGTGGATCGTGACGTCACTATCCCCTACCGTTTTCTCTCTTTAACAAGCAATATTAAAAACGTTGTACCTAGCTTCGTAATTTTTTGAGATATCTGACCGGGATTTTCATCACTAGGCACCCTTTTTTTCCTTCTTTTACTAAGGCATTTGATACTATTAGTCATGAAGTCATATGGGAAAGCTTAACCAAACAAGGAATATCCAGAATTTACATAAATATTATTAAGAGCATAATACGCCAGAAGCAAAGCTAAAATCCAACTAGAAACTCTAGGTGAACCCTTCAATATTGGAAGAGGAGTCCGACAGGGAGACCCACTGTCACCCAAGTTATTCTCAGCCGTGCTCGAAAACATCTTTCAGACCTTAAACTGGGATCAATATGGACTGAATATCAACGGAAGAAGGTTAAACCAGCTCAGATTTGCGGATGACATTGTCCTATTCGAGAAAAATCCAAAGAACCTAGTGAAAATGATACATGAATTAAATAAAGAAAGTGAGAAAACCGGCCTATCCATGAATGTAAACAAAACCAAATTACTAACAAATTCTGACATCCACGAAATTAAAATACACAACCAACCACTTGAATATGTCGACGAATACATATATTTAGGACAGATCATCGCCCATAAAGATATGACGACCAAGGAGATCAAAAGACGGATAGCTAACAGTTGAAAGCAATACTAGTCACTGAAAGAGGTGATGAAATGCCCCAATCTCAGTAACGGTACCAACAGGAAAGTATTTAACACCTGCATTTTGCCTTGCATCACATATGGCTGCGAAACTTGGTCGCTCTCCAAACACCATAGAGAGATGCTAGAACACTGTCAAAGAGCAATGGAGAGAAGCATGCTGGGAATTAAACGGCAAGACAGACATAGGAATACAGCTATAAGAGTGAAAACAGGCGTAACAGATGTACTCTCTAAGATAGATCAACTGAAATGACGATGGACAGGGCACATGCTATGATACAGTCAAGAAAAATGGTGCAATATTGTAACACACTGGTACCCTAGAGATGGTAAGAGGAGTAGGGGAAGGCCATACAAGAGATGGAAGGACGAGCTCAAACTGACAGCCGGTCCAAACTGGAGAAGAGTCGCAAATGATAGACAGCAATGGAAGGGGTTAGAGGAGGCCAAGAGGCACACTGAACTCAGAGACATAATATATATAAAAAAAACAAAAAAAAAACACGTATATATATATATATATATATAAAACAACATATAACAAAAAAAACAAAAAAAAAAATAACAAAATATATTGTATATTAATAACAAAAAAAAAAAAAAAAAAGGATACCATGTCCTACATTATAACATTATGTATACATTCAATATGGAGTTCAGGATCAAGGGCTTATCTCCACTTATAATAAATCTCTAAATTAAAAAAAGAATCAGCCAGTTTGAAACTAAGCTTTGCGCGGTTCGAATGTTCTCAGCATCCCATGAACGGAAAAATATGAAACATTTTTATATAGGTACATTATTATTCTAGCTGCAACTTAGGATAGTTTTTATCCGACTGCGACAGTTAATTAATTTTCCGAAATATACGACTTCATTTAATTTTTCATTTATTTTTATTGAAATCAAACGCTGCTCCAACTGTCAGCTAAGATAAGAAACGTCAAATTTTCGTCAAAATGGCGGAATTGCTTTGCCTTTCACTTATTAATAATTTAAATCCCGTCTACGATAGACCTTTACGAGACAAATGCTAAAATATAAACCATAAAAAAATATTCGATTCTGATATGAGAACTTATATGCGCAAATGTCGTTTTATGTCGTAATTTCAATAAATGAAATCAACAAATTTGAACAATATAATTAACACGAATTTGTTTTTTTTGAATGACAAAAAATCTCGGCGCATTCAGCCAAAGTACCTGCGGCGCTACCACGAAAACCGATACTCAATGTTCATATATTTGCATCCCTGTCACTGGAGTATGGTTAGTGCGATAGAGATAGAGATACCCGAATATTTTCGAATTCCGAAGTTCGTGGTTATAGCTCAGGAATCGAAAATATGGTAAATAATCATAATGTATTTTCTCGAAAAAGAATTTAAAATAAATATAGTCAAATGGAGAAAAAAACAAAGCAAGAGGTTATATAGGTAATGATTAAGTTATAAGAGTCCAAAGTTTTAAGAGGGGGTATGTTCTGTCCCTTTTCCGCAAAACGCACCTTCATATGAAACGATTGTTTTTTACTATGACGCTCGAGTATATTGACGTCACAGTCCCTCATCGTTTTCTCACTCTAACAAGCGACATTAAAACGGATGTAGCTTCATAATTTTTTGAGATATTTGAATGGGAGTTTCATTATCTTCTATCTATTTATACATAATAAATGCCTATGTCCTGACTGACTTATTCACTCAATCACTCACTCACTCACTCATCAACGCACAGCCGAAACTACTAATCTTAGAGAGTTGATTTTTGCACAGTATGTTGCTTTTATAACGTGGGCTAGGGATAAAAAGGGATTTTTGAAAATTCTACCCCTAAGGGGGTAAAATGGGGGTGCAAAGTTTGTATGGGAGAACCTTTTTTTTTGAGCTATAGACTTAAACTTTGTAGAAAAATTAGTTATTAGAATACAAATGAAACACTTTCAGCGTTTTGGAAAATTCCACCCCTACGGGGGTAAAATAGGGGTGCAAGGTTTGTATGGGGGAAACATTTTTTTTTTAAATAGAGACTTAAAACTTTGTAGAAAGATCAGTCATTAGAATACAAATAAAGAACTTTCAGGGTTTTAGAAAATTCTACCCCTAAAGGGGTAAAATAGAGTGCAAAGTTTGTATGGGAAAAACTACTTTTTTTTAAATAGAGACTTAAAACTTTGTAGAGAAATTATTCATTAGAATACAAATAAAGTACCTAGATTCAGTGTTTTAAAAAAATCTACCCCTAAGGGGGTAAAATAGGGGTGCAAATTTTGTATGGGGGAAACAGTATTTTTTTTAAATAGAGACTTAAAACTTTGTAGAAAGATTAGTCATCAGAATACAAATTAAGTACCTTCAGCGTTTTAGAAAATTCTACCCCTAAAAATAGGGGGCTAAAATAGGGGTGCAAAGTTTGTATGTGGGAAACAATTTTTTTAGCTAGAGTCCTAAAACTTTGTAGAAAGATTATTTAAATACAAAGAAATTACTTTCAGCGTTTTGGAAAATTTCACCCCTAAGGGGGTAAAATAGGGTGCAAAGTTTGTATGGGAAAAACATGTTTTTTTTTAATAGAGACTTAAAATTTTGACGAAAAATTACTTATTAGAACATGAAAAATACTACATTCGGCGTTTTACAAAAATCATTCCCTAAGGGGGTTAAAAAAGGGTGCAAGGTTTGTATGGGGAACACTTTTTCTGAGCTAGACACTTAAAACTTTGTAGAAAGATTACTTATAAAAATACAAAAAAAAAAGACTTTCAGCGTTTTGAAAAAATCTATCCCTAAGGGGGATAAAAAGGGGTGCAAAGTTTTTATCAGGGAAAGTTTATGTTTTTGAGTTAGAGACTTGAAACTTTGTAGAAAGATTACTTATTAAAATACAAAAAAAAGAACACAAATCGTTTTAGAAAATTCCACCCCTAATAGGGTTAAAAGGAGAGCAAGCTTTGCATGGGCAACACTTTTTTTTTAGTTAGACTTAAAACTTTGCAAAAAGATTACTTATTAGAATACTAAAAAAGAACTTTCAGCGTTTTAGAAAACTCCATCCCTAAGGGGATCCTTAAGATCCTTAAGAAGGGTAGCCAGTGTTGTGTGGGAAAAACTTTTTTTTTTACTAGACTTAAAACTATTCAAAATGTTACTTATTAAAATTAATAATAAAGTACTTTCAGAGTTTTAGAAAATTCCACCCCGGGGGTTAAGAAAGCTTTGTATGGGCAACACTTTTTTTGAGCTAGAGACTTAAAAGTTTACGAAAAAAATTCTTTCAGCGATTAGAAAAATTCAACCTCTAAGGGGGTTTAAAAGGGGGTTCAAATTTTAAATGGCGAGCAATAAAATTTTAAAGTGTGAGTAAGAGATTTTTAACTTCGGTCTTATTCTGTACGTTAAAAGACTACAAAACTGATTTCAGAGTTTTTCCAAATTCATCCCCTAAGAGTGTTAAAATTGGTTCAAAGTTTGAGTATTTCAAGGCATTTTTAAAGTATGCGATTTTTAACTTTGGTTTTAGACTGTTTGTTCACAAACTAGAAAATTAACATCAACTTTTTTTTTAATTATCCCCTAAAAGAGGGTTCAAATTTTGTATTGAGAGAAATCATTTTCTAAGACGATAAAAAGTTCTACGCGGACAAAGTCGCGGGCAACAGCTCGTATAGAATAAATTTTAATTTTGAGTAATTTTCGACCGCTTTAGCCTAGTTGGTAATGACGCTGCCTACGAAGCAAGAGGTCCTGAGTTCGAATCCCGGTAAGGGCATTTATTTGTGTGATGAGCACGAATATTTGTTCCTGAGTCATGTATGTTTTTATGTATTTAATTATCTATATAAGTATTTATTTATCTATATAAGTATGTTTATCTTCATCTAGTACCCATAGTACAAGCTTTGCTTAGTTTGGGACTAGGTCGATTTGTGTAAGATTGTCCGCAAATATTTATTTAAGTATTTTGAGTCTATACCCCTATTCGGAAATGCTTTTTTCGCTCGTTACAAAACTACCTATACATGCACCCAATTCTAACTATGAATATTATTGAGCTTATTATGGGGCGATATGTGTAAGATTTTCGTTGCCTAATATGTATTGATAATTATTTTCACTGTTATTATCAACTCTGTATACCTGTAAAACTTTGTTAACTTTTTACTCGCAAACCGATTTTCATAAAATTTGGTATGGTGATATAGTCGAGCCCCAAATCTAAGAGGATGAGTTATTTAGATATAAGGTGGAAGTTTAGTTGAGATTGCGTAAAACCACTAAATCTAGCATACGGAGGATATTAATAAGATTCCCAACTGTTATTCAAAGAAACCGAGTCAATATGAAAGAGTTGTTCGAAATTCGAACTTTATTCATCACATTGTATTATTATACACACTGAAGCGAGTAGGCGTCTCGTGGGTGCAAAGGAAAATGAGATCCAAAATAGCTACATATTATTATCATAGGTACTTGCTATCTTCGTAATTTGTTTCGCCTCGCCTTTGACCAACATTCTCAAGTAACTTCTGTTCAGGGATAGGCATATAAATAAGAATATTATTTTTTTATTTAAAGTTCCAAATAATTCATACTTATCGCAGAGTTTCATAATTAGGTGCTAAAGCCATTAGTGGCTTATTTACAGCTATAGTACGGTCTAACTATTTACTATTTAAGTAGGTATGTTAGTTTACATCAATATATGTACTTACATTCCGTTTACTGTATCACTGATGAACAATAACTTGGTTGGTTACAAGGCGTAATCATAGTTGTTGCTTGACATATAATACTTGTTTACATCTTTAGCTGATATAGGGTTGGATAGGTATAAATCTTGTAAGTGTTTTGGGAGACTATTTATTATTTTTGGAAGCATGTAATGATTGGTTCTCATGCCGTAAACGTTTTTCATTGCTGGTAATAAAAATCTGTGTGCATTAGATAATAAGTATGTAATGTCATGGGTCAGATACAGAAGGCGGTACCTAGTTCAGCACGGTTAGCACAAGACGGCGCACGATCTCTCTCGATTTTTCTCGCACTATCCGTCTCTCTCTTATTAGAAAACTTAGAAGAGACGTATAGTGCGAAAAAAATCGAGAGAGCTCGTGCGTCGTTTTGAGATAACCGTACTGGACACTGTAGCCTTATCTTATCTAATCTAGGTGAGGGCCCTTTAGGATGCACTTTGACCGAGTGGGATCTTTTGTGCATTTGCCCTCTCCATTATGCCTGCTCCCAAGCTCGCTCCATCATTTCCACAAAACGGATGATGCAGTTCACCGGGAGCACCTTGAATTCCTTTGGTTGCGGATAGCCGTTACCAAAATAATTAATTCTTTGTCTGGCAAGGGCATGACATTCACACAATAAGTGTTCCATAGTCTCATCCTCCTCGCCACACATTCTACAGTCTAAACTATCCGCTAGTCCCATCTTGGACGAGAGATCCTTGACCCCGAAGTGACCTGTGAACACCCCAGATATAATTCTGAGTTGCTTCCTACTGGATTTCCAGAGTGTTCTGGTCCAGCCGGAGTCCACTCCTTCTATGAAGAGCTTAGAATGCCTTAACCGGTAGCCTAAGGCTCGGCATCTGCAAGCGTGCAGCGGCATCTTAAGTTATGTTTTGTACTTATGTGTTGTTTAATATTTTACTTTTATATACAGATTACTGAAAAAACCTAACTTAAGATTAACATTAAATAAAGGAGTATGTAATGTACCTACCTATGCAAATCCTTTAATGTAGGTACCTGCACACGACAAAGGTAGAGAAATACATATAAAACAGATAATGGCGAACTTATCCCTGTCAGGGATCTCGTCCTAAACCTATGAGCAGCCTTTGAAAAGACAAATAGAGCAAAAAACATAGTTAAGAAAACACTCACAAATCTAGACACGCGGCAGCGTGTCAAGCCAAGTTCAAGCAAAAGACCTGGCTAGCCTGCGCCAAGTGTAATATTACACGAACCACTTGGTACCACTTTTGACCCTTCTATAACTCAAAACCTCTTTAACGTAAACACATAAAACTACATGTGTTTAATTATATCCATAAGGATAGGAAGGAAGATTTGAAGGTCAAAAAGTATTAAATTTTAGCACTGACTGACTGACATATAGTGCCTAAACCTAACCTACTTCCAGATGACCTAGAAGGATGAAATTTTGAATCCAGCTCGGTAATTGTGTGTAAGCGTAGGAACAAATCTAAAAATAAAAAAAGCGGCCACGTGCGAGTCGGACTCGCACATGAAGGTTTCCGTGAAATAAATTGCGGTTTACGATTTATGACGTATTAAAAAAAACTACTTATTAGATCTCGTTCAAACCAATTTTCGGTGGAAGTTTACATGGTAATGTACATCATATATTTTTTTTAGTTTTATCATTCTCTTATTTTAGAAGTTACAGGGGGGGGGGGGACACACATTTTACCACTTTGGAAGTGTCTCTCGCGCAAACTATTCAGTTTAGAGAAAAATGATGTTAGAAACTTCAATATCATTTTTAAAGACCTATCCATAGATACCCCACACGTATGGGTTTGATGAAAAAATTTTTTTTGAGTTTCAGTTCTGAGTATGGGGACCCCTAAAACTTGATGTTTTTTTTAAATTTTTGTGTAAAAATCTTAATGCGGTTCACAGAATACATCTACTCACCAAGTTTCAACAGTATAGCTCTTATAGTTTCGGAAAAAAATGGCTGTGACATACGGACGGACAGACAGACAGACAGACGGACGGACATGACGAATCTATAAGGGTTCCGTTTTTTGCCATTTGGCTACGGAACCCTAAAAAGGTAAAAAATAGGGGGGGTCCCCATACAATTTTTTTTTTTGTTAGTTGTTGCGTTGGAACCGTTAATAGCAGATATTTGAAACTATCCCAATATACAGGGTGGAATTTCATAAACTGTACGTAATAAAAGGAGAAAAATTTCAGCCAATTTCATCGGTGAAACGGTGTTTTTTTTTTTTTCTAGTCATTAGTTTTTTTTTTACAGAATTTTGAAAATTTTTGTAAAAACTCGGGTAATACACCTAATTCAGACGGTATAACTTTTGATCTAATGGTCCTAAAATGAAAATAAAAAATGCAGAGTATTACCAAGGGACAGGTTAATAATTCTTAATAACAATAGAAAACCAACTAGAAGACAAAATCCGCAAAAAAAAATATTGTTTTTGAAAAATGGCTACAAAAATTACGAATTTTAAAAGAAAAACACAATTTTCTGAAAAAAACGCATATTTAGTTACCATTTTTTTTTGCTTAGTATTAAACCTCACTTAATGCCGATTCTAAAACCGTTTTTAAACTGTCTCAGACTTTGAAAAATACCACGCAAATGGGTACGTAAATCAAACCATAAAGCTGCAATACCACTGATTTCTCCTGACACAATTGATCTCCGGGAAGGATGGTGGGGGTTAGGTTTTGATATGGGTGTATAGAAGCCGGCGAGGTTACCACCAGAAAAATCTGACTTCTTCGGATTTGGCTTTCAGTAAAAAAATGCTCTACTGCCCGGCTAAACGGTAACAGCTAGGTTAGGGGTGCTCGACCAAATGTCATAGAAAACTGCGTGCAGTTCTTTAAAGGCGGAAAAAAAATTAAAAAAAAACGAAGTTTTTTTTTAATTTTTTTTTCAAAATGGTCCTAGAGCTTTGAAATTTGGCTAGCGGGATCCTATATGGCTCTAGATTCTGAAAACCAAAAAAAAAAGTTTCTAGCTTTAAAAAAAATTTTGTATGGGGAATTTTTTCGATTTTTTTTTCCGGCCAAACCGCTCGACTTTTGAATAGGGGTCTCGACCAAATGTCATAAAAGTTCCCAAGGGGAGTACAATCGCATTTTTTTTTTTAAGAAAAAAAAGTTTTTTTTTTTTGAAATTTCAAATTGGTCACAGCGTGCCGAGATTTGGCATGCGGGGACTTGAAGGGCCCAACAGTTGTAAAAAGAAAAAAAAAATGGAAAAAATCCAAAATGGCGGACGGTATGGGCAAAACAAATTTGCGAGGCCGTAGGCCGAGCTGCGGGAGCTTAAGGCTTGGCTACTATTCCTTGCCCCGAGTGTCTTACAAGTGAGCCTGAGGGCCGAAGGCCCGAAGGTGAGCTTCGAGGGTACGCGAAGGCCGAAGGCCGAGCTCCGCGTAGGGCCGAAGGCTGCGGGAGTATAGGACTGTGCGGGAGTATAGGACTGTGCGACTATGCCCTCAGGTTCGCTTAAAGACACTTGGGGGGCGTAGGGTTTCCGCAAGCGCGCTCTGAAGGGACGCTTCGGGCCTTCGGCCCTACGCGGAGCTCGGCCTTCGGCCTTCGCGTACCCTCGAAGCTCACCTTCGGGCCTTCGGCCCTCAGGCTCGCTTGTAAGACACTCGGGGCAAGGAATAGTAGCCAAGCCTTAAGCTCCCGCAGCTCGGCCTACGGCCTCGCAAATTTGTTTTGCCCATACCGTCCGCCATTTTAGATTTTTTCCAATTTTTTTTTCTTTTTACAACTGTTGGGCCCTTCCAGTCCCCGCATGCCAAATCTCGGCGCGCTGTGACCAATTTGAAATTGCAAAAAAAAAAAACTTTTTTTTTTCAGCCAAAAAAAAATGCGATTGTACTCCCCTTGGGAACTTTTATGACATTTGGTCGAGACCCCTATTCAAAAGTCGAGCGATTTGGCCGGAAAAAAAAATCGAAAAAATTCCCCATACAAATTTTTTTTTAAAGCTAGAAACTTTTTTTTTGGTTTTGAGAATCTAGAGCCATATAGGATCCCGCTAGCCAAATTTCAAAGCTCTAGGACCATTTTGAAAAAAAATTAAAAAAAAACTTCGTTTTTTTTTTATTTTTTTTCCGCCAGCAAAAACTGCACGCAGTTCTCTATGACATTTGGTCGAACACCCCTAACCTAGCTGTTACCGTTTAGCCGGGCAGTAGAGCATTTTTTTACTGAAAGCCAAATTTGAAGAAGTCAGATTTTTCTGGTGGTAACCTCGCCGGCTTCTATACACCCATGTCAAAACCTAACCCCCACCATGACTCCTTCCCGGAGATCAATTGTGTCAGGAGAAATCAGTCGTATTGCAGCTTTATGGTTTGATTTACGTACCCATTTGCGTGGTATTTTTCAAAGTCTGAGACAGTTTAAAAACGGTTTTAGAATCGGCATTAAGTGAGGTTTAATACTAAGCAAAAAAAATGGTAACTAAATCTGCGTTTTTTTCAGAAAATTGTGTTTTTCTTTTAAAATTCGTAATTTTTGTAGCCATTTTTCAAAAACAATAATTTTTTTTGCGGATTTTCTCTTCTAGTTGGTTTTCTATTGTTATTAAGAATTATTAACCTGTCCCTTGGTAATACTCTGCATTTTTTATTTTCATTTTAGGACCATTGGATCAAAAGTTATACCGTCTGAATTAGGTGTATTACCCGAGTTTTTACAAAAAATTTCAAAATTCTGTAAAAAAAAGCTAATGACTAGAAAAAAAAAAAAAACACCGTTTTCCGATGAAATTGGCTGAAATTTTTCTCCTTTTATTATGTACAGTTTATGAAATTCCACCCTGTATGTATCATTATATTTGCTATATAACTAAAATGTAAAAATAGAGTTAAGTCAAAAAATACAGAAAACTTGTAATACGCGCTAAACAACCGGCCAACGGTGTGTCGTCGGCGGCGCGAGGCACCACATACATAATTATACACAGAACAGAAGTAAATCTCAATACATGCCTAGTTTTCCTTACAAAAAGTAATGATATCCCACCAAAAACATAAATGTAAAAAAGGAGAGCCAAGTTTAATACAAAAATTATGCTTGGCTGTGGGCAGTCAAATCGAACCAACATTAAGATCTCACATTTTTAAATAACAGCAATTGTTATAGGTATCCAATAAAGCAAAGACATAGAGTTTAATACTTGTTAGTAATGTTATTTTGTTCCTATAAACACATATTTGGATTTTGTATAGAACTTGGCACTCATTTAGATCTCCATTCTTTTTGCGGCGAAGCCCACAGCCTAGCATAATTTTTGAATTGAACTTGGCTCTCCTTTTTTAACCAGCTTCAAAAAAAAAGGAGGTTCTCAATTCATCTGTATGTTTTTTTATTTTTTTATGTGTGTATGTTACGCGATAACTCCGTAATTTATGAACCGATTTGAAAAATGATTTCTTAGTTTGAAAGCATATACTTCAAGATTGGTCCCGTTGTCACCAAAATCCAGTTCATCAGAACTGAGTTAGTGCATCATCAGATGGGATCCTGGAGAAATCGAGGGAGGGAATTTTATAGGCAAACTTGAAGCTTGAAGTAACTGGCTACTGGTTTGAAGTCGGTTAAAACTTTGTTTTGAAAGTCAATTATTATTTTTACAATTATGTTTTTGGTGGGATATAAAATTACTGTAAGCACCAAACGTAATGAAATAAAATTAATAGCTAATATACACTCGCGGTCAATAAATTCGGGTCACACGAAATTAAATAACTGCAATAGGTTTTTTTTTTTATATTATCAACATCCAAAAATGACACCTTTCACAGTTTGAGCGGGTGGAGGTGAGGGGTATGTGCCTTCGTAGCACGGGAAGACTTCGGCCGGTGCCGCGTCGCACGGTACTACACGAAAAAAACGCGAGGGTCATAGGCCCTACGTAGGTACTATGAGCGCCTACCCGCCGAAATAAAAAATGAAACATGCGAGGAAACGTTTAAGCGTAAACTGAAGAACCTTTTATTAAATAAGTCATTATACTCAGTCAATGAATATACTGAAATTGTACAATAGACTATTTTCAATTATATCGAATTTAAATTATTTTTGTATTTGTTAACTACTCATTACTATTAAGATTTTGACATTGTTTTACATTAAATTTATTATGTTATTTGATACTGTACTCTCCGTACCCTATTTTTATTTTGTATTTAATCTTGTAAATTATTGACATCGTTGTATTTATCTTGACATTGTGATTATACACAGGAATAACCTGACTTGACATTTAATGTTATATTTATTTCATTTTAATAATAGGTATATACCTATTACATAATTATATTCATGTTCAATGTTCCATTATTATTGCATATCTTGACGATCGCTGTACGATAAGTAATAAAATGTAAGAAAAATGTTCTGTGAAAATTGTACAATGAAATAAAAAAACTAAACTAAACTAAACTAAACTGACGATTTTTGCGATATCTCGCTCCGTTAACGTTGTTTTTTTCATGGATTTTTACAAGTCCAATTTAAACTTGGTAAACGTTCTTTTTTAACTATTATTTTTGCAGTTTACATGTATAATTAAATAAAGAACTTGACAGAATTAAAAAAACTGTACAACCTTGCACTATTTTAGAAATATGACAGCATTTTATCGACCCGTATTCTTTGTCCGCGAGTGTAACTATATAAAAAATGTACCTAATATTATAGTCTAAACTTAAAATATTATTTTGTACGAGTTCATTAAAATTAATTTTCCACGAGTCAACTGAACTAATTAAACAAACTCGATACTGTTGAAACGAAGTGCAGCTCATCGCTCGTACGCTTGTTGATATCTTAAAAGACATCAACGAGCGTACGACATCAAAGCGATTCTATTGGTCCAATTCATTACAGTTCAGTAAAGCAGCCACGTGATTGGTCGAATTTATTTTAGTTGTCTGGAGCGTATCGAAAAGTTGTTATTTCGATTGTTTCGACAGTAACATGGACTACAACTATGAAAAGAGTGACGTTGCAGTATTCTCTATGAAATCTTAATACACATATTTTAATCGTCGAGTACAAAAATATTATTTGTAGACGCGGGGCTTTCCCCAACACCTCGTAGTTCACCAAATCTTAAATGTAAAAGATTGTAACTATAGCATATATTATGTATGTATAATACAGAAACGACATTACTTATTTTTTGCACTAAAAAGGTTTTTTCTGGCCTTTGTGTTTTGAACAGGAAACGAACGTAATGTAACGTAATAAGTTTATTAACACATCAAATGCTAGGTTAATTAATTAAATTAATTAAAAAGTATACAGGTTAGATCGCGTGGCGCGGTCAGTCTCTAGGTGACGGGTCGGCCATAAATATTCCTTAGAGAACCATATGCCTTTTTTTACCGACCTACTAAGGGAATCAAAAGGTAAATGTTTTGAAATTTGGAAAACCTATTTTGATGAAAGGTCGAGAGAAAACGGCATATGGTACAAGACTATGGTTAGTGAACCACCGAAGATTCCCTGGTTTTGTGAGTCTCGACTAAATAGACAACAAGTAGTTACAAGCATGCGCCTGCGCTCCGGGCACATGCCACTTAATGTGTTCGGGCATTTGATGAGAGTGGTTGATTCTCCAAATTGCACGATTTGTGGCGTGAGAGAAGATGTCTACCACGCATTGGTGGAATGTGCTCGAATCGGAGATGACCGAAGGGCATATGAAACACAAGCCAAACTTAAATATAATATTGTCTAACCCTACATCTGAATTGGCAATTAAGCTGTACCGATAAATTATTGAATTGCTCAAGTGTAGACAATGAAACAAATGTGATGTCTATGAGGCCGGCGTCATCGCTCTGCAATGAAGGCTTTGATTTCTTTATCTCAATAAAGATTTAAAAAAAAAAATCCTTAGATCGATTTCCGATAACACGATTTTTCCACTCGGTTAGTAGTCATAGGTTTATCTAAAGAATGCTATCCTTATATACTTTCACCCCCATTTCCGGTCCTTATTGTCCTTCTCCAAGACCGGGGGTCAAACTATCTCCGTACAATATTTCATCAAAATCAATTCAACGGTAAAATTGAAGTAATCAGACAGAGTTACTTTCACATTGGGCATAATAAATATTAGTCATCAATGTCATCATCCTACCATCTGACCTTCCACCCAGAGGGAAAACTAGACCTTATTGGGATTAGACCGGTTTCCTCACGATGTTTTCCTTCACCGAAAAGCTAACGGTAAATATTCCGTACATGGTAACTCATTGGTACGAGCCGGGATTCGAACCCACGACCGCCGCTTGACAGCAGCATGCCTGAACTACTAGTAGGCTACCGTGGCTTAGGCATAATACTTATTAGTAGGTCTCAATTATAATATAACTTGCGCAAATCAGGATGGGCCTTTGGAACACTTTGGGAGGATAAACAGTGATGTAACATTGTCATAGTGTAGCTGTCACAACAAATGGTTGATTTCCCTGTTAACACATTCAGTGCCGGGAACACGATTATCGTGCGCCTACGTCGTAGGCGCTTTCCGCTACATACGAGGAACACCACGGGATTGGCTACGAGCGTAGCGATTCGCGGCACTGAATGTGTCGTGTCCAATCGAAATGACAGACATGTTATGACAGGGTTATATTACAGTTAAATCTCGCAAAGTATCCCAAACCCACGACGACCCATCATAAATTGAGCAAGCTTCAATATAATAACCCGTTATGAATGAATGATACCGTAATTACTCATAGTTATTATTTAATCGTATGGCAAAACATAATTTGAGAGCAGGCAGAGTATAGCTTTAAAGTTGTTAAGCCAGGCAGCTATGTCAGGTGTCAGAGCGTGCAGATCTTCAGCAAGTCCAGAGTAGGAGTGAAGAGGACAGCGCCGGAAGATGTGCTCAGTGGTCTGATCTTTCTATCCTTCCACACCCACTTATGCTAGAAGGCATTGCAGCGTCCATGCCCAGTTCGCAACCTGTTCAGGCGGCACCAAAGTTTGCGAGGGAGATCGAACCCTTTTCGTTTGATTGTTGGGTCAGTGAGGTGGACATATTTCCCTGCCGTTACTGAGGCCCATTTAGCTTTCCACTTGTGTGATATTAAAGCCATTTATAATTTGGGCTGTAGCACAGGGCGGGTTCCGGGATTTTAACCGATGAGGCGGAGGGTAACAAAATTCTAAGTGGGCAGGCAAGCTGGGATTACGCATAGTGATAAATATGCACACAGAAAAACATGCTAAATTCAACATTTTCCCGGTAAAGAAGCCTCTAAGCCGATGGTGACCGACTTATAACAATTTTATGTAATTAGTATTAAGTTACCTCGAAATTTGCCATGCATTGTGAACTAATGACAGACACTTAATAAGGTCAATAATTAACTCACGTAGAAGTAGAACCGTTTTAAAAATACCTAGCTACGTCGTTTTATGTTAAAACATAAGTAACAATGATGTAATTTAGAAAAGATATGTTGTCCATACGAAATTCCCTGTTTAAAAATGGCCAAGTACATTTGACAGCTGAGACGCGAAACTGAGACAAGTTGGTACAATTGACTCAATTTTAGTGTGCCATTTGTTTTTTTAGGGTTGGTCTGTCTGTCTGTCTGTCACCAGGCTGTATCTCACTGATACCGTGATTAGTTCCAGTTGAAATTTTCACAGATGATGTATTTCTGTTGCCGATATAACAACAAATACTAAAAACAGAATAAAATAAACAGTTTTATAGATAACTAGCTGTTGCCCGCGACTTCGTCCGCGTAGAACTTAATACTTAGAAAATATAATGCAAACAAACTTCTACCATCTTAAGGGATGATTTCCGAGGCAAAAACTATTCTATATCCTTTGAAGGGTCTCAAATTATCTCTATACCAAATTTCATCTAGGTACATGGATTTTATCCAAACTTTCTCCCCCTATTTCATACCCTTAGGGAATGATTTTCGGGATAAAAACTATCTAATGTCATTCTTCGGGACTCAAACGACCTTTATACCAAATTTCATCTAAACGGGATTCATCCAAATTTTCACTACTTAACCTATATCTACACCAAATTTCATCAAAATAGATTACATCCAAATTTGACCCCCTCCCCTTTTCACCCCCTTAGGGGATGATTTCCGGGATAAAACCTATTATATGTCCTTCCCCGGGACCAAATTTCATCTTAATCGGTGCAGCGGTTTAAGTAGCTCCATACAAATTTCCACCCCCAATTTCAGCCCCTCAGATATAAAAACTACCCTTTGTCCTTCCCCGGGGCTCATTTCATCTAAATCGGTTCAGCGGTTTGGGCGTGAAGAGGTAACAGACAGACACACTTTCGCATTTATAATATTAGTATGGAAGTATGGATTATTAGTATGGATAGTATGGATTATTTCCGCTTGTCTTCCAAATAGAGGTGTAGCTGTAGACTCACTTCAAAAGAAAGAAGAAACGAAAAACTCATTCAAATATCTCAAAAAATTACGAAGCTACAACCGTTTTAATGTCGCTTGTTAGAGTGAGAAAACGATCAGGGACCGTGACGTCACGATCCTCGAGCGTCATAGTAAAAAACAATCGTTTCATTATAAAGGTGCGTTTTGCGGAAAAGAGACGCAACAAACCCCCTCTTAAAACTTTATACACTTATAACTTAGTGATTACCTATATAGCCTCTTGCGTTGTTTTTTTTTCGAGATAATACAACATTATGATTATTTTGTTTAGTGTCTACATCCCTATTTTCGATAAGATAAGATAAAATAAGATTTCTTTATTGTCAGAACTGTGTACATTTAGTTGTTTTGGGTAAAATAAAGACCAACAGCTTGCCCATTTCGGACGTACAATATTAAACTTAAAGCTAGTCAAATAGGTATACTAAAACAATAACAACAATAGTATTTCCAAATAATTTTAACCATATCCACACATAAAATATTAATTTAGATCTATCCGACATCCGTATTTTCTTTTAAACCACGAACTTCGGAATTCGAAAATATTCGGGTATCTCTATCTCTATCGCACTAACAAATGACAGGAATGCAGAGGGCCTAAGAAGGCATTCGAAGTTTCCCCTCTCTGTCATACTAACAAGTTCGTACATAAGTGCGACAGAGAGGGAAAACTTCGAATGCCGTTCGCCGTAGGCCCTCAGATATACAAACTTCGAGTTTCGGTTTTCGTGGTTTGGCTGAATACGCAAAGAGCGCGCGCGCGTGCCATTCAAAAAAACCAAGTTTATATTGTTCGAATTTGTTGTTACATTCGTACAAATTACGCCTTAATTCGACATTTGCGCATATAAGTTCGCATATCAAAATCGATTAATTTTATATTTGCTTTTGGTACCTATGTGTCTCGTCAATGTATATCGTAGACAGGATTAAAATTATTAATAGGCGAAAGAAAGGCAAAGCAATTCCGCCATTTTGTCCGTAGTATTTCTTATTACTGTAATTTTGACGTTTCTTTTAGCTGACAGATGTGGCGGCGATATACTTTAAGAATAATAAATGAAAAATTAAATGAAGTCGTATATTACGGAAAATAAATAAATTGTCGCAGTCGGATAAAAACTATCCTAAGTTGCAGCTGGAATAATAATGTACCTATATAAAATGTTTCATATTTTTCCGTCCATGGGATGCTGAGAACATTCGTACCACAGAAAGCTTAGTTTCAAACTGGCTGATTCTTTTTTTAATTTAGAGATTTATTATAAGTGGAGATGATACGGAACCCATCGTGCGCGAGTCCGACTCGCACTTGGCCGGTTTTTATTTATATTACATCATTGATAAGTAGGATACAGAAGTAGAATATAGAATATAAACAACAACAATAGGTACGTCGTTTTGATGAGGACATAATTCCTCGTTTAACATAGGTTAGGCCTTTGGTAGACGTAGGTCCATATTTGTTATTTTTCAACTGCAAGTATATACGTTTATATTGATTGATTATTTGGTAGTATGTGCATGTGCAATACATGTGTCTAAAGTCTCTATTTTAGTGGCACCTATAGCCTAAAACGTATACTGAATCTTATGCTTCGGGTATCAACTCAGTAACAAGTTAGACAACATACGTCAAAGTGCCATAAACTTGGAGTCTCCGGAAAAGGCACTGCCGAACTGTAGAGTTCCCGAGCCTTGTTACACGCAGTTAGCAAGCGGAGCAGTAAATTTGATGTTCCACGGAGTTTCTTGGGACAACTAGTTGCATACTCGTAACACAACTTTGTTGTAACGCCGACAAAGCCGTACTTTGGTACGATTGGAGACACAGTCATTGGATTGCAGTCTTTGCAAATAAGTTAAATAGAGGTACATACATAATAGCGAAATCATTGATTGGTTAGTAATGTTGTTCAATTTCGAATAATAAATAGTTTTTTTAAGCAATGGCAGAAACCTGTTCAGTTACAGTTTCATAAAATTGCGTTGACATTTGAAACTTGTTGATAATTATCATGCGTTATTTTTTTCAATTATGATAATTAAGTCATTAATAAGTTTTTTAAGCGTTCGTACTTTAATGTAACCGCTTCAAAACCGCGTCATAAAGTGATTTAAAAAAAGCGGCCAAGTTCCGTAAAATAAATTGCGGTTTACGATTTATGACGTATTAAAAAAAACTACTAACCAGATCTCGTTCAAACCAATTTTCGGTGGAAGTTTACATGGTAATGTACATCATATATTTTTTTTAGTTTTATCATTCTGTTATTTTAGAAGTTACAGGGGGGGGGGGGACACATATTTTACCACTTTGGAAGTGTCTCTCGCGCAAACTCTTCAGTTTAGAAAAAAATGATGTTAGAAACCTCAATATCATTTTTGAAGACCTATCCATAAATACCCCACACGTATGGGTTTGATAAAAAAATTTTTTTGAGTTTTAGTTCTGAGTATGGGGACCCCTAAAACTTAATGTTTTTTTTCGATTTTTGTGTGAAAATCTTAATGCGGTTCACAGAATACATCTACATACGGACGGACAGACAGACAGACAGACGGACATGACGAATCTATAAGGGTTCCGTTTTTTGCCATTTGGCTACGGAACCCTAAAAATGAGCAATACCAGTAAACCTAAACAGCCACACTGCCATAAATTTGTGTTTATTTTTGAAGCTTGTTAATTATAATGGGTTAAAATTTTATACATGTATATACTATATGGTATATATAAATACATGATACAATACATTGATCCACACACAAACATCAATAAAAGTATTGCGATACAGCGGGGAAATGCTGCCAGCATCTTCGGCACCATGCCGCGGGGAGACCCGTTATTTTAGTTATAAAATAGGTTTTTTACATTATTTTGTTTTTAATCTTATTTAGTTTAAGTTTTTGTATTTAGTTAATATTCTTCAGCGTTAGATAAGTTATAGATTATCGACTTAATTAAATGAAATTTCACAATTAATAAAATAAGTTAACAGTTCCCGCCCAAATGGTTCACACACAGACGCTTTTAAAATGAATTCTATAAGATCTAGAAAATACTTAGGTTTTTTGGGTTTCATTTCAGTTCCTCGTATTCGAAATGAAAAACTAAGTAGAGTGTTTAACTCGGGGAAAGCCACCTCTTTTAGCCTCAAACTATTGGCACTCTCACGAAATGGGTGGCTTTCAACCCTCGGTTAACAATCTACTATTACGCAACTGCCAGGATGACAATGTAAATAAAGTATTCACAGTACGATGTTATTGATGACAGAACGTACCTACACTACTTAGCTAAACGTTTAGGCATTGTAATACTATGAGATTGTTAGTCAATGAAATGTATTAGAAGTCAAGGGCCTTAAAAACGGTGCAATTTGTATACTACTTACAGTTTGTCTTCTCTTTCTCTTAATTGAGTGCAATTTCAATTATTGAACGGCAAATACTTTCAATCATTATTCTCAATTGCTGCAATAAACAGAGAATATCACCCTTAAAATCTTGTTGAAACATGAAGGAAACACGAGCTTATTAAACGTTTACCAACCCACCTCGGCGGAGCCCCGCCTGTCAGATTATGAAGCAGCGAAATTTCCAATTTCGGAAAGCAGAGGGTAGTTTGCATTTCTGCAGTAATAAATTATGCACGGTGCATTTCATCGCTGCAGCTCTTGACCCGGCGCTGTACTTGATTTCCCGAGAGACTTCCATCTATTAGTAGTATTTGGCATTTGCCGTGTTTTCTGACATCGATTGGAGCGCGGAAAGAACTATCGAGTTGATTGCATAGCCCTTCAATTTCGTGCAGACCTCAGTTGTTAGTTTAGGTCCATATCGGGTCATTTTACGTCATCGATTTATATCAAGCCTTATAGATAGCATGACAATTGACAACATAACTAATACAGACAAATAGAGATTCATTATATGGACAGTTAATCTTTATCACATCGTTTTACAACGTGCTGGAAATTTATTTTGAAATAAGAAACGATTATTAGTACGATGGTTAATCAAATGTTGGCCCTTTAGTAATTCGATTTTGACCGATTTTAGGGATTGTTAAGATGTTGCATTTGTATCTTAGCCGTCCTCCGTTTATTTTTCAATCTCTTATAAAAAAGTGTATACTTACCATAAAATGGTAAGATGATTTTGATCACATTTACATGTATAGATTTCGTGTTTAAAGTTGGGGCCACCAAAATTCAGGTCGGTAGTTGATAAGCCAAAATCCACTTATCCCTTTTCATTGCTGTAATATAGTACTAGCGTAGATAAGGAAGAGATAGGATAGGACGAGTGTCACCGCTACTCGGATGGATGACTAGACTATTGTCAACCTCCTAGCGTTTCTCCAGTTGTACCTACTCTAAAGGAGGGTCTGCTTTGGCACCTAACCTAACTCAAGATTTAGCTTAGGCACTAATTTTTACGAAAGCGACTACCGTCTGACCTTCCAACCCAGAGTAAAAACAAAACCTGACTAGACTAATGCAATGCAGATAAACATTGTATAACCTGTTTATCTATCGTTCCAGGTTATACCAAGTCCGCGTGGGGCTCCGCGTGTCCCCAAAGGTCCCCGTGCACATCGAGGCGTCGGTGTCGAGCGGCAACGGCGCCGCGCGCACCGGCCGCCCCGCCGCCAACGCCTCCCTCATCGGCGGCCTGGCTGCCTCCCGTGCCTTCCAGATCATGTACAGGAATGAGGAGGTCACATTGAGGGACATCGTGCATTTTAGAGCTCATTTGCTTGGTGAGTGTCTATTACTAGCTCGTCAATACCTCCAACACCAACTCGTACGAGCCCCTTTAGTATCTGTTCCTCGCATCGGTCGTCCCGCCGCCAACGCCTGTCGCATCGGCAGGCTGGCCGCGTCCCGCGACTTCCAGATCATGTACAAGAATGAGGGGGTCACGCTGATGGACATCGTGCATAGAGTTCATTTGCTTGGTGAGATTCTTGTTTTTCGTACCTACACAACAACACATCTCTCACTGCTCCTTCAAGATCATGTAGATGATAGGAGGAGCCCTAATGCTAAGCCCCTTTTCTTTGGACGACCGAAGCGAGGAACAGATACTCTTCCTCGCATCGGTTCTCCCGCCGCCAATACCTCTCTCATCGGCGAGCTGACCGCGTTCCGCGACTTCCAGATCATGTACAAGAATGAGGAGGTCACGCTGAGGGACATCGTGCATAGAGCTCATTTGCTTGGTGAGTTTCTATTACTTTTGACCTTAGTACCTCCAACGCTGATGCAGCTTCAAGATCATGTAAAGAAAAGAGCCCTAACTCTGAGCCTTTTTTAGTATATAAGTATGTAAGTTGTCAGTCAAAATTTGCAATCCATTTTTCAGTCACTTGCCGTTATCCGATTGAGCTGAAATTTGGGTAATAGTGCAGTTTGGATGACAATTCAATAGTATGGTACCATCGAGCTGATCTGATGATGGAGACAGAAGGTGGCCATAGGAATTCAGTATTTAACCGACGTAACCCCGTTAAGTTTGGGCTCGTCAGAATCGTCTCAATGAGTAGTTGATGATGGTATACAGAAAAGTACAGTCGGCAATAAAAGCTTGTACCAAAAATGAAATTTTTGACAGATTTTTTTCTTGACAAACTCTGCGGCGCTACCACGAACTTCGAATCTCGAGCTTCATACATCTCCGTCTCTGTCGCTCGAGTACCATAAACCATAAGTGCGATAGAGACGGAGATATACGAAGTTCGAGATTCGAAGTTCGTGGTTATAGCTCTGGATAGTCCCAGCGGTACGCCAAAAAATCTGCAAATGGTGTTGAAAATCAGAACAAATGATCTTTAGGCCATATTCGACCCGTAGCACCAAAAAAAAAAGCAGAGGATCTATTATTTAATGGAAAAAGAAAAACAATACTGAAACCTATCGTGTGTGGTATAAAATGAAAAGGTTTTCTGAGTCACTTCTAAAAATATATGACATCATTGTGCCTTGCTGTGGCTTTATCCTGTTTAACGTCCTAGTATTTAAGTAAGTCTTTTCTGTTGCTTGTTCTTTTAATTGTGTAATTTTATGACGTTAAATAAATGCATTTTCTTTCTTTTTTTCTTTTCTTTCTTTCCTTCATTACATTGCAGTCTAATTTCTAAATTAAAATACCCAATATCCTCATATCTAACCCCAAGAGAGCAATTTTGAAAATATTTACTATTAGCATTTTTATTTTTTATTTTTCATTATTAAGCCTCAAGAAAGTGTCTTATTTGCCGTCCTTGACCCAAAACGTACCTTAGTGAGGAAACTGATTATATTTTCAAAAACAATTGATGCAGCTGTAAAATCTGATACTTTTTCCTGGTGCTAAGGAACGTTATTCCTATCACCAAAATTTTATCAGAGTCCTTTTCAATTCCGCTCCTTTTTGTATATTTTTTTGGTGATACGGGTCAAATTGGTTTATATGGACTAAAGATCAATCGTTCCGATTTTCATGCTTTTAACACCATTTGCAGCATTTAACTGAATTTCGAGGTGTACCGCTAACAACACCGCACCTCACCGCACTAGGATGCATTTTATCGCGTTCGTTCCAAGAATTACGAAAAATATTAAATGAACTGATTTGTTTGAATTCCAGTTGACAGCCGCAACCTAAAAGACTCCCTGGAGCGCGCGGAATGGAGCCTAGGCGTGGAGCTGTGGTGCAGCGAGGGCGCCCAGTCGAGCACCCTGGCACCCGTCTCCTGCCGTGTGCTGAAGCTCCACTTCCAGCCCGCACAGGGCTTGCATTACCATCTGCCGGTGCTGTTCGACTACTTCCATCTCTCCGCCGTCTCCATCACTATCCATACGAGTTTAGTCGCTTTGCATCAGCCTTACATCAAGTAAGTATTTACTAGTTTTTTCCCTTATTTCTCACTTTATTTAAACATCTCGTATTTGTTGATAAAACTCGATGAACTTTAATTTTATAAAACAATGCTGCAATTTTATATACTTACCTAAGTACTCTATAGCATTGGGATTTAACATCCAATTTGTAGAGACTAGGGTTTGCACATTGACTTACTATTACTACGTATAGACTGGCAACCCAGAACATTTTTCTTGACGTTTTCCAATCAGGCCGCCATCTTAAAAATCAAAGAGTATGTGAACGTGCAGTAGATGCGTCATTTTTCTGAGTTTAGATCCAAAAAAAATTCATAGCGTGATTTAATACATTCATATAAAAAAAAACTAATTATTGATTTAAAAACGAATCACATCATCGACATTTTGTATTTGTAATTTTTTATACTGGATATCTGTATACTTCCCGAGGATGCACTGTGTTGTTTGTGTTGAAGCAATTGGAAATTAAAATGGATGGCGGTTACTTTTTATTATTCTTATTATTGCCAATGGGTTCATATTCGGAGACCATACTCGCTTTGCGGTCATTACTTATATAAGAGAATTGGCCTGGGATTTAAATGAGTAGAACTTAAAATCTAAATAGCAACTGAACGCTGTCAATTCATAAAAACGATTAAATAGATAAAAACAAATGGTTGCTGCTAATTTGGAGCTGCTAAACTAGAGCTGATAATTAAAGGTTCAAATAGTCCGTTTATTAAGTTTAATGTTCCATTAGCATGGCTTATACTTAGCTAATAGGGAGAAAATAGTATTAGGATCTTGTCACTTCTACATTTTTTAATCTTTGAAACAATGGCCGACGGTATGGCGCGCATCTTATAAATTACAACAAAATTTAAAAATAAATAAAAAGTGATTACCGTATTTTTACTATTGTTGTGGTGTTGTTGGTGCAATAGCGCAATGCACAAGAAGGCATTTTTAAAAGTTTTAAGTCAATCTGCTCTCGAAACGACCGCCATCAGTGCTTGCCACAGACTAAACCAACATACGCTCATGAGCGTATGTTGACATGCGCAAACTTATGCTAGGTGATGTCTACTCTAGTAATATAACTCAATGGGTTTGCAATCCGGATCGTACTAGTATGGAGATATCCGGATCCTTAGATCCAGATCCGGATATCTCCATACAAGTCGGATCCGGATTGCAAGCCCTAGTAGAGACTGATCTTACAATAATCTTTATTTATGTTTGATAGAATTAACACTTGATATTTGCTTTCATGTCTGACCGTAAGGAAAAGCATCATGCATTACGTACAAAGCTGGTAAGACATTTGAATAACCAAGCCTAATACCTATTTTGGTATTCCCTTAATCCATTACTGATACTATAAATGCGATAGTAACTCTGTCTGTCTCTGACATTGTGTGTTGCCTTTGAACCGATTTAGATGGGTACGGACATAATTGGAGACCCTGGGAAGGACATGGGATAGTTTTTACCCCAGAAATCAAATCATTCCTTAAAGGGGATATGAGTAGGGAATGCAATTACCGGGCAAATTTCATTACCGGTAAATTACCGACTTGAGTGAGGCAAAAACGGTTAACCGTTAAATTACCGGTAAATTCAATTTGGCTAATAAGTATCGTTTATTTGACATTTTTTTATCGTAAAAATAAGCTATGATATAATATAAAGAGTTTTCATGTACCGTAAATGCCGTAATTATCAGATTCTTTCATATTTAAAACTTGCTCAGTAGTATGAGGGCAAAAAACACAACTGAAAACGTTCCTTGGGAATTAGCAGGTAGGTTGGAATTGTCCCCAGTTCTACAGAAACTAACTACAAGCCCACTTAGTATTTTAAAATAATAATTCACTAAATAGATGTTTCTACCGGCTTCAAGAGATGTGTATATAACCAACCATTCCTAGTTCAAAAAGAGTTGGAAAAAATAAAAGGTTAGTAATAGTAACAGTTCATTTTACTTACGAGCGTTCGTAAAAACGGTTTTATAACTTTTTCTAGGAGTGGAGCTCATGGGGGTTCCAAATTGTGGTATTGGTTTAGCGATTCATAAGGCTTTATCTGTTACCTTAGTTTTGCTGCGGATAGCCTCATTTCTAATGCGATCACGCAGATAAACTCCCAGCATAGCCATCTTCATTGCTCTTTGGATGACTTCTAGCCTTCTATTGAGGTCCATAGTGAGCGACTACATTTCAGATGCCATATATTATGTCATCACTGGCAACACACACTGGTCAAACCGAGCCGACAGAACTGGCACTGGACAGTCTCGTCGTTTACAACTCTGAGCGTAAAGCGTTCGATTGTAATGGGAGTTGGCACTACATCGGCATTTGACATGATCTTCGTCTTATCCGTGTTCATCTTTAGACCGACTCGCTCGGAGATTTTACTGAGGTCATCGAGCATCGTATTAAAGTCCTCCATGGTCTCAGCCAAGACTACTAAATCTTCAGAAATCCGAAGGTGAGTGATGTACTCGTCGTTGATGTCTGCCTTCTCCAGTCCAGAGTCTTGAAAAAATCCTCCAGTGCAGCGGTGAACCGGTTGGGGAAATAACATCTCCTTGACTGACTCCCCGCTGCAGCAAAATAGGTTTTGCGTTCAAATCCTGGAGTCAGACTGACAAAGTGCGTTTTCGTATAAACACTTCGATACTACGATATAGTGGTAGTCAACAGCGCCGGCGGGCGGGTTGGTGCCGCTGGAGCGACTAGTACAGCCCAGGTTTCGATCAAATCGAAGGCTTTCTCGTGGTTCGTGAACGCTAAGCAGAGGGGCAGGTGATACTCCTCAGTCTTTAGTCTTCTGTATAACCTGACGGAGCGTATGGATGTGGTCTACGGTGCTAAAGCCTCTCCGGGAACCGGCTTGTCCGGGAGGCTTGAAGTCATCTAGCTTGCGTACGAGACGATTTGTAATGACTCTCGAAAACGGTTTATAGACATGGCTCAGAAGTCAGATGGGTTGGTAGTTCTTCAGCAGGGTGCTGTCACCCTTTTTGAAGAAAAGCACCACCACACCTCTGTTCCTTGCCTTTTTCTCCCTCCCAGTAAGATGAAGAGAGGTATTTCTTTGGCAATCCAAAGATCTTCTTATTACCTAGCTTCTTAGACCTTCATCTTACTATGATAAGTATACCTCTAAAGTATGTTAAATAAGGCGTCTCTATTGTACTTATTCAAACTGATCATTATTCATTTTTTATAGAACGGCACCGGGAACGTGTTTATATTTTAAGAAGCTTCTACAAACGATTGCCTTAATTTGATCCTACGTGAGCTAAGCTAAATAACACTAACAAGTTTATTCAATTTACATTTTTACATGATAAAAGGAGGGTTATTGAGGTATAATCATAGCGATGAAGCATTAACAATCGTTAAAATGTTGTATTTTACTTATAATTTGTGTTCCGGTAAATTACCGGTTTTGATTTTAATTTACCGGTAATTTACCGGCCTCATATTTAGTCAATTTACCGGTTAACCGGCTAACCGGTTAACCGGTTTGCATTCCCTAGATATGAGAGACTAGAGGCAAGTTTTTTATGAGTGTGCGATAATTTAATGCTGCACTACACCTATGGGAAATCTAATATCATATAGGGTATTCGATTTTGTACAGGTGTAGTATTAATCCCTTAAGGTGATTAACGAGTATACGCGGACGAAGTCGCGGGCAAACGCTAGTAAAGTAATCATAAAAAAATAGAATACCGAAACAATAATTCGCAACCCTTATTTCAGTACACCGCGATCAAGCAAACAATGGGGCAAGCTGATGAAGAATGCGGGATCCAACTTTACCGCATCAGGGAGCCTGGAGAATGTGCTGTTTGGCTCCACTGCCAAGTGTGCCGGCGGAAATTCTAGCAAAATTGCGCATGCCAGGTGACTACGTTAACAATTACCTACAATCGGCCAAAGTAGTCTACCACTTTTCGAGTCTATTATTTGTGTGTTCAGGTTCAAAAGTGGGAGACCACTTTCTTGTCTGACTATAGCAACGACTTGATAAAAAGTCAGAGGAATTTGAATGTGATGAGATGACTAGGTATTTGACAGTGTATTTTCGTACCAAACTACATGTACGATTTTTCGCACCAGTATGTGCAATTGTGCATTTTGGAGAAATTGCTTCCCACGCAGTTTGATGACTTTTAAAGTGCGTATCTTTTTTTTAATACTACGGCGGTGGCAAACAACCATATGGCCTGCCTGCATACACGACTCTAGAAGAATCACAAGCGCGTTGTCGACCCTTTATTGATTTGAGGCGTCGTTATGCAAGAGACAACACACACAGACAGGACAGGGCACTCCTCACCCCCAACACAGCGATCCTCGGACGGGAGCTCTGGCGCACGTGAATACGTACGCCGAGCTCCCGTCCGAGGATCGCTGTGTTGGTAGTGTCGGGTTCGAATGAACCCGATACTACCAACTAGGGCAAAGCGGTCGTCAAATTTACGCTACGTTATCGGATAGGTTTGCTTCGAACACTTTTATTTTTAACCGACTTCAAAAAAGGAGGAGGTTATATGTTCCACTGTATGTATTTTTTTTTATGTATCTTCGCCGATTTCTCCGTCAATTGTGAACCGATTTCCAAAATTCTTTTTTTTATTCGAAAGAGTATACTCCCGAGTCCCATTGTCACCAATTTAGGATCTGATGCTGGGATCCCAGGGAAATTGAGGGCAACCCTCAAATTTTATAGGCACGCATGTAGTGATTTCGGTATTATAACTCGTGTAGTTACCCTCGGAAATCGCAATTTTGGTCAAGTGGAACTGATGATGAAAACTACAGATGACTTATGGCACTCCGTTAATTGTGGACCGATTTCCAAAATTCTTTTTTTATTCGAAAGAGTATACTCCTGAGGTGGTCCGATTGTCACCAAGTCAGCATTTGGTAATGGAATCCCAGGGAAATAGAGGGCAACCCTCCAATTTTATAGGCACGTGTGTAGTGATTGCGGTATTTTCTATTATAACTCGTGTATTGACCCTCGGAAATCTTACTTTTGGTGAAGTGGAACTGATGATGAATACCACAGATGACTTATGGAACTCCTCAAAGATGTAAAGTATGTCAAAGATTCTGACATGATTGCGTTGAAGTAGCAACTAATGAGGTGTAAATTCTGAGATCCTTGAGGAATCGACGGAACTCCTCAAATATTATCAGCCCACATACAGCGACTTGGGTTTTTTCTGTAATTATCATCGCATTTGCTCTCGGAAAGCAGTTCAGGTGGTAAATTGGAAAGGAAATGTGGAAATTTTCATGTACCATGTGGCTTGGCGAAAAACTGAATTGAAGTCGGTTTAAACTTTGTTTTTAAAGTAAATTATATCTCCAAGATAGCACTGAGTAACTATTTTGGCTCAGTGATGCAAAAAGGGTCTTGACCTCCGAAACGAGAGCACGAAACTTATCTACATTTAATTGTGTTCTCAGACAAGTACACGCTGAAGTGTGCGGGATCCTGCTGGGTTCTCTGGAAGGGCTCCAAAACGCGCTGTCTATCTGCGGTTCCACCGGCGCCTTGCTGACTCCTGAGGAGTCCTCGTCCAACTCCATCGTCGGTGAAGTTGCACAGAGGATCAAGGATCTTAGCGATCTTGGCAAGGTAAACTCAAACACAAGTAACCGCGTCACAAGGATATTGTGAATATGTAAGTTTATTTTTTTCAAATGAGTCATGCTCACTGTAACATCGTTACCTCAAATTGCTATTAGGAGCGGCACTGAAAATAATTAAGCTTCTCGTGCTCTGCCTGCCTCATTTGGGATACAGGCGTGTTACATATGTGTATCCTTTAGCGTTTTGAGAAGTGAAATCTTTACGCATGGTACACATTTTGTTAATTTTTCTTTTCAGTATGCACTGCACTCTTAGAGCGTTTCTTTTGAAAAGTACAAACTAGGATTATTTATTCGAGTCAAAAGCAACCGTTTTCATCGCTCAATAAACCTTCTGCCTGTTTCTAAGAGCATTTAGATATCATTTATTATTCTCTTTGTAGAAGTCAGAGACGGGTGAGGAGGAGGAATGGGCGATGGGCGCGGCGCACGACATCGCGCGACTTTGCGCGGAGGTGACGCTGCGCTGGCGCGCGTTCCTGCACCACACCTCCGACCGGCCGCACGTGCACCACGCGCTCGCCGCGCGCCACCACGCGTTACGGTAAGTGTGAGGCGATGGCGGCGCACATCGCGCGGAGGTGACGCTGCGTTGGCGCGCATTCCTGCACCACACCTCCGACCGGCCGCACGTGCACCACGCGCTCGCCGCGCGCCACCACGCGTTACGGTAAGTGTGAGGCGATGGCGGCGCACATCGCGCGGAGGTGACGCTGCGTTGGCGCGCGTTCCTGCACCACACCTCCGACCGGCCGCACGTGCACCACGCGCTCGCCGCGCGCCACCACGCGTTACGGTAAGTGTGAGGCGATGGCGGCGCACATCGCGCGGAGGTGACGCTGCGTTGGCGCGCGTTCCTGCACCACACCTCCAACCGGCCGCACGTGCACCACGCGTTCGCCGCGCGCCACCACGCGTTACGGTAAGTGTGAGGCGATGGCGGCGCACATCGCGCGGAGGTGACGCTGCGTTGGCGCGCGTTCCTGCACCACACCTCCAACCGGCCGCACGTGCACCACGCGTTCGCCGCGCGCCACCACGCGTTACGGTAAGTGTGAGGCGATGGCGGCGCACATCGCGCGGAGGTGACGCTGCGTTGGCGCGCGTTCCTGCACCACACCTCCAACCGGCCGCACGTGCACCACGCGTTCGCCGCGCGCCACCACGCGTTACGGTAAGTGTGAGGCGATGGCGGCGCACATCGCGCGGAGGTGACGCTGCGTTGGCGCGCGTTCCTGCACCACACCTCCAACCGGCCGCACGTGCACCACGCGTTCGCCGCGCGCCACCACGCGTTACGATAAGTGTGAGGCGATGGCGGCGCACATCGCGCGGAGGTGACGCTGCGTTGGCGCGCGTTCCTGCACCACACCTCCAACCGGCCGCACGTGCACCACGCGTTCGCCGCGCGCCACCACGCGTTACGATAAGTGTGAGGCGATGGCGGCGCACATCGCGCGGAGGTGACGCTGCGTTGGCGCGCGTTCCTGCACCACACCTCCAACCGGCCGCACGTGCACCACGCGTTCGCCGCGCGCCACCACGCGTTACGATAAGTGTGAGGCGATGGCGGCGCACATCGCGCGGAGGTGACGCTGCGTTGGCGCGCGTTCCTGCACCACACCTCCAACCGGCCGCACGTGCACCACGCGTTCGCCGCGCGCCACCACGCGTTACGATAAGTGTGAGGCGATGGCGGCGCACATCGCGCGGAGGTGACGCTGCGTTGGCGCGCGTTCCTGCACCACACCTCCAACCGGCCGCACGTGCACCACGCGTTCGCCGCGCGCCACCACGCGTTACGATAAGTGTGAGGCGATGGCGGCGCACATCGCGCGGAGGTGACGCTGCGTTGGCGCGCGTTCCTGCACCACACCTCCAACCGGCCGCACGTGCACCACGCGTTCGCCGCGCGCCACCACGCGTTACGATAAGTGTGAGGCGATGGCGGCGCACATCGCGCGGAGGTGACGCTGCGTTGGCGCGCGTTCCTGCACCACACCTCCAACCGGCCGCACGTGCACCACGCGTTCGCCGCGCGCCACCACGCGTTACGGTAAGTGTGAGGCGATGACGGCGTACATTGCGCAGAGGTGACGTTGCGCTCGCGCTCCTGCACCGCACCTCCGACTGGCCATATCAACTGGCAAAGAACGTAGTCTTTAGCCTTCTTTCATATTTAAAAGAACATAAACCAAAACGTTGTATTCTACATAAAACCAGTTACTTACAGTAAATCATGCTCGCTATATTTTTTGCGCTTATCTATGGATAAATAATTCATCCCTGTCACATATGATACATGTCACACATTTATATGGTTTAGGATTTGTATTATAGAGACCCTGACAGTAGTTCAAAATTTTAGTAAATAGATTAATAGATCTAACCATCCATGAAGCAGCACACACTCCTGGAGTCTTGGCTAAAATATTTTTGTACCTAATCTTAATCTTCAAGCTCAGGCTCCCAAATAATCTGTCTGACTCAAAACCGCCAAACATAACTTTTCATTTCTAATCCCAACTATGAAATGAAAATTAAATGAAACTAAAAATGAAAGCATTTTTTTCGGACAATTAACACATCCATATTAGGTATGTTAGTAAGAACTTATACAATGTTTTTATTATTATAAATATACTTTTTACAGCATCAAACGCTTCTCGGAATGCTTCTTCGTGCTAGACAACCCGCGGCACTCTCTGGCGGGCTGCTATGACAGCAACTACCAGTCCTACCAGAGCGTGGGCGAGGCTGCCCGGCGCTCGCGCTACCTGGCCCTACTGCCGCCACTGCCTGTCCACTGTATCGCGCTCGATGGTGATCCTCACATCATGCCCATCATTTTTGAAGACCGGTAAGTTATCATACATCGACCGCTTATATTATACTACCCAGTAAGTCCAGATGGCCTGGCCCCGTAGCATGGATGTGATAAGTGATAGGATAGAGCTGCCGTCCCTGGCTGACACCGTTCGATAGAATGAGACGACGCGCTTATCCTATCACTTATCGCGTGATAACGCCATCCATGCTACGGGACCTGGACAAAAGTTATTCTGTGTCTCCTGATCAACCAAGAACCCAACATACCTACCTTAAGTGCCTAATGAAATGATCAGTCGGGTATGTCGGAGACTTCTTCTATTTTGCTGATTTTCTCATGTCATGTTACATATTTCTAAGTTTTCTGTCTGATCAACCATTAAATGCTTGCCCATTTGATTACAGATACCAAGATACCGCAGAGTTTGCAAGACGACGTTCATTTTTGAATTCAAATGCGAGTAAATCTGGAAGTGGTAAGTTTCTTTATTCATATTTAACACAGTTTCTGTAAATGTTGTAATGTTGGCGACACTGAATTAACCGTCTATATCTGTTTCAGATCCATTTTTATGCACAGAACCGCTTGGTGAAGACTGCGGTTGTAGTGTTACCTCGCTTATGGATTCACGAAGACCTTCGTCCGAGGCATCACGAGTCACGCTCACTTTACCAAGAACAATCATGGATGTCTTGGAGCCACAATTCAAATCGCCCAAATCCAGCGCTAGCTCCAGCGTGGTACAAGCCACCCTCACCATTACCCCCCAAAAATCTGCCAGTGGCTCCCCCAAGAGGAACTTAATCAAACAAGCCGTCCTCGAAATCAATAAAGCACCAAACCAAGTAGAACTGACAGGACGGAACAGGTACATCGTGCAGAATAACCAAATCAGTGAGATCCAACTACCACCTAACAACGCTTTCGCCTCATGCTCCATTCAACAAGGACATCAAATGTCGAGATACTCCGCTTCCACTCTTCTAGACGTGACAAAAAACAGTCACACGTCTCGACAGGGTAAAGATCCAAGTGACTCAAACGAGGTGTTTCATCAAAAGCATGAGATCACCAGCGGCGTCAGCACTCTTCCTGCCAGACATAGCAAATCACTCGATCAGTTGAGAGTTGCACAAATGACGCCACTTAATAATTCGCAACAATTGCTTGCGAAGAATGTTCGAAATAGTTCCAATATTTCAGTTAACTATCCACCCAAACCTTATCTACCCCCGCAGCAAATGCCAAAACCTAGCACTTTACCTCGCAGCGTCACCACCACCGCTTACCCAACCAACACCACGACCAGATGTGGATCAAAAGGAGACGACTATAGGAGAAATATAAGTGAATTCAGAGAAAAGTACAAAAATCCATTTAATCCTAATATAAACCCACACGGAATAAATAATGAAGTATTTCATAACGTAGGATATAATTACGACGGGCGATTGAATCCTAATCAAGTGTACGGTTATACTTTCGGTAATCAGGGTACTCCGCAAGTGAATAATATTCGTAATCCTTTAGAATTTCAAAGAGGCTACAGTGTAAATTTACCCCGTCCTATGTTGCCTCCACGTAATTCTTACCCACCGGTTAGTGGAAAAAATCAAGTGACTGATCAAACTAGCTTAGTTTCTAATAAACATGTTCATAGATCTAACTCTACTCACGTGTTTCATCAAAATATGGAGAACCCGCAGATTGATATCGAAGCGGCTAAAAATCAACTACGGCACGAGCTGAATTACTATCTACAAAAAGGCGACTGGAGCTACGACTTCAACACTGGTAGTTTAATCCAGAACTACCAAAAGAAATCAAGCAAGAGTAGTGATGACAGTGGATTTGTAATGACTTTAGATAGAAGCAGTGACGGAACTTCAAAATCGACCTATTCGAAAACCCCACCGTCGACACCGCATTCGACAATGCCTTCAGTGAGGCATAAGAAAAGCCGGTCTAAAGAATCTAAATTGAACCATGGCACAAAAGAAAACTCTAAGATGAATTCAAGTCGAGATTCCCTAAATAGTCATCATTCTATCAGATCAAGAGACAGTGCTAAGTCAGACCGTACACCTAAATCGGATCGTAGCACGCCGAAGTCTGATCGAGGGACACCGCGGTCAGGCAAAGCAACTCCCAAATCTGGAGCTATCACCCCGAGATCAGGTTTGGCCACTCCAAAATCAGGGAGACAAACACCTAAATCCGGTATAGCCACACCGAAAAGTGGAAGATCTAGTGGAAAACCAGAAAAACGTTCCAAACATAAACCTTCCGAGAAAATGACCCAACTCATGTCTGAAGCAGCGTCATCGTCCAGCAGCGAGAGCATACCATTTGAGTTAAGGAGATTGGAATCATCAGCAAGTGTACCGTATAGTTTAGATCAAGGCCCCGAACTTTTGCGCCACTGCAGAAGTGCTACGTCTGTTTTAGATGAACCTAATATATATAACACATTTGGGTCTGAATCACTACCGAATTTAGCACCACCACCAGCATTTGAATCCCCACCGCTTGACATTGCTGACAAAGATTTCAAATTATTACCACCCGAAAACTTTTCCAATAAAGAAAAAAAGAGAAGTAGAAGCAATTCAACGTCAAGCTTAAGTGAACAAAGCGGATGGGTATCTAGCGGGCGTAGTTCTGGACCTTCGACTCCAGATAACGCGAGTTGTCAATTAAACCAAAATATCCCCCCTCCTGTGAGTTCAACTGGCTCCAAGGTTTCCAATGACGAAGTTGATGGTAGAAAGAAAGGTGAAACCATCAGCGACTTCAAAAGAACAATCCTTAACGGTGATCAACTCAGAGACAGACTTTTAAAATTAGCCGTAAAAGTAGCAAAGACTAATCCAAATGAAAAAATTGAATGCTGTGATAAAGAAGTATGTGAAGAATGCACAATTTGTAGTGACTCTATTTGCACCGATAGCCAATGTGAATATAACAAACTTATGCATAGTAATGGAATAGACGCTGGATGTAACTCGGACACATGCACGGCCAGTTGTTTCCAACAAATTCCAGCAAACGTTGGTAAAATGAATCAAAGACATAATTCTTTTAGTGCTATTCAAGGAAAATCATTCAACCGTGCACCTACATCTACAAATGAGGGCACCGTAAAGAAATCTCAGACAATCGGTGACAACATACACCCTTATTTACGAAAGGAAATTATATCGCCAAAGTTATCACAAGAACCTGTAAAACCAGCTCCGAAAGCGAAGAAAGTGCTGAAAGACAGAATTGAATACACTGAAAAATTGATAGCAGCCGAAATTAGAAGTTTGACAGTTGACCGTAATTGCAACAGTCACAAGAAAGTGTCTGGTGCGGCCGCGGCAATGCAGAAGTATCACAACAGAGCGAGGTCTGAAATTGATCTTGCGCATTTTCAAGCCGAAAATGATTACGAACATTTACCTCCTCCGCAGCAGTTCAGAGATGCGCCACCGCCTCCAGACGAATTTAAGGTGAGGCTTATACTTTATATAAAACTGCGGCAAAGAAACAATCAAATAACTACTTTCTGAAAATCTATTACAAAATCTTATATTTCAGGACCCACCGACAACAAAGTCACCTAAATTAAGCAGGCAAAGCAGCAAGTCGTCAACTCCTTCTAAAACCCCTCGGAAGCAATCGGCACAACCTTCGACTCTCGAACTAGACAACCCGTTATACCACGTTTGCGAAGGTATTACTGTAAATTATAATATTAGGCCTGTAAATATGTTCGTGTATTTCGTGTGCTTCTGCTACAAACTAACCTTTTTGGCTTCGCATCAGGTATTAGGGAGCGCCGAAAACTGAGACCACTCCAGTCGGTGAACTCCAACGGTGGTCCTTCAGGTGGGACGCTGAATAAGAGCCAAAGCACTGGTGAATTAGCTTCTAGAAACGAGAATGGAAATAAAGGTACGCTTAAGTGCACTAACATCACTATCCACAGTGTTCCCTTGAACCACATTTTGAGACAGTCTTACTTCATTGGATGATCGAATAGAGAAAGATGTCACGAATGAAGGACAAAAACTCCCGCGTGGCTCCCTATCATAGTTTTGAAACGAATGCAATCTAAACTTCAAGTCCCGGAATCTTAAGATAAATTTAATCTTTTTTTTTTAAAGAAACCAACTTATATAAATCTTGATTTTGCACTGTGATGAAAAGGCTTACTGTAAGGCTAAATTATAAAACGTTTGTTCTCAGTTTCAAGATAATCGCAAAAATGTCAAAATCGTATTAATTTTTTTGTGATTAATGTCTTTAGTATTCGCAATTTATTTTGGCTTAAAAACGTGGCCACAATAATTGACTACTACCACAAAAAAATCCGATTGCATATATCACGGACTTCCGGAGATAACAATTTTTTTTGAAATCCCGGTTTCCGGGATTTTGATGTGTAGACATTAATCACAAAAAATATACGATATTGACATTTTCGCGATTATCTTGAAACTGAGAAGCCCTAGCCTGGCCACAAATGGTTTATAATTTAGCCTTTCAGTAAGCCTTTTCATCACAGTGCAAAATCAAGATTTATATAAGTTGGTTTCTTTAAAAAAAAAAGATTAAGTTTATCTTAAGATTCCGGGACTTAAAGTTTAGATTGCATTCGTTTCAAAACTATGATAGTGAGCCACGCGGGAGTTTTTGTCCTTCATTCGTGGCATCTTTCTCTATTCGATCATCCAATAAAGTAAGACTGTCTCAAAATGAGGTTCAAGGGAACACTGTGCTATCTAACTCAGCTTCAAGCAGCGCTGCCTGCTTTTCATGTCCACATTTTGAAATCTTAATCATTCACACATTACTTTCACTTCACTGGTTCACAGTTCGAAAAAACACACTTCACACCTTATACGTCACCTCACCTTCACTTCACTTGTTGCACCTCAGAACTCAGAAGTGAATGTTTAGTGCCTGTAGTAGGTTCTATGTATGTTCCTTTTACCTTAAGAATTTGTCACCCACATGGTTTCCCCGGATAAATTAATGTTTTATAATATACTGTAAACACTTGAGGTACAACAAACGCAATTTTTTGAAAAAGATATTCCATTTCCACATTTTCATAATCTCAAATCTGAATTCAGAGCAACGCGAGAGCAATCTGGTCAGCATCTTCGGCCTGGCTGAATCAGAACGCCTCTTCGTGAAGTGCAGAGAGGAGTTTCGGCAGAGTGTCAAGTATCCTGGTGCAATTTACTCGGACTACACCTTGCCATTGGATAGCTCTTTGCCCTATTTCCATATCAGTGATGAATATAGGATGTTTAATCCCGAAGGTATGTACTATTATATCACCAACATACTGATATCTTTCAAATTAGTTTTTGTTTGGTACAGCTAGGTAACCATAATGAGGGTTTTTCAGAATGCATTATGGCACCAGCTAGCTCTGGCGAGAGGTCTAGGTGTCCAAATCCACCAATCATGTTTAATCATAATCAATTTATTTGGTCACTACACAAATCACTTTAAGATAATCTTTCATTCAAATAGTTTATGTGCTCTGTTCATCTCTTGAGTATAGTATTTTTTACATACAATTTATGACATTTCAGGACTCCATCTAATCATCTGCGTACATGGCCTAGATGGCAATGCAGCAGACCTTCGCTTAGTCAAGACATACCTAGAATTAGGCTTGCCCGGAGCTCGCTTGGACTTCCTCATGTCGGAACGTAATCAAGGAGACACCTTCTCCGATTTCGATACCATGACAGACCGGTAATATCATTGAATAGTTCGATCCTATTTCTGCACTTTCATTTATTTTATGATTTTTGTGTAACAGTCAATTGAACATCATCACCTTTTCGTAATGATGTCGTTGACCATATTTTTTTCTGTGGGGGGACCATAATATTCTTCTCGAACCGAACATTAGTTTGCGTTCTAAATAGACTCGCATCCACACATCTCATCACCATCAGTTCCTTCATGGTCTAAATATTGAACATCATTGACTTAGAATTTTCTTTCCAGACTTGTTCAAGAAATCGTAACACACATACAAAATTCCAACGAGCCAGGTCGAATTAGCTTCGTAGGCCACTCTCTGGGGACAATCATCATCAGATCCGCACTGGCGAGGCCACAGATGAAACCTTTTCTTGGGAAGCTTCATACGTTCTTGTCTCTAAGCGGACCTCATCTTGGAACGCTATATAATTCCAGTGGATTAGTCAATGCGGGTAAGAAACATTTACTTTGTTCGACAATTTCTCGTTTCCTACCGTTATATCAACCGAGATTTCCTTTTTCAGGAATGTGGTTCATGCAAAAGTGGAAAAAGTCCGGTTCACTCCTGCAACTGTCACTGCGCGATGCATCGGATCCTCGGCGTTCGTTTCTGTACCAACTCAGTGAACGGAGTCAGTTGCACCAGTTCAAGCACATTTTACTCTGCGGGTCGGGACAGGACCGCTACGTGCCACTGCACTCTGCCAGGCTCGAACTGTGTAAGGCAGCTGCGAAGGACACGTCGCTGCTGGGACAGGCTTACCGAGAAATGGTAAAGCATATAAAAATCTCATCATACTGAAAATCCCTCGAAGTTAAAATCTGAGTTACCTTAGTATAAAAAAGTCCTCGGAGTCTCAATTTTGTCTAAATAGACGGAGTTCTCAGATCGCTTAAGCGGCAATTACACTGCGTCGTTCACCTAATGCGGTCGCCGAATTCATTTTAAACTCTTAGGCCAACAAACATCGTCTTGACATTAGTCTGTCCACCTACTACGGCTATTACTTAGCTGTCGATCGCCGAATGCAGCCGACTAACGTTTCTTTACACTTTTGCGTTCGCCGCATGCAGCATCCGGCGAACGACGAAGTGTAATTGCTGCTTTACTCTGCTGTTGTTATTTCAGTTTATTAGTTTTGGATTGTATTGTAAGTATTGTAACTCACTGAATTACCTTCCGACTTTATTTGGATATATCAACTTGGACGAGGTCAGGATCTCAATCTCAAATTGGCTGACGCTCGAATATAATAGATAGGTAATCAAATCCATGACATGGTGTTTTGATATGACAGACAGAGTTACATATCTCAAACTTGCTTAACCGAAGTGTGTCGAAAAATTATATGACCCGAAGTAGACCCCTTTCTTTCTTCTCTTCCCTTATTATTTTGTGATATCTCCAGGTCCACAACATGGTGTCGCCGCTAGCGTCGCGCGCGTCGTCCGTGTCAGTAGTCCGCTACGACGTGCAACACGCGCTCCCTCACACCGCGAGCGCGCTCGTTGGTCGCGCTGCGCACATCGCCGCGCTTGACTCCGACCTTTTTATCGAGAAGTTTCTCCTCGTCTCCGCTATGAAGTACTTCCGATAGACTATAGAGTATTGGTTCTGATCTTATCTCTGGTATCATGGAACCGCTTAGCTTAGCTTGATTGGTTGCTGCCGTTTCAATTGCTTGTTCCGCAGCCACACGATATCTGAAGCCGTCAGCTATTTCTCTATCCTACAGACACGGTTACTATTCCAAATTCAAACCTATTAATGTCAGCGTCTGTTTTGAAAGGATATCAGTAATAGTACATTACTGCAAACGCCGGGAAAGGGTAATAATCCCTACGGTCGGCCGTCTATACCTGCTCACCCGGCAAGCCCTTTTCACGGCTAGGCATGTATAGTGCTATTCTCAAACATGCAATGAAATAAATAAATAAAAACTCCTCAAATCAAACTAATTTTCATGGCTGAATGCCGTAATGCTGTGCCACAAATAGTGGAATGAAAATTAAAAAAAAAAATTACTTCCCGGCCTAGGCCTTCAATTTTGTATGAAATTCATTTTACAGTTCTCTCGAGTTGACCCGCCCGAAACGTGATACTTAGAAGCCTTATATAACCCACGTAATGACGACATTGCATGTTTGAGAAAAGGTTTTATTATTTACAGTACAGTACCTATCTACCTATTAGGTGAGACAACTCAAGACTAGGGTCTTCCCTTAACTATTGGGGTAGCCCCCAATTTCATAATAATGGGGCCCCAGTAGTCTACTTAATAAACTGACAGGATCTAGGGGGCTCCATTCAGCATCCACATAAGTCGCGGGGCCCTGGCCAATAGAAAACCGGCCTGACAAGCAGTTTTAAATAGGCAAGTTGATTTTACACGAAAGCGCCCAAACGATATAGTTACTATAACATATTACAGTACAAGTTTTAAAGAGTCTAAAAGAGTCAAGATGCTAAGTTTTTAGTTAGTTGGCAAGGAATATCTATTATAAGTAGGTACTTTAATGTCATTGGCATTCCATGCTACCACCTGTGTAAGGTCATTATGATCATAGGAAAATGACTCTAGTACGATTTTTTTAATGGTACGGTTCTGCTGGCCTAAACTCACGCACATTTTGAATTTGCATATTTTGTATATCACAAGCAATCGCATTTTACGAGGCATTTTCCTCGGGGCATTTTCTGCTAATAAATAAAAGCAGCTAAACATATTGTTGATTTTGTAAATTTTTAAAACACGTACGTTAAACGGATGCTTGAATGTGTACTGTGTGTAATATTCTAGATAGGTTAACATCACGAAACACCAAGGATTTTGTATATTGTTAGAATAAGTAGGTAGATCACGAAGCTAGCGTATTTAAATTTATCGTATGGATGAAATATACATCTCTATTCAATAGGTACGTCTTGAAAGTTTGAGAGATGAATATTCTATCAAGAAATAATATTGAATATGCTGGGATCGCATAGCACACCCTGTTTCTTTTACTTGTTTAATTAGTGCTTTTTATTGATTGGATGTCACTGTTATGATACTAATGAGTTATGATTAACGTTATTCGTTTTCTTACAACTTAGTTATATATTACTTCAATACAAGTCCACTCAATTACGATTATATACTGAATAAAAATTAACACGTCATTGAACTTTGTCTGACTTTATCACATTTTGGAAAGTACAACGGCGGGAAACTGATAATAAGATGTGTCAATTCGTAAGATAAGCGCCTATATATCCGCTCTACCCGAAGTCGCAGACTTTTTTTTATAGTAAAGATAGTTTAAATATAAAAAAATATATATTATAGTCACAATTCAAATAGGACTTGAGATTAAATTTGTCGTCAGTTGTATCTCCAAAATGGATGTACATTAAGGGCCACGACCAACTGATTGCATTACAACTGCAACTTGTGATAGTTGTAATGCGTAGTTGACTGACACCAAGTTCCCACAGATTGTTACATTCTGTCTGTCCTGGTCCTGGCCCTAAACGCCATTGGTGTAGCGCGTCTGGTATGTTCGCCGTGAACAGAGTGGACGACTTCTGCGCTATTATGCGTAAGAGGCACTGGTCCTTTATCAGGAGAGTGAGCGAATCGACAAACAGTATTGTTAAGGTAGTGTGCACGACATGCTACCTTACGAGTAAGGTGTCAACGACACTCTTTCTGTAATTTAACTAATTTATATTGTAAATTCATTTTAATTTTTTAATTTATTTTATTTGAATTGATTTTTATAATCTAATTGTAATGGGTTAATACCTAAATAAAGAACTAATTTATTTATTTATTTATTTAAACATGCCACAGATATACTTCATTGTATAAGCCGCGGCAATAAAGAACATTTATTCTAAACTTGAACATTACTCATGCCATTTCGCTACTGCACCATAGTTTGAGCGATGGTGTGAGCGAGATAGCGTGGGAAATGTTGCTATTTTAGAATCTTTTTTTATTAGCGCGCCTTGCTAGAACTGTGCGTCCATGGGCTAATCCTGCTAAAGCACAAATAAAGGGTATATTTTATACCTATAAAAAAATTATTTTAACCAAAAATATACCCATAATGTACCTAATTAAAAAACATCCATTCCGTATTCAGAATTGGTTAATTTAATTGAATATTTTCACGAAAGTGTGATAATACTAGTTGTACTGGATCGAGCGTGATTTTCGAATTAACGATGAAGTAACAATTTTTTACTAGAAGTAAGACGGATCTTTACACCAAATAATTTAAGACTATAATTTAGATATCTGTAGATAATATAGATGGTATTTGTATTCTATTTATTGTTGTGTACATGAACGGTTTAGGTATTCACGTTTTTATGCATAATTAAGTAACACTCCACCCAAATGTAATTATCATTTATCATACCTAGCCTATATTACTATGCATTTTTTAATATATGACATGACGTTAATCTTAGAATAATAACGGCTAGAACCGCAGTTCATGCGCAACGGTGAGGCCACCTAAACTCGGCCATAAATGGCCCAGTACGGCGATTGGTGGAACAAAATTGGTGCGTTTGTGTGCGTATTGGCGCGTGTGAATACAAATTGATCACAAATGAATACGATTTTATGCCTCATGCTTGGCGCGTCGGCCGTATGAAACTATCCTTCTATGCGTTATATTATTCTAAGACGTTAATATATTACGCGAGACAGATACCTATTATATGAATAGACATACATTCACTTGGAGACAAAAAAATGTCCCACGACGCTCGTCGCTTTGAGCGAAGTGGCGCAACGTTGCCTGACATGTCGCGTGACGCGTAAAAATATGGAATCTCTTGTATGACATTTGTCCCCTTGAGTCCCATTGGCTTTATGAGACAAATGTGACAGATTCCAAGCCCACATTCCCACGATATATTAAGTTGCTAAAGGATAGCCATGTGTAGGCTTGCCAGACGTACCTGCTCCGCCAGAATCATAAACAAATGAGTCTGGGGTTGTCTATGATCCTGTGGGAACGCCACGTCCGCCAAGCCTACTCTTGCACATATACAGCAACAGGACAGCACAGGCGTAATGTAGCTCTCAGCCGACTATATCATTTCCCGCTGCCGCAACGCATTTTTGAAAAACTTCGTTCACAAACCAAACGCTCCTGGGGTTGCCTTTATTTTAAAATGATCTATAGATATGATTGTGATGAGAGTATTTATGGATAAATAAGTATCTTTAGTAGTAATTGAAAAATTGAAAAGATTCTTCGAGCAGTCCTCTGTCATTCTTTATTTAGGTGTCATATTCATATCATTTAAATTCTTCATGCACGCTATCATATTGGTCTATAACTAATATTGTTGCTAAACTCATTTTGTTTTCCATTTATTGTTTCGTATATTTGGAATTCGCTAGAATTCTTCTTTGTGTTAAAGGCAAATAACATGATACGTTTCCAAACATAATTTTCTACCGATTTCATTAACTACTTTTCATAAAAGGCTCTGCGCTACACTTGGTCATTTAATTTGTCAAAACATAGGTACTTAAGTAGGTACGTTACATGCCTTAGAGCCCTGCCTCATCGGGACGCCATGGCGAAGTATCCCATGCAAACTCCATACATTTCTATATGATTTGTTTAGATACGGTAGCCGGCGACGACGCCATGGCGTCCCAGTGAGGCACGGCACTTACTTTTACATTGTAAAGAAAGAAAAAGTTTTATTGCTTGATGGGTCAAATTCACACTACACAGAGTCGAATTTTACAAATATTCATAAGTATGCATTTTCTACACGGTTAACCCTTACAGTTTGGAAGCGTAGCTCTGTCCGCTACGCGCTACGGCGTAGCACATTGAGAGCTAATTTCAAGAAATAAGAAAATTGTTCTACGCGCGACAATCCAACGCATTGAAAGGATACATTTTTATTTTATTTTATTTATTGGAGAACAAACAAAGTTAAATGTTGTTACTTACAAGCTAGATTACAAATAAACATGCATTTAGCTCCTCGACAATTGGAATTGAATATTTGTAAAATACGACCACAACCATTTAACATTATAAAGGCTGAGTTGATAAAATAATGCTCGTAATATTAAATAAAAATAATGGTTTTGGAAACGTACCCTAAAAGAAAATAAAAATTAGAGTCAAACGGCTTAGTATAACATGTAATAAAGGATAACGTTCGCCTCAGACATACTCGTACATATAAGTTAATAATAGTGAGTACAGTATCGCAGAAAAATAACGAGGCCTCATCAGGCCGTAGCCTTAATAAATATAATTATAACATGTTAGACATTAAAATTGTAAATTTTTATCGAATGTTAGACTGATCTTTAAAAAATATACGATCATTAAGGTATATGTAAGTTTCATAGAAAACCTTTTTTAAGAGTAGAATTTTATTTCAATTTTAACAAATCAGTAAATCTTTCTCTGTCCACTTCTCTCTTAATTGTATAATGATTTTACAGGGGCTTGAAATATTGTGCGCTTCAGACTTAATGATCATAAAACAAGTAGGTAGTTCGAGAGCTAGTAAATTGGCCGTGACACTTGGACTTTTAGATTCCATTGTACTTTTCTCACGACGTTTTTAGGATCTTGAGTTTAATTTTAATGGTTTATAACCGTTTAGTATGAACGCAGAACTCAAGATCAACGGTAAAATTCTGTTCAAAATAAACGTCAGTGGAAAAGCGCGCGCATTGGCGATATGACGTGATACATATTAATAAAATAAATCAAAATGGTCTTTTAGCCCATTCACTGCTGTGCTACGCCATAGTCCGTAGCAGCCTAAGCTCCATTTGTAGCGAAACGCTCCGACGCACGTGTGTAGTGGCGCTGAATGGCAGACACGGTGAGTATTATCACGCGATATCTCATATCACAATATTTTTATCGCATATATTTACACCACTTATCCATACAATTTTGAATATCACGATAATATTGCCATAAAAATGTTGCAATAATACTCACTGTGTAATCCCTGCCTTCGCAAAACTATCTACTTGTGTCGTAAATATTCTGAGTCGTACATTATTTCAACGATAATTAAGTAGATTAATGTTACGCAGGTACACACCTACTTACTGGGATAGAATTAAGTAATATACCTCAATTTGCTCACGGAGTAGCAGGAGTTGCTTGAAGGAATCTGTGTAGTTATGTGTAAAATGGTGAGAATTTTGTAAATATTACTTACCTATGTAGAAATGAAAATCTTATTTGTAAATTAAATTCGTATGTTTAATGGCAATGTGTCGATGTAATACACTTATGATGATAAATAACAATTAAATTAAATTAAATATATTTTTATTTCAGAGTTCCAAATATCCATATGTTAGTAAATCTTAATCTATTTAGGTTAGTTATGTTCATATAAATGTAGGTACTTATCTCTACTTAACTCTAAATTGAGCAAATGCTTTCACTTGACTGACCCTGTATATTTAAATAGGGCAGTCTTGACTACTTGTCAGCAATGACCCCCAGGATGCTGTTGGAGCTTCCTCTAAGCCTGTTCAGTAGCGAGGCGATTTTCTTTCGTATAAGTGCCTGAAAACTGTCTATGCGGGCCTCCGCAAACATGAGCGAGGCACTACACCACCTTGGTAGTCCCAATCGCATCCTGAACGCATTATTATACTGTACACGCAGGGCGTTATAGGCTTTTTTAGTGTACCTTACCCACAGGCTGCTCGAGTAAAATGATTGCCAGTACGCTTTAAACAGTGTGATTTTAACATCAGTGGAACATCGAGCAAACCTGCGGGTAATCATGTTAGCCCTGACAGCCAACGCCCTGCGCTCCCGTTCTATATCCAGGTCATCTTTCAGATCACGTGTTATAATATGCCCCAGATATTTAAAGTCCTCGACCACCGACAGGGTGGTCCCATGCAACAGGAGCCACAAAAGTAGGCTGCTTCTCTTTCTCCGCCTTGAAAACCATGACAACACTTTTCTTAGGGTTATACTGCAGTCCGTGCTCCACACCAAACCCCTCACATGCTGTCACCAGTTTTCTAAGTGCACTGATAGAAGGACTCAGCAGCACCATGTCATCGGCGTAGCTGATGTTATTCATACAATAACCATCAATGTAGTCACCCCACATGCATGCTGCTGAGCCCAGCTAACAACTCATTTACATAAAAATTAAACAGCCTAGGCTACGTAAGTCCACCCTGTCGTACCCCACACTCGAGTTTGTACTCGGAGGACAGGCTGTCGGCCCATCTCACCTGATTTAGCTGGCTGCAACAATGTGTTTTCTTATATAGCAAACATACACATCTATTACATATATAAAATTGGACCGTTACTTATAGAGTGACAGACAACGCACAGCCTAAACCGCTAAAGATACAAGCATGAAATTTGGAACACATATTCTTCAAGTGACGTAAAGTAAAGGCGCACTAAGGAAGGATTTTTTCAAATTCAACCCATAAGGGGGTGAAATTGGGGATAAAACGTTGTATGCAAATCCGTTATGTTTGAAGGACTTGCCTTTTTAGTCACAACTAAAAGTTGGTTTCCTTTGAGCATTATCGGATATTCGTGCTTTAAAGGGGTGAAATGGACCCAAAGTTTATATGAAAGTTTCGTTATTTTTGTAGGTAGATCTATGAAATTTGAGATTTGGCTTTTAGGTCACAAATAAAAAGATGTTACCTTGAAGCATTCTTAGATAGCCGTACTTTAAAGGGGTGAAATAGGGGGGGGGAAGTTTATATGAAAGTTTAGTTATTTTTGGACTTGGAAGCTGTCCACGATTTTGATTACAAAGTTGTAATGACGTCTAAGTAATCTTCATTCATCAAGCATCTTGAGTAAATCAACCCTTAGATGAACCAAGAGTCTTGAAATGTGTAAGGTAGGTTACTTATTCAAGGTAGGCAAGCAATAAGTAAGGGTTTTACAAAATTGAACCTTTAAGTGGGTTTAAAAAGGTATAAAGTAGTGCGGACCGTAGTTCATGTGGTGACGGTGCAAAGGTGCATCTATGTGGCTTGGCGAATTACTAACTGAAGTCAAGAGAGCTTAAAATGGGGGCTTAAACTTTATAAGAAAACTTGCCTTAGTAAGAAAATTGTAACTCTGTTGAAATTGTTTGTAAAGGATGGTTCGCTGTTATTATAATTAGCTCGCAACAAAAATAAGCTTTTCGTCAAATTATTATGTATGTCTTTCCCGCTCACTGGACAATGATGACCCGGACCATTGGGAGACGTGCGTGGGGCTAGGTACCTACAAAGTACCAACTGAGCCAACACGTAGAGGCCCTTCTGACAATTTAATGAAATGTAAGGAGTACACCGAGCGGATGCTGTCCCTGCCCGTGTCATGGGACGCACACAGAGACAACACCCACTGGGGTGTATAGGGACTATTGCTGGTTGATGGAATCTAAAGAAAACGGGTTATTGGGTGAAAATGATGGACTAGTGGCTGGGCTATTGGGTGAAACATCGGACGCCTGCCTAATAAACTGTCTCATTTTTTATCTCTGGTAGACGGTGACTCGCCAACTGCTAGATGGGCCCCTATCAATAGCGACATTATAAAATGGCCTAAGGGCAACACCAGTCAGAGAGGCTGGGGGGGTAGAGAGGTGGCACTGGACTTAAAACATATAGCCAACTCGCCACTTAGGTGTCCACATCTACCCTCGAGCAACAGCTCTTGCGACTCCACTCTGGACAGCCAGTTTAGGCAAGCCAGAGGTGGGGGGCCTGTCCAACCAACCACCCGATCGGCTCAGCCTGACCACAGGACACCCCTAGGAGCAGGTCGCTACTCCCTAACAGCCCGCCACAAGCTGCCTTACGTTGACTGATTGCACCAGAAATCTGGTGGGCGATGGGGCCGTCACATCCCTACGCCATAAAATTATTATGTATGTCTTTCCCGCTCACAGGACAATGATGTCCCGGACCTTTGGGAGGCGTGCGTGGGGCTAGGTACCTACAAAGTACCAACTGAGCCAACACGTAGAGGCCCTTTTGACAATTTAATGAAATGCAAGGAGTACACCGAGCGGATGCTGTCCCTGCCCGTGTCATGGGGCGCACACAGAGACAGCACCCACTGGGGTGTATAGGGACTATTGCTGGTTGATGGAATCTAAAGAAAACGGGTGAAACATCGGACGCCTGCCTAATAAACTGTCTCATTTTTTTATCTCTGGCAGACGGTGACTCGCCAACTGCTAGATGGGCCCCTATTAATAGCGACATTAAAAAATGGCCTAAGGGCAACACCAGTCAGAGAGGCTGGGGGGGGTAGAGAGGTGGCACTGGACTTTAAACATATAGCCAACTCGCCACTTAGGTGTCCACAACTACCCTCGAGCAACAGCTCTTGCGACTCCACTCTGGACAGCCAGTTTAGGCAAGCCAGAGGTGGGGGGCCTGTCCAACCAACCACCCGATCGGCTCAGCCTGACCACAGGACACCCCCAGGAGCACTCAGGTACGTAGGGTCGCTACTCCCTAACAGCCCGCCACAAGCTGCCTTATGTTGACTGATTGCACCAGAAATCTGGTGGGCGATGGGGCTGTCACATCCCTACGCCTTTAAATTAAAATTATTATTATTATTATTTTATTCAAAAAAAGCAATTACATTTTACAAGTTTCATATAACTCGCCAAACTGTGACGTTTGATGGCGAGAAACGCTGGTTCTCTATTGGAAGGCATAAAGTCATTTGTACTATTATTGTTACGCATAATTGCTTTTCGCCGAAATAGTGATGTGCATAATTCTCATTACGCATAATTATATACGCATAACATTAAAAAGCATAAATACTGGAAGCATAATCTTCATGAAGGCTAATGTCAAATAGCATAAGCACAAATAGGCATAATAATCAATTGGCATCATATCAAAATGCATAACAAAAAAAAGTTATGTACAAATGGCTCATATAGTAATAAAGTGATACCTATCTACCCGTTCAAAATCCCTGAAATTTAGATTTTAGCCTATGGTTTTCTTAGTAGTAAATTGCCTAATTTTCATTAGTAGTAAGTTTTAATAAAAGGTTTTTCCGCTCTTTTATAAAAAAAAACCTCGAAGACGAAAGTGGGAGCAAGGCTCCCGCTTCCATCTTCTAACCTATCTGCGATCCGAGTCGGTTTTGCCACTAAGCCCCTGTTCCCTAGTACTTACGCTACGATCACTCTCATTGATTGATCTCAGAGAAAAGGGAGTCTTCGAGGTTATTTTTTTTTATAAAATAGCGGAAAAACTAATCATATGACAATAACTAAACTGAGTTTTATTCATTTATAAAACTGAAATTATGGATTATGAGATAATGAAAGATATACCAAATAATTATTAGCCCAAACAATAGTATGCGTAATGTGTATTCGGCCAATAAAGATTAGGTCAACTGAAATTATGCTATTAGCGTAGTATGCCAAAAAAGTAGTAGGCCAAAGTATTATTATGCGACAGTATTATTATGCCAATATAAATTATGCCAAATCAATTATGCGAAACGATATTAGTCAAAAAAAAATTGTGCCAATGAAGGGGATCCCGAAACGCTCATGATTTATACTATAATAACCTATTTAAATATAACAATTTGACCAGCATACAAGATTTAATTTATTATAAACTAGCTGCCCGCATGGCTTCACCCGCGTATTGCAAAGAGCGCAGGCAAACCCGCGGGATAAAACATCGCCTATGTTCTTTCAGAATGTTCATTCTATACGCAGGTCAAATAATTTTTGAAATCGGTCCGTCGGTTCTGGACACAAACTTACAAATCTCACAGACCTTTCCTGTTTATAGATAGTACTTATTAGAGTTATTAGTACCTATAGATAAAATCAGGCTGCAACTCTTGATTTGCAAAGAATGTTACAAACGATCAATTACTGACGTAACCAATATCAGTCCGCCTTATAAATTGTAGACCAGCAAAATAATTGATTGAACAGCAATATTTCATAAATAAAAAGAAATATTTTTGTGATTAGTCGTTAGTAAAATAGATTCTGACTAAAAGTAAGCCATTCGTTAGTCAATGTATACAGAATCCAACTACTATAGTATTCGCAGAATTAATTGGCGAGTTAAGCAATAAAAGTAACAATGAAACCTTTTTGTGCGTAATAATAGCATGATTCTAATATTTTATGACCCTGCTCGCCACTTAATTCTGCGGATACTATAGCAAGAATGTAGGTTATTTTAGTTTAGAACTGCGACCCTCACTGAACGTAACTGCTGTAGAAAAGTAGGCTAGGTTGTTAGAACTGCTGACCATTATTAAAAAGTGTTTTGATCAGAGTTCATCAATCAATCAAACAGTCAAAATAATGTATTATCTAATTTGGATTGCGTCTTTTGGCATAAGACGGACGCAGGACGCATCTTAAAAAATCTTAAATTCTTAAAAACAAAGACGCAAACGGGTATCCCAACGCTCCAAACTAAAGTGAGTAGAATTACTCAACGGATTTTGATTAAAAAAATGCAGTAATGTAGCGAATCCAGAAAGTAATAATGTTTCCAGTGAATGCGAAAGTAACTCTATCCGCCTGTAGGTATATACACGTGCCTGTCTTACATGCATGCATTTAAACCACTGAACCGATTTAGATACAATTTGGCTTGGATATAGTTCAAAACCCTAGGAAGGCCATAGGATAGCTATTATCCCGGAAATAATCGCTTAAAGGGGTGAAAAGGTGGGGAACTATGCATGGGGGAGCGATGTATAAGCCCACGCCTGAAATACATTAATAGCAATTATCTTCCAAGGCGATTAACGAGATCCACGCGGACGAAGTCGCGGGCTAAAGCTAGTATGACATAAAACTGTAAATCGTTTTTCCCCATTTGACAGGTTAAACTGGGTAAAGCATGCCCAGAATTATGTGAGGTAGGTATTTTATGAGGGTGCTGATTTGAGATTTATATAGCTACCCACATTCAATGTACCTAGTCGGAGGTTAGGCTCATAAAACACACTTTCCCGAAATGTGCACTTTCTCTAAAGGTGCACTTCTTTAGAAGGGTAATTTTCTCGGAAGGTCTCTAAAAGTGCACTTCCCGATATGTACACTTTTTCAATAGGTGCACTTTCCTAGAATGTGCACTTTCGCAGAAGGTATATTTTCCCGGAAACACTTTAGGGGTAGGGGTGTCCCTGTTTATAGTACTAAGGGTTTCTATGAAATAGTACAAATGCAAACAGACGGACGAACAGAAAGACCGAAACTATAAGCGTTCCCTTTTTGCAATTTTGACTAAGGGACCCTAAAAAAATATATTTTGCCATCAAACCTAACAAAAAAGTGAAGCGTGTGTACATGTGAAGCTGAAGAATGTGTCTAAATATAAATATGTACCTTTTGAGAAAGTGTACATTTTGGGAAAGCGTGCATTTTGAAAAAGTGCACTGTTTGAAAAAGTGCACATTCCGGGAAAGTTTCCAAATTGGGAAAGTGTTCATTTTGGGAGTGTACATTTTGCGGAAAGTGCACCTTTGCAGAAAGTGCACATTTCGGGAAAGTGTGTTTTACGAGCCTAGTCGTTTTCTGCATTTTCTACTTTTTCCAATAGGTTTTTGGTAAATAGCTTCTCGCTTCGTTCTATCCTAACCGTTCCACGTAGGTAGTGTTCAACCAGAGTTCTGCGTTCGCGTTCCATTGGATTAAATGGAACGCGGAACGCAGAACTCTTGAACGCCTTGTGCCTGCACGGGCTCTAACGTAACGGTCTCCGATAGACCGTCTATCGGAGTTTCGAGATAGCGTTCTCGCAGGCTCAAAGATCCAAAGAGATTCAAAGATTTATTTGTCCAACATAGGTAGTTAACTATTAGGTATTACATTTTTGTTCAGTATCACTATGTGATTATTATACCTTTTGTAACATGATTCTGCATGCAGCATGCTTTACAAATAATAAACATTAGGTAATCTAAATTATTATAAATATATATAATTTTTAAGTTCGCAGGTCCGTTAAAAAGTAACATTATGTAGTCAAAATTATTAAAAATATAAATTATCGCTCGCATTTGAGATAGTCTCAGGCCAGTGTAATACACACCCGACTTTCTACCAATAAAGACAAATGGGTGATTATACGAGCGTTCCAACCGCCGTCAGTCCGCTGGGTGCAAAAATATTGCAATAATACTCACTGTGTAATCCCTGCCGTATGTTATCCGTGAAAAATACCAGGTCGTGGAGATGCTACATACCCTAAATTCAAAAAAAAAGTTATTCTTCTTGTCAGTCAGCGCAGACACAGATCTAGGACTTTTCTATATACTGGTCAGCGAGCAATCTGTAATACCCTGACTATAATAAAATAACCATCGGTTCACTTACCTTTCAATTCAGATGTCCTGTAGAAATCATCCTTAGACATATTGTCGTGTTCTGAATTTCTTTCTTGTAAATGTTAAGTACACTTGTTTAATAAAAATTATGCGCTACGTTCTAGAGCTAGACTAATAAAATTAGTCTTGACTTGAGTATTTTGTGTAGACGATTCATATTTGTCATATATAAATTGACAAATATTGACAGCCATTGTCAAAATTGTAAATAATTATATTTATCTGGCCTGTGTATGAAATAAAGTTTCAACGAAATTCTGTAAGGCATGAATCACACGCCCCCGTGCGGTGCCATTAACTGTCAAGTTTACTATGGACCGCCACCGCGTTTCGCACGAGTCTTTGAGAGACTTCAAGCCTCTCAAGCGGCCGGGAGGGAAGATAAACCATCTCGCTCTAATCCAGTGCAGTTAGTGCACTGCATTTAGCAAGGTTTAAAGGCCGCTTCTGCCAATGCAGGCCACGTGAGTGTGATTCAGGCCTGAGAATCACACTGATGCGGCCTGCAGTGCCGATCATTAGTAAACTTGACAATAACTGTACGAGTATAGTGAACTTGACAGTTATTGTCAAGTTTACTATGTACCTACAGTTAGTGAGGCTTAAAGGCCTGAATCACACTGGTCCGGCCTGCGGTGGCGGTTAGTAGTAAATTTGACTGCTAATGACAAGTTAAGTGGGCCAGGCCGCGCCAGACTGTGAGAGACTTTAGGCCTCTCACAGACTGGCGTGGCCTGCAGTGGCGGTCAATGATAATTGTCGCGAATCATGGCAGTTGATGATATCGCGATGACTTTAACTCGTAGTCGGACCGTGTGGTGCCGCCTTAAGAGATTATTTGCGCTGGCAAGGTTATGATATATTTGTGACTGTGGGTAGAATAAGGTTTTAGTCTTTGGAGAATTTAAGGGCTTGCTCCCTTGGAGAAGCCCCATTTTGTGACCGGAAATTGGCGAGTGTCGAACTAGTCTGAGGAGGTGTTCTCGCCGAGGAGCTGGGAGCTAAGCAGCTGATCTCTGAAAGCTAAGTGTCTTAGATTCTTAGCACTTTACCTTTTCTCCTATTTGCTTTATTGTTCTACTATAAATGTGTTATATAATTTATGTATTATATCGATGTTTCATATCATGAGAATCATGAGTTTTACGTAATGATACTGGTATATGTCTCATGCTAACTAAGTGTCTCAAATCTCCTGATATTTGTCTGTTTTTAATATTTCAATTATGCTCATATTTCATGTAACCTTATAACTCGATACCCATGTGATACTACCCACTTTTTCCACCATTAGGATGTTGTGTAAGGTAACGTCTCTGTTAATGGTACTCGTTGATATTATGGATGTTAGTTCCCATAGCTTTGTCCCCGAGGGTCTTACACGGAGGTGAGATCCCGCTATACAACGTCCAGGGCGCGGTTCCGCGTTGTATGGTGTCTAAGAGGGAGTCCCAAGTGTCGCCAGTGTGCTGGTGTGAGACACCACCGTACTAGCGTGAGCCTACGTAGTACGGCGGTAGTGGAAAGGGATAGTCGGGTATCGTTCAAACTGCCTCCCTGCGCGGCAGGGAGGTACGTAGTAGCGCTGTAAGACCTGTTGCGAACAGGCCGTAAGGTGCGCGCCATAGTGAGTGGCCGGCCACGCCAAGGTGCCTCATAGATTGTGAAGGAGGACAACTCGAATGTAAGGCAGCCTTGACGGGCACCGATAGATTCGTGTCGAATCGCTTGATGGGAACTAGGCGGGCTATGTAATACCTCATAACGAGACTGACTGACTATACCTGTAGAGCCCATATAGGATGACTGTGATGACGCAATATATCCTAGTTACTAATATGAAATCATCTGAGACTGCTACTCGAGACTACTTGTATATAATCCTTTGTTTGTGAGAGCGAGTTCAGTATATGAGGAGGTTCATAGTTGCTCGGCCGGTAGGCGAGAACATGAGAAAGTATACAGCGCACATAGTGTGTGGCTAACCTCCTATAGTGCAAGTTGCTATTTTGCTTAGTAGGTAGAACTTGTATGTGCTAAGAGTTCTGGGGCATAAGTGACAGGTGTGTCATGGTTATATTTAATCACAGGTGGTACAGGCGAGCGTCATCGTGTGGGCACGCGAGCACCTTCGTGTCGTGTGTCGTGTCAGAAAGCGAAGCAGATATCCGTGGACTGCATTGGATGAAAGGTAGGATTCAAATTATCCCTCCTATGTTCATAAATAAACCTTTCGCGGTGCCCTCTAATTTTTCGCAGTGTAACTGTATTTGTACCAGTTACATTATTCCTATATAACGAGAGGGCGTTTGCGACAATAATCTTGACTTTAACTGTCAAGTATACCATTGACCGCCACCGCAGGCCGCGTCGGTGTGATTCAGGCCTGATTCAGGCTTAAGGCCTGAAACCCTGAAACACTAGCGCAGCCTGCGGTGGCAGCATGGACATAGGATACTCTGGACAGGCTATACGTGATGCCACAACGAGGGACGGAAAGGCAGCAGCAAAATTAAAAACTGGTCTTAAAATGGCTGATGGCTTACCATAAACAACCTACTTAATTTGGACGGGTAATAGTTTGTTGGGCACAACTTCATACCTTAATAAGGTTATGACCGACAAAAAAAAGTGGAACCATGACAAGGACAACGAATGATATATCTCTTTCTGTCATACTTATTGCGTTTGGTATAGCACTGTCGCGCTCGCTCGTGGTATTATTATTACCATAGCCTGTCCAGAGTATCCTATGTCCATGGGTGGCGGTCAATAGGAATCTTGACAATAGTTGTCAAATAAAATAAATACAAATAAAATTTTGTATTGACCGCCACCGCAAGGCTCCTCTAAAGCCTGCATCACACTGGCGCGGCCTGCGGTGGCGGACCATAGTAAATTTGACAGCTAATGACAAGTTTTCTATTGTCCGCCGCGGCCAGGCCGCGCCAGTCTGTGAGAGGCCTAATGCCTGCAAGGCTGCAACACACTGGCGCGGCCTGCGGTGGTGGACCATAGTAAATTTGACAGCTAATGACAAGTTTTCTATTGTCCGCCGCGGCCAGGCCGCGCCAGTCTGTGAGAGCCGTAAGGCTGCAACACACTGGCGCGGCCTGCGGTGGCGGACCATGTTTTCTATTGACCGCTGCGGCCAGGCCGCGCCAGTCTGTGAGAGGCCTTAGTGTTTTTAAATGGCCGTTCAATACTGCTTCCATACTGAGCATTGCTGCAAATACTGACAAACCAGGATCATCACTATTCAATTTAATCACCGTGCAGCCAATGGAATTCGGTCCTGGAATTCAGCCGGCGGCCCAAAGACGAGAAATAGTTAACTGCATTTGAAAAACGCCTTTGAAGATTTTAAACATGGCAACATTAATGATGTTCGGTATGTTGGAAGCAGTGGAGCTAGTGCTGTCAAAATGTAACTCTAAATATATCGACCTTGTAAATACAATTGTTGTTTTAAATTGTTTAAGATTTATTAGAAGTTTTTACTCAATATTTTATTGATTCAAATAAGAATGCATTTCATTTAGAGCTTTCAAGTATATTATTAATTTAATTTTCATTATTTTTGTCGTCGGTGAAGTGTATGGCAAGACAAGTGGACAACATTGGCGCAAAGAGCGTTTATATCCGTTTGACAAATGACAGTTGACTTGACACTTCGTACTTTGCGGACGATCTGTCGCAGTCGGGCTGGGCTGGGTCGCTGTGAATGGTGTATGTATATTATTTGGGCGTGTTTAAATTATTTTGATAAATCGAAGAACAGTAAATTTTCTATAAAAACATTTTCAAATAAAGCGAACAATACAAGTGTCAAGTTAAAACAGAAGTGCTCTTCCTAGAACGATTGTAGGATTTATAAGGCAATGATACCGTCGCCACTGATGAGTAATATTTAATAGTAAAGTGAATTATTTTTATATAAGCAAAAATGGGGAAGTTATTGAGTCTTTTGGCCCGTGACGACTCGAATTGTTGTTCGTCGCCGCGCTACGATATCTTTTTGGATTTTGAAAACGCTGCACCTACGGAGACCGAAAAGGAAGTTTATGAGGAGGTGCAGAGGGTTCTGCTGGAGTCGGAGAAGATATTGGAGGAGATACAGTGTTACAAAGGGGCTGGCAGGGAGATTCGGGAGGCGATAGCAGATCCGTCGCGGATATCGCAGGAGCGAGCTTGGCGCGCCGTCAAGCCGTTGGTGGATAAACTGCTGCGCTGCTACAACCACTCCGTGGAGCTCCAGCGGGTAAGTTAGAATAAAACGTTATCGTAAATCAAAAATATTGTCTTGAAACTGGTCTTTAGTAGCCAATGTTGTTGTGTATATACTTAGACAAATTTATTTTGTTGCCATTTTGAACCGAATTAAAAAAAAGGAGGAGGTTCTCAATTCGACTGTATTTTTTTGTGTTTGTTTCACGATAACTCGGTAATTTATGAACCGATTTGAAAAATTCGGTCTTTTAGTCCTGTTGTCACCAAAATCCAGTTCTTATGATGGGATCCTGGAGAAATCGAGGGAATTCTTCAAATTTTATAGGCAAACTTGAAGCAATTTGGCTACTGATTTGAAGTCGGGTAAAACTTTGTTTTTAAAGTAAATTATTATCATTTCATTATGTATGACACGTTGCCTGAGAAAACATTATTTTCTTTTAGCTTGTTTCCTGAAAGCTCATCTGTCTGAAAGCATCCACAAAATTCCTTTTAATTAAGATACACTGTATGAATAAAAATTTGTAGAATATTAATAAGATGTTGACTCCGTTTTTGCGGGTATGCTAGTAAGTTTAAGGCTCACATACTAATGTACTACTAATCTATTACTTGATGCACTGAGAACTTTATATCCTGTCATCTAGCGGTTGCTAATTTAAAGGTGCCCATACTCCTTCAGGATGCAAACGGGGGACTGACAAGATGGGAGAAAGACTTGGACATTTTAATATACCGTAAACCCAGGTTACTTTGGCCCTGGGGGGTAACATTGCCCATCCTTAAAACTCTTATTATTTTAATGACTGTTGACTTAACTATTTATGATACGTTAAAACAAACGTTGATTTAGCGTGTGGTATTGTCTGTAAGAATATTGGATTAATAAAAAGTGTTTATTCATGGGTGGGCAATGTTGCCCCCCAGGGCCAAAGTAACCCGGGTTTACTTTAAATCCATACCAAAAAAAATGCTCGTTTTACACATATTCTACCTACAGATGATCTGCCATACAAACTTGCACTACTGTTGCACCCTCTTGAATGATGGCTTCTGGGATAAATACATAAATAAAAAAAATTACACTCCTGACACAATAAATACATAATATAGCTAAGAACTATCTAAACAGATAAGGCTTATGGTTACAAAAAACACTCAAATAAGTTCATCCATTTGGGAGATGCAATGCCACAGACTGACACAATACACATGTTAAACTTATAATATCATTTCCATTGGGGGTTTAAAATGATCCTAGGAATCATATTACTCCACCAAAATCCATCTTAATAGTCTAAATCAATTCATTAGTTGAAACAAAAAAATTAAAACAGATCATTATCATTTCAAACTATAAATATGTCCAATTACATATTCCATTAAGTATACAAAGTACATGAAATATCATAGTTTTAAAGCACACTTCCTTTTGATGAATTATATCTTATCAGGAGAGTGCTTATCATTTGTGATTACATTCTGTCAAGTGATAAGTTCTTTCACAGATAAGACAACACAAACAAAAGATTCTTAGCATACACATGTACCTAGTCTGCCTACAGCTTGTGTACATGTATTTTATACCAAAGCATTTATAAATGCAGGAATGGAAACACTAAACAGGAAACTGAATGTGATATCAATTTGTAAAACAGAACCTAATTTATTTATTTTAAATAAATGAACCACATTTCTCAATTATATTATTTAAATAGTACCCGAGTTAAATAATTTATTTTAACCACTGTAAGTAGGTATAAATTAGGTAAAATTAAAGAACAGAAGGTTTATGTACCCACCTGCACTGGTAACATGATCGTGTTTATGACGGACATATAGCTCTCATCCTTCATTAGCTAGTATATAGGTGTGAGAGGGACAAACGCTTTATGTCGGACGTAAGTAAACGCGATCATGCTACCAGCCTAGCATGGTCACGTTTATACTCGTGATGAAAACGAGAATGGTATCAGAAGATGCAATTCGTCTTTGTCACGTGTTTAATCATTACCATGTCTTTACCAAGTTTGAGGCGAATCTGACGACTAATTTTAACACGAGGGAAACCTGTTAAAATTCGTGAGCGATCATACTTAGGCTGAAAAACAATACATTTTCTCTTGTTTCTAAAACTTACAGACACTGGATCCTAATTTAGCTATCCCGACATAGTTTTGGCCTGTATTACGATTATGGGTATTTTACTCCTAAAGTCTATAACTATTAGCCACAGAGAAGACATATTAAAATCAAAATCTGTAAATGTCCGAAATAAACATGCGTCAGTACCTACAGTAAGCCGTAAATCTGGTCTACCATTTTTGAACCTTAAAATAACAAACATAAAAGTAAAAAAAAAACCGTTTTTATTTTCATACAAAAGGTCAAATGTCACCCGCAGCATAATTTCGAATCTATTGATACAACATTCATCAAAGTCGGTCCAGTATCTTAGACGCTACGGCGGAACACACGTAAATACAAATTAGGTACAAACACTGCTAAAAACATATACTCAAAGTAGAAAAGTAGTAGCCCACTTGGCTGACTGTACATTTAGTGTTCTGTGGACTGTACCTACACACTGTAAACAAAAATACAAATACAGATATCTTAAAATGTGGTTCATAAAAGTTGTTTACAGAATAAGTATCAGGTTTCACACAATCTACCGACAATGTAACAGTAGGTATATGCTGGCTGAAGGATAAAAAAACATGTATTTATTTATCGAACCATTATTAATAGCGAAAAGCCAAGCGAGGCGATGACGGTAAAGGTTCGTTTTAAAATAGCTGGCCATCGATCGTAGGGGACCTTTGAAGGTCTGATGGAGAATAAGGAGTGTTATTAAATACTACTCATTAGTATAGCTAAACTCATTTGAAATGATAATAAAAATCACTTAAGTCTCGCTTAATGATGGTTCAACGATCTCATACGAGTTAAGCTGTTGTTTGAAGTTAATCTACTTCCTATGTTACTAATTATATTATTAATGTTAAATACTCAAATGCGTTTTAAACAATAATACGCATTAACATGCGAAATGGTCTAACGAACATGTTTTTTTTCTGTTTTGGTTGTACGAGTAATGAACTCGACACAAACTGTAATTTGAGCGATTCCGTCATCTCCATTCTGTCTTCATGGGGCTAGCAAATCTAGAAAATTTCTCACATGTTCTTTAGGTGAATGTTCTTTGTTACGGGAGCAACAGTACTACTAACATCTTCTAGCAAAGACGGGAAGACCAAGTCGCTAGCCATACGGCCTCTAAAAAGGCAGCGAAAAGCTTTGCAACAATCGCTAGCGAGAGACACTTCTCTCGCTAGTACTTTGCGAAGCGCGAAGAGAACTCCGCTGCCCAGTGTCAGTTGAGTTTTTTTCGGATAGAAACACCACATAAGTACTCGTAACCGATTTTTATCCCGAAAGCTGAAAGAAGAGAGCTGAAGAATGATGGTTCTCAGGTTTTCTCCTAGAAAAAAAAGTTTTATAACATTTGCACGACATGCCTTTTTATTCATGGAGATAACCTAGCATGGATACAACGCGATAAGTGATAGGATAAGCGCGTCGTCTCATTCTATCGAACGGTGTCAGCCAGGGACGGCATCTCTATCCTATCACTTATCGCGTGATAAGATAACAGCGTCGTCTCGTTCTATCGAACGGTGTCAGCCAGGGACGGATGCTCTATCTTGTCACTTATCACGTGATAAGGCCATCCATGCTACGGGGCCTGGTTCCCAATGATCGGGGGATGGCTGGGTTAGGTGTTATGTGGTATGTATAGGTATACTAGGTATTTCTATCGCACTACGTACCAAGGCGCATACGGACTCGCACGAGACGCTTTGCCTCGTACTATCATAGATAAACTAAAAATGATTCTTCTGACTGCCAATAAACCGCACTGTGGTTTGGCAGATTTGTATCCAGCTATAAGCTTTTAAATAATTTACTTTCAAAACAAAGTTTTAACCGACTTCAATTCAGTACTCCGCCAAGCCACATTAACATCTCCACATTTTTTTTCCAATTTACCACATGAACTGATTTCCGAGAACAAAAGCGTTGATTTTTAGACCAATAAACCAAATCGCTGTATGTGGGCCGATAATATTTGAGGACTTCCGTCGATTCCTCAAGGATCTCAGAATTACCTTTGGCACTTCATTGTTTGCTATTTCAACGGAATAATATCAGAATCTGTGACGTACTTATATAGTTTGATGTACATAATTGAGAAGTTCCACAAGCCATCTGTGGACTTCATCATCACTTCCACTTTCCCAAATTTATGATTTCCGGGTGTAAATACACGAGTTATAATAGAAAATACCGAAATTACTACACGCGTGCCTAATATATTTGAGGAGTTCCCTCAATTCCTCATGGTTCCCATCATCCAACTGGGGTTTGGGAAACAATGGGACCAATCTGGAAGCATATACTTTCAGGTAAAAAAAGAATTGTACGAATCAGTTCATAAATGACGGAGTTCTGAGGTAACAAACCTAAAAAAAAAAAAAAAAACAGCCGAATTGAGAACTTCCTCCTTTTTTTCAAGTCGGTTAAAAAAGAGAATAAACATTTATCATATCTATAAATATGATTTTTTTCTGCTTTAAAATGGTAAAAAGCGCAAAAATAAGTGCGAGTTAGTTTCCCGGGGTTTAACTTCCTACGTATGAGGTGGTTTAATGATTATTGTGTAATAGGTAATTTAACTTGACTACAGACTAAACATCCTCTTACGTAAGCAAAAACGTGCTAAAATCCTCACTCTCAAATCCGTAAGAATGGAAGCCATTATTTTGGACCCCACTCGGTGTGTGCTCGGTGGTTACTACCTGCTACATTCGTTTTTTACTCAAATTGACCCACTGGTCCGTTTTGAATAGTCTGGACTGGACCTCGCGTGTTACCAGAAAGCAAAAAAATTTGGTAATTATACAGTTTACGAACATTATTTCCGTTCAACATCGTCAGCTAAATTTGACTGTGTATGCAAAAATATCTGCGAAAACACGACTGAAATAGATATAGTATACAACGGATCTAGATACCATTTGGCATAAAGATAAACAGAAAAGTTTGAAGCTGGATTAAAACATATTCATAACATAACATAGATAGAATTGGAGCTGGAAGTTGATGTTAGTGCATTTGACTACGTATAATAACACGAAATGCTCTAACGATAAATATGTACTTACGAGCATCTAGATCTACGATGATTCGCCGTATCAAACAAAATTGTTCACAATTGCGATGGCATGCGACAAAGCATTGTAATCAAATAGCAACACTATTGTTGAATACCTACTGTTTTTTTCTAAATATCATGTCTAACGAGAGTAGAATAGTTTATCATCTAACATGTTATGTAGAAGTAAGCATCATTTTATCCGCCACTTATGCACATGCTATGATTACGATAACTTCCGTAGACCTCATTTTGCAAATTTCACCCTAATCATATTCTACATTAAACAACAACTCATGTAGTTCTCAAAGGAGTTAGGACGGTTGTTTACTCTGATTTATCATCGCTAGTCAATGTCTAATAAATCTAATAATAGTAATAGTTAATGGGATGAGATCATTTAAAATTCAAAGTCTAGTCTTATCCCTGTCCATAAACACGACAAAGATCAAATATTAATGAAGATAATTTGTAGACGTAGTATAGGTACCTAGTGGCCTGTTAATTGACTCATTTGAATGTGAGAGAACTGATGAGATTAAGTTGTTACGACTTATTAGATAGCATGAGTAGCGAGTGTTTGGAAAATCAATAATGTACTTTAAAAACAAAGTTTTAACCGACTTCACATCAGTAGCCAAATTGCTTCAAGTTTGCATATAAAATTTGAAGAGTTCCCTCGATTCCTCCAGGATCCCAACATCAGAACTGGATTTTGGTGACAACGGGACCAATCTGGAAGTATATGCTTTCAAACAAAGAATAAATTTTTCAAATCGGTTCATAAATTACGGAGTTATCGCGTAACAAACACACAAAAAAAAACACAGAACCTCCTCCTTTTTTTTAAGTCGGTTAAAAAGGAGCAGGCCATACATGTTTTCTTAAGCCATGGACTGTTTTTAAGTCATCTAGTCGGTAACAAGCTGACTCATGCTGTCTCAGTTAACCCAATATCACCCCGGCTGGCTTGTAGCATATACCTACTAAATACATCTTCAAGTAGGTACCTATTAAGTATAAAATTAAGTTCAAATGAGAAGCTACTATGCGCAACGCTACATCCAGAAAGGTAGCAATTGTAAGGTATTTATCCAATTACAGTACTCGACGCGTCAGGTTCCTACTGCCATTTTCTTTCTTTCTTTACAGGACGTATAATCTTACATTCTTAATGGCGATTGTAATACTTGAAGGATTTTAGAAAAAAATTGCGCGGTACGGTAATATTAAAATTAGTTTCCTAGAAGTTTGTATCAAATATGATTATACATTTATTTTCTAAAGTCAATTCTATCAAATAATAATATATGTCAATGTAGACAATTCATGTTCAATCCACGGTGACCTGGCTTAAGAGTTTCATTATGTTGCGTTTGATCTATATACGACTGAATCGCGATCACGACTTGCATAGTTGAGTGCAGTGCGTCCATCTAAATATTGCATTAGGTGACTAACGGATCCAGAGGGTGGGTTAAGTTAAGGGACTGAAGAAGCATCTTGAGTCTTCCCGTGACAAATCTTACATTAAACTAGTATCTAACTTCAGATGGGTCAAGCCAAACCAAAAGACGATCCGTACAAACACGACACGACAACGATTGTAGACTACAAAAACAAATCAGTGTCTAAAATAATCATACAATTTCGCTATGCTACTGTTCAAGCGCATGTACACCATCTGTTGAGCCAAAACGCTAATCACAAGCGACTGTGCCTATCAATTTAATTGCACTGCACATCCGACGGAAAGCCAGCTTGCAATTCATAGTACATTTAACCCTACAACCAGAACATTCAAACGATGCGATGCATGTGACAATCATCCAATAAAATAATCACAACTCGAATAGAGTCGTGAGAACTGGTCGGATGACGTGAACTGCTTCCTTTGGGGGCAACGGATCCATCAATTTATTTAGTAATTGTATTATTGATATGAGAATTATTGAAACAATTAATTTGCTATCAACTGGGCCCTTCCTATTTAGGTATATGTATCAACTGCAGTATTCTACCTAAACTGATGCACTCAATTAGATTTAAGGCACACTAAGCAGTTGATCCCGGTTGCTGTCTATGACAGTAGTCGTTAAGCCGAGTTAGAGGCCTTTGGGCGGCTTAAGAACCTCTAACAGTCGAGTTGCCCACTCACTTGACAAAGGGGGGACAACTGTCACTCGCGTCCGCAGGAGCTACCTTTTTTTTTTTTTTTTTTACGTTGGGGGAATGCATTGATGCACCGTCCGCCCAGTCGGAGGGGGACCGGACAGGTGTGTGGGACTCCAGGACAGAAGGTCCAGACTACCCACTAAACCCCCAACGATTGTCCAGCCATTTTCGCTTACAAGGAGGGTCAAAGGTTCGCTTACGCATGCAACTTTGACCCTCGCGACTAGCCCGCTTTACAGGCCTGGCCAGGGAGAGCGCCCCGGGACAATTTCGAGGCGCTTCAGACTCGTGGACTTTTGGTTAGCTAGGGTCCCCTAACCCTGCAACCTGGTCCACTACGGCGGGGGGAGCAAGTGCGCATAACGCCGACGTGCGCGCCCCGCTCTACGTCTGCGGATATGGGGAGCGGAAGGGTCGTCCTCCCGCGCTCTTTCCGCAGCCTCCTTCTGCGCCATTACGGAATTGCAGAAGGAGGCCATTGCTTCCCATGACCTCTCGCTGTCAAGCATCTTAGATACAATGGTTGGCAGCGAGAGGTCCCCACCCAATACATCGGACAAATTATGCCGCTGCGGCCCCCACGCCGAGCATACCTCCACTGTGTGGCGCACATCGTCTACTGCTGCGCCACACCCGTGGCAGCGGGGGCTTTCTTCTCGTCCGGCAACTCGGTGCAGGTACTCTCCAAAGCAACCGTGGCCTGTGAGGACCTGCACCAGGTGAAAACTTAATTCGCCGCGTTTGCGGTCGACCCACCTCTCGAACTGGGGCAAAATTGCCCCTATGGTTATTCTGCCGGCCGTGGACACCTCCAGGTCTGCCCTCCACCTCGGGAGAAGGGCGGTCGTAGCTGCATCCCGTAGCCCTTCTACCTCCCGTTGATTGGGATGTTCTCCCCTGGCCCTCAGTTCCGCACGGTATCTAAAGATCTCGGCCAGAACCTCCGCCTGCAGTTCCCAGGGCGGATCATTGGCCAGTAGTGTGGCCGCTGCCCAGGACACCGTGCGGTACCCTCTGCATGCCCTCACGCTTATTACCCTTTGCGGTCGCCTTAGAAGGGTCTTGTTTTTCGACGTGAGGGCTTCCATCCATACAGGCGCCCCATAGAGAGCCATGCTCCGGACGACTCCAGAGTATAGACGCCTGCAGGAGGACTGAGGACCTCCTTGATTGGGAAGCAGCCTTCCCAGCGCTGCTGCAGCGCCTACCAGTTTGGGGGCCAGCCGAGTGAAATGTGCCCCGAAATTCCACCTGGCATCGAGGGTGAGGCCGAGGTACCTCATGTCGGTCCCTACCTCTATGGCTGTCCCCATAAGGGTTAACCGCGCCCCTCGTGGGGGACCTTTACGTGGGCCGTGAAAGAGAACCGCCTCCGTTTTTTCGACCGAGACTTTGAGCCCCAGGAGGTGGATCCTCTCGACGGCCAGTGTTGCTGCCTCCTGCCCTAACCGCGCAGCCTCCTCGTAAGTCCTTCCCCGGGCTGTGACGAGCGTATCGTCCGCATAGCAGATCAAGTTGGTCCCGGGGAGCAGTGGGCCGCGCAGGAGCCAGTCAAAACCGACGTTCCACAGAACCGGTCCCAACACAGAACCCTGTGGAACACCGCAACCCACATGTCGGTGGTGAAGCGTCGCATCAGAGCCCTCCCAGCGCACTATCCTGTCGCGGAGGTAGTCCCTCAACAACCGCCGAAGGTAGGTAGGCACTCCATGATAACGAAGCGCCTCCATTATCGTCTCGAACGGCAGGCTGTTAAATGCATTCTTAACGTCTAAAGATATTGCAAGGACTACCTCCCTTCCCTCTATAGCCTCTCTGGCCCGGACCTTAAGAGCGGTTAGAGCGTCGATTGTGGACCGCGATGCTCTGAAGCCATATTGGTTGTTGGAGAGGTCCGGTCCGACTTCCTCCAAGTGGCGGACGAGGCGATTTGCTAGGATTTTTTCCAGCATTTTACCAACCTCATCCAGCAGTACGATAGGCCTGTAGGCTCCGGGAGTTCCTGTTGGGCGACCTTCCTTTGGGATCAGGACGAGACGACCTTCTTTCCATATTTTTGGGAAGCGCCCGACACGGAGGCATGAGTCGAATACTCCCCGGACCCAGTCTTGCATTTCTCCCGCCGCAATCAGGAGGACCTTTCCCGGAATCCCATCAGGGCCCGGCGCAGTTTTACGCCCCCTCAGACGTAAGAGGGCCACTCCTATTTCCCCGTCACTTATTGGGGGAACATTTTCTGCCCCACTTTGTTCCTCCGACGATCGGGAAGGGGGAGCCATCTCAGGGGGTGAGTGTCCGATAGGATCCGGGAACAGTCCCGCAACGACCTGCTCCACCACGTCCGGATCCAAGGACTCCGTGGGTGGGACGCCTGCAACGCGGAGTTTATTCCGCGCAGCACGGTATGGGCGTCCCCATGGGTCCCTATTTAGGTCCCGTAAGAGCTCCTCCCGAGCAGAGGCCTTTGCCTTGCTTATGGCCACCTGTAGTTCCTTTTTGGCTTCGCGGCAGGCACTCCAAAGTTGAGTCTCCACCTCAGTCACCTCTCCGTCCCGTCGGCGGCGTTGTCGACGGCAGCGTGCAAAAGCTCGTCTCGCTGCGTTAGCCCGCGCCCTGAGATCGGAGATTTCTGCTGACCACCAGTAGACTTGTCGGCGTGGGGCGTGCCGTCTGGCTCTCGGCATGGCCGCGTCGCATACAATAGTTAAAGCCGTGCGAAGGCGCTCAGCCAGGACGTCGACTTCGACACCATCAGTCACTGTCTCGCCGTCCGTTGTTGTCCCGGGAGCCTGCCAGCGTTGTACTATTGCGGCCTCTTTGGCAAGTTCCCCGTCCAGCTTTGTGAGAGTCCAACGAAGAAAATTGCTGGGCCCTCTCGGAGGGGCTATCGGACCCGCGGCGGAGACCTCGAATCGAATGTAAAGGTGATCCGACAAGGTCTCCACCTCTTCCTCCACCCTCCAATTTTGGACCTTGCGCGCGACAGCGGGGGTGGCGAATGAAATATCCACCACGGACCCCCCCTGCTGGCGGACGCAGGTTTGCGCAGACCCTTTGTTAAGAAGGGTCAGACCTGTTTGGATGGCCCAGATTTGGACCGCCCTGCCGCGGCTGTCACACGCAGGGCTGCCCCATGCGCGCGACTTGGCGTTTAAGTCGCCCATAAAGATGATCGGCCTAGGCGCCGATCGTTCGACCACTTCTCTGACGGAGTCGAGGAACGTCTCGAACTCGGCCAGTGACCGGTTGGGAGAAAAGTACGTTCCCACTACGGCATACCCACCCCATTCCACCGCCACAACTCCCGGGCCTCGTGCAATAGGCGAGAGAGGCAGACTAGTGTTTGGCCCCACAAGGACTGCTACCAAGCCGTTGATGTCCCCCACCCAGTTTGGTTGATCAGGGACAAAATACGGCTCACATGCTACCGCTATATCAATCTGCCATTGCGCCATGGACTGCAGAAGGAGATCTTGTGCTCCTGCGCAATGGTTCAAGTTCGCCTGTAGGAAGCTGCTGTGTTGGGACAAATTCATTCCGACATTTTGTTAGCCTCTTCCTCTTGTCGGCCGACTATGCGACTTCCCTCCCCGTTCACAGTGGCTTGGGTCCTTGGGGCCACTTTCCCTGGCACGCTTGGGGCGCGGCAGCTCCTACCACCCATGTGATGATCGGAGGGTTTGCCCGCATCGGCGCACAGGGCGCAACGAAGCACCCCGTCGCAGTCCGCCGCTTTGTGATCCTCCTTGCCACACCGGAAGCACAGGTTGTCCCGGCATGTATCGGATGGGCACGTGGCTCGAGTATGTCCAGGCCCCATGCACTTAAAACAGCGCAGAGGACGCTGTTCTAGGGCCTCAACCCGCGCAGAGCTCCAGCCTACCAGTAGTCTGCCTTGCTTCAAAAGAACGGCGGCTGCTGTGATGGGGCACTCCACAATTACTGACCCCGATGCTCTTAGTCCCCATTTGATATTAAGGACCTTAATTTGGCTCTCAAGGCAGCTCCCTGCTCTAGCGATGGCCGTTGCCACCTTTTCAGGGGTGACCGACTCGTCCAATCCCGTGATGCGTACATCAGCATGCTTTACGGGCCGCCTAACTTTGGCAAGTCCATCTAAGGCTACGCGGAGACTTTCAGCCAACTTGTCTGCGGCTTCGACCTTTCCTTCTCCGCGTATTTCAAGCAGTCGGGCTCCGGTCGCTGAGGCGCGTATTGTAAGCGCTCCCGGGCTAATGCCTACCTCGCCGAGGTTAACCCTCTCGTCCGCTGCCGTAATTATTGAGGCATATGTAACGCCCCGTTTTTCCGCCTCTGGGTCAAGGCTGATAACTACAGCCGCCGATCTTGGAGGAGACAATTTAGGCTTAGTTGGAGCCTTAGCCTTCGGTGGCAAAATTGGTGTCGGCTCCGGGGGCCTTGTAACCATGGTTGTCGTCGCTGTGGGGGACTTATTTTTGGTCTTCTTCTTTTTACCTCCACGCCCTGCTACGTTCCATACTCCCTCCGTATCTGCTTCTGGGACTGATGAATGTTCTGGTAATTGTTCGTCCATTTGCCTGGCTGATGCAGGAGGGACATTGCCCTTTTTAGGCTTGGCCGCAGCTTTTGCCGTGGCTTTTCCGGCCTTCTCCTGGACTATCCTATGCGAAGGGTTTTCAGAAGGACCCTGTGGAGCTTGTGCAGCAGCAGCCCTTGGGACCACCGCGGCCTTCGGGGCTTCCACATTTGGAGCCGTCTCCGTCTTTTTCTTATCGGTTGCCAGCGTAGGGCGACAGACTGGGGCCGGCAACAGACGGTCTTCAATTACCGCAAATCGTGCATCCAGCATGTTACCCATTGTTATGGTCAGAGCACGCTGAAGTTCCTCTGTGTCAAATGCTGGTTGAACCGGCGGCACTGGCGCGCGGGCTGCCGAGAGCTCGGTCCTTATCTCAGAGAACTCTCGCCGATGGGCTTTGAGCTCGGTTCGCAAGTTGTCCACCTCCTTCCGAAGCCGGCCATTATCGAGGCGAAGACGCCTCACCTCTTCCTCTTCAGTACGGGAGGTCAGAATTTCTACCACCGTCATGAGACCTTTGGCGTTATCCCTGAGCCGCTTTACGTACGGCCCCTGCAGGTGTCCAGATTTTTTAGCCACTTCCAGAATGGAGGTGACTTTCCCCCCAGCAAAAACCCGCAGTTCTTCAGGGGAAAGTGTCTCCGGATCCCTCTCATTGTCTACTCTGTCCTCCATTTCCTCAGGATCGTCAACGGGCATAGCCGGACCCACCACTTTCTGAAAGGCCCGGGCCCGGAGAACTCGGTCGAATTCGGCCGCTCTATCCACTGCCGCATATTGGTCGCCCTCAGCCCGCGGGGCTATACCGTTGCGGTTGTCTGACTCTTCGAGATGCTCCTCCTCTGTAGGGCTTCGTTCCCTCGTCTTCGAAATAGTCGGGAGACGGTTCTCTTTCTTTTTCCTCTGGGCTCGGATTTTTGTGAGTCCCGCATACACGCCCAAGGACCTTCCTCTCCGCGCCGTGCTCACTTTAGGCGCGTTTTCGGGCTTTGAATCGTCTAGCCGATCCACGTGCCCACGTTTTGCAGCTGACATCTTTAACCCACGCGAAATTATTTCAGAGGGGTCCGACCGCATGCCCGACCCTGTCGGCTCCTCTGTCGGCCCCGTCGGGCCCGGGAGCCGAGAGAGTTCCAAGTCCGTTACCACGCCTAGGTCATTGGTTTCGGTGCGCACCGTCGGGGTGCCCACCTCCGCCGCCAGATTATCAGTCACCAGTTCATCGCTATGTTCGTTGTACAGAGCCATCGTTTGTTTTTGATTATTATGTTGATTTTCCATTTAGTTCCCACGAGTATGGGGGAAAAAGTGGTCCGTCCAGGCAGTGCCCCCTGTACCTGGATAACCCTATTTACACTGTGAGGTCGGGCGGTATCACAGGTCTTACAAACTATTTGTTTTTTATTGAGGTTGGCTCCTCTTGGCCCGGCCGGCTAAGGCAAGGCCCTCGGTCCCATCCGAAGCCGCGAGACGTGATCCACGACACCTCTTCATTTGGGATAACGAGTTTGAGGACGGTGACCGAAGTCTGTCCGCCCAGTCTCGGAACTGAGACCGTACGAACCCTCCCTCCACCCCTCTGGCCTGTAGCCGCCTACTGAACCCACTGGCGTAGGCTCCCCTGCCCTCACACAGGTCCGCTCATCTCCAACGCGCATCTACCTTTACGCAGCTGGGCGCCCTCCTGTGCTGCTCTTGGTCTGGCTCCTCCCCCCTCGCCTGCCCGGTATGGGTGACCCTATCCGGTATAGCCTTGGGGATCTTAGGAACACGCAAGCCCCCCCACCACGACAAGGTGGCAGCACCTCAGGGGGGCCGCAGGAGCTACCTACCACAACCCTGCACGTGTCCCCTGGGTGGTACTAAAGAGTGACAAACTCAAAGGCCAAAATAATAATTGCCATACGATTAAATAATAAATTAGATTTAAGCCACTTGAGTACTGTATTTATTTAGTTAAAACAGGATTACTCTTAATATTTTTATTGCACCAATCCTTTAGACTTATTAATTATTTGGGCCTTTTCAAAAGCCACGAGGCAGCAATCTGATGCATACCTACCTTTCTTAAACACATTGAAAATGCCATCAGGTCAGACCAAGCCCAAAAGCATACCCATTCATTTAAAAAAAGCTTTTTATTTATTTATTGGAAAACCAACAGCTCACAAAACAGGTTAGATAACAACAGATATAGAAATATGAGGCCAACTATAGGTTCTTACAGATAGCAATCTAATAGAAGTTAACATCACAATAGAAGTATAGACAGTTGTTTAATAGTAATTAATTAAATCAGTTGTCAAAGGTTAGTCATTTCCAGAAATCGTTAATTTTATAGAATTATCGGTGCAGCGTAGTGCTGTTATCGGAATTGGCATGGACAATATCAACCAAAATTGTTATTAGGGTAAATATTGACATTATTAACGCTAATTAAGCATTACGATTGAAATAGTTTAAAATACCAATTCCGTTAACAACACTACGCTGCACCAAAACAAAAATGCTACAAAATTATCGATGTCTGGCGTTTCATACCAGCAGATCTCAAAAATACTTAAGTTCTTATCAAGTCAGGGATTTAATATTATAAACATTTATAGGTACTATGCATTTTATCATAATATTTATGTTATTTATTACACATACTAGTTCGACATACTCGTACGTGTTGAGGCTTAAGGCGTTTAATGGCTGTCATTCTGAGTAGGTACAAAGTATGACGTTAAAAAGTAAAAATATACGAGTCGTAAGCATCAAGCTGCGCTGACAATATACCTAAGTGTGCATCATTTCCTTCCTGATATTGAGTACCTATGCCTGTGGGTTGCCGCTCAGAACAATTTGTTGGAACAAACAAGTGTTGGTTGGCATTAAAACAAAAGTTCCTAGCTCGGATAGCTTCCCGTAGACATTAGCCGACATGTTCATTTTGAGGCTAAAAACTAAATATATTGTTCCACAGACATCTGAAAAATAAAGGGAGTTTTAAGTGATGAATTTGTCTGTTGCGTGACATATCAGTCATATGACGTTCACCACAAACTACTCACTATAGTAACAATAATACATATTAGGTACCTCCACGTAAGAAACGCGAGCAATGACCCCGTCGTAGCGTCAAACCATTATGTAAACATAACAATGTCGTGAAATCCGATGACAGCTTTTCAATTCATAATTAACTTTGATTATCCCATTAAACACACGCGGCTGAATTTATCACCGAAAATTACGATAATCACCTATTTAACGCTAATTATGGCAACTAGGTGAGCATGTTTATGTTTAGTTACTCTTTTATAACAACATTAACATAGAAAGTTACGCCACCGGAACTGGCTGAAAAAAAATATCTTTTTACTCGTAATTACGTAAAAGCAGTTGAATTAGGCGCGTTGTTTGCATTGCTTGTATGGCTCGATTGGGGTTGTTAGAGAATAAGTAAATAACACAAGTTGTAAGTTTCTGTTTGAGTATGTGTTAGTCCAACATGGCCTGCCATTACGACATTGAATTTCGAGGAGGCAGAATCTATTACCGAACATTTATTCATATCACTGTTCCGACACATTTCTCGTTGACTTTTCTAATTGATGTTATGTTCTTTGTTAGTAGGTAATTATACTTCAACAGTCATCTTTAAGTCATATATTAAGTCGCAAATGTAAACTGTTTCACAACACTACCAGGGAGTCGCATGACTTGCCCCGTTTAACTATTCAGAGTAGAGTAAACCCATCCCATTGCTACTGTCGACATCCTAGTTTACTATAAACAAACTTAAGTACGATCCAAACTAACTTTACGACCTTTTTCGACTAGTATATCATGTAGGACGCAGTGCGCCGCATTTCGCAACGTGATCGTCCCAACAGACCATATTACGCAGCATACCAAACTATACAAAGACCGCAAGTAAGTACATGCGAAGCTCATACTTTGTGTCTGCCTTTTTGCATTGGGCGACAACAGCTACCAGCTAGCTATAATACTTTATTTACTGCCAGCCAATACTAGATTTTCACTCGCTATCCCGATTCTACGCTGTCGTTTTGCGTGCCAGCTACGTGCCCAGCCGTGTGCCAAATTAAACGGAAAAAGGCACAGGAGAATGCACTTAAAAGGGGATTATAAAGTGCCATGAAGCTTGCAGAAAAGAAATAAAGAGGAAGTATAAAACAATATATAACTGCATACATATAGTGGCGCCATTTTAAGGGCGTTTATTTTACTTGGCTCGTTCGATTCGTTTCTTTGTTATCCCGTTTCGAATCTTGCAAATCGATTTTCATCGACGTACTTGTGTTCCTCAGTTTGTTTTAAGTACTTCAAATTTGCTTTTTCACAGTAAAGTTGAGCTTTAACATAATATCATTGCACGTAGAACCGATGGCCGTTGGGGCGGAAAGGTTCTCGAGTGGCGACCACGTACCGAAAGGCGCGGCGTGGGCACTTGGGCAGGCCCCCCACTAGGTGGACTGACGACCTGGCCCCGTAGCATGGATGGCGTTATCACGCGATAAGTGATAGGATAAGCGCGTCGTCTCATTCTATCGAACGGTGTCAGCCAGGGACGGCAGCTCTATCCTATCACTTATCACGTGATAAGGCCATCCATGCTACGGGGCCTGGTAAAGGTCGCGGGAGTCCGCTGGATGCGGGTGGCGCAGGACCGGCCATTGTGGCACTCTTTGGGGGAGGCCTATGTCCAACAGTGGATGTATTTCGGCTGATATGATGATGATGATGATAATGTCATTTTCTACGTTGATCTTACCAAAATCTTCATCTGTCTCCGTCAATGAAAATAAATAATTTAAACAAAATATGTAGTACTTATCCAAACTCTGAGATGAACAGAGTTAGGGCTACAAAAGTTGTCAGTTATCGACATATCGACAACTGAGTTAAAAAAGTTCACTTCGCCAGGAAGCTTGCACCTGTCTTTTAGACTTCTTTGTTAAAACGTGTGCCTATAAATAGAATGTTTAAGCGTATGTTATTTTAAGTTTGTCTCGAACTGGTTGAGTGCTTGAGTAACAGCTGCATGTGTTGGCACTTGGCAGGAGCTACGTTGGAATAGCTCTCAAGAAAGGCTTGCAAGGCCGCCGTCATAAAAGGTCCTCGCCAGTTGCAACTGTCATTATTCATCTTGAATGCATTGTCGGAATTTATATTTGCAATCCACGTTGGCGTAAATCGTACCTGTGCAGTGAAATGACAGGTAATTTAGTTTTACCTACTTAGTCACTGGGATGTTTTGTTACGTATTTTTGTCGTAGATAAATTCTAACACGATGTTTTGAAATTCTTTAGAATTAAGAAAGTATAAATATATCCCGTGTGGTGTCGGGTTAGAATAGCACCACCCCCTGTCTTCCCGTGGGTGTCGTAAGAGTCGACTAAGGGAACAGGGTTGAAGTGTGTTGTGTGGGCGATGGGCTAGCAACCTATCACTGCAACATCACATTTTGTCGATCTTTTCTACCCACATTTATGCTAAAAGTGGCACTGGAACACAAGTTTCATGTGCTCTGCCTACCCCTTTTAGGGATAAAGGCGTGATGGTATGTATGTATGTATGTATGTAAATATACAGAACCTTAACTTCTATGTGACGTACCTACTAAGATAATTAGAACAAACTTTTCTAGAAATGCTCATTTTGTCACCCCGTGTAAGAGGGTCCCTCACTTTACGACCGCTTTAGCCTAGTTGGTAGTGACCCTGCCTACGAAGCAAGAGGTCCTGGGTTCGAATCCCGGTAAGGGCATTTATTTGTGTGATGAGCACGAATATTTGTTCCTGAGTCATGGATGTTTTCTATCTATTTAAGTATTTATTTATCTATATAAGTATGTATATCGTTGTCTAGTACCCATAGTACAAGCTTTGCTTAGTTTGGGACTAGGTTGATTTGTGTAAGATTGTCCGCAAATATTTATTTATTTATTCTGTGTTTGCGTGCTTGTGCTTGTATTCGGGTGTGTAAGTTTGTGTACACTTCAAACTATAACACATCAGCTGCCTTTCACGTTTACCAACACATACCTATGCCAGGCTATGTAGCAGCGACTTTCATCGGCCAGTTAGTCGTAATAGGAATTTTAAATTTTATTATTATAATCGGGGCGTTTGATTAATGAATTAACAAAATTTGTACAAAACGTGCTCAAGTCATAATCTACTGACCTATACAGCCATCTAGATTACGAGCGTTCTAGCGTTGTTCTTTCGTAAGACGCTGCCAAGCCTGTGCACAAAGCCCTTTATTGTAAAGGTCGGTTGAAGAGTTCCTATCCTAAGAATTACAGCATAAGGCATTAATTTACGAAACTGTCACGAGCAATGTTTCCCCAAAAGCCTTTGTCATCTTAATACAAAAACCCTTAATAATTAGTGTCTTAATAAGAACACGAATTCTCTTAAAAACAAGCTGGCGTACGGTCATGATTGCGCATAAATTTATCATAAGCCGTGATAAAAAAGCTTGCCTCTGATTAAAATGAATGATTTCATCCGACATAATGATGTTACTTCTTTCTTTTATGTCGATCGTGTATCTCGTTCCCTCGTATACTCCCGCTGATTTGATAAAATTGTTCCATCGTACCCGTAATATAATGGAAATATAGTTGGACACGTTCAGTACTGTGGTCTTTGGTTTGTTTTTGTAAGGACTACACTATACTCAAAGACGTCCCTCTTTAGCCTAGTTGCTTTAAACTAGAGGTCCCGGGTTCGAATCGTAAGGGATATTATTTGTGTCATGAGCACGAATATTTGTTCCTGAGTCATGAATCTTTTCAATTTATTTAAGTATTTATTTATATATATAAGTATATATATCGTCATCTAAATAGTACCCATAGTACAAGCTTTGCTTAGTTTGGGACTAGGTTGGTTTATATATTTTGTTTTATTGCAATGGGGACTTTCTATATTAAAATCCACTTTGGATTTACTTTGGAGATTCTCGAACTCTATAAGCTCCTTTACCTATCAACATGATATTTGCATAACATTAGTATGATTATGTACCAATTAGTACGGTTTACCTATATTTGTAAGTATTTGAATTCTCAACACGTAAGAAATACGAACGAGATTTCTATTCTAAAATACTGCTCTGCCAGAAGCTAATTTGATTGCACTGTTCGCCAAAGTTGCAAGCAAAGCAAATCCTTTTCGTCTCCAAGGAGGGATAACAAACAAAATAAACAGTGTAAAAGCAGACTATGTATAACTTTGGCGCGCTTCGATGCCTAGCACTGAGTTTAACAATGTTGCCCTAGCCAGCAAGCTACATCACATCATACCGGGAGCCCTAACGCAAATAAGCTGTCGTGCATTTTACTCTATGACTCAATATCTAACATTTAATCGACAATCCATACTAATATTATAAATGCGTAAGTGTGTCTGTGTGTCTGTGTGGCTGTCTGTATGTCTGTTACCTCTTCACGCTTAAACCGCTGAAGCGATTTAGATGAAATTTGGTATAGAGATAGTTTGAGTCCCGGGGAAGGACATACAATAGTTTTTATCTCGAAAATCATACCACAAGGGGGTGAAAATTTGTATGGAGCTACGATATTAATGTGTTCCACGCGTACGGAGTCGCGGGCAGAAGCTAGTACTAGTACCTACTTTATAATAATTATAATCCATATGTACTTGTAAGACTCTTGGACATTATTATTCATTTAATTATGAATATGATGATTCACATTCATGTTCCTGCGTCTCGCGACAAATCGGTTATGTACTCATGATGTTTGAAAGATTAATAAGATTATTTTTGATATTGGTTCCCATTGTCTTTCTCTACTAGCCTTTAAGGAGCTATTTGCACTTTAGCAAGCAGGCAGCAGTAAGATATTCACACAGCAGCTTATTATGTTAGACAGCCAATCAATCAAAACAACGTGTAAGAATAGGTTCAACTCAATAAAAATATGTATACATTTTACTGAGGAAACGATGTGCGTCTCTCCTCAATCGCAGTCGTGGCAGCCCAAATAGTATCCTGAGCATGCTAGCCCACCGCTGGGACTCGCCAGTCGCCACTGCTGCAGCGTTATGTGCAACGCGCCTGTAATACCGGTGCCCAGGCGTCTTTAATTTAAGTTTAGCATGATTATAAAACACTAACCATAGCTCTAAGTTTGTAACCACTAACACTATGGATTTCATAGTCCGAAATAAATGATTTGTATTTACTAGTACATAACATTATTTTACCACTCAAAAAGCAAAGTTGTCTACGAGTATGTATGTTACCTATGTGAAATAAGCTTTTTGGCGAGATTGCGATGTTAGTTTGAACATCGTGTGTAAAAAGCGTCAACTATAGATACCAGTGGCGATGGCGGAGCGCCCATAGAAGCTTATTCCCGCCGGCTTGCCTACAATTCCTTTTTAGACAAGTCTATAGTTATATGCTCTAAACTCTTTCATAATTTTCTGTGTTCCGGGTTGCCCATCGAACATTTTCACGCGCCGCCACTGATAGATACAGATAGGGTATCTGTATCTATAGTTGACGCTTCTTACGCACGTAATGTACGTAATGTCACTGAAATCTATATACTTTATTGGCTCAATATTATTGAGGACATCGGGACCAAGTTAGCCTACCGTCGAAATAGCGGAGCAGATAAGCAGACAGTTCCCGCCTGCCGACTTGTGCTACCTACCGGCTGAGAACTGTTAGCAATTCACTCGAATTGGCACTTGGCACCTACACTGCAGCAGAATATTAATGCGCCATTGTCGGAATTAAATGCTGGGCCGTGAATGCAATGCCTAAATTACACTTAGTATTACCATGCTGGCATGTTGGGATGCAGATTTCTTGATGCGGATGATTTACGGTTCAAGATGTTCACATCCGCGGATGTAGATTCAGTCAGATGAAGATATAGTTAATTTTAAAGGAAGGTATAATTGGGAATGGATGAAAATTTTAGAAGTGGCAGATTCTTTTTTTGGTGGTAGGAATAACCTTCCTTAGCACCAGAAAAAAGTTGCAGACTTTTCAGCTGCGTCAATTATTTTTGAAAAATATAAACAGTTTCCTCACTTTACGTTTTGGGTTTAGGACGGCGAATGAGACAATTTGCTTGATTCGTCTCATATTACAAAAAAATATCTTAAAAATCCGTGATAAACTGACACTGGCAATGATATTGACAGCTGCAGCAGCTATATTGGCATTTCCAGGGTCAGATATTTAAAAAAAATTGTAATATAAGACGGATCAAGGAAAGTTCCTCATTCGCCGTTCTAAACCTAAAACGTAAGTGAGGAAACTGTTTATATTTTTCAAAAATAAATGACGCAGCTGTAAAGTCTGCAACTTTTTTCTTGTGCTAAGGAAGGTTATTCCTACCACCAAAAAAATAATCAGCCACTTCTAAAATTTTCATCCATTCCCCATTGGGAACTTGCATGGGACTTCCGAATAAATTGCACTCAATTGATGCGGAAATACGTAAAAATATCATACAGAAGAAAAAAAAACGATTGTATTGGTTTTATCTCACTTTAAAATGACGAAAAAAATGTATTATTTTTGATAAAATAACATAACAGTTACTTATACAGAATATTAAATTAGAAATGATATTTTGTATGACAAGTATAGACTTAAATGAAAATTTTGTGGAGTTAATTGCAAATTAATGAGTTACTCCATAGTAAACGCGCCGAGAATACATGCTGTGACGTCATAGCATAAGCCTGTTTAATATAGAGCGTTTTCGGGGGTTGCCGGCGCGTGCAGATTTCAAATGCATATGACATCAGAAAAATAAATCATAAGAAAGTTTTAATGCTACAGTTGTTTTAATGATGGATTATACTTTTGATTTTCGTAATAAAATAAAAATTATACTTTTGATTTTCGTAATAAAATAAAAATTATACTTTTGATTTTCGTAATAAAATAAAAATTATACTTTTGATTTTCATAATAAAATAAAAAGATGCAAGTTCCCTATTGATCCCTATCGATGACGATCAAACAATGTTATCAAAATATTTCCCCCCCTCTTCCCTCAATCTCCTCTTCCTCAATTAAAGTTCTTCACCGATGATTTGATTACTCAATTATTGTGTCATATAATACCAAACTAGATCACACAGAATCCATTTGACATAAATAGTGGTTATTCCGATACTAGTCAAATATACAATTATGCTATGTCAAAATGAATGCGGAAGTTCCGCAATCACGGATGCACATGCACAGAATAATATGAAATATCATAATATACGACAAACTACTGTGTAGCTGTGTCAAATCTGTTTTGCATTTTATACAAAGTTTGTTTGTCGTCTAAACATAAATTGGATTTTGATTCAAACAAAGGTATCAATTGTTTTCTTACCCGGGTGACTCAGCTGGTATTTTTGTTTTGCAACATGACCTAGGCCACCAGTAGGTACGAGTATGCTTTGGTGATAGATTTCTAGAGCTTGTATAGGTAGATGATGTAATTCCAAGATACGCTCGATACAAAGTTTTTGAGTTATGGCCTTAGTAAAATTGAGTAAGTTTAGAGTAGTAAAAAGTTTTAATGATTTTATTTTATACGTTTTTTTAGGGTTCCGTACCTCAAATGGAAAAAATGGAACCCTTATAGGATCACTATGTTGTCCGTCTGTCCGTCTCGTCTGTCTGTTAAGACCACAGATGTATGAATATAAGGAGATCGGACATGGCGGCCGATTTGTATAGAGTGAGCCTGTCGCAAGTACATTAACCCACACAACGCCCAAGTAATTGACAAGACAAAGCACGCACACATCTAAAACACACACACTTGTATACCTACACGCTTATTTGACAGGCATTTTGGGAAAAAACGTAATATTCTCTGCGATCAGCACGCGTGCACAGTATGGCAGTGTATGCCTATTGAGCATACAGCTGCGATGCGACACGGCCGCCGGCGGCTTGTCCTCTCTCTAGTATTCTATGCTCTGAGGTTAAGACCCTTTATCTCGGGAACGCGTGGAGGTATCGAGTTGAAATTAAAACCAATATACTCAGGTCTACAGTCCCTTTTGGAGCTGTGAAAAAAATCACGCCGTTTATGCCACAAAAAACGTATAAATATCTATAGAATCCGACATTCTCTAGGGAATCAAAATGTATAGGGTATACTTGCCGTTGACCTAAAACTATGAAATATGTTATATGGCAAGTAATATCTTCTTATACTACAGTAAGTACAGGGAAAAATCTGAAAACTATACATTGGTAATTAAACCATAAAACATATACTCAGTCTTTATTTAAAGTACGTAATCAACCATCGATTAAAGTACCTACAGATCGGAATCCTCGGGCCTCGGTGGGCTAGTCCGACTCGCACTTTTCCGGTTTTTTTTATATATTTGCAGTCGAAATATCGACATACCCTACCTTTGTATTAATACGATTGTTTTATGTTATGTGGCTGATAAAAAAAATTATAATAGACCAGTAAAGCTGAACAATTAGAGTCCCAACGAACCAACAAGAGTTGAGACGACACTGGATATAATCCAAGCTAATACGAGTAAGTCGAGATCAGCAAATTACCAGTATAATCGCCACACAATGATCAGTAGTCCATCCGGCGCTCCGTCACTCAATTTTGAATCTTATCCCACAAACACAAGTCCCAAAGTATAACATTAGGCATCACGTACAGAGGACTGGAACAGAGTTAATGGTGCATGCAGGACGTTGCACTGTGAATGCATGCTTTCTGCTCTCTGTAACCCTGTTCTGCATCTGGTGTTCCGGACTTGTATGTGGTGCGAGAATTCTTGACACTATTTTGTGACATCTACACTAAACAGGTGAAAAATAAAAAACCGGCCAAGTGCGAGTCGGACTCGCCCATGAAGGGTTCCGTAAAATAAATTGCGGTTTACGATTTATGACGTATTAAAAAAAACTATTTACTAGATCTCGTTCAAACCCATTTTCGGTGGAAGTTTGTCTGTCTGTCCGTCCGTATGTCACAGCCATTTTTTTCCGAAACTATAAGAGCTGTACTGTACTAACTGTTGAAACTTGGTAAGTAAATTAATTATGTGAACAGCATTAAGATTTTTACACAAAAATAGAAAATAAAACTATACATTTTGGGGGTTCCCCATACTTAGAACTGAAACTCAAAAAAAAATTTTTTCATCAAACCCATACGTGTTATTTATGGATAGGCCTTCAAAAATGATATTGAAACCTCAATTCTAATATCATTTTTTTCTAAACTGAATAGTTTGCGCGAGAGACACTTCCAAAGTGGTAAAATGTGTGTGTGTCCCCCCCCCCTGTAACTTCTAAAATAAGAGAATGATAAAACTAAAAAAAATTTATGATGTACATTACCATGTAAACTTCCACCGAAAATTGGTTTGAACGAGATCTAATAAGTAGTTTTTTTTTAATACGTCATAAATCGTAAACCGCAATTTATTTCACGGAAACCTTCATGTGCGAGTCCGACTCGCACTTGGCCGCTTTTTTAAAGTTTGTTGCTGTAAAACTGACATTATTTCGGCAAATACGAGTAAGTGGGATTTTCCAACCAGCGTTCTGAAAATATTCTTGCGTGCGTCAGTGATAATAGTACATTGTTTAACAAGGGGCGTATGAGGAATATTCGACTCACAAACTCGAGTCATCAAAAGCCCTCCGCCTCACGGCGTCGGGCTTCTGATAGACTCTCGTTTGCAATATTCTTACGCCCGTGTTATACACCATGTTTTTCATGACATTTGCGAGGAAATAAATAACTACAAAAGACAGAAAAATCTATGTTTTATACAAGCGCACCAATCAAATGTTGACGAAATTGACAACTTCACTTCCAGATCAGTGCGAGTGGGGGGCGTAGTTTCAATATTTCAACCAAGCATGGAACATGTGGTTCTTGCAGGGCATGGCCTGCTCGATTACCAATCACAGAGCCAGAACTCTTGTCGTACGCGGCCGTCAAGATTTGCTTAACCAATCAGATCACACACAAGCTCATTACTTCCCTTGGGAGCATTATTTCCCGCGGGAACAATTTAGGCCATTGTCCTTCCGTATACATGCATAGAATAACACCATTTATGAGCAAGTGTGATGAAAATTATATTAATTAAATTCATATCATAAATGGTACGTAATGGACGTAAGGTAAGTGTACCATATTCCGTGAGTGAACATAATCCCGTGAATTCGTTTTTAAAACCATAGAATAAAATAGTTATGAATGATTTTAAGCAATTTTACCCACATGTGTAAACTATATTATTTGAAGATTTGAATAAATAGATTGATAAAATATTTATTTTGTTTTTTACGGTTTTACACGCAATTTTAACGGAATTATGTTCACTTACGGAAATTGGTACACTTACCTTAGGTACTATGGTGGGTGGGTAACGTAACTTAAATCATCCTTAACATTTCATTCGGTTTTTTTTACTAAAACTTGACGAGTTAAATTACCAACTGCAACGAAAGGGTTAATTAGATAGCATCTCATTCTTCCAGATCTACTTTTTACACACTGTATTATACTGTTAACGCTACGCTTCAGTACTACGTTTTTCTCATATGCTCATACATATTTATTTATACACGACTAGCTTTTGCCTGTGACGTCGTTCGTGTAAACTCCCACGTCTCGTATCAACTTCTACCAATTTCATCTCCTTATAAGCCAAGCAAATTAGATCCAAAAAAAACGTTTTGAGGAATTTCACATAAAGCTGGAAATCGTTTTAATACCTTCATTTGGTCCTAAATGCATGTAATCCGATGCTTGTGCATAACTTTTGGGAGCCCAATAACCGCGAAATTTTAGCTCTTTTTTCAGTTTTATGCATGTACACTAAAACAGTACGACGGACGGAAAATGTATTCTATTAAATATTAAAGAAGGTCAATGTATATAATGTGAAATTTTATTTTCTAATTTTTTTAATCTATGGGTTTGTCAGCAGGTATATTTTTTTCAAAGATATGTCGGTCTTGAAAAGTCGCAAAATGGAAGTTTGCACCTAAACGACAAAAATTTCCCAGTTTCTAACCTTTGATTTCGACTATTATTAGATATTCATTCGACGCAGAATTTGACCCTCTTTAATATTGAATAGCATATATTTTCTGTCCGACGTAGGTACCCTTTTTGTGCTACACGAAAAAAGAGCAAAAATTTATGCACACCTCCTGGGATTGGGCAAACTGAGATTATACGTATTTAGTACCAAATGAAGGTCATAGAACGATTTCCAGCTTTATGGGAATTAATTCTTCGAAAAATTCTAATTTGATTATTAGGTGACAATTTCCGGTATAAAAAGTAACTTATGTTTTGTATTGTACGTAAATAACTTCATTGTACACAAGACACAGGTAAAATACAGACAAAAATAGAGTAACAACAAAATCATAAACAGCCTTCAATAATTCAATAACACGTAATAGTATTTTTCACAATCGTGTTATATTAGAGAGCTTTTTAGTCGAGTATACCGTAAGTAAGGTACGAGATTAAACAGCTTGATTATAACACTATTGTGAACAATACTTTTTGTACGAGTTCATTAAAATTAATTTTCTACGAGTCAACTGAACTAATTAAACAAACTCGATACTGTTGAAACGAAGTGCAGCCTATCGCTCGTACGCTCGTTGATATCTTAAAAGACATGAACGAGCGTACGACATCAACGAGTAAACTCAATAATCAAAGCGATTCTATTGGTCCAATTCATTACAGTTCGGTAAAGCAGCCACGTGATTGGTCGAATTTATTTTAGTTCTATTTTCAATTTTTTTTCGGTTGTCTGGAGCGTATCGAAACACTTATTTCGATTGTTTCGACAGTAACATGGACTACAACTATGAAAAGAGTGACGTTGCAGTATTCTCTGTGAAATCTTAATACACAGATTTTAATCGACGAGTACAAAAACTATATTTCATAATAACAATATATTTCAAAGTAATATAATAGTCTCATAACATAATAGTTAAAAGAACCAAAGGTCGCCCCGTATTCCTCGCGGGTTTGGATAAAGAAACCATAGTTTATTAAAAAAAAAAAAAAACGTGTATTTATTTAAAGTTTTCCAACAGATAGATACCTATATAATAGTGACAAGGAACTAAAGTTTGTACAAAAACAAAGCAGTGTTCCAATTATAGGCAAAAACAACATGCACGTTAACCACGAATGCTAAACAATATGAAGCAACCAACTTACATATCAGATTATGAGATTATGAAAAATTAATGACATAAAAATATTGTTACATATCAGTAGGATCTGTTTCATATGGCTATCAGTGTCTCAGTTCCTTTTATGGTCGTACTTTGCGAAGTTCAATCAACACTTTCAGTAGCGTGTCCTATAAATAGGTACCTAATACCCCCGTGAAGTGAACGCGTGGAGCACGTTCCTCCTAATCTAATCATGGATCATGAGGACAGCTCGCCCACATGATTCATACTTTATGTAATTACTAATTTACTAGGAAGCCGGGGCTTTAGGTATCACGCCAATTATGCGATGGGTTGCTTGTGATTACTGACACAATTTTGTCTTTTCTAGTCTATTTTTTCGATATATAAAAGGCGTTATTCGACACAAACGCGCCTCGACGGCGCTTTTAAAAAACACGGTCTGCATATACCCTAAGACAAATCATCATCATCATCATATCAGCCGAAAGACGTCCACTGCTGGACATAGGCCTCCCCCAAAGAGTGCCAAAGTGACCGGTCCTGCGCCACCCGCATCATCTAAGACAAATACTAGAATGTTTCTTTTTATTAACGATTTTGAAAAATATGACGCGATGAGTAAATCCATTATTTTATTTAATGACAATCGCATGTTTTTTATCTAATTACATTGGGGTGGTATTTATAAGCAATCGCTGCAGCAGAAGCAAAATTGACACTCATGATAGCACAACGTAAAAAAAACTGTCCCAATGGCTATAAACCTTTGCGCCAAAACTGCGCTGAGACCAACAACTTTTTCAATCAGATCCTCATTTTATATTCGTCATAAAAGCCGGACTTCGACCCTATATTTAAGAGACTCTCAAACAGCTTTCAGTTCAATGAGACAAATAAAACCACAGCTCTAACAAACGTAATTCACCGCTCCAATCTAACAAGTAAATTAACTATGACTAGTGTTAATTTAGATGAAGCTAAATAGCCGGCAGTCGATCATGCATGCTTGAGGTACTGTAATCTTAATTACACTTTACAATGCTATGTGGTTTTATTGCGATGTTAATACAGTTAATTTATACATCAGCCGAGCTAATTTACAGTGCATTGCTTTAACCATAAACGCTTATAGGTGTTAACGTGCGTCTACATCAGTCACTTGTGTCTGTTATATGTACCTGTTTAAGAGTGCTCTTCAAAAAAGCGCTCGCTCAGAATTCGGTATTTTGACACGCGTAGTGCGTTTGTGTGTGTAAATACTACTACCACCCACACAAACGTACCTAACCCCCACATGCACAGCGAGATCGCACCAGCCGCGGGTGCCGTCCCTTTCTAGCTATATGTAAGTGCGATCGGGATAGAACTAACCACGGAGCTTGCCGATGCAAATAGCTGTATAGCGCACCGTTGGAATTCACTCCGTGACCGATATTGATACTTGCACTAAAAAGTGGTAAGTATTACTTCGCTAACATGATGTTCTAGAACATCATGTTAGCGAAGTTAGATAACTTGAATAAAGTAAGTATTTGATTTTTGAGCACAAGTTTTCTATTTGTATTAAAATACTATGATATGACAAAGTATATTTAGTTTCGTTTTTTTAGTATAAAATAAACTAACGAGTTTTAAAGTTGTCAGTAATAAGAATAATGATTTGTTTTACGGATATTAATAGTTTGCATGTTATCTGAGTCTTATTTATATATAGTAATGTAATGAAATTATACCAGTCGACTCACTACTAGGAAATTACTGGGTACTGACGTATTCATTTCTTGAAGAATTTTTTTTTTGTTATGGACAGTAAAAAAAAACTGCCCTTCATAGAAATTGCTATGTCCGTTTCTTACCAAAGGAACTGAAAATTATAAATTATACAAACACAGCTTTTTATCTAGAATACAATTAATTAATGCGTGATTTTATTCAAAAGCCTAAAACCTCAGATGATAAAAAGGAATAGATATGAAACGGGGGCTTGGCGCGTGTCGGTGCGACATGGCCAAATGGGCATGTCACTGCCCACCGCATGTTAGTCGCAATTTGCCGTGAATCTGAAATGTTTTTCCACGTTTACTCAAAATGCCGAATTGTAGCGTGGTTACATGCAAAAATAGGAATGAATCTAAAACCTACATAAATGGTGGAGTCACGCACCACATGTGAGTATTAGTATTTTCACTTAAGTCAGTAAAAACTAATATTTTAATAAATAAACGCAACGCCGCCTCATTTCTCGGGATCGAACTAACATATCGAACGAAAAAGCATATTTTTGTTCTATGCGTTGTACATTGAATGTTCAATACAGTAAACCACGGCGCAATGTATTAAACCACTATGGATATGGACGATGCTTGAATTTTTTTGTGGTACGGCCGCTGCTTGGCGTCGCAAACTAGAGCGGTGCCAAAGTGCAGTTACAATTTACGCGTAATCGATAAAATAGAAGTACGATATCATACTAGTTATTTTATTTCGACTACTTTCGCTGTTTTATTTAATTTAATTACTTGTTTTGGTTGGGTGCCTATCTTAAAGGTAACTAATAAGATTAAAAGGCACAAAATGTTTACGGTACCTACTAATAAGATTTTCACTAAGTTGCAGTATGAACGGTAAATAGACATAATAAAATTGTATATACAAGTATATAATTTAGTTGCAAATGGCTTCAGAACAACTTAAAATGTGATATTATTACCAATAATTTATTTTAAATGAGTATTTTTTACTTTCATTTGAAATGTGATAATTGAAGAAGAAATCTCGGTTTCTTATTACAGTTTTCCAAAGAATCCGAGTAGGTACTAAAAAAATGGATAGATGCTACTGGCAGAGGTCCTAACTGGTTTCCTGTACAGAGAAGAGGTAATGTGTTCGTAACATTTTCAAGAAAAATGTTTCCAACCACTTAATAAGAGCCGTACACTTTTCGAATATTTGACACCTCGCTTGCTTGAAACCTAGGTGTAAAATGTATGGTAACACATCTCCGCACATCTTTGGTGGATACTCGCCCTTAGCCTTAAATCTCGTAATATGAGTAATGGACATATTATTTCGCGCCAAAATGCGATACGGATCGGCCTGGTCAAAAATATCGATGTGACCAGAGTTTTAAATGTATGTGAACACGAACTTATAAAAAGCCGTTTATGTTACTCTGTAGGTATTCGTCAATATTTTTTACTTTTGCGATTTATGGTAAGTTAACAACCCGTGTTATTTAAACTTGTAGCTAAAAGTTTAAATACCACCACATAAACTTACCATGTTGTTGAAGTTGTTACCTATCAATATCATAACATAATATTAATTTTAATATCAATGTCGATAAAACATAATTTTAACGTTTGTCGCCCCCCTAGTGTAGTGCGTTTAAGCCAATCACAGCCCTTGTTTGCATGTTGCCGTAGACTCACTGGCAACGCCCGAGTCTTTGTTTTTACACGGTTCAATATGGGCGCTGCGGTGGGAGAAAACTGGGGACATCGGTTTTGGTTGGAATTAAGCAGTACGGCACTTCTCCCTTTTTTTATGTTCTGAGCCTAAAACCTATGTCACTTATTAGGATTCCGTACTCAAAGAGTAAAACGGGACCCTATTACTAAGACTCCGCTGTCCGTCTGTCTGTCTGAATGCCTGTCTGTCCTTCTGTCACCAGGCTGTATCTCATGAACCGTGAAAGATAGAGATTTTCACAGATGATGTATTTCTGTTGTCGCTATTTATAACAAAAAATACTAAAAAACAGAATACATCTTTTTATTTTTATTTTAGTTTTTATTTGTTTCTTTTTATTTTACAATCTTACACAAATCGACTTTGCCCCAAACTAAGCAAAGCTTGTACTATGGGTACTAGACGACGATAAACATACTTATATAGATAAATAAATACTTAAATACATAGAAAACATCCATGACTCAGGAACAAATATTTATGGTCATCACACAAATAAATGCCCTTACCGGGATTCGAACCCGGGACCTCCAGCTTCGTAGGCAGAGTCACTACCAAGTTACTAACTAGGCTACAGGGGGCTCCTATACAACAAACGTGATTTTAGATATAGATATTTTGCCGTTTTTAGATATAGATAATGGTACGGTACCCTTCGTGCGCGAGTCCGACTCGCACTTGGCCGGTTTTTTTTACATTTATTTCGAAATAAAGAGTGATACTCGGAAATGTCGAAGGGAAGGTCAATCGTCGAATCCGACTCGGCTGGGCAGCATTCGGGAAGCTACGGCACATCTTTTCGTCCAATATTCCGCAGTGTCTCAAGACGAGAGTCTTTGACCAGTGTGTGTTGCCAGTGATGACATATGGCACGGAAACGTGGTCGCTTACTATAGGCCTCATAAGAAGGCTCAAAGTCACTCAAAGGGCAATGGAGAGGGCTATGCTGGGAGTTTCCCTGCGCGATCGCATCAGAAATGAGGCTATCCGCAGCAGAACCAAGGGAACCGATATATCCCTCCGAATTGCTAAACTTAAGTGGCAGTGGGCGGGGCACATTGCACGTAGAACCGATGGCCGTTGGGGCGGAAAGGTTCTGGAGTGGCAACCACGTACCGGAAGGCGCAGCGTGGGTAGGCCCCCCGCAAGGTGGACTGATGACCTGGTAAAGGTCGCGGGAGTCCGCTGGATGCGGGTGGCGCAGGAACGGCCATTGTGGCACTCTTTGGGGGATGCCTATGTCCAGCAGTGGACGTCTTTCGGCTGATATGATGATGATGATGATGATGACTCGGAAATGTAATAAAACCACGTAAAAATCTCCCTTTCCAGTGTAAACCCCCGGTGTGTGTTATTATTATATATAAACGAAAATAATAACTAAATGCAAGGTAGGATCGTGCTGTACTTAACAAACGCCACATAAGCTTGTTTTTTAAAATGTTTTTTATTCATCTTGTTATTTTCAATAACCCTGCATATTATGTCGCTGGTTCGTGGGTACTTGTACAGACAAATCACACAAACCCAAACAAGATAGGTCTATCTATTTTAGTTTAGGAGTTCCCATGACCAACTTCCATCATCAGATCCTGGAAATCATCCATCACCAAAGTGTTTACCAAGACAAAACAGATGAGCCCAAACTAGATGGGTTTATCTAGTTTAGTTTAGGAGTTCCATGACCACCTTCCAGCTCCATTATCAGACTCTGGAAATCATCCAGCACCAAAGTCTTGCCGTGCCATGACCAAATTAATGAGCCCAAATTCGATGGCTTTATCTTGTTGAGTTTAGGAGTTGCTATGGCCACCTTCCGACTCCATCATCAGACCAGCTCTATGATATTATGGCATTGTCACCGAAGATACGCAATTGTACCTAATTTGAAGATTTCGCCCAAACTAACATACATACATACATACTAACTAATCATAATGGCCGTTGGGGCGGGGAGGTTCTCGAGAGGCGACTACGTACCGGAAACTGCAGCGGACCCTCCACAAGGTGGACTGATAGTAACAAGTAAATAAATTAAATCTATCAAGTATCACGATCACTCGTACAATAATAATTGACTATAGAACGCGTAGTTTAGACAAAAGGATCCAACCCACAAGATATCACCATTGAAATGTATGACTTTTGTTTAAGGTAGAAGGTTCAATTTTAAATGTTACATATCCTGTGGGTTTGAGCCTTTTCGCTACACTACGTCATATCTGATAGCTATGCAATTCATAACTTGTCTCGATTTGCCTCACGAATGTATCCCCAGTATAGTTTGACCCCGAGGTTTGTAACAACTATGCCTAGTCGGAGATCAAAATAATATTATTTTATCTGAAGAGTGGCCGGTTAGCTTCGTGAATAGCCACAAATAAACAGAGTACACGTCTGTCTCGGAGGGCTATTCAGCCGGTACTGAGATATATTCCCGCGCGGCGGTAAATTTATACTAGTTTTGAATAATTATTTATAAATATAAATGTTGACTAAATTTATATTTTTTGGACTGGATCTTGTTGGAACAAGCATGAACTTTAATGTTGTGTAAGATTCAATACACAAATAATTCAACAATAATGAGAAAATCCTCGAGTTTTCAGTAAGATTTTGTTGACAAATATGGTGCAATTGAGAACAGTTTACATATATATACGTGCAGAATAAGGAAAATTCGAGGCGGCTAGTAGCAATGGCAACATATTACGCTAGTGAAAATAGAATAAAACAAGTAGGTTCTCATATAACATCATGGAAAATTAGGGGCTCAAACTTATGACTCTGCGCTCTCTTCAGAAAACTACTGTCAGTAATCGGGTATTTTCGGTTAAAGTATTCAGTTCTTCGTAAATTGGAGGCGGCTAGGACCAATATGAGGAGTTTACCTATGCAAATAAGTAACCGGGATCTAAAAAAAGCTCTCCGTTTCTTAGAATTACAACGTCAAAAATCCGTCATTCTCGCTTATTCCTGACCAAAAAACGAGCGCCCTCTTAATTGCTTTTTCACACGGTGTATAATGATAGTTTATACGTGGTGAAAGTTAAACATCTAGGAAGACACGCACGGTGTGTTAATTTTCGCGTGGGTCGAACCCGATAATCAAGGTTCCGGAAGCGGCCTTGACCCGGATTTTAGACGGAAAACGTTTTCCTTCGAGTCGTTGGAAGGAAGAGTTCTATCCGACAAATTCCTCGCGAGCATCTCTCGTTTAATTACTGGTGACTCAGTTATAGATTGTGTGATTAATGTTATCTTCTACCGTGTATCGCACGCTATGCTGTAGTCAATTAAATACTTGCGTTTCGCGTTTCAATTAGATTGCAATATGCAAATAGCAGGTTTGGATATGGGTAAAGAACACCGTCTTGCTGAAGTGGGACTGGGCCATGTTTGCCGTAGAGGTAGGCTCATTTAACCTTAGTGTGCCTGCTTGGTGGAAGCCATGGGGTCCTTGAGACGGACACAGGCGGCGAGACAGGCCCATGTGGAGGTGGCGGCATACCCGGGATGCTTTCGCATGTGATTGGCCAGAGCTATAACCACGAAATCAAAATTTGAAGTTCGGAAATTTACGTCTCTGGCTCACTTATAATACTCAAGCGACAAAGATACAGATGTAAGAACGTCGATATTCAATTTACGTGTTAGCGCCGCAGAGATTGCGAAGGACAGGTGACTGGAAAGGGGGAAGATTTTTGTCCAGCAACACACTAACCTAACAGGCTATTAATGCTTTGAACGGTCGCTCAATCTTACCATTTAGCCCGGCCAAAGGGCAAAACACATTGTTATCTGACGGTATGTGAAACTTGAAACGTAAGTGTGTGGATGACCCTGTTGTCAGCATTCAAGTCAAGACTCGGGATTCTCGAGAACAGTAGTGCGCAAACGTGCCTTGGCTGAAGACTCTTCACAGCGAGGTAACTTCGCTTATGCAAGTCCAACGTGACCTCTCCCTATATCTTTTACGGTGTTTTTAAACGGGCAATTTATTGAGAATTCGGCTGCCGATGCCGGCGAGGTTCCGTCGGAGTATTATAAAATGTATAAAGAACGCATGCGCAGGCGCGGGATAAAATAGCCTATTTCCATCTCGAAGTTGCAGTACTGAAATTGCCCCATAGACACAAACTTACAATTTCATAGACTGTTTCTCTTTGTCTATACCTAGATTATATTATCTGTACTAATATTATAATGAGGAAAAGTCTGTGACATTGTAGCTCTGTAATGAAAGTTTGTTTGTATGTAATGGGTTACCTTCGGAACCGCTTATATATGTGTTAAATAGTAATTTATGCCTACTTCCTTTGTCTCTGTGTGTCTTTTGTGTAGTAAATAAAGAAGACATATTCTTTCTTTCTTATCCGATTTCAAAAATTCTTTCTCCTGCGTGTAGAATAGACTTTCTGGATGGTTATATATATAGGCTACATTTTATCCCGCGGGATTGCCAGCCAGGGACCGGAACCGGTTACCCTTATTGGGGTTTTCCATATGGTTATTTTAGAAGTTGTTTTAAAACCCTATCTATAATGGTAACCTTACTGATAGGGTAACCCTATTGTTATGGTAAGCATATCGGATGTGGTAACCATAAGGTAACCTTAATAAAACCCTAACAAAACCCTATCATGATAGGGTTTTGTTACGGTTACCATATGGTTACCACATCCAATATGATTACCATAACAATAGGGTTACCCTTTCAGTAAGGTTACCTTATCATTAAGGTTACCAAATTGATAGGGCTACCAAATCGATAGGCTTGAGCCTGAAAAGGGGTTTTCCGGTCCTTATTGCCAGCGTTCTTTGCAAAACGTTAATATAGATTAATAAAGATCATTGCCCAGCTACAGTATTGTTGTGTCACTTTTACTTGCAGGCTAAAGCAGGAGGCCTGTTATAGAGTACCTTTAGCGAAGCTAAGCCAATGATAACTACAACTTAGAAAAGTTGAAAAACCCCCGTGTTTTCATTTCAAAGTTCAATATCTCAAAAACGGCTGCACCGATTTTGTTGAAACGTAGCTAAGAACCACCTCGATCACGTCAGGTTTCGGATAAAAAAAAACCGCATTCAAATCGGTCCATTCGTTTAGGAGCTACGATGCCAAAGACAGACACACACAGACACACAGACACGCCAAACTTATAACGCCCCTCTTTTTACGTCGTGGGTTAAAAATTGCATGATTCATGGCAATAATTACAACTGGTGTGTTTACATCATAATTATGGGAATAATAACGCTACAATAATGGCTGCGGATAAATACACCATTTAAGTCGTGGTTTATATGAATGACACATTTAATAATGTTTACAATGTATAAATTACGACGAGGAAATTTATTCATGAAAATAGACTGTTGGTAACTAAATAAGTACTAAACAATACTAACGGGAAACAGGAAACAACATGTAAATGACCACTGGGCGTTGTTGTCTAGAGTTGCATAGATATAATCTCTTATGACTATTGATTAGCGTTTAAACCCTTTTCCAGGCAGAGGTGTTATATCGACCACATACAGGCAGTCAAACATGTATCTTAAGGTCAATAAAAAAGACTGACATCTGATTGTCATTTTTCAATTGCCGGCCTGAAAAAGGGTTAAATAGAGGTGAAGACTAAGATTTTTTTACGATGCCATTCGAACCAGTTTTAGGTGTGGGTGGAACAAATGTTCGTATGGGAGCAATTACAATTAAAGAACATAAATAGCCAAAAATTGGAGACAAAGATTGACCTCGCTAGCCCAAAACGCTTCATACTAACTGACTTAAAAGTATGACGTCACAATCCTCTATTTGTACTACCCGTTGTATGGAAAATCAAGTAAATTGCTGTTAGGTCCATAGTTGTCGTACAATTTTGTGTCTTATAAAAGCGTAAGGATTCTATTGGAAGCGTTAAATTTACTCTTGGACAATAAAAAATGCATATGTTTTCTAAACTTTCAAGGTCCATATCTTTTTTATGTTAATTATATTTTATAATGTATACTTTATTACAATAATTTGATGGTTTATTATCCATTTAGCAACACTACGTTATCAATGTTAACATGAGTCTACAGCTACACCCCTATTCTTATCTTTTTATATCTTACTTAATAGCTGCTGCTAAGCCCGCGTATATGTATAATATAGCCTGTAACCATAAAGAAAGCCATTCTACACGCAGGTGAAAGGATTTTTGAAATCGGATAAGAGGTTCCGGAGATTACCTAAAACATACAAACTTACAAAGATCTCACAGACATTTCCCCTTTATAATATTAGGATAGATTTATATCGGATCGTGAGCTTATTCTAACAAGGATTCATATAGGTCTTCCTTTTTTGGGAAAAAATGCGATAAGTACTGAATTTATAAGTTTTACTTCGCACTACACTTCAGCATTGTTACAAATATAATATCATGCGATGCGAAATACGGCGAAGGAAAAATATTATTAACAAAATATTCATGTACCTACCTACAACGCAACTTAGAAAGCAGACTGATGATTGGCTTAGCATTATAATTTTAAATATACTAATGGCCGTATTCATAACAATTCAACAATAAACCTATTTGAGCTAAAACGACGTTAAAATTAGTCACTTTGATATTTGTATACGTAAGAAAGGGACAAAACACATTTTATTTATCAGAGACATTTTAAGTTTTATGAATAAGAGGGTTAAGCTTTAGTTAAGTAAGCAACATGTAGTATGTATTATTTTTTTCTGGAGTAAACAGGTAAATTTTTTGTTCGCTTTGTGAGATGTAACAGTGATAAAACCTTGTAAGTAGGTAATAACACGTTAGCTCTGTGCTTGGAAGCTAGCGTGCAATACGCATTGAAACCAAATTTAGAACGCGATACGTACGAGTATGTGTCAGATTGACCCCTTAGCGTGACTCACGGTCCGTTTCATTCAAACTGAATTCATTTTCATATTTAGAGCAACGGAACGCGTTATTATTATTAATTACGTTTTTTCGAACTTATCACACAGCCACGTGGTGGTTTTACTTGTTTTCTCCACCGCACCGATTTATAAGGTTTATTTTTAGTGGTAACCAAGTACACATGTGACGTTATTACGGTAATGTTGAGTCCTGGCCTAATTAATGTTTATGAAAGCCAAACCGTGTCAAGGGTTTTGTTACTTTCAGCTCGGGCCACGTAGCGAATTAGTTACTTATGACGAGTTGAAGTGTTGTGGGGGGACTAGGTACTACACCCAAAGGGAAGGAACTCAAACTCACGTGGTCCTATTACGAGTAGATACTCCTATTAGATTTTCACTGTTAGCGTATTTCCGTAGCGCATTGCGCTGAAAAATTACAAAAAGAACACTGCTAGACGACGTATTTATTGATGGTATGCTGTAATTGAATAAAAACTAGTGTCCGACCGAAAGGTTCGGTTTCGGCCAGTTTCGGCTAAAAAATCATGTTTCGGCCGTAGTTTCGGTTTCGACCAAAAAACGGCCGAACCTTTCGGCCGGGCCGAAACTTACGAAACGGTACTTCGGGTCGTGCCAACCGGCAATATGGCGTAGCTCGCCGGCCACCATCTCAGTGAAGTGACGCTTTGTGTGCTTGTTCTCGGAATTATGGTAACTTGTAGTAAATTTTGTTTTATTTTATACAACCTTCACGAGTTTCAGGTGTTACATTGTTAATATGTGTATTATTATTATATATTGTATAAAAGCGGTTTCACGTAATTTTTTCAACGATTTTTACAAGTCTACAAAAGGTTCTGTTGCGGTTTCGGCCGAAACTAGAGCCAAAGCCGAACCTTCGGTTTCGGTTTCGGCAAAAAAACATGTTTCGGTCGGACACTAATAAAAACCAATACACCCCCAGCAATTTATCACACAAACTTGCTATACACGGTGCCCGCGAAGAATCCGAAAGACTTAACCACGCATTCCTTAGATCAGGGGTCGGCAACCTTTTAGCAACCAATGGCCACATAGGAGCTAACTAAAATTACGCGGGCCGCACTTCTTAATTATTTGTAACTTTATCAGGCAATTCCAAAATTGTGAATTTAACGGCCTTTACATACAAAACAGGCAGGGAGGCTCGCGGGCCGCAAGCAAGGGTCTCGCGGGTCGCCTATTGCTGACCGCTGCCTTAGATCATTAGGAGCAAAAAATGTTATATGAACCCCAGACAAATCCGGCTTAGATAGAAGATATTACCAATTTTCATGTTTTTACTAAAGTGCATTAACCTCTTGTGATTGCGACGTTCCGGGATGTTGCCAAGTTTCGCGTCGCTATTGACAGTAGTTATAATAAAACGTATATCTATGTATTGCTGTCTCATTCCAACTATGGCAAGTTGTTGTGACAAATTGCTAGGTGTGTAATGGCCGTAAAACTCTATAAACCCCTCCGCGAGTTGATTTCGTGGCGAAAACTCCCCAACTAGGGCGTGTCCATATATTACGTCATCGTTTTTTAGCGATTTTTGACCCCCCCCCCCCCCTATCATCATCCTGTTAATTCCTTGAATGGACCCTCCCCTCGTAATAAAATGTCTACCGTCATCCAATGGTCAGACCCCCCCTATTTTGAAATGACGTAATTTATGGACAGCCCCCTAGCAATAATTGTCCTCACCACCGGAACGATATAAATTCCCAATAAAGGATATCGTCGTTTGACCCATTACGAAACAGGAACAGAGAATCGCCATAATTGCTTACATTCGATTCGTTAGTAGGTACCGGGCCCTCGGCTGCGGTTACCTATTCGGAATATTTCCCCAATTCCCGTTCGATGTAATCGGCAAATACTTATTTATGCTGTGAAGTTTTTCTTAAAGGGACTTCGTTTTCCTTACAATTTTTTCCCATTTGCGAAATTTATGATCCAATAATATGTATCAATAAGCTCTGTGAAACAAACTCATTCACTCACACACTCACTCACTCAACATTCATGCGCTCATTGCTCATCACACAAATATTAGCCCTTACCGAGATTCGAACCCACTATTAGACTAGGCTAAACTGGTCCTCATAAGATGGTTTTTGTTAGTGAGTTCCGTTGTTACTTTTCTCACATTGTCATATTTCATTTTCGCGTAGTCCAGAATCAGGATGTATTCGACCCAGCGACTAAATTACAATTGCTTCCTGACATTGTTTATAAACGTTCAACAGCGAAGTCTGATTTCACCAAACAGTTTGTATGGCAAAAAGTGGATTGTTTAATGTTAGCACTAGATAATTAATAACATGCACACGATAATGATACGTTAATTAATAGTTGATGATAACTATGGGTGAATTAACTGTGTAAATAGAACTTTCACTCGGAGTAATTTTTAAGTAAGGGGACAAATGTACCGCGGCTCGTGTAGCCAGTGACGTCAAGTAGTGCCGCTACGTCGTTGCCGTAAGGTACTTCGCTCAACATGTCGCGCGACACATGTAAGGCCTCTTCCACGTTTGTGCGGGCTCCGACCAGTAACTTTCTCGGTGGTGCGGGCTCCGTGTGATCTCTCATCTGTCTGAAGTCAGTACAGATTCTGTGCTACGCGGCGTGTCTAGATTTTAATGAGGCAGGATGCGCGGTGGCGGTACGAATGCGGTAGTGCGTGCGTACCGCATCGCGTCGGCGCAAATGTAATATTGACAGTACCTATACCGACACGTAAGGAAATCATGGGAGACATCAGTAAGCTCTCGGTAAAGTACAAAATTGCCAGACATCTCAACACAAAGTTGGAACAGTACTCAAGAAATTCTCCATTAAGACTGTATATACGCCGTTATCCAAAGTAGCGAATCAGATACGCAGTCCAAAGGATGTCATCCCGTACCAAAATTCCGAGGTCTACAAGGTGGAGTTGTGGGAGTGTTGATTTATATTGGCCAGACTAAGCGAAGCGTTCAAGAGAGAGTGAAGGAACATATATCGGCAGTCAAAAAACGACAAATAAACAAATCCGCAATAGCGGACCACCTACTAACCAGTGGATCGAATCATTGGATTGAGTTGCACAAGCCCGAAATCCTCTCTAATGAACGCCACTACTACCCGCGGATGGTACGAGAGGCAATTGAAATCAGGAAACACCCGAAGAACTTCAATAGGGATGAAGGTTTCAATTTATCGGCGACTTGGGGAAAAGTGATTCAGAAACTGAAATCTCGTATATCTTCGGATCTGTGCGCGGATACTGTAAGTGTTGTGTGCCATGCCCTAGACAATTAACATTAAAAATGGACGGGTAGTGGACTTATTTTGGGTGTACCCTCCATGTTTTTATCGACTTTTGGAGGGTAGTGAAGTATTGTAAACCCATATCTCTGTTGCCAACTTGCTGGGACGACAGTTATCTGCGACCATGACCGGTGCAACCCGTGTCGAAACGTCAGAAATAAAGGTAAATAAATATCGCGTTAGACCCGGAAAAACAGTATTTAAATATCTCAACACAGCTGGCAACACAGGACATAATATATCCTCCCTGTGTTTAAGCGAGTAGCAAATCAACTTTCAATGTTAGAGTAATCTTTGCAAAGAGGCGTCAATGCCGACGGCAATATTTCTTTATTAGCGTCTATTCTCCGGGGAACTTCGGGATCGGATTCTATTATATCTCGCTTAATAGCCTGCCAAACTTCACTTACTGTAATTTGGGCCATCTGAATCTTGGGTGCATATGCCTATACTTGGATCTGATATAGGTACATATGTATAGCATAATTGTGGGCGAAACGTGTCACGTGTAGATTCAGACGTTTTACATGCTGTAGTTTCTTAGTACGACTTCAAGTTGCATCAAAATAACGTTTCCAGTACATCATCGTCACCACTACTGGAGTTGCTGGACAAAGGCCTAGCTCCCCCAAAGGTTTCCACAAAGACCGGTCTTGCTCTGCCCGACACCAACGCTTCCGTTTAAATGGTGTTACTAGCACGTAACTGCGCGCATAGACATCGCTTACACGCTAATTCTGGCGTCAGTTCAGTCCATCAGCATGATGAGAGAATGATAGTGTAACCGTTGTGAATGACAGAGACAGACAGCTCATACTGATGGACTAAACTGACGCCAGAATTAGCGTGTAACCGATGTCTTATGGTCGCACCACACTTGGGGGTTCGTGTTCGCGTTGCGTCGTTGCCTCTCTTTCATTTGCCGTAGGAAGGAAAAAGATGCAACACGGAAAAAGACTGCAATTTGGACTGAATCTATATACCTAAAGATGCTACTAAAGAAACCTTGGTGTGACTGCTCAAACAGTGGTCGCGGGTTTGAATCCTGACTCGTGCATGCCTACCAATGAGGTGTTCGGAACTTGTGTAAGGAATATCATATGTATTTGGTTACCAGTAGATTTTCGGTAAAGGAAAATATCGTGAGGAAACAAGCATAAATCTGCGAAGGAATTCTAATTTTTATGGGAATTCCCCAATCCGCACTGGGCCAGCGTGGAGACTACTGCCCATTCCCCCTCATCCATCAGAGGAGGCTAGTACCCAGCAGTGGGGTGAGACTGTGGGGCGTATAGGCTGGTGATAGTAATGATGATGATGACTGACCAATGAAATTGAAAATAAGAACCTATTGTCCACCATTTTTCAATTTTACATTTTGTAATAATGAAAAATTTAATATTGTTTTAGGATCGCTTGCGGCGGAAAAGTGGGGAGTTTTGACTAGGTAGTTCTTAATTATCAAATATTCAATTCAATTCAATTCAATATTTATTGATAACATGGTTACAGGTCAATATTTACATACTTAATATTAATTTGAACATTTCATATAGCTACACAACATAAAATATTATACATTATTATTATATTAAGTATTATACGACGCAATACAGGCTGTTAGAGTGGTAACGGAAAAACATCGTCTGAACAAACAGGATTTACACCTTATTTTCATAGACCTCGAAAAAGCCTTTGACAGGGTACCACGGAGACTAGTTTGGCAAGCACTGAGAGAACAAAATCTGCCAGAAATCTATGTGCAATTAATACAGGATATGTACAGTAACGTCCGCACTAAAGTCAAGAGCCCTGCCGGCATAAGTAAGGAGTTTGAGATGAAAGTAGGAGTGCATCAAGGCTCAGCTCTCAGTCCACTACTCTTCAACCTAGTCATGGACCTTGTCACAAAGCAAATTCAATCCCCATTGCCCTGGAACCTTATGTATGCAGACAACATAGTCTTAATGGCCAATACAGCAAGCGAGCTACAGAACATACTGACATCGTGGATCAAGGCCCTTGAAGCGTACTGCTGTCTTATAGACATTACCCTTTGTCCGCACGGGCATACGCGGGTCACACAGAACTCCGGTTAGCGATCGCCATTTCTGCCATGCTACATTAACTCGGTGTGCAACGTCGGCCTCTATATCTGCACTTTCCGCTATTACAGAGCCTAAGTATTTAAATTGCGTCGTTTTTGGAACTTGCGTATTATCCGGATAGCTGACTATGGCTGGGTTGCTGACATTACCGAAACTGCATTGTAGGTGTTCTGTTTTGGAGCGACTAACTTTAAGGCCCGCCGCTTCAAGGGCCGTGATCCACGATGTCAGTATGTTCTGTAGCTCGCTTGCTGTATTGGCCATTAAGACTATGTTGTCTGCATACATAAGGTTCCAGGGCAATGGGGATTGAATTTGCTTTGTGACGAGGTCCATGACTAGGTTGAAGAGTAGTGGACTGAGAGCTGAGCCTTGATGCACCCCTACTTTCATCTCAAACTCCTTACTTATGCCGGCAGGGCTCTTGACTTTAGTGCGGACGTTACTGTACTAGGTACAGTACGTACGTACGTAGGTCGTAACTTGCACTGATATATGGAGCCGAATGCTGGCCAGTAAATAAGACACACCTGCAAAAACTCCATACGAATGAAATGAAGATGCTGCGATGGTCGGGAGGGGTGACGCGATTGGACAAAGTTCGGAATACATACATACGTGGCAGTTTCAAAGTGGCCCCCATATCTGAAAAACTCGCTGAAAGCCAACTTCGATGGTATGGTCATGTAATGCGGAGAGACGAGGAACATGTTGTACAACAAGCGTTGCGCCTACCAGAACGTAAAAAAGGTCGAGGACGTCCACCTGCTACCTGGTGGACCAGCATGACGAAACTACTAAAAGTGGAAAATTTACCCAACCCGACAACCCAGGTCAGATTGTCTTGGCGCCAACTAACTAGGAGAGCCGACCCCACCTAAAGTGGGAATGCGCTAAGAAGAAGAAGAAGATTATATTAAGTATTATCATTAGGTACATTTATCATTATTATATTAGGTATTATCATTACACATCATTGGATGATTGGCAAAGGAATTCGTCTAGAGAATAGTAGGCTTTGTTAGTCAAATATTCTTTAAGCCTACATATAAACAAACATTCTGATATTTCCAGTCGCTTAAGGTCACTAGGCAAACGATTATAAAGAGCGTAGCCGTGTTTTCATGGAAAATCGGCCCTTCAATACTCAATCATTCCACCAAATGTTTACTGTATTTTTTTTATTAAGAGGCCTCATGGCAAGTATTATTTCCTGTGAGTTTTAGCTTCCTATCTTTGTTATTTTCTGAGATATGATTTTTTTTAACTTTTTACGAAAACAAAAAAAAACCCACACTGGCTAATGCGATTTACGTAAACTTTTGGTACAGTAATCTATATGTAGAGAGACTCACGTATTCTTTAAATAATATTTTATTTTTTCAAAAAAAATCTTGGATAAATGTAGGAAATAAAACTAAAGATTTTTTTTTTTGCGGGCAGGCGTATCCCAGGGCATTCTAGCCATTATCCTTATAACTACATACATACACATAATACAGCGTCAGTATACCAAATTTCAGCTAGTTATGAAGGGTTTTATGTTTATAATTATAATATAACCTACTCCTGAGCTAATAAGGAATATTATGTTTTGTGTGCCTAGTAAAATAAATATATTAAATAAATAAATAAATGTTCTTCTCGCACACCGCTCAGCTACCTCGCACTGCTCTGGTTGTTATTCACCCTATGCAAGTAAATAAGACATTATATATACTGGTTTTATAAAGTCTTACTCGAACTTTTAATTACTTGAGCTGGAATCGAGTTATAACTTCGTGAAGAGTTTCGAATTCAATCCATATATAAGCGAAGTCTTATTCAGGGCAAAGCCTCGACTTTATATCAAGGACCTATATATAATACTTTATATATTAGTATCCTTGACACCTACTCTAAAAGAATTGGGGTCAGCGATGCATTATCCTGGGTCAGACGGTACTTGTCTCGCCCACCCGAAGTGTCGACCTTTAGTTTATGATGCTTTGTTTTATTTATTGCAATATCGAGTTGTACATATATTTAGTCCTCGTCATCGATTTCGATGACGGCTATCCTAACAATTTTGGATTATTTAGCCCTATTATGAGCTGTGAAAATCCTTTTTTCATCAATACATATACTTCGATTTTTTTAGCATTAGAAATTCGATAAACAAAGAAGCAGGTGTCGTAAACCTGTTTCTTCAGAAGTTAATAATAAAATATTAAATTATTGTGTACCACTCGGGCCGGCTTCGGATAGATCCATCGGCGGTGAACCGCACCATCAACGAAAGATAATAACAATACCAACAACAATAACAAATAACTTTAACGGAAAACAATGAAACTTAAAAAACTCAAAACAACAAGATTCTGGGATAATGACAAAGTATCGCACCTGCATTCGCATGACATACGAGATGAGAGTGACGTTTAAAAACAAAGATGAACAATGTACTGGCGGACATTTTATCCGACCGAATGCAAATGTCAAAACGCTAAACTCTTATTGATGTGGGATACGATCTCTTCAATTTAGTCGCAATTTATGCGTTTAAAACGTTCCGTTTGTTTGAAATCTCTGCTTCTCTGGGTTTTTTATCATGCAATTTTTTTGCGATACATTAAAAATAACACAAATAACATATTAATGCCATATTATTAAATAATCCTTTTAAGTAAATGCAAATTACACATTTTGCTATCGTCTAATAATAATGCAAAATGCTTTAAAAAATGTTTTCATAGTTTTCCACTTATTCCGCCGCATTTACGGTAGGTATCGTAAAACGTGTTCTATAAAAAACCTTACACTTACTTCTGTAAAGGTCTTTCTAATGCTAAAAAAATCGAAGTATAGTATAAAACAAAGTCACTTCCCGCTGTCTATCTGTCTGTCCCTATGTATGCTTAGATCTTTAAAACTAAGCAACGGATTTTGATGCGGTTTTTTTTTTAATAGATACAAAAGAAGGTTTATATGTATAATACAAACCATACATGCATGTATTATACATGTAAACCCGTGCGAAGCCGGGGCGGATCGCTATATAGTTGTGTATAAAGCGAGAATAGTGTAAGCGCCCTTAATATTTGACTTTTATTATTATTATGTTTTGGCATTGACGTACACAGCTGATTTCGGCGGACAAAGTAAAAATTATATTAACTTGACCTGTTCGTATGTTCGAGTATGTAAGTATGTACATATGTAAGTTGTCCGACAATATTTGCAATCCATTTTTCAGTCACTTGCCGTTATCCGATTGAGCTGAAATTTTGGGTATTAGTATAGTTTGGACGACAATTCAATATTATCGTACCATCGAGTTGATCTGATGATGGAGACAGAAGGTGGCCATGGGAATTCGGTATTTAACCGACGTAACCCCGTTGAGTTTGGGCTCGTTAGAATCGTCTGAATGAGTAGTTGATGATGGTATACAGAAAAGTACAGTCGGCAATAAAAACTTGTACGAAAAATGAAATTTTTGACAGAAACCTATTTTAACAGAAACTTATGTCGTAATTGTTTGTTCTCAGGTGGTACCGCGGTTACTTGGCTCACTAGTGGGTGGGGCCATGAGTCCGACGCAGCATCTCGAGCAGCAACAAGCCCTCGTCAAGCAGTTCGCTGAGATACTGGAGTTTGTCCTCAAATTTGACGAGTACAAGGTACGTGACAACTTAAGTCATATGTAAACATTGTGATTAGAGTTAACGAAAATATACCAACTATACAATAGCCTACACGATGTTATTCTGGAACTAATCGTGCACAAACGATATAGAACACTATTGCTATATACACGTGTGGCTCGTTTCACGAAGCTATAATTTTACAAGTATAACTGATGGCAACACTGGTCAAATGGGCAAGCACCTCAGTGTTGCCAGTTTTTTTTACACCACGTCGGCGGCAAACAAGCTTACGGCCCACCTGATGGTAAGTGGCTTATACTTCGTTTATACTTTAGTGAAACGGGTCACTGATGGTCAATATTATTTGACTCCCATGGCAAGCAGGGTCACTAAATATTAAAGTAAATTCCCAGTAACCTAAATACACAGAGACCGAGCCTAAATATTTTTTACCCAGCTTCAACTTACCACCACCATTGTTATAATAAGGAAAACATACCAATTCCCTTCTGACTAGGCATCACTCATCCCAGATTATGTAATACAAATGTATAAGGAAAATACTAAATATAGACATGCAACGTGACGTTCAGGCCGTCATATTCGTAGCAGGCTAGGTATTCAACGGAAGATTAAAACAAAGCTCCCCGTCTAGAGATGGACCGGGCTGAATCCCCATTGTCTTTGTACTCGGATGCGTCTGCAGGCCTGTGCCTTCCATTTAATTATTACAGTTTCATAGTTGGGTCACACGGATATTTAGCTTCGCGTCTCTTCTGTCCTATGTGGACAGTGCAAAAGCCTAATTTTTGGTTGGCCTCTTTATCCGCATAAAAAGCGTCTCCTCTTCCATTCTATGCGATAAAAACATATTAAATATGCACGTAAGCCCTTAACTATTGACAACAGGAAAGACGACTTTTGTTTTTCTGACACTGTATGACCCAGTTGTTTATTGTAAATGTGTAAGCAGTAATAAAGAGAATATGCAGCTTCACGATGCAAGTTAGAGATGCTAGTGACTTATCTACATATAACGCACTTGCGTTGTTCGAGTGATAGAGATATATGTAGAGATAAACGAACTGCCATTTTCGGGCGTTCGCGGTAGCAGCTCAGCTGGTCGATTCCGTAACGATTCGTACGTATGTAACTAGGTAGGTTATGTACTGAACTCGTACTTAGATCTAAATGTTATTCTTTGTATGGAAAAATGACACACAATGATTGAGTTGTCCTAACGGTCGTTCGAAAACTTACCCAATTACCCCTCTGGTGTCGGGTTTTAGGTGGATCAAACGAAAACCAGTGCTATCACTGATTTTCGTCCCATAGCTACAGAAGAGGCAAGAGGTATATACCTATGCTCCGCGAATATTGGACTTAGGTTCTGCGTTATTCAAACTGACTCCAGCACCCTTAGCGTGGGATTGAAGTGAGTCGCGTCTACTATCGACGCTACCGCCTATCGTCAAGATTTAGTATGAAAAGTCTATACACCGCCCCTGGTGGTCACTCATAGAACTAAAAATTCAAACTGTAACGTGAGTCACTTATACATTACTTAATTCGCGATCGACTTCACGTTCGTTCACGATTTTCCAATATTCAACCTTATATTACTAGCATTTATCGTTTTAATTTAAATGTTTGTCGGTTATGACATTACAGAATACGCGCATCGCGACGTCGACAGTGTCGACTGTCGATACAATATGGCGGCGCGGGGGCCATTTATTTGCATTTTTAAATACAAAATACGCGACAATCCGAATTTTGCGGATATATGTTGTCAATTCAAAACCCTTATTTTTATAAGTTCTTTAATTTGAGATAAATTTCGATCGGATCTACGGTAACTCTTGACGGAATAATACGATATCACGGGCCATTTTGCAAGTGAAATAGTAAACTACAGTCGCGACGGTATTCTTCGATTCGAAATGTCTCACACTACCGTTTGGTATAGTACGAATCGAACGTTAAATTACGCATCGAAAACTAAACGCAAAGTGCCTAACGTTTTGCAGTTGGTTTCGTAGTCCAACGGCAGTGTGAGTTACAAGTTATACGGGTCGAATCGAAGAATACCGTAGCGAGATCGAAATCTATTCGAAGCGCGTTTATTCGATCTCGTATTAGTTACGTTAGGTTACGATTTTATCTCACAATAAGGGTACAGTTCATTCCAGTTAAATCTACCTCAAGGGTAATAAAGCTAAATACATAAAGGGGGTCAAATTGGTAACTATCGGCGGCCTCTATTTACGAGTATTACTATTTTTTGCTTGGTTCACTTAAAACCCGATACCTTGTTAACTCCTTCAATCAAGCACCAATGAAAAATTATTAAACTCGATTTAGTTAGCCATGAAACTTGGATAGACAATCAACTTAATTTAAAACAAAAATAGGTATAACTATATCAAATCGATGCGCTGTGTATTTGTCACCCAACCGTGGTTGTTGGAGGGTAAATTAAACACATCCTCTACCACATTGCCTGTATCAAATGACTCATCAATAAAAAGTGGGAGTTATACATATCGACGGTGGAAAGGCAAAACCACTGAAGCGACATTTTTTGAATTTTACAGGAGAGCATTTTAAAGTTTTTTTTTTGATAAAAAAATTCGTAACTTTTTTTTTGTTAACTTAGGGCGTTGAGTTATATGCACGTGTTATTTCAAATTATAATAACTATTTAATAAAAATAACGTTATTCTCCTAAACAAGGCGGGTTCAAAAATAAATGTCGCTTAAGTGAAAAAGCCCCCAAAAAAATCCCGGAAGAACCATTGAAGCGACACCATCATGCGACAACAGTTATTTTCAACATGTCCGAAGAAACACTTAAGTACCTTATCTTATGAAATATGTACCTGGAAGAAACACTTTAAGTGATATGACATCGAAAATGAACGATTTTTAAAAATACTGTATGCGACCATGGTTATGATTGAGTGTACGGTTAAGTGACACAGGTTAGATTTTACTCAAAAAGTGTGTCGCATAAAGTAACATTTTATAAATTTGGCGCTTATTTTTGTATTACCTTAAGCGACATAAAATACATCAGATCGCCGGCTCAATCGACGGAGAAAAAAACGCTGATTTCAACGATATATATAACTCTATTTTGACCAAAATGTCGCTTCAGTGGTTTTGCCTTTCCACCGTCGAATGACGAGTACGAGGCCGTAAGTCACGCACAAATATATCGTAACAGTTCGATTCGAGAAATATAATGCAGTGGAATTTACTTACGAGATCATTGCTGAGAGCTACAATAAACTTGCTGTTTAGGATACCAAGGGGACTGCAAACGAGCTGATTGTTTTTATTTACGGGCTTATTTATTGCTGTGTTTACAAGTGTCTTTGTCAAAGACAAAGTTACGCTTGCGTGAAACTGGGTTATATTCTGAACTAGAGGGTTCATTGTAGAAAAATTGCCGTCTATTCACTCACCACACGGGAGACTTGCCTGGGGGAAAACCAGGAGAAACCTCGCGACGCAAGGAAACATTTACTGCTAAAAGGATCGACCACACCAAAGCTTAAAATGCGCTGATGACGTAGCGTTTCCGCAGTAATATTGACTCGTACAGTCGCGAGCTTTAATTTGGGACCCACCTAAGGTGAAATATCGTATAGCCAACTGAAGACATTTAGAGCTAATATTTTAATGTAGTGTCATAAAGTTTGCCATAGACAACTTACGTTTACCTACACGTGTCTAGGGGCAACCTATGTTCTGAGGGGCAACCGCTCAGTGACGTCAACCGGGCGCAACGAGTCAAACGATCGTTTCCGATTTTTTCCGACTAATTGTCACTCGTCTTTTTGGCCCAGCCCTCTGGCCATATTTGTTATTCGTAAATTATATTTCGTGAAAATGTCAGTTTTCTCAATGTTTTGTCTGACACATGTTCATAAATAGAAAACCGTAATGATAGCTTTTTGCAAAGCGGTTATCAATTCAAGGGCCCATTCGATAAGACATTTAATTGTCTTAACTTGACACTTAACCGCTATTGTTGTACTGAAATTTTCGACCTTATTGCATTGTGAATGTTCTAACAACATTTGAAGGAAATGGGTCCAAAATTAAAGCTCGTGACTGTACCTATGACTCGTACTTATGATATGACGAAAAAGACGTTACGGTGATTACGCGACGTAAAACTCTGATGTAATCTGTTTAAGAGAGAACATTGGTTATGATGGCTTGGTGGTAGTGAATGGGTACCAGGACGACTAAGTAATTAAAATCTGCTATACTTTATAGGTAGGTATATGGTTCTAATTCACAGGCATAATAACTATATTGTACGGAAAAAGCTAGCCACATACTGTATAGCTAACTCTTCAATTATTTTACCACTGCCAGTACCTAAAGTTTCGTAAATCTCCCCGTACAATATTTTACCGCAAAAAGTAAATAATGCCGGCTATTTGCTAAGTGATTGATAACACTCCAGAAGACTGGTGTGACTTTGTGTTGACCTACATAGCAAATATATCACAGCAGTTTTCATCATTTATGTTGTCATTTCATTCTATCGACAGCATCATTTTTTATGAGACTAACTGCAATTAGAGCACTCCTCTTAATATGTCATGTCATGAACGAGAAGGAAAATAAATAATTTCGACTAAGTGTTGAAAGTCAATTCATCAATTTTATTTATAGAGGTTATATCGTATTGACTCAACAGATGACTAGATGATTTTATAGTTATGAATGTAATAATTTGCAATAGTTATTATTTTCGCTTCTGGCATTATTGTTTGCTCTTCTCTAAAGTCTAAACCATTGTAGCTAGAATAGCTAAATCAACATCACAATTGACGAAATGATTGATGTCCTATTGTTATGTAAACACAACATAGGAGTGTCAATAGGGAACATTACTGCAATGTTCTGCCGTCAGAGTGCAGCACTATCACAATTAGTAAACAGTTTTTTTGACAAGTTTGACAAGTCCTTCAAAGCTCTGGATCAAATAGGGAAGAAAATATTTCAATAAATAAAATGCATCAGTGCTGCGTAATTGGATGCAAGAATGAAGGGCATCATTAATTTCCTAAGGAAACGATGATACGAAAACTATGGGAACCGGCAATACGTCGTAAAGCAAAAAAAAGCCCTCAGGATGCCATTTTAATATCACAGTACAGGTATTTTACACACGAATGATAATAAAACGATTGTGGTCTATTAACGCGTTTTCATCAATTATTTGTTATTGTTTGTTAGGTAAATAAATATGACATTGTACGTCATGGCGGTTTGTTTACGGGTTGTGTTAGTGTCGCCCCCTACGCAGAGCTCTGCGTAATGTTCCCTATTGATATAATTAGATCATTTGTTTAAATTAACAATTGGCTTAAATTCGACAACTGTCAAATAACACTGCAGTCGTTCAATTATTTCTCGAGAAAGACTTGAGATAAGATGCTTCCATAATAATTGTCTTTTAAAATTTAGCTTTTGGTACAAGCTTTTATTGGCGACTGTACTTTTCTGTATACCGTCAACTAAATAGTACTCTTTGAGACGATTCTAACGAGCCCAAACTCAACGGGGTTACGTCGGTTAAGTACCTACTGAATTCCCATGGCCACCTTCTGTCTCCATCATCAGATCAGCTCTATGGTATAGCATGGCCAGCATAATATTGAATTGTCATCCAAACTATACCTTTACCCAAAATTTCAGCTCAATCGGTTGAAGATATCTGCTTCAAAATTGAGTTGCAAGATTTCACCCGAACAAACATACTTCGTTACATACATTGCAAGTTTGTAAAAATCTACGCCAATTCTTGAGACTTTGGCACTCCGGTGGTTCTAAGACCACGGTCGGCGAAGCAATAGCTTTTTCACACCTCTCATTCAGAAAAGTAAGTTTTTGTCCCCGACGAGAGGGAGCAAAATGCTACTTTTCTGTTCAAGCTACTTTTTTAATCTATTCTTTGGCTTGTAGCATTTACGCAATGTGCCAATAGAATCTTGATAAAATAATCGATTGTAATTTCATCGTAATCGACAAACGTATATATACGTTTGTCGATTACGATGAAATTACATGAAGATCATCATCATATCAGCCGAAAGACGTCCACTGCTGGACATAGGCCTCCCCCAAAGAGTGCCAAAATGACCGGTCCTGCGCCACCCGCTTCCAGCGGACTCCCGCGACCTTTACCAGGTCATCTGTCCACCTTGTGGGGGGCCCTACCCACGCCGCGCTTTCCGGTACGTGGTCGCTAATCGAGAACCTTTCCGCCCCAACGGCCATCGGTTCTACGTGCAATGTACGTATATATATATATGAGGATATTTTTTTAGTATTTTTTTGTTTTGTTTGTTCTATTTTTATTTTTTTTTATTTTTGTTGTTTTGTTTGTTTGTTTTTTTTTCAGTTTGTGTTTTTTAGTTAGTTTTTTTTTTGTTTTCTGTTAGTTTTTTTGTTTTTTTTTGTTTCTTTTGTAATTTTTTTTTAGTTTTTTAGTTTCGTTTGCATCGTTTTTTAGTTTCGTTTTTTTTTGTTATTTTTTGTTTTTGTTGTTGTTTGTTTTTGTTTTGGTTTTTTTGCTGTTTTTTATTTTTTTGTATTATTGATCGTTTTTTTTGCTTTTCTTTTTTTGTATTTTTTTTTCGGTTTTTGGTTATTTTCTTTTTTATTTCGTTTGTTTTTTGTTTTTTTGTTTCGTTGTTTTTTTGTTTTTGTTGTTTTTCTTTTTTTGTTCTTTTTTTTGTTGTTTTTTTTGCAAATGTTTTCCTCATAGTCGGTGTGAAAAGTTACATGTGTCACTCAGGAGCAAAATTATTTTCATCTTGGGCGTTAACACTTGAATCCCTCACTACGCTCAGGATCCTACGTTAGAATCCCTCGCTACGCTCAGGATTCTATTTTAGGATCCCTCGCTACGTTCAGGATTCAATACACCGCCCTCGCCGTAAATATACTATTTTGCTCCCTTGTGACACAAATAACTATTTTCTATTCGGGGTGATTTCATTCCAGGACTACGACTCTACGCCTCTATTTATATTAGGTCGTTGTTATTTATTTACTTATGTGAACAAATGGCAATCAGTGACATTGGGCCCATCTGACCCTGCCTCAGAAGTCGTTGCTCTCTGACTCACGCGAAGATAGGAGGAAACAAGCAGAATCTGAGAATTTCTCACTTTTCGTTGTTAAACTTTATTATGTGCAGTTACGAATCGAAATATTTATGTGTTTGTTTTGCTCTAAAATATGTGTTTTCTAATTCATAAGTTAAGGGGCGTCCATTCATTACGTGAGGCGGTCAAGGGGGGGCCGAGCCGAATCTCATCTAATCTTACTTTGGGGAGAGAGCGGGTCTCAGCAAATATCACGTTTTTTTTTTCGCAAGAAACAGAGTAGCCGAACCCGCGATCAGTGCTGCAGTGTTGTCACATCTACCAACTTTTTGGTAGATCGGTCGTATTTTGCCTTCGTTCTACCACCCTCGACCTCAAATTTACCTATTTTTGAAAAATCTCACGTGAGATTGGGGGGTGGGGGAGGGGGATGAGCCAAACTTACTCAGAACCTCAGAAAATTGTATAAAAACGCCTCACGTGAATAATAGTCTAGTAGTAGAAATCTAAACTATCAGGTTGTGTTTTTAACCACTTCCAAAAAGATGGAAGGTTTATTCCACCCAGCGCGCGTTGGTGTGATTTTTTTAAATCTCCTCTAAACCAATAAAGTTTTAAAGTAAACATTTTTTTCTAAATAACAAGATATCGATGTGTACCTACTGTATTTTATAATAAATAATTTTCGCGTTCTTTTGCATTAACTTTGATTATTTGCCTAAAGTTTGTATAAAAATAAAATAGGTTTAAACATACCTAAATACATATCAATAAAATATAGGTAAAGGTATTACGAAAAACGGGTAGCTCAAAAGTAGGTACCTGCAACCGACGAAAATGTATGATTAGTTATATGGATAAAATGTGAGCAAAGCAAAAGAAGAATGTATCGTAGCATTGATCATGCATTTGATTTAATAAATAAATAAATCAATCAAATAAATAATCTTCCCGTGGGTGTCGTGAGAAGCGACTAAGGGGCTCTTCTTTCGTGATATGCCATAATACATACGCTGAAGCGTTGGCAAGTCACTGCATCCTCAGCCTCCATCAGTCGTATCGATTACACGATCCACTGATGCCAGGGGGCTGGGAACGAGAGAGTGGGTTTCTAGGAGCGCAACTACTCGTATTTACTCACTATAATCTCATCACGCGCCGATGATCCTAGCAAAGTTTAACTGGACACCGAGTTCAAGTCATATCAGGGCTGACGCCCGCAACTAGCTATAGGGTCGCCATCGCTGGCCACGGCGTGGATAGCTATAATATATACAGTCATGGCCAGATAATTAAGAACATGATTTTTTTCCCCATACAGTTGCATACAAATATAACTTTTCAAATTTAATGATGATTTAAAATATGTTTGGCCAATTTTTCTGTGTATAAATAAGATTTAATTCAGTTTATATAAAAGTTCTGTAAAAGTTGTGCTTAAAAGAATACGGATGGTCAAATGGACAGTTTTTACGAGTTAATACTGTAATTAGGAACAATGTATGAAATTATAAAAAAGTGTTGATTTGATCGAGTGTATTTTTTAAAGTCTAAATTTTACAGAAGCTCTTTTGCAATATATTAAATACTGTTTAAACACGGTTACTTCCGTATAATCAGAAACAAAATTAATCAAACACATTATAAATTATCATCAAATTTGAAAAGTCATATTTGTATGCAACTGTATGGGGAAAAAGATCATGTTTTTAATTATCTGGCCATGACTGTTTATATATATATACATATATTATGTACCTATGCATGAATCTTATTATATAAGTATGTATGTGCAATACCAACTTTAGCATCCCTATTTCAAATGCTTGAGCTACAGCTATGGTATCCAATTCAATTAACTCGCGAATCAATCGAAACAAAGACACATCTATTTATTCTGCAATCACTTTGAATAGCTTCTGTTGAATCGTTCGTTAAAATAAACAAAAGAACTCTGATAGACGTCAATCGTAATAAAATAAAAGAGCAGAGAGAAGGCACATATCGAATTGTACATTACATCATATACTCGTACCTAGGGCGGCAAAGTAAAGAATACCTCAGGTCGCAATAGGGTAGTTGACTCAAATTTTATTATTGATCCTGAAGACCAAAAATTATACGGTACAATTCATTAGAATAATGTTAAAATATCTCAAAAAATACGAAGCTACACCTGTTTAGCTAAAGAGAGATATATCTGCAGGTTCGTGACGTCACGAACGGCCATAGTACCTAAATGTCATTCGTTCCATGTGAATGTACGTTTTGCGGTAAAGCGGCCAAAATCCCTCCCCTTACTTTGGACACTTAGAACGATTTGTTTAGTTATTCTGTTGTAGTACCTACTTTTTTCTGCAGTTTACTATATTATTAATCCTTTTCGATAAAATTTACAATGATTGTTGTTTTTTTTTTATTGTAACTATTTGATGTAGCCTGAGCCGAACATACGATCTGAGGATTCTATGTTACCGCCCGTGGCGCGTACAAAATTTGACGTCTTCCCCTGGCGCGAAAAAGAGAGATTTTTTTACCAGCGTTGCGGGTGGTAATTGGTGCTTTATAGCCTGGGGTGAAGTAACTAAATATACGTCAGTCACAAATTGTGAGCCGTAACTAGAATTCCATATCAGAGTGTTTTTCTCACACTGTTCTAATGAATGTGATGGTAAATATTGTTTTTTCGACAGAATCACACAGCTGCATTTGTTCCATTGACATTTCAACATACAATACTAATTAGGTTTTAAATTCAACGTACATTTAAATATTCAGATATCAAACTGTGGCCCTAATTTTACATGATTCGGAACCATTCTGGCGCTGACCAATAACACAGCTACTTACTTAAACCATTCGATTTTATTATTTTTACCTAAACCGACAATCATGCTCTTACTCTATGTCAACTAGATACTTATCGTTGTTCTTATTCTCTTATTAAGGCGACGTGAGCTCCGAAAAAGGATTTAAAAAAAAATCTTGTTTGGATTATAATACGGCTGCCCTAAATTTAATTAGCAATCTTGAGACCTTTCTCGAGGGAAATCAGCTATTCGAATCCTGAGTTTTTGACTTTCACTCGATAGAAAAAAATAACGAACATTGGTCTAAAATACACTAAAAAAAATGTCATGTTTGAGGGAAATCAGCTATTACTTTTTTATTTATTAAAACGCACAAAGAAATAAAATTAAGAAACATGATATCCGCGATTCCAAACACGCACTTCCATCTCGCTCACGCTTATGCTCAGTGAGAGAAGACCACGAACCTACGTCCCCTTAAGCTATGCTCTTGTCGGTGTAGGTAAGTCAAAGTAGGCCCTCCATCTACTGCGCTCCCACGCAACCTCTTTGACATCTTGTCTTATTTAGTACGACCTAACATTAACTCTTCTTGAGTTGCTCTATGTAGTTTATTATAGGCCTTCTTACTCGCTTCCTCTGTATCCTTCCTTAGATATCGTTATTAGACGAGTATGTACATAAAGCCCAAGACCCGAAACGAAATCCTCGTGCTCGTGCTCGTGTCATAACAAATATAATTTACTATTACAGGGTTTCGAACCAGAATCGATAACTTCGCAGGCAGGGCCATTCACAATACCAAAAACACGACCATGAAATGATTGGATGATGTCATGTTAGATGCCAAAATATTTAGATTATTGAATTGCGTTAGTCAACACTACGGTTGCGAGATATTCGAACATTAGTCACCGACCAACAAGGCAATGTAAACTATCATCAGCGAATCCAGCATTACATAGAAAGTCGACCTTCGACTGACCTTGCATGACTGAGTCACACTTATTATCCCGTGAATTAACTTATTCGACAAGGTTGTTGTAGTTTTCTTTTGCCGGAAACACTTTGTTTACGCAAGAGCTGCGTGTGAGTGGTGTTTCTGAAGTTCTTTGATAATTCATCCGCTATGGATTAAACGGTATTTCCCATTGTTTATTTTTCTCAGCTCTCTGTTCTCGGACCTTTGCTAAATAAAAAAAGATGATATTTTTTAATACATTCTAGCACAACGAACAGTTACGACCTCTACGATATTCCTCTTATACTTCAAGCGATATTTGAGAAATTACCACCACTCGTATATCGTAGTTCGCAGGGCGTGAGTGGATTCTTGTAAAATATGCGACTATGTATAAATAGTCGTCGCTGTCGTATCCGACGACGGCGACCCTTAGGTACATTTTTCTCTGATGAGCAAGTGTATGGCTTGCAAAGCGGAACATAGTTTCTACGTTCGGTCGCACTGTTTAATTTGATTCGATTTGCGACCATTACCGTCGCTCCCATCAGCCTTACAAGCCTCGTGCGTAAGTGCGGCACCTTTATGGATGCTGCTTAAATCATCATTTATAGATGTCAAAAGCCAACAACAACAACAAGACGAAAAAAACCGTGAGTATAACTACAAATTAGTTATACGGTTTTTTTTCACGTTCGAAGAAACAACTCGACTGCCTTCTGCTCCCTGCTCGTTCCTGGTAGAATAAATTTTGTATGTCAACGCGGTTAGCACAAGGACACAAGCGCAACTTTTCGCGAGAATCTTGTTCTAGCCATGTAAAGCTTTGTTATTAGGTAATCGGTTGGTAAGGCCTCGGTTTTACATGGCGTTATGCACCCACATAGGCAGACGAAAATTTGCATGATATTTATACTATACATGGGCATGATTTCGTTAACAATAAAATGTTTACGAGACATGATTACGTCGATCAATCAAGCCTGCCCACACCCGCCCAACAAAAGGCCCGTAGACCAGTTGATCCAGTGTAACCCACACAATTATTAATGGAACCAGTAAATACACCTACTTATAAGGTTTTTAAATATTGAATTATAATACAATAGTGTCGTGACTGCATCGACAACGTCAGATATGGTATTGTATTGTATTATTTATTGGTAAATATTGTCATTTACAAGTCATTTACAATCAAAAAAGTATCACATTACATGTCAATTCTATATAAATATAATTATTTAATAAGTGAATAACTATCCAATTAATTTATGCATTAATAATTTATATACCTACATAGGTAAAGTACTAACATTTTAATAAGGGGCTGCATTAAATTAGGTGCGCGACTGAGCCAATGTCTTGTGGCCATCAAAAAACTCGTCGATGGTATAGCAAGCCATTTCCAGTAGAATAGCTTTTAGTTTGCAGACAAATATTGTGACTGTGTAATGATGATACCTACGAGTATGTATTGTATCGGACCAACCATTCCATGCGCTTTGCCTAGGAACTCCCAACCAGAGGCCCAATTTTGGAATTGAAATGATATGTGAATCTTACCTTCTTACTTTAGCGCATATCCAAGTGTGTATATATGTGTGATGTGTGTGTGTGTGTAATAAATATTTAGATAGGTAGGTATATGATTATTTCAAAAAGTTGCTGACGGACATGTTTTTCTCTCTTCGTACCGGTTAGTAGCCTGCTTCCGGAGCCAGCTACCGAATGGGAATTTAAAATCCCTTAAGACCTGAATACGAAACGAGATTTATTTTTACCGTTTCGTAGCCAGCTTTCGGAGCCAGCTACCGAATGGGAATATAAAATGCCCATAAGAGCTGAATACAAAACGAGATTTATTTTTACCATTTCGTAGCCAGCTTTCGGAGCCAACTACCGAATGGGAACTTAAAATCTCGTTTAGGAGCTGGATACGAAACGAGATTTATATTTACCGTTTTGTAGCTAGCTTTCGGAGCCAGCTACTGAATAAATAAAATAAATAAATCAATATTTGCGGACAATGTTACACAAATCGACCTAGTCCCAAACTAAGCAAAGCTTGTACATGAGTACTAGACGAAGATAAACATACTTATATAGATAAATAAATTCTTAAATACATAGAAAACATCCATGACTCAGGAACAAATATTCGTGCTCATCACACCTCTTGCTTTGTAGGCAGCGTCACTACCAACTAGGCTAAAGCGGTCGTCTGGGAATGGGAATTTAAAATACCGTTTAGGAGCTGGATACGAAACGACATTTATTTTTACCGTTTTGTAGCCAGCTTTCGGAGCCAGCTACTGAATGGGAATTTTAAATCCCGTTTAGAAGCTGGATACGAAACGAGAATTATTTTTACCTATATTCGTAGCGAGATCCTTAAATAAATTTGAGTACAAGAGAAATTGTATAGTACCCAATTTTATAAAAAAATATTTTTTTAAGGAAAATGTCTTATATTATATTACGGGACAATCTTACACAAATCAACCTAGGCCCACGGTAAGCTCAATAAGGCTTGTGTTGTAGGTACTAGGCGATGATATATATAATAGATAAATACATATAGATACTTATATACATGTATAACATCCATAACTCAGGAACAAATATTCGTGATAAACACACAAATAAATGCCCTGACCGGGATTCGAACCCGGGACCTCCAGCTTCGTAGGCAGAGTCACTACCCACTGGGCTACGGAGGCCGTTATTATACATGAAAATAAAGTTAACTTGTATATTTTTAAACAATGTATGAAAAGCGACGAATTTATGAAGATATGGTGCGGCGAAGGAGAAAATTTTAGGAAAGACAATAATTTAGAATTAGGATTTAAAAATTAACCTTTTCGTTGGTCGAAAAAAATCCAACCTATCCGGAATTTTTAAATGTTTTACGATGTAGCAGATGAATAAAGAGTTCATGAATTAAAATAACAAGCATAAAAAGTTTAAAAATCTATATCCCGACTCCCGAGTACGGAAAAGTAAATAGAAATAAAAAAAACTTTAGTGTTTTAACCATGTTACATAGATTTAAGGAACTATGAATATTTTTATATTTATTTGAACTCGAATTTTTTTTTTCATTTGATAACGCTATGATAGCTTAATATTTTTTTCATAGTCAAGCACTTATTTGTATGTGACAGCCACCACGTTTTTATTTTTCATACAAAATGTAGCCTATGCCCGGAGTATAATTTTGAATCGATTGACACCCCATTTATCAAACTCGGTTTAGTATTTTAAACGCTACAGTGGAACGTACACAAATACAAACATACTCTGCTAAAACCATATCCCTTCCTTTCGGCTTAGTCGGGCAAAAAGACAAAATAATACAAAGAACTGGATGAGAATTAATATGGCCATTAATGATTTGAATACCGATATAATTACAACTGGCCATTGTATCGAAAATATAAGTCCCTTTGTGTCTTAGTTGCAATAAATAATTATGTTGAATAAATATATAATACTTTTACAATTCTATATATTGATTTAATCTTTCATGATTTTCACTCATAATTATTAGCAAAAAAAAACATTATCTCAATGCGGGTCCAGTTCCTAAACGGGTTTTTAAATTCCCATTCGGTAGCTGGGTCCGAAAGCTAGCTACGAAACGGTAAAAATAAATCTCGTATCGTATGCAGCTCCTACACTGGATTTTAAATTCCCATTAGGTAGCTGGCACCGAAAGCTGGCTACGAAACAGTAAAAATAAATCTCGTTTCGTATCCAGCTAGTAAACGGGATTTTAAATTCCCATTCAGTAGCTGACTCCGAAAGCTGGCTACGAAACGGTAAAAATAAATCTCGTTTCGAATTCAGCTCCTGAACGGGATTTTATATTCCCATTCGGTGGCTGGCTCCGAAAGCTGGCTACGAACCGGTACCCGAAAACGTTTACCATTCAACCGTTCGATTAAACAAACAAACACGTCATATGAAAAATAACACAAACGAATATTATTTGCTCAGATACGATCGAACACAATTGAATTTTTCTTTGTGCTTGTTATGAATCTCTCAAACAATGATGGATCAACAAGATGTGAATGCAACGAAGAGTCTTTTTAATGATTCAATAATTTACCAAATATTTGCATGTTTTGTTTTCGACGTGAAACGAATGACCGGAACTCAAATAGTTGCTGCAGGCGCGTTATGGTCGTGTGTATCACGTTAGCAGAAGATAAAGCGTTTAACACTTCCTATCAAATTATGTCAGAAAGTGACGAATGCTTGCGCGGTGAAATGGATATGAGCTTCATATAGGCCCGAAAATAACGTACCTATCGACAATAGTAGTCGTGTTCCTTTTTATAATTTTTTTTGTTTAGACATGTTATTGGTTATTTAATTTTATGTGTGCAGTCGTTGTTACCCAGTACCTACCCACCGTGCTTTCACCGAATGGACCCTGCGGAAGACAAGCGGTGGTAAAGCTAGCAACATGCTGCTGAGCTGGGTCGAATTAGTGACAATGTCTTATGTGTGTTTGTCACGAATACATGTTTGAGTTTGTTTATCGCTGTGGATATACATATATAATTTTCGCACACGCTAAGTTGTAACAAAGGGACACCTTATTAACAATCATAAGCCCGAAAACCTGGTGTAGGTTTCCTTAGCGTTCTTCCAGAATTCATCCTCTGATACTATATATATTACTTTGGATGCTTGATTTGTTTCACGGATATACTGCCCGCAGGCCTACTATTAGCTATGTCCTAGTAGGACTGCGGTTTTATTGCGATTTTATACAATATCTCTTCCTCTTTGCCCTCAGATGAAAACGCCAGCGATCCAAAACGACTTCAGCTACTACCGGCGCAGCGTCTCACGAGGGGGCCTCATCAACCCAGACCTGCCGCCCGACGAATCCCACATCAGTGCCGAAATCGCCAACCGCATGTCCCTCTTCTATGCGCAAGCCACGCCCATGCTCAAAGTGCTGTCTGAGGCCACGAGCCAGTTCGTCAACGACAATCAGCAGGATCTTGAGAATACCACGGAAACGCTCAGCACGATGGCCAAGGTGTGCTTGAGGATGCTGGAAAACCCGTAAGTGTCACATAGTCTATATTCACTTTGACGTAGGCACAGAGAGTCTGACCAGCAAGTCGTGTCACAAAAAACTATTAGCAAATTTGAAAAAAACTCCTGCTGGTAACACGCAATGCATAGCAACGTAAACTTAACAGCTTTTTCATAGGTTAAATTATTGCCGTATAAAGAATTGAATTCACTGGCTAGACTCTAGGTAACATCACTTTACGTCAAGCTTGACGTAAAGATAGCGATAGCTATCGCGCATTAAATTTTCTAGGATGTATTTAGTGCAAAAGTAGTCTGACTCGAAAACTATCCTATAATTGTATCATTGGGTTAAATATTGAAATCAATTGCGTCATGGAAGAAAGACGATAGAAATGTCAAAAAATCAATGGATCGGTGTAATCTCCACTTATAATAAATCCCTAAATTAAAAAAAGAATCAGCCAGTTTGAAACTAAGCTTTGCGCGGTTCGAATGTTCTCAGCATCCCATGAACGGAAAAATATGAAACATTTTATATAGGTACATTATTATTCTAGCTGCAACTTAGGATAGTTTTTATCCGACTGCGACAGTTAATTAATTTTCCGAAATATACGACTTCATTTAATTTTTCATTTATTTTTATTAAAATCAAACGCTGCTCCAACTGTCAGCTATAAGAACCGTCAAATTTTCGTCAAAATGGCGGAATTGTTTTGCCTTTCACTTATTAATAATTTAAATCCCGTCTACGATAGACCTTTACGAGACAAATGCTAAAATATAAACCATAAAAAAATATTCGATTCTGATATGAGAACTTATATGCGCAAATGTCGTTTTATGTCGTAATTTCAATAAATGAAATCAACAAATTTGAACAATATAATTAACACGAATTTGTTTTTTTTGAATGACAATGGCACGCGCTCGGCGCATTCAGCCAAAGTACCTGCGGCGCTACATGTTCATATATTTGCATCCCTGTCACTCGAGTATGGTTAGTGCGATAGAGATAGAGATACCCGAATATTTAAAGTTCGTGGTTATAGCTCAGGAATCGAAAATATGGTAAATAATCATAATGTATTTTCTCGAAAAAGAATTTAAAATAAATATAGTCAAATGGAGAAAAAAACAAAGCAAGAGGTTATATAGGTAATGATTAAGTTATAAGAGTCCAAAGTTTTAAGAGGGGGTATGTTCTGTCCCTTTTCCGCAAAACGCACCTTCATATGAAACGATTGTTTTTTACTATGACGCTCGAGTATATTGACGTCACAGTCCCTCATCGTTTTCTCACTCTAACAAGCGACATTAAAACGGATGTAGCTTCATAATTTTTTGAGATATTTGAATGGGAGTTTCATTATCTTCTATCTATTTATCTCCACTTATAATAAATCTCTAAATTAAAAAAAGAATCAGCCAGTTTGATACTAAGCTTTCTGTGGTACGAATGTTCTCAGCATCCCATGGACGGAAAAATATGAAACATTTTATATAGGTACATTATTGTTCCAGCTGCAACTTAGGATAGTTTTTATCCGACTGCGACAATTAATTTATTTTCCGTAATATACGACTTCATTTAATTTTTCATTTATTATTCTTAAAGTATATCGCCGCCACATCTGTCAGCTAAAAGAAACGTCAAAACCACAGACTAATAAGAAATACTACGGACAAAATGGCGGAATTTCTTTGCCTTTCTTTCGCCTATTAATAATTTTAATCCCGTCTACGATATACATTGACGAGACACATAGGTACCAAATGCAAATATAAAATTAATCGATTTTGATATGCGAACTTATATGCGCAAATGTCGAATTAAGGCGTAATTTCTACATGTGTAATAACAAATTCGAACAATATAAACTTGGTTTTTTTGAATGGCACGCGCGCGCGCTCTTTGCGTATTCAGCCAAACAACGAAAACCGAAACTCGAAGTTCGTATATCTGCATTCCTGTCATTTGTTAGTGCGATAGAGATAGAGATACCCGAATATTTTCGAATTTCGAAGTTCGTGGTTTAAAAGAAAATACGGATGTCGGATAGATCTAAATTAATATTGTATGTGTGAATATGGTTAAAATTATTTGGAAATACTATTGTTGTTATTGTTTTAGTATATTTGACTAGCTTTAAGTTTAATATTGTACGTCCGAAATGGGCAAGCTGTTGGACTTTATTTTACCCAAAACAACTAAATGTACACAGTTCTGACAATAAAGAAATCTTATTTTATCTTATCTTATCGAAAATAGGGATGTAGACACTAAACAAAATAATTATAATGTTGTATTATCTCGAAAAAAAACAACGCAAGTTATTTATAAGTGTATATAGTTTTAAGAGGGGGTTTGTTGCGTCTCTTTTCCGCAAAACGCACCTTTATAATGAAACGATTGTTTTTTACTATGACGCTCGACGATCGTGACGTCACGGTCCCTGATCGTTTTCTCACTCTAACAAGCGACATTAAAACGGTTGTAGCTTCGTAATTTTTTGAGATATTTGAATGAGTTTTTCGTTTCTTCTTTCTTTTGAAGTGAGTCTACAGCTACACCTCTATTTGGAAGACAAGCGGAAAGAACCCATACTATCCATACTAATAATCCATACTTCCATATTAATATTATAAATGCGAAAGAGTGTCTGTCTGTCTGTTACCTCTTCACGCCTAAACCGCTGAACCGATTTAGATGAAATTTGGTATACAGATAGTTTGAGCCCCGGGGAAGGATAAAGGGTGGTTTTTATATCTGAGGGGCTGAAATTGGGGGTGGAAATTTGTATGGAGCTACTTAAACCGCTGCACCGATTTAGATGAAATTTGGTATATAAATAGTTTGAGTCTCGGGGAAGGACATAAAATAGGTTTTATCCCGAAAATCATACCCTAAGGGGGTGAAAGAGAGGGGGGGGGGGGGGGGTGAAAATTTGGATGTAATCAATTTTGATGAAATTTGGTGTAGATATAGTAAGTCCTGGGAAAGGACATGGAATAGTTTTTACCCCAGAAATCATCCCCTAAGGGGGTGAAATAAGGGGTAAAAATTCGGATGGAACCCATTTTAATACAATTTGGTATAGAGATAGCTTGAGTCCTGGGAAAGGACATAGGATAGTTTTAATTCCGGAAATCACTCCCTAAGGGGGTGAAATGGGGGGTGAAAATTTGGATGAATCCCGTTTAGATGAAATTTGATATAAAGGTCGTTTGAGTCCCGAAGAATGACATTAGATAGTTTTTATCCCGAAAATCATTCCCTAAGGGTATGAAATAGGGGGTGAAAGTTTGGATAAATCCATGTACCTACCTACCTAGATGAAATTTGGTATAGACATAATTTGAGACCCTTCGAAGGATATAGAATAGTTTTTGCCTCGGAAATCATCCCTTAAGATGGTAAGTAGAAGTTGTTTGCATTATATTTTCTAAGTATAAGTTCTACGCGGACTAAGTCGCGGGCAACAGCTAGTCCTGAATAAGTAGGAAACATCACGTTAGTATAAGGTGGAGTGAAGTACTCTTCACATTGCCTTCAATTTATCCTTGATGGGTCACGGTCAGAACGCGTTGTGTCGAGGTTGTCGTCCTCTAATATGCTCAAATATACATCCAATTGAACGCCCCCGATATTGATACGATTCCATCCTTCCACGTCTAAAGTTCTAAACTGACGTCAGATCGCCTAGCGTTGCAAGCCAGCCCTGCATAAACCAGCTCCTCAAACAATAGCCCATAAATCTCAGATTTCTCCTGCAAACCAGATTTCCTAACTGCATACAAAGCCATCTAAGCCAGTACGAGTATAAGCATTAAACGCAGCGACAAGGGCGTATTTATTACAGGCTTGGATCGGGTTTCGTACTCGCCCGCGATATCGATATGGTGCCCAGCGAACCGCTATCTATAACACAAATACATTATGATAATTCTACTGTCACTCTGATATGATGTAGGTTGAATTGGCCAAAAACGATGCAGTGGAAATAAATCGTCAACTAGATTTACAAATGTTGGAAGGACTTAATAGTTCTGGGGGACACTTTCGACGACAGTTTATATACCATACATATTTCTTGAGCGTTATGCTTTTTGATGACCTCCGTTATTGAATGTAGAACGTAGTAGTATTATCTTTCATTGAATGTTCAGATATGATCCTAATATAAATATTAAACAGTAGATATCGAGTGGCAAATTCAATAAGAACCGAATGGAATAACATTTTTACATTTTATACACAAGCTAGACGAATATGTATGGTCTACATCTTTGCTTATGCAGTAGACGTACTCAACCTTACCTACATAGGTCATACATTTCCTAGAAATAACTTTCAGACGAAGGTTGCCGTTTCACATTACCTACGTTATAGTATAGGTTCAGTGGCGGAGCGATCATACAAGCCGATTCCCAGCGGCTTGCCTAAAATTTCGTTCTATACATTACCAAACTCGTAAATCATCAAAAAACAGCCCTTTGTTTTGCTCCGGGTTGTCCAGTGAAAATTCTCACGCGCTGCCACTGATACGTACTATTCCAAATATTCCAATAGATATTGATACTTATATCCCTAGCCTCCCCTTCTCTTTAATTTAAACCGTATAGGTACCCTATCTATGCAACTGACGTCGAATTTCTCATATCGGAATAATCTGTGGAAGTTAAGTTATCAATGTATAATACTTTGAATGTATGCTTAACACGGGCTGACTCATATATCTTGCCTCAATCGTCCGAACCGTATGTTCATGTCATTTGGCGTTTCCTTGCAAAACTAAAAATAATCCTGCGGGAATCCTGTCTTCGCTGTTATAAATTTGGCCTTCTGATTCACGTGTTTAAATAATCGTTTTAATTGAATCGATGAGTCTATTCCAGGAAAATATATTTACAATGGCCATCAGTCATCCTGTTTTTTTGCACGATGATTAGTCATTAATGTGGTGCCCCCTGAGGCCATGGCCAGGTCGAATCTAGCTAGTCGTTGCAAATAAATGCTCAGTATCGCTGCCAATGTGTATTATAGTATGTATGTTTAGCCACTTGACGGTGCGGAGTCGGGGCGGTATCAGTAAGCTGTACCGAGTCGAGAGATAAATACCGCATGCAGATTCCGCCCCGCCATGTGAGCAAGCGGTCTTGTACTCTATGGTAAGACGCAAATGCAACTACAGACCGTGTCGACTATGGAAGGGTGAACATGGTCGTTTTATTCCAATACCAACCTGATAGCAAATACTTGACTTCTTCTCTTTACTAACTAAATAATTTTCTCGATATAGCATTCAATACACACAATGACGCGCCAACCTACTCCTAGGGACGTCTGGTCTTCTAGACATATAAGTAAAGTTCCTACTCTCATTTAGAGACCCTGTAGTTCTCGCAGCAGATTGTAATAAACCAATATTCCAATCTGTTAAACGTAAAGGAAACTTACCTAAAACCTTATCATTATCAAATATCGATGGCACTCCTGACGCATTTCGCGCCCCTCGCGCGTGATTGTCCGCTTCCTTACGGGGCAACTATTGAAAGTGACAATGCGCCGTATGACGTGAATAACAATGATCAACGGACGTAGTTTCGGTAGCTGGTTCGCGCTAGATACGATATTTTAGTAAATGCTGCATATCATTGATACAAAGACCAAAGCACAAAGAAAAAATTTAACGCGCATAATATACCTAGCGACCGAGAATCGAACTCGGAGTCTCTGGATTCCCGCTTCACTTCGCCACCGCTGCCCTCATTTTTTTCTTGTCACTCTTGTGTATGGTTTTCGTACCTGTCCTGTCTATATTTGAAAGGCTTATTTTCTCTATGCTTAAGGTGTATTATCATTTCCCTTAATAAGGCCAAGTTTTACACACTCGTAAAGCTAGTAACTAACATGAACAAGTGCTCGTCGCACTAGTTGCCCCATTTATTAGGAAAAATCTTAATAGTGCCACGGTCTCGCGACCTATTATTAAACTCGGCGTGGTACTAATTCAATTGTAGGGAACGGCCAATAAGCATCTGTCTATTGTCAGACCTACTTAACGGGTCGTACCGTCGATCTGATTACGTACGCTTCCTTCATTAAAATCGTTACTTTATTACATTAATTTAAATGCTATACCATGATTTCCTTTACAAATTTTGCATAGCGAACTTATCTATTCGTCCGATTGCTTCACGTACGGGATACGCTGACCCGAATCCTAACTACATAGTTTTATTGTGCTGTAAATTCCAGCATAGCGTAAACAGCCTGCCAGCAGTTTATTACACTAGTGTTTACGCAACTTTAAAACAAACTCTCTCGTTTTCAGGAAACTAGTCGCGCAGTTCAGTCGCGAGGAGACTTCGCTGCTGGTGTTACGCGTCATGGTAGGCCTGATTATTTTGTATGACTGGGTCCACCCTTCTGGTGCGTTTTGCCGCTCGTCTTCAGTAGACGTGAAAGGCTGCGTAAAGTTCCTACAACTGCAGACCCCGGCGAAGGCCGAGCCGCTGCTCAACGCCCTCCGATATACCACGAAGCACCTGAACCATCAGACGACGCCGAAAAACATTAAGACCCTGCTAGCGGCGTGAGGTCAGCATTCCAGCCTTGCATGTTGCTGTGGGGAATGAATCGACAATAAATTAGGGGATTTCTCATCGGCGCATTTATGTTGCTGTAGTGTGTAGCTGCGTTAACCTCGTTCACACAGGGAATATTTATACGGCCGTTTTAGAGATGACGTGTGCATGAGTACATACACGACATTATTCTGGATTTAATAAATAATACCAATGTATTTGAACGGACCCTGAAACGATGCAACTGTGTGGACGGACGGTTTGGATCGGACATTGTCTGAAGAACCCTGTCACAAGTACTGAATTATAATGATGAAAATAACCGTATATTCTGAAACTATATAATTAAAACCACATTTGGTTAAGCAGAAATGGGTAACGAGTAAACTACCTAATATAATATAATAACATCTAAATACAGATACGGATTACTGGTATCAGATATTGCAGCCCTAGTTCAAAACTAATGTACCTATTTTTGACGTGGTTCTCCAAGGCATACCTACTTCTGAAGACATTGCATGAGACAGATACTTAACGTGTGATTTTTTTAATATCATACAAGTACGCAATTACGCATTTTAAATTGAATACTAGAGCCGACCGCATAGATTAAGCAAGCATAGATAATTTTGTAATCACACCGTTTTGTAATAACCTTTTACCATTTATAGTATTGTAGCAGCGTTCGTTGTTTGAACGAATCGTAAGATATACTTTACAAGCATTCCTTCTCTACAAGTTATTATCCACGACGACATTATTTGATCGTCAGAATTAAATCTCAATCGATGTCGCAATAAACTACAAAGTAGATAATGTTATAAATAGACGTCGTCGATAACTCTCAGGAGGATATTTTTGAGACCTGTACATAAACTTGTTAAATTAGTCAGGAACTTTCATAGGTTAGCACAAAATGCTTCTAAAGCATATTCGCCTATGAAATTAGTTATCGAGAAATCTTACCCCTTACCCCGCACATGCAAGGTTACATTAAATTGTACCGTCACGTCACAATAAATGTATAGCATACAGAGGCAATCTTGTAAATCAGCTTTTAAAAACTTTAAATTAAGAACTATTTGAATATGTAGATAATTAAGAAACGAGTATTATTTATATTTACGTTGTATATACTCTACTTAGGGTCGTTTCGCCGGTAACGCGACCACCTTCGGTTAGCGACCACTTGACGGACTAGGCTGCTTCAATTAAAGATATTAACATTTCTACAAACCCAACAGAAAAATAATTAGTTATTAACTATTCTTGAATAGTGTCAGAATAAGAATAAATACACTTTAAAACCCAAAGCTTAATCCAAAGCAAGAAAAAATAACCTCAATTCACACATTTCACACATTGCTTCCGAAAAGTGTTGACGTGCAGTGAATCTGTAAAAAAAATAACGCGACAGTTGGCGCGAAAACTTTAGTTACGTCACTTAATTTTATTATTATGCTGAAATTAGTTAATTGATCGTTTAAATGATTTAGCTGTTGTAATAATTTCGTTGAGATTCGGCAAATTTAAAAATAGATTTAAATAAAATAGGGTGGTCGCGTACCCAAATACATAATTAACAAAGAAGTCGGATAGCGACCACATCGTTTTCTTTTTCTTTCCTTATGGATTCTTATGCGGCACCCGCGATATTTAGCTTGGCTAGCAAATTGAGTCGGTATTTAAGCCGCGCCAATCCATGCTATGTCCATAGTATATATAATATAATAATAATATATAATTATATATTATATTATATAATAATAAATAATTTATATGAGATAGTTAAATTATAAATTCGAAAGTGTGTATGTCTGTCTGTCTGTTATCTCTTCACGCTTAAACCGATGGACCGATTTTGATGAAATTTGGTACGGAGATAGTTTGAGTCCCGGGAAGAGACATACCTAGGATAGTTTTTATCCCCGAAATAATCCCCTAAGGGGGTGAAAGTTGGTATAAAGCTACGATATAAACGATTTCCACGCGGACGGAGTCGTGGGCAGACGCTAGTGTAAGTAGAATATAATCTAAAAGTTAAATAAAAGCTTGTAAAAAGGTGGCATTTAGATACCTACTATGAATGACATGTGTGACCAATATATATAAAAGCACTATGGTGTGAGCGAGATGGCGCGCTTTATTCGATTCTATTCTTTATTGACACAGCAATGTAAAGTAGATTTAGGAGAGTAACAATTTAGGGGTGTAGACACTAAATAAAATGACCTATAATGATGAATTTTCTCGAAAAAGGATTAAATGGGTCATTGTCAGTCACAAAAATCATCTTTCCGGTGGTCAAAAGTTACGGGCTTGTGTTTATATATACTATGTTTTTATCACATAGAATTATAGAAGAGACAACGCCGTTTATGCGGATTAAGAGTGCAACCAAAAATTAGGCTTTATAGCCCTTAACTATGGCAATGTCCACCGAAAAGACGCGAACCTAAATCTGACAATGACCCAAATGTAACGTCAAATGGAGAAAAAAAAGAGCAGGGGATTAAGTAATCACAAAGTTATAGTATCCAAAGTTTTTAGAGGGGGTGTATTCTATCCCTTTTCCGCAAAACGCACCTTCATATGAAATGATTGTCATTTACTATGATGCTCGGGGATTGTGACGTCACGATCCACTAGCGTTTTCTCTCTCTAACAAGCAATATTAAAACGGTTGTAGCTTCGTAATTTTTGGAGATATATGAATGGGATTATTGTCACTTAGGCTTATAATTTTGCCTTCTTTTTTTGGATTAATAATAAATGGTTAGTCTACACTCCTATTTATAGTGGTATAAGGGCAGCTAGGTAGGTCAAACTTTGAGAGAAAGAGGTCAATCGTCGAATCCGACTCATCTGGGTAGCGTTCGGGAAGCTACGCTATGGCACATCTATTCGTCCAATATTCCGCAGTGTCTCAAGGCGAGAGTCTTTGACCAGTGTGTGTTGCCAGTGATGACGTATGGCACTGGAACGTGGTCGCTTACTATGGGCCTCATAAGAAGGCTCAAAGTCACCCAAAGGGCAATGGAGAGGGCTATGCTGGGAGTTTTTATGCGTGATCGCATCAGAAATGAGGCTATCCGCAACATAACCAAGGTAAGTAACCGATATAGCCATCCGAATCGCTAAAGTTAAGTGGCGGTGGGCGGGGCATATTGCACGTAGAATCGATAGCCGTTGGGGCGGAAAGGTTCTCGAATGGCGACCACGTACCGGGAGGCGCAGAGTGGATATACCCCCACAAGGTGGACTAATGACCTAGTAAAGATCGCAGGAATCCGCTGGATGCGGGTGGCGCAAAACCGGTCATTGTGGCACTCTTTGGGGGAGGCCTATGTCTAGCAGTGGACGTCTTTCGACTGATATGATGATGATGATGATGATAAATCGTTTTATTAACTACTTAAACACTATTTGCAAGAGTGGTCGCCAACTAGCTAACAGGTGGTCGCAAACCGACTAAAGCGGTCGCTATCTAGCAAATTCGCTATTTTGTAACCTTTTCTATATTTTTTCCTAATCTATGGATGAAAGTGCTATATTTTATTGTAGGTTTCAAAACTTGACTATACTCAGAGCCTTTACGAATACCATCTATTATGTGTGTAAATTGAATAGGTATATTTTTACTAATCTAAAGTGAGCAACTCGGCTAAGTGGTCGCTAACCGGCGAAACGACCCTATCTTACCTTTGTATGATGCCTTGGAATTACTTTTAGACTCGTTACCACATTTGAGTGTGCAATATTTATTACTATTTTAAGTACCGTTCGAAAGATACGGTAATTTCACAAATATAATAAACTCATTTAAGTGAACCTAGAGCTATTGTTACTATATAAAAAATAATTTTACACCAACATTTATACAATCGCTTATAATAATAATATTTAATAAAACCAATATTACTTTAATTGTGTTTAAGACTGAAATGTAAATTCTCACAAGACGATTCCTATCGCATAATATTCAAAGGCATTTTATAGATTTACTGACATGACGTTTATTATTAGTCATATACTTCGTTCAGACGAAACGATGAATTAATCTTATGGCATTTTTATGAATATTGACTAACGGTAAATCATGTTCAAAAAGCGTGATACTTGAACAAATATAAGTATGTAATTATTATATCGGTCAGGAAATGCCTTTCTTAAATTAATATTGGATGTAAAGTACATCATGTTAACAATGTTATATTTATGCATACCACTGCCTTGACGTTATCTATCATAATAAATTTAAAAAGGATTTTTTATAATGTGTTTCACCATTGATAATTATGTAAAAACGTAACCTAAGTAACGTAATGTCCTAGTTGTTTACAAGTCTTTATAATTATTAGGAATATTTACTATATGTTTTCATTCAATTATATTGTCGTAAGTTAAACATTATACATGTTTTCAAATATATAAAGCCGCTGTTATATGCTCAAAACCACATTTCGTGAGTTGTGAATTTCTGTCCTCTATAAAAAAAGATTGTTTACCTTTCTTCCTAAGATCTCATAGAAAATTTACTAATCAATAATTAACGGTAAATAATCGAATTTAATTGTAGTGGTCTAACACTTGGCACAACGTTTTATGATATATTTTACGTAGATAAGGAATCCTTTGAGTGTCCGCTGGTCTATGGACCTTTTTATAGGCATAGGAGCGAAGGATTCTTATCATGTTTATAAAGTAACATAATTGATTAGGTAATAAACTTTCTTCGCACAGTGAGCACAATCTTTATTACTCCTTGATTATTGTATCGTTGGAAAGTGTAAATCTTTATTATTATTGTGACTGTTGCTTGCATAGTCGGATATAAGTATACTTTAATTGCATTTACTGTTAGGAATTGATTGATTAAAATAGTGATGTGTAAAAGTAGATTTTATTGTATTTCTCCTAACGCAGGACCAAATTGTTTCTCATTTTTGATGACTTATGTGAGAAAGATTTGTAGGTGAAAGACAATAGATGTACAGCGGTTTTGTTACGAAAGAGAAGTTGTAACCAAACTGGTATTAATTTTGTTACGAAACAGTGAGTATTGTAACAAAACTGGTACAATTTATTTTTCTTAGTTTCATAACGAAGTTGTACATATATTCCGCATTTCACCTTTTGCGAATTAGGGTTAATAAAATTTACTTTAGCTCACCACAACGACACTCGATCTCGATCTGGATCGTAGAACCCATCAATATAAAATTAAGGTACGAATTCCAAATTTACACTGCCCAAGTGTCCAGAGTCATAATTTTATATCTATTTTTATAATCGAATAAGTTTTCGAAAATAATATTCCATTTTAAATAATTCCAATAACAAATACTCCATGTTGAGTCTAAAAATGTATTCGAGACAAGGGAAAACTTATATAATTTTGATTTGATTGAAAATTTTCTGTAATTCTGTAATATTTTGTGAGCTGCGAGATGGCTTATATTGTACCCGTAATATGAATGTTAAAACTAGACAATTTTATAGCAAATTTTTCATAGAGAGATGTAAAAAAAATGTAGTTATCTTGATTGTTGTTAATTGTTTGAATCCGGAGTCACATTTGTTTATTGCGATTTGTATAATATGTAGTACTCATTATTTGTAGTATAATAAACACACCAAAGTTATGATTAATAAACATAAATAGACTCACAATAACTCGTTTGATTTTCACTATATAGGATGTTTTCTAGCTTGACTAGAATGATAGATGTCACTTCATAATAGATTGTCACTTTGTATTGGTAAGCAAAATTCATATTTTTTCCAACGGACAAATATTGTTGTTGTAAAAATTAAAACACTTCCAATATGCGGATTTTATAATATAGACTTGATCTCAAATCAGTTAATAAAAGGTCTAGCTATCGTGAAAATAGTACGTAAAATACGTGTGTTTGGCATCTGCATTGCCATCTTGCATTCTAATCAAGCTAGAAAATCCCATCTAACTCTGAAGTGTCGCGCTGACCGTGGGTGCGGAGCGATCCGCACGACCAATATGTATGAAGAAGCTGTACGCGCGGACCCGTCAGCTTTACTCTAAGAAGCTGTACGCGCGGACCCGTCAGCTTTACTCTAAGAAGTTGTACGCGCGGACCCGTCAGCTTTACTCTGAGAAGCTGTACGCGCGGACCCGTCAGCTTTACTCTAAGAAGCTTTACGCGCGGACCCGTCAGGATCACTCTAAGAAGCTGTACGCGCGGACTCGTCAGCTTTACTCTAAAAATCTGTACGCGCGAACCCGTCAGCTTTACTCTAAGAAGCTGTACGCGCGGACCCGTCAGCTTTACACTAAGAAGCTGTACGCGCGGACCCGTCAGCTTTACTCTAAGAAGCTGTACGCGCGGACCCGTCAGCTTTACTCTAAGAAGCTGTACGCGCGGACCCGTCAGCTTTACTCTAAGAAGCTGTACGCGCGGACCCGTCAGCTTTACTCTAAGACGCTCCCTGAACTTAATACATATTGGTCCGGTGCGGATCGCCCCGCACCTACCGCACCGCGCTGACCCGACACTAGTTAGTTATACTGGGCGTTTTCTGCAAGTCGACATCCATTGTGCCTATTTTGCGTGAAACGGCGGTGTGGCGCTACTCTAACCACCCCAGCTCGTCTAGAAAGTTGGTGAGTGCCTTGGTGTTGCTGACTAAAAACGCGAGCGCGACACTAAAACCAGCCTTACAAGTGCCCAAGTCGATAAAATAACGTAAATACCACTGTAGTATAGTCTACATGAGTTTTATTTGTAGTATGGGAATTGCATTTGTCTGTGGCCGTGAACACAACGAGGGCTTTTGATGAGTCGAGTTTGCAATATTCTTACGCCCGTGTTATACACAATGTTTTTCATCACATTTGCGAGGAAATAAATAACCACAAAAGACAGAAAATTTTATATTTTATACAAGCGCATCAATCAAATGTTGACGAAATTGACAATTTCACTTCTAGATCAGTGCGAGTGGAGGGCGGAGCTTCAATATTTCAACCAATCACAGAGTATGGAGCATGTGGTTCTTGCAGCATGCCCTGCATGAACCACATGCTCGATTTTATTTTCCAACCAATCACAGAGCAGAATTCTTGCCGTCCAGATTTGCTTAACCAATCAGATCACACACAAGCTCATTACTCCCTTGGAGCCATTATTTCCCGCGGGAACAATTTAGGCCATTGTCCTTCTGTATACAGGCAAGGAATAACACCATTTATGAGCAAGTGTGATGAAAACAGTATTTGATGTTTTTAATTATGCTTTTGATGTCGTATGAGTCTATATTTGGTTGTTTATCGCATGACACAGACAAGGGGACTTTTCAAGAAGCTACGAGTTACAAGTCTACTCTGGCAACACTGGTCAAAAGGCCAGTCGTTATTGTTGTTGCCACTTGTAAAATTGTGACTTGTAGCTTCGTGAAATGAGCCAAAGATTAAGGATTGAGTGACGTGACGACCGCTTTAGCCTAGTTGGTAGTGACGCTGCCTACGAAGCAAAACGTCCTGGGTTCGAATCCCGGTAAGGGCATTTATTTGTGTGATGAGCACGTATATTTGTTCCTGAGTCATGGATGTTTTCTATGTATTTATTTATCTATATAAGTATGTTTATCTTCGTCTAGTACCCATAGTACAAGTTTTGCTTAGTTTGGGACTAGGTCGATTTGTGTAAGATTGTCCGCAAATATTTATTTATTTATATGGGTTATTCGCGGACGGTCTAGAACGCAAAATGAATAGTGTAATAGTGTAACATTTTGCCTATATCGCTTTTAGTCTACATCGCAAACGGTCTAGAACGCAAAATGTCTTCACCATTACATTGTGATTCGGGTCGGTGACGAAATCAGGGCAATAAAAGTCTCCATATTTCTACAAAGTACTGTATTCTTAATAAATATTTACATCAATTGTTGGCCGGGCGCGGCTTGAGGATGAGCTTGCCGCTGTCGTCACACGACATGTTGAAGTCGTTGAGCACGGCGCGGGTGCGCGCGGTCACGATGCTCGGCGCTATCACTTTACGGTGGACACCCATTATGAACAGCAGCACTGCAATAGGGGCGTAGACACCAAATAAAATAACCAATAATGATAAATTTTCTCGCAAAAAGATAAAAAATATTGTCAAAAAAAAGTAAAGCATGGGATTAAATTATCAAAGAGTTATAAGTGTCCAAAGTTTTAAGAGGAGGTATATTCTCTCCCTTTTCCGCAAAACGCACATTCATATGTAACGATTTTCATTTACTATGATGCTCGTGGATCGTGACGTCACGATCCCCTAGCGTTTTCTCTCTCTAACAAGCAATATTAAAACGGTTGAAGCTTCGTAATTGTTGGAGATATCTGAATGGTATTTTCGTCACTAGGCACATTTTTTGCCTTCTTTATTTTGGAGTAATAATACATTTCGAGTGTACCCCTATTAAATTTATTTTATTTATTTCAGGTTTACACCCAGATCATACAGATTGAGTTAAACAATAGTATTCTTTCCTGTGGTCAATAGTTAAGGGCTTGGACACTATATAATTTTTTTTTTTATCATATGAGAGGAGACACGGTTTATGTGGATTAAGAGTCCAACCAAAAATTTGGCTTTGTAGCCACTAACTTTGGCAATGTTTATAGAAGAGACGTGAACCTAAAACTGTGTGACCCAGCCATGTGAGTTAGTTAGAATCAAATTATTACATTAAATTAAATTAAAAATGTAATGCTGCAGATACCAATTTATAACTTATAATATAACTGACCCATAGATACAAAGATCAAAGAAGAAATTGAATGGAGAACAGACAAACACAACAAGGGTTCAAAATGTATAACCAATCCGTTTGACAATTGCTTTAGGATGAGTATTCACTAGAGCTGGGCAAGGTAGCAGAGTGGGGTGTGAGAAAAACATCCAATAAAGGGTGTCACACACGTAACCGCTCGACACCAGACCGGCGCCACCTCACCTCATCATATCATAGGCGAGGCGATGCTGTTCCGGTGCTGATATGTGTGCGTTACCATACTGTAAAGCACCGGAACAATTTGTTACAAAGAATACTGGACGGCTCAATTTGGGGCAGTGCCTAGTGGGCAACCTTAAATAGCATTGTTAGTGTTGCTCACACATCTCTTCCTATTGGATGATTTTTCGCTCTCCCATCATTCTGCTACCTAGCACAGCCTTGGTGCCCTTAGTCTGAAACTGACAGGCCTAGTAACATGGTTGAATCCCGCTAATTAAATCGCATGTAACGTTGTTATGATAAATAAATAATTTGTATTTGTAATAGAAAATCTAAAATATATATTTGTCTAGTACCCATAACACAAGCCTTGATGAGCTTACTCCATTGCTGGCTTCGCTAGTTTGATTTGTGTAAGATTGTGCCCTAATATTTATTTATAATATAAGTGAAAGTCTCTTCTTTCTTGTAAAAAGGTGTTAAGAAGAGAAGTAATATTTTTTTTTATATAAAGTTTAATTTCTAGTGCCTATGCCAAATCTTGGGATTAGGTGTCAAAGCGGACCCTGGACCCCTTCGGGGCGCAACCGGGAATAACGCTAGGAGGATGATGATAAGGTTTAATTTCTACTGAAATGGAATGTGAATTTTGTTACAACTTAGGCATCATAATGGTGTACAAACAAAAATTAAATAAAAGGAAGTTATAATTTGCAAAAACAGGTGGGTACACAAAAAATAAGTTTAATAAGATTATTATTATTAGTTAGCTCACTCTACAACTTACCCAAAAATGTGGCAGTGAATGCAAAGAATGGGTGGTTCCAGAAAGACTGAGTGAGCGAAACCACTGAAGTAAGAGGGTCTGTCAGCCAGTGCCACGCCGCGATCGCTGTACAGACCGACACCACCGCCAGCAATACTGCAATTTAAAAAAAAGTTGGTACCTAGCTAAATGAAAATATTGATTTATGATTCTGATTGAATTTTTTATTTTTACAAGTTTAGAATAGATCAGCCTATATTGATACTTACTTCGCCATCTAGTCGTCGCCGGCTGCAAACATGCTATTACTTCAGTTAACCGTCGTTCAAACGCTTTCAGATCTGGAAAACGTAAACATGTTAAACAGGAATACAATTCGTGGATAACTTACACACCATACAGAAAATCTGCTCTATATTCTGCCTTTGAAAGTATCTCATTTCGCTACGTCAGTATGATTTTATATTATTTCAGCCGGTATAACAGTAAACACATGAAGACCATACCTTCCAATGACTGCCACTGCTGTGGAATGAATAGTATTCAGACTTACCGTCGCACGCTGTTTGCTCAAGAGACATCTTAACGTATTTAATCGGTCGCTGTATGAATTTATTTTCGCTACATATTGAGAAGTATAACAAATAATACGATTTTTCAGGCGTAAAGATAATTCGCAATCGAAAGCAATACCTAATTTTGTTTGACACTTGAGTGAGTCTTAGTCTTCAAGTCTTGACATAACCTGAAGCGTTTACAAGTCTAGTTAGTACCACCTCAAACTCTACCATAAAATCCGCTGCGCTGCGTTTGTAAAGAAAGTTATACATTTATACTTTTTTGACAATTCAGTTCACCAAAGTTTACGCAAATTTTCTGAAAAACGCCTTAACGGTGTCTACGAACTAGAAGTCCAAGGTTCAAACAATTTCCATATTATTCAATAAAATTTAAATAAGGCAGGTCTGTATGAAACAATTAACATTATTTGTACATGTGTGGCAAATCGGAATCAATTGTTTGGTAATCGCTATTAACTAATCGTAATATAAATGCTTGTGATAAAGTTAGTCCAAGTGGCAGTCGACGTTCTATTTTCAAACTATTTTTCTTTTCAATTATTCAGAATGTTTCCGTTGAGGCAACTGGCCAGGCATGCCACCAGGGTTCTACCAGCGTGTCGGCCTATGTCGGCATCAGCCGGGCCGATGGTGGACGTCCAAGATGACGCAGGAGTCGCTATAATGACGCTGCAGCGGGCGCCGGTCAACAGCCTCAACCTGGATCTGCTGCAAGCCATCAGCAAATCGCTCGATGATGTCGCTAAGAACAAACCCAGAGGCATGATCTTGACTTCTGTGAGTATTCTAATGAAATAAACAACATGTATCAAAATTGAATTGGTTAATGCTTCAACAACCAGTTAGGTTTTATTTTCTGTGTGTTTTGTACACGGTATAAGTTTGCCTATCTCGTTCTACATACCTTCCTCTCAATTGCTCAAAGGGTACCTGGAAGAGATGCCTAATATGGGAATAATAAGGGATATGTTCGCCTTTGTACTTTGATGATGTGACATACACATAATTTTTAACCTGTTATATCACCACCATTAATTTTTGACAAATTATTTAATAATAAGTACCTCTTTTTTTTAGAACCTGAAACCTGAACCTGTTATTGTGTACAATAAAGTGCTTACATACATACATACAACCCGGGTCATTTATTTTCTTGACTTAAAATGTTTTGCATTTTAATTTTCTGTTTAGTAAGGATATGTTTTTAACAACGATTTGAAGTGAAAGAAATGTATACAATTTTTGTAATTAAGAAACTAACCCCAGCTCGTACCAATGAGTTTTTCGGAACTTATGTACGGAATATTTACTGTTAGCTTTTTGGTGAAGGCAAACATCGTGAAGAAACCGGTCTAATCCTAATAAGGTCTAGTTCTCCCTCTGGGTTGGAAGGTCAGATGGCAGTCGCTTTCGTAAAACTAGTGCCTATGCCAAATCTTGGGATTAGGTGTCAAAGCAGACCCGGGCTCCTTTAGGGGCACAACCGGGAATTACGCTAGGAGGATGATGGAAGAAACAAATAAAATTTGTCTGTATTGTTTTTTTACTTTTGTTGTCATATTATTTCAGGCATCCCCTACAGTGTTTTCAGCGGGCTTAGACATCATGGAGATGTACAAACCTGATCTGAAGAGAGCCGAGCAGTTCTGGACAACCCTTCAAGATGTGTGGATCAAACTGTTTGGATTCAAGTTTGCAACCGCTGCTGCCATTAATGTAAGCATAGAAATATTTTACACTACGTCTACATACAAAAGTGCAATTTACATAAGGTTTAAAAAGTTCAATTGATCTATCAAACCCTGCATTGTAGTTAAACTGGCATACATACTAAAACCCAAGTATAAAAAGAACACACCATCCAAAAGGTCTGCCTGCAGCATGGTTCCCAATAAGTAATTGTTATTAAAATATCAATGGATATTATTTTCTCTGTACTGGGCCAGTATTGGGACTACTGTCCGTTCTCTAAGCCATGACAGGCCTCATCCACCAGTAGGGTGTATACAGGCTGATTATTATTATACACTAGTTTCCACCCGCGACTTCGTCTGCGTAACCCCGGGATAAAAACTATCCTATCTTTTAATCCAGGCTATAAACTATCTTCGTACAAAATTTCATCCAAATCGGTGCAGCCGTTTAAGCGTGATTAGGTAACAAACATCCACACATTTAAACATCAAACTTTCACATTTATATCAGTATAGGATGTATCTCTGATTTTAGACTCGCGGGGTCTTTTTAAATCCCGGTCATTTAATAGGCGTGCGTGGAGATATATATCTAACATGTAGAGACCCTTTCAAGACGAAGTTTCATATATGCAGCGCCAATAAAGAATAGAATTTAAAATGGCGCCCACTCTCGCGATATCTCTCTCACACCATAGAGCTACTCAAAATAAAAGTCGTCATTGTACATTCAATTCTTTATTGGCTTTTATTATTATAATTTTGTCAGGGCCATGCTCCAGCAGGAGGTTGCCTCCTGGCCATGTCCTGCGAGTACCGGGCCATGGTGAGCGGCAAATACAGCATCGGCCTCAACGAGACTGCGCTAGGCATTGTCGCCCCGCTGTGGTTCATGGACACCATGTGCCACACCATTAGGACGAGGGATGCTGAGCTAGCGCTTACTACGGCTAAGCTGTTTACTGTGGATGAGGCGTTGAAGGTAAGTACTCCTAACCTAGCCTAACTATTTTTTTTTTTAATTATATACATATATAAATTAACGTATGATTATTGCAATAAATGAATTGAATTGAACGTATAAAATTAAATTATATACATATATATATATATATATATTAGTAACCTTCGGATTGTACAACAATAGTACATTACTTACCTAGGGCGGTTAAACAAAGAATGTCTCAGATCGCAGGTATTTGACGCCCGAGCCGAAGGCAAGGGCGATAAATATGCGCTCTGAGGCTTTCTTTATTACCGCCCGTGATGAGTACAAAATTTTACGTCTCTTATCTGGCCAGGAAGTGGGGGTTTCCGCACGGATAGCGTGTGGTAATTCCTACTTTATGGCCAGGTATGACGTAAAAACTGTTACATGATGTCTATCAGACTTTATAACAATATTCCCATAGACATAAGAAATCTGCCATATACATTGTTCTTGTCAAAACTTCGTCGTTGGCTCCATGACAATTGTTTTTATAATATGAATGAATTTATGCATTTTAGAACGTAGAATTTATAATTTTTGTTTTCTGGTTTTTGATTATTTTTTGATTATAATTTGTAATTTGTATGCCACTAAAATGGTGAATTATGCTGACCATATTATTTTAAAAATCCATCAATTATGTAATGTAATGTACCATAATTCTGCAAATAAATAATTTTTGATTTGATTTGATTTGATCATCGAGAATCCAGAGTTACCTCCAGTTTGAGAATTTAGTACTTAGTAATGATAACTCAACATCCATTGAATTAGTCAGACATTATGAATTTAGTAATTAGTGTTGATTATGGATTAATCTACTAAGTCTAATCAGAATTGGATTACCAGAGTGTTTTAAAAGTACTTTATTATAGGTGAGATTATGTAAGTTAACCGAATGGGGAATGGATGAAAATTTTAGAAACGCCAGATATTATTTTTAGTGATAGGAATAACCTTTCTTAGCACCAGAAAAAAGTTGCAGACTTTTCAGATGCGTCAATTATTTTTAAACAATATAAACAGTTTCCTCACTTACGTTTTGTGGTTAGGAGGGCGAATGAGACAATTTCCTTGATCCGTCTCATATTACATAAAAATATCATAAAAATCCGTGGTAAACTGACACTGGCAATGATATTGACAGCTGCAGCAGCTATATTGGTCATTGCCAGGGTCAGATATTTAAAATATTTTTTGTAATATGAGACGGATCAAGGAAAGTGTTTCATTCGCCGTCCTAACCACAAAACGTAAGTGAGGAAACTGTTTATATTTTTCAAAAATAATTGATGCAGCTGACAAGTCTGCAACTTTTTCTGGTGCTGAGGAAGGTTATTCCTATCACCAAAAAAATTATCAGGCATTTCTAAAATTTTCATCCATTCCCCATTGCATCATAGTAGATGATCCAAAAAGCAACTCTACTGTCGAAGGTAAAAGATTCAAATTCCAGTATAATATAAAAGTTGGTCACATTAAATAATATCAACTATATAGCTTAGTATACAAATGAATTACATACCCTACTTAATACATTCTACGTAGTAACTAGTATTTCATCGGTGACTTAATTAACATGCTAAATCCAGCCAGTCCTGCGAGGCACTTTATCTACATCCTTTTCAGAATAATACTGAAACATCAGCCAAGAAAAGCCTGCAACACACTGGCGCGGCCTGCGGTGGCGGACCATAGTAAATTTGACAGCTACTGACAAGTTTTCTATTGACCGCCGCGGCCAGGCCGCGCCAGTCTGTGAGAGGCCTAAAGCAGGATTTTGTTTTATGCAAGCAAATTTATTTTCAGGTTGGCCTGATTGACGAGGCAGCTTCAGATAAAGCCGATTCCATAAACAAATGCAAGGCTTTCATTAAAAAGTTCGATAGGATCCCACCTCTCGCCCGCACTATGACCAAGCTGAAGATAAGGCAAGGACCACTCAGTCGTATGCAGAAGATTCGCCAGCAGGACACAGCGGAGTTCATTGGGTTCCTGCAGACCCCACAAGTGCAGCAAGGACTGGAAATGTACATACAGAGCTTGAAGGCAAAGGCGGCCCAGTAACTACATAGTTACAACTAGAGTTGTCAGGTCCGAAGACATCAAATCCATAAAAACCGGTCAAGACTCAGAGTCAGACTCGCGCACCGAGGGTTCCGGACGACCCCGTACAATAAAAACAAGTCCACTATAAACTGACACTCACTAAGTATGTATTCACATACTTAGTGCGTGTCAGTTTATACTGGACATTAAATTTTCAAATATGTAACTAAAAATTTACGGTTTTCGCAATTTTTCCTTTATCTGTGCTATAAGACGTTGCTTCGTACCAAATTTCAAGATTCTGAGTTCACGGGAAGTACCCTGTAGGTTTTGATTCCCTTGCGAGTTTTGAAAATTTGCGTCATAAACGGCTGTATCTTTTGATTGCGTTGGCTCAGTAGTTTGATTTTTTCACAGCTCCAAGGGACAGTAGACCTGAGTATTTGATATAAATTTCAACATGATACCTCCACGCGTTCCTGAGAAAATGGGTCTTGACAGACGGACGGACGGGTGTTGCCACATGTATGAATGTAACTTGAAGCTTCATGAAATGGGCCCAGACTTTTGGCCAGTTATAACAACTAACTCTAATCTGAATTATAATCTGGCATATAGGTAGAATATTCCTGAATAATTTATAGGAAATGTATACATATTTTGGACAAATTTTACTACATCTTGTTCTGGTCTGTGTGTGGACAGTCAATAATTATCAATTGATAAATATCATCAAAACGACTAGCTGATGATCTGTTCCATGCCTTTCATATAAATCTTGGCTACTCAACATATTTTAACAGCACATTATGTAAAATAATGCAATCATACTCAGTCAGGTGCAAAGTAACTATTAAAATATTGTATAGACTATTTATGCACTTTTGTGCACCTGTATACTATAAGATAAATTGTATCATTGTTATGAAATGTGAATCAGTGAAATTATTATATCAATAGTTTTAGTGACATTTTTGTGAGTAGGTAAGTGTCTCTAACTTGCACAACAGAGATTCGAAAGAGAAGAACAAATGTTATTGTTGAAATTATTTGAAATTAACGAATATCCTATGTTATTTCAATCTGGACCTTTTTGTTTAGAACTTAAGGTCGCTTTTTGAACAGATTGCATAGTTAGATATTTTCATCTCAAATAATTTCAACTATACGGCTTGATTTCCTCCTACGCTGACGTCGGTCGCGCGTACGAATGTAGGCCGTACGCTGGCATTTCAGTCAGCATCGCTGTGCGGTGTTCCATAGAACATGGTGTATATTCGTACGCCCGACCGACGTCAGCGTAGGAGGAAATCAAGCCTTAGTATCAGAGTTATGTGAGTAAAGTGTAACTTGAGTGAACATTGTATATCTGAACACGACCTTATTGGTAAGGTCTTAAAGCTCAGATTTGGTATGTCGTAGAGAAGAGTGTTTAATCTCTTCACTTCCATCTGTGTATCATGCTTCTCATGTTCATGTATGTTGAATATACATAAAAACCCTTTTTTTAACTTTCGTTTTATTTAACCTTTTCCTGACGTGGTATACGTCTCACAGACGTCATCACTTTAATTTCGAAAATATTTTTGCGTATACGTGGCGTCTGACGCTAACCTTTCCGCTAGCTTCCTTATTTGGGTCCTCTAGCCGCAGCCAAGCCCGCAACCGCGGCGAGTGCGCACGGACGGTTACGGAGCGATCGACGTCTCACAGACGCCACCACGGTGTTTGTGTACAAAAAATATGCACGTCACCTCGGTGGTAGTGTTTGTGACTCTTAAACTATGGTGTCTCCCATTTTTTTTATAGTATACCAAGAAAAAAACAAGTAAGGCTTACTTACGGTCAGTATAAGTGTGCAGGACAACCATCTACGTAAATACTGATAAAATAGATTGCCTGTAACCTAGCTTATAACCCTCTTACAACGTAAGCATTGTATTACAGTCGCCTTATATAATTTGTAGTCGAAATAAATAATAATAGGTCTCACACTTAATTCCTACCTAGTTAAGAGGTAATATACTGTTGGTTTCATAAGTAAAGAGTGGCTAAACACTAAGTTTCCACTAGAAATATAGATAGATTAAGAGGAAGCCTTTAGATCCTATCCGCGCGCTGGCCAAGCATAGACTGATGGGCGAGCGAGGGGGGAAGCTCGGTATTTATACCCCAGGTGGGGGCCGAGGTACGTATATAGACAGCGACACGAAAAACCCGCGCTTTAGATGCGATTGGCCGGCAAACGGAGAGGATCTCGGGTGATAATGCATTACGAATGTCATAGAAATAAGTATAAAACACTGTAAATAACGTATTAGCCTAAGATTATTGTCATAAATAAATGAGATGTCGTTTCGCGCCAAAAATTTCCCGCCAATACTTTCCCGCCCATATTTCCCGCCAAAAGCACGGGCGGGCGGGTTGCGGGGCAAGGAATTTCATGGTATAAATATGGCGTCCGGGCCTCATGAAATTCAGTTCTACAAATACCTACGAAACGGCATCAACTCGGAAAAGAAAACAAGTCTTTCACTCAGCTGCTCCCTCATCGGAATCCCGTCAAATTCAGTTGCACAACCAGTGCATAGGTGCATCAGGCACATAATGGTCCTTCAGTAAGCCGGATATTCAAGAAAGAAATTGCAGTTTAAGCACAGCTACAGCCTCAAGAAAAAAAGAAGATTCCAGTGAAATTGAAAGAACGTTGCCGAGAAATTATCGTCGAAAATGGGTCCAGTCACAAGGTCATCGGCGCCGGGGCAGTCGTTAGCCCAGCTCATCTTCGGGACAGAGCAACCGCCGAGGACCTCAAGAGAAGAAACAAGTAGAGACTCAACATACACGCCACCGACGGCGTCGGACAACGCGAAGACGACGGACAACGCGACGAGCACGGACACGATCACTGAGACGCCGCCGTTATCTCAGGAATCGTCACAGACGGGGACGACGCCACGTCCCCCCGCGCCGCCACCGTCGTCGAAGTCACGCGCAACGACCACGAGCCGCCGTGCGCAACGCTTAGCCAAAGCAAAAGAAGAGATGTTACGCATCAAGCTTGAACTCGCCCAAGCACACATCGCCACACTAGAAGCCGAACAAAGCGACGAAGACGAAGGAACTGTGGTTTCCGCCACGCAAGTGAACGAGCAAATCGACGCCTGGTTCGAGAAAAACCACGAGATGCCCGCTATCACTCAAGAACCACACCTTCCTGAAGAAAAGGGGAACAATCCTGACGAAGAAAAAGCAACGGTCCAGCAGCCACTGCCGCGCGCCGAGACCCAGCTCCCCCCGCCGCCCAGCGCACCCGTCGCCGCCGCCGTCGCGACGCCAGTGCCAGCGGGGAACGCCCCCCTCAGGGACCCCCCCCCAGTCTTCACGCCCGCGCCGCCCTGCGCGAATCGCTATGAACAAAGCGGCACCACCAACGCAGTGCCGCAAACAACACAGCAAGTTAACCTATCCGAGCTCGCATCCGCGATCGCTCTAGCCGCCCGCGCTGGCAGCGCCGCCCCCCGATTCGCAACCGAATTACCTGCCTACGCCGGGTCGCATCAAGAATGGCTCACCTTCAAAGCCTCGTACGAAGAATCTCAAATGAAGTTCACCGAAACAGAAAATATAGCGAGACTACGAAGATCACTGAAAGGGAGAGCAAAAGAATCAGTTGAGAATCTTCTCATCTACCAAGCTCCGGCCGCCGAGATAATCAAAACGCTAGAAACACGCTTCGGGAGGCCCGATACCATAGCACTAATTGAATTAGAAAGGCTCCGCGCGCTGCCCCGCCTCACAGACGGCGCGCGGGACCTCTGCTCCTTCTCGTGCCGTGTTGCGAATGCCATCGCCACCCTCCGAGCGTTAGATCGCGCACAGTATCTCTACAGCCCTGAGACTACTAAAGCGATCCTAGACAAGCTGACACCGAACCAAAGATACAGGTGGTTCGACTTCGCCGCCACCACCGTGTCCGCGGAACCAGAGCTAATAAAAATCTCCGCCTTCCTACAACGAGAAGCACAGTACTGCGCAGCCTACGCGCAACCGGAAACAAGCGAACCTCCGCCAAGACGAGTGCACAAAGCCTACGCCACCTCCGAGAGACCAGCCAGCAAATGTTCGTGCTGTCAGAGCGAGACGCACAGCATCGACAAGTGTCCGAAATTTACGGCTGAAGAAATCGACGAGCGCTGGAAGTTAGCTAAAGAAAAAAGACTATGCTTCAGATGCCTAAAATACAAGGGCAGAACGCACCACTGCAAACGGGTGAAGTGCGAGCGAGACGGCTGCGAGTACTTTCATCACAAATTATTGCACAATAAGAAGCCCGCGCCCGCCGACAACGAAGCCGTTACCTCAACGTGGACGACCCGCCGGTCCCGCGCCTTTCTCAAGATATTACCCGTGACAATAAAGGGGCCCAAAGGGGAGGTCAAGACTTCGGCTTTGATGGACGACGGAAGCACTATCACGCTCCTGTCGGAAGAAATCGCCAACAAAATCGGCCTAGACGGGCCTACAACGCCGCTGCGCATAGAGGCAATCACCAGTGAAAAAATAAACGCAACGAAATCCCGCCGAGTCCCGCTCCTCATACGCGGACAAGGCGGGGAGGTGCGCATACACGCCCGCACAATTCCCAACCTACGCTTATCACCCCAAACGATAAGCGAAGACGATATCAGTACGTGCCCACACCTGCGAGACATAGAGCACCTACTGAGATACGACACGGCCGAACCGGGAATACTGCTCGGGCAAGACAACTGGCATCTGTTAATACCAGAAGAAATCCGACGCGGCGACAGAAATCAACCCGTCGCCAGCCGACTACCGCTCGGATGGGTGTTACACGGCGCGCACACCCGCGCCCCCCTACAAGGCGAGGGCATCCACCATATCGTCAGCCATATCTCCAATCAGCCAGCCGAAGAAAGGGAATCGCTAACAAGCGAGGAAGACGTCGACCGGCAGTTAAAAGAATACTTCGCCATCGAAAATATGATGATAGAGCCGAAACGACCCAAATCCGACCCGGAAGAACGCGCCCTCGCTCAGCTCGCGCGATCAACCACGCTCACGGCCGACGGCCACTATCAAGTGCCTCTACTATGGAAAAACGAAGACGACAAACTGCCGGACAACTACGAGAATGCGCTCAAACGCCTACACAGCATCGAGAAAAAACTAGATCGAGATGAAGAGTTCAAGAAGCGCTACAACGCCGAAATGGACCACCTAATCGAGCGAGGTTACGCCGAGCCAGCCCCGCCAAAGAATAACAACGAAAAAAACTGGTATCTACCGCACTTCGCCGTATTGAATCCTATGAAGAGAGATCGCGTCAGAGTGGTCCATGATGCTGCGGCCCGTACTCGAGGCGTATCACTCAACGACAAACTCCTCACAGGCCCCCCCCTCCTCCAATCACTTCCGGGGGTGCTCATGAGGTTCCGTCAGCACAAAATCGCCGTGTCCGCCGACATAGAAGCAATGTTAATGCACGTAAAAATAAAGCCCGAAGACCGCAACGCGCTACGATATCTGTGGCGTGGGAACCGCCGGGACGACACGCCCCCGGAAGAATGGCGTATGAGCTCCCTTGTCTTCGGTGCAACCTGCAGCCCTACGATCGCTATATATGTAAAGAACGCGAACGCCGAAAAATATAGGGAAACGAACCCTGAAGCCGCCGAGGCCATTGTACGTAATCACTACGTAGACGATTACCTACAGAGTTTCAAGTCAGAAGAGGAAGCGATCAAGATAGCCGCCGAAGTACGAGATATACAGAAAAACGCCCACTACAATCTCCGTAAGTGGTCGTCCAACTCGGCGGGAGTGCTACTAGCGGTGGCCAATGAGAACACAGACCCCTCAGAAGAAAACACCGCAAGCAAGAAAAATCGCACCCCCACCACCGAGCCTTCAAACCTCCACGAACACGCCCGGGAGGTGGCAAACGAGCGCACGAGCCCCGCACACGTAGAGCTCGACGCGAAAGAAATGAAAAATGAACGCGTACTCGGACAAGTTTGGAAGCCCGCCACAGATGAAATCGCCTTCAACTTGGACCTGAGCCGATTGCCGCCCGACGCACTCAATGAAAAAAAACCGACTAAGCGCTTGGTACTGAGAGTGATGATGTCCGTCTTCGACCCCCTTGGGCTGGCCTCACCCGTCACCGTCCAAGCGAAGAAAATACTACAAGAAATATGGAGAAGAGGCACGACATGGGACGCAGCAATAGACGACGACCTCGCGCAGAAATGGACCTTATGGACCACACAGCTGACAGCGCTCCGCGACGTCGCCATACCCCGGTGCTACCCATATTATAGCACCGCGGTAACCCGGGAGCTGCACACATTCGTCGACGCCTCCCTCACCGCATACACGTGCGCTCTATACTGGCGTACGGTAACCGCGGACGGACAAATACACGTGTCCCTCATCACCGCGAAGGCCAAGGTCGCCCCCCTCAAAGTGACCTCGGTCCCACGCCTGGAGTTACAGGCAGCGGCGATGGGCGCACGAATGGCCGTCACCGTGGTAGAAGAACACGACCTGAAACCGACCAGTAAGACATACTGGTCGGACAGTCGCACCGTGCTCACCTGGATTCGCACCGGCGCCCGCTCATACAAACCCTTCGTCGCGCATCGATTAGCCGCCATCGAAGAAACAACGACAGTACGCGAATGGAAATGGGTACCTACGCGCCACAACGTCGCAGATATACCTACCAGAGAGCTCCCGCCAGACTTCAACAGCAGCCACCGCTGGTTCCATGGGCCCGACTTCCTGTACAATGACTACACAACATGGCCCGCCGAACCACAACAACAAAATAATGCACCGACCGGCGAAGAAAATAAAATAGCAACCGAAATTTGTAACAAAATCACGCACACACCGTGGTTACCGCCGGCGGAAAGGTTCTCGCGCTGGGAGCGCCTACTACGCACACTAGCGCGAGTACTACAGTTCATAGAACTATGTCGTCCTAACAAAGGCCGAACTCACTACAAAAGAACACTCAAGAACAAAGAAAAGGACCCCGAGTGGAACAGAAAACACAAGCGACCCGCACCCGCCGCGCCGCGACAGGCCCGGCCCGCATCAAAAACCTACTTATCAATTGACGCGCGGTACCTAATAGAAGCGGAACGCCTAATAGTACGAGAGAGTCAACGAGACAGCTTCAGCGACGAAATTCAGAGACTAATGCAGGGCAAGCCGCCGGCCATGAATAGTCGCTTACGCCCCTTAGCGATCGAACTCATCGACGGCGTGATAACGCTAAAAACGCGCATCAACGAAGCAAACGACATAACCACAACGCAAAAACGGCCGTCCGTATTAGACGGAAATCACGCGGCCATCCGACTGTACATCGACTGCGTGCACCGACAAATGAACCATCACGGAGTTGAAGCGACAGTGAACGAATGCAAACAACACTACGCCATACTACGACTACGTACAGTCGCCCGAATGATTATCCATCGATGTCTGCCATGCCGGCGACGAAAATCGAAGCCGACTGTACCTCCGACGGGAAATCTGCCGCGCTGCCGCCTCGCACATCACGAGAGAGCCTTCACATACACGGGCGTCGATCTGTGGGGCCCCGCGACTATTACAGTAGGCCGAGGGACACAGAAGAGATATGTAGCGCTATTTACATGCCTTACAACGCGCGCTATACATATGGAAATAGTGCCCAGTCTAAGCGGCGAATCCGCGATAATGGCTCTACGAAGAATGATCGCGCGTCGAGGCACACCTACGGAGATTTGGTCGGACAACGGGACGAACTTCCACTCTGCGGATAAGATGCTGCGGGCGGCCGCCGAAGACGCGATGCGAGAGGAGGCGGGGCGACGACAAATAATATGGCGCTTCATCCCCCCTTCGGCGCCATTTATGGGCGGGGCGTGGGAGCGAATGGTGCGAGCGGTAAAAGACACTCTTTACACTGTCCTGAAAGAGCGTCACCCCTCGGAGGAGGTCTTCGCCACGACCCTGGCTGAAGCAGAATACATCGTGAACAGCCGCCCCCTCACACACGTGTCCGTGGAGCCCGATGACCCCGAAGCCCTATCACCGAATCACTTCCTACTCGGCGAATCCGGCAGAGTGCAGTCGCCCGGTACCTTCAACGACAAGGACCTAGTCGGCCGAGCAACGTGGAGGACGAGCCAACGACTCGCGGACCACTTCTGGAGTCGATGGGTCCGCGAGTACCTACCTACACTTCAAGACCGGCGGGAGCCGTATAGGCGCGGCCGGCCCATAGAAATCGACGACATCGTACTCATCGGCGACGGGACCCTCCCACGCAATACTTGGCCCATGGGTAGAGTGATCGCCAAGTACCCGGGACCCGACGGCGAGACAAGAGTGGTGGACGTCAGAACAAAGGGCGGAGTGCTACGGCGACCGACCAAGAAGCTCGCGATTTTACCTACCAAGGATGACGACCTGCACGCCAGCGAGCTGGAACACCGGCCGGGTGTTCCACGGCGGGAGAAATGTGCAGGACAACCATCTACGTAAATACTGATAAAATAGATTGCCTGTAACCTAGCTTATAACCCTCTTACAACGTAAGCATTGTATTACAGTCGCCTTATATAATTTGTAGTCGAAATAAATAATAATAGGTCTCACACTTAATTCCTACCTAGTTAAGAGGTAATATACTGTTGGTTTCATAAGTAAAGAGTGGCTAAACACTAAGTTTCCACTAGAAATATAGATAGATTAAGAGGAAGCCTTTAGATCCTATCCGCGCGCTGGCCAAGCATAGACTGATGGGCGAGCGAGGGGGGAAGCTCGGTATTTATACCCCAGGTGGGGGCCGAGGTACGTATATAGACAGCGACACGAAAAACCCGCGTCCCTTCCCGCGTGGTCGTGCCGGAGGTTCCCCTTGGATTTTCCCCAAGCTACCCTCCAACCACGCAGTTCGACTGCTATATTGGGTTCGTCCTATCATAGCAACAGTCAGGTTCAAAAAAAAAAAAAAAAAAAAAAAAAAAAAAAAAAAAAAAAAAAAAAAAAAAAAAAAAACCCGCGCTTTAGATGCGATTGGCCGGCAAACGGAGAGGATCTCGGGTGATAATGCATTACGAATGTCATAGAAATAAGTATAAAACACTGTAAATAACGTATTAGCCTAAGATTATTGTCATAAATAAATGAGATGTCGTTTCGCGCCAAAAATTTCCCGCCAATACTTTCCCGCCAAAAGCACGGGCGGGCGGGTTGCGGGGCAAGGAATTTCATGGTATAAATATGGCGTCCGGCACGACCACCGCCCCCACACTGCCTCAAGACGCCCGCGCGTCTTGAGTGCCCGCGAAAAATCCCCAGTAGTTTTAAATTCGGCAGTCGGGCAGCCCCAACGAGGTGTCTGCCCACAAGCCAGCCATGATTAGCAGCTAACGCCAGAAGGCGGCTGCGTAGCACATGCTCAAAAAAAAAAAAAAAAAAAAAATCATGAAATTCAGTTCTACAAATACCTACGAAACGGCATCAACTCGGAAAAGAAAACAAGTCTTTCACTCAGCTGCTCCCTCATCGGAATCCCGTCAAATTCAGTTGCACAACCAGTGCATAGGTGCATCAGGCACAATAAGGTTCTGCACACTAGATATTATTATTGCCCGTAGGAAGCTAGTATCATTCATTAGGGACTACAGATTAGTTTAGTAAAAAATATGTATAAATCATGTCATGTGATGTCATTTTTTTTTAAGTTGGAAGCACGTAGCACGGAAGTGTTTTAGTAAAATAATAATAAACAACGCTATGCATCCGGAATCGCGGCCTCTCCCTCCCTGTCCCTGCACGGCTATCACAAGACGGCCCGCGAGCTCTCTCGATTTTTCTCGCACTATACCTCTCTTTCTAAGTACTCCAGGCAAAATACGGTTTTGAAAAACATTAATTTATAATAGCGTTTTTTTTCTTTATATCATTTTAAAACATTTATCTACGGTGCTTTATTCACGAATCCAACAAACTTTCCATCCGGAAGTATTTATATAGATTTAAAAAAAGAATGAATTGTTTTTTTTTAATTATTTATCTTGAATATTATAGAGCAAATGTAAATGAACCAAAATAAAGATAAAACCATTTATTAATATTTTTTCTGACTTTTCAGAAGCTAGTTAAGTTATCATTTTTTTGATGTCTGAAATTTTGTTGGATTTTGTCACTAAGTAACTATTTAATTGATAATATATCCATTACATAAAAAAAATCTGCTATTATAAATTATTTCCAAATTTGACATATTTTCCATACAAGCTGTCAGTTCATTGCCTGGACTAAAGTGTTCTAATAAGAGAGAGACGGATTTTTTTTTTTTTCCTTCTCCCATATTTTTTTGGAGATTACCTCCACTACATATGCATGGACGCTGGCGCGTCCCGAAGGGACTCGCCAGGGGAGAGAGAGACGGATAGTGCGAGAAAAATCGAGAGAGCTCGCGCGCCGTCTTGTGATAGCCGTGCTGGTCAGCCCAGTGGCGGCCAATACACGGTGATTATGCATTTTGCAGCAATACTCAGTATTGAATAGCCCTTTAAACGCTAATTATTTATCGCGTCAGTATTAAAGGGTGGCCAGACGGTAGTTCTGTCCATATCCCCATCTCGCTCTATCTTATAGATGCGTACCATAAACGGTTTAGTATTATCACGTGATCCATGCGCTGTGCTGTCTCTATCCCATTGCATGTTAAAGATAGAGACAGCTATGGTGGATCATCAGTATTTAATCACCGTGTATTGGCCCGCCTTGCATGTGATCTGGATTGTGGAAATTTTGGTCAACTTTCCAAGAAGTATGGATCAAACTGTTTGGGTTCAAGTTTGCCACTGCTGCTGCTGTCAATGTAAGTATACTTAAGGTAAATGTTCTATTACTCGACGTTGCACTAGTGTATGGCATGGGCACGTTATGTCAAATGGACATGGCTTAAATTCGAATGAAGAAAAATATTGTTATATTATTGTATATTATGCTGAAGAAATGATCATGTGTCAGAGCCAAAGTTGCAGTAGGTACAGAAATTATTCCACTGTACATAATTTATTAATTCAGTTAAAGTTAAAAATAATTGACATTAAATACCATCATAAATACAGTCTGAAAGACTTTTATAAGGCCAGGCCTTAAGGGCGTGCATTGGAAAATTATTTGAAAGGCCATTCTGACTGAATCAGGAAACAATAAAACCAGATTTTCAGATGTACCTATGATTGTTTGTCTGATTTAACCGAAACATTTCCTTGATAGAAAAAACCCAAAGTTAGGTGTTGCATCTCGTTTTCTCGTGCGCGCAAGACGTAAGCTGTCTCTTGCAGAGGGGCTTTAAGCAAGGCATTCCCTAAACCCTTTGAACGCCATGATTCACGTACTAAAGTTTCACTGACACGCCAACCTTTTTTCCATAAGAGAGTGACTATGAACCTTATATGAAAGTTCAGACTTGCTTTGACAGTGGACGTCATAACCGCTATAGGGGTTCTTGGCGTGGTGGGCACGACGATCCACGACCACTTTATAGGTTCTAGGCGTTCAAAGGGTTAAAGATTGACATGTAGAAGAATACAATATTTGAGATATACATGTAGCGCACGGTATCACACGAGCACTCACCTCTACTCCGTGCATTCAGTAACGCCAGCGTGTTACTGAATGCTCTCCTCTCTTGGCTTCAGCACCTGAGTGTGATTTGTTTGCATGGAGATGGACGGCTGTATACAAGGAATGTCAGAATTTTTGTGAGGTGATGGATGCTAGGAATTCTAGTACCTAGAAATTGTGTAACTAACTTTATATAATTCCCTATGGAATTGCTAGGTACCTATATTTTTATTTGTTAATTTAGTTCCTCGACGAATTGGTTTGTCTGTAATGCTGTGTAAATATACTTATAGCAAATAAATAAATGTATACCTAATTGAGGCCGGATATGGGTTTTACCGAATACGAATATACTGCCGAATGTTCGGTCCAGCTTTTGCCGAACCGAATATTCGGCCGAATTATTCGGTTAAAAGTAATTGCCTTCATCTGCCGTTCTAAAGCAGACTCATGTTTCAGTGATAACATTTTACAATAAAGTTAGTTAAATAACAATAAGAATCCGTTTTAGAATAATAATTTTACAGGGCAATGACTATGATGATTACTATTTCATTTTACTGCATGTTTTAGTTTAAATTACTTATATAAAATTGTAATACTTATGTGTTTTTTATTTTTATTTTTATTTATTTTACTAGATTTTACTTTTTGTTTAGTTACATAGAATTAACATCAAGGCGCCACTGAAAATCAGCGCTGCGAAATAGGTATCACCATTTCGTGGCACAAAGCTGAGTGGCAGCCATTTTAGCATTTAATCATTATGTCTGTTTTATTTTTTGTCTTTTATCCTACAAAGTGCTAAATAAACGTATTTTCTTTCTTTCTTTCTTTCTTTATGTTACATTCTTGCAGCTTGCAGACAAACACCTGCAAAATTATTCGGTTAATATTCGGCATTTGAACCGAATAATTCGGCCGAAGAACGATCATTGAAAAACGTGTCGCATCTGTAATGTATAACATAATTATCCATTTAAAAACCTACCTTATGGAATAGACAAAAAACTTAAAATTGTAAAAAACATTAACGTAAACAATTTATAAAATTCCCAGGGCCATGCACCAGCGGGAGGATGTCTCCTAGTCATGTGCTGTGAATACCGTGTCATGGTGAGCGGCAAATACAGCATTGGCATCAACGACACAGCCCTAGGCATTACCGTCCCGCACTTTGTTGTAGATGCAATGTCCCACACTATTGGAACACGGAACACTGAGGAGGCTCTTACTGCAGCTAGGCTGTTTACTGTTGACGAGACGATGAAGGTAATTATTACTAAAGTTGCATCCAAACGTCCGGACGCGGCGGCCTGGCCAGGAAACATTCTGTTCTCTACCTCACTCTATCTTATAGCTGGGGCATATAAGCTGTAAGGCATAAGTAGGTAAGCAGTCGCGCTCGCACGCCTGGACGGGCTTAATAACAGAGCAGGGGGCGCCAATGAAGTTACGATATCTCCATCTCTATCGCTGATACTTAAATCAAGTTAGAGATGCAGTCACTTTAACTTCGATATTAGAACTTTCGATTGTATCCAACAGGGACTGATTTCGGTTACGGTTATACAGGTATGTAACCGGTATTCCATTACGGTACCGTTATGTCGTAAAGGTTTTGCGCGCCGCGCGAACATAACGGTACCGTAACCGTTTTGAAATAACGTTTAGCGGTAGCAGTTTTAAATGATACCGAAACCTTTATTATACCGGTATTATAAAGGTAACTGAAAAAAACAAGCGTTCTGGCACTCTACAGAGATTGGCTACTAAACATTAAAATATAATTATTTTTCTGTCAAAAATTTCGTGTTTGGTACAAGCTTTTACTGCCGACTGTACTTTTCTGCATACCATCATCAAGTACTCATTAAGACGTTTCTATCGAGCCCAAACGCTATGGGGTTGTGTCGTTTTATTGCGGAGTGCCTATGGCCACCTTCCAGCTCCAGCATCAGATCAGCTCCGAGTCATCATAATATTGCATTGTCATGCGATATACATATGCTTGCAAATTTTCAGTTCGATTGGATAACGGGAAGTGACTGAAAAATGGATTGCAAATTTTGACGGACAACTTACATATTTACATACTTACATAATAACATACATACGAACAGTGCCAGTTAATATAAAGCTTGTAAAAAGATAAAACGGCAGTGCCGCTGCCGGTGGTTTGGCAACAACGCCAGGCCAAAGTCGATATATCGGTTACCTTTAAACAGCGGTTACGGTACCGGAAAAAATAAAGGTACCTTTATATTTCGATAGCGAAATATAAGGGTTCCGCTACCGAAACCACTATTTGAAAACCGATATGACGTCATACCGTTAAAATAGAATACCGGTATTTTTCGGTTATGCAGTCCCTGGTATCCAAAGCAAGAAAATCAAAATATTTTTTGATAAATTTCCTTTCAGGTTGGTCTAATAGACGAGGTAGCTGCTGATAAGTCTGATGCCATAGACAAATGCAAGAAATTCATAAGCAAGTTTGATAAGATCCCATCGCTCGCGCGCTCTATTACCAAGCTGAAAATAAGGCAAGGACCACTGAGTCATATGCAGAGAATCCGTGAGCAGGACACAGCCGAGTTTATTGCGAATGTACAGAACCCCGAAATGCAAGATGATTTGGAAATGTACTTACAAAGATTGAAGACAAAGAAAGCTAAGTGATTGTATTGTTATTTCAATCATTTAAGATAGATACGCGATGATTTTAATGAGGAACTTAGGCAAGAAACATTGTGATATTTATTAGTGCTGTGATAAACCTAAAAACCTAATACTTAAACCTAAAAACTAAACCTAACCTTTAAATGCTATAAGTATGTAAATTATTTGTTTTGTTCCTCAATATATGCCTGAACAGGATATTTTAGGGATAGTGGCCTATTTCTGCTAAAAGCAATTACTACTTGCCTTTTGACATGTAAAAGTGCCCTTGTGGCCTATTTGCAGTATAAATAATTGATTTTGATTTTTTGGTTGCCGATTATCGTGGTAAACAAGTCATCAATTTAGAGACTCACGATTTGCAAACATATATTTATCATTATATTATTATGTAAGTGACGGACTTTGTTTACGCGAGATGAAGTTCTAAATTAATACTTGTGGGATCCCCGGCGGACATTTAGTCCGCCTGACTGTGGAAGGGCCATACATTTTATATGGCGCAGTTGCGGGCGGAATCCGTCGGCTGAATTCGGCGGCGGCGGCGGAATACTTACAGCCTGTATGCGGCGGACCTTAATCGATTAGGAACGCAACGTTCTGTGTTAGGAGGGGGCACAACACTGCCGAATTTTATCTTAGAATTGAAACTGTGGATTTCTTATTATTATGATATTCAAATTCAAGTGCTAAGCGCGCCGGCATCGCAAGTGCTCACGATTAAAGACCACGTATTGGTTGGAAACGTGTCGAGCGATATTCTAACTCAAGACGTGACTGCGGCGCTACCACGAACTTCGAATCTCGAACTTCGTATATCTCCGTCTCTGTCGCTCAAGTACCATAAACCATAAGTGCGATAGAGACGGAGATATACGAAGTTCGAGATTCGATAACTGTACATAATTAGGCATTAAAACACTCGTGTTTAATGCCCTTCATTATGTACAGTCACATAAACTACTATAGCGCTCTACGCTCAATCGCTGACGGTTGGACGGTTTATAGTACCTAAGTTAGTAGATGCAAAGAAGGCGAATACCTACCTACTTTGCCATCGATTCAACCAAAATTGCGTATTTAAACCCAAGCCAGGCATGATAGGTTTTATGGTCATGTTTTACGTGACGTTTAGGGCCGTAAAACGTGATGATAAAACCTAACAACCTAGGCAGAAATAGGGAACATTACGCAAAACTCTTCGTAGGTGGCGACACTAGCAGCGTTGATATTGTATCTCGTTCCCACTTGCGATATTGTCTATGCAAGCATCCTTGTCTCTCATTTGACAATCAATTGTGCATGTGTGTGTGAATCCCTATATTCCTATACTGTTTTACTATTAGAGGTAGTGCTGCCTCTGGGGGCAGAACATTGCAGTAATGTTCCCTATTGCTATAAATAGATGGCTTAAAAATGTAGATAAGATATTTTTTACGATTCTGAGATAAAAGGGTAAAGTCTAAGATAATAATCAACAGTATTCGAGCACGTTAGTAGGTGCAAACAGAATACAACGCATCAATTTTAAATTATTAACAGTACCTAATTATAAAGTCACGAGGTTTCCATTTTTGTTACAATGTTGCCATTAAGGCAATTGACGAGGCATGCCGCCAGACTTTTACCGGCCGTTCGGTCTATTATGTCGGCATCGGCCGGGCCGATGGTGGACGTCCAAGATGACGCAGGAGTCGCTATAATGACGCTGCAGCGGGCGCCGGTCAACAGCCTCAACCTGGATCTGCTGCAAGCCATCAGCAAATCGCTCGATGATGTCGCTAAGAACAAACCCAGAGGAATGATCTTGACTTCCGTAAGTTTTTCCGTATTGTTTTTATTATGAACAGACGTATCTGTGGCAAAGTAGCTAGGAGCCTGCATTCGTCGTGAAATCGTTTATTTTGGCACAAGAACATGTAAGAGTGAGTGACCTGTAGGTACCAAAATGGGAGCATTATTTCAACTCTGACAGGAACTAGCCAGTTGCTCGGATGCATTTAAGAGTGCCCAGTAGAGATGTACCGACTAGTCGGGAAAGCCGACTATATCCGGCCACATTTTAGTCGGTGAATAGTCGGCGACTTAGTCAGCCGCCTCAGCGCCGATTAGTCCGCCAAATCCATTGTCGTCCCATCTCCATTAGATATGTAAGTACCGACTAGTCGCCGATTAGTCGGGAAAGCCAACTATCCGGCCACATTTATAGTCGGCTAGTCAGCCCATCCCTAGTGCCCAGCATGCTCGACTCAAGTCAACTCTCCATGCAAACGTAGTTCAATAAGTTCTCATTTTAAAACGGCATGCGTGTAGAAGTTATTCATACTAAACTTCCACTCTCTCTAAAAAAAAACTAGTAATAATGTCTAGCAACAGAAACTAGATATGGCGGATTCTACTGTGTAAATAATGTTTTATGTTATTCTAGCATGCCGTTATAAAATGAGAACCAAATGAAAATCAAACTACGTTTGTATCGAGAGTCGTGCGTGCGGGGGACACGATAGTCAACAAAATATATTAAATTAAAACATAAATGAATCGCGTAAATACTACCTAGATGGCACCAAAGTTACCTGAACTTTTTTAATTTGTTTTGTTTTCAGGCATCACCAACGGTGTTTTCAGCCGGTGTTGACATCATGGAGGCATGCAACCCCGACCTGAAGAGACTAGAACAGTTCTCGACCTATCTCCAGAATGTTTGGATCAAACTATTCGGATTCCCGTTTGCCACAGCCGCTGCTATAAATGTAAGTGTTCTTATGTCGCGTTTATCTAATAAAACTCTGAAATAAATTGACAAAGACCCTAACGTAACGTACGAAGTTTTCAGCTTGAATGAATTTCGTACCTACGTACCGTTAGGGCTTGTCCATATAATATATGTCATCGATTTGTGCCGGTTTATGGCAATCTAACATCATCCTAGCGTCGTAATTGAATGGAACGCCCCCTCTACCAGGCAATCAAAGTTTCACCTCTTAGGAGGCGAGATAGCGTAGGATTTCAAAAATGTTAAAATTCACAATGGGTGGCAATTTTGATAATTAACATGGCCGATCACAAAAGAAATACTTTTTTTTAGGTATTATACAAAAAAAAAATACATACTACCAATAACTTTCACATGTCTGTTTATTTTGTTGGTGTTATGACCAATTTATCCTCATGTTTGGCCCTTAAACCAAACTATATCATCATGATATCAGCTTTCTCCAAAGAGTGCCACAATGACCTGTCCTGACTGCGCTAGTGATAGGTATTCAATTAAACTACGAGTTGCTCATATTTTTAAATGCAATGCGTTTTCATCAGTTCTTTGGGAATCTCGTCGTATCAATACAATAGCAGTAAAGCTTTAGCTCATCGGTTGGAGCGCAGTAGCTCTGATTCCCATAGGTGTTGAGTCGACTGGCGGATCCTGCGAGAGACCAGGAGCTGTTAACACCGCCTTTTCTCTCTAGTGTGGCTTCAAACTCCCCGCCTCCTGGATTCGTCTGGAATCCCACAGTCAACTCAATCGATTCTTTTGGGCTATCAGATAGCAGTCGTGTCATAGCCAACACTTTGGAAAGGCTGAGCTTAGCGCACTGCGGATAATCCTCAAGAAGACCATTCAAATGCGTCATTACGTGTATCATGGCCTCTTTCACTTCAGTACTATTTGCTTCTATTATAGCGGTTTTATATTCGACGCACCAGTGGTCATCGATGGCTGCTGATTCGCAGCTTCTATTCCTGGGAATTGGCAAGAACAAACTGATTCCTCGTTTGCTGGAGTAGGACTCCTTGGTTCGAGTCATAATTTTTGCATTTTTAATGTTATCCAGATTTATTAAATCTGATAAAGTGGCATGTACGTCGTAAGGCGTGGTTAAACTGCGAACATTTCGTTTCAGATTGTTGTATGCCTTACTATAGTTTTTACGAAACGATGGAGGCATTAATGCGAATACGAAAGGTAATCGATCTTCCAAATATCCCTGTCTAGTTTTCCTAAAATTACCAAATCTCCTACCATGGTCGCTCATTAAGACAATAATCGTTTTGTTTAAGTAACCAGAGGCATGCATCTTACTGAAAAACTCTCTGTAGCCATCATCCATCACCATTGGATAGTTTAAATGATCATGACTCATTGTTATTTCCCAAAAGAAACCAAATAGTTTATTTTTTGTCACTGTTGTTAAATCTGCGACATAGTCTAAAACAATTTTGAAGAAGAATTTTTCATTCAAGCATAATTTCGAGAATACATCTTCGTTGCTAGCTATGGTCTCGGCTTCATGGATGAAGGGATACAAATAGTAGTTTGTGGGCGTGCCCGCGAAGCCCCGCTTCTTGTGGTAGTTGAAGGTGCCCAGAGACGCGTTATCCTCGCCCAGCGCCGTCGCGAAGCCCGCCTGTTGGAACCACTCCCATATGAAAGGGCAGTTGTCGAACGTCAACCTGTCGTGTGGCCAACACATCTCTTGTAACTCCGTCACGTTTTTCCCAATTAAAAGGGGCACCAAATTGGGAAATGTATTGTCGCCAACTTTGTTATATCTTAACAATTCTACAGCGCCCAACTTGCTCAAAAATGCCACGGTTTTGGGCATGGTTCTGTGGAGATTTAGCCGAGATACTGCGTCTATTCCCAAAATCAATATGTTATAATCCAAATCCTTTTTAGGCTTCGTTACGATTTTCTTTTCACGAGCGAATAGAAAAAAAGAATCGAATAGTTTTTTCGTTTGACTACAATTAACTCTAACAAATTCATCTATCACGTCTATCTTAATTGAATCTGAAAAATTACGACAATTATTGTATTTTATCCGCTTATCTATTTGTGAAGACGTAATGTCTGGTATCGATGACGGGCGGTAAAAAGATCTATAACAGCAAACAATATGTTCTGAACTATTCAACTTGTAATAGGGCAGATTATCTTTGTCAATCCAGATGTGAGTTTTGTTGGAATCCAACAAAGGGTGAGGTGTGCACGGTTTTAATTCGTTTATTGGTTTCTCCATTTTTCTGATAAAATCGTCAGTGAGGAATACATTCTGGTTGTTTGTAGACGATGCTATATTGACGGAGACTTTTTCGATATATTTTCGTATCCAATATACTTTTCCATTATACATTCGTGGGTCGGCGTACAGCAATAAGAACACAATTGGAGATCCGCCACCGAGCACCATGCTTAGCAAAACTAGATTCTTTCGATATGACACCAAACATGCTGCGGCCTTTGATACTGGATTCATATGGAGACACAGTTCTTGATTTTACAATAATTTACTCACAATAACACGGTTCTGGCTTTCCTGTCAAGCCGATTTTAATTTGCAGAGATTCAGTTGTAGGTACTTCTATGAGTAATTATTTCAACGATAATACACAGTATTGCCAATTAGTTGCTTGCTTAGCATTACACGCTCGTAATTGATTATGATTATGGAACGTAGAACAACTAGGTAACTAATAACCATGCAACAAGACTTGTTATTAAATCTTTATCGATTTACGTGGTGGATGGATAGACCTAGGACGTCTATCAAAATGTAAAAGGTATTATAATAAATGAACTACCTTTGCCTCTGTGTGTTGTTTACTTTCTTGTTGTATACATTATATTAAAATGATTATGCTAACAACATTTACAATACCTACAGTCACGATCCCCGAGCGTTTTCTCTCTCTCAACAAGCAATATTAAAACGGTTGTAGCTTCGTAATTTTGTGAGATATCTGAATGGGATTTTCGTCATTAGGCATATTTTTTGCCTTCTTTCTTTTGGAGTAATAATACATTTTGAGTCTACTCCCGTATTGAAATGACCTCACCATCAGGGCCACGCTCCGGCGGGTGGCTGCCTCCTAGCCATGTCCTGCGAGTACCGGGCCATGGTCACAGGCAACTACACCATCGGCCTCAACGAGACTCTCCTGGGCATCGTAGCGAACGAGCGGTTCATGGACACCATGCGGCACACCGTCAGCACGAGGGACGCTGAGCTCGCGCTGACTACCGGGAAACTGTTTACTGTCGATGAGGCGTTGGAGGTGGGTTTTACATGTGTCTCTAGGAAATGGGACCTTAGTGCGTTGACGCTCGCTACATTGTTGCTTTTGTTTTAGAGCGGCGTTAGTGGCATAAAATCGGTGTCCCCTTATTTCACCGACAAACATTTCACCGAATTGCCGAATTTTTGTTACTCAGAAACCGTTAACTGTTTACGTACAGCTAAAAGGTAATTCTGTAGAACCCATTAGGTTAGGGTTTTTTTTTTATTTAAGGTCGCTCAAACAGCCAGGGTCATTAGCGACCACTATAGGTTAGGTTTGTTTTGTAAATATCCTGAAAAGTTTCCTGATTCTGAAAATAAATGGTTTTTGATGAAATGAAAATTCTGCGAAACATAAACCGTGTCCAATAAGTTCGCATACAGTTTCAAACTCTCATTAAAACAAAGTGTTAATAACAATTGCAATAAAAACTATATTTCATGAAAGATATTCTTATCTCCACTTATAATAAATCTCTAAATTAAAAAAAGAATCAGCCAGTTTGAAACTAAGCTTTGCGCGGTTCGAATGTTCTCAGCATCCCATGAACGGAAAAATATGAAACATTTTATATAGGTACATTATTATTCTAGCTGCAACTTAGGATACTTTTTATCCGACTGCGACAGTTAATTAATTTTCCGAAATATACGACTTCATTTAATTTTTCATTTATTTTTATTGAAATCAAACGCTGCTCCAACTGTCAGCTATAAGAACCGTCAAATTTTCGTCAAAATGGCGGAATTGCTTTGCCTTTCACTTATTAATAATTTAAATCCCGTCTACGATAGACCTTTACGAGACAAATGCTAAAATATAAACCATAAAAAAATATTCGATTCTGATATGAGAACTTATATGCGCAAATGTCGTTTTATGTCGTAATTTCAATAAATGAAATCAACAAATTTGAACAATATAATTAACACGAATTTGTTTTTTTTGAATGACAATGGCACGCGCTCGGCGCATTCAGCCAAAGTACCTGCGGCGCTACTACGAAAACCGATACTCAATGTTCATATATTTGCATCCCTGTCACTCGAGTATGGTTAGTGCGATAGAGATAGAGATACCCGAATATTTTCGAATAGGGAACATTACTGCAATGTTCTGCCGCCAGAGTGCAGCACTAACACAATTAGTAAACAGTTTTTTTGACAACTTTGACAAGTCCTTCAAAGCACTGGATCAAATAGTGAAGAAAATATTTCAATGAATAAAATGCATCAGTGCCGCGTAATTGGATGCAAGAATGAAGGGCATCATTCATTTCCGAAGGAAACGATGATATGAAAACTATGGGAAGCGGCAATACGTCGTAAAGCAAAAAAAAGCCCTCATCCACCTTTAAATGGCTATAGGATGCCATTTTAATATCACAGTACAGGTATTTTACACACGAATGATAATAAAACGATTGTAGTTTAACGCGTTTTCATCAATTATTCGTTATTGTTTGTTAGGTAAATAAATATGACATTGTACGTCATGGCGGTTTGTTGGTGCCGGTTAATGTACGGCCCGATAATACACGTCCATCTATCGTTATCTCTCTCTTGTTGTATAAGTTAAAAAGAGACATAGATATAGAGGATGCCAATTATTGGGCCGTACATTAACCGGCACCGGTTTGTTTACGGGTTGTGTTAGTGTCGCCCCCTACGCAGAGCTTTGCGTAATGTTCCCTATTCCGAAGTTCGTGGTTATAGCTCAGGAATCGAAAATATGGTAAATAATCATAATATATTTTCTCGATAAAGAATTTAAAATTAATATAGTCAAATGGAGAAAAAAACAAAGCAAGAGGTTATATAGGTAATGATTAAGTTATAATTATAAGAGTCCAAAGTTTTAAGAGGGGGTATGTTCTGTCCCTTTTCCGCAAAACGCACCTTCATATGAAACGACTGTTTTTTTCTATGACGCTCGAGTATATTGACGTCACAGTCCCTCATCGTTTTCTCACTCTAACAAGCGACATTAAAACGGATGTAGCTTCATAATTTTTTGAGATATTTGAATGGGAGTTTCATTATCTTCTATCTATTTATACATAATAAATGCCTATGTCCTGACTGACTTATTCACTCACTCACTCACTCACTCACTCATCAACGCACAGCCGAAACTACTAATCTTAGAGAGTTGATTTTTGCACAGTATGTTGCTTTTATAACGTGGGCTAGGGATAAAAAGGGATTTTTGAAAATTCTACCCCTAAGGGGGTAAAATAGGGGTGCAAGGTTTGTATGGGGAAAACATTTTTTTTTTAAATAGAGACTTAAAACTTTGTAGAAAGATCAGTCATTAGAATACAAATAAAGAACTTTCAGGGTTTTAGAAAATTCTACCCCTAAAGGGGTAAAATAGAGTGCAAAGTTTGTATGGGAAAAACTACTTTTTTTTAAATAGAGACTTAAAACTTTGTAGAGAAATTATTCATTAGAATACAAATAAAGTACCTAGATTCAGTGTTTTAAAAAAATCTACCCCTAAGGGGGTAAAATAAAGATGCAAATTTTGTATGGGGGAAACAATATTTTTTTTAAATAGAGACTTAACACTTTGTAGAAAGATTAGTCATCAGAATACAAATTAAGTACTTTCAGCGTTTTAGAAAATTCTACCCCTAAAAATAGGGGGCTAAAATAGGGGTGCAAAGTTTGTATGTGGGAAACTATTTTTTTTAGCTAGAGTCCTAAAACTTTGTAGAAAGATTATTTAAATACAAAGAAAGTACTTTCAGCGTTTTGGAAAATTTCACCCCTAAGGGGTAAAATAGGGTGCAAAGTTTGTATGGGAAAAACATATTTTTTTTTAATAGAGACTTAAAATTTTGTCGAAAAATTACTTATTAGAACATGAAAAATACTACATTCGGCGTTTTACAAAAATCATTCCCTAAGGGGGTTAAAAAAGGGTGCAAGGTTTGTATGGGGAACACTTTTTCTGAGCTAGACACTTAAAACTTTGTAGAAAGATTACTTATAAAAATACAAAAAAAAAGACTTTCAGCGTTTTGAAAAAATCTATCCCTAAGGGGGATAAAAAGGGGTGCAAAGTTTTTATCAGGGAAAGTTTATGTTTTTGAGTTAGAGACTTGAAACTTTGTAGAAAGATTACTTATTAAAAAACAAAAAAAGAACACAAATCGTTTTAGAAAATTCCACCCCTAATAGGGTTAAAAAGGAGAGCAAGCTTTGCATGGGCAACACTTTTTTTTTTGCTAGACTTAAAACTATTCGAAATGTTACTTATTAAAATTAATAATAAAGTACTTTCAGAGTTTTAGAAAATTCCACCCCTAAGGGGGTTAAGAAAGCTTTGTATGGGCAACACTTTTTTTGAGCTAGAGACTTAAAAGTTTACGAAAAAAGTTCTTTCAGCGATTAGAAAAATTCAACCTCTAAGGGGGTTTAAAAGGGGGTTCAAATTTTAAATGGCGAGCAATAAAATTTTAAAGTGTTAAGAGATTTTTAACTTCGGTCTTATTCTGTACGTTAAAAGACTACAAAACTGATTTCAGAGTTTTTCCAAATTCATCCCCTAAGAGTGTTAAAATTGGTTCAAAGTTTGAGTATTTCAAGGCATTTTTAAAGTATGAGATTTTTAACTTTGGTTTTAGACTGTTTGTTCACAAACTAGAAAATGAACATCAACGTTATTTTTTAATTATCCCCTAAAAGAGGGTTCAAATTTTGTATTGAGAGAAATCATTTTCTAAGACGATAAAAAGTTCTACGCGGACGAAGTCGCGGGCAACAGCTAGTATACAATATTCAAACAAAATGTTTTGGGATAACTCCGCCTTTAACCTTCATCACCAGCTTCAAACGTTTTTCGAATCCGTCGCACGCGGCACGCACTGCCTCCATCGACATTTCGTCCCAAATGTGCAGGACGGCATAGAATAAACCCGCTATAAACATAAAATTGTCAGTCGCGACCTAACTTGTAATAATCTAGCTTATAAACCTTCTTATAACATAGGCATTGCGCTACTATTGCCTTATGTCATCGGCACCTGAAATAAAGAATAATAGGCCTCACATTTCATTCCTACATAGTAAAAAAGGGTAATATACCGCTGGTTTCCTAAATAACGAGTGGATAACACTAAGTTTCCACTAAGAAATATAGACAGACTAAAGGAAACCTAGAGATCCTACTCGCGCGCCAGTCAGGCAACGACTGATGGGCGAGCGAGGGGGGAAACCCGGTATTTATACCTCAGGTGGGGAACGAGGTACGTATATACGGGCGGACACGGAATCCCCGCGTTTCAGATGCATTTTGACGCCGAACGAGCGGGATCTCGTGTAATAATGTATTATAAATAGCATAGAAATAGGTATAAGCACTGTAAATAATGTATTAGAGTAAGATTGAACTGTAATAAATGAACATGTCATTTCGCGCCAAAATTTCCCGCGCAAATCGCTTTCCCGCCAAATATACGGGGCGAAGGGGCGTCCGGCCGAGGTAACTTAATAGTATAAATTGGGCGGCCAGACCCCATGAAATTCAGTACCTACAGTAGCAGCGAAGTGACATTACTTGAAAAAGTAAACAAGCCTTTCAATTCAGAACCCCGACCCGACCAAGTTCCTGCTAAGCCGTAACGACCAACGCCGAAGGTGCAGGATTTCCCTTCAAATTCTACTCAGCCCAGAGCCAGTCATAGGTGCGTCTCGCACATGCTGGTCCATCGAAAACCGGATTCTACATAGAGGATGCCCCTTACAAGATCGAAAGCAGGAAAACGCACGTTCGGTCAACTTATCGCAGCGAACATCAGAGAAGCCATGCTGGAAGAAGCAACCACGTCCACGTCGGGAACTGCTACTACTCAAGAAGGTTCGAGGCCCTCGCAGGAGACTTCGCGAACAAGCACTCCTGCGACGCCGGCACCTCGGCCAGACCTGCAGCCAAGGTCACCCATAGGGCAGCAACCTCATGATGCCGCGCAGTGGAGAACACTGCCTCATGAAACCCCACAGTCAACGCTGCCACCCATAGTGCCGTCAAGAACTACGTGTCAAGACGGCTCGAGGCCCTCGCAGGAAACCCCACAGACGAGCACTCCTGCGACGCCGGCGCCTCGTCCAGACCCACAGCCGAGGTCACCCATAGGGCAGCATCATGATGCCGCGCAGTCACAAACACTGCCTCATGAAAACCCACAGTCAACGCTGCCACCCATAGTCCCGCTGCTGCAGGAGAGCCTACACCCTGCAGCAACACTACGGCAGGAAACCCCACAGTCAAGCCAGCATCCTGCCGCACGGCCGCCGTCAAAATCGGTGAAAACAACGTCGAGTCATCGCGTCCGCCGTCTCGCACAAGCGCGAGAAGAAGCCCTCCGAATCAAATTGGAGCTCGCGCAAGCGCGCATAGCCGCCATAGAAGCCGAAGACAGCGACGATGACACCGGCACAATATCTACAGTCCAACAAGAACGCCGCATAGATGAATGGCTCGAGACCAGCCAGAGACATGTCCTCGCCATCTCCAATGCACCTTACATCGAAGAACCCGAGCCTGCAACCCCACAGTACGCCGAGCAGGCTCGGGAGAGGAGCCCCGCCGAGGACGCGGGACAGGGCGCCGCTGCCGTGCGCCCCGCCGTCCCCGCCCCTCCCCCCGCCGGGGGAACCCACGCTCCCGTTTTCGCGCCAACGCCGCCGCGCCCACGCGAAACAGACGCATATCCGCCGCCGTTAATGTATTCACAAGCGAATGCGCAAGAAGATAGCGCCATAGTAATGAAGAATCAACAAAGTGTGAACCTGAGTGAGCTCGCCTCTGCCATCGCCATCGCCGCGCGTGCCGGCCCGAGAGAGTCATCACGCTATCACGCCGAGTTGCCGCCATTCAGCGGCTCGCATCAAGAATGGCTATCATTTAAAGCCGCCTACAACGGAACCACCGCAAATTATAGTGAAGTGGATAATACAGCAAGATTAAGAAGATGCCTCAAAGGGAGGGCCAAAGAAGCCGTCGAGAGCCTCCTCATTTACAACGCTCGCGCAGACGAAGTAATGAGAAGCCTAGAAGCCCGCTTCGGCCGCCCAGACGCCATTGCCCTCGCCGAGCTCGAGCGTTTACGCGCCCTACCGCGCCTTAACGACGGGCCGCTCGACATCTGTGTCTTCGCCAGCCGTGTAGCCAACGTCATAGCCACACTCAAGGCTCTTGACCGCGCTCACTATCTACACAGCCCGGAGACGACAAGGGCAATGATGGAGAAATTTACGCCCGCCCTACGCTACAGATGGTTCGACTACGCGAATACGCAGAAAAACGACGAGCCGGAGCTAATAAAGATATCAGCCTTCCTGCAACGCGAGGCGGACTACTGCGCACTCTACGCGCAGCCCGAGAACGTCGACGGTGCAAATCCTCATCCTGCAAAGAGGACACACCGAGCCTTCGCGACCACAGACAAGCCTTCACCTAAGTGCGCCGCCTGCAACAACACCGGTCACCCAATAGATAAATGCACTAAGTTTATCGAAAAAGCCGTTGAAGACCGGTGGAAACTAGCCAAAGATCAACGGCTATGTTTCCGATGCCTGCGCTACAAGAACAGGATGCACTCATGCAAGCGCACGAAGTGCGAGCGAGACGGCTGCGAATACTTCCACCACAACTTGCTACACTATCAACGAATCGAAGAAAGAAACGAGGCCGTCACATCGACACGCGCCTCCCGAGAAGCGAGAGCTTATCTAAAAATTATCCCGGTCACAGTCTCTGGACCGGCGGGAGCCGTCGAGACCTACGCCCTCCTAGACGACGGCTCCACGATAACACTTGTACAAGAAGAGCTCGCGAACGACTTAGGCCTGGACGGCCCGACAGTGCCGCTACAAATAGAAGCTATAACGAAAGAAAAAATCGACGCATCGAGATCACGCCGTGTTACGCTCAGCATCCGCGGCACCGACCAACCTTATAGGGTCGGTGCGCATACCATAGACGATCTGAGCCTATCACCACAGTCCGTTAAGAAGGAGGATCTCCGCGAGTGCGCACACTTATGCGACATAGAAGATAGCCTGCGGTACGAGTCAGCGAGACCTAGAGTGTTAATCGGACAAGATAACTGGCATTTACTCGTCAGTAATGAAACACGCCGCGGCCAGCGGCATCAGCCAGCGGCATCCCTAACGCCGCTAGGCTGGGTGCTACACGGTGCACACACACGCATCACAGGCAAACAAGTACATGCGACGCATCGCTTGACCACTATTGAAGAAGCCGAGAAAAATGAAGATTTGAATTTACAACTCAGTGAATATTTCGCGCTCGAAAACCTACTTATCGAGCCGAAGTTACCCCAGTCAAGCCCGGAAGAGCGGGCGCGTATCATGCTAGCCCAGTCAATAACGACTACAGCCGACGGCCATTATGAAGCACCGCTATTATGGAAACAACCCGATAGCCGCTTGCCTGACAACTACGAAAATACACTGAGAAGACTTCATAACATAGAAAAGAAGCTCGACAAAAATAAAGAGCTTAAAAGCAAATATAGTGAAGAAATGGACGCCCTTGTCTCGAAGGGCTACGCCGAGCCTGCGCCGCCCACCAAGTCATCAAGAGTGTGGTACCTCCCCCATTTCCCGGTGCTGAATCCTAGCAAGCCCGGGAAAGTCCGAATTGTCCACGACGCCGCCGCGCCTACAAGGGGCGTGTCGCTCAATGACCGCCTACTGACAGGCCCGGCCCTCCTACAGTCGCTGCCAGGCGTCCTTATGCGTTTCCGGCAACACCCAGTCGCCGTGGGGGCGGATATTAAAGAAATGTTCATGCAAGTGAAAGTCAAGTCTGAAGACAGAGACGCCCTGCGCTATCTATGGCGGGGCGACCGGCGGGGCGACGACGCGCCGCAAGAATATCGCATGACTTCACTCATTTTTGGCGCTACTTGTTCACCGTCAATAGCAATATATGTGAAGAACGTCAACGCCCAGAAACACGAAGAAACGCATCCAGAGGCCGTCAGAGCAATAATAAGACATCACTATGTCGATGACTACCTACACAGCTTCAAAACAGAAGAAGACGCGATTCGAGTGTCAAGTGATGTACGCGATATACATAGAGAGGCCCATTACGAACTACGCCAAAGGACCTCTAACTCCACGCGGGTCCTCCGAGCCCTCACTTCGGAGGACGCCACGTCCGCGCCCGTCGAACTGAATAAGAGCGAAATGAACGACGCCGCGCAACGCGGTATCAGCTGGCGCTTCATACCGGCGGGAGCCCCATTTATGGGCGGGGCATGGGAGAGGATGGTACGAGCCGTCAAGAGAGCCCTACACGCCGTGCTCAACGAGCGCCGCCCCAGCGAGGAGACCCTGACTACTCTGCTCGCCGAGGCCGAATATACAGTGAACAGCCGCCCCCTCACTCACGTGGCGGTTGATCCTGAAGAGCCAGAAGCCATCACGCCGAACCACTTCCTCCTCGGTGGCTCAGCCCGGGCCCCCAACCCCGGGACATTCGACGACACCGCACTCATCGGCCGCGCGACTTGGCGGACGAGCCAACGCCTGGCCGAGCACTTCTGGGCCCGCTGGCTCCGGGAGTACCTGCCCTCACTCCAGTACCGGCGGGAGCCCTACGGTCATGGGCGGCCTATCAACGTCGGCGACATCGTGCTAGTGGCCGACGGGAATCTGCCTCGCAACACATGGCCACGAGGCCGGGTTACAGCTATATACCCGGGCCCCGACGGCGTGACACGAGCAGTGGACGTGACCACCAAGGGCGGAGTCTTCAGAAGACCGACCAAGAAGCTGGTGATCCTGCCGACGGAGCCTGAGAACCTGCACGCAAAAGAAGATCCAACGTTCACCCGAACGATGGTCGGCGGGAGAGATGTGCAGGACGGCATAGAATAAACCCGCTATAAACATAAAATTGTCAGTCGCGACCTAACTTGTAATAATCTAGCTTATAAACCTTCTTATAACATAGGCATTGCGCTACTATTGCCTTATGTCATCGGCACCTGAAATAAAGAATAATAGGCCTCACATTTCATTCCTACATAGTAAAAAAGGGTAATATACCGCTGGTTTCCTAAATAACGAGTGGATAACACTAAGTTTCCACTAAGAAATATAGACAGACTAAAGGAAACCTAGAGATCCTACTCGCGCGCCAGTCAGGCAACGACTGATGGGCGAGCGAGGGGGGAAACCCGGTATTTATACCTCAGGTGGGGAACGAGGTACGTATATACGGGCGGACACGGAATCCCCGCGTTTCAGATGCATTTTGACGCCGAACGAGCGGGATCTCGTGTAATAATGTATTATAAATAGCATAGAAATAGGTATAAGCACTGTAAATAATGTATTAGAGTAAGATTGAACTGTAATAAATGAACATGTCATTTCGCGCCAAAATTTCCCGCGCAAATCGCTTTCCCGCCAAATATACGGGGCGAAGGGGCGTCCGGCCGAGGTAACTTAATAGTATAAATTGGGCGGCCAGACCCCATGAAATTCAGTACCTACAGTAGCAGCGAAGTGACATTACTTGAAAAAGTAAACAAGCCTTTCAATTCAGAACCCCGACCCGACCAAGTTCCTGCTAAGCCGTAACGACCAACGCCGAAGGTGCAGGATTTCCCTTCAAATTCTACTCAGCCCAGAGCCAGTCATAGGTGCGTCTCGCACACCAAACTTGTACGATAACTTTTTTGAAATGCTCCAAATTCTTTATTTTGTAGTTATTAAGTTTCGAGAGCATATATGACCATATAAAAAAGTCCAGTACATCTGGAGAACTAGGGGGCCATTCATTTTTTGGCAAGAAATCCGTTAAATTGGCCTGACACCACGCTTGAACTGCGTTTGCCGTGTGGGATGGAGCTCTGTCTTGTTGGAAACAATAGTAATCGTTTCCATACAACATTTTTAAGTTTGGATTGGTTTGGAGCAACATTTTTTTCCAAAACTTCTGTTTTATAGTAATCAGCATTGATCTTTACCCCTTTGTCGATAAATACCAAAGGAAGTTTACCCCGCTTACAAACTGCTCCCCAAACCATCACTGATGGTGCACTCTGGAATCTTGGCACATTTCTCTGATTATCTGGAATATCTTGGATGTTAGCTGCCCACAAACGACCATTTTGAACATTGAGAGGTTGCTCTAATACGAAGAGTTTTTCGTCCGAAAAAATGAATTCATCCCCCGCGAGCCAGGAAAGTATAGTGTTTGATCGACCTAATCTTTTTTTCGTTATAGCTTCGGAAATGCCGTGTACTTTTCTTTTCTTGTAAGCGTGACACCCGAGGTCTGCTCTCAAAATATTGTGTACTGATCCTCTTGAAATATTGAAGTCTGCAGCTAAGGGTATAGCCGTGTTTGTATGGCGAAACTGCCTTTGACGAGAAAATGGTTTTCCTTTTGCTCGGATAATTATCTTTATATACGTTGTAATTTCACCATTTATATCAGCCCCAAAATCGTCGTGATTTTTGAGATAATTAAAAAAAAATGAAAATCGTTTTTATTTATTATCTACTAAAGTACTTTTTTGAAATTTGTATATATTATGTAGATAATAGAGGACTTTTTATAAAAAAAAATTACTATAAAATTTTATATTGAAGTAAAAAAAAAAAGATTTTTAATATTTAAAAAAAAAACGGGATCGACAGGAACGGGATCGATTGGCGTCAAAAAAAAAGTTGGTCAAAAATTACCATTTTCTCGCAGCCTGTATGTTTTTTCCAAAATCTGTACACGCCAATCTTCATTAATTTGAAATCGAAGGAAGATCTTCTAAGACCATTTTCGCCTAGCAACACGGGATCTGGTAGCAGCCCTCACTGACCCAAAATCTATTTCCATTATATATATATATTTTAATATATATATAATGTCAGAATCTAACAAATACACGATTTGTATTTGTCTTAACAGCAAAGATTTACAGGACTTTAATATTATATTTCCAATGACTTAGTAGGTACATAAAGAGTGTTGTGTCTACCCTACCTAGTAAAGGGAAACCTATGTATGAGAGGTTACAAATTCGTTTTTCTTAACCTAATGTACCGGGTGATATTTTTTGAAAAAAATATATGTGGTAGGGTATGAAATGGTTTATAAAATATCCAATATTGGAAGGTGTCGGCACATTACAAGTAAAAATATTTTTTTTGAAATATTAAAAATCTTTTTTTTTTCACTTAAATATAAAATTTCATGTAATTTTTTTTTATAAAAAGTCCTCTATTGTCTACATAATATATACAAATTTCAAAAAAATCGGGCTGCTACTTTAGTAGATAATAAATAAAAACGATTTCCCTTTTTTTTTATTATCTCAAAAATCACGACGATTTTGGGGCTGATATTTGGTGAAATTACAACGTATATAAATTATGATAAAGTATAAAGATAATTAATATAATTATATAAAGATAATTATCCGAGCAAAAGGAAAACCATTTTCTCGTCAAAGGCAGTTTCGCCATACAAACACGGCTATACCCTTTTCGGATCGAACGGTGTTTTTTCCGGCGGAGACGCTCTCTCACGAGTTTCACGACCCTATCCGTTCTTGCTGAACGCGGGCGACCATATCTTATTCGGTCTTCTAACGTGGAAGTCTCCTTGTATCTTCTAATTGTAGTATAAACTAGGTTACGCTTAATTCCAAAAGGTTTCTAAGCCGCAAAAATTGCACTCACGCTAGCGCCCTTAAGAGATTTTGAGATAGGCTTGTTCACGAAATGAAGTAGCCATAAGAAAATGTAAATAAATCTTGTTTTTCTCACAGCACTTCAAACAGAAAAAAGTCAATTATATCACTAAACATTGTAAAAAGAATGTACAATGCAATTTTTTGTAAAAACCCTAAGAGTTGGCAAACTGTCTGACTTTCTTTCGAATGCCTGCCATCAACGTATTTATTGATTTTTTTGTGAACTGACGAGAGGCTGCGTTCCATATTTTTTTGAAATCAGCTTCATTGTCGGCCACTGCCCCCTTCTTGAGCAGGTATCGTTTGATAATTGCCCAATACCTTTCAATCGGGCGAAGTTCTGGGCAATTAGATGGGTTAATGTTTTTCGCGACATAACTACTATTCTTGTTATCAAGCAAATCTAAGGTGGCTTGAGCGTAATGAGCAAAAGCTAAATCAGGCCAAAATATTGGAGGACGTGTATGTTTCCGATATAAGGACAGAATTCGCTTTTTAATACACTCCTGTGGGTAGACATCTCCGTTTATTGTACCGATAGTGAAAAAGCTCATACTTTTAAGCCCGCATGAGCAAATAGCTTGCCATACAAGGATTTTTTGGGCAAATTTTTCAAAAGCCACGCTCTTATGTTCTTCTGGAAGGTCCTCGCCAGCTGCACACGAGTAAAACTGGGGCCCCGGTAACGTTTTCATGTCTTTTTTTACATATGTTTCGTCATCCATTAAAATGCATCGGTCGTTATTTTGAATTAAAAACTTGTCCAAATCTTTAGCTCGAGATTTCGCTCTTTCAAGCTGGGCAGCAGTCCTTTTCGGCATTTTCTGTTTCTTCCTGGTCTGTAAATTATTTCTCTTTTTGGCGTTTTGTACGTTCCCGACCGAAGTTTTTAATTTTTTGGCTACATCGCGAATAGAGGCCGATGGATTTCGACGGAAAGACGCTACTATGTCCGTGTCCAATTTTGGCTTCACGCAGCCTTTTCTGTGACCGCAACCTGGTAGATCACCTAGAGTATTAAATTCCCTAAACATTTTTATTACTTTTCGTACACCATTTTTAGATAATTGATACCGTTTTGAGAGTTGTCGCATCGAAATACCCTTTTCTGTACAGTAGGATATTATAATTAATTTACGAGTTTTTTCATTTATCCTTGGCATCTTGATTTTATCTGGTCAATGACATATATTATAAAATGTATCTTCAACTTGACAATACATGTGTCAAAATATCATGCATTGGCATAGCAAAAGCTTTCTATATAATTATGAAGGCCCAACTTTTGGTGGCTACTTTATTTCGTGAACAAGCCTTAATAGTTTCCCGGAATTGCTTCATCATGGATTTAAAGTTAACGACGCTAGATAAATATTTTTTAAATATTGTTATTTGTTCATGAGAATATAAACTTCAAATTATAAATAATGACAAAACTGTCTGAAAGTTTTCAATTTTTTTCAAACCAGTGCTAGAAAAAATTGTATTCGAAGTTATTGGACACGGTGTACATTCGATGGAACATTTGTGGGTAAAACAAGGTACAACCCATAAAATCGCACTAAGGTCGCTTTTCCTGTTCGCATATAATATAAAGTAATCGCTTTTATGACCGATGGTGAATGCTAACTGTTGATGAGGCGTTGAAGGTGGGTTTTGCATGTCTCTCTTGGAAATAGGACCTTAGTGCGTCTACTAGTAGTAATAACGGGATATTTTTTTCTGATGGTGGGACTTTGGAGGACAATTTTTGACGTAAACTAGAGATGTTATGTTAAGCCGGGTCCGCTGCACCAATGTTTTCCATGTTTTTAAACATCTAACATGTTATCCGTCAGTTTCGGCAAACAAATAGGGTATTGTATTTATTGGCAAAACATTTTTGACATTAAAAAACCACGAAAACATGGTGCAGCGGACGCGGCTTTACGCCTAATACGTGTCATGACAACACGATAAAATGAATAGCAGCAGGTCGCGAAAGTTGTGCTGAGCAAGAATCAGAAGATTATCGCACCTAAAATTGGCCGAAAGTTTGAAAATCCTTCACTTTCGGTCAAAATTGTAAGGGCAGGTATATTTACGTCATGTAACAACAGTACGAGACATGTGGCATCATTTAGCCCTTTAATCGTAGAGTGAGTAAGTCTGCCAGTCCTGAAATTCAATTCAATTCAATATATTTATTTCAGGTTATTGGCCGAAATGGCCGGAAGTACTTGGCAGACGGGGTCAAAGGTGGCCAACTTTGGCACCGTCTGCCAAGTAGTACTATTCGATGCAAAGGCAGATGCCACCCAATACGGACACCCTGTTAAAGTGGATGGGAGTGAGATAGTATCACGTTGCTTGCTTATCATCTATCATCTATCTATCTCGTTCCCTCCCTTCGCTACAGGCACGCGGGACTGATATGAGCTGACTGCCACAGATATATTTTTTTTTTCAGATTGGCATGATAGATGAGATAGCATCCGACAAAACTGATGCCATAGACAAATGCAAAAACTTCATTAAGAAATTCGACAACATTCCGCCTCATGCGCGCAATACGACTAAGCTAAGAATAAGACAAATACTTTTAGAGAAAATGGAGACGATTCGACAGCAAGACCTTGCTGAAAATATGGAATTCATCCAGAAACCAGAAGTGCAGATAGGATTGGGGGAATACATGAAGAAGTTGAAGACGAAGGCTGCCAATAGTGCCAAATAATACTTTGAATCAAGATGACTTCATTCGCGCAGGTTCACTAGTGCGCGTGCTCTGTTAGCATACACGCGGAGACCTGTAGTGTGCCGCCCCGTTATTTTGCAAGCTCCAATTACATGCCACGGATTATATCTAGGAAACATACCTTCAAAGTCTCAACACTGCAAAAGAACCAATGTTCCCATTACACTTTTTAAATAAATGGTTGTTTTGATAACTATTGTATTTTATTTATTAAAAACATTTAATTAATATTAAAAGTCGTTCCCAAGCAGCGCCGCAGTCTCAGGGTCCACGGCCTCAGTCAACTGCATCTGCATATCCGTCCACTCTTCTCTCTGGTTGTCTATGAAGTAATTGATCTCTAGAATCCTGTCTCTGTTGCGTTTCACTTCATTGCTGTGAGGAATAACAAATAATTTAGCACATATACTTCTGTTATTATTGCCCATTACCTTTTTTCTGTCACTGGTTTCACTTTTTAAAACTGTGACTGTTGACATTTGACTAGATATATTGCGGTCACACTCTACGAACGTACGCGAGCGACAACAATTCGAGCATGTAAAAAAACCCCTTGCTTAGGTAGATATTTTTCGATCCCCTGTCTCTCGATTTTACATACATACATACATACATTGCGGTGATTTTAATGTTGACTTGTTAAAGGGGGACAAGAAAACCGTTGAATTTTTGTCGTTGCTGTCAGCTTATAGTTTCAGACATGTCATAACTACGGCTACTTTCATACGTAATAATTCGCAATCGTGCTTAGACAATTTATTGACAAATTTACCGGAGGACAATGTAGATGCCATCAAGATTGACCATAATGGTTTGGCCGATGGTCATGCTGGCATTCTTGGCAACTTTACACTGGAAGTAATGCATAAATCGCATACTGATACAAGAGTTTGTAAAATAGTAAGGAAGATTAATGCTATTGGTCATTCAAAATTTCGTCAAAAAATCATTGATGAGTACTGGATCAATATTGGTGTAAATACTTTCATTCAAAAATTCAATAGATTATTTAGGGAAAGCTTCAATAAGAAGAAAATAATGCTATCGTCAACCAATGGCCCTAAGATAAAATGGATTACGAAAGGTATTAAAGTGTCAAGCACAATGAAGCGTGTTCTTGTGACCCACAAAACCTGTACAAATGACTCGGTAGGGAACTACAGGAAAAGATATGTAAATATTTTCAAACGAGTAGTAAGAAATGCCAAGAAAAATGCGATTCAACAACAAATCGAAAAGGCGAAGGATCCGTCTAAAGAGATATGGAAGATAGTCCACAAGCATCGTTGCAAAGTAGTGAAGAATACTAAAGATAACCTGCGACTGAAAATAAAACAAGAAAATGGGTCTGATAATATACTTGACAACCCAGCGGAAGTAAGTGCTGCCTTCTTGGACAAATTTACCCAAATGAGACATGCATACGATAGCTCAAAAGAACCCCTCCTGCTGCTACGGGCCAATGACATAAGAATTCAAAATGATATGGTTTTTGACCCGGTGAATAAGGCTGAGCTGATTAACATGTTCAAAAAACTTAAATTTAAAACATCTTGTGGATATGATGAGATTCCCATCTCCGTCATTAAAGATAATTTAGATATACTTGCTGAACCACTGGTATATCTCTTCAACGATTGTTTTAGAACTAGTACTTTCCCTGACCAGTTTAAGGTGGCTAAGGTCCTTCCCGTATTTAAGAAAGGGTGTAAGTTGGATCCAAAGAACTACAGGCCTATTTCTCTTCTACCAACGCTGTCTAAAATCATGGAACTACAAATGAAGGACAGGCTCATAAAACACCTTAATCTTTATAACATTTTAAGCGCCAGGCAATTTGGATACCAGAAAAGCAGAGGCATAAATGATGCCATTACCACTCTGATTGATGACATTGTCCGCCAAATTAATGACAAAAAGAAAGTGGCAGGTTTATTCCTCGATCTGAGCTCCGCTTTTGATACCGTTGATCATGAGATTCTGCTGGCAAAACTGGAACACTACGGTGTAAGAGGGAGCACATTAAATCTATTCAGGTCATACCTCACAAATAGAAAACAGTTTGTTGAAGTAAAATGGACACAAGACAGCAAAGAAACTGCACATAGATCTAAGATGGCTAACATAGAAAGAGGAGTTCCACAAGGATCCATCTCGGATCCAATTTTCTTTATAATCTTTATCAATGACCTGGTTTCGTTTATGAGTAATTCTGTTGATGACACAAAACTGGTAGTATTCGCTGACGATACTAACGCAGTGGTATCGGCAGAGAATATGACACAGTTAAATGAAAGAGTGAACTTTGCTTTGGATGCTCTAAACACCTGGTTTAGTGCTAACAAACTACTACTTAACTGTACCAAGACCAATGCATTATTATTCAAAACCACCTCGAGAAGCAAAGACAGCCTGGAGATATCATCAAATGGAGTAAGAATTCAGCAAGTAACATCGGTGAAATTTCTCGGCGTCTGGATTGATTCGAGTTTAAATTGGAAGGATGAACTGTCTTCACTGGTCAAGTCTATCAGCTCTGCTTGTTACGCGCTTAGAAGTCTAAGAGAGGAGGTAAAGTTGTCCCAGCTAAAAATGGTATATTATGCTTTAGTGGAATCGAAATTAAGATACAGCATAAAATTTTGGGGCAACAGTTACCGTTATAATATTCAGTCCGCCTTTGTAGCCCAGAAAAGAGCCATCAGAACCATGGCCAGAATATGTCAGACCACATCTTGTAAAACGTATTTTTCTGAGTTACAAATCCTCACTGTTCCTAGTCTATATATACTTGTACTTCTTAGTGATTTAATCAAGTACCTAAACTGTATTGAAACTGGAAGACAGACAAAAGCGCCTGGCAACAAGAAGAATGGACTTACCTCGAATTTTTACCACCAAACTCAACGTTGTCAAGCACTCTTCGGGATACCAAGCAATTGACCTCTTTAATAAGCTACCCGCTGAATTAAAATGCATTACTAATTTAAACATATTTAAAAATAATTTAAAGGCTTTTTTGTTGAGGAAGTGTTTTTACTCGATTGAGGAGTTTTTTACAGCATAGGGTCTAAGTGGGAGAATTGTTTGACATGGCTATTTACATTATTGGAATTTGACATTGATTTTTATAATACGGACATATTATTTTCTAAATTGTATTTTTAAATGAATTAATATGTTTTGTCATGCATGTTGTATTGTACCTACTTATGATCTGATGTGATGTGTAATTTAACTGTTTGTATTTATTATTATCTTTTTAGTTTTGTATATTATTATTATTTTTAATGAATTCAAATACAATAGATATTGTTAAATGAATAAATGACTATGACATACAATCACATCTTTATCCCTAAAAGGGGTAGGCAGAGCACATGAAACTTGTGTTCCAGTGCCACTTTTAGCATAAATGTGGGTATAAAATATCGACAAAATGTGATGTCGCAGTGTTAGGTTGCTAGCCCATCGCCCACAACACACTTCAACCCTGTTCCCTTAGTCGACTCTTACGACACCCACAGGAAGAAAGGGGGTGGTGCTATTCTAACCCGACACCACACGGTTTTTTTTGTTGGAAATAGGGAACAAAAGCTACCAGTTACTGCAATAAGGCTGCGTTTACGCACATGAGGCGCATACCGCCTGCTTGTCATGCTATGGATTTTGAATTTCGATACATTATGCGTGTGCGTAAACACGGTGTCAGTCTGATTGCGTGTTTGCGAAAATGACCAACACAAGTCCCCTGCACAAGATCGTCTCTCCCACTGGTTGGCGTGCGTTATCAGACGATCCTCCCGGTCGTCGATGAAACAGCTGTGGTTGTCCGAGGACTGGGCCACCAGGTTCATCATGGTGTCTCTGTACATCATTATAACAAAAGCCTTACTCATTGGTCCCCTGCACAAGATCATCTCTCCACTGGTTGGCGTGCGTCATCAGACGATCCTCCCGGTCGTCAATGAACCAGCTGTGGTTGTCCGCGGACTGGGCCACGAGGTTCATCATGGCGTCTCTGTCCATCATTATAACAAAAGCCTTACTCATTGGTCCCCTGCACAAGATCATCTCTCCACTGGTTGGCGCGCGTCATCAGACGATCCTCCCGGTCGTCGATGAACCGGCTGTGGTTGTCCGCGGACTGGGCCACGAGGTTCATCATGGTGTCTCTGTACATCATTATAACAAAAGCCTTACTCATTGGTCCCCTGCACAAGATCATCTCTCCACTGGTTGGCGTGCGTCATCAGACGATCCTCCCGGTCGTCAATGAACCAGCTGTGGTTGTCCGCGGACTGGGCCACGAGGTTCATCATGGCGTCTCTGTCCATCATTATAACAAAAGCCTTACTCATTGGTCCCCTGCACAAGATCATCTCTCCACTGGTTGGCGCGCGTCATCAGACGATCCTCCCGGTCGTCGATGAACCGGCTGTGGTTGTCCGCGGACTGGGCCACGAGGTTGATCATGGCGTCTCTGTCCATCATTATAACAAAAGCCTTACTCATTGGTCCCCTGCACAAGATCATATCTCCACTGGTTGGCGCGCGTCATCAGACGATCCTCCCGGTCGTCGATGAACCGGCTGTGGTTGTCCGCGGACTGGGCCACGAGGTTCATCATGGCGTCTCTGTCCATCATTATAACAAAATCCTTACTCATTGGTCCCCTGCACAAGATCATCTCTCCACTGGTTGGCGCGCGTCATCAGACGATCCTCCCGGTCGTCAATGAACCAGTTGTGGTTGTCCGAGGACTGGGCCACCAGGTTCATCATGGTGTCTCTGTACATCATTATAACAAAAGCCTTACTCATTGGTCCCCTGCACAAGATCATCTCTCCACTGGTTGGCGTGCGTCATCAGACGATCCTCCCGGTCGTCAATGAACCAGCTGTGGTTGTCCGCGGACTGGGCCACGAGGTTCATCATGGCGTCTCTGTCCATCATTATAACAAAAGCCTTACTCATTGGTCCCCTGCACAAGATCATCTCTCCACTGGTTGGCGCGCGTCATCAGACGATCCTCCCGGTCGTCGATGAACCGGCTGTGGTTGTCCGCGGACTGGGCCACGAGGTTCATCATGGCGTCTCTGTCCATCATTATAACAAAAGCCTTACTCATTGGTCCCCTGCACAAGATCATCTCTCCACTGGTTGGCGCGCGTCATCAGACGATCCTCCCGGTCGTCGATGAACCGGCTGTGGTTGTCCGCGGACTGGGCCACGAGGTTCATCATGGTGTCTCTGTACATCATTATAACAAAAGCCTTACTCATTGGTCCCCTGCACAAAATCATCTCTCCACTGGTTGGCGTGCGTCATCAGACGATCCTCCCGGTCGTCAATGAACCAGCTGTGGTTGTCCGCGGACTGGGCCACGAGGTTCATCATGGCGTCTCTGTCCATCATTATAACAAAAGCCTTACTCATTGGTCCCCTGCACAAGATCATCTCTCCACTGGTTGGCGCGCGTCATCAGACGATCCTCCCGGTCGTCGATGAACCGGCTGTGGTTGTCCGCGGACTGGGCCACGAGGTTCATCATGGTGTCTCTGTACATCATTATAACAAAAGCCTTACTCATTGGTCCCCTGCACAAGATCATCTCTCCACTGGTTGGCGTGCGTCATCAGACGATCCTCCCGGTCGTCAATGAACCAGCTGTGGTTGTCCGCGGACTGGGCCACGAGGTTCATCATGGCGTCTCTGTCCATCATTATAACAAAAGCCTTACTCATTGGTCCCCTGCACAAGATCATCTCTCCACTGGTTGGCGCGCGTCATCAGACGATCCTCCCGGTCGTCGATGAACCGGCTGTGGTTGTCCGCGGACTGGGCCACGAGGTTCATCATGGCGTCTCTGTCCATCATTATAACAAAAGGCTTACTCATTGGTCCCCTGCACAAGATCATCTCTCCACTGGTTGGCGCGCGTCATCAGACGATCCTCCCGGTCGTCGATAAACCGGCTGTGGTTGTCCGCGGACTGGGCCACGAGGTTCATCATAGCGTCTCTGTCCATCATTATCTGGAATAAATATTTCTAATTCACTCTTCCTCTTTAATGGAGCTTTAGAAGTATCCAAATCTTTAAAGTCTATATAGTTTCGATTGCTGATGTAGATAAACGAGAGACACCGCTCCGTTAGAGTACAGGATTTTGTATAAGTGGCCTGTTTCACAAAGTTATAAGTTACAATTTTACAAGTTTAAACAGGCTGTTCCGACGAGGAACAGATGTAGGATTTAATTTTACTTATTTTATTTTTCTTGATAAAGTAATAGGTATTTTTTCATGCATACAAGACAACACAATTAGTAAAGAATTATTTTCCTTGTATTTTGGGGCTAGTTTTTCGGAACTGGCAACTTTCTGGTGAATTCCAAAGCCTTTTCCGGAGCTTGCAGCGCCACCTGGAGATTAGAAAAAAACTCTTGCTACCGTTGCGACACGAAACGCACGCTCCGCGCCGATCGCGAATTAAAATTACTTTTTACCAACATATACTGTTGCATCTTGCTTGACAATCAACCTGGACATCCATAAAACCAGTGCCTATGAGTGAAGTGTGTGGGTCCCAGCTGGGGTGGCTATAATCCTGAAATCCAGACCAGAAACGACGAGGAGAAAGCGCAGCTGGATTCACGTGAGTAGCTACTCTGATAAACTGCCCCTACATAATTTTTTGATCCGTTCGATCCGGATATTTCTTTATCAGGTTGTGTTGTCTTGTTTTCTTAGTTTTTTGCGGTATTACGTACCCATTTCTAACACGTTCGTAATTCAATTTCACGTTGTCATTGCCGCCATCTTTGTATTCGCAAAATGGTACCTAATCCTAACGAAGATAATGTCGAACCCGATGATACGTCGTGTATAATTACGCAAGACATATTTGAACGTGATTTAATTCTCGACGGATTAAAGAGAACGTTACAATTCGCAGCGACAAACATCGACCAATTTCGGTCTAGAACAATAGACTTAAATGCACAACAGCGAAAGTTTAACAAAATTCAAACCAAAATCGAAAAGGAATTAATTAAACTGCAAAAGTTCAATAAAGAAGCAAATATTAAGATTCGTAACGATTTCGATGAGTTGTACTACGCGATAGTTACTCATTTAAATAACATGAAGGAGGTAGAAACAGAAAAGCGTCGCGCGAGCCGCGTTCCTGCCCCGTACGACACGTTTATAAATGATCGTCGTACTCTGCCGAAATTATCGTTACCCGAATATAACGGCGACCCGACGGGTTGGCCTGCCTTTTTCGATTTATTTCAATCGCTGGTACACAACAACAATGCCTACACGGGCGCGGAGAAGTTTAGGTACCTACTTCTATCACTTAAAAACGAGCCACACAATTTAATCAAATCCATTCCCATAACGGAAGATAATTATTCAGTTGCGCTAGATATTCTAAAATCCCGATATGACAATAAACGCATAATTGCATCGCAACATCTTGATCGACTGTTTGACATTGAAACCTGCATCGGCCGATCAGCTGTTGCCATCCGGAATCTATTAAATGTTTATCACGAAAATACCAAAGCGCTCGAAGTTATGGATTTTCCGGTTAGGCAATGGGACTTCGTACTTTTAAATTTATTACTACGTAAGATTCCCGTAAACACGAGAAAAGATTACGAACGATCTTTGACTAACCCGAGAGAAATACCTAATGTAAATTCACTGATTAAGTTCTTAGAACGCGAACTTTCGGCTGATCTGATGATTAACGTTTCAAATACACAGTCCACAAAATATCAATCCTTAAGTAATCATTGTAATAAAAGTAACGTAAATATAGGCCAAGGTCAAACAAATACGAAACGCATTTTTGCAGCGAGTGTGGCTCCAGACCAAAATCGACCTTATGACTACACAGATAAGGTTCGATCTTGCTTGAAATGCCAAGGTGGGCATCATTTAACGAGGTGCTTAGAATTTCTAGATCTATCGGTACATGATAGACATTCATTCGTAAAAACTAAAAACGTGTGTTACAACTGCCTTTGTCCCGGACACGACGTAAGGAGTTGTAAATCGAATTTTTCGTGTAGAAAATGCAATAAAAAGCACCATACATTAATCCACTTAACAACCGCGAGTGCCTTACCGATTATAAGTGACACTGCGAAACCTGATGCTGTCTCGCTCGCTCCTACGGAGCAGCCTGGGACTTGCGCGGTGATTCAAAATTCTTATGCAGCAGCTAGTCAGCGAAATGCAGATAAACAGGATAGCATGGTGTTATTGTCAACTGTTTTAGTTGACATACGTTTAGAGGGCAATAAAATTGCTACAATTAGATGTCTAGCGGATAGCGGTTCTCAAGCGTCAATAATATCGGAATCGTGTGCGCAACGTCTTAATTTGCCGCGACGACAGAGTAGCATTCCGATATTAGGTATTGGCGATGAGAAACCAGTAGTACCTAAAGGTACAGTTTCGTGTTTAATTACGCCGAACGGCAAACAACAGCCGATTATTCCTGTAGAAGCATTGATTTTGCCTAAATTAATGCCAAAAATGCCTAGGGTACCACTAGCACCGGCCGAATGGCCTCATTTACAGGGACTTGCGTTGGCGGACCCTGAATTTCATACAATACATTGAAATGTTATTAGGTGCGGATATTCTATCCCAAATTTTACGTGATGGCGTTATCACGGGTAAACCTGGAACGCCCATCGCAATGAACAGCGTGTTTGGTTATTTACTATTAGGTAAATTGTCATTGAATGCTAGTGTTTCGGCTCCACTCCATTCATGTTTTAGCTCGTTTGACAACGACAATCTTCAAAGATTTTGGGAGCTGGAGTCAGTTCCAGAGATGCGAGGTTACACCTCCGATGAAAAACTATGCGAATCCTTTTTTCAAAAGACGCATACGCGTGATGACACAGGGCGATACGTGGTCGCTCTGCCGTTCAAGCCCGACGCACCGCCCCTCGGCGAGTCGCGGCAAATTGCCCTAGCACGATTCCATAAGATGGAATATCGTCTAGAACGTAACCCCCAGTTGAAACAGGATTACCACGCGTGCCTCCAGGAGTACGTGGATCTCAACCACATGGAGCTCGCGTGCGATAACCCTCCCACTGGCGCGAGTTACTATATTCCGCACCACTCCGTGGTCAAAAATTCGAGTGAGACAACCAAGACCAGAATTGTATATGATGCTGGTTGCCGGACAACCAGTGGTTACGCGTTGAATGATACCTTATTGACGGGTCCTAAGTTACACTTAGACATCGTTGATGTTCTTCTGAAATTCAGAATACACAATATTGCATTCTGTTCCGACATCAAACAAATGTATCGCAACATTCTGGTTCGTGAAGAAGATAGGGATTTTCAGCGTATCCTTTGGCGTCAATCGCCCGAAGAACCTATACGCGACTATACACTTCGAACTGTCACATTCGGCGTTTCCTGTTCCCCTTACTTGGCGTTAAGGACTATTAAACAGCTCGCTCATGACGAAGCTGAGCATTTCCCGCTCGCAGCACCCGTGCTGCTAAATGACGTCTTTGTCGACGACATTGTCACCGGTGCAGATACCGTAGCCGGAGCCCTCGCTCTGCAGCAGGAGTTGGTAGGTATATGCGCCACTGCCGGGTTTGAGTTACGCAAATGGCACAGCAATTCGCCAGCGATCCTCGCTGCTGCGCGACCGCCGGACTTTCATGGTGAGCGGCGCGAAAGTGTCCACTTTGCTGACATGGAGAGTGATAAAGGGGTCAAGGTCCTTGGACTTCAATGGAATTCAGGGTCTGACTCATTGAGTTTCCAAGTACAACGCACTTCTACGGTTTGTACGAAGCGGGCTATCCTGTCGGAAATCGCCAAAATTTACGACCCGCTCGGGTTATTATCTCCGGTAACATTGTTTGCCAAACATTTGATTCAACTGCTGTGGTTGGCTAAGGTTGCGTGGGATGCAGAACCACCGATCGATATAGTTAATTCATGGACAAGTTTCGTTAACGAGCTGCCGCTCTTATCACAAGTGTCGTTTCCGCGTCATATTTTGAACACCAATGACTTCGATTCAATCGAAATTCACGGATTTGCAGACGCAAGCCAGATTGCGTATGCGGGATGTGTTTACATACGTCTTACAGACAAAAACGGTAAGGTTCAAACCTATTTGGTTATGGCAAAAACGCGCGTCGCGCCCTTACGTGTGTGTCTTACCATCCCGAAATTAGAACTTATGGCATGTGTGACACTTTCAAAATTGATCGAAAAGGTGATGCAAATTTACAATGATCGTATTCGCCCCGACCAAGTTTACGCATGGTCCGATAGCTCCGTCGCGCTGGCATGGCTCCGATCATCCCCGCACGAATGGAAGACTTTCGTCTCTAACCGCGTCAGTGATATTTTGTCCCGCGTTCCGGCGAGCTGCTGGCGTCACGTCCCATCGGCCGATAACAGTGCCGACCCCGCATCACGTGGCCTTCTGCCCGCCGCGCTGGTACGAAACGACTTGTGGTACCATGGTCCCGCATGGCTCCAACACAGTCAAGAATCCTGGCCTGTGCAAAAACCGGTCTTAAATACAGTCGAAGAGAAACGTAATAAAAGCGAATCGGTAAATAATAATTGCGCATGTGTGTCCACATCGCCTCCTTCCCCGGACGATACCCTAATTACGCGATTTTCGTCGCTAGGTAAATTAGTTCGCGTCACCGCGCTCATATTTCGTTTCTATAACAAGTGTAGAAAACATAAACAATCGTTCCCTGAGTACATCACCGTACCAGAGTATAACTTTGCATTGAATCGACTGATATTGATGACGCAACAAATAGTTTTTAATGATGACATTAAAAATATTTCAGCAAACAAATCACCTTCCTTAGGTTTACGGCGTCTCTCGCCCATTTTAGATAGTGGCGGATTATTACGCGTCGGCGGACGCATTCATAAATCTTTTTTACAGTATGAAGCCAAACATCAATTGATTTTACCTAAACGACATCCGTTAACAAATCTCATTATTGACGATACTCATATCACTGAGCTTCATGCCGGTCCGCAGTGCGTGCAAAACTCGCTCTTACAGCGATATTGGATTATATCAGGTCGTGATATTGTGCGTCTGCGAGTCCATCGCTGCATCCCATGTTTCCGCACACGCCCGACGCGCGTGCAACCGAGGATGGGAGCACTTCCCGCAGTTCGTTTGCGACCCGCTCGAATATTTCTAAAAACTTCATGCGATTTCTGTGGGCCATTCTACGTTCGCGCAAATAAGGTGCGCAACGCAAAAATCGTAAAATGTTACGTTGCAGTTTTCGTATGTATGTCTGTCAAAGCCGTACATCTCGAACTCGTGTCTGAACTGTCGACAGAAGGTTTTTTAGCGGCATTACGACGTTTCACGTCCCGACGAGGATATTGTACGGATATATATACAGATTGTGGACGGAATTTTCTGGGCTGTAATAATTATCTTAAAGACTTATACGCGTTTCTGCGCAGCGATTCTGTAATGAGCGCGCTCAATCAACAGACTTTAAGACAAGGATTAACTTGGCATTTTCAGCCACCTTATGCGAGTCATTTCGGTGGACTCTTTGAGGCAGCCGTTAAAAGTTTCAAAACACATTTGCACCGCGTAATAGGTACTCGGACTCAAACATACGACGAAATGCACACTCTAACTTGTCAAATAGAGGCCGTGTTAAACTCGCGCCCCCTTTGCGTGTTAAGTTCGGACTCGTCAGATCCGCTTCCTCTGACACCGTCTCATTTTCTTATTGGCGAACCCTTAACGGCTTTGCCTGATGTTTCATTAACGGACGAGAACCCTAATCGTCTGACTCGTTGGCGCTGGATACAGCAAGCTGTCCAGCATTTCTGGTCTAGATGGAGTAGAGAGTATCTCCACCATATACAACAAAGTACAAAGTGGCTTCAAGATCGCGGTCCCGCCCTCCGTGAAGGCACTGTTGTTGTGGTATGCGATGACCATTTGCCACCGTTGCAATGGAAACTCGCGCGCATTCACGCGCTTCATTCGGGGTCTGACCAAGTCACTCGCGTAGTGACATTGAAAAGTGGGAATACATTATATAAACGACCGGTGGTCAAAGTATGTCCCTTACCGCTAGAATAACTGTATGAAATCGTTACGACCCCTAATATATATTAGTAATTAAGTTTAGGTATAGTTCTAGTTAACTTTGTTAAACATTCGTGTTTCTTTAAAAGACACTACGTGCTTTTAAGGTGAGCGGCATGTTCCGACGAGGAACAGATGTAGGATTTAATTTTACTTATTTTATTTTTCTTGATAAAGTAATAGGTATTTTTTCATGCATACAAGACAACACAATTAGTAAAGAATTATTTTCCTTGTATTTTGGGGCTAGTTTTTCGGAACTGGCAACTTTCTGGTGAATTCCAAAGCCTTTTCCGGCGCTTGCAGCGCCACCTGGAGATTAGAAAAAAACTCTTGCTACCGTTGCGACACGAAACGCACGCTCCGCGCCGATCGCGAATTAAAATTACTTTTTACCAACATATACTGTTGCATCTTGCTTGACAATCAACCTGGACATCCATAAATCCAGTGCCTATGAGTGAAGTGTGTGGGTCCCAGCTGGGGTGGCTATAATCCTGAAATCCAGACCAGAAACGACGAGGAGAAAGCGCAGCTGGATTCACGTGAGTAGCTACTCTGATAAACTGCCCCTACACAGGCAAAACATGTAAATGGCAAGTCGTTATTGGTCAAGCGCCTCAGTTTTGCCAACTCACATTTCATAGCTTAACTACTAAAAACCAAGAATATTTGACACCTAAATGGCTCAACAATTAAAGTCCTTGGCCGTATCTACCTAATAGCAACCCACTCGTGCAACTGGGATTTTAATAGGTACCGGAAAAAGTGAGGCCGAGGCAGACGAGGTCTCGCTTAGGAATAAATTTTCATTGCCTCGGCAACTACTTAGCTACTCGTATCTCCATTATGGAGTAGTGGTATCGGTTTCAAGCAGTGATTAACTCATTGACTGTAGGGAAGTTGTGAGATAAATATCTCCAACATATAACCATCCACCCATCCATCCATCCATCTTCATTATATATATTATATTTGGCTAGAAATCTAGCCAGTTCATCGTCATCTTCTCTATGTCCACAAAGATGAACTGTTGATTGGTAGGATTTCATTAGGATAAAACTTACCTCGAACAGTTCTGGCGGTGCATCTCCCAATAGCACTTTATTCCCCAACAACTTGGAGAGTGTCTCAAACTGCCGCATAGACCAGACGCCCTCAATCTCGCGCCACGCACCGAAGGCGTTACGAGACACTTCTAGCAACTTCGTGACCATCTCTGTCATGTTCACCGAGAACTGGGTTCTTGATTCCTGCAGTGAAGAGTAAAGAGTCATCAAACCAGCTTTCTAGCAGCTTGAAAGTAAAATGTGTTAGAGAATAAGAGGGCAGAACAATAACATTTGGAAGTAATTATTAGACTGAAGGACAGACAATGGGCTTCATAGACTCATTGTTCTCGTCACACTGCAAAGGGATTCTCTCCGCGGTGAGTCGGAACATATTCTAAGTAGAAGGAATCTGATAAACTCTGAACTCTGATGAATGTAGACTTTAAGTCATAAGTCATAAGTCTTTTATTTATAATATTATTAATATTACATGTCATTGTATTAGTTTAAATTACATTTATATACTAAGTGTGTTAACATATAACATTCTTATCCTGGTAACTCATAAAAATCTTTAATGTCATAAAAAGAGTGCGTGAGAAGCCACGATTTTAATTTTCTTAAAAAAGTTGAGTTACTACCCGCGCATTTTACATTTACTGGTAGTTTGTTAAATACTTTTGGCCCCACGTGAGAGATGATTTTACTTGACTTGGTCAGTCGAGTGGTTTGTGTGAGGAGCTGGTTCTGGGACCCCTGTCTTGTGCGAGTTATCTTTCTGCGGGGAAACGTGTCAATGTTTTCTTTGACGAATTTAGCGACGTCATATATGTACTGCGAGGGCAGGGTGAGTATATTGTTTTCTCTAAAGAGATTTTGAGCTGAAGTGCGTGGAGGGACAAATGAGATGATACGTACGGCACGCTTTTGTAGTATGAATACACGTTGCCACTCTGCGGCCGTACCCCACAATTCGAGACCATAGTTCATAACTGAGTGGAATAGTGAATAGTAGCATGATCTGAGTTGTTTTTTGGGTAAAACGTGTGCCAATCTGCTTAGAGCGAAGCATGCGCTAGACAGCCTACCACATAAACTGTCTATGTGTGCATCCCATCTGAGTCCAGAGTCTAATGTTATACCGAGGAACTTGGTATGTCTTAATTGTGGCAACAAATTACCGAGGATGCTTATATTTAGTGGATCTGGAGGTCGTCCGCCTAGATTAATGTGCAGAATCTGAGTCTTTGACAAGTTTAAAACTAGGCCATTTGCGCGGAACCAATTCAGTAGTTTATTCACGGAATATCCTTCTTTATTCCAATCCCGCTCACTCACACACATAATACTCTTGGTAGGTAGTACTTATAGTGTCCCCAGCCAACCTAATCTACAGCTGAAAGCATTAACTCATCTCTTACTCTGTTGCAGGCAAATTACCCATCGTCATCTAGTTTGGGTTACCCGTTGCATCCTAAGAAGTCCTGCGTCCACTTGACTTGCTATCACAGGAAAACTACTACCCCAAAGAAAGGGATGAATGAATGCTTCCAGCTATATCCTTTGCTACTAAAATAAAACAATACCTTGCTGGTACACTTCACCATTAGGTTCATTTCACTAATTATCATCGGATAATGGTACTCAACCTCACACTGTTCGTACAGCCGCATCTCAACAGTCATCAGAGCCTTCCACAGGTCGTACAAGGCTTCGTTGAACGTGTCACTCAGGTCCATGATATTGGGCTCCAGTTGTTCCACCGTGGCCTCCTTCGAAGTGTACTTTCCGATCATTTCCTGCAGCTGTGCCACTAGGCCATCCTTTTTCGTTTGGAATTCTAGTATGATACTGTAAGTAAAGTATAGGTACAGGTACTTAACAAGTTCTAATTGTAATATATAATTACAGTGGTGTAATGCTGCTTTTATTTCTATCATCTTTTTCGCTAAAACAACGTGAGCTACTCGTAAGTACAATAAATCTCTCTCACTCATTACTACTCAGTAGGTACCTACTTATGTGTTAGTAAATGCTTACCATTTGTGGTCGGGACATTTTAGAGAAAAAACTCAATGGACTCCTGATGATAGCTACTAGTAGCGTCGTAGAGGTGTCAGGGGTTCGACGGGTGACTTGAGGCTAACTTCAGAGACAGAAACTTATGTGGCGTGTATGTACTTGCTTAAGAACTTCTTCTAAATACTCTTGGTGGAATATTGATACTTACACCTTACTTGCCGCTACGCTATCTGCTAGGGCATTATCTACTATGCTCCCTGAACAGACGGCTCTCATTCTGCCACGCGTTATACGAGCTAAGGCGGAGTCCCACTGCGCCCTCCCAACTTTGCGACCCTTTATGTATTTGGGTATTATTTCGTACTCATTCTGAGCCAATCTAATGGACGCATTTACTCCGGATGACTTTCTATATTTTGTTGTTTGAAAAGAAATTTGGAATACTTTTGGTGTTAGTGGAATATTGGCTGCACTTACACCTTACTTGCTGCTACGCTGTCTGCTAGGGCATTGTCCACAAGCTCTCTGAACAGACCGATCTCATTCTGTCGCTCGTTGTAAGCTTTCTGAGCGAACTCCACCAGCCCAGCCATTGTTTCCACGTATTGCTCCTTGTACCTTGAATTTGATGACCATTAGATTGCATGAAAGATTTATTTAATACCATGATGATGGTATTTTGGTGAAGGAAACATCGTGAGGAAACCGGTCTAATATCATAAAGGTCTAGTTTCCACTCTGGGTTGGAAGACTTGGAAGGTCAGATGGCAGTCGCTTTCGTATAACGCCAAGTCTTGGGATTAGGTGTTAATACAACCGGGAAAACGGTTGGAGGAATGTGTTCTGGTCGTCCGACCACGAAGTTGGCATTTAAGAAAGTGAATTCATTAACCTCCGACGCAAAAAGAGGGGATTATTAGTTTGACGTGGCTGTGTATCTGAGTCTGTCTGTGGCATTGTATCGTAGCGTAGACGAATGGACCGATTTTAATGCGGTTTTTTGTCCGAAAGTTGACGGGATCGAGATGCTTCTTAGTTACGTTTCAACAAAATCGGTTCAGTCAGTTTTGAGATATTGAAGTTTGAAATGAAAATGTCGGGGGTTTTCCAACTTTTCTAAGATGTTAATTATTTTAGTCATTGATCTGAGGATTCGCTACGTTGACAGCAAGAGGCTTATAAGGGCCCCTAACCGTCCACATGGTGCATCCTCGTGAGCTCCGGCAATCTTACGCACCACCAGTAGACCAGACCACATACCTGAAGAACATGTAGGTTGCATTATGACTACGGTCTTCTGTAAGGTAGAATTTAATACTCCCCCAGCCTAGCTAGCACACTAGGTTTTATGTCGGCGAAAATGTACTGAAACGTCACGTAAAACCCGACATAAAGCCTAGTGTGCTAGCCCCCCAGTTGGGCTGATTCAAATATGCGTGTGATGGAGTTACGATATGACCCACTCCTCTTGATCTAATCTGAATACATAATAGGCCTTATATTGTCTAACATGCTAAAGTATTTGTCTTTTTCTGACGCTGCCTAGTTAAAGTGTAAAGACCGAAGTTTTATAAAGGGATAAAATCGCATCCAAACGGTTCGGCATGGTGGGCCGCAAGCTACAAGATAAAACGAGATAGTGATATAATGACCTTTAGCTATGTATTCCGTCACAAAGGACCGTCTGGATACGCCTCACGTGATTATAAGTATTATAACCATTCCTCGTGCTGGACGGATTCAGGACGACTTACTCCTCAAAGAACCCCAACAGCTCGCATCCCACTTTCAGCAGAAGAGATCCGTCGGGGTCTTTCACAAACATGGACTCGAGTAGCTCTGGTCCAGCCAAATATTCCACGAACGACATTGCATAGAACTCGACCCGGGCGTCGTATTCCTCGCGGGTGACGCGTTCAATTTCAGCCTTCTCATCTTGGTCGTCGAGCTTTCGAAGTAAACCTCTGAAAAAAGTAGTCTTGGCAATCTTGGCATGCATCCGGCATCTCTAACCCTACCGGAATACAGGTTGGCTGGACGGGAAGGACGGGAACTAAAGGAGGAAGCAGAGACGGATTCCAAAGGGAAGCAAAATAAAGTAGGTAGGTACTAAAGTAACAGAAGTTCCAAGAAAATGACACGGTAGAGCAGTTACATATAATGAGAGTCTCGCCAAGGCAATACAATTGTTAGCACATTATCATTAGGTGGGACGAAAGTCAAATTAACTTTTTGATTGTATTAAATTTTTTCTGTGTTTTGTGTGCTAAATAAATAAATTCTTATTCTTAAATTGTGGCCTGTTGAGAACTGAGGGCCTACCGCGAACGGCATTCGAAGTTTCCCCTCTCTATCATACTTACAAGTTCGTACGTAAGTGCGACAGAGAGGGAAAACTTCGAATGCCGTTCGCGGTAGGCCCTCTGGATCGACATGCGCTCGGGAGGAGACGCGCGGGCGGCGGACACAGCGCGACGTCATCGTCGCGGACGGTGCGGCGACCCGCGAGCGATACTCGGCTCAACCCCACCGGCAACGGACGACTCGAGCATTAACTCTGTTTGGCCGGGTTTCCCAATTTGTAATTAAGGCGGAATAAACGCAAGCACGCTGTTGTTTTAATTTGCCGTTCTTTTCTAGGCTCATTTTTCCTGGCCAGACTATAACCGGTAGACAAATATATCATTTTCCTCCTAGTCGTTACCTGAAAAACGCCGCCCCCTGCTCCCTTTCCTCCTCCGTCACCGTCTTGTAGTCCAAATACGTGACCCGCAACAGGGCTGACCTAAGAAACTCATAGGTCATAGGGTCGTCGCAGCACGGGTTGCCCTTGAAGCTCACTGAACGGAGGAAGCGAAATCGGCGGAGGTACGCCATCTGAAGATATGTTTAAAGACTCTGCTAGACGGTCGCCAACACTCCCTTCCGACCGAGCGACCTTGGTCGGCACCGACCGCTGTAGTATGAAATTTTACTGCAAACAACTGTCTACACGGTCGGTGCCGACCAAGGTCGCTCGGTCGGAGAGGCGTGTTGGCGACCGTCTAACAGAGGCTTAAGAGCCCGCGTTAACGTGCTCACTATAGCGCCACTGGTAAATAATTGTGATTATTTAAATTTACCGATAGATATTTAAAAGAGCGGACTCGCACATGAAGGGTTCTGTAAAATAAATTGCGGTTTAAGATTTATGACGTATTAAAAAAAAACTACTTACTAGATCTCGTTCAAACCAATTTTCGGTGGAAGTTTGCATGGTAATGTAGGTACATCATATACCTATATTTTTTAGTTTTATCATTCTCTCATTTTAGAAGTTACAGGGGGGGGGGACACATTTTACCACTTTGGAAGTGTCTGTCGCGCAAACTATTCAGTTTAGGAAAAAAATATATTAGTAACCTTAACATCATTTTTGAAGACCTATCCATAGATACCCCACACGTATGGGTTTGATAAAAAAAAATTTTTTGAGTTTCAGTTCTGAGTATGGGGACCCCTAAAACTTAATGTTTTTTTTCGATTTTTGTGTGAAAATCTTAATGTGGTTCACAGTATACATCTACTTACCAAGTTTCAACAGTATAGCTCTTATAGTTTCGGAAAAAAGTGGCTGTGACATACAGACGGACGGACATGACGAATCTATAAGGGTTCCGTTATTTGCCATTTGGCTACGGAACCCTAAAAACGAAAAATATTTCATTGCTTCTGTTTAAACTTTTAAATGTACCTACGCTTTGCAAAAACCTTTTTTTCTTACTGCCCGCGAAGAATACGGGCGCCTGAATCCGGGATTTAACCTACTGTGTAGCAATGATTTCAAATGTAACAAATGATTCTATGCAAGGTGAAAGGTGGATGTGAAACTATATAAGTATGTGCTGTTGAACTTTTTCAGGCTATGGCAGCGGCGAGTAAGTATATTAAGGACCTTATTTCTTAAATAAGATAATTAAAAAAAACTGTAGAGTACAATATTAATAATTTTGTACTCTACAGTACAGAGGCTATAGGTATGTAGATACATGTAAGTACCTTACCTCTTTATAGTCTTCAATCAAATTGTCGCCAATGCTAAACACCAGTAATTTCTCCAGCTTTTCCATATTTTCCAACTTCCTTATTCTATTATGGAACAGCGTCAGCACCTCAATATTAACGAGCGCATCCAAATTTTCTATCTTCTCTATATAATTGAAGGACAAATCCAACTCATTTAGACCAGTCAACTGTTCCAAGTTTTCAATTGTTTCAATACAATTGTGAGCTAAAGTTAGTTTTCTGAGAGACGTGAGCATCCAGAGATGGTCGATACGGAGAATGTTCTGGAATTCCAGTCGGACTATGGGAGCTTCGTCTAGGTGAACACCCTCCTCGGCGAATAACCGTCCGGCTTCCTCTTTAGGGCCTGTGAGCAATTTTGGTACGTAGTAATAAGCTAGGGGTTGCATTTGAATTTCGCATTGTAGGGAGGAGGGTTAGAGAGGGGGTGGTGGGAGGAGGAGGGGGTAGGAAGCTATAAAATGACACCCTTCCCCCCCTCCCCCCTCCTTATAATGCATGATAAAATTGTATACTTTAGAAATGAACTTCAAACACGTATTAAAAAAAAACTACGCGTCTCCTAGACACAAATCGGGTGTCATTTGAAAGGGGTGACCAACCCCTATAAACTGACACCCTTCCCTCCCCCCTACCTACAATGCGAAATTCAAATGCCGACCCAATGGTTGCCTAATATGTTTTGTCAGAATTTAGTCAATTCAAATTAAAGATACTTGTGTTCAATGGACATTTTATACAATACTTACCATACTCCAGAATGCAGCGGGTGATCATAGCATTGTCAATGACCCCAGGTTCAATGGCAGGATGGATGATTAAACTGTTCAAAGACTTTTTCTCTTTTTTTTTCGTCTCTTCCATTTTCCCAATGAAAATCTGTAAATTGTTTATACTTAACTATTTCACTGTTAACAAGCAAGTGATTGATTACAAATGATTTATTTACAATATCGGGGGTTGCCAAGTAACATACCTACTTATTTCATAAAGTCACCTACATACTGACAATATAAACTATCGATAATATCTCATCATATACTTAATACAAACTGTGAAAATTGTTAGGTAACTATTTTTGCTTTAAGGGAAACATTTTCTTATAGGTATTCTCAAATGTTGGCGCCATACATTTCCTAACAACGTTTAGTTATTGCACCAACCTTTTTACGAGTAAAAGTTTGATACTAATACTACTCATGAAAGTCATGAAGGAAAAAGAAAACGCTGGTTTTTGGATACTTATTTTTTCTAGTTGACAAATGAAACATTACTAAATTATTTATACATATACATATTATTCTTATATTCATTTCGTGTATTATAATTATATACGACCGAATTATAACTTGTGGTCAAGCTATTAAAATAAAAAATATATATTGGCCATAAAACTTTCCATCCGGATGACCCTGTATTTTGACGTTTCTGCGTTTTGCAGTGACAAGTGAAATCGGTGAAACCTTTTTTGATAAATATTCAATAAATCCCTGAAAATGTCCTTCTTTGGTGTAGGAAATCCGTTTTCTACGCCGGTGGGCCAAAAAATAGGTGAGTAACTACACAATTATCAAGTTAAGTGGGAACATCTGTTTTAAAAGTTTTTATGATCTGTGTCCTTTCCTTTTTGTTGCGCACTATTTATCTCAGAAATACAAGTTTCTCTTTGTCACAAGGTGATTTGTTTATTTTGTGAGTCTTTCAAAAGTGAATAACTTGCTGGAATAATGAATTATTATTGCTTTATATATGTCATTGTATAGCATAATCACTTAGGTGCTAATAACTTTGACCCTCATGAATTACTTGATATAAATTATTATACATCTTCAGTGTAGTAATGTAGTGACTATGAACAAAATCATTATTTTGAATCACACTACCTATTCAGAGTACCAAAAATGTCAATGCTACATTTATATTATGCTATGATACCCGTGATACAGGCTGCCACTTAAAAAAACTAAATTTCGTAGTTTGCTGTTTGTAGTTTGTCTTGTATTTTGCATTAAATAAACACCCTATCAATTTTCAGAACAAGCTACAGATGGCTCTCTTCCGTCTGAGAACTGGGCACTTAACATGGAAATATGTGATATCATAAACAGCACCGCAGACGGGCCTAAGGATGCCATTAAGGCAATCAGAAAAAGACTGACCCAAAGTGCGGGGAAAAACTACACAGTAGTCATGTACACTCTCACAGTACTGGAGACTTGTGTGAAGAATTGCAGCAAGGCCTTCCATATACTGGTGTGCAATAAGGAGTTTATCTCTGAGCTGGTGAGTCACTGTATGATTAAGATCATGACTAACATGTTTTAATATAGGTACTTTTATTGTAGTTGATGACAGATCTCATGTTCAAATCCAGGGAAGGGCTAATGTTGTGGTATGAGCATTATTAATGATAGATAGATAGATAGATAGATGTCATTTATTGTTAAAACTGTGTACATAAGATCTCATTTTAGACATTGGAAGGTATCAACAGTTTATGTTAGTTAATGTTATTGAGTTTTGAATGTTTTCAGTTCTTTTTTAATGACATCATACAGGAAGAATTGTTAGTGAATTTGGAATCAAGTATTGTAGGAAATCTGAAACAAAATACAAAAATTGTTTTGTTTTAGAATTAAAACGAGTGGAATTCAAATTAGAAAATAATTTTGAATCACTTTCCATTGAATAGCAGGAGACCTTTTTATAAGCCATGGGCTGTCATAGCTTTAAAAAAAAAATTATGTACTAACAAACTTATGGATTCTATGAGTCTGAAATAAATGATTTTTATTTTATTTTTATTATAGTACAAGCCTATTTGGGCCGCAATCATAAGATTAGTTTATTTAAGGCAACAATTAATAAAAAAAAAGATCAAATACCTATAACAATTAAAAACCTAGGGTCAAACTAAACTAAGCTCGAATATTCACAAATATAACACCCTGTCAGGCAGATCCGCTTATGGCATGGTCTTCATAACACTGGCCAGCCCTGGGGTTTGCCTGCACGGTTGTCACAAGACGGTGCGCGAGCTGTGTTGCGACGAGATAGACTATCCGTCTTTTACTAAGTGTTCTAATTAGAGAGATGGATAGTCTATCTCGCCGCGACGCAGCTCGCATGTTGTCTTGTGGTAACCGTGCTTAGGTGTTGATGAGCCACTTAATAGAGCCTTAAGAAAGGAATGAGTAAATTGTCCTCTTTATTTTATAGACTTCACAAATCTGTTTCTGGTTTCTTTTGTTTTTGCAGAAGTAGCTACGCAAAATAACACGCTCAAAATTATCTAGACAGTCCTTATCGTCTTGACATTAGAGTCGTGTGTAGGTCATTTTGAGCAATTGACCCGGGTGGCTACTTTTGCTGCCGACTGTATTGTATACAATGGAACTGAGTTGTATTAAATACTGTAATATTGTATGGCTAGTTGTTACCCATTGTGTAGTATCGTTATATCAGTGGAACAATGGAATTCTGTGATTTGGGTCTTGGTATTAATATTAAACTAGAATTCCACACTTACATATGTTTAACTACTCTTATTAGTATGCCTACCAGTTTGTTAAAGAACTATTTAACATGGGCATATTCTAAAACAAGAGGGGGATAAAAATTCACTGCCAAAAGAATCTCTAATTTCCAGCATGCTAGGACTGCAATGTGAAATTAAAATCAATGCAGTGCAGAATTTCATTTGTCGGAAATATTTGAAGGAATGACTACTTGGCAAAATGATTCGGGGAAACAATAATTCGGAAGTATGATAAAATTTATAAATAACTGTAATTCAAACTTATTAATATTTTGTTATTTCTACCTAGTAGTTGCAGGTAATAGGTTCAAAAATAATCTGGTTGCATAATTAGCTTTGAGAAGTCAGTGAACTGCCTATCATGTCTGATAAGATGACATTGTACTTGCATTCATTTGATATCCTCATTCAAATGTTATGATACTTATGATGATCTTGCCTTGTGTGTGATTGTGTAGACATAACATTGTCTATAGCTGAATATAGGTGGAAATGGCTTTACGTGAGACCATATTATTCGACAGAAAAAGTTCCTTAATAATAAATATTAAAAAAGCTTTTCTTGTAAGTTCCTTTATTATCATAACAATAAGTCTGTCAAGTGGCGGTCGTGGGTTCGAATCCCGGCTCGAACCAATGAGTTTTTCGGAACTTATGTACGGAATATTTACCGTTAGCTTTTCGGTGAAGGAAAACATCGTGAGGAAACCGGTCTAATCCCAATAAGGTCTTGTTTTCCCTCTGGGTTGGAAGGTCAGATGGCAGTCGCTTTAGTAAAACTAGTGCCTATGCCAAATCTGTGTCAAAGCGGACCCCAGGCTCCTTTAGGGGCACAACCGGGTATAACGCTAGGAGGATGATTATCATCACAATAAGTACAAATAAGAATCGCAATAAGTACAAATAAGATTGTTTTCACTACACAACCTTAACCCATTCACTGCCAACCAATTTGTAGCCCATGCCGTGGTTTCCCGCTAAGTAGAGGAAAGCGCCTACCCACAGAGTGCCCGATAGGTGGGTTTCTGGTAGTGAATGTTTTCAGTAATAGTCAAAGCGACTTTAATTAGATTAAGACAGCTTATTGATTCCTTAAACCGAAACAGTTCACCCCAGTGACCAGCTTTGCGTAAAGACAGCAAACAGCCAATGACAACCATTTCGACCTAGCAATGCAATAGCTGACAATTTGGTGAAATAGGGACCTGGTGAAATGGTTGACATTAGAAGCTATTATGATTCACTGCTCTCTGATAAATACATGTTTATCTGTAACCTGCTATCACTAGATTGCCACAAATAAATTATGATTATTATGATGTCTCTAGACATGTTTGCAACCGTTGTGCTACAATGATTCACTGCGACCTTCAACTGATATCAATAAACTTGCTCTCACATTACACATCGTGTTCACTTGGAATACTTGCTCCTTGCATATAAGTGTCTCTGTACCATCCCCAACACAGTTAACTGACCATCCATGCACTTTATGTGCATTGTAATAAGGGTCACAAATGGTCAGTTAACTGTGTCTTGCTCCTTGCATACAAGTCGGAAGTCACGTGATACATTTTGAACTGTAGTACCCCTATACAAGAACGCGAGCAAAGAAGTATCCACTTAAAACAATCTTAGTCATCATCCCTATTCATAAATTCCTAGTTGCTAGTTATTTAAGGTGTATCTTCTTCTCAGAGTAGGTACCACTTACATTGGATTTGCCACAAAATAATATCTAAATAGGTTTGAATAAAAAACTGGTTCTGATAGGTGATAAATTGATAATAAACTGGTTTATTTTCAACAACATTCTTAGTCATTTGTTTTGTATATTTAATTATAAAATAAATTAGCATACACATTAGGCCTACTTCATAATTTTACAAGTCATATTAAACACACATTACATTGACATCTATAAATAAGTTGGATTCCGGGCTTATAATAACCTAATAAAAAATATTACCAGGACAATCTTACATAAACCAAACTAGCCCCATATGAAGCTCATATATTTTCATCACACTTGCTCGTAAAGGGTGTATTATAGGCAAGTTTATAGAGCAGCTATACCCGATTTACCTCCCGCGGGAGTTATGGATTTATAACTCCCTAGGGAGTTATGAGCTTGTGTGTGTTCTGATTGGTTAAAAACAAATCAAACAAATTGGTTGGCAAATCTAGTTGGCCGCGCGTCACTAGAATTCTTCTCTGTGATTGGTTGAAAAAAATCTATCAGGCCATGCGGCGCCACGCCCCCTCGCCTTCCTCAATATAAGTGAAGTTGTCAATTTCGTAAATTTTTGAGTGGTGCGGTTGTATGAAACTTAGATTTTTCTGTCTTTTGTAGTTATTTATTTCCTCGCAAATGTGATGAAAAACATTGTATGTATCACGGGCAGTAAGGGGATTACAAACTCGACTCATTAAAAGCCCTCCGCCTTTGGCGTCGGGCTTCTAATAGACTCTCTTTAGTAATCCCCTTCTTACGGCCCTTAATGCACAATGTACTATTCATTGGTATAAATACTTGAATACATCGGGAACATCCAAAACTCAAAACGATATTCATGCTATACAGACAAATATTTGCCCTTACCGTGATTTGCCGGATTCGAACGCAGGACTAAAGGTCGAAACGAACAGACAGCGGTGGCGGCGCGGTGCGGAAGCGGTACCGGTTGTAATGTTCGAGCTAATATGAAAAGGTCCGCACAGAATACCGCGCCGCACCGCGTCCCGCCGCGGTATTCTGTGCGGCAGGGATTGTAACCGGTTATTTTTTGTATGGGAACTGTAACCGGTTTTTTTCGTTCTTTGTTAATTATTTCATTTTCTAATTGGGCAATCTAATAATACGCACTCTTTACCTCAAAACACAACTGAGTCCTACATATGAAGTACAAAATAGTTCGAGATATGTGGTTATTTCGAGGTTTTTGAAAAAAACCGGTTACAATCCCTGCTGTGCGGACCCTTTCGCATTAGTTCGAACATTACAACCGGTACCGCCTCCGCACCGCGCCGCGCCGCACCGCCACCGCTTTCAGTGCGTTTCAGCCTTAAAGGATTATCTGTATATATAAAATACAAAACAAAATTGTGTCTTTATTTTTAAACTGTATGGTCTAGTTTGTATGGATGTAAAAGGTTCTTTGTTTATAGGTAAAACTTATTGGGCCTAAGAATGATCCTCCAACCGTGGTTCAAGAGAAAGTCCTGAGCCTTATCCAATGCTGGGCTGACGCGTTCTCCAGCCAACCAGAACTTCAGGTACTTTACAGCAAAAGGGTGACGTCTTTGGCCCTATTTCTTGTGTACTTCTTCTTGAAAAGTGGACTTTATTCCTTTGCGAATATAGACCATATTCGCAAAGGAATAAAGTCCACGTTTCAAGAGTTTTCGAAGAGGGACAGAAATAAAAATAAAATAAATAAAAATAAAACTCGTGGAACCACGTCGCTCGCCAAAATGGTGGAAATAACTTTGCTTCCTCTTTCTTAACGGGACCTATAAATAGGCTGAACCCAACTTTGCTTCAATATTTTTATTACTAAACAAGTAATAAGTAAATATAAAAATCGATAGCCTAGTTTACAATCGTACTAATGACTTATATTATAAATGCCGTTGAAATAACGACTAGGTATATTTCCGGCGGAAACAACGTACCTATTGTAAATATTCAATAGGTAGGTACCTACGTTTTAGTTGCTTAATTAGTATGATTGTGTTAACAAACGTAACTACTATTTTGTGGTCTTGGTTCATTAATACTCGTACCTATTCGAAGTTACCATATTATTACGGGAAATCAGGTATGTTGTCTTGTGATTATTAAATACCTACAATGTTTTTTGTATGATCATCCGTGGTTCATTTCAGGGTGTCGGTCAAGTTTACAATGAGCTGCGTACGAAAGGAGTCGAGTTCCCGATGACCGATTTAGACGCCATGGCGCCTATATTCACACCCCAAAGGGTAAGCATTACTAAAATGAACATACATTAGTATTTCTGTTCCATATTTTGACGATGATGATCTAAATTTCTAACTTAGATATTAAGCAAATTTATATTGTATTTTTATCATGAAATAATGAAATCTGAATCGCTGCGGCGCTGTGAAGGTTGCACTGCTTCGGTCACCGAACTTGTTTCAAACTACTTCGGCCAACGAATGTCATCTTCACTTTAGTCTGTCACATACATAGGCGATTGTAGCTGTCGGTCACCGAATGCGACCCACTACCGTTGTATTTGCACTGTTGCGGTCGCCGCACGTCGCATGCGGCAACCGACTTAATATAAATACAAATTATTTATTTCGGACCATAAAATCCATAGTGTTAGTGGTTACTAACTTAGAGCTATGGTTAGTGTTTTATAATTATGCTAAACTAAAATTAAAGACGCCTGGGCACCGGTATTACAGGCGCGTGCAGTTGCACATAACGCTGGAGCAGTGGCGAGTCCCAGCGGTGGGCTAGCATGCTCAGGATACTATTTGGGCTGCCACGACTGCGATTGAGGAGAGACGTTAACGTTATTGCTAGTGTACACAACTCTCCCATGAAACCGTAGATCTCGTTTCCACTTGTGTGCGAACGAGTGTGGAAATGTTGTCTATGCTACATGTTTGTATGCGTGTGTGAGGCCTCTATACTTATTCTATGGTCTCCCATGACTATATTGAGTTTGCGAAGTCCTTGCAGAGCGTGCCGGACGGCGACGCGCCGATGGGGTCGCCGGCGCGCGCGCCGCCGCAGCTGTCCCCGAGCCACGCGCCCGCCGAGATCGCACCTAGCGCTGTGAGTACTCAGCTTTATTGCGACGGTGTAAACTTCTCATTACTTACTTGACGCTTGTGTAATTCCAAAGGAAAAGGTAGTGCATAATGTCCGATTGCCACCGAACAGGCCCCGGCGCGCCGCGTGGCGCCGCATCGCAACGGATGCGCGAGCATCCGCGCGTCCGCGTTTTAATAGCGTGCAGTATAGGTAAAAGCCGGACGGAGCTGGTCTGACGCGACGACAGCCGAGCGCAGCCGTTCACGTCCGCGCGGTGCCGACCGGCCGCAAATCCATTCAAATATGAAATGTAGAGTCTGTATTAAAGCTTCAAATTCTTTTGGCAACTTGTAAAATGCGCTCTGGCGCGCTCTGGCCCGGGTCGTTCAGTGAGAATCGTTCATTAAGGTGGTTCGATTTCCGTACAAAACATTGACATTCGCAGGCTAACGGCGTGATATTTTAAGAAACTTATGGAACAAACTTGGAAATCGAACCACCTTAAGCAACAATAATTGTATAGTGTACAATCAGTTGTACACTATGGAGGTCAGCCTCCATCGCAGGTCGCGCCAGTCTGTGAGAGGCTTTATAGGTAACCGACAAAAAGGTACCTTTATTTTTTCAAACAAATGCAAGTTTGTAAACTTGGCTTGGTGTTTTGGTTGTGCAGTACTGCAGAGCAAAGAAATAGACAGAGTCCACACTACGAACTAGAAAAAGAAGCAATTTTTTTACGAATGTGTGCGTAAGAGTGATGCCAGTAGAAAGAAAATATCCCTATAATTTGGGTAATTTGCTTGAGATTTCTCTATGATTTCGGAATTGAAAGGTTGGCGTGTCAGTGACTCAGTGACACTTTAGTACGTGAAGAATGCGTTCAAAATGTTAAAATAATTTTATCATGCCTCATGAAAGTGACTCCTTCATCGGGGGTTACAAAAATACTGGTATGACCGGCTTACCAACCGTGTCAGTGGCAGAGTAGTTCAGGGTTTTATTAATATACAAAACATTGCGCATCAGTAAAATTAAGTAAAAATTAAGTCTGTGCTTTAAAAAACCGGCCAAGTGCGAGTCGGACTCGCGCACGAAGGGTTCCGTGAAATTATCTATAAAAATATTTATTTTATTCTGTTTTTAGTATTTGTTGTTATAGCGGCAACAGAAATACATCATCTGTGAAAATTTCAACTGGAACTATCACGGTATCAGTGAGATACAGCCTGGTGACAGACAGACAGATAGACGGACAGCGGAGTCTTAGTAATAGGGTCCCGTTTTACTCTTTGAGTACGGAACACTAAAAAATAAGAATAACAGTTAGGTATCTCGATCGTAAAATATCGTAATATAATAAATGATTGGAATATAATATTTTAAAATCTCGCGCTGCCGTATACTCATTATTATTTAGAATGTAACTAAATCGATCTGCCAAAGCCGAACTGATTTTATTACTAGGTACCTATAGGAAATCATATACGGTCTTCATGCACGGTCCGTAGTCATTTGTCCGTTTAGGGTAAGCAACAATCATACTCTGGTATCACTTTTGCTTTATGTGTCACATGTCACTTCAACTGACTGTTGAGGTTTTGTGTTCCAAGCTAAGCAAAAATTTGAGTTTTTTAACAGTGTTTTAAGGTATTATTTCAGTTTTTACAAATGAAATGTTATTCCGTCCGATTTATTCTTTGAATTGATGTTGTTTTTACAAAATTTCACAACGCAGGAGACCATTGTTTACTTTCTTGGTTGTCATGGAAAACATGTCAACATGAAGGGGTCGCGACACGCACTGAAGAACTCTGAGGCTAAGTTTTGTCTGTATATGTGTGTTGTGTTGTGTGCGTGAGCGTGTATCTACTTATAAGGCTTAGTTTTGTTCGGCTTCACTAGACTGTTCGTAATGCTCTGTCTGTATTTTTTACTTGGTCTGAGGTGCAGTGTAATACACAACCAAAACACTTTGCTTTTGTTGGACGCTACATACCTATAAAATTTTTTTTTTACTGTTTATTGCGTTTTTCTATAGTAGTTTATGTGACTGTACATAATGAGGGGCATTAAACGCGAGTGCGGGTTTATGAAACGAGCCGAAGGCGAGTTTCATAATAACATCACACGAGTGTTTTAATGCCTAATTATGTACAGTTACATACACTATTTTATCTACCCACATGTTATAAATCCTCAATGATGTGTTCGGGAACCATTAGAATAACCTGTATTGCACCGCCATGGCCGACTAGATTTCAAATCATGGCCGACAACATCATGCTGCACGACGCCAACACCGGACCTGATTTCCATAATAACATCGATTGTCGATGCTATTATGATTTTTTCTACTCCTGTACGTTATCTGTCATTTATATAGGCTGTAGCTCAAATACAATGACACCACTAATAAAGTCGTCGAAAAACTCTATGCTCTATGGCCCAAAAACGCACTGCTCAGCGTACTTTTTTGGTTCATACATTTTTCATAAAAGCACTGTTTAACTTTTTTTTAAATCGGCCGCTATATTGCAGTGGTGCCAACTCATAAACAAATATTTCGAAATAAAAGTATTTATTTACGATTTAACATTTGTATATTATACATTATTTACTACAACAATAATAAATCATCATCTTTTGTGTGTAAAATTACATGTTTTATAAATTCTTGGTATTATTTATAAAAATAAACAGTTCGAATTCCGTCCGGGTCTGGATTTGGTTTGGTTCGGATGGCAAGTGCAAACAAATTAAAATCAAAACAAACCATAAGCAAGAGCTGTCACATTTCCGATTTCCCACCAAAATACAGTTCAAAATGAAAAGACGAAAGATGATAAACTATTAGTCCTAAACTATTCAGATTTTATTCGTGTTTGTGAAGACAAAAGTGTACGTTCCTTTTAAAATGGTCGAATAAATTAATAACTGCACTCCTGAAGAAATTGCGTGAGTAGCAAAAGTACGAATAGAAAACTTTCTGCTTGAAAAGTGTAACTATTCTGTAGTCTGCTATTTATTTAAAATTTGTCGTAGAAAAAGTATTGTATGCAACGGTGTATAACTGGTCTAAAAACGCTTGAGGCGTCTTTAATTGCGACCACGCCCACGCCACTCGCCTTTTAAGACCCTTCTTATACAACAGTTGCATAAAATACTATTTCATACATTATAATAACACTGGCACAGATAAAACGCTGATGTTACGTTACTGGTTGCAATTATGGTGGTCGTTATATATGGTTTCCGAACACATTCTAGAGGATTTACAACATGTGGGTAGATAAAATACATTATTTTATGCTGAACTACTAATCTTAAATATTAAAGATTTATGAGTTAAGGAGTCTTAACTAATTACATTTATTTACTGGTATTTCTATTAAACTATACATTGGTTATATGCAACACATGCTTAATTTTATTTACATTTGTACTTACCTAACAAGTGTCGACTATATTTTTAATTTGGTCTGTAGTTTGAGCTTGATTTGTATAACATTGTTGAAACTAGGCCGGATATTCACTAGGAAACATGATCTGTGTTGGCCACAAGAGTGACGGGCATCGCATAACTTAACTGGACATGTGATACTCCGGCGTCACGCGTTGCGCGACAATCGACAATACCAGACATGTCGAGCTGACGGTGACTCCGGACATGAGACGCATGAGATTTTGTCGCCTGGGCTTTATATATACCACTACGTTTCACCTTTGTTTGGTTGTGACGCCACGCCATTGTGGAGATATTTTCCCCAAACTTCCCATGACTCCGGATTTATTCGAGCAAATAGTAAAGTTGTTTTGTTTTTCAGGTGGCCCTGTCAGACAGCCAAACAGCCAAGCTCCGCGGCGACCTGGCGGTGGTCGAGGGCAACATGGCGGTGATGTCGGACATGCTGAACGAGCTCTGTGCGCAGCCGCCCGCCGCCACGCACCAGAGCGACATCGAGCTGCTCAACGTAAGATACCATCGAATAATAATACTTATTATACTTACAGAGGACCCGGGTATGTCCTTAAACTACGGCCAAGACCACCGGGGGATGGGCAGCAGCATCCCTGGAGTTCGACAAACTACTTTCGCTTCACTCACTTTCATAACATCTCTCATACATGCTCGTCGGTTTAGGGTACTTTTGACCTGGCCTTTTTGTAAGATTTCTCCAATTTGATTCGGAGAAAGTTCTCCAAGGTCTTCCCCTTCCAACTTGCCCTTCCAATCTTTTTATATACACTCTCGTCGTTAATCTTCTTTCATCCATTCTCTCTACATGCCCGAACCACCTAAACATACACTTCTCAATTTTCGTGACTATATCTCCATCCTGGTAAAGGTCGCGGGAGTCCGCTGGATGCGGGTGGCGCAGGACCGGCCATTGTGGCACTCTTTGGGGAAGGCCTATGTCCAGCAGTGGACGTCTTTCGGCTGGTATGATTATGATGAACTCCATCCATTCCACACTTATCTCTTATCACACTGTTTCTGACTCAATTTCACTCCACACATACTTCTCAACGCGATTATGTACAGGCCATTAAGGCGCTATAGTATCATGGTCTTCTCTCCCTCTCGCTGAGCATAAGCGTGAGCGAGATGGAAGTGCGTGTTTGGAAGCGCGGATATCATGTTTTTTAATTTTAATTTTTTGTGCGTTTAAATAAATAAAAAAGTAATCACTAAGTTCCCTCAAACATGATATTGCCGATTTTTAGAACCAATGTTAATATGTTTAGCTATTGTGCATAATTTTCTACGAATGTTTTAAGTGAATTTTAATATGTTTTAGACCTATGTTCGTGATTTTTTTCTATAGAGCGAAAATTGCTTAATCGTGTTTCGAATCACTGATTTCCCTGCAGAAAAGCCTCAAGATTATTATTCGTATTTTTTTGAAACCATATTTTTATAAACAGACGCATTATATTGTTTCAAAAACTATGTTCGCTTCACTTCGCTGAACCTATAGCGCCTTAAAGCGCTTTTGAGATTATAGTCTACTGGGTGACCAACATCGCACAAGATTTTCACCGTAGATTAGACAATCACTGGTAGTTTTTTGTACAGGAACTAGCGGATACACTCCGTGCGATGCAAACGCGCGTCGCGGAGCTAGTCGCGCGACTGGGCGAGTCTCCGCTCACTGGCGCGCTTCTGCATGCCAACGACCAACTCAACAACCTGCTTCTACGCCACGCTCGCCTTCTCAACAACAGGTGAATATCAAACTTAATCTTGAAGCCTTAAGGTATCATTTAGAATAACTGGTGAAGAGATACGAAGCTAGTCTCCGCTCACTGGCGCGCTTCTGCATGCCAACGACCAACTCAACAACCTGCTTCTACGCCACGCTCGCCTTCTCAACAACAGGTGAATATCAAACTTAATCTTGAAGCCTTAAGGTATCATTTAGAATAACTGGTGAAGAGATACGAAGCTAGTCTCCGCTCACTGGCGCGCTTCTGCATGCCAACGACCAACTCAACAACCTGCTTCTACGCCACGCTCGCCTTCTCAACAACAGGTGAATATCAAACTTAATCTTGAAGCCTTAAGGTATCATTTAGAATAACTGGTGAAGAGATACGAAGCTAGTCTCCGCTCACTGGCGCGCTTCTGCATGCCAACGACCAACTCAACAACCTGCTTCTACGCCACGCTCGCCTTCTCAACAACAGGTGAATATCAAACTTAATCTTGAAGCCTTAAGGTATCATTTAGAATAACTGGTGAAGAGATACGAAGCTAGTCTCCGCTCACTGGCGCGCTTCTGCATGCCAACGACCAACTCAACAACCTGCTTCTACGCCACGCTCGCCTTCTCAACAACAGGTGAATATCAAACTTAATCTTGAAGCCTTAAGGTATCATTTAGAATAACTGGTGAAGAGATACGAAGCTAGTCTCCGCTCACTGGCGCGCTTCTGCATGCCAACGACCAACTCAACAACCTGCTTCTACGCCACGCTCGCCTTCTCAACAACAGGTGAATATCAAACTTAATCTTGAAGCCTTAAGGTATCATTTAGAATAACTGGTGAAGAGATACGAAGCTAGTCTCCGCTCACTGGCGCGCTTCTGCATGCCAACGACCAACTCAACAACCTGCTTCTACGCCACGCTCGCCTTCTCAACAACAGGTGAATATCAAACTTAATCTTGAAGCCTTAAGGTACCATTTAGAATAACTGGTGAAGAGATACGAAGCTAGTCTCCGCTCACTGGCGCGCTTCTGCATGCCAACGACCAACTCAACAACCTGCTTCTACGCCACGCTCGCCTTCTCAACAACAGGTGAATATCAAACTTAATCTTGAAGCCTTAAGGTATCATTTAGAATAACTGGTGAAGAGATACGAAGCTAGTCTCCGCTCACTGGCGCGCTTCTGCATGCCAACGACCAACTCAACAACCTGCTTCTACGCCACGCTCGCCTTCTCAACAACAGGTGAATATCAAACTTAATCTTGAAGCCTTAAGGTATCATTTAGAATAACTGGTGAAGAGATACGAAGCTAGTCTCCGCTCACTGGCGCGCTTCTGCATGCCAACGACCAACTCAACAACCTGCTTCTACGCCACGCTCGCCTTCTCAACAACAGGTGAATATCAAACTTAATCTTGAAGCCTTAAGGTATCATTTAGAATAACTGGTGAAGAGATACGAAGCTAGTCTCCGCTCACTGGCGCGCTTCTGCATGCCAACGACCAACTCAACAACCTGCTTCTACGCCACGCTCGCCTTCTCAACAACAGGTGAATATCAAACTTAATCTTGAAGCCTTAAGGTATCATTTAGAATAACTGGTGAAGAGATACGAAGCTAGTCTCCGCTCACTGGCGCGCTTCTGCATGCCAACGACCAACTCAACAACCTGCTTCTACGCCACGCTCGCCTTCTCAACAACAGGTGAATATCAAACTTAATCTTGAAGCCTTAAGGTATCATTTAGAATAACTGGTGAAGAGATACGAAGCTAGTCTCCGCTCACTGGCGCGCTTCTGCATGCCAACGACCAACTCAACAACCTGCTTCTACGCCACGCTCGCCTTCTCAACAACAGGTGAATATCAAACTTAATCTTGAAGCCTTAAGGTATCATTTAGAATAACTGGTGAAGAGATACGAAGCTAGTCTCCGCTCACTGGCGCGCTTCTGCATGCCAACGACCAACTCAACAACCTGCTTCTACGCCACGCTCGCCTTCTCAACAACAGGTGAATATCAAACTTAATCTTGAAGCCTTAAGGTATCATTTAGAATAACTGGTGAAGAGATACGAAGCTAGTCTCCGCTCACTGGCGCGCTTCTGCATGCCAACGACCAACTCAACAACCTGCTTCTACGCCACGCTCGCCTTCTCAACAACAGGTGAATATCAAACTTAATCTTGAAGCCTTAAGGTATCATTTAGAAAAACTGGTGAAGAGATACGAAGCTAGTCTCCGCTCACTGGCGCGCTTCTGAATGCCAACGACCAACTCAACAACCTGCTTCTACGCCACGCTCGCCTTCTCAACAACAGGTGAATATCAAACTTAATCTTGAAGCCTTAAGGTATCATTTAGAAAAACTGGTGAAGAGATACGAAGCTAGTCTCCGCTCACTGGCGTGCTTCTGCATGTCCTGTCATGCATCGTTAGAATCGTCTCAATGAGTACTTGGTGATGGTATGCAGAAAAGTACAGTCGGCAGTAAAAGCTTGCAACAAAAATTAAATTTTTGACTGAAACTTATTTCTTCTGTTTTTGTAAATGTTGAGCATCGTAATCGTATCTTGTTGGTGTGTCAAATAAAAAAATTACTTACGTTGAAAGCTGGCTCAAAAAATAAAGTGGTTGAACATTATGCATATTTTAATTGAAAAATTAGTTTACTACGTGATCCAACTGTCTGGTGACTGTCTGTGTTTGATTTTTGGTACCTTATGTAACTGTTTCCCTTTGCCGTACTCAGAAATGCGGCGACCGGCGGTGCTACTCCTTCCGCCATCTTGGGCGCGGCTATGGGCGTGCCTTCTGCTGAGACTCGTAAGTTATATCTATTAAGGGGCTACCCGAGGTTTTCATCGATTTTTGACTAGTTTTGAATCGATACAAATACTTTTGCACTACAGATAGACTTATAAGGCAAACGGCTATCGATTCTTCAATCTTTAATCTCCACTTTGGTCTACCATATTTTGAAAGAAATGGATAGTTATTTTTTTATGATTTTTTTAAACATTGTCTAAAAAAAACTCCTTTTTTGTTATAAAATTGCTGTGAAAGAAATTATACAAAATCTACATATTTGGGTTTGTCTCTGATGTATCTATAAACGTGTGTACGGTTTTCGTTTTAAACTAATTAACACAAAAGTTATGGCCAGAAAACCTGTTTTTTGGTCTAAAATTGTTCAACTTTGATGCCAAATATCTCGAAGACGGTGATGTTTGAAGTAAATATGGGATAATTTATTGCTTAAAGCTGTTGTTGTTAATATGATAAGCTTCAAAAAACATTAGAAAACTAAGGGATTCAGATTGAAGGTCATTGGCGTATGGGATCACCTTAATTCTCGTACATATTAAGCAGTGCCGCATTAGCAGCAGCCGAGTTTTTTTTAGTGTGTTGCTTCGAGCAAGATTCATACTGGCGAAATTCTGGCATACGTGGCCATTCGTAATGTTAAAAGAAGCTTGACTCTTCGAGGTAGATGTCGCTTCATGTCTCCCTAAGGCGTTATAAGAGGGAACTGATTGAAAGAAGCCCTATTTGTTGTTATGAAAGTGCGTACATCATCGAGTACCGATTCCTATAGGCAACTAGGCATACGGGTTAACTGATTCGGTTGCTGCGATAGTTGTGCTATGCGAAAGGGTTTACAACCTAGAAACTGGCACTAGATTGAACTCTAACGTCATAAAACACACCTCTCCTCCACCGCGCAATTTAAACGCGCACTTGTTCTAAACCTGACGGACTTATTTTTCTCCAACGAATCCCATTTTTTAAGTATGTATGTCCTTTCCCATTCTAGCAAAGAAACCCGAAGACGATGCGCTGATTGATCTCAGCGACGACATACCTGACATCACCAAGCTAAGTGAGTATAGTACCGTTACATAGAAGTTTTGAAATAACTTACCGGTTATTATTTTGCACTACGTGGCACTAACTTCAAGATTGATGACCTGCACTAAATCTATATTAGTTTAAATGCCGTTAAATTCGTTTCTCTTTATCTGTCTCATTGGCATGTGTGCTTGTAAGAAAGAGGTGAAACCTATTTGAACACTTTCAGTTCTAGGAACCCGCTAGATGGGCGCTCTAGGCGCTTTCCTTTTAATACAGAGTTCCCTATATTATCGCCTTGTTGGCTACGACCGTAGCGCTACGAAATATGTGCCCTAGCCTAGGGCTTGTCCATATACTACGTCATCGTTTTTTGACGATTTTTGACCCTTCCTTGGATCCTCCCCGCCTAATAAAATGACTACCGTCATCCAATGGTTAGACACCCCCCCCCCCCCCCCCTATTTTGAAATGACGTAATATATGGCCAGCCCCCTACTATTATACCCTTCATAATATTAGTGGTTGCAGCGGTGAAGGACGCACAGTCCGACAAGTCTCCCGCGAGCTCTAAGGACGAGTTTGACATGTTCGCGCAGTCGCGCAACGTGACCTACGACAACAATAAGACCGGGTGAGCACACACTAGGCATCTATAACCCAGAATATTAATAAATAGGGAACATTACGCAAAACTCTTCGTAGGTGGCGACACTAGCAGCGTTGGCATTGTATCTCGTTCCCACTTGCGGTATTGTCTATGCAAGCATCCTTGTCACTCATTTGACAATCAATTGTGCATGTGTGTGTGAATCCCTATATTCCTATACTGGTTTACTATTAGTGTTAGTGCTGCCTCTGGCGGCAGAACATTGCAGTAATGTTCCCTATTCCATCAAATCTACCTAGAAATGTCACTGACACAGTGAAACCTACCATTGTCAGTATGACGTTGCAGGTGTCACATTATGATACAAAATATAATCTTCAGAATCGATGTAAGAATGATCTGAAATATATAGATATTACATTTATTCATCAAATTTTTAATAAATAAACCTTCGTCGAAAACATAACCGGAAGGCGAGGCGTGGGTAGGCCCAGGCCCCCCACAAGGTGGACTGATGACCTGGTAAAGGTCGCGGGAGTCCGCTGGATGCGGGCATTTTGGCACTCTTTGGGGGACGCCTATGTCCAGCAGTGGACGTCTTTCGGCTGATATGATGAAAACATTTGTCGGATGTAAGATACCGAAAATGAAGCGAGGGGTAAAAATGTCATAGCCGCCACCATTTCACCATACCCACACGACGAGTTGTTAGGTATATTTTTTAATTGAAATACCTAGGACATCATAATAAACACCCATCTTCAGACGATAATATTATTGTGTCCTAACATAACAGTCATAACTGATACCAAATATGGTTGAGACCGGAAGTATTGCCATTGTAATGTGAACATATCTACTACAAAACAGATTTAATTAAAAATTAGATCATTATACTTGCATATACTTAAGAAATCATTAAAATTACAAATAAATTAACTACTTACGTGCATCTTTTCGCCGAGAGTAAATTTACTTTTAATGGAATGTTTCACTTTAATGGCAACACAGTAGTAGATTTGATGGAATTTAATTATGGTTTCTACATAGTATAGAATGCGTTTTAGTGGAAATGCTCCAAGCCTCTCACGCGGTCAATAGTAAACTTGTCATTAGTTGTCAAATTTACTATTGAAAGCCACCGCGAGCCGCGCCATCCGTGTTATCTGAGGGAGGGAAGTTCAACCATCTCTCTCATTATCCATCCATCTCGCTCTAATGTACTCCCCTCCCCCAGTTAGCACACTCAAGTCCGCTTAAGCAGAACGTTTCTAGTCGCTTTCAGTGCAAAAGTTTTTTTTTATTCGTCTGATAACTTAGATTTGTTTTTTTACAATATGCATAAAAAAATTGGTTGTTTATAAAGTCGGTTTATTACGGACGATAATTTTACGTGATAACGTCATAAAGCCGAACGCTCGGCTCAAGCGGAGCGGGACAATGAGTCATACATTTTCGTGCGTGCTGCCGGTGTTCATCGATTTATATGACGTTATCACGTCAAAATTAAAATAAATGTAATACTACGTAATAAGGACCGTACCGGAAAGAAAGTAGACAACTTTAGGCATCTCTAAAAACTGGTACGTACAACCGGCATATATATTTTTTTAAATAACGAACTATATCTTTTTCTTTTAATTGCAACAAAAAGCAATTACTACTTTAGTCAAACTGTCAACATGGGGCGAATTAGCTTACACGTTCGTAAAAATATTTTGGACGATTGGTGCAAAATAAAAGGTATGACGATTATAAAACTGGTTAAAAAGTACGAGTTGAGTCCCGCGGGCGTGCACAAGATAATAAATAAATTTGGTGACTTCTATACTCTCCAAGATTTGCCTAAATCTGGAAGAAAACCGGGGACAACCGACTTGGCATGAGAAAAGAAAGTCGTAAGAATGTTTAAACAAAATCCGCCCTTTCAATTCGAGATGCGGCAAAAAGAGCCAATACTTCTTCGGCTATGATACAAAGAATCAAACTAAGATGCAACCTAAAGACCTATAAAAAACTAAAACAACCAAAAATAGATGAAAATCAAACAATAGCTGTCAGAAAACTGGCAAGGAAATTATACGACCGTATATTGACCAAGAAAAATCAGTGCATTATAATGGATGACGAGACCTATTGCAAATTGGACTTTAAAGCCTTACCAGGACCTCAATTTATTACGGTGCCGGCTTATAGAAGGTTACTCGAAAACATAAGGCCATCAACATCGAGAAATTTGCCAAAAAAGCATTAGTGTGGCAAACGATTTTTCAATGCGGTATGCGATCGCAATACTTCTTTACTACACGGACTTTGAACGCTACGGTATACAGTGACGTGTGCTTACAGAAAAAATTACTACCACTAATAAAGAAGCACAGGAGTAGCACTTTATTTTGGCCTTACTTGGCTTCTTGTCATTACTCTAAAACAACGAAGGAATGGTATAAAGCCGATAAGGTAGAAGTAGTGGATAAGGAGATGATTCCTCCCAATTGTCCAGAAGTTCACTCAATTGAGCAATATTGGTCTATCATGAAACGACACCTCTAAAAAAACGTCAAAGCTGCCACCTCAGTGGAAAACTTAAAAAAAAAGTGGAACAGGGCATCATCAAATGTGTCAAAAGTGATCGTCCAGAATTGAATGAGACACATCAAAGAAAAAGTTAGGTTGCAGGCAAAATATATAAATTACGACGAATTCATTCAAAACAGTTCTTTATAACGACCTTATTTTTCAGTTTCTTTTTGTTTCATTATCAGTTTTCACACAGAATAAAAATAATACCATTTTGAAGTTGTCTATTTTCTTTCCGGTACGGTCCTTACCTGTGGTGCCAACTGCAGTAGGGCCCGGCCTAAGCCCACTGGTGGTTAGAGCGACAGATACTAGAACCTGAATATCAGTACCGCCTTCTGTATCTGACCCTTGAGGCTTGATGCATCGAGCAAGAGTCTCTCGAAAATCTTTCCTATTCGACCGTTCGTGCGTCTATCATTAGATTATCTTATCCCGTCGTCGGAATAATTTATTTAATACTAGCTTTGGCCCGCGACTTCGTTCGCGTGGACCCCGTTTATATCATACCTCCATATAAACTTCAGCTCCCGCGGTATCCTTTAAGATCACCTGACCCGATCACCCAGGTGATCGTATTGGACGAATATGTCCTATGAGATCACCCAGGTGATCCTATTGTACGCCATATCCAGCACGATCACCTGGGTGATTTTAGCGGACAGAATTATATCCAGTGGGATACTCCAGAAAGTAATATTATTTTGCAAGTGATTCTAGTGGACGAACTTATCCAGTAAGATCACCCAGGTGATCGTGATGGACCATATGTCTATCACGATCCCCCGGGTTATTATAGTGGACAGAACTATATCCAGTAGGAGACCCCAGAAAGTAATATTACTCTTTCTGGGGTATCCTAACGGACCTATTTTGTCCACTAAAATCACCCAGGTGATCGTGCTGGATACAATGGTGTACAATAGGATCACCTGGGTGATCGGGTCAGGTAAAGGATATCCCGTCCGCTCCCCATTTCACCCCCTTAGGGGATGACTTCCGGGATAATAAGGTTCGCCACATACGTTTACTGTCTACTATACAATGTAATTTTCCTGTTAAAACACCTGTCTCAGTAATAATAATTAGTATTGTGGTACACAGGAGCAGTTACGCCGCGAACCTAGAAGAACAGACTTCGACCGGTCTGGCCTCCGCCGCGAACCAGCGCGCCACGCAGGGACAAGCTTTGGTGAGCCGTTTGTTACAGTTAAAATATGATATTATTTTTATTTTTATTTATTATCTACAACGCATGACAACAGTGTACCTATTTTATAATATAACATTATTTATTTACGTAGTACTCTATTATTATTATTTCATTTATTTTCAGACAACATCGGTCCACACATACACATTAATTACACTATTTACACTAAATACATTGTTTTTCAAATTTAATATTTATATCACAAAGAAACACAACGACACGAAGTTTCTTTTTTAAGATACGAAGATTTTGTTAAATAAGTTTCTGACAAAAACTTAATTTTTGGTAGAAGCTTTTATTGCCGACTGTACTTTTCTATATACAGCCATCAACTACAAGACGATTCTAACGAGCCCAAACTCAACGGGGTTATGTCTGTTGTTAAGTACTGAATTCCCATGGCCACTTTCGGTCTCCATCATCAGATCAGCTCGATGGTACCATAATCCAAATCCAAATTGTTATCCAAACTATAGCTTCACCCAAAATTTCAGCTCAATCGGTTGAAGATATCTGCTTCAAAATTGAGTTGCAAGATTCCACCCGAACAAAAATAGTTACATACATTGCAAATTAATATAAAGCTTGTAAAATACTCTATTTTTGAATACTTATAGAACTTTGACATATACACCGAATTTAAAATCATCTGGCATGATTTGACCTAAAAAGTGACAAGTAGTTGGTTAGGTTTATAAGCGCCGCATATATACTAATATATAAAACTCGTTTAAAAGTTATTCGATTTATTATAAGATTGTAGACCTGTCGTCTCATAAGTCATACCAGACAATTTTTGGTATTCTTTGATGTAGAACGGATTGCTGTTCCTTTTTCTGTTGCTTCATTTTGTCAGGTGATTTTCCATATTATCAGCTCTGTTTCGTTTTATTTAATTATATTTTATACAGCCCACTGAAATGGACCAAAGAGAGATTGACGAAATCGCAGCTTGGCTGGCCCAAGAGAAGGTGTGTTTCATGTTTTTTTTATTTTATTTAAGAGGTGTTAATGAAATAAAGGAGTGTGTAAGTGCTCCTTATTAAAAGTATTCACTTATTTTCTTTTTCTTTAATCTTAATTTTATGTTACGTTTAGTTTTAGCGCTTTTGTTTCACTGGTATTTTCAGCACTACGTAAGCTTAAATATACATAAGTTCCATGTCTTCAGTTAAGTACATCAGCGAGTATAAAGCTGAAATTATGCCACATTTGCCATTTTCCAAATTATGCTACTTGTACAAGCCTACAAAGTAAAGTTTGAATTTTTTACACGTGATTTTGAGTTCCCGCCGTTAGAGTATAGTAGATTGTACAACAAGGGCATAAAACGAGGCATTTAACCTGAGACATTTATATCCACCCGAGCCACCGGCGAGGGTGGATAGTTAAGTCGAGGGGTTAAATGGCTAATTTATGCCCGAGTTATACACACTGCTTTTCACTTCGATTGCGAGAAAATAACAAATAATTGCAAAATAGAATAAAATAATAGCTTATTCCTGTCACTTAACTTTTTAAAGTATTTATTTTTAAATTTCGACACTAGTGATATTAGACTGAGGTACTTCATACTGCCAAGTCATTTAATGGTTCAATACATTTTAAAATAATAATTGATACCTATTTTATCTGGTTTTATTAATTTAGTATTGGAAAACACGAATGTGAAATTTATTAAAGCAAATCAAATCAAATGACAAGTTTATTCTACGAAGTTTTATTGCGTGTGTGGCTGTTAGGCCTGATTACCTTAGTCTTTAAAACAATTTTACTTTGTGCACTAGAGCATAAAAGTGGCATTTTGTGCAGCATACATCCAGCACAAAGGCGAACTTTGCGAGCATGAGAAGTGAAAAATATATTACTCTAACTTTTTTTAACCACAACTTACACGCGTACTCTTACAGCTATTTCAAAGAGAGAAAATCTTATCTACATCCCGACCTAGCTAAGAATGCACCTCGCTCAGTGTAACTTATTCGACTCAAGGTGGATTCTTAGCTTGGCCAAGTTGTGTTGATGTTACATTTCTTTTGAGAAAAATAAAGTTCTTTAACCACAAGTTGTATTTCAGTATTTTCTTCAATATCAAAAAAGAGAAAAAGAGTACTAGAGCTAATCTAAGAGCTTTAATAACCCGATTTTAATGTTTCAGCCGGGGACCGGAACCGGTTTCCCTTATTAGAGTTAATTTAGGAGTTCTTTTTAAAACCATATCCATAATGGTAACCTTACTGATAGGGGAATCCTTATTGTTATGGTAAGCATATCGGATAACTATAAGTTAACTCTAAACAAAACCCTATCTGAATAGGGTTATCTTATGGTTACTTTATGGTTACAGGGTGTCCACTTTCTGGAAAGTCAGGGAAAGTCAGGGAAAAGTCAGGGAAGCTTATGGTGGTCAGGGAAAGTCAGGGAAAGTCAGGGAAGTTCTAGACAGGTCAGGGAAAAAATCTATCTAGAAGGAAAAAATATAAATAAAAAAATCAAATGTATCTTGAACTATAAGTATGTTGATTCATCATCGTTATGTTTTCCATTAACTAAATTTAGAAAGGTAAGTATATATCTTAGTTTGATTTTTGTTTTTATTCAGTGGTGAATACTGTATGACCAGGTGATATTATAAGACCATTTTGTGGGGAGATTCCTCGATAATGCCAAGTTTAGGAATGATAAAAATGACTTCAATTAAAGTCTTACAGAAAAAAGTTGTAAAGGGCGGAATAAGTAGTATTTAAAAAATCTCTCGTTCAAGTGTTTTTTGTGCCAAAATTGTACGCTTCGGATTAAAAGCATTCTATAATTAGTACTTATTTTTAAATGTTGGAACAACTCGGGTTCATCCGATGAGCGCGGGAAAATAGGTGTAGGTAAATGTGGAAAAAGTAGGCTTTGCCAGCGATACGGCCTTCTCTATAAACTATTATTGCTAAGGCTTATGGGGTATAGTTATCGACTAAAACAGACATGGGGAATCTCCCGGCATAGCCCTCTCCATTTTTGGGTGATTGAGCCTTCTTATGAGGCCCATAGTAAACGACCACTATTCAGTGCCATAAAATAATACTCATTCGATTCAGATAACAAAGGTTCATCACTGGCATATGTCATCACTGGCAATACACACTGGTCAAAGAATCTTGTCTTGAGACTCTGTGGAATATTTGACGAAAACATGTGCCGTAGTAGCTTCCCGAACGCTGTTCAGCCGAGTCGGATTCGACCTCTTTCTCGGAGTTGGACCTAGAAATCTCTCGAAGTAGGTCTTAAATTCAAGACATTTTATTAATACCTATCAAAATGCAAGTTGTAAAATAAAAATTACCCAGAGTGTATTATTCAAACGGGGCTATGAGATACGGAAATTTGATCTTAGGAACACGAAAAAAATAAAATTGCATGGTTTTTTTTTAAAGAAAGCCATGCATGCAATATTTTATTTTACATTTTCGTCATATTATGTGTGTTGCTTTGTTCGTCACATTTAAATTTTTTTTCTATAGAAAAATACTTTCGTGAAAAAATAATTTCTCGTGCCTGTTTTAGTCGATACCTAACTATATTTACCCCAGTAATAAAAGTTTATCAAGGAGGTCATATCGCAGGCGTTTTTCCACATTCACACCCATCTTCCCACGTTGATGGGGTGAATCCGAATTATTACAACATGCAAAAATCTCTCCATCAATTTGATGCTTTTAATCCGAAGCTTACAAATTTAGACGCAAAAAACACTAGAACGAGAGACTGAAAAAATACATTTTTTTCCGCCCCTCAACTATTTTTCTTAAAGATTTTCAGATAAATGATTTATGACAAAAATTTAAATAATTTTATCATCTTTAAACATGAACCTATGTTTTGTCATATAATAGAAATAACAAATTAGTTAATCGCTTACAATGTTAAAGCACGATCAAAGCACAAGTAGGTATACTAGTTTCAGACGAATTATGCTTCTGTCGCCTTGCAAACGTCTAAAAGGCTGCGGTGACACAGCATCTGGCAGGCCGTGCGCTTGTTTGTCACCATCGTAGTGAAGTTTATAAATAAAAAGTTTTCCTTGCGCTTCATAGCCATAAAGATTTTGTAACATTTCTGGTCAGGGAAATTTGAAAGAATGGTCAGGGAAAGTCAGGGAAAAGTCAGGGAAATATTTTCAGGGTTTGCAGTGGACACCTTGGGTTACCATATGGCGGTATAAGGAGGTTACCAAATTGATAAGGTTACCAAAAAAAAGCCTGAATTTCCGGTCCTTGGTCTCAGCTTTGCTCTATGCTTCTATCAGATCCTCTTGTGCAATGGGGAATGGATGAAAATTTTCGAAGTGCCTGATAATTTTTTTGGTGATAGGAATAACCTTCCTTAGCACCAGAAAAAAGTTGCAGACTTTTCAGCTGCGTCAATTTTTTTTTTAAATATATACAGTTTCCTCACTTACGTTTTGGGTTTAGGACGGCGAATGAGACACGTTTCTTGATCCGTCTCATAATGTTTTAAATATCTCACCTTGGCAATGACAAATATAGCTGCTGCAGCTGTCAATATCATTTCCAGTGTCAGTTTACCACGGATTTTTAAGATATTTTTTTGTAATATGATACACATCATCGTCGAACGGACAGATCTGGTGCTAAGGAAGATTATTCCTATCACCAAAAAAAAAATCAAGCACTTGTAAAATTTTCATCCATTTCCCATTTCGTCTCACACCAAATTCATATTGATTTGTATAACCAGGCGGCGTCAGAAGCCAACGGCACCGCCGAGAGCGTCACCAGCAGCGATTTCGACAAGTTCCTCGCGTCCCGCGCCGCCGCCGCTGATACCCTCCCCGCCGCCGCCCCTCCCCCCGCCGCCGTCCCTCCCCCCACCCCCGCCGCCCCCGCCCCCTCCAGCACCTCCACCCCGCGCCACCGGCAGATCAACAAGGACGACCAGGACTCCATGTTCGCGCTCTGATGTGTCACGATGCTGTAGAGTGCACGTTTTGTTTGGCGCAGTGTTGGTGCGGTCGCTGAGGATAATCGCGTACATTAGCCCTTTCAGACCCGAAAGCAAGACCATGCCACGTAAAATTAAGTATATTGACATATGTTTTTGATTTGACAATTAAATGTAATCAACCCGCACGATTGTATTAGGACGCTGTCACTTAAATGTGCGACTAACTTTATTTCTCAGAACTTAGATTTTTTTGGTTTTTCCGGTTCAGAATCATGAGCACATCCCGATAAAGAAAAAAAGGGTCCTCAATTTTCCATACATTTTTAGGACTCCACTATGTCACGGTCCATACAGAATGTATCAAAAAAACGTCACATAGTGGAATAAAAAACTGGGGGAATTTTTTTTTATATATCAAGATTAAGAATGCCCATGATTCTGGACAGGAAAAACAAAAAAAAACTCAATTTTCGAAAAAAAAGTAAAAGTCGCACATTTGAGTGAAAACGCCTATTAGGCGGATCCGAAAGGCATAGGCCCGTGTAGATACAGTTATTGGATCATAAAAGTTAGGATACTGGGTCTAACTTTTTTTGTAAAAATTATCGAAAATATATTTTTACGCTGTGACGTTACGCTCATCAGATAAAAAGCCGTAGCCTCAAGAGGCCCAATGTGCATTACAATGTATGGTTGAAATTATTTAATGTTGCCGACGTTTTATGAAACTCTCATTATAATTAAAATATTTTTCATGCAATTCAACTAACTCAAATAATCTCAAGTAGGTATACACTGCGTTTTAATGGGATTTAACCTTTCCTAAAACAAAGTTGCATTTCTTTTGTTTCGTTGAATATTCGAACAAATGACATTTAAATTACCTTAGCAAGCATCTTATATGTTGGGTCTTGCAAGGATAGGTGTGTATTCCCCGTTTGAATTTATATCACGGATCTAAAAGCTCTAACATCAAGTGTGCATTTTAGATACACGTAAATTAAAAAAAAACATTCCACTCCTTTTCGTTGGACAGTCAAAACATCACAATGTGTATAGTTCAAATAACTTAAAAAGTTAGTAAATGTCTTCAATGATCCAGTAACTTTTGACCTTGTATGACTAGTGACGGGATCCATAGTCGGGAAATGAAGAGTTTTGTCAATTTCCGACTTTATTCTAATGATGTTAAGTCCAAAAGTGCCGAACCTTTTCATTACGCGACTGTACAAAATTGTTTATGCTCGGAGGCCGCACTTTGACACAAGTTTATTTTTTCGCTTATTGCAGTGCATCCCTTTCGTAAGTACGGGCCAAAGGAACTTTCCGATGGGGTTTGGGTTCCGATTGGTTTTCCTAAGAATGTGTTTAAAACTAACATATCCAATTATTATTATAAATAACACCATGGATTGGGTTTTGAACTCATTCTTAAGAAAACCAATCGGAACCCAAACCCCATCGGAACGTTCCTTTGGCCCGTACTATTGGCGAAGCGAGAGAAAATGGGCCAATCAACTCTAGGACCCACACTATTTTGTCCGGTAACGCAAGATACAGAACTGTAATGTTTGTTAGAGAAAGTGCTCTAAACCAGGTACTCAATTGTGTATAATGATGGTTTACACCAGCAGTTACGATATGCCTCAGATTTTAATTGGATTGATAGACACAGGTTTGAAATAGATTGCTTTGAAAGTTCGTAAAAAGTAATACAGGAGACAGAAAAAGTGTGGGTGAAAAAGTTGATTGACCCAAATACGTCTTGCAGAAAACGCTTGATAAAACCGTTTCGGGCGGTGATTGGCTACGTTTGTGTGCAGAAATAAATTGTTGTAACTTATAAAAGTGGTACCACGTTGGGAGCCGAGTATTATTATAGCTGATAGTTTATGGTGTTTTTTTGGCTCGACTCTTGTTTAGGATTCGTATGAAACGGATCGCATCGCTAATTGAAGCGTAAATATAATTTAAAATGTCTGGTTCGTGTGTGATGTTTCTGCTAATGCTGTATTTGTTTACTTTTAGCGTTTGACAACACACGTTTTTACGCCGTAAAAACCAAATATTCGAGTGTTTTTTACGAACACGGTGCTTGCCGCGTTATGTAAAAGGGTCATTCTCAAATAGTTAACGTCACTTGTCACAACCATGTGCAAAAGTTAAGAATTGTCCAGCAGTTAAATGTTGTAATGCTTATTTGTATAATAGGTGACATCAAAATTTTGGTCCGTATATAAAAAAAGAAGTATTTGTAGCGTTAACTTTTGCACATGGTTGTGACAAGTCATTCACATTATTTGAGAAATACCCAAAAACTTATAACTGACAACAAGTATAACTGATCAATTGATCATTATTATTTTATAGCGGGAAATATTACCTACCTTGACAACGTTTTTGTACAATGAAATATATACCTAGGTATAGGTATTTTTACCTTGTAGCCATACTGTTTATGAATTTGTCATAGCGAGCTATTATTATATTACCGATGATTTTTTTACTTCACAATGTAAATCCTTACTATTTTTACCTTCCTACCTTCTACTAATCCCATACCGCCGAAAAAACGGTTCACTAACATTTTGTGGATTTAATTGAAACAATATACACCGTGGGCCCGAGGAACCCGAAAGATTTTCACCACGCATTCCTGAGGTCATTAGGAGCAAAAATGTAATATGAACCCAATTATTATGTAGGTGTCTGACACCTCAGCATAATGCTGAGCCAGTGTCCGGTTCACTGCCGCAGAGACACACTTGTTTCATGTTTTTTCTTGTTTATTTTATTGTTTAATGTGTTTTTGTGAATAAATGTATCTTTCTTTATTTTCATTCAATTCAAATTCAGCAAAAAAATATGTTTTTTTTTTCGGTTTTTGTAAATAAAAATTGGATAACTTCTCTATGAAAATTATCCCTTTTAATAAATGGGTAACGATTATTTTTCTAATAAAGGATGCATTTATTGTTTGGTGATGTGTGTAGCGTAGCTGTCACTTTGTTATCAATAGCGACGGGAAACTTGGCAACATCGGAGGCAACGTGGCAATCAAAAAAGCTTAATGCACTTTAGTAATCACTAATCACAATAAATAGTTTACATGAAAATGATAATATCTTCAAAACTAAGTCGGATTTGACTGGGGTTCATGTAACATTTTTGCTCCTAATAATGACCTAAGGAATGCGTGGTTAAAATCTTTCGGTTTCCTCGGGCCCACAGTGTATATAACAGCTACTGGGCTCACGAAGCTAAAAGTTTCTATTTTACAAGTATAAGGTCAAATGGCCCATTTTTATTAATCAAGCATCTCAGTGTTCCCAATTTACACTTTTAAAAATTGTAACTGGGCTTTGTGAAATGGGCCCTAGCATAGTGTGTTGCTAGTAATATACGATCTAGAATCTAGATTCCTTCAACGCTGATGCGGTCCGTTGAGAATCGCACTTTTGCTGGTTGAAATGTTGATGTACACTGTTCTTGCATTTTCAGTAAACACTTTTAGTTAGTGTTTTCAGTCAACTAAAAGTGTGTAGTATTTTTAAACGATTAGACTTCGCAAGATTTTCGTTAGAATAAAAAGTGGTACTATTTTTTCTATATAATACTTCACGTATTTGATGCCGTTTGGTGCCTGGCTTTTAAAATAGTTTTAATTGTATAAGCTGACTAATACACTTCATCTACAATTGAAATTAATTTCACGCACTTCATTATTGAAAACAAGTGACTTCAATATTTTGAAACACTTGAATCTGGTAATGTAACTTCATGATTGAGTGACATATTACTTATGTATTAAATTAGGGTAAGTTTACATAAGTAGAGTTCATTAAATATAATTTGCACCTATGTCAAATAACGCCTAGTTCAACAACAAATAAGTATGTAACCTGACAAAAATTTCTAATTTTACGACATGTAAAATCTTAGTAACACTAATATAAACTAATTTAACCTACTAACAGGTCTATACTTAGATAAATGTATCAATTATATATGCAAAACGCGACAAATAGTTATCTACAATTGGGTATTTGATAACAGTGAAAATAAATTGTTTTTTCATTAGCAACAGATAAACATTACGAAAGTACTCGGAAAGTATCAAGCTTTCATTTGTTTGCTATTTTAAGATTTTTAAATTCATGAAAACTAACAATAAGGACGTTGTTTGATTGTGACATCCCTACACATTCCATACTAGCGTTTTTGACGTTTCATAAAAAGAAGCTGATTTGACTTTTGTCAAATACCGAATTGAACTTCATATTTGTGGGCAATTACGTAATATAAAATATAGGTAGATATGTTATAAGCGCTCCAAAAGTGGCACACTAAAACCTGGTTAACTGACACTGATTGCCATAGTTTCGCGTCGTCAATGGAAACGAATGCTGTCAGAATTTGGTGGCCATTTTTAAACACGGAATTTCCGATAGACAACGTATCTACCTCTTTTTATATTACATCATTGTTTGTGGGTGCAAATAATATTTGATGGAGCATGATTCGTTTAATATACGGACATTCGATAGAGAAGCACCTCGGAGCCTCTGTGCCGTAATTGTAAATTACGCAGATCGTGAGATCGACACCACGCATGTGATAAATAACATCCTAGTATTCTTTTACACTATTGATTTACTAAATATATTAAAACGCAATCATGATAAGTTATATTTTTAATTTGTTGTAATTCTTTAACAGACTGCATTTGAAAGTTTTTTTTGTTGATTATTGAAGATTTAAGTTATTTTATGTTTTGATGATATTGTTAAGTCTCGAAAATGGGTTTAGATTGATACGGAATGCCGCCTAATTTTCCATTGGGTGTACCCGTTATGTAGGTACGAGGCGCCGATTTCGGGCCATATTGACTATTTTGTAATGCACTAGTTACCTTAATGTTGTACCAAAGTAACTTCTGCTAATGTTTGTAACACAATCATTCCATACTTGTCTGAATTCGATATACGGCATTGATGTGATATAAAGAGATGAACAAACCACATATTAGTCATCTAAAAAGCCCTCGCTAGTCAACAATGAGTGCAATTCGCAACACATCTACATAATTCCACTTGTAACTCCAGTATCGCAGCGTCAAACGCGAAAATTTACTTTGTGCGTATGCACGTAGCTCGCTAATTGTTCGTACTCATCAGAACTTATCGCTGTTCTCGTCAACATGGGGCCATCCCCATACAACTGACTTTGCTGTACCGAAAGCAAGTTACAATACAGGTTTTGATGAGTTTGGCCGATTGGCTTTAAATCTGGAAACGTTTTGCCATTTGCCCTTTATGGCAATCAACTCGCAGGCGGCACTGGCGATACCCTCCAGAAGTTGGCACACTTCCATGCACAAATGTTTAGACTACGTTTTTCCGAACATGGAAAGTCCTCCTCATTTGATCAGGTGCCCTCTGAAAATACTAGCTGGGGCTTGTTATATGAATTCTTCAATTAAATACATGTTTAAAAAATATTTTACGTTGTAATCATTGTATTTAAGATAATAAATGAAATAACTATGATACCATAATGCTTTTTAATTCATTAAAATCTTGATATCAGGGTGAGGACCAAATCCTTGGCCAGCTTGACTCACTCAATTAAATTTTCTATGAATTTTTTTAGTTGTGACACGAAAATTTACCATACAATACCTACTAAATATGATTATTTTTTGTGCCACAGTGAAACTTTGTTCATTTCTTCAGTTTGTATGGCTAACCGACTAAGGATGGCCAAGATTTTTGTCCTCGTCCATCTATATTCATAACGTGTCCAACATGGAACCAAAAAGGTAATATTTTGTTTCGACCTCTGGTGAGTATTTCGTCCGTGGACGCCTAAAGTCGTGAATTGTCGCATCCTACCCCAGGGACTGCATAACCGAAAAATACCGGTATTCTATTTATCAAATAGCGGTTTCGGTAGCGGAACCTTTATATTTCGCTATCGAAATATAAAGGTACCTTTATTTTTTCCGGTACCGTAACCGCTTTTTAAAGGTACCGATATATCGACTGGCCTGGCGTTATTGCCAAGCCGCTGGCAAAGGCACTGCCGTTTTGTCTTTAAATGTTTAGTAGCCAATGCTTCCTCTGTAGTGCCAGCTCGCTTACTTTTCTCGTTAACCTTTATAATACCGGTATTATATAATAGCCTATGGACGAACTACACTAAAAAGTCGCTGAATGCCCTGCGTGTCCAGTATAACAACGGCTTCAGAGGGTTGATGGGGCTGTCACGGTACTGCAGCGCATCTGGGATGTTCGCAGAGGCACGGGTCGACGGTTTCAGTTCCATTATAAGAAACAGATCCGCGTCCCTCATGCGTCGTGTGCGTGATAGTTCCAACAGCCTTCTTCAGCTGATTTGGAACAGTCCGGCTTCCGCAGTGTGGAAACACTGGAACACCCTGCACATGGGCTCAAGAGGTTCAGTGTATAATTTAATGTAATGTGTAGGTATGTTCTTAGTGTAGTATGTAATTATTTTGTGACATTTGTAATTTTTAATATGACATTTAATTTAAACTCTTTGCCTTAACATAGTTCTATAAGGTTTTATTGTTACTAACATGATATGGACACAGTCTGATATAAATAATTTGAATTGAATTATAAAGGTTACGGTATCATTTAAAACTGATACCGCTAACCGTTATTTCAAAACGCGGCGCGCATAACCTTAACGCACCTTTACGACATAACGGCATTTAGGTCTCCTAGCAAGGATATTTTATTTGCAAGTCTGTAACTGTGGAGAACAAAAACTACCTTCTTCGTCTTTGACGGCTACTCCTCATCAACCTCAAGCACGAAAGTAGCAGAGCATCAAAGGCGCTATCGACTCAGCAAGTTTGTTGACCTCCATTTCACCAAAGACACCGAGATAAACGTCAAACAAATTTGTTTGGATATAGAATCAATATTTGTAAAGTTCCCTTTGAACGCCAAGAATACTTGTGTTACTTGTTGTCGTGCCCACGGGGCCAAGGACGACTATAGGTGTCATGGCGTACGCTGTCAAAGTCACCTTCATGCTTTCAAATAAGGTTCTTATTCACACTGATGGAAAACAGGATGGCGTGTCAGTGTCACTTAAGTACATGAAGAATGGCGTTCAAAAGGCACGCTTCTGTTTATTAACATTTGGGTTCCAGGGTTTATGCATAGAAAGAAACAAAACATATTTTTTAATTTGTTTATTTATCAATTTCTGTATCGACAATAAGTATTTCACAATACATACACATATCCTGGCCTTTGAAGACGATTTTACATGGATATTATTGAATAATATTTACAGTTTCAAAACATAAAACACCAAACTCGCGATTAATAAGTACCGATTATCTATTAATCGAAAAATAGCAGGGTTATACATTTTAAATTGATAGTAAAGCACCTTCATAGTTAATTTAACACAAACACAACAAGTATAAAAATACGTTGATTGTTATAAAAATAAACGTCGGATTAAAATGATAGCTTTTCTGATGAATTGAATATTTAAACATCTCACAAAATATAAAAATACAATTTGCTTGAAAAATACGCAATTGTGGCCAACAGATTTCTATTCAGACACACATTATTTCAACTAGTCAATAATTATAAAACTGCCGGTGCCCCTACGACGATTGTTCGATGAAAATCAACCTAATAGTACCCAACTAAGGAATGTGTTAATAACATATCATTATGATACAGAAATTATAAATACGTTAGTGTTGTACGTAGAATTACTCATGCTGAGCGCATCAAATAAATTATGCTTACCACAGATACAATACACTGAGGACACTGGCTGGTACAACAAGCTTACGGCATATTAACAACGGTATGCGCGCATCCGGTCTACCATCTATAACTCCCCGAATAAACAACAACTCGAAAACCGGCTGATCCAAGTTCCAAGTTCGGAGTATTCCACAATAAATATCAAATTTGTAAACAGTACAACCCAACATAATTTAGAGTCCGTAAAGTAACAGTCTAGCGAACGAAATGCAGAGTAAGATTAAGTATAAAAGTAAATATAAATCTATACAGACTATGCTACGGAAGTCTCATGGCGGTGCCGAGAGCTTATAACTCGTCTCTGGCGGGCACCTCGTCTTCCTCATCATACTCGCTCTGGAATAAAAAAAATACATTTGAGTATATTGTTTATGGTAGGTACAGTCTGCAGCAGAATCAGCTAAGCGGGCCGGATTTTCAAAATGACCTGCACGACTTTATTCTTAAGGAATTAAGATCGCGTGTATACTTCTGCTGCTGACTGTACGCAAATGATTTGCGATAAATTCTGTAAAGGAGTACTTTTAGATTTTCCCCATAGAGCTAGTCGCAGATATTCAACGTGTTGGGCAGATAGTTTCAAAAAAATACTCTGATAGTGTTTGGGCATCCTGTGCAGTCTTTATACATACATACATACATACCATCACGCCTTTATCCCTAAAAGGGGTAGGCAGAGCACATTAAACTTGTGTTCCAGTGCAACTTTTAGCATAAATGTGGGTATAAAAGATCGACAAAATGTGATGTTGCAGTGATAGGTTGCTAGCCCATCGCCCACAACACACTTCAACCCTGTTCCCTTAGTCGACTCTTACGACACCCACGGGAAGACAGGGGGTGGTGCTATTCTAACCCGACACCACACGGGGAGTGCAGTCTTTATCTATTAGCAAATCCCTTATCAAAGTTGCTACGTCAGTCTACAAATAAAACGTATTAATTTTTGCGATGCCCTTGAGTTATAAACTGAAAAGCAGTAACAAGTCGATCTACTTTGTAAGGTTATTGCCGTGGTTACTTCTCTTCGGACACTCCTTAAACTATGATTCTATTGAGTGATGTGGGAGTGTTCATCATAATAGACTCATTTTATTAGGTTATCGCCTAAGCATGATCATTTTTCTAAGAAACTGTCATCTTGGCGTTTACGAGACTGAATCACAATTATTATAAATTATTTATTTATTGTATGGCTTTTTGGTTACATATATTATAAGCTAAAGAAAATTAAAAATTGATTACACCCCCGACTCGAAAAACCATCCAAAGACAAGACTATCTATTAAAACAAACAACTTTTAAATCTGTTTATTTTTGGAAGCTACGATGCCACAGACACATGTTAAAGCTACTAACTACCCCTGAGCTATAACCACGAACTTCGAATCTCGAACTTCGTATATTTCCGTCTCTATCGCACTTATAGTTTATGGTACTCGAGCGACATATATACTAAGTTCGAGATTCGAAGTTCGTGGTAGCGCCGCTGGACTGCATAACCGAAAAATACCGGTATTCTATTTTAACGGTATGACGTCATATCGGTTGTCAAATAGCGGTTTCAGTAGCGGAACCTTTATATTTCGCTATTGAAATATAAAGTTACCTTTATTTTTTCCGGTACCGTAACCGCTTTTTAAAGGTACCGATATATCGACTTTGGCCTGGCGTTATTGTCAAACCGCTGGCAAAGGCACTGCCGTTTTGTCTTTGAATGTTTAGTAGCCAATGCTTCCTCTGTAGAGTGCCAGCTCGCTTACTTTTCTCGATAACCTTTATAATACCGGTATTATAAAGGTTACGGTATCATTTAAAACTGATACCGCTATCCGTTATTTCAAAACGGTTACGGTACCGTTATGTTCGCGCGGCGCGCATAACCTTTACGACATAACGGTACCGTAATGGAATACCGGTTTCATACCGGTATAACCGTAACCGAAATCAGTCCCTGCCGCTGGTTCTCGTCGGGCCCCTGAATTAGACGTTTCAATATGAAAGTGTAACTCACCACACTAGGCACGGGCTCGGCGCCTTCTCCGTCAGTCTCCACGAACTTGGTCATGCCGGCGAGCGTCCTCTCTCCGTTGTAGTCCTTCACCTGTACCCAGATAATAGTACATTACTATATAAAATAAATAATAATAAATAAAATTGTTTATTACAGACCGAGATCCATAAGTTTAGTAACAAAATGGGGCTTACAAGACTATATTAGTATTACACGATTAAGTTTAGTTTAGTTTAAATAGAATTATATAATAGAGGCCGAGAAACGAAGGGTTGCAGGCCAACTAGATATAGACGGACGAGCGTAGCGAGATTTGAATAGTGCTTTTCTCAAACTTACGATGAAATAAAAAGTTGTCAATTTGTTTTATTCGTAGGTAAAGACAACTAAATAATACGTTTCTGAACGTAACATTAGCAATGAATGACAGCTGTCAGTGCTGTCAGACCATAACCTTGTCACAATTTGACGTTTATAAACAAAAGACGGTTGCTTTACAGGCCTAGGTGTGTAAGGCTGTATGAAATTCCTTTACATCAAATCCACTCATAGCACCGGATACGTAGTATTTCTGGACCTAATTTGAAGTAAGTCATGGCAACATTTTTTGAGAAAAAACAATATTTATACTACATCTACATCAGATCCTACTAATATTGGGAATGTTTGGGTGTTTAGGCACACAGGTAGTACGGTCAACCAATTCGATTCCTAGGCCATCGTAGAACAGTTGTCAATACGGGTTACCAGGATTATTGCTCCACTATGTTGTAGTTAAAATGACAGGGTTCTAGGTGGCCTAGGAATCAAATTGGTTGACTGTACATAACCTGGATTAACATATTAGATATTTTTATCGAGACTTTAATAGATCTGCCTACATAATGGGATCCATCCATCTATAATAGACTGCCTGCAATGGTCAGAAATGCAATTCCCACCGCCGCATTTGAGAAGCTATGCAGGTGGCTACTAGATTTAACTCTGTATGGTGTTGAGGAGTTTCTTAAACTACCGTGTACATTTAATCATTTGAAATTGACTTGTAACTATGGTGTTATCAATAAAGAATTGTATTACATCCCGGAAATTTCCCTTTAAAATTAAATTGGGACTAGAGTTCGGCATGAAAGGTCAAGCGGACGAAGTCGCGTAGGGCATGATCTTACACAAATCGATCTTGTCCCACGGTAAGGCTTAGGTTGTGGGACTGTGGGTACTAGATGGCGCTGTAAGTTATTATATGGATAAATACATACTTAGATGCATTGAAAACATCCAAGACATTTGTTACCGGGGTTCGAACAAAGGACCATCAGCTTTGCTGGCGGGGTCACTACCAAGCAGGCTATCGGCGACAAGATATTCAAAATACTAGTAGTAACGGTAGTGTATGGGCTGCGTTCACTGTTACCGTAAATTCCGATACACGTAGTGGTTTGTGGGATGCAACTTTTCGGAGATAGTATTTAAAAAGTTGTTCACTCTTTCCTTTTTTGCGTATTTTTATTATTAAGTGTGTATTTTAGCCTTTTAGTTATATAATAGTTTCTTATTATACATTTTTATTGTATTATGCGTTGGCTGTAAAGGGTTCATTTCGTGACAAAGTGTGTTTTTTATATTATTTCTTTTGTATATGTATTTTTTTTACATACATATAATCACGCCTCTTTCCCAGAGGGGTAGGCAGAGATCACGGATCTCCATTTGCTACAATCCTGACAAATCACTTTCGCTTCATTCACTTTCATAACATTTCTCATACATGCTCGTCGGTTTAGGGTACTTTTGACCTGGCCTTTTTGTAAGATTTCTTCAATTTGATCGGAGAAAGTTCACCTAGGAGTCTTCCTCTTCCAACATTTTTTTTTTTACCTACGTACATATAATCACGCTTCTTACCCAGAGGGGTAGGCAGAGATCACGGATCTCCATTTGCTACGATCCTGACAAACCACTTTCGCTTCACTCACTTCTTCTTCGCTTTTTTTTGTCACAAATAAATGCTTGAATTTGAATCACAAAAAAAAAAACCAGTGTGTAAGAAGCCCTGACCTGGTTGTCCTTGGTGTAGAGCTTGATGGTGGGGAAGGAGGTGATCTTGGTGTGCTCGAGCTCGTTGGCGGTGGCGTCGATCTTGGCGATCACGACGTCCGCGTCCGCCAAGAAGTGCTCGGCGAGCTTGTCGTAGATCGGGACCAGCTGCTTGCAGTGCCCGCACCTGGGGAAATTCATTCATTCATCATTTAAAAAAAAGCTAAAGGCGCGGCGTGGGTAGGCCGTGGGTTATGTTACAAGGTGAACTGATGACCTGGTAAAAGTCGCGAGAGTCCGCTGGATGCGGGTGGCGCAGGACCGGTCACTTTGGCACTCTTTTGGGGAGGCCTATGTCCAGCAGTGGACGTCTTTCGGCTGACATGATGATGAATAAAAAAATTAAAAGAATTTAGTGTAGAGCGATTCTCAGCTCATGTATTAAAAGCTCTTAAATGTTTATATTTTTTTTGTAATATACTTATACTCAAATAAAGTGTTTAAATAAATATACAATATACTTTCCGACACAGTTTCTATTTATCAGAAGTAATTATATATAAACAAAATACATAAAATAAACAATCTGCTATTTCAAATAAATAAACAATTTGTGTACATAAACATGTATTAGGGGGAGGAGCACTGCTTATCCTATAGCACAGGTTTAAACCTTTTTTAAGTAGAGTTCTAGTTTTAAGGAATACTTGTAAAAGATGTTTTATGGAAATAAAAAATCCTAATAATTTACTTTTTATATAATTATTGTACAAACCTAACATTGGCACCTACCTCAAGAAGTTGTACATAGGAATTCGATAACAAGGTGCGCTATTTGGGTTAAAAGATGTTTCGCACAGTCGTTCCCGTGTGTGCAGAAAACATTAATCATCATTAATAAATTCGAATTGATCGCCAGCTATATCAACACATATTTACAAAAACACATTTTGAAAGATGTAATAGTACCTACTAGACGTAAGTACAAGTTTGTAATGCATTTTGTGTGAACAAGCGGTTTGTTTTTCTGTTAATTCAACCAATTAAGAAAACAGTTTATATTCCAAAGTCCTTTTAATTGTAATCTAAATTATATTGTATTTCAGTTAGATTATATCGGGCCATATGTTCAGCTAGTAAAATATTTTGTATGTGTATAACATCTAAAACACGTCAGCTGTAGATACCTACCCCGCCCACGATCTCAAGCCACGTCGCCCCACGTCACTGCGATTACTCATCGCGACTTAGCAACATTAACATAATGCCCGACTTTCACGCCGTCGAACAAACATTCGTCCGAGACAGTGGTTCTTAACGAGCGCTTTCATGGTACACTTGTGCAAATGATAGGGGGTTAAACAGTTGCGTCATTGTTGCGCAAGGTCGACAAGACTTGCATATGCGCCACGTGTTTATGCCATCGTGTCAAATTCTCATTACTAAATTCTTCTTTGTCTGCCATGCCCTATCGGGCGTCGGTGACCACCTTTGCAAAGTCTATCCTATTTTGGAACCCTTCCTATTTGTTGACCATTAATTAGTACACTGCTTGTTGGGAATGTTGATTTACTTATCACCATCAACTTAGTCTTGTCGATGTTCATTTTAAGGTTGTAGAGTTTTACCTTATTATTTATGAGATCCAGTAGCTGTTTTAATTCTTCCATGCTGTTATGTTATTGATGTATCTACCGTCACACTTAATGCCCATCTCAACACCGTCCAGTGCTTCTACCAATATGTACATAGTTTTATTACCTACTGTACTGTAAGTTTATGCATCAACAACTACTCGTTGAGACAATGTCAATGAATACACACTCGACAGGTTTAGTTTGTGTAGTTTAGGTGTTGTTGTTGCCTTCTCTCTCGGTTATGCCATATATTACAGTCGCCATCACATACATAGGTATGTTACACTATAGGTGTTCAAAAATATCGGCACATGCACCCTAATCCCTTGAAAATAGAGGTGTGTTCCGATGTTTGTGACGTGCTTGTTTGCTCCGATGTATGTGATGGCGACTGTACAACATTATAAGTATGTCAAATTCCAGCTCAATCTGGCAAGTGGCTAAAAATGATTTGAAAATTTTGAGCCGCGAAAGCTAGAGTTGGCTCGTAGGGAATGCAATCTCGATCTCGCGAGATCTCGTCCATATTTAACGACAATCTCAAGTTTCGTACAACTTCCGTACGAGATCTCGCGAAATTGCGACACTGTACGTCTAGCACAACTTGCTGCTAAGTCGTGTCGCGCGCGACTCAGCGACTCCTGTCTCACTCCTATTGTGCAAATTAGAAAGAGGCGGGTGGATTATCTCGACTCGCGTCGTGCTTGTTGTGTCAGTTGTGCTAGCCCCGCTGAACTCTCCATATAAAACACTACATGACTAAAGTCTCACGTGACTGACAAATGTAAACTTACTTTTATTCGATTAAAATTTGATTACTTTTAATTATATTAAAACCTCGTATATTCAATAATAATAGGAAAATTGTTATGTTTTTTTTATTGAAATATAACCAAATAAAACCACTACATGCAGATTTTATTTTTATTTAATATATCGATAATCATTGAATGGAATTCATAGCATTTGCATACGTTTTCAGTGAAAAACGCCTAATCTCGCGGGATCTCGTAAATCTCGCGAGAATGGCTATGTAATCTCGCAAGATCTCGCCTAGGTCCGAAATCTCGCGAGATTGCATTCCCTTATTGGCTCGCCTATGAGGAAGGAAGTTAACGCTACGCTATGAGACACACTATGACATTTCACACGATCAAACATATTTCTAAACGGATAGATAATGAATAATATAGTCTTTGTTATACAAACTGACTGTAAGAAAGTATTTTTAAATTCGACGCTTTCTTTTATGCATGCTGTGTTCACCTGTCTTATCTTATCTTATCTAGGTGAGGGCCCTTTCGGGTGCACTTCGACCCATTGGGATCTTTTGTGCATTTGCACTCTCCTTTATACCTGCTCCCAGGCTTGCTCCATCATTTCCACAAAGCGGATGATGCAGTTCGCCGGGAGCACCTTGAATTCCTTTGGTTGCGGGTAACCGTTACCAAAGTAGTTCATTCTTTGTCTGGCAAGGGCATGACATTAACACAATAAGTGTTCCATAGTCTCATCCTCCTCGCCACACATTCTACAGTCTAAACTATCAGATAGTCCCATCTTGGCCAAGAGATCCTAGACCCCGAAGTGACCTGTGAACAACCCAGATATAATTCTGAGTTGCTTCCTACTGGATTTCCAGAGTTTTCTGGTCCAGCCCGAGTCCACTCCTTCTATGAAGAGCTTAGAGTGCCTTAAGCCAGCCTCATTCCTCCACTCGTGTTGGTGTTTGGTTTTGGCGTAGGCTTTAAAGGCCGATATTATGGTACCCTGCGAGAGTCCCACAAATGGTTCTGGACCTACAAAGTGATTTGTAGAGCCCCCTCTTGCAAGCTCTTTCGTTGCCGATGAAGCCCTTGTGCCCTGGTATCCAAACTAGTTGCACCTTATTGTGCCTTCCAAGTCTGTTTAGTGCTTGGACGCCATTATAAATTAGTCTAGAGTCCACTTTCGGCGCCGTGAGCGCTTTAAGGGCCGCTTGACTGTCACTGAGTATATAGATAGTGTGTTCACCACAGTTGTGATTGGTGGCGTAATTAAATTTAAACCTGTTTTTTTTATTTTATTAAATGCTTATGTTTTTTGTTGCCGCTGTTGGTGATTCTTGAAAATAAATAAAGAAAACAGAAATATCTCCTTTTATTAATAAAACTTAACAAGCCTCAGCCAGTTAAAATGTTATAATGTATCTTGCTTACAATAATCTCAAACAGGTACAGTCACCGGCATAAATATATGATGGAACAAAGGCCACAAAAAATCTGATGACAACTATATTCCTAGAGCCGTAAGAGCGTGTCAGATATTTTTGGAGCCTTTTGAATGATCATTATATTGATGCCGGTGACTGTACATGGAAACCAAGGAATTTTAACGCTTTCTTTTTTTACACAACAACGTTAGCAAACAAGCTTACGGCCTGCCTGATGTCAAGCAGGTACCGTCGCCTATGGACACTTGTGACTCCAGAAGAATCACAAACGCGTTGCCGACCCATATTCACTTGAGGATTCGCTAAAATCGATGATTCGGATTTGAAATTAATTTAATTTAATCGAAGTTTATAAAACAAGGCTGTGAAACTATACTTATTACAAGTCACTCGTAAATCTATCGCGATAAGACTCAAGGCATTTTAAGGAGGCGTTTTGAGCATATTTCTAAGCTGATTTCTCGCAATTACAATCACCTCTTAAAAGTCATAAAGTAACATTTAAAATAATTAAACTGTTGTATATTGTGAATTGCATATTTATAGCGTGTTATGGCATATGTGACTGTTATATAGTGTATACTATTAGTAGATATAGACAGTAATCATAGCGTGATATAAAATTACAGATTATGCCGTCTATAACCTTGACGTGGTACCTACTATGCAATTGTGGAAAAAATGTGAGGAAAACATAAAGCCGACATGAAAACATTTACCTACTCACATAGTTCTACTTACAACATTTATGTCCTAAAGTATACAGAGGAAAATTTTTTGTTTCCACTATATAGAAGGCAAAAAAAAATGGGTGAGTGTTGTTGTGCATTAGGGGCCATCAAGTTTTAGACCGACACTGTTCTGTCCTGTCGAAAAACATACTGTCATTTTTATTAGAGAAACTACTCTCTAAAGAAGAAGTAGGTAGTCACGTACACAGAGTAATTCAATTGTTTATATTTATAACGATGGTTTAAAATTAATAACTGATTGGTTTGGTTAGGTTGCAGTTGTGCGGTCTATTTTTCTCCGACAAGAATCTACATCTACATACTAATAAATAATAAACCCCATCTAAACATAATACATACATACATACAATCACGCCTTTATCCCTAAAAGGGGTAGGCAGAGCACATGAAACTTGTGTTCCAGTGCCACTTTTAGCATAAATGTGGGTAAGTATAAAAGATCGACAAAATGTGAAATAAACATAAATCCATTTTTATCATAAACATATTGACCACAATTATACCACGTAGGACATTGCTACATCAAGTATTAAGCTAGCTCACGCATAGTTATATCGTGTGTATAGTTATATTTCACGTCTCCAAAGTTTGCCTACCGACCGGTCGCCGGACAAGTTGAACAACAGTTAACGTGTCAATGACCCGAGTCGATCGCTCGGTATCAGCAATGAAGGCTGATTATTCATGTGCCATTGACAATGAGCGAAGGTTCGCATTTAATTATACTTCGAAAACGTGGAAAAGCTTATTACAAATCACTTTCAAAAACAAATGGTAGACCTTTCATTAAAAGATATTTAGGAACTATTGCAACTATACATACTTCACTTACAGTCGACTATAAAAATTATTGCGTTTTAAAAGGTGGTATGAGCCGTATGGATCTTAATCCGGCATAAAAAATGGTCAAGAATAGAATAAGTTTCCGTACCAATGTCCACCAGAAGCCCTAGAACACTAAGGTTTTATCGCCACGTTTTACGGCGAAAATGTACTGAAACGTCACGTAAAACGTGACATCATAAAACCTTTCGTGCTAGGGCCTCAGCTGTCGTAAAATATTTTCGTGGTCTGTGTCAGTTTTTGCCATTCCATGTTTACTTACAAGTGTAATTACTTCAATGTATTATCAAAAGTTAATTATTTTTCAGTTATTTGCACATACTGAGCAGATACATAACATCTTTACATCCGTTAAAACACAAAACCTGCTTAGTTATCGAACGTTATCTCTTGAAACCACGAATCGGTATAAATTTGTAGGTATATCGGTATAACATGCGCGCTGAAGTCACACTGCATTACGCTTTTGTTATCAGGAGCGCTAACGCTACTGTATATTGAACTCACTGTATTTGGTGGCTGTGCTAGAACAGTATCTTTTCGCCGTATTACATTAGATGCATGTCATTCGGAGCGAGTCACACGGAACATAATTAACAAAATAAATAGACACACTTTTTCTTATGGTGTAAAAGAGAGTCAAATGCGTGTTTACTGTAACAATAGTTAACAGTTATGTATTACCTAACATATAAATTATGTTACGATCTGCAAGTCATAAGTCCCAAAGCCTTTGGGCCAAAGGCAACAATGTTATTGAAGGAGACCACAGGAAAGACTAAACATAGGCTTGTTGAAAAGTTGTCATGGGACTCATGGGTTACTGTGGAAAAAATACACGAGTCTAGCAAACATCCGACTAATTCATATGCAATCAAAAGTTTAAATCTTATCTCAAAGGTGACTACTCAACTCGTAGCGTCACCAGTGGCGACCACGTACTAGAAAATGCAGCGTGGGAAGGACTCGCCAAGGTGAACCAACAAGGTCAAGATTGCGTGGAAGTGTTCGATGCCGCAGCGCATCGGTTGTTGTAGAGATCCTACGGGGAGGCCACTGTCCATTATCATCATCATAATATCAGCCGAAAGACGTCCACTGCCGTACATATGACTCCCCCAAAGAGTGGCACAATGACCGGTACTGCGGTATCCAGCGGACTCCCGCGACCTGTACCAGGTCAGCGCTGGAGTGGTTGTACTCATAAGACTCACCACGGGGCGTAGAACTCGACGAGCACCTTCTTGGTGTTGTCGAAGACGACCTCGTCGAAGTTGGTGGCGACGAGCATCTTGACGGGCTTGGCGGCCCAGTCGGCGGGCAGCTCCTCGCTCAGCAGGTGTTGCTTCAGGGTTCCGGCGAAGAAGGATTGCACGAATTCCTGGACGAACAAAATAGGTTATAGTTGACATAGTCTGGTAGAAAGTACAGTTTCACTATGGTTAGGCAAGGTGCAATGGAATTAAACATTTACTAATAACAATTGTTACAGGTCATGGACAATTGGTTCATTTGTTTTCTGAAATTGAAACTAATTAGGTTTATACGTCATAACATTTTGGATTCATATTTATGTCTATTTATTATTATCATTATCATTTATTTATAATATAATTCTTTATTTACAAATTGTCAGTGGCGTGCTGTAAAATTCGTCATAGTTGTAGAACATGTTGTTCAGAAGCCACTTTTTCAGTCTTGATTTGAATCCTGCGATGGAAACTGCATTTCTGACGATAGCGTCTATAACCTCGGACCACCAATTTATAACCGATTGCCTGATAGCAGGCATCATCATCATCATCACTTAAGAGCCTTGCTCTTGTCGGTGGAGTAACCGCCACGACATCAGCTTTATCTTTTATTTGGCTAAAATATGATAGCCTAGGCCTTCCTCTGCCTCTCTTGCCTTCAATTTTACCCTCCAGGATAGCAGGCAATCGGTTATAAATTGGTGGTCAAAGCTACCAACTTAGCTGACTTCGCAAGTGTCCCTAGGTTGAAATTGAAATGGTTCTACTCTACCTCCGGCTTGCCTATTGCACTAAAAGTAAACCATTTAATCCTTCTTGTCTACTGATATGGTTGAGCCATCCTTACTACTGCTAAAACGCCACCTCGAACTATTGGTGCTTTTATTTCGTTCCGGTGTCCGAATGCGAATGTTGGCATTTTCTGTCTACTTTTATTTCCGAATTAACTGTAAGATTGCTGGATCGCTCGTTTAGTATGAAGTAAACCCACCATTCCGATAACGTGTTAGTCTCAAAATAGGCTATGGAATACACTATCTGCTATTCAATTAACGGAAGCCATTTCACGAGTTCGGTAACTACTGATAGACGTTACGATGTTTTGTTAGGTCATTGTCACCCATGATTATAGTAGTGGGTGCTAACGTAAATTACGTCTAAGTAATATTTCGAGACCGACGCAAACGTTAACCCTGTGTGATCTTAATATTTATTTAAACATATCGTAACAAAACAGTAAATCACCTGTTGTTTTCATTCTTATAGTGTGTTAGAGCTGTATCTTTTTATTTTAATTACCATACCGTAACAAAGGATTTTACACATTATTTGTAATGTAAATAATTTTGCAACAACATAATATTTGTATCGAGCAAACACGTGGGCAATGAATAACTGTTTATTTGGATTACGTTTATACGATGACTTCTATATAACACTGGCACTTTTGCCGTCGAAAACATTCACAATTATAATCAATTTGGTTTCCATCAATAGTAGAACCAAACTATAATAATTGTGTTGTATTTTTCACGTTAAATTACGAAGCATTTATCTTATCAATTTATATCAGAATATCATCTACTCAAGTGAGAATAGAGTTTTTATCTTCAGTACAATTTTGTGTTTAATTTATTACAAGGAAGAAAAACGTCGATGCAAAAATATAACTCTACTAGACGCGTATAAAATTTCATTGACCAATAATCCCACCGCGATAAATGTGCGTTAGTCGCGCTCACACCATATATGATGGCTACTTAACAGGCGAGCTAATGCGATAATAATGTGTTTTCAAAATACGCATTCGAGTCGTAAGCGAACAGAATCTTTCGATAAGGTTCAAGTGAGTGTGTTTATGATTTGAACGTGAAATGCGGCTTAGTCTTACTGGTGTAACATTAAATTTGAGTAATGAAATATTGACTAAGTATCGATGCGCAAACATTAGTGTTCATGCTCAAATAAACGAAATAACTACTATTGTTATTGTTAACAAAGATTATGTTGTCGGTCGTATATCTTCCTCGTGTTTAAGAGTGTTATTGTTCCCAAAAATACGCTACCATAAAGGGGTTATGTTATTTGTGTTTTCGCCGGAATACCTAAAAGTTTTCGAGGAAACTAGAATCATAGATTATCGCGCACTGATATGCACTTAAAGTCTCTGCGGGGAGGTGCAGTGTGCGTTGTACCATTGCCAACACAGTTAACTGACCATCCGTGCACTCTATGTGCATTGTAATAAGGTTCAATATAAATACAGAATGGTCAGTTAACTGTGTTGGCGTTTGTACAAGGGCCGCGAGGTTTAGCTACATGTAAACTACAGTTTCATAATTGTGAATTACACGTGAATAAAACAAGCTATTTTATCCGAGACAAATCATCGCTCGGAGCCGAAGGCGATGAATTATTGAAATCGAATGCCGAGTTTCGCAAATTACCCGTTATGTACAACCTCATTAATATACAGCCTGTAAATTTCATACGGGCGTATATTTTAACTAGACAGTTTTCGACCGTACAAATAATGAGCAATACATTTTGTTAAATAGCTTAATTAATAAAAAAAACATTTAAGCACGATCGAGCAGCAATGCATTACGTCCAGACTGATTTGACTCAAACGTTTTGTCATCTATGGGTGTCGTCCTCAGAGCATAGAATACTAGAGAGAGGGCAAGCCGCCGGCGGCCGTGTCGCAGCTGTATGCTCAATGGGCATACACTGCCATACTGTGCACGCGTGCTGATCGCAGAGAATATTACGTTTTTTCCCAAAATGCCTGATATGATGCGCGTTTATTGTCAAATAAGCGTGTAGGTATACAAGAGTGTGTGTTTTAGATGTGTGCGTGCTTTGTCTTGTCAATTACTTGTGCGTTGTGTGGGTTAATGTAATTGCGACAGGCTCACTCTATACAAATCGGCCGCCATGTCCGATCTCCTTATATTCATACATCTGTGGTGTCGTCAGTAGGTCAATCACGTAACGCATTGTACGAACGTCGGGTAGGTCTAAATGTCACTTTTTATATGGAAAATTGACAGTTAAATTGTACCGACGCGCGTTCGGAACGTAACGTGATTACCCCCCTGGTCGTCACGGTGTCGAAAACAAATGAAATGACGTGTAGTAGTATAGCATTGCGGCCTTCATTATTTTGTATGAAAAGAAAATTATGCAGTTAACGAAATTTGTGTAAATGTGTCGTTTAGGACCAACACTAATCGTCATCAAAATTCCGCCGTATCAAATTTACACTCTGTATTAGTATAGAAGTGGGTCATTGTCAGTCAAAAAACAAAAATCATCTTTTTTGTGGTCAATAGAAGGGCTTATGTTTATATTTAATATGTTTTTATCGCATAGAATTATAGAAGAGGCGACGCCGTTTATGCAGATTCAGAGTACAATAAAAAATAAGGTTTTATAACCCTTAACTTTGGCAATGTCCACAAAAGAGATGCGAACCTAAATCTGACAATGACCCAAGTATACATAGATTAGTAGGTATATTCAATTCAATTCAATTGATTTATTAATTCAGATAATAAGCTCCATTATTTGTTAGTAATGTTCTTCTATATAATATGTAATTTTAAAAGGTTTAAGTAAATTTAATGCTCAAAAAAATGTTTGTATTAGTTGCAGTTTTTAGTTTGTAAGGCTCAACATTTGTACACCTTTTAGGTAGGTCACAGCGTACTGTATTTTTATTCTATTGTCACCTATTATGTTACCTGTGTATCACAAATAAATATTTACTTACTTAGAAAGACTATGTTAGTAAAGCAATCCATAAAAATAAATAATTAAAAACTAAAATAAACATTACACAGTTCGCTTCACAGAGTACGGCGCATGAAACCGACTACAATGAAGCAAGTAGGGGCACTATGCCCTTGCCAGACAAAGAATGAATTGCTTTGGTAACGGCTACCCGCAACCAAAGGAATTCAAGGTGCTCCCGGTGAACTGCATCATCCGTTTTGTGGAAATGATGGAGCGAGCTTGGGAGCAGGCATAAAGGAGAGGGCAAATGCACAAAAGATCCCAGTGGGTCGAAGTGCATCCGAAAGGGCCCTCATCTATATAAGATAAGATAAGGGGCAGTAATGGCAGTATAGATAGCTTACTTCAATAACGTTGGCAGAGAGCTCGTTGGAAGCGGGCTTGTACTTGGCCATGTCCTGCTCGAGGGCGATGAGGCGCGCCGCCGGGGTCTCCTCCTTCTTCATGCCGAAGAACTCCAGGATTCTGCGCAAAACATTATTTTTTAATTTCATTTTACATAACTTTAAATGTTCGGGCGCCAAACGTAGAGCACAAATTTTGCGTGACGCGACAGCAATATAGGTAGTCACCGGCATCAATATATGATGAATCAAGGGCCGCAAAAATATCTGACACGCTCTTACGGCTCTAGGAATAGAGTTGTAATCAGATATTTTTGCGGCCTTTGTTCCATCATATATTTATGCCGGTGACTGTACCAAAAGCTTTAATTTTTGGGCGCCAAATGATGAACACTGATTATGCCTGCGCGACAGCAATATAGGTACCAAAAGCTTTAAATTTTTGGACGCCAAATGGCGAACACAAATTATGCCTGACGCGACAACAATATAGGTACCTAGTTTTTACATTTTTGGGCGCCAAATATCGAACACAAATCATACCTAACGCGAAATTATACCAATAGTTATACAGGTTTGGAAGACGGATCTGACGAGAGATTCAGGCACATTAACATTTTTATCTCAGTTGCATCTTCAGCTATTTGCTTCAGAGCCCGGGGCCGCTTACCATTTTGACCATCAAAGGAAAGCATAGCGGTTGCGCAAAGTTGTTTATTTTTCGAGATATGAGGTCATAATTATTTTACATTTCTCATTCATTTTTCATTTCTCATTCATTTTTCATTTCTATTTTATTTTATCTTTTATTTAAACCTACAATAAAACATCTTAATACAGAAGTATGTTTATTGTTTTAGCAAAAATTTAGTACAATTTCTGTAGCTGTAAAAGTAAAAGGGTAGCTGTCAACCCAACGCGCGGCGCAAATGTCACGATTTGCATACTGCCCTAACCATTTTTGCAGACCAATTTAAAGCGGCCTTGTTTTTTTCTGAAGCGTATTTTTATTGTGCTTTTGTCTACTTTTTGTTCTTAAAATGTTAAGGTTTAATTTACAAGAACTTGCGTTTATAGTATATCAACGTCACATTCTTGCAAGATTTTCTTATTACAACGCTTCTCTGAATCTGGACCTAATTGATGACACAAAAAGGTGTACTTTTTACCTGAAGGCACCAATACTCACCTCGCGTGGCAACCACCAAGGCTTCTTAACGAATTGAAACTGGACCTTATGAACGACACTTTAAGGTGTAATTTTCATCTGCATCGACCTCGTGTGATTACCTCACAGCGCTCTGAAACTGGACCTTATTGAAGACACATTAAGGTGTAATTTCCTTTACTAACCTGGCGTGGTCGTCCTCGTCGGTGTCGATGGCCACGGACATGATCCTGTCGCGGTAGTTCTTGGCAACGGGCTTGATCTCCTCAACGTATTTCTCGAAGTCACCGTTTTTCTATAACAAACACATATCATAAGTAAATCAATAAATTGCAGGTCTGTTTATGCTAGTGGGTAGTGCCCAGGGATTGTAACCGGTTTTTTTCAAAAATCTCGAAATAACCACATATCTCACTTTTTTTTTTTTTTTTTAATACTTCATGTGTAGGACTCAGTTGTGTTTTGAGGTAAAGAGTGCGTATTATTAGATTGCCCAATTAGAAAATGAAATAATCAACAAAGAACGAAAAAAACCGGTTACAGTTCCCATACAAAAAATTACCGGTTACAATCCCTGGTAGTGCCTACGAAGCAGACGGACTCCAGTGATCATAAGCAAAGATTTGTTTGATCAGCATGAATATCTGTTTCTGAGGCTTGAATGTGTTCTATGTATTTATATCGTCGACAAAAGTTCTCATTCCCTTTCAATAAATATTTTTGACGTCTTCGTTTGCGTAGCTACTTTTGATGCTGACTGTACCCATAACACAAGAATTATTGAGTTTACTATTGGGCTAGTTCGATTTGTGTAAAATTGTCGCCTGATATTTATATAATATGTATCTAACAAATAGAAGATTGTACAACGAGTGCATAAAATAAGTCATTTCATATGAGAAAATGTATAAAATGCAAAAAACGAACTTCACAAGCATAACTGAAACAGTAATCTGTTATCATTCAGTGTGACTATTTCCTTTTGAATATTTGAAATACATTTCTGTTAAGTCTGGGAAAGTGCGTCTATTTTAAAAGATTCAGTTATATTTTTAGACTAAATGGTATTGAACTTTAACGTAAATACGATGGAAGTACGAAAAAAGACGTCAGTAAACAAAATCCGAGCCTAGAATAACGCAATACAATACAGCTATCATTTCTAGATTCATCATGAATCGTGTCACAATTGGCACATTTTAGCAAGTTATCGCCGTCTGAGATGCACTTTCTAACTTGCTAGAAAGTTTTTAATAGGTAGTCATCGATAACGTATAAACTAGCTAACATGACCTTTCAGTTAAAGTTAAGCATACAAATGATGTCAAACTGAACTTTTTTCGCATTTAAATAAGGTCTATATGCATATGATTTATATATTGAAAAGAAAAAGTAATTTTTTATACAAACTAAATACTTAATTGTCGTTACAAAACTGACACTGAGTTAATTTTTATTTAACAACTAACGCTAATTGGGTGCACGAATTATTGAAAATGCCCTTATACCTAGGAGTTATACTGCCCAGTGAATCAAGGATATGATTTCTATTCTTATATCGCTAATATAACTCGTTCCAACCAATTTAACACAATTGATTTTGCAAACGCAATTTAACTGTATTGCAACGAATTCCCCTTACTTCTTATACTAATAATAATTGTGAAAGTACGCATTTCAAAATTCGTTACTTATTATTAACAGAACGAGTTACTCACAAGTATGGAATTCGGACGACTTTTTAACGTAAGTTACTGCTCTATTTACATTAATTAATACTGTCAGTGCGAAATTATCTCAAACAGATTTAACGGGACTCACTGACCCACTTATAAGTGCGACAAAAAAGCCGGTACATTTTTTGCAATGCGCAAACAGGTATTGCCGCTCAATGCTCACTGTAGTCACGACTATAATGTATACATTTTGGACCTTATGTCTGGGGAATAGGACTCAAATTCGTGCGAATATTTCAAGAGTACAGTGATCGTAGACTTTATGCTTTCACAGTCAACGTGGACGTTTGGATGACCTGCGGTGAACTTTCACCATTGATAGCTCCGTTCACACGGGGCGTGACGGTGGATAACATCTTTATTGTAAGTACCATTTTATTCTGAATGAAGAGAACGAAAGTATTTACTGCCTATTTACTGCCGCGAAGACACACACAATATGTGTTAAATTGTAATGTATGCCTACTCCCTTTGTCTCTGTGTGTCTTTTTTGTAGTAAATAAATGTCTTCTTTCTTTCTTAAAGTTGAATCTGACTAGCTAGCATGAAGGATTCGACCCTCACCAATAACAACTTTAGAAAAGTTGAAAAATCCCCAACATTTTCATTTTAAAGTTTAATATCTCAAAACCCGGCTGAAGCAATTTTGTTAAAACGTACCTAATAAGAACCAGCTCGATCATGTCAGCTTTCGGACAAAAAAAACCCATTTAAATCTGTCCATTCGTTTAGGAGCTACGATGCCACAGATAGACACAGATACAGACACGTCAAACTTATAACACCCCCTCTTTATGCGTCGGGGGCTAAAAAGCGATATTTATGTTGGACATAAAACATGATCGTGCTACCGCTGATGAAGGACTCCTGATGATTCCGAAACATGATACCAACAACAAATAAACATTATGGGTTTAGCCGTACTCAGTCGTGTTAGTGACACATGATAATTAAAATTTGACGTTACTAACATCCGTCATTTGTTTAAGCAATCATCGATTAGCCGACTGATGTAATCTAAAATAAAGCTTTGTGTAAGATAATAAGAGCGCGATTTCGTTCTCATTACATTAACGTGCAGCAACTCGTGTCCAAGAAAAAGTGACCGTACAGAAAACTAGAGCATCGCCTTTAAAATCATTTACGGCTTGATCAACCGGTAAAGTAAACATCGACGATAAAGAATAGTATTGCGTGCGTGGGCATTAACTACTCTACTAAACACGGATCCGCACGAAATATGTATAATACTCTTATTTTTTGGACGTGTTTAGGTATTCCGTTGGGATTCATTACCCTTTTATTCATTTTGAGTCTGGCAAATATTTCTTATTATAATACACATCACAATGAGAAATATTTGGCGCGCGTTGCACGCGTTGGATATTCTGTAAGTGATATGTACGAGGGGCGGCTGATAAGTTCTAAGCCTAAGGCATAAAATGAAAGAAACGTTGAAGTTCAAAGTATAGTACACATTCAGTTACATTCTGGGGAATTTAACGGTTACCGCCACATTAATATAATACCATTATATTATTATAACCAGGCAAGAAAAGGTCACCATGTCTGCCAAATTCGGGTATTTCGGCATTTTTCAATTCCGCTCATAAAGGTAACCTCTTGTTAGAAAGAGAATATCCCCTACAGTAAAATTTGAAGAGTTGATTCATGTTCTGCAGTCTACCATCTTTTTGCACGCTTTTTAAAAGTCCGCTTTATTTAAAAAAGACATGAGCGCCATAATGTCAATCCCCGCTTAGGGCGATCTCTGGTGGTGGTGTCTGGGAAAATGTAAAAAAAATATGTTCAGTCTTATAAAAATCTAAGAATGTAGCAGGTAGCAAAAATGCTAAAAAATCGTAAGAAATGGACAAAATAAACTTTACACGGATATAGAACGTAATAAACATCCTTGAACTGTGTGCTACACAAATGGCCAGGGCGCTCAGTAAAGAATCTTGACTATAAAGTTGGGACATTCATTAGAATTAGGCAAATAGGCAATAGCAATTCTAATGAAATTTTCTATTATATAGTCTCCGTAGTTTAAATTTACGCATGCCAGTATGACCCGATTATAAAAAAATTAAATGTCTACCGAAGAATTCCAATAATAAAAGTCGTCTAAAAGAGTTCTATAATCGTGTCTTCGTTCGATGAAGGTATTTTAGTAAATATATACTTGTCAATAGGGACGACAGGGACTTGTCATTATTGCACAAAGTTGTTGAGGCCAGTACGCAAAGCCAGTTTTCAGGAACGACGTGGTAAACTCGTATCCAAAGTGATATTTTCATAGGACACCACGTCTGTTCACTTGTCATGAGTTGCCAGGCAGATCATCAAATAGACTTGATGCGCTAATATTAATCGCCTACCCGACCATAGGGACCTGGTTTCGGGTTACAATATTCGTTTAACTAATTTGAAAAACGAGTTACGCTTCCAAAGATAAGACGAAAAAAAAGCGGACATAGTAGTTTTGTAGGGTTATTTTAAGGGCAAAACTAAAAAAAAAATTTTTGGGGATATGAAGTACTATATGCTTGATGTGTTAAGTGTATTTTACTCGAGGATAGATATATATTTCAATCAAAATTTTTGGTTTAGACCTTTTTTTCAATTTATGTCTTAGGCTTAGAACTTATCAGACGCCCCTCGTATACTTAATACTCCAATAAAGAAAATAAAACTTAACAGAGAACTAATTTATGTTTTGTCCCTTTGTTACAAATACTAATGGCAAAATTACATATAAAGAGAAACGGATTTTAACGACATTGTAGCTAAAATAAGTTTGATGAACGTTTATAAATAAGCCCATTGAAGTTTTGGTATCATCTATCATTCCATGAGTCTTTCGTCAATATCAGTATTTTATCTCATTTCGTCATCAACACTACTTTTAGATTCATCAGAATCATCAGATAAGGTAAACGTCTGAGTGCTCGACGCTGTACGAGTATATGGCAGGGGCACTCTATATCAAAGTGACATGGCTTAAATTTGAATGAAGAAAAATCCTGTCAGTTCTAATTTAACCCATATTGCTTTGACATAAAGTGCCCATGCCATATACTAGTACAGCGTCGAGCACTCGGACGTTTACCTTATATATCTCTTATCTGTTTATCTCTTTTGTTTTTATCCCATTAGCAAATTAAGCTCATACCTATCCTCCAATTAAAAAGATACTGGCCGCAAAGAAATAGGTATCCTAACCTATCTTTTAATATCTGCCACGAGTGAAACAAATACACTGATATCACACGAATACGTGGCTTTATACATGACCGTTACTAATTATCACTCGTAGGAAATAGGCCTAGTTACAGAGTAAAATGCATTGATAACGTTGTTATACAATTCTCCACGCATGAACAATTTTGGTTCAAACAAAACTCCAATTAAGAATCAGACGTTGTTAATGACTGATATTAAATTCATATTAAATGGTAACAGGTTTTTGACAAGAATATATCTAGGTACTGTAAATGGGTGTGTTTATACAGATTATTCAAGATGTCAGAAAGGTTATGATCACATTTTCAAGGTCAATCCTCCTAGCACGAAAATGTAAGTTTTATAAACGCTATATATAGAGCTAAAACCGTACTAATATTTTTACTGCAACCAAAAAATTGTTCAATTACTTTTTGTATGTTGGACCATTTTTACCAACCAGTTATTTGGGTCAATCAACTTTTTCTTGTTGCCCGGTAAGCCAAGAGACAACAGTACAGTAGACGGCAAACTTCGTGCGCAAATGAGGGGAAGTGGGGGGGCAGCTTGCACGTACAATTCGCCTTTGCGCAGGCAAGGTCATTTGCGCACGAAGTTTGCCGTCTACTGACCACCAATATGACAAAAACAGGTGTTTAGTGGATTTAAACCCCATAAAATAATAGTTTTAAAGGGTGGTGGGTTAGACGTAACCATGGCAACGAGCAACAAGAAATAGTTGATTGACCCATTTAACAGGATGAATGTTAGTGTATATTTAGAAATATTAACTACAAGTGGACTTTAGCAAAGAAGGTTGAAAACCATGTGATTGGAACTTTGAAATAAAAAACCTTCTGGCTTAAACAAGTCGATTTGAATAATTTTGCTAAACCAGGTCAAAGTGGCTTCCATTCCCGGTCAATGCGGCGAGTCTGATGGGCACCTTTGACGGAATACCACGAGGCGGGTTATTTGACTAAATATTGTACCTAATGATTTTACTGACGTGTAAACTTTTTATTACAGAATAAAATAATTAATAATCTTACCTTGGATAGGAAGAGCAGGAGGTGGTATTTGATCTGGCCACCGAAGATCTTGGAGGCGGTCTCGTGGGAGAACTCAACAATGAGGGGCATGCTCTGCACGAACACCCACTTCTTGATGGAGCCTTCGTCAAACTCGGCCTCTTCAAACTTAACGCGGGACTCCTCAAACTGTGGACAATTTCTAGTGTAAAAACTTTGAACGCCAGGAACCTGGTGGGTGCGCAGGTCATAGGCGCTTTCCTCTACAAACGGTTTTTCGCATATTTTGGCTGCGAGAGTAGCGCTACGAAATGAAAATGTTGATGATGTAAATCTATATAAATGTAAAAGTCCTGTCTAACTTACTCACATAAATCAACGCCCAGCCCAAATCAATGAACCTAGTCAGAAAGCAGATTTTTTCACAATAGGTAGTTTATATAACGTAAGAACCCACCTAAGGGATTTTTGAAAAAGGGGGTAAAAGGGGGTTGAAAGTTTGTATGGGGGATGGAGAAAAATTTTAAATGAGTCTTGAAACTTTCTGTATCGACTCCTTATACAAGAAAAGTAATTTTTGGGTTTTGGAAAAACCCACCGCTTAGGAGTTAAATAGGGGTGCAAAGTTTGTATGGGGGAAACTTTTTTTGAACTACAACATCACAATACAAAAAAACGTTTTTTTGCGTTTTAGAAAAATACACGCCCTAAAGGGGGGGTTAAATATAATTTTTGGCGGGGGTGAAAGTTTGTATGGACCTACAATATAAACGAGTTTCGCGCAGACGGAGTCGCAGGCAGAAGCTAGTAGGTAATAAAAGTTAAAAGCACAGGGACAATAACTGTTGAATATGGTTGAGATGATGTTATTAACCAATATGTATACCTACTGCTAAAACTATCCATGTTCCGTAATTAATAGTGTGTGTGTGTGTGTGCTTTGAGAATTTAGATTTCTGATCAGTGATCACTGATCGCAGATATTAATGATAAATCTGAAGAAACATAACAGCATAGATACTAGGTATAACCTGAATATCTGTGATACTTAATATAATAAGTAAAGTTATTCATCACAAAATGACAAAATTAATCTTCTCATATTCTTGGACATGCAAAACTTTACATGTATCCAATTGGTCCTAAGCCAATTAACCTATTTGCAAGTTTCTTATTTTTTGTCACATGGTGACATTGTAGAAGTAGGTATGCACCAACACGTCACTGCAACCAATTCTGACCCAGAAGGTCAATGTCAAGTTAACAGTGAAACCTCTTATCTCTTGAAAGTATTAAAAATATATTTTTCAATGTCATTGTATTATCTATAAATGTCATCATGATATCTAGATCAATTTGAACTGGACCATAATTGATGATCAAAGTAAGTAGGTAACTGAAGTGTACAGATAAGAAATGTTAGTTTAAACAATTGATTTTCAGAAGATATGAGTAAATGGAAAAAATGTTACCTACCTCAGATAAAATATAGATGGACAATATAGAAACATATTATCATATAAGGGTGTATGCGAAAAAAATTACCGTTATATTCATGATATCATAACACATGTTACGTACATGACAATTATAAAGCTTAGTTCATGACATAGATTTATTTATACAAGTACCAAGAAATGGAGTATTTATACATTTAATAGCGCTCATTTTTCCATATTGTTAAATTAGACAAAAATGGGTCCAGCAAAAAAATCTAATGTACAATTTATCACAGACATAACCATGACATTAAAAGATTGGTAAATATTTTTGCTTTCATTTGAACAGGCACCAACCACCACCTGGTATATTTATATTTTAAACAACCGATAGAGGAAAGAAACTATGAAATAATAAGACAAAAAAGATTGCAACAACTTACGTTTTTGTAAAGAACAACATCCTCAGCCTCTCCTTCCAACTCCTTGATGACCTTCTCATCAGAGACAATAGCGAAGACCTGGTCGTCCACAAGTCCAGCAGTGTTCAAGAAAGCCTTCGCTTTAGTGGTCTCCTGGTCGGGGAAGAAACCGAACACAATAACGTTGTTGGCAGCAATGAGCTCCTTGGCTTGCTCCGCAGAGGTGACCGCAATTGCGGGGGGACCAGTCTTCTTCTTCAGCCAGGAGACAATGTCATCAGCCTGACGACCACCTAGTAATAACGTGGATTTAAACAAAGGTGTAATTCCTAATCAAACTTAATCAAGAGTGTAATCAAATTTAACTCTCAATTAGGCACACTTAATGGGTCACACTTGCAGTTAATGTGTTTAGGTTAACCAATTATTTGAATGAGAAATTATCGTTATAATTACCTGAGTAGTCAACGGGGTTTCCGTTCTTGAAGAATTTGAGCGTGGGGTAGCCACGGACGCCGTAATTTTCGGCGAGTTCCTGCTCTTGCGTGGCATCGACCTTAGCCAGCTTGATAGGAGATTCCTCCTCCAGCAGCTGGGTGGCCGCCTTGGCGTACTCCGGCGCCAAAGACTTGCAGTGTCCGCACCATGGCGCATCTAAACCGTACAAAAAAAAACACGTTTAACTACCTACACATTCACAATGCACGAATGTAACTGTACCGGATCTTGACGTGTCAATACCCCCTATACAATAAAACTATAAAAAAACTTCACATTATTTTCTCATGCCATACTGAAAATTTAAGTTCAATAGTAAAAAACTTACAGAATTCCACCAGGACGAAGTTGTTAGTCTGGATCGTAGTGTCAAAGTTGGATTTGCTCAACACAAGTACATTCTCCTCTGTAGGTACATCGTCTCCGAGTGCGGCACCCAGTAGGGCTATCGCTACGGTAAGTAATAGAAAACGCATTTTGAACTAGCCGGTCACTTAAAACCTACTCGGAAGACGAAGAACTACGAAATGCCGACAAAGCCGAAATTTTATGCCACTTCATTCACTTGCCCAACTTGACGTTTGACGTGGCAGCGTCGCGATCGTTGTGTATGGCTGTGATTGGTTGATGTTTTGTTCTTAATTTGCGTGAAACAACAAATAAGGCTATGGCAGTAATCGTTTCAGCCACTAAGCAAATTGTAGTAAAAAAATATTTGTTTACAGGATAAACGGATATTTATTTCTGAAGTGCTTATTTTATGGTACTAAATACGTCCCTAAACTCGATACATTTAAAAATAAAAGCATCGCGTTGGCAAAGTTCTCAACGTATATAAAATTACGACACACGCGTTTCTCAGTTTGTTTTGACATTTAACCCTATCAGGCTATCACCTTCACCTATCAACAATTCAATTTCAGTATACAATACAATACAACAAAGTACTTTGTGCCTATCAACTATCAACGTCTTTTGCCTAGGCTAGGATGCTGTATTTTGATAAACGGGAATTCTCTTTTAGTGGACAGTTTACTTGTATCACAATCTTAGTATGCCAGGCTACTTCTTTTTCTCAAATCTGTTCATTGTTAATCTATTAGTTTCATAGTTTGAATTACGTGATGGCCGAGTTACCTACATTAACTGTTCATTCATTAAATTGTAACCTCTATGGGTAGAATATTTTCACATATTTTATCATGGGTTGAAGCAACAATCATATAATGTATAGTTTCAAGATAAGATATACATTAAAATGGAAGTAAGTATCTACCTACTTCTTATGTTTACATTTTGAGTAGGTAAGTAGTTTATGTGCAGTTACTAACATTTGTTACTTATATTAAATTCTGTTTATCCATTCTGAATATGGTTGTTAATTTTTTTTAAATATTAAGTTTATAAAAACATGTTGCTGACTGTACCAAATTCACCTAATAATCAACACAGTAACTCACTACAAATGACTAATGAATTCCAACTAGCACTCATGCGCACATCATTTATGTGAATTTATTTAAAAGTTTAAAAATTGGATGCCATCCAATTTTTATGCCCCTGTCCTTCCTCATTGAGATCAGTTTGAAACAAGTTCACATTTGTTCCTAGAGTTACAAAGGTGTGTTTTGCGAATTTTCAATAAGTTTAAATCTTTGTCAGTCTAAATATGATTGATTATTGGCCCTTTTCATTTGGCAACTGTATTGAATCTAACAATATAATACCCTTGAGATTATTTTAGCCATTCCTGTGTACATTATGTTTCGCAAAATGATGAATAGAAATCTAACTTGTGGTGGTGGTGGTGTTTAGTGTCTACAAATTATCTTTAATAAATAATTTTAGATGCCGGAACTTACAGTGACTTCGGAAATTTATGGAGAATATAACTACAATACCAAAATTGTACCACATATTGAAGGAAGTAAGTCAACATTCATATTTATTATTATTTATCATTTTCTAATCGTCAGAATGTATTTGATTTGAACTTAAAAGCATTAAATTCCACCTTTCAGATGTTATTTCGGAATTCCCTTTCCTTCTGCCAAAAAATGAGCTGAAACCCCAATTTGATGATGATGAAGACTTGGATGTTGAAAGGCCACAAAAGGAATTGATCAAAATAGGTGAGTACATACCTATTCTGTATTCCACCCAATAGAGGTGAAAAAATAACATGTGAAAATCATGAAAGTTTATAGCCATTGATTGGCTGGTGAAAGAGGTTGACTGGTAGATAATGCTTTTTGGTATTAAGTTCAGTTTAAGTACATAGGGTCGTTTCGCCGGTTACGCGACCACCTTCGGTTAGCGACCACCTGAAGGAAATGGTTTTTTTCAATTGAAGATAACATCAAATCTACAGACCCTATTGAAACAGTTAGCCGTATGCATTATTGTTTTTAGTTATGGAATAGGAATTTACTAAACAAACGAGAATATATGCTTTCAGTTCACCAACTCAGCTAAGTGGTCGCTATCCGGCACATGAAATTAGGTGGTCGCTAACTGGCGAAATAGTAATAGTAATAGTAATAAATCTTTATTGTTCAAAAACATAAGTTTGTTACAACTGGAGCCTTGGAGACTGCGTTAGTTTACACTGTGTTGCAGCCCCCAGTGGTTGCCCGTAAACATGAACAGAAAGTTGTTAAGAACAACTGACTTAAGTACTAATAAAATATATTAAAAAGTAAAAAAGTAATAATATTTGGATTACTGTTAAGTTAGGCTATTGTTAGGTTAGGTTACTGTTACTTACATTATATTTAAAGAATACATATGTTAGGTCTGTATTAACTCAAACAATTTTTATTTATTTTTGTGTTGGTGTGTGTGCGTGCGTGCGTGCGAGTGCGTGTGTGTATGTGTGTGTGTGTGTGTGTGTGTGTGTGTGTGTGTGTGTGTGTGTGTGTGTATGTATGTGTGTATGTGTGTGTGTGTGTGCATTTGGACGACTCCTTAGGGTAGGAACTTATGTTAAAACTGATTAGTTGTACGAGCCAAAATATCCCAGTCGTAAAAGGTTTTCAGTCTCATCATAATTTTTATCACTCAACCATGTCCACACAGTTTTTTTAAATGCATAGTTAGGTAGCGATTTCAGGTACGTATGATCTAATTTTATTTTATTATAGATAAATGGAGCACAGTAGTTAATGTTGCGCCGAGCAAATTTAGTTTTGTATGTCGGGAGAGGACAGCGGTCAATGCATTTGTTTGTTGCTGGTAACATAGGAACAACTTTGCGATGGTATCTCTTCAGGCATTGTAAGATATACAGTTTGCGAACCGAGGGTACCAATGACATGTGGTATAATTCAGTAGTTGCAAAACGGAACGGTAGACGCAGAATGACCTTTAAAAGCGCTCGCTGGGCTCTCTCTAATTCTATCATGTGCGTCTTGGCTGCACCGCCCCAGGAGCTGATACAGTAATTAACAATGCATTCGCCTAGCGCTTTATAGGTTTGCATTAAAAGCGGTTTACTTGCTACCTCTCTTAGATTCCTGAAAGCATATAGGAGTTTCCGAACTCTGGAAGCCACAGCGGTAATGTGAGGAGTCCAGTTGAGATGAGCATCAATATGAACACCTAGATATTTAAGATGATCGACGCGTGTCAATAGAGCACAGTTACAGTTGCTAGCTATACGTCTGTTGCACGGATATGTGTGTACTGCTACCTTAAAATCCTCTCTTGGTTTAGTGGCTTTTGTCTTACTAAAGCAGATGTAATTTGTTGATGACCCTACTATATAAACAATTAAACATCAGGATTTTAAATATTTTAAATCATAAGTTAGTAGTAACTAGTAGTGCTTTTAATATGAGTTTGATTTTGGTAACAGCATTTTTTCGAGATTAAATGATGTACATCATGTACCTTCGACTAGTCAACTATAATTTTAAGTTTTTATACTAATACCAGAATTTATTATTTTCAGAACATAGCTCTAAAACCAAGATAGCTTTTGTTGGTCTACAAGTTTGGAGGGGGGCGTTACTCATAGGAGACCTGTTGATCCATCTGGGAGTGCAGGGAGCCCTTAAAGACAAAACTGTGTTGGAGCTAGGAGCTGGCACAGGCTTGACCAGCTTTGTTGCTGGAATATATGCCAAGAAAGTCGTTTGCTCTGGTAAGATGCTTGCTTAACGGGTTGACCGCCATTGTACATACAGCCAGCGACAAAAGTAGCTACGCGGATCAAAATGAACTACACACGACACTAACGTCAAGATAACAAGAGATTTGAGTGTGTTATTTTGCGTAGCAATTTCTGCTGCTACATTATTAATCATACACAGCAAACGGCAATTTATAAACATAAAATATAAATGGCGCTGTAAGCACGACATAGCGACGTCTTTAGGCGTTTTTGGCGTCACAAGTGTTAAATTTACATGCTATTCTTTGTTCAATGAAAAAGTTGTTAAGTAAGACTTGATATCGACTTATATCAAAAGTAGGAGAAAAACAAGAAAAAGTTTTCATCCAGGCCAAAAAAAAACGTTTTTCTTTGTGCTGTTTTTTGCATTTTTGTTGTATTCTATGCTGGCTCCACACGTTTGGTGTTTGTCACAAACACCAAACACGTGCCAAACACCTACCACAATCACCCAACACAAACACGGCATCCCCAGGCTTGGCGAACGTGCTATTTGCCTTTGTTTGTCAAGCATGTGGAGAGGCTTTAGATACATTGCGAACACGTTTGTCAAACACCCTTTGATTTGTGACAAAAACCGACACCGACGCTGATCACTGGCAAACACAAACAAAAACAGGCAAACACCTATCCACACGTTCGTGTTTGTTGTTTGGTGTCCCCGTTTGCCAAGCATGTGGAGCCGGCATTAAATATCAAAAGACAAAGAAAAAAATAAATCCTAACACTGGCAAATATTTTGGCGCGAGTATGAGTGGCGCTTTTTGTAGCCTCCAACCTTGACGCTGGCCAAATTGTCCCACTGGACAGGGGCCATAACTAGCAAAAATCGATCGATCGAGTGGCGCTTCACCGAGTGGCACTACATCGAACGTTCAGATACACGAAAAATGAATCCGTCACTGCAACAATTATTTGACAGCTTGAAAATTGAAATGAACAATCAACTCACGCAATAATCGCAAGATCTAAAACAAGAACTACACTCATCTATCACAAAGACTTTAGATGAAAAGTTATCGCCGTTAATAGAAGAAAATAAGAAACTCTCGTCCAAGATAACGGAATTAGAAGAAAAAATATGTAATTTCGAAAAAAAGGAGAAAGAAAACAACATAATACTTTTTGGCATACAGGAAGATGAAAGCTCAACGGAGGAGTTATTTAATAAAGTTAAAGAAATAGTGCAAACTGAGTTAAAAATAGATCTTCCATTCAGCGAGATCAACAAAATACACAGGGTTGGTAGGATAAACGTGGAAAACAAGACAAAGGGAAGGCCGGTCAGAGTTTCATTTGTTAGAGAGATAAAGAAAAGAGAGACTATGAAAGCGAAGAAACAATTTAGCGAAATATACGCAAGTGAAGATTACCCCAGAGAGATCCAAAACAAGAGAAAGGATCTGCAAGTGAAAGTACAGGAAGAAAGGGAGAAGGGGAACATAGCTTATATAAATTACGATAAGCTGGTAGTGAAATCAGGGAACAGTGAAAAATACAACAGGAAAAGGATGCCTTCAGGATCACCAGAGCAGGAAAGCCAACCAAAGAAGCAACAAGCCACCATAGATGGCAAAACAAACAGGGCTAATGCATTCGACATGATGAGGAATCGATCTAACTCACTCTCAAAGACCGAAGAAACACAGAAGGCAAGAAAATACTAGCAATTAAATGCCAACCGGACCACTCAGTATAATAAGAAAAATCAAAAAGAAAATACCCCAAGCCGGATAGCGGTCGCCGTGGGGAAAAATGACCGCAACCCTCCAACGAATTTGAGAATCTGCACCTATAATGTACGATCTCTAGCATCAATAGAAAGATATATAGAGTTAAACAACGCACTTGAGAAAATAAACCATGACATAGTAGGATTGAGTGAAGTCAGAAGAACGGGCAGCAGTATAGAAGAGTACGAAAACTATATCTTCTGCTACTATGGAGAAACCAAAGGATTGAACGGGGTGGGGTTTCTAATTAAAAAGAATCTGAAAAACCAAATTACTAATTTCATAGGACTCTCAGAAAGAGTAGCACTACTTCAACTCAACATAGAAGGGGCAGAACTTTCGATAATTCAGGTATACGCACCCACAGAAAAATCAAGCGACGATGAAATCCTAAAATTCTACAACCACATAGACAAAGCTCACTCTCTAGCTGGCGACAAAATAATCATCATGGGAGATTTTAATGCAAAAATAGGCTACCCCAAGAAGGAAGAAAATCTAATTATGGGCAAGTATGGCTACGGGGACCGAAACAAACGAGGAGGAAGACTCATAGACTATGCACTAGCAAATAAACTCTCCATAATGAATACTTTTTATAACAAAAGATTGAACAGAAGATGGACCTGGATATCACCTGATCAAAACACTAGGAATGAAATTGATTTCATAATGACAAACCAACCAGCACATATCACTAATTTCGAAGTCCTGAATAATGTACCATTTCCATCAGACCACCGACTTCTGAGAGCAACATTTAACCTGAAACATCCAAAAAAGAGTCGAAAGAACTTCCATCCCTCGCTTAAAAGCCTTAAGACAGAAGAGGAAATACATAGATATATCAGATGCTTAGAGACAAAACTAGGAAACAAAATAGAAGATACAAGTATTCAAGATTACTACAACAAAATAGAAAAGTCAATAAAAGACAGCGCAACACAGAAGACTCAGACTGACGGCACAAAAATAAATAATATCTTTAGCGACAATACAAAACAACTAATAAAACAACGCACAGAACTAATGTTTAAGAAAGACAAAGATCAAGACATGAAGAAAGAACTTACCCTGCTGTTCAAGGAAACAAAGAAATCTACAAGAATAGACTACAGGAATCACAGGACGGAAGTAATAACAAGGAACCTAAAGAAACACAGAAGTACAAAAAGAGCTTTAAAAGAACTTAATCTAAACAAATCTTGGATACAAAAACTTGGACAAGGCAAAGAAGAAACAAGAACAAGGAAAGATGTAATAAACCATGCCACAAACTTTTATGAAGAACTCTACAGAAGGAAAGACTACAACCACATACAAGAGGAAACACCCATTACGAATAATGTAAATTTGCCAGTAAAGCAGATCGAAGAAAAAGAAGTGTATGAGCACATAAAACAGCTGAAAACTGAAAAAAGCCCAGGTCCAGATGGAATAACAAATGAAGCTCTAAAACTAGGTGCACCAATTCTGCTTCAACATCTAACACATCTATTCAATATGGTACTTAATTCCGAAACCATACCAGAGCAATGGTGTACATCCGATATAATATTGCTGTACAAGAAAGGCAATTCCTTAGATATCGGTAACTATAGGCCAATCAGCTTACTGTGCAGGACGGCATAGAATAAACCCGCTATAAACATAAAATTGTCAGTCGCGACCTAACTTGTAATAATCTAGCTTATAAACCTTCTTATAACATAGGCATTGCGCTACTATTGCCTTATGTCATCGGCACCTGAAATAAAGAATAATAGGCCTCACATTTCATTCCTACATAGTAAAAAAGGGTAATATACCGCTGGTTTCCTAAATAACGAGTGGATAACACTAAGTTTCCACTAAGAAATATAGACAGACTAAAGGAACCTAGAGATCCTACTCGCGCGCCAGTCAGGCAACGACTGATGGGCGAGCGAGGGGGGAAACCCGGTATTTATACCTCAGGTGGGGAACGAGGTACGTATATACGGGCGGACACGGAATCCCCGCGTTTCAGATGCATTTTTACGCCGAACGAGCGGGATCTCGTGTAATAATGTATTATAAATAGCATAGAAATAGGTATAAGCACTGTAAATAATGTATTAGAGTAAGATTGAACTGTAATAAATGAACATGTCATTTCGCGCCAAAATTTCCCGCGCAAATCGCTTTCCCGCCAAATATACGGGGCGAAGGGGCGTCCGGCCGAGGTAACTTAATAGTATAAATTGGGCGGCCAGACCCCATGAAATTCAGTACCTACAGTAGCAGCGAAGTGACATTACTTGAAAAAGTAAATAAGCCTTTCAATTCAGAACCCCGACCCGACCAAGTTCCTGCTAAGCCGTAACGACCAACGCCGAAGGTGCAGGATTTCCCTTCAAATTCTACTCAGCCCAGAGCCAGTCATAGGTGCGTCTCGCACACTTACTGGCGAGCATATACAAACTGTTCTCCTCAATAATGTTAAGACGAATATCCAAAACAATTGACGACTCACAACCAAGAGAGCAGGCTGGCTTCAGGACAGGTTTTAGCACCACTGACCACATACAAGCACTAGAACAGATAATAGAGAAGTATAAAGAGTTCAATAGAAACTTATATGTTGCCTTTATAGATTATAGCAAGGCATTTGATAGCATCAGTCACAGCGCAATCTGGAATGCATTGAAAAAACTCAGGGTGGATCAAAAATACATAAATATTATAAAGAATATATACGCGAAAAGCACTAGCCGAGTCAAGCTGGAAGCAAGAGGGAAACAAATAAGGATAGAGAGAGGGGTCCGACAAGGAGATCCACTATCACCCAAGATCTTTATTGCTGTCCTGGAAATCATATTTCGAAATCTCAAATGGAAATCAAAAGGCATTTACCTGGAGGGTCAACACATAAACCACTTGAGATTTGCAGACGACATAGTCATAGTAGCCGAAACTGCAACAGAACTAAGAGAGCTTATAAAACAACTAGACGATGAAAGCAACAAAGCAGGCTTACAAATGAACACAAATAAAACCAAAATAATGACAAACAGCAAACAGATACAAATAAATATCAACGGCACCAACATAGACTACGTAGACCAATATATATATCTGGGAAAGCAACTGTCCTTCATAAAAACAAACAACGAAGAAGAGGTAGAAAGGAGAGCCAACATAACCTGGAGGAAATTCTGGTCACTACAAGAAATCATGAAAGGCAAATACAGCTTAAACCTAAAAAAGATAGTGGCAGATACATGCCTTCTACCGAGCCTGCTATATGGATGTCAAACATGGACCCTTTACAGACAAAATAAAGAGAAAGATAAGAACCACCCAAAGAGCCATGGAACGGAGCATGCTCAACATAAAAAAGATTCAAAAAATAAAGAGTATGTCTATAAGAGAAAAAACAAAGTTACAAGACGCACTAACTCAAGCCCTCAAATTGAAATGGCGATGGGCAGGACATATCGCACGGTACAAAGACAATAGATGGACAATATTGGCAACGAAATGGAGAGGCCCTATTGGCAAAAGGAAGGTGGGAAAGCCATATAAACGATGGCTAGACGATATCAAAGAAATCACAGGGAAAGACTGGCTAAACAAAGCGGAAGACCGGCAAAAATGGAGTGAGTTGGAGGAGGCCTACACCCAAAGAGGGGTCCAAATTAAATAAAATAAAAATTAGTAAGCAATATAACACTAACACAACATAGCTATAAGAAACTTACTAACAAACACAGAAGATAACTTATGTAAAAAATAGTTAATTTGGAAATAAAGGCTTTTTTATTTTTATTTTATGAGTGGCGCCATCTGCAACAAATTCTAGCTTTTGATTTAATTTTTGATAATTTATTTCCAGACATTGATATTGGCGGTATATTGGACTTAATCAAACTAAACGCCAAGTACAACGAGCGGTTGATAAAGGCCCAGTTCAAAGTGAACGCGCTAGACTTCACAAACACTGCATGGAGCCAGCAGCTGTCTAAAGACATCAGAGACACCGACATTATTATTGCTGCTGATGGTAGGTACAAAGGGAATAAAACCACTAATCAAGTGTGTTTATTTATGTACAGCATCATCATCATCCTCCTAGCGTTATTCCCGGTTGTGCCCTAAAGGATGCCGCTTTGGCACCTAATCCCAAGATTTGGCACAGGCACTAGTTTTACGAAAATGAAAAGAAACTCCAACTTATGACAAGTATAGTAAGTTATAAACTGTGACACAGTTACTTATACATATACTTAAGACATATTTCTAGCAAGTCACAATTATATTAAATAATTTAACGGCCTTAACTGGGCCGGGCACATCTGCCACATGCCGGAAGACTTGTGGGCTAAAATCACCACCGCGTGGGTCCCACACAACCGAACACGGCGTCGCGGTAGACCTCGTCGATGGCGAGACGAGCTTGAGGTATTTGACTAAGACTGGTGGGAGACTGCCCAGGATAGGGATTATTATTATTATTCTGGTAGTGGCTTTCGGGCTGTCAAAGCCCTTATATCACTGCGACCATCGCTGATCTATTGTGATCGCCACTTACTACAATTCTTGGTCAAGTCCTGCAAACTCGAAGAATTGCAGGATTTTGTTGAACTCAAGAAATTTGATCTCCTCCGGGCACATAATGATGTGTTTGCCCAGGAAGGAGTTACGACTGCGCATGAGGTAGGATATGGAAACGGAAGGAAAAGAGGGAGGCTTTTGCCCAGCAGTGGGACACATAGGGCTATTAAAAAAAAAAATTACTAAGTATCCAGGACCTCATTGCTTTGCTAACGCTCGTGTAAGAATGATCGTTCCTCCCCAGACATCGGCTCTTTGATCATCCCTCCCCACCCAGATATCCAATTACAACGTCTGAGTAGGTTTCCATTACTATTGACTACCCTAATTTGCAATAAATTATACGAAACTACCCATCTATTTTACAAAATCATCACATTAGCGACTGCCATCTGACCTTCCAACCCAGAGGGAAAACTTTACCTTATTGGGATTAGACCGGTTTCCTCTCAATGTTTTCCTTCAGCGAAAAGCAACTATTACTTACTAAATGATATTTCGTACATAAGTTTTTGAAAAAGCCCAGTGGTACAGTCAGCATCAAAAGTAGCTACGCAATCGAGGACGTCAAAAGCTCTTATTCCCTTTTAATAAAGACTTTTGACGTCTTCGTTTGCGTAGCTACTTTTGATGCTGACTGTACGAGCCGGGGCTTGAATCCACGACCTCCAGACTGAAGGTCGCGTGCGTTACCACTCAGCTACAGTGGCTTATGTACAGTCGGCCAAAAATGTGGTCTACCACCCTAGGTCGAGGTTCATTTGAACGTCATGAAACAACAAGGTCAATTTCCACTTGCAATAATATTATAAGTATGACAAGTAACCTTAGCGACCATTATAGATCTCACAGAAACTTTTGTCAAAACTGGTAGACCACTTTCTTGGCCGACCGTATAGGATGAAGTCCTTAAAAAACAGCAGAGAGGTAGGGCACAGTGGAATGTCATCTGGCACATATATTATGGTGGCACTCCACTTGGCGGTATTTACCCACATATTCGTGTTGCATCTTGTTCCTTCCTAGCGTAAATGAAAGAGGCATTAGGAACAGCCCAACCGGGGAAGTACCTCCAACTTACAGATGACCGCAGCCATAATAAAATTTGGTTGTCTATAAAGTCGGTTTACGGACGATAATTAGACGTGATAACGTCATAAAAAAACATAAATAAGACACACCTGCAAAAACTCCATACGAATGAAATGAAGATGCTGCGATGGTCGGGAGGGGTGACGCGATTGGACAAAGTTCGGAATACATACATACGTGGCAGTTTCAAAGTGGCCCCCATATCTGAAAAACTCGCTGAAAGCCAACTTCGATGGTATGGTCATGTAATGCGGAGAGACGAGGAACATGTTGTACAACAAGCGATGCACCTACCAGAACGTAAAAAAGGTCGAGGACGTCCACCTGCTACCTGGTGGACCAGCATGACGAAACTACTAAAAGTGGAAAATTTACCCAACCCGACAACCCAGGACAGATTGTCTTGGCGCCGACTAACTAGGAGAGCCGACCCCACCTAAAGTGGGAATGCGCTAAGAAGAAGAAGAAGAACGTCATAAAAAAACACCGTGCTGCCATACAAACTTTGGACTCCCATTTCACCCCCTTAGAGGGTGAATTTTAAAGAACGTAACCTTGTTTGCCACGAAGGTGGCATTTAAAAAATGGAGTCACTGAAATGATAGACCGTATGCTAGTTTGCTGCCCTCGTAATATAAAAAAAAATAACCGGGGGTGCGGATATATCCGTCATTGCTTTGCGTGTATAAGTTCAAACGTGCTATTTTTAACCCCTGATGCAAAAAACGGGGTGTTATAAGTTTTACGTGTCTGTGTATCTGTCTGTCCGTGGCATCGTAGCGCCTAAACGAGTGAACCGATTTTAATGCGGTTTTTTTTGTCCGAAAGCTGACGTAATCAAGATGGTGCTTTCTTAGCTGTGCAATACAATAATGCATTTAGAATGTTGCTGGGGCTGCCGAGGAGGTGTAGTGCCTCGGGCATGTTCGCCGAAGCCCGTGTAGACGGGTTTCAGGCGATCATGCGCAAAAAGATAGCATCGCTATTAGACAGGGTGAGAGCAAGCGCCAACAGCATCCTAAAGGCAATATCGTGGAGGTTTGACTGTCCAATCCTATCTTATTGGATTGGACAGATTAAGGGTGTTGCCCAATTTATTATTTAAGAATATTTTTATACTTACTTGCTGTTACTAACCAATTTAGTACTACGTCACATGTTACTAACACACTATGGATCACTAGGTCTGAAATAAAGTATTTTTATTATTTATTTTATTATTAAGCTACGTTTCAACAAAATCCGTTCTGCCGTTTTTGAGATATTGAACTTTGAAATGAAAATGTTGGGGGTGTTTCAACTCTCTGTATATAAAAAGAGTGGAAGGGCAAGTTGGAAGGGGAAGACCTAGGCGAACTTTCTCCGAATCAAATTGGAGAAATCTTACAAAAAGGCCAGGTCAAAAGTACCCTAAACCGACGAGCATGTATGAGAAATGTTATCAAAGTGAGTGAAGCGAAAGTGGTTTGTCAGGATCGTAGCAAATGGAGATCCGTGATCTCTGCCTACCCCTCTGGGAAAGAGGCGTGATTATATGTATGTAGGTATGTATTTTCAACTTTTCTGAAGATGTTAATTATCTTTTCCAGTGGTCTACGACGATGACGTAACCGCCGCGTTCGTGGCAACAATACAAAATATACTCAACACACACCCACCAAAAACGCTTTACATGGCGTTAGAAAAACGCTACGTGTTCACTATGGAACACATGGATTCCGTAGCGCCGTGCTACGAAACATTCCTCACTTTATTGGACAAAGTCAAGGATGGAAACAACTGGACAGTACAACAGATGCCCTTGGATTTCCCTAAGTATTTCACTTACGATAGGGTCAAGGAATTGGTGCTGTGGAAGATATCGTCTGCTGTTGATCTGTGATAATACTGATAATAAGTACAATATTTTAAAATATTGAGTTTTTTTATTTCGTTTGAGACTTATTATGCCCTTATTCATAAACGGCCATGAAACCTATTGTAGCTAAAATTATAACAATTGTTTGCCTTTTTCGGTGACTTTTATTCGGTTATTTGTGAGAATGGGACAACACCCATTTTAGTTAACAGAGGTTTGTAAATTTCTATGAATACTAAATATATATAAAAAAACACTCGCACAAACCATATTAAGCTAAAAAATACATTTCAAGTAAAAAAAAACGCGCGCGAACACAGGTCATGTGCGTCATGCGCATTGAAAGGGTTAAGGGATTAAGTTGTGTGTAATGCCAGGTACACACTGAACCTGGTATAAAGCTGCGCACACATTGCACGAAGCAAACAAAACAGCCAACGAACCTGTAGTCTGTGACCTATAAACCATTCAGCACTACATATTGACCCTTTCAACGCCAAAGACGCATAAAGGTGTCACGAGTTCTCGTGCCCACACGACAGCGCTAATAACGACTATAGGAGTTATGGCGTAGGTACTACACTCCGTCAAAAGAACCTTCACATCTTCAAGTAAGATTTAGGGCATAATATTTTATGCACAGTACTTATGCACTCCGCGTTTTTTAAAATCGCCGTCGTCGCGCGTTTGTTTCGATTCACACGTGATTCGATACAAACGCGCGCAGTGTGTAAAGGCCCTTATATTGCTCTCTTGTAGCAACCTGATATAATTATAAGTAATCATCATAATTATAATGTGACAAATGTTGATGAAGGGGTAGTATTAGTATCCAATTAAACTACAGAATTACAAAATACGTTAACAGTTTATTTCTAAATGAATGCAGGTACATTTAGCCAGCAATAGCGACCGACTTTTTAAACATCGTAACCTTAGACACGCTGTTAGAAATACATGAACCTTAACTCTGAACGCCAACGAGTGCCCGCCCGGCTTCTGTACCGACATGAGGCAGTGTATTGATTTCTGGTAACATGATTGATTACATTAATAACTTCGCAAGTACTAAAATAAAAATGTATCTACCCTATGTTACCAAAGTATAATGGTCGTACAGTTACCGGCATCAATATATGATGAATCAAAGGCCGCAAAAATATCTGACACGCTCTTACGGCTTTGCGGCCTTTGTTCCATCATATATGTATGCCAGAGACTGTACAACACTTGGGGTTGCGTGTTCGCGTTGCGTCGTTGCCTCTCTTTCATTTGCCGTAAGAAGGAAAAAGATGCAACACGAATATTTGGGCAAACACGTGGAATGGAATGCCAGCATAAAAAGCGTTTAAGTATCTACCCACATGTTATAAATCCTCTAGAATGTGTTCGGAAACCATATATAACGACCACCATAATTGCAACCAGTAACGTAACATCAGCGTTTTATCTGTGCCAGTGTTATTATAATGTATGAAAAATCATAATAGCATCGACAATCGATGTTATTATGGAAATCAGGTCCGGTGTTGGGGTCGTGCAGCATGATGTTGTCGGTCATGATTTGAAATCTAGTCGGCCATGGCGGTGCAATACAGGTTATTCTAATGGTTCCCGAACACACCATTGAGGATTTATAACATGTGGGTAGATAAAATAGTGTATGTAACTGTACATAATTGGTCATTAAAACACTCGTGTGACGTTATTATGAAACTCGCCTTCGGCTCGTTTCATAAACCCACACTCGTATTGCCCCTCATTATGTACAGTCACATAAACTACTATTGTTTATCACATGGGCGTATATACTCTAGACAAGCGTCTTAGGGTGTATTCTGTTCCTCATTTACATAAACGATCTTCCTAACATATTAGATGAACATAGTACGCTTTTCGCAGATGACATATCTGCATTGCTTCCTTGCTCTAGCACGCTAGAAATTCAGAATAAGTTAAACTCAACGTTAAATAAAATTACAAACTGGTTGCAATCTCACAATCTGGAGTTAAACTTAAAAAAAACAAAAATAATCCAATTTAAAACATATCAAAAAGTAGCATTGCCAATAAATTATATAGGTATATAAACATTCAAAATTAGAGACTGTGATCACCTCAGAGTATAGAATACTCGAGAGAGGACAAGCCGCCGGCGGCCGTGTCGCAGCTGTATGCTCAATGGGCATACACTGCCATACTGTGCACGCGTGCTGATCGCAGAGAATATTACGTTTTTTCCCAAAATGCCTGATATGATGCGCGTTTATTGTCAAATAAGCGTGTAGGTATACAAGTGTGAGTGTTTTAGATGTGTGCGTGCTTTGTCTTGTCAATTACTTGGGCGTTTTGTGGGTTAATGTACTTGCGACAGGCTCACTCTATACAAATCGGCCGCCATGTCGGATCTCCTTATATTCATACATCTGTGGTGATCACTGTGAGTTCTGCCACCTTATTAGGTATAGAATTAGACTCAAATATGAGCTGGAAATGTCATATACAAAAATTAACAAAAAAATTGTCGTCTTTTATCTATGCCCTCCAACATTTAAAGCGAGTAACTGACCTAAAGACAGCCCTTACGGCATACTATTCATATGCTTACTCGCGAATATCATATGTCCTTTGGGGAAATAGCAGTGACATTGATAAAATATTTATTTTGCAAAAGAAGTGCATCAGAATTTTAGTTAATACAGACCAAATGGTGTCATGCAAACCCTACTTCATCAAACATCAAATACTAACCGTTACTTCCATCTATATATTAGAATCATGTAAATTTGTTAGGAAACAGTTAAATTTATTTTCACCGAAAGACACAACTCAAATTATAAGAAATGATCGTAACCGTAACCAACTTAAGGTGGTTCGATTGCCATACAAAACGTTATTTGACATTCGCAGGCTAACGGCGTGATATTTTAAGAAACTTATGTAACAAACTTTCATCAATTGGCTTCCCATTTGCGCCAAATTCCCCCTTTCCTAGAATAAACTTGTTTAAACTAGATTAATTTGAGAAAAATGGTTTTCCCAAAATATCACGTCCTAAACCAATTTCTCAAATTAATCTAGTTTATACAAGTTTATTCTAGGAAATGCTTTTTCTGCGAATGTCAAATAACGTTTTGTATGGCAATCGAACCACCTTAACCTGCCATTCTCGAAATTAAAACTAGTCTGCAGTAGCCCTCATTATATGACTATCAAAATTTATAATCACCTTCCTAATGGTATAAACAATCTGGAAAGTCCAAAACTGTTTAACAAACAATTGAGAATGTTTTTAACAAACAGTTTTATAACTTGAAGGAATACGTACTTTAATGGTGCCTCTAAAAGTTAAAAATCTTGCGGTGTGTTTTTCTTATCAGGCTTTTTTATGTATAAATTTACTATTAATAATTGTAATTAGTTAGCCCTCTGATATTGCTGTGCCCTTGCAGGGTGTCACATGTATACCTACTTATTAATACCATCCACGTCTGTAATGTGATATGCAATAAACATTTCTATTTCTATAATAATACCACGTGCGAACGAGATGCTAGCATCTCGATAAGTGTGACAATGAGAAATGTCATTCGTTGTCTTTGTCATAGTTCCACTTTTTTTTGTTTGGCACAACTGATTTTGTATAAAGTTGTGGCAAACAAACCATTACCCGTCAAAAGCAATCAGCCATTTCAAGACCAGTTCTTAATTTAGCTGCATCTAGGAGCCTTTCCGTATGGCGGCCAACACACGGTGATTAAATACTGATGATCCACCATAGCTGTCTCTTTCTATAACATGCAGTGTAGAGGCCGCCTTTATCATGTTCCCTGGCAAACCCTCTTTCGATTTCGGGATTTCTGAGTATGTGAAAAAATTGTACCGAATTAGTACTTACTTGAAAAAAATTTTACTTCAATAAGTAGTTTCGAGAGTACAGTTATTTTAAATTGGGGTTGCTGGGGAGCATCTCTCCAGCAACCCCAAACTTAAAAAGAAGGAATTTCGCGTAGAAAGTGAAACTATTGAAGTACATTTTTTTTCAAATAAGTTCTAATTGGGTACAATTTTGGTACAATTTTTTCACATACTCAGAAATCCCGAAATCGAAAGTGGGGTTGCCAGGAGCATGACATCTTTCCGTCCCTCGTTGTGGCATCACGTATAAGCCTGTCCAGAGTATTATACGTCCATGGTTTATCAAATATATTATATTAAATCATTCATTACTACTCTGTGCGAATACCACTGTCATCTACTACGAGTATTATTAACTTGAAAATCCCACTGTCATTTTGCATGTTGATATTAAGTACCTAATAGAGTCTGGGCAGCGAGTTGTGACAAGTTTTTTTTTCAAATTCTTTATATGGCTACAATGTTATCTTCGAAATAAGCTGTTAGTTCTAAAAAACTTATTACGCCGTGTTACATTTCGTGTTGCCAACATGTTATATTTTTTTGAAATTTGCCGCTTTTATCTTATGGCAACTCGCTGCGGTCAAACTCTAGCTCAAGTTTGACGACGTGGCAAAGTTAGCTACATTTTCAACCGTCAATATGTTTGGTACTATAGGTAACTATTAACTACCCTATGACATAGGCAGCTATACCTACTATTCAAGGTTTTGAATAATTTTTCATTGGAATAAGTTTCAGTATACTACTGATACTTCAGTATCAGTAGTAGCATATAATATGAATTCGAAATACCCTCTCTTACTACGTCAATATTAATTCTTGTTTGATTTCACTTGTACTGTACAATGATATAATGATTAGGGTCAGGATTCTCGTGGCACTTTAGCACAAGAAATGTAGTAAATCCGCCGTTATACACTTTTACTCGTATAATTGAACGAATGACTGAATGGTAAAAACATTTTATGTAGAATTTCTAATATAACTTATACTAGCTGTTGCCCGCGACTTCGTCCGCGTAGAACATTTTATCGTCTTAGAAAATGATTTCTCTCAATACAAACTTTGAACCCTCTTTTAGGGGATAAATTAAAAAAAAACGTTGATGTTCATTTTCTAGTTTGTGAACGAACAGTCTAAAACCAAAGTTAAAAATCTCATACTTTAAAAATGTCTTGAAATAGACAAACTTTGAACCCCCTTTTAACACTCTTAGGGGATGAATTTGGAAAAACTCTGAAATTAGTTTTGTAGTCTTTTAACGTACAGAATAAGACCGAAGTTACAAATCTCTGACTCACACTTTAAAATTTTCTTGCTCTCCATTTAAAATTTGAACCCCCTTTGAAACCCCCTTAGGGGTTGAATTTTTCTAATCGCTGAAAGGACTTTTTTCGTAATGTAGTAAGTATTCTTACTACTAACTTTTAAGTCTCTTGCTCAAAAAAAGTGTTGCCCGTATAACGCTTGCCCCCTTCTTAACCACCTTAGGGGTGGAATTATCTAAAAATCTGAAAGTAATGTTTTATTTTAATAAGTAATCTTTCTAATAGTTTTAAGTCTAGTTCAAAAAAAGTGTTTCCTACAAAACACTGGCTCCCCTTCTTAACCCCCTTAGGGATGGGGTTTTCTAAAACACTGAAAGTTCTTTTTTAGTATTCTAATAAGTAATCTTTTTGCAAAGTTTTAAGTCTCTAACTCAAAACAATTGTTGCCCATGCAAAGCTTGCTCCCCTTTTTAACCCCCTTAGGGGTGGAATTTTCTAAAACGCTTTATGTTCTTTTTTGTATTTAAAATAAGTAATCTTTCTATAAAGTTTCAAGTCTCTAACTCAAAAAATAAACTTTCTCTCATAAAAACTTTGCACCCCTTTTTATCCCCCTTAGGGATGGTTTTTCCAAACGCTGAAAGTACTTTTGTTGTATTTTTATAAGTAATCTTTCTACAAAGTTTTAAGTCTCTATTTCAAAAAAAGTAGTTTTTCCCATGCAAACTTTGCACCCTATTTTAACCCCTTTGGGGTGAAATTTTCCAAAACGCTGAAATTTCTTTCTTTGTATTCTAATAACTAATCTTTCTATAAAGTTTTAGGTCCCTAGCTCAAATAAAAGTTTCCCACATACAAATTTTGCACCCCTATTTTACCCCCTTAGGGGTAGAATTTACTAAAACGCTTTAAGTATTTTATTTGTATTTTAATGACTAATCTTTCTACGAAGTTTTAAGTCTTTATTTAAATAAAATATCGTTTCCCCCATACAAACTTTACACCCCTATTTTACCCCTTTAGGGGTGGAATTTTCCAAAACGCTGAAAGTACTTTATTTGTATTGTAATAATTAATATTTCTACAAAGTTTTGAGTTTCTAGCTCAAAAAAAAAGGTTCTTCCATACAAACTTTGCACCCCTATTTTACCCCCTTAGGGGTGGAATTTTCAAAAATCCCTTCTTATCCTTAGCCCACGTTATAAAAGTAAACTTCTGTGCAAAAATCAACTCTCTAAGATTAGTGGTTTCGGCTGTGCGTTGATGAGTCAGTGAATAAGTCAGTCAGGACATACTTAGGCATTTATATGTATATATAGAAGAAGATAGATTACTCTTTCCTGCACTGCTATCACAAGACGGCGCGCGAGTTCTCTCGATGTTTCTCGCGCTATACGTCTCTTTCTAAGTTTTCTAATAAGTGAGAGACGGATAGTGCGAGAAAAATCGAGAGAGCTCGCGCGCCGTCTTGTGATAGCCGTGCTGGGTCTTTTGCTTGTCTTCCAAATAGGGGTGTAGACTCAAAATGTATTGTTACTTCAAAAGAAAGAAGGCAAAAAAATATGCCTGATGACGAAAATCCCATACAAATATCTCAAAAAATTATGAAGCTACAACCGTTTTAATGTCGCTTTTTAGAGTGAGAAAACGATCGCGAACCGTTACTTCAAGATCCTCGAGCGTCATATTAAAAAACAATCGTTTCATATGAAGGTGCGTTTTACGGAAAAGGGACAGAACATACCCCCTCTGAAAACTTTGGATACTTATAACTTATTATATACTTGATTACCTATATAACCTATTGCGTTGTTTTTTTTCCATTTGACTACATTTTAAAAGAAAATACTACATTATGGTTATTTTATTTAGAGTCTACACCCCTATTCTCGATTCTTGAGCTAATAACCACTAACTTCGGAATTCGAAAATATTCGGGCATTTCTATCTCTATCGCACTAACTATACTCGACTGACAGGGATGCAGATAACTTCGAGTTTCGGTCTTCGTGGTAGCGTCGCAGGTACTTTGGCAGAATGCGCCGAGCGCGTGCCATTGTCATTCAAAAAAAACAAATTCGTGTTAATTATATTGTTCAAATTTGTTGATTTCATTTATTGAAATTACGACATAAAACGACATTTGCGCATATAAGTTCTCATATCAGAATCGAATATTTTTTTATGGTTTATATTTTAGCATTTGTCTCGTAAAGGTCTATCGTAGACGGGATTTAAATTATTAATAAGTGAAAGGCAAAGCAATTCCGCCATTTTGACGAAAATTTGACGGTTCTTATAGCTGACAGTTGGAGCAGCGTTTGATTTCAATAAAAATAAATGAAAAATTAAATGAAGTCGTATATTTCGGAAAATTAATTAACTGTCGCAGTCGGATAAAAACTATTCTAAGTTGCAGCTTAGATAATAATGTACCTATATAAAATGTTCCATATTTTTCCGTTCATGGGATGCTGAGAACATTCGAACCGCGCAAAGCTTAGTTTCAAACTGGCTGATTCTTTTTTTAATTTAGAGATTTATTATAAGTGGAGATTACATACCTATTTGACCTGGTTGGTTGACCAAAAAGTCCCGGCAACGAACTCTTATATAATTGGCGTTATTATTCTATCGTTCTCGACACATAAATGGATTTTTCACAAGTCGAGAAACCGTATAACGCCAGCTAATATGGAACAAATTGCCAAAGTATATGATTTTCATAATCTTGACAACCGTTTAACATCAGAAGAAGATAATGTGCAAGATTTTGAAACTTTAATTCCAGTTGCAAGTTGTTCAAGCTCTTGAATACATTAAACAGTTTAGCAAAGAAGTAAAATTTATTTAAATGTTATACTATAAAATCATCATTGTAAACCGTATTGCATTGCAGTTGTCGTCAAAAATTATATTAATTTGTGTAACTAGTAAAATATGCGATGTTTCAACAAACCTAAATTGTTTACTCTATACACGTTCATACAATAAAACGCAAAGGTGATATATTATTGGCCGGCACTGCAATATAGATTTATCGTTCAGTTATTCATTTATTCAAATAAAAAATATACAATGACGACTCCACTGCATTACTTGTGCTAAACTGCCACCAGAATCCGAACCCTACGCATAACTAATAAAAACTGGCCTTTTGACCAGTGTTGCCGTTTAATAAGACTTGTGAAATCGTAGCTTCGTGAAATGGGTCTCAGAACCGTATATATCTTAGAACCAGAATGCTTAAATGCAGCGTTTTAAATGTTTGTTACACATTTCAATTTACGTTACAATTTAAAAGGATAGATAGCTCTCCTAGGAGATATTTCGTTGGGCACAAAAAACAAAAAAAAGGCTGCTTTTATGTTAAAGGCGATTACATAAAAATACACATGTCAGTGCATAATTTTAACCGATAAACATAAAATTAAGGCCACAAAACGACAAAATCGAGCCAGCCGGGTCGCGCGCATATCATACTTCCATATTTTTATCGCTCGGCGGGGCCGTAAAGATGAAGCGCAATTACATGATCAGTTTAAAGTGAAGTTATTTCTGAGTGGGCCAATGTTCATTATACTTATTGAGGAAGGTTTTCCTGAGTTCAGAGTTGCGCGCTTGCTGGTCCTTTTCTTTGCTTAGAGTTTCGACGCTCTGGCCCACGCAGAGGTCGCCCTTGAAGTGGATGATGACCACTTGCGTGTTGAAAGTGACGTTCTTATCAGGGTTCTGCTTGACGTAGCTGGCGTAGCTCGTTGGCGGTTCGAACTCCATGTACGGTAATGTATGGTCGTCTGCTGAAAGGAATTGGACTTTAATACCTAAAAAATCGGATCGTAATTTATGATGTACAAAAAGCTAGCACCATAATAGGTTTTATAGCAAAAAGTACCAAAACGTCGCGTAAAACATGACCAACCCAACCTATCATGCTAGCTGCCCAGGTAACCGCGATCAAATTTCCGTCGGGCGATACCTAGACACTTTGTCGCGTGATAAAACGATTTGTCACGTCATGGTACCTACATATCACAGAATACAGTGCAAAATAAACTATAATCATGTGATAGATATAGATGCAAGAAGGGACAGCTAGCTGAGGAAATTGACCCAACTTTATCTAGCAATAGCGTGATAGCAAGCGTAAGCGTAGGAAATAAATAGTTGTAGGAACATCAACAGCTTACTTAGCTGCATCTAGAAGCTGCTGTCGCCGCTGCACTCGGCCCCGCAGCGATATTCCTTCAAGCTTGCTGTCCCACTCGCTCCATGAGCTACTCCCAGACTCACGTGTGTTGTACTCGTCGTGTACGGAGTCACCGGTGCACTCGGGCCCGCAGCGATATTCCTTCAAGCTTGCTGTCCCACTCGCTCCATGAGCTACTCCCAGACTCACGTGTGTTGTACTCGTCGTGTACGGAGTCACCGGTGCACTCGGGCCCGCAGCGATATTCCTTCAAGCTTGCTGTCCCACTCGCTCCATGAGCTACTCCCAGACTCACGTGTATTGTACTCGTCGTGTACGGAGTCACCGGTGCACTCGGGTCCGCAGCGATATTCCTTCAAGCTTGCTGTCCCACTCGCTCCATGAGCTACTCCCAGACTCACGTGTGTTGTACTCGTCGTGTACGGAGTCACCGGTGCACTCGGGCCCGCAGCGATATTCCTTCAAGCTTGCTGTCCCACTCGCTCCATGAGCTACTCCCAGACTCACGTGTGTTGTACTCGTCGTGTACGGAGTCACCGGTGCACTCGGGCCCGCAGCGATATTCCTTCAAGCTTGCTGTCCCACTCGCTCCATGAGCTACTCCCAGACTCACGTGTGTTGTACTCGTCGTGTACGGAGTCACCGGTGCACTCGGGCCCGCAGCGATATTCCTTCAAGCTTGCTGTCCCACTCGCTCCATGAGCTACTCCCAGACTCACGTGTGTTGTACTCGTCGTGTACGGAGTCACCGGTGCACTCGGGCCCGCAGCGATATTCCTTCAAGCTTGCTGTCCCACTCGCTCCATGAGCTACTCCCAGACTCACGTGTGTTGTACTCGTCGTGTACGGAGTCACCGGTGCACTCGGGCCCGCAGCGCCCGTCCTTCAAGATGCTCCGCATCGACAGTTTGCTGATCGCCTGCTTCTCGCTCTTGCTGTTTTGCTCGCTCTTGTGCTTGTCTATGTTGCGGAGCAATTTCTTCATCTAGTAAATAATGAGAATCGTTAAATTCATGACATGACATGCATAACGTAGGCTAGGCTGAGAGCTAGCACTGTAACGACTTAATATTAGGCGAGCCATTCATACCGGGTGTGAGTGGTAGTTACGAAAAAATATATTGGAAGTCTGAATTCATTTAAACACAAAATTAACATGTAAAATATGTTTAGACTCAGATAGTCTAATCAGCACGGCTATCACAAGACGGCGCGCGATTCGATTTTTCTCGCACTTTCTAAGTATTCTGATAAGAGAGAGGCGGATAGTGCGAGAAAAATCCGAGAGCTGGCGCGCCGTCTTGTGATAGCCGTGCTGGGTCATTGAAGGAATTGGGGCCTTTGTAAATATCTATAATTGGCTACTTAAATTGTATCTGATATCCATAGGTTTACACTGAAGTCACGGGAATGAACAGGAATGAGGAAGAACCTACTTTACTGTCGTAGATTATTTGAACATGTTATTCTCCGTAGCTACTGATGCTGTTGTATACTAGAGTCTGACCAGCGAGTCGTGACAGTGAAAAATGGAGGCAAATTTAAAAAAAAAGCGGCCAAGTGCGAGTCGGACTCGCACATGAAGGGTTCCGTGAAATAAATTGCGGTTTACGATTTATGACGTATTAAAAAAAACTACTTACTAGATCTCGTTCAAACCAATTTTCGGTGGAAGTTTGCATGGTAATGTACATCATATATTTTTTTTAGTTTTATCATTCTCTTATTTTAGAAGTTACAGGGGGGGGGGGGACACATTTTACCACTTTGGAAGTGTCTCTCGCGCAAACTATTCAGTTTAGAAAAAAATGATATTAGAAACCTCAATATCATTTTTGAAGACCTATCCATAGATACCCCACACGTATGGGTTTGATAAAAAAATTTTTTTTGAGTTTCAGGTCTGAGTATAGGGACCCCTAAAACTTAATTATTTTTTTTCGATTTTTGTGTGAAAATCTTAATGCGAACCCTAAAAACGCATGCTGGTAACACGAAATGTATGGAGGCGTCATAGGTACTTATAACTTACAGTTTATTTCATAGGTAAAATTGTTGCCATATAAAGCGACTCGCTGGTCAGACTCTATATCACCTACTTATCCAATAACGTAATATTATATGGTATTGGTCTAGGGTAGTATAGCGTTCAAACTTACCGTTTTCGAAATCTTCTTCGGTGGATCTTGATATGACTTCTTCGGTTCTCCAGGATCGCTTCCAACTACATACATCGTGTTTTTAGGTATATCGTAGTCCGAATGTACCGAAGCCTGAGCTTCCACCGGCTCCATCGTGCGCCCCGGACCCGTCGAGGACTTGCTATTAGTGGGTACGTATGTGGTTTTCTCTGGCGGTTTAGACACAGATGGTTTCTTGTTACGGGTCCTTTCTTTTCTTTGGGTTGACGAATCATCTTCGTTGGACAAGCTCTCTTCTGACGTGGAAGGGAAGACTTCGTTGAGACTGATGACTTCGACGTTGCACTCGTCTAGGTTGGCAGGGTTCTCGATGTCGGTGACTTGGCACAACTGGTCGGTGGAGTGAATGCTGATGAAGGACTTCTGACTGTAACACAGCGCAGAGTCTTCCGCTGTGCCATTTGATTTTTTTGACACCGTTACTGGAAAACGTGTAGAGAAACCGTGTGGCAATTAGTTATTTGAACACACAATCAGCACAAGCGCGTGATGCGAGAAAAGGCGCGACGAAGAAAATTTTTATCAAACATGTCGTGTAGACTTTTGTCGTTAGTCACGCGCGCTGGTGCTACCCTTGCTGAGCTGTTCACAACGCTTCACTCTCACCTCAGCCGAACCAGCGTAAGTCAGACGGGTGGCCATCTAGTTGCATAACAACTATTGTCATAATATCGATTGTCATAACACTTTACGCATAAAGTTGGTGCTCATATATATTGTTTGGCATAAATTGTCCTATGGCGTAATTGTTCCCTGTCATAATTATACGGAGTCATAATTGGTTTAACCATAATGTAGAATGTAATACATTTATTTAGTCATAATATTGATTATTATAATTATTTTTTGTAATAATTGTAAATGTCATACATTTATCAAGCAATAATATTGATGATTATAATTATTTTTAATCATAACAATGCCAAGATAGTGGTGTATAAAGTTCAAGTTTTCACGTAGGCAGTAGGGAACAGGGACTTAGTGGCAAAACTGACTCGGATCGCGGATAGGTTAGAAGATGAAAGCGGGAGCAAAGCTCTCGCTATTATCGTCTTCGAGGTTATTTTTTTATAAAAGAGCGGAAAAACTCACACAACCAGGAATATTTGGTGTGAACAACCGTGCAAAATATCAAATACTTAATAAATAATAACTCGTAGAAAACCATAGGCGTATGCGTATTTCAGTGTATGCGTTTCGACAGTATGGTTAATAGTATTTTTCACAATCGTGTTATAATAGAGAGCTTTTTAGTCGAGTACCGTGTTTAGGCCACGAAGCTTGCTGAGTGGCCTAAGTAAGGTACGAGATTAAAAAGCTTGATTATAACACTATTGCGAACAATACTTTCTGTACGAGTTCATTAAAATTAATTTTCTACGAGTCAACTGAACTAATTAAACAAACTCGATACTGTTGAAACGAAGTGCAGCCTATCGCTCGTACGCTCGTTGATATCTTAAAAGACATGAACGAGCGTACGACATCAACGAGTAAACTCAATAATCAAAGCGATTCAATTGGTCCAATTCATCGTTCGATTCGATGGTTCGGTAAAGCAGCCGCGTGATTGGTCAAATTTATTTTAGTTTTATTTTAAAAAAATTTTCGGTTGTCTGGAGCGTATCGACACAGTTATTTCGATTGTTTCGACAGTAACATGGACTACAACTATGAAAAGAGTTACGTTGCAGTATTCTCTATGAAATCTTAATACACAGATTTTAATCGACGAGTACAAAAATAGTTTTATGAGCAACCAATCTACCTATGTCCATTATAAAGTATGCTTAAATAATTTTATGCGCAATACACATTATTATGGTTCAAAACGTTATGCGCATAAATGTATGACTATATACAATTATGCGTAATGATGAGTATGACGAATCCACGTATGCCTATCAACAATATGACTTTTAAACTTTATGCAACCCGACCCCTACTCAAGTCAGACCTACGATTACGGATTTCGACGTTAAGGTGTACCAGGAGTTAGCGTTAAGGTGATGTACTTAGAACAAGTTGTGAATAGCATGTTAGGTGGGATTCTGAGCGTAACTGTTGTGGTCGCAATTGAATTGGCTTATTTTATATCAACACTGCTGGATTCTACCTTTGTACCTAGTGACAGCACTGAATACACCTTTGACCATTGCATTGCAACTAAATATTCGATTCTTACCTGCATACGTGCAACTCTCAGACGCGTTGCAAGGAATCACTTCTCCTACAAAGAAACATAATAAATAAAAATGGCAAGTGACCACATTCTAATTCATCGGTTATATAGTTGATATCACTACCTTCCTCCCCATGTTTGTCTGTGTGTAGCGATAATTTACTTATATCCGGTAGTTTGCGGGCATTCTTCGAATATGACATATTTTAACAACAAATTTCAGATTGTGAACTTTGTCAAATGACTTCTCATTTTTTTCTCTTTATAGTTTTGACATTCCATATTTAATATTTTCATCGATGAGAGGTGCGTACCGTTTGGTGAAATGAAACCAAAGAGTATTGAAAATAAAATTATTATTTCTTTTTATAAGTACGAGTTTCAATCGAACAATAAAATCATAACAAAATTATTTCATTGAAGTAAAAAAACAGGGATGCGCTCAATCAAATCAATTAAACACATTTTAATAACTACATGCTTGTATATACTAATTATAGCAGTATTGTATCTATTGTAGCTTCTAGATGTAACGGTCTATTTTCTATAAATGAAGTATTACCATTATTTTATTATTAATCAGATCGGGGTTCTGACAGATATAAGGCAACGGGACACCCTGCAGTCTTTACTGAATTTATTCTAAGTCTCGACGGGAAATTGTTAATTCAGGAAGTAGCTGGTTGGTGTAAAAATTTAAATTGACCAACAACATTTTACAATAAGTCTGATCAGCCAATCGTAGCGGTACAAAGTAACGGAGAAACACAACCTATCTCTTTCTTAGCTTTATCCATAGGTACCTACTATTATTATAAAGAAGAAAAGTCTGTGACACTTTACTAGCTTTCTATTAAATTGCAATGTCCAGTCGCCATCACATACATCGGAGCAAACAAGCAGCTCACAAACATCGGAACACACCTCTATTTTCAAGGCATTAGGGTGCATGTGCCGATATTTTTGAACACCTATAGTGTACCTATGTATGTGATGGCGACTAGGCATTATGTAGGGGGCATTTTTACCTGACGTATACAAGGGACTTTCCGGAAGGAATAGGTTATATTATATCCTTCGGGTTTGCCTGCGTTCTTTGCAACACGCGGGCGAAGCCGCGCCGGCAGCTAGTAGGTAAATAAAGAGATGGATGTATCGCCAATACTTCCTTCTACATTGGCTAGTCAGTTTTTTTTACATTTTACTGTACAGTCAGCATCATAAGTAGCGACGCAAACGAAGACGTCAAAAGTCTTTATTCAAAGGGAATAAGAGCTTTTGACGTCTTCGATTGCGTAGCTACTTTTGATGCTGACTGTACGTATAGACACATATTTATTGACTGGTATTTGTATATGTAGGCACTTTAGTTTGAACGTTATATTCTGAGCAAAACTTACGCTGCTAATGGTCGATATAAAATAACCCACCAGTCATCCTGTTTGCAATTTGAACTGTACAACTAATGAAAATTTGATGCGTTTATCCTTCAAGTCTTTGATCTCACAATCTATTTTATTGACAAGACATACAGACGCCCGATACGTCCAAATACACCGAGTTAATATAAGTACATATATAATAAATAAATAAATAAATAATAAATAAATAAATATTACGGGACAATCTTACACAAATCAACCTAGGCCCACGGTAAGCTCAGTAAGGCTTGTGTTGTGGGTACTAGGCGATGATATATATAATATATACATACATATAGATACTTATATACATAACATCCATAACTCAGGAACAAATATTCGTGATTAATACACAAATAAATGCCCTGACCGGGATTCGAACCCGGGACCTCCAGCTTCGTAGGCAGAGTCACTACCCACTGGGCTACGGAGGCCGTTAAAATATAGTAATTGTTTACTGAATTATCACTAAACTTCTATATTAACCGACCACAAGACCACAATAAGCTGCCTCCTGCAAGCAGAGGCGGATTAAATGTTAGCGCCCTAAGCAAGTACCTCAACGGGCACGCGGCCATAGATTATAAATTATTACGAAAAAACTTTTACGCGCCCCTTTAGGAGACGCTACACGGGCCAATATCGGCCGGACTGCATGCACCGCGTGATTCGGCCCGTGTGGATACGTGTCGGAAGCACCGCGGCCAGCCAAATCAAGGGCACTCCATACCATACTAGATAGATTGTCTGTGACCTTGCTTGGCCATCCGCCGATATCGGCCCGTGTAGTCTCCTTTTGGAACCCCGCGAGCGTACGTACGTGCCTAGTTTGCCTATATGGATAATCCGCCTCCGCCTGCAAGCCATTATAGCCCTAAAATAGACGAAGTAAAGTTCATTTTAGTCTTATGACGAATGAGGTGCTTCTAGAGACATCACAGTAGATAGAAAACATTCACTAAAGGAAAGCTATCTTATGTTACGGAATACAACCCTAAATTGGCAATGATTGAGTACACTTGACAAACCACAACTTACGAATACAAGTTTTACAGACATTCATCAAATGATTACGTTCCAGGATATAGGAAGCAGGATTTTATGGTTCTTTATACGATCGGTATTCGTTTTTTTGGACTTTGCGCTTTCTGCAGTAGAATTGGATTCGCTGAGTGCATTTTTAAAAATTCGTTAAAAATTGAACATAAATAACACTGGAAATATAAAACTACCAGCGTGTTCCTCTTTTCGAGTCGAATACAACAAGGAGCTAGCCAAATCATGGACTTGGACCTAATAACCGGATTCCTGACAACTGTTACACGCGGCGGAGTGTATGGCAAATTGCTATGGGGATGCGCCTTATATCCCACATTACTGATTTATTATTTACTAGCTGTTGCCCGCGACTTCGTCCGCGTAGAACTTATACTTAGAAAATATAATGCAAACAAACTTCTACTTACCATCTTAAGGGATGAATTCCGAGGCAAAAACTATTCTATATCCTTCGAAAGGTCTCAAATTATCTCTATACCAAATTTCATCTAGGTACATGGATTTTATCCAAACTTTCACCCCCTATTTCATACCCTTAGGGAATGATTTTCGGGATAAAAACTATCTAATATCATTCTTCCGGACTCAAACGACCTTTATATCAAATTTCATCTAAACGGGATTCATCCAAATTTTCACCCCCCATTTCACCCCCTTAGGGAGTGATTTCCAGAACTAAAACTATCCTATGTCCTTTCCCAGGACTCAAGCTATCTCTATACCAAATTGTATTAAAATGGGTTCCATCCGAATTTTCACCCCTAATTTCACCCCCTTGGGGGGTGATTTCTGGGGTAAAAACTATCCCATGTCCTTTCCCAGGACTTAACCTATATCTACACCAAATTTCATCAAAATAGATTACATCCAAATTTTCACCCCCTTAGGGGATGATTTCCGGGATAAAACCTATTATATGTCCTTCCCCGGGACTCAAACTATTAATATACCAAATTTCATCTAAATCGGTGCAGCGATTTAAGTAGCTCCATACAAATTTCCACCCCCAATTTCAGCCCCTCAGATATAAAAACTACCCTTTGTCCTTCCGCGGGGCTCAAACTATCTGTATACCGAATTTCATCTAAATCGGTTCAGCGGTTTAGGCGTGAAGAGGTAACAGACAGACAGACACACTTTCGCTTTTATAATATTAATATGGAAGTATGGATTATTAGTATGGATAGTATGGGTTCTTTCCGCTTGTCTTCCAAATAGAGTTGTAGCTGTAGACTCACTTTAAAAGAAAGAAGAAACGAAAAACTCATTCAAATATCTCAAAAAATTACGAAGCTACAACCGTTTTAATGTCGCTTGTTAGAGTGAGAAAACGATCAGGGACCGTGACGTCACGATCCTCGAGCGTCATAGTACAAAACAATCGTTTCATTATAAAGGTGCGTTTTGCGGAAAAGAGACCCAACAAACCCCTCTTAAAACTTTATACACTTATAACTTAGTGATTACCTATACGAGTATAGCATTTTGCGTTGTTTTTTTTTCGAGATAATACTTACAACATTATGATTATTTTGTTTAGTGTCTACATCCCTATTTTCGATAAGATAAGATAAAATAAGATTTCTTTATTGTCGGAACTGTGTAAATTTAGTTGTTTTGGGTAAAATAAAGTCCAACAGCTTGCCCATTTCGGACGTTCAATATTAAACTTAAAGCTAGTCAAATATACTAAAACAATAACATCAATAGTATTTCCAAATAATTTTAACCATATTCACACATAAAATATTAATTTAGATCTATCCGACATCCGTATTTTCTTTTAAACCACGAACTTCGGAATTCGAAAATATTCGGGTATATCTATCTCTATCGCACTAACAAATGACAGGAATGCAGATTATACGAACTTCGAGTTTCAGTTTTCGTGGTTTGGCTGAATACGCAAAGAGCGCGCGCGCGTGCCATTCAAAAAAACCAAGTTTATGTTGTTCGAATTTGTTAATACATTTGTAGAAATTACGCCTTAATTCGACATTTGCGCATATAAGTTCGCATATCAAAATCGATTAATTTTATATTTGCTTTTGGTACCTATGTGTCTCGTCAATGTATATCGTAGACGGGATTAAAATTATTAATAGGCGAAAGAAAGGCAAAGAAATTCCGCCATTTTGTCCGTAGTATTGCTTATTAGTCTGTGATTTTGACGTTTCTTTTAGCTGACAGATGTGGCGGCGATATACTTTAAGAATAATAAATGAAAAATTAAATGAAGTCGTATATTACGGAAAATAAATTAATTGTCGCAGTCGGATAAAAACTATCCTAAGTTGCAGCTGCAATAATAATGTACCTATATAAAATGTTTCATATTTTTCCGTCCATGGGATGCTGAGAACATTCGAACCGCAGAAAGTTTAGTTTCAAACTGGCTGATTCTTTTTTTAATTTAGAGATTTATTATAAGTGGAGATTACTAATCTCAAACTAAATTAGATTTAATATTTCAGAAACCATTATAGAGAGACCTTAAGCAAATTACCCAAATTGTAGGGATACTTTAATTATACTGGCAACACTTACGCACACATCTTTAAAAAAAAATACTTTGTGGTTCGTAACGTGGCCTCTGCCTTATTCTTTGCTCTGAGCATACCTTTTCGTGTTTTCCTCGGCACAGTTAAAATTCTTTTTTTGACACAGAGGCCATTAGAAGCGAAATTATAGTTGACTACCCTCAATCAATATAATACATTAACAAGAAGAGAGAACAGACTTTTGACAAGTACCTACGAAACGAAATATCAATGTCAATAAACCAGTGTTCTAGCCCCCATATACTTAATAAAATGTCCAAAATTGCTTGAATTTGGTTACTATCTATCAGTGGCGGAGCGCCCATACAATACTTTACTTTATACAAACCAGTACTATAGAAATAACGATTCGGTTAGCGTCCCGTTAAAAACAAGTATTGTATTGCTTTATTGATTTTCTGGAACGTAAATCATATGATCAACTCTATATGCACTTGCCTATGTATAACTTAGCAGATAACAGCCTAGCTAGCATGGTCTTATAAAGCATTCGTCCTTCTCACACTTACGTACTTGCTAGCAAAAGACAACTTTCTGACCGACATAACGCGATCTTGCTAGCTAGGCATCGCTTATCTATTCCTATTTTGCTGTCAATGTCCTACCAAGAAACTAAGTCCTAGCGAGTACCTGTTTCACTAAAACATACATTAGTGTAAAGTTTATATTCTGTGATTTTTAGAATCTATTTCCAGAGACTGACTAGCCTTTGGGTGGCAGTGGACAGAGTTAACAATATTCGCCCTTATGTATGTAATACAAAAGCTATTATTGCATATGATTACGACATGATTAGTAAAAAAATCGCATTCCGTGTAAAAATTAAACTGTATAGTCTTATTTTTCTTTGTGATGAACATTTTATTTATGAGAATTAATAATACCAGCAATATACTCTCATGAAACGAAAACGTGCAAAATCTAACTTAACTACAATGTTATCCATTATATGGATATTGACTAACACTTAATTATATCCTGGCAGCAACTCAACTATCCCCTAATCAAAATACTAGCACATAATTTTGTCAACATTCATTGGATATGGCCAATTTTACAATCACTCGAGGAACATGCAAGATCAATTTTTATCTATTTCTCCGTCGTCAAATCATCCTTAACGCTTGGGAAATAAGAGTCATCGGAAAGTGGCAGTCCTACGAAGCCGATCTATCGTCCAGTCTTGACAATTTATCTATGTGCAATAGAATACTTTGACGGACATTCACTTTTCAATGATTCTTACGGCTCGGCTGCGACTCATGCATGCCGCGGTGGCAGATACAGTACCGGCCAATAATATATCACCTTTGCGTTTTATTGTATGAACGTGTATAGAGTAAACAATTTAGGTCTGTTGAAACATCTCATATTTTACTAGTTACTCGTACATATTTTATTATATAAAATTTTGACGACAACTGCAATGCAATACTGTAAATTTACGCTGTAGCCAGCATTTACGCTGAGTTGTGAGTCACAACTCAGCGTAAATCATGCTATGGGAACTTAGAACTTAATGCAAATCCAGTTTCTTATTGAAAATACTGTCACCTACTTGATAGCCGGCGAACTCTCTGAAGCTGTAGCGATTGCTAGGCTACGCTGTCAAGGTATTTCGAAATTAGTAGTCTAGGGGTACAGACGGCGGTATTTGGAGTCGATGAGCCGGGGTTCAAACCCTGCGAACGACGCACTTTTTGTATGTTTTAACTATCAAAGAAAAGTTTTAAGTATCGCATACGCAGAAGAGATGGCGTCTGTACGCAAGCATTAAATGCCTTCTCAATTTGGTCGAGTTGCCTGTCTATCTCAGTATGTATATTGTAGTCTTTGGGGTAAATGCTCGCTACGGCGTAAATTTACAGTATTGCATTGCAGTTGTCGTCAAAATTTTATATAAAATATGTACGAGTAACTAATACAATACGAGATGTTTCAACAAACCTAAATTGTTTACTCTACATATACACGTTCATACAATAAAATGCAAAGGTTGATATATTATTGGCCGGTTCTGTAAGCAAGGATCGGACAATCTGATACATAAATACCTACACTTTGTCGGCGGCGTTGATGTTGAGTTGTATGGAGGCGGACTCAATTAAATCTTATTTATAAAAATCCCGGTATTTCTAAACTGGCTACTTTCCTAAAAAAAAATATTAAGTCCTTCAGTTAGATTATCTAAAAATATTGGACAAGTATTTTTTATTTTGTCAATCAAACATAAAATGACGAAGATATAGTCCGTTAAAGTTCCGCGTGACGTCATCGTCACATCATCGGACACTTTTTTGCATAGTTTAGCACTTTTTAGCAACAGACGTCCGTCTAAATAGATTTATATTTTTTTTACCCAGGAAAAGTACCCAATTAACTAATTAGTATAAAACGTGTGTGACCGTCGGGCTACAGATAATTGCGAAAGAGTGAGATAGCAATAGTGTAGTGGTAGTTCTTTTGAGGATCGTGGTTCATTCGTTGCAGTACTTTACATTACGGAATATTCAAAAATAGCCATAAACTACTTCCGAGGCTTACATCGTGACGTTTGACAAATGTAGTCCTGGAACGAATATTATTAAAATTATTTTTCGGGAATATGCCAACTTTAGGCATTTATGTATACATGCGATTATCCGTACGCTGGCCATAAGTGTGAGCGAGAGACCAGTGATCTCGCTCACACTAACGCCGCCACTGGAAGTCGTGGACCCTTAGAGCCTTCGCATTGTACTTAAAAGCCTCGTTCGACGCGTCATCGCATCACCGAGCGGGTAAGTATTCGCTATACGGAGCGTTTCCTCTCTGATATAGAAGACCGCTTGCGGCTCTGAATACTGCCCGAAGACATTTTCCGTTTAGTGTCACCATTGGAAGTGCTTGGCGCGTTCTTGTTGTAGCCAGGGCCCGGATTGTTGATTCTGTTGTTGAGAGTGGAGGTCTTTCTCCTGACGCACGGGGAGGCCTCGACGTTGTTAAGCTTGGCGGTGTTGGTCTGAGGTTTTTGTTCTATGATTACCGGTTGTTGGTATTTCCCTACCGCGTTCCAGTGTTCGCGCTGCGCTTTCAGCGAGTCGCGCATTTTTTCTTTGGCTTCGGCGTGGTCCGCTAGCATTTGGTTAAGCACATGCACTGTCTGGTAGAGCGCTACAGGGCTTAGGAGACCGAAATCGTGCAGTGAAGACATGTGGAGGATAAAGTTTCTGTATAAATTCTTTTCTAGCAGTTCCTTGCCCTTCATTTGGAGGAACATTTGGCATGCTAGCGGGATCTGGCAGTCGCCGACGTAGTTGTACTTCATGACGTGGAGGTTCCACATCTTCATGAGTTCCTTCTCTCCCTCGTTGACGTCGGTGAACTCGTCGATCATCATCATTGTCTTCTGTTGCAGCCAGAGAGGGTCGGTCTCGTTCTCTGAGTCTATATCCAGTTCGTTGGGGTACACTGGCAGGCAGCTGATAGTGTGGTGGTACAATCTGTAAGGAAGATTGCTAGTTTGTCATTTACGTAAGGTTACCAGAGGATTGATCAGAATGTCAGTAGCTTTTTTACTTACTTGTGTACAGTGAAAGACGTGAATATGTTAGACAGAAGTCAAATACAATAAAAATACTCTTTATTGCACATTTCCATATATGAAACGAATACAGAACTTGAAATATAAAAGTAGAGGTAAACTGCAGAGGTACTACTTATTGTTACATGCTTTGTGGAGACTAGTACGTGTAAATAAGGTTGCTGCATCTCAAAAAATCTTTTAGCCCTATAAACTCCGCGGGGCTGTGTCGCTGTGATCGCTAGCGAGTGGTACAACGGTTATGTCCTGTGACATAGCATTGTCACAGTTCAATAAAGGGTCACTAGTAAGGTATAATCTGTCTCAACCAGCTCGCTATCATTTTTTATTTAATACAAATTCACGGCATTACAGTAATACCAAGGCACTGTGAAACTAAAAATAATACACAAAAGAAACATATAATAATTACACGGAAGACGGGTGCATCAATCTTCTTATAGAACGTCAAACATTCATCACACACATCTATCCATCGGCTAGCAAATACATCACAGTTTGGTGCTGATTCAAGCAACGAGTTTATAAAGTGCAATCGTCCAACTCAAGGCCTCTGATCGGCCCTTGTAAGGCTACTGCATCTTCAACCAATTAATGAACAAATAAACTGACCGATTGTGCCCCGTGAGGTACGGCCTCTGCGCCTCGACCAGCTCGCTATCATCCAGCTCCAGGAACTCGGCCAGACTGTGTCTCTGCGGACGCCGACGGGCCCTGGGCCTCCACATGAGCACCCTGGTGAGGCTGGTGCGACGCGTGGGCCCGGCGCGCGGGCCGCCGCCGAGGGCGCGGCCCTGGGCGGCGATGAGGTCGTGCGGGGAGCCCGTGTAGGAGCCGTCGTACAGCTCGTTGATGGACACGTCGATGCGCGCGCCGCCTGGGATGGGCTGGAGGGAAACGACAATCATCAATCTTTGTGGGCTGTAGACATTCAAGTTTCGTCAGTTCGCGTATTTATCGCCCTTGCCTTCGGCTCGGGCGTCAAATAACTGCGATCTGAGACATTCTTTATTTTAACGCCCTAGGTAAGTAATGTACTATACAGGGGTGCAGTTCTGTTTTAGCTAAATTAATATTATAGTTACTTACAATAGGCACTTAGTTAATAGGGTTGGGGATACCAAATAAAATAATCAATAATGTTGCAGTCGAATGGACAAAAAAGTAACACAATAGTACATTACTTACCTAGGGCGGTGAAACAAAGAATGTCTCATATCGCAGGTATTCGCAGCCGAAGGTAAGGGCGATAAATATGCGATCTGGGGCTTTCTTTATTACCTCCCGTGGTAAGTACACAGTTTTACGTCTCTCCCTGGCCAGGAAGTAGGATTATCTGCCCACGTAGTGGGCGGTAAATCTAACTTACGGCCTGGGGTGACGTAAAATAATAAATAATCACTAAGTTATGTTTCCGAAGTTATAAGAGGGGGTATATGCTGTCTCGTTTTCGCAAAACGCGCCTTCATATGAAACGATTGTCATTTACTATGACGGTTGAGACCCGTGACGTCACGTTTCTCTCTCTAACAAGTAATATTAAAACGATTGTAGCTGATTTATTTTTTGAGATATTTAATAGTACATTATTGCCGTGGCCGGGAAGGCGGCAATTGCAGGCTGAGTATTTTGTTTAAACGGACGAGCTTGCGAGTCCGTTTAATTATAATACGAAGCCTGCAATTGCCATTCCGGCTGAGGCTAATATAGTGCTTTTCTCAAAAATGGGGGAATAAAAAAGACTAAATTGAAATCAAGCGTTATTATTAAATACAAATTGAGGATACTGCAAATTACAGTCTCATATCATAATAGTTAAAAGAACCAAAGTTCGCCCGGTCTTTGGATCAAAAAACCATAGTTTATTAACACAAAAAAAAACTCACGAAGTATGTGAAGTTGAATCTGGAGTGGCACAGCTTGAGGTGCTTCAGCAGCGAGTAAAGGGACCCACAGTCCAGCGAGCACCAGGGGCAGTGCAGGTCATCACAGGCTTCTGTCTGTTGCCGGGAGTTGTTGTTGTACAGGAACTGGTAAATTATCTGTTGCCTTTTATTTTCTTCGCTTGAGTCCTTGGATTCTAGTGTACAAAGCGATATTCAATATAAATATTTTGGGGACTTACACAAATCTTCCTATTCCTTAGTAAGCAAAGCTTGTAATATGGGTACAAGGCGACAATATACATACTTATACAGATAAATACAGATGCAGGTTGATAAATATATGTAGCGAGTCCGTGGACATATATGCCGATTCACTACCTACCTAAATCCGTAAGACCATTTATATTTATTTACAATGCACTTGCTCTGAATGTGCCCCTTTATATCGTTCACCATAAACACGGGAAGTGGTCTATGCCAGCACGGCGTCGCGGAACGGGAACAGCCCGTGCGGGAATGGATTTCAGGCCAATAATCCCGCATACTGTGCGATAATGAGATTTCGTGACAATTAAAATTTCACCTTTTATGCATATTTTTTTATTTCCTCGCATGATGCATTGTAAAATTGTGTATGATACACGTGCGGATAGGTAATTCCCAACTCGTGTCGATCAAAAACACTCCCTGACGGTCGTGTTTTTGGTCATCGCCACTCGTTGGGAATTACCTACTTTCCGCACTTGTATCATAAATAACTATTCTATAAAACTCAAGAGTCTAATCCGCGTTATTATGATACTGTTACGTACGTGTGCTGGCAGCCATGGCGATAACCGAAACTGAGGGTACCCGAAGATCTTCAGGCATACCCACATATCAATATATAACATGCCTTTCCCCCATGTCTTCGGGTGGATTCCAAAAGTCAACGAAAAATTACGTTTCGATCACTATGAAAAAAAACCGGTCAAATGTGAGTCAGACTCGCGCACTGAGGGTTCCGGACCACCCCGTACAATAGAAACAAGTCCACTATAATCTGACACTCACTAAGTATGTATTCACATACTTACTTAGTGCGTGTCAGTTTATACTGGACCTTATATTTTCAGTGATGGAACTAAAAAATTACGGTTTTCGCAATTTTTTCTTTATCTGTGCTATAACACGTTGCTTCGTACCAAATTTCAAGATTCTGAGTTCACGGGAAGTACCCTGTAGGTTCTGATTCTCTTGCGAGCTTCGAAAATTTGCGGCATAAACGGCTGTATCTTTTGATTGCGTTGGCTTAGAAGTTTGATTTTTTCACAGCTTCAAGGGACAGTAGACTTGAGTATTTGATATAAATTTCAGCCTGATACATTCACGCGTTCCTGAGAAAAAGGGTCTTGACAGACGGACGGACGGACAACAAAGTGATCCTATAAGCGTTCCGCTTTTTCCTTTCGAGGTGCGGAACCCTAAAAACTAGCAAGATTCGTGTGTTGTAACTTTTTTATTCATTGGCTAGTACTATGATATGAATGGTGCTTCAATCTAAACCTCCGATAACTAAATAATTTTCTTGGAATAAAATAGTACCTACTTGTGTCTAAAATAATCACCGTCTAGAGAAAAAATCCGAACCTTTAAGTTTGTATTGAAAATTGTCGCATACGCGACGTACGATTCTGATATTATTTCCGCTGTAGCTTTTCCGTATTCTCTTACAACTTATATAAAATATGCTTATAGAGCAATCCTGTCATTATATTACTTAGTAAAAAATAAATATTAAAAAATTTAGTACCAATATTCGTTAACACCGTCAGCGTAATATCAAAGTCGCAGTAGTTTTCTGTATGAACGGCAAAATGCAGTGAACGTATCCCCTCACCCTCCCTCACTTCATTTCTTTTCTAACAACGGAAGTGAGTGAACACATATGTATGCGCGTGCCGAACAGAAAAAATCGGAAGTGTCTTTAGAAAAGTCGATCCCAAAAAAACATTCCATGTAAAAAATAGGCCAAGTCTCGGAACGTTTCCACAGTAAACAGTGGTAAGATATCTCGTAGAGCCAAGTCAGGCATTCTTATTAATCTTTATTTGCTTGCTAAATAAAATTTTGTGACTTGGCAATCACACTTACATTAGGACATTTATTTAGCAGTTTAAGGTATGCAAAAAATAGTAAATGCAGTTAAGTTGTGTGATTCCCAAATTGCAGAATTTTATTTAGCAAGCAAATAAAGATTAATAAGAATGCCTGACTTGGCTCTACGAAATATCTCACCACTTTTTACTGTGGAAGAGTTCCGAGACTTGGCCTATTTTTTACCCGACTGCCGAAGGAGAAGAGGGTTATTACATGGAATGTTTTTTTGGGTCATATTATCTCGTCCCATTCTACAATCTTTATTGTAATCGTCAATTCATAAAACTATTATTACAGTACTTACTTATTTGCAAACGACTTAAAAATAAAATAAAATCCCATTAGTTTTTCGTTAAATTCTGTATTCGTCACTCCTTTTTCGTCTTGTTTCAGAAACAGATAAATTTATTCGTGACACACTAGCAGATTACATAGAAAGAAGTCAATATATGCCGTGTTTGCTATCACTATCTTTTTCAATAAAAATATACAACCTGTCCCTGTCTTAATGAGTTTTATTCGTATTTCGTCAAGATCTTACTGAGACTCATTCTTTGTTTGTCTTCCCCAATTTTTAGTACCTATCATTCACATTCTAAGTATCTTTAGTCACATTCGAAATGGGTCACGCCTTGGTGTTGTCAAGTTTCAAATTAACAAACTAAAGATGCGATTGATTTTGACGTGTTTAGTAAAGTGTTAATAAAACTAAACCAAGAATACAATATTAACAAAACGAGAGCCAACTTATTATGTAACATATTGGGTGTTCCTATGAAATTGGCGTTTTTTTCACAGATATTATTTTGTACGTAATTTATTCATTTCTATTGCAACTTCCAAATTATTTTTTAATTTCATTATTAGACTATGTAACAAAGGTTTTAAATACAAAAAATAGGTTTGAATTTTTTATTTAGTGTTTCAAATTAAAGCTTGAAAACCGCCCTTTTCATGTGCTGCCGGTTAAAGTGTTTCAATTACGTATAGTTTTATGATGCGAACTATTTTTAAGGAATGAAGATATGTGTAAAGTAGCTTAATAGTATTCTATATTCCTACCAAAATTTAGTTTGCTTTGAATTTGACATTGCTGAATAATCCGCAAAATTCAATGTATGAAAATCACAGTTTTCATAAAATTCTCCATACACACCGCCAATTTCATAGGTAAGGACCTAATACAATAAAATGTAATGGTAAATGTATGAAAATAAATGACAGTGTTGGATTTGATGTCTTAAGAGGCTGACAAGACCAAATTTGTTGAAATTTATATTATTTAAGCAGTTGTTTAAGAAAAACTATTTGTTCTAACACATCAAAAAAAATATATGTTAATATTCATCATATTTCCAAGACCGTAGACGGTCTCGAAACATAATTGGATGAAACACACATTTTACCACTTTGGAAGTGTCTCTCGCGCAAACTATTCAGTTTAGAAAAAAATGATATTAGAAACCTCAATATCATTTTTGAAGACCTATCCATAGATGGCAAAAAACGGAACCCTTATAGATTCGTCATGTCCGTCTGTCTGTCTGTCCGTCCGTATGTCACAGCCACTTTTTTTCCGAAACTATAAGAGCTATACTGTTGAAACTTGGTAAGTAGATGTATTCTGTGAACCGCATTACGATTTTCACACAAAAATCGAAAAAAAACATTAAGTTTTAGGGGTCCCCATACTCAGAACTGAAACTCAAAAATTTTTTTTTCATCAAACCCATACGTGTGGGGTAGCTATGGATAGGTCTTCAAAAATGATATTGAGGTTTTTAACATCATTTTTTTCTAAACTAAATAGTTTGCGCGAGAGACACTTCCAAAGTGGTAAAATGTGTCCCCCCCCTGTATCTTCTAAATAAGAGAATGATAAAACTAAAAAAAATATATGATGTACATTACCATGTAAACTTCCACCGAAAATTGGTTTGAACGAGATCTAATAAGTAGTTTTTTTTTTACGCACGCACGCACGCACGCACGCACACGCGCGCGCGCGCGCATATAAAAATTCTTGTTTATTTTGTTCTTCTTACTTATCTTACGACCTCTAACAGTTTTTCCGTCTCAAAATAGCTAAGACTCTTTAGCCACCTTACAATTTTGGATTTTGCTTCGCGTGGAGTACTATCCGATATCATGCAGACCTTTACCACTTTATTATAAATAAAAGGGTGCAAGAAATCTAATAATAGTTTTTTACTTACTATTTTTTCCTTCCTTCTGCTGGCTACCCGAAGGTCTCTCTTTCGTTGTGACACTATCCTTCCTAGCACCGTTGGTTTCCGTCTGCTGGTAGAGCTTGGGGCGGTTCACAAGACCGTTTGTGGGCTCCTGGCTCCAACTCAGCTTCAGTTTCAGGAGAGGTCTTACTTTGAATATGTCGAACGGGTTTATATCTGTGTGCATGTCGCTTTCCTGCAAAAATATCATCCAAGTGAATGGAAGTGTGTGACGAGATGATGGCTTTCGGGGAAGTATGGAAGAAAATACATACTGAGCCGACCATTTACTTGGAAATGGGATAAGGGCAAGTGAATGATGAATCTGTGAGAGTTGATCCCCGTTTGTCAGGAGATTTGCTTAAACCAATAAAGTCTGCAATAGACTATCATACAGTAAGATTGTAGGTGCCGCGCGCATAAACATCCGCCGCCGTTAGGATGTTTCAGATATTTTTGCTGCCTTTGTTAAGTCACTCAAATTTACTGTAATGTACGTGTGTTTTACTTTTTTTCTTAGAGTACTTATTTAGATTTTGGTTTTTCCTGTTCAGAACCATGAGCACTCTTGATCCCGATAAAAAAATCCCCAATTATCCTTACATTTTTTATCCATACTGAATGTCCATATGAAAAAAACGTCACATTGTGGAATATTTTTTTTTTCTTTATCGCTATCAAGAGTGCTCAAGGTTCTGAACAAATCTAAATTCTGAGAAAAAATTAAAAATCCCACATTTGAGTGAAAACTCCTTTTCCCACTGGGTCAGATGGCAGTCGCTTTCGTAAAACTAGTATAGTGCCTAAGTAATTTATCGTAATTTTTGTTGAGTAAGAAAAAAAAAATCATAGGGCTCCTTTGAGGCACAACCGACTCAGAGGACCTGCAGGGAATGGCAGATCTGTACCTGGAGGCCTCCATGTCTCCCATGTCCTGTGACGATACTGTCCAGGAAGTGGCTGCTGACCTCAGCAAGCCAAAACAATAAGGGCTCCAATGGCGGGTTTAAGGTGTGTACAAATTAACTTACAACACAATAAGGCGGCCACTGCCCTTCTGGCGAGGCAGCTAAAAGGCGACAAGTTCGATATTGCTCTTATTCAAGAACCATACATATATAAAAGTGAAATAAGAGGTTTAGGTGGAACGGGCGGAACAATTTTCCACCTGTGTCCAGGTAATAACAATAATATGAGGACATGTATCTATGTCAAAAATGGCATCAATGCTATGCCTTTACATGCTTTCTGTTGCAGGGATCTCACTACGGTGATGATCCAAAACAAGGGGGAGGGTAAGGAGCTCATTCTATCATCGGCCTACCTTCCCTACGAGGCAACGGATCCCATAACACAAATACTGCGGGATCTTGTTGCATACGGCAGTCGGGCGAACACCAACCTGATCATCGGCTGCGACGCGAACGCTCACCATGTCATCTGGGGCAGCTCAGATGTCAACAGGAGAGGAGAGAAGGTATTGGATTTCCTGGTAAGCTCTTCTTTACAATTACTGAATAAAGGCAATGAACCTACCTTCGTCAATTCTAGGCGGGGGGAGGTTATTGATATAACGTTGGCTTCTAATAACACTAGTAGCAAAATCAACTCATGGCACGTATCTGATGACATCTCCCTTTCGGACCACAGATACATTTGCTTTAGGTACCAAACTAGAATACAAACAAATGCGGTACGTAAACGGAATCCTAGGAACACGGACTGGTCGGCCTTTAGAACTGACCTAAAAGTGGACCTAGGAGACCCAAAAGGAAAGCTAAACTCTATTATTGACATAGAATTCGAAGCGGACAAAATAGTACAAGCCGTATACACGGCCTTCACTAATAACTGCCCGGAAAAGAAAACCCTGGCTAAAAAGGTACCATGGTGGACCCCGGAAATAGTCAAACTCAGGAGGGAAACCAGGGCAATATTTAATGACGCAAAGTCATATAATGACTTTGGGTACTATGCACAAAAACTCACAGAACTCAGCAAGGCTGTGAGAAAAGCGAAAAGGAGAGCGTGGAGGAACCACTGCGATCAGATCGAGTCAATACCGGAAGGAATGAGACTAACAAAGGCATTAGCAACCACAAAGTCGGTCCCGCTTACATCCATCAGGGACAATGACGGTACAATGACGAAAACGGGGCTAGAGACCCTTAAGATAATGTGTAATACACACTTCCCAGGCTCAGTAATACACGAGAGCGTAACAGACGATTGCACAATTAGTGCGTTGGAACAAACCACAAGTACAACAAGACACAATTGGGAAACGTCTAAAAAGGTAGTAGATCATAAAAAGATAAAGTGGGCACTTTCGACATTTCAACCTTACAAAGCCCCGGGGCCAGATGGAATCTACCCCATTCTACTACAGGAGGGCGCTACTGTACTAATCCCGCACCTTAGCAGATTGTACAGGGCGTGCTTAGCCTTCGCACACGTACCGCGTGTGTGGAGGATGGTAAAAGTAACCTACCTACCCAAACCGGGTAAGGCGGATTACAGTGAGGCCAAATCGTATAGGCCGATAAGTCTATCGTCATTTTTCCTCAAAACATTGGAGAAGTTGGTAGATAGACACATAAGGGATGGCCCACTAAGGAGACATCCGCTGCACGAACTGCAATGTGCATATCAGCCAGGAAAGTCAACGGAAACGGCACTTCATCTGGTAACAACCAAGGCTGAACAGGCTATAGAGAATAAAGAACTATGTCTGGCGGCTTTCTTAGACGTGGAGGGAGCGTTTGATCGTACCACGTATAATGCTATTAGCGAAGCAGCTGCAAAACATGGTATAGAGCCGACCATATGTAAATGGATAGGCAACATGCTAAATGGCAGACTGATAAAGTCATCTCTTTTAGGGGATGAGATAATGGCCACGGCCACAAAGGGATGTCCACAAGGTGGGGTACTTTCACCAACTCTATGGAGTTTGGTGGTGAACTCACTCTTGATAGAACTCAATAAAGGTCCCATCCACACGGTAGGATATGCTGATGATTTAGTGATACTGGTTAATGGGAAATTCCCAAGTACGGTATCAGAAATCATGAACAAGGCACTGAGGGAAGTGGAGAGATGGTGCGACTGTCACCAATTATCCATTAATCCAGGCAAAACTGTAGTAATACCCTTTACTAGGAAAAGGACCCTTCGCGGAATACAGCAGTTAAAGCTGTACGGAAGGGTACTAGAAATGTCCAATGACGTGAAATATCTAGGTGTCACACTGGATAAGGAACTGAACTGGAAGAAGCATACAGATCTCACCATTACAAAGGCCCTGAGGGTATTTGGAATGTGTAGATCAGCGTATGGCAAAACATGGGGACTGAACCCCAAGGTACTGAAGTGGATCTATACCATGATGGTGAGACCCATAATACTGTACGGTAGCCTGGTATGGTGGCCAAGGACTTTAATGAGCACATGCAGAGAGGCCCTGAGAAAGGTGCAGAGAACGGCATGCATGGCTATAACAGGGGCGTTTCGTACCACGCCTACAGCGGCGCTAGAAGTCCTACTGGACCTACCGCCACTTCACATGGTGATTAAGTCAGAGGCGCGCAAATCGCTCTACAGATTAAGAACTCTTGGACTGTGGAGCGATAGCAAGCCGAAAACTAAGCACACAAACATGGAGACTGATGGTTTCTTAGACAGAATAACAAACATGGGAAGCGACAAAATGCTACCCAAGTATGTATTCCACAGGAACTACACAACAAAAGTTCCAACCAGGGCTGAGTGGGCCGAAGGTCTAGAACCACCAAAGTCTGGTATCGAAGACAGTATATGGTACACGGACGGATCAAAAATGGGATCCGGTACGGGAGCAGGCATTTATGCAAATGACTACAGTAGTAGTGTAAGCATGGGTAGTTTGGCAACTGTCTTCCAAGCGGAGACATACGCCATAATTGCTTGTGTACAGGAGAATATAGACAGGCGAACCAAAGGGCGGACTATCTATATACTCAGTGACAGTCAAGCGGCCCTTAAAGCGCTTACGGCGCCGAAAGTGGACTCTAGACTAATTTATAATGGCGTCCAAGCACTAAACAGACTTGGAAGGCACAATAAGGTGCAACTAGTTTGGATACCAGGGCACAAGGGCTTCATCGGCAACGAAAGAGCAGATGAGCTTGCAAGAGGGGGCTCTACAAATCACTTTGTAGGTCCAGAACCATTTGTGGGACTCTCGCAGGGGACCATAATATCGGCCTTTAAAGCCTACGCCAAAACCAAACACCAACACGAGTGGAGGAATGAGGCTGGCTTAAGGCACTCTAAGCTCTTCATAGAAGGAGTGGACTCGGGCTGGACCAGAAAACTCTGGAAATCCAGTAGGAAGCAACTCAGAATCATATCTGGGGTGTTCACTGGTCACTTCGGGGTCAAGGATCTCTTGGCCAAGATGGGACTATCTGATAGTTTAGACTGTAGAATGTGTGGCGAGGAGGATGAGACTATGGAACACTTATTGTGTGAATGTCATGCCCTTGCCAGACAAAGAATGAACTACTTTGGTAACGGTTACCCGCAACCAAAGGAATTCAAGGTGCTCCCGGCGAACTGCATCATCCGCTTTGTGGAAATGATGGAGCAAGCCTGGAAGCAGGTATAAAGGAGAGAGCAAATGCACAAAAGATCCCACTGGGTCGAAGTGCATCCGAAAGGGCCCTCACCTAGATAAGATAAGATAAAGATAAGAGGCACAACCGGGAAATTTCTAGGAGGATTATATTAATATATTAGAAAAATAATAATAATAGGAGGATTTTGTATATCCAACAAGACCAAAAATAAAGGGGTTTACAGGATGGTGGTGAAAAACTGCACTCTTGGTACCCACCTTATTCTTGAGGACTTGATGAAGTAGAAGAAAATATATAACAAACCTTGATAGTATAGGAATAATGCTAAAAACACGTTTTTATATGATCAGCATGGCGTGGAAATATAAACATGACAAAACTGGGTCGAAATCACTAAGTACTTCTTAGTGGCAGTGTGCTTTAAGATATGAACTTACATTAGGAAAGGTCTCCCATTGCGCCATCAATGCCTTATGCGGTGACCTGACCAAGGTCGCACTCCGCCCGCCCGGAGTCACATCATGCAGCACCAGATCATACTCTCCATTAGTGAGCAGGCAGCGGTTATGCTTATCGTAAACTATCAGCTCACTGCCATATAGTTTACTCCATTTGCTGTCAGGTGAGTTGAGGTGTTCCGATGACTTCAGGCGTTTTGTGGATGGTTCTGTTTATTTAAGATTAATATTCACAATTAGGTCTTCCTGTAGTGATTACTGATTAGTTACCAGGCTTGCTAGGCCAAATTTGGTTTTAAAGACCCTATTGCATTCCTGACAGTAAAGTCGCAGTCTGTTGAACAGAGTGCGCGGCAGTTCCAACACATGTTTGCTGAGCGCCTGGACTGCCCAATGACAAAACACTGGGTAAAGATCATCACTGGCCAAATAAAGTAATGATCTTTGCCCAGTGTCGCAAATATGTATGTAATATTAATTATTTATGTCGCTTTATTATTATTATTATTTCCTAATTGTAAACTTCCTAATGTGAAAATATGGGTTTTTGCCTGAATTAAATCAATTTGATTTTATTTATTTATTATTTAAAGTGCTGTGTAAGCGTAGCAGGGCTTAGGCCTCTCTTTGCATTCCTGCTAAAATAACCTTGTTAAGGTGCTTATTAAGTGGCTCACAGCTCCCAATGACCTTCGTTCTGTTACTGTCCCTATTAACAACAACGAGGTTTACCGAAATAATATCCATTATTTACTTCAAAACTTACAGTTTTCGAGAGATATATATTGCACCAAACTTTGGCAGTTTTAGGCCAAAAAAACAATTTTTTGGACGTAACTTTTGTGAAAATGTGTTACAAATAAAAATCTCTCATGGTTTGTTAGAGGAGTCAATAGGGAACAGTTACATGTAAATCTATTATATAAAAGTGCATAAACAACATACTAATATCGAAAACAGAGCTTTTTTGGACCATGTTTGAATAAATAATAAACATATGTAGGTACATTTTTTTTACTCTCATGCAAATGTATATAAAGGATTGAAGAACCGATTAACGTTTGTGCCATAAATATATCTATTGTTATGTTATGACAGAGGAATATCAACTCAAAACTCATCGAAACTAGTCAACTCCTTAAATATTATGTGAAATGCAGAATACATATTTGTTGGCTATGTCTAGCTTACAGGGTGTATACGAATTTTGTATTGTGCTATTGCAAATGCATTGCTGATAACAATTATATAGCCAAAATAAACAAACAACAGACCAGTATTTAATTATTAAGGTATTTGAAATGATGCGTGTGAATGAAGTTGATACTAAATAAATCATACAATTGCAATTTCCCACTGAAAATATTTTTGGAAATGAACTGGAACATGAAATAGTAATTACCATGGCTAAAAACATAATTTTGAGACTGCATTTGTGTCTAATTAACGTGACTCTTTACGAACATTTTATACGGACTTGTGTCAATTAGATGCAGCCAGCACAAATCTGGAGAATGACTGTTTCTTTTTTTTTTAATTTTGCTTTGACTACGTCATTTCATTAAACTACTACTCCTACCTTTGAAATAAAACGTTTATGTGACTGTACATATGAAGGGCATTAAACATGAGCTCCAGCGAGTTTCATAATTATGTACAGTTACATACACTAATTTATCTACCCACGTTTTATAAATCCTCAATGATGTGTTCGGGAACCATTAGAATAACCGCCATTGCACCTCCATGGCCGACTAGATTTCAAAACATGACCAACTAGATTTCCATAAGAACATTGATAATCTATGTTATTATATGTAGCAATTTGTACTTTTACTTACGAAATAAATTTATTTATGATTATGATTTATGATTATGATTTTTCATACATCATAATAACACTGGCACAGATAAAACGCTGATGTTATGTTAATGGTTGCAATAATGGTGGTCATTATAATTATATGGTTTCCGAACACATCATAGAGGATTTATAATATGGGTGTAGATAAAACAAGTTCTTTAACACCAAATTGAGCTCAAATAATAAGAAAATTACCTTCACTATCCCCATTCATGATTTCAGTAGTGCTGGTGCTGCCATTAGGGGCGTTTCCTGAGTTCCTTGTCACTGTTACTTTAAGCATAAGCATGTAGGACTTGACATTAGGCCCCTGCGAGGGGCTGAAGGTGACGCTGGAGATGCTGACGGCTGACGCCATGGTGGGTGGCTCAGAGCTGGATGGATTGAGTGGCAGTGAGCATGTGCCAATCTAAAAATGTAAGGGTAAAAATGGCTTATTTGTAACTTGTATTCAATGAAAACTCTATTACTGGGTGTAAAATATAAATGACTGACTAAAAACAACTTTTTTCATGATTTTCTCTCCTTACTGAGTGTTGGACAGACTGGCCTACTACCGATTTTGGCAGCAGTTGTACATTTGATTGGGTTCATTCTTTAATTTTGATGGAAGGCATCATTTTAGATTAAACTTGAATTCAATCTATAAATAAATATCTATTAGACCGCCGCTTATAAGACCTTATGACAACCGCTTTAGCCTAGTTGGTAGTGACCCTGCCTACGAAGCAAGAGGTCCTGGCTTCGAATCCCGGTAAGGGCATTTATTTGTGTGATGAGCATGAATATTTGTTCCTGAGTCATGGATGTTTTCTATGTATTTAAGTATTTATTTCTCTATATAAGTATCTATATCGTCGTCTAGTACCCATAGTACAAGCTTTGCTTAGTTTGGGACTAGGTTGATTTGTGTAAGATTGTCCGCAAAATATTATTATCATATTATATTATTAGGGGACAATCTTACACAAATTAAACTAGCCCCATAGTAAGCTCAATAAGGCTTGTTTACATGTCAATTTATGAACACCCACTTGTCACTGCACTGCCTGCTGGAGTCAAGACTGCGGCCTAATACTTCACTATCAAACTCCCTAAGTCACTGCAATTTGATCAACCCCACATTTTTCAAAAATATGATATGAGATATTTTAGAAAAATGTGGTATAACATACTCTAACCATGCCTAACAAACTATGGTAGCATTTTGCTATAGGACATAGATATATGCATGTGCCTTATATTTATAATCACAAAATTAATTCACTGAACTTACAGACACTTCCATGACATCAGATGAGCTCTCTTTCCTCTTCTTATGACATATCTTCAGCAGTAAAGTCTCCACTTTCACTTGGTAATCTCTGGGGTCCACTAGGCTTTTATCGTAAAACCCCAGGAACGTAAGGGTCATGTACCCTCCTAGACTATTTGGCTGTAGCTCAGTACTCTTTTTCAACGTTATTTTCTCCAGCAAAGAGCTGACCTTGAAGCCCACGCGACTTTTATTGCTCCTAGACATCCGCCGCTTCATGTACGACAATGTTCTATTCAGGAAAATCGGCTGCAAACAAAGAGTCCTGTATTTTCTAGAAAAAGTGCATCGTATTTGGTGTTCTATTCATAGCATCGTAAAGAACTTACCGATAACATATTACGAGTTCGAAGAAATCTGTATATTTGTGTCGGTTCTGTAAAACACAAAAAAGCATTATCTAGCACAAATTATTATTCATCACTGAAAGCTTACTATCTAACACCGAGACTTACTTTCAAATGCTTGTAAAAACAACTCATGGTCGGCTTGGAGGTGGTCAATTTTAGAGTTTTTGGTAGTTTCATTGTCTTTATCGCGCTTTTTAGGGGGCATTTCTGCTTAATTTGATTAATTATCAACTAAACCGCCAAGTTCATCGGTTATCGGTTCGTTGACTTGCCTAACATGACATTTGACAGGTGGTCGACATCGCGGGCGAGCAGCGGGCAGCGTCAGTGCAAGCATAGACATTTTGATTTTTGATAGTTTGTTCTCTTAGGAAAAGACAAGAAACCGAGCGTGTGGAAGTTTTCGATTTAATATACTTGTATTAGTACAGTTTTAACAGTCACTATTTAGATTTAAAGCTCTCTTTATTTTGTACTGTATTTAAAAGGGTGTATATTAAATACTTTCAATATCATGCTTCGGGCTTCATGTGTGTAGGCTTTATAAAACTGTTTGAGCTTCCATTTAAACCGCGCAGAAACCTTGTGGCACGTCAAATTATATACTTTTATGGGAATGTCAAATTGTCAATTTGTCAAAGCAAAAGCCAACTCGCTAAAGTCGCAAAAGGCAATATATATTTCAAAACTATTTTATAAAATGTGAGATAAATACTATGTTGCATATGTAAAAATGCTAAAAGTGCCCCCCAGAAATAGATTTATAAGAAAAACAATACGGAGTTTACAAAAACGTGCCATAGGCGGCGGATTAAACAGGGTTTTGCTGAGACAATATAATTACGTTTGCAATTACAATAATGAAACGGCAAAGAAAGCTTACAACAGAAAGTTGGTGGTGGCGATAGTTGTAGTATTTCTATCAGTAGTGATAAGCGTGAGTGTAGAAAATAGCGTTTTAAGTGCGAGATGTTTATTGGCTAATAATTACCTTGTGTGGGAAGCGACGAGGCCGCTCGCTGAGTGCGCGTATTGCTCTAACGTTACGAAACCTATTATACTGCGGAACGTCTCCCGGCGGGACTTCGCGGTAAGAAACCTATTCATGTGGCCAAGGCTAAGAAAATATTTTTGGTAATTTGCTTATTGCCTAATGACAGCAAGTAAATTTCTAGATGCTATTATAGTTTCCGCAAATCTAATAGACGGCTGAAGTCGTAATGCTCCCTCTTTCACACTTGCTAAGACTGCAAGTAAGATAAAGATAATGTTATGCCACTGGTCCGTGTGTGTTCTGCAGTTACTACATCAAAGGCACTGAACATACTGTATGCGGTTTCATGTATGATGGTTATTTAGGCACTAAGCAAGGAAGTGGAGCCAATTGCAAATATGGCCTAACTCCTGTTTCTGTTAGAAAGATTATTCTGAATATTTTTTGTTGCAGAACTATGCATATTTATCCAGACCTATCATTGTGAAAAATGCCATAAGCCATTGGAGAGCTACAGACCTAGATTTTTACAAGTTCAAGAGGCTATATGAAAATACAGTGGGTAGCTATGAAAGTGTTGATGAAGGATGTCAATTTCTAAACTTCAAGACAGATCTTTTTACTTTGAAGGAAGTTTTCAATATGCCTGATGCAAGGGCTAGAAATGAACCTGGACAGAAGCCCTGGTACGTTGGCTGGTAAGTATAAAAAAACAATAGTTCAAAAGGAAAAAACAGTCACTCTTATAAATATCTATCATCTTTACTACAAACACGTTTTTTTATATTTTTTCAAGGTTTTGTAGTTATCATATAATATGCTATACTAATTAGTGGTTGTTGGCACTGCACTCTGCAGCTTGAACTGTTTGTGTACAGACATGACATTGTATGTGTCCTTCGCACTGAAAGGGTTAATAAAACATTTTTTCCACAGGGGTAATTGTCATCCAGATATTTTAGCCAAAGTGAGACAATATTATGACATACCAGAATTCTTACCTGAAGATGCAGAATTTTCAGCAACTGAAAATATATTCTTTGGATATGAAATGGGAGCTGTTATGCATGTAATATATTATTCTTTATTGCTTTTCTTTTATGGCTTTATAATAAGAACCAAGTTTTTATATAGTGTACGGTCAACCAATTTGATTCCTAGGCCACCGTAGAACCCTGTCATTTTAACTGCTACATAGCAACGCAATAATCCTAGTTACCCGTATTGACATAGCATTTACAACGACAAGGTTCTATGATGGCCTAGGAATCAAATTGGTTGACTGTACCTTTCTGTTGGAGTATATTGTTTAAACTGAATTCCTAAAAAGTCTACTAAAGTACATGTTCTATTTATAAGCTGTGATGTCATATGAAGTCTACCTTTAAGGTCCATTATATCCAATAAGATGTAGTCCTATTCCTATGAAGTCTATTTTTTTTATTTTATTGTATTAATTGTATGCAGTGGGTTTTTATGTAGGTAGTGTACCTTTCAGTTGGACATTACACTGTGGTTTTATATCAATTTTACTGTTAAAACCCTCTAATATTTATTGGTTCTTATGAAGTTTACCTTTCAGCTGGACTATATTTCAAGACTGATGTGGCAGGGACAAGTGAAGGGTGTCAAGAAGTGGTCCATCACCCCTGTGCCTGAATGTGATGATGTTTGCCATAAACTCGAGTATTATGTTGAACCAGGAGATATTGGTAAGATCCTGAATCTAAGGGTAGATGTACTGAAACAGTAGCATTTAGCTAAAATAATAACTTATCATTTTTGAAGCACCTTAATTATTTTTGCCATTTTACAGTGTTTTTGGACACCAGGTTGTGGTACCATGCCACCAGTATCCCCAAAGGCCAATTCTCCCTGACTGTGCAATCTGAATATGGGTAAATTAAGGACCAATTTAATTAAGTCACTTCTAAGTACAAAATAAGCATTCTTTTCTACATATCGACATGCCAAATTTTTACAATGTTTTTGTTTACAAACTATTTATTACACTTCCTAGATTTTTCTTTTGTAAGGTGCCATTTTTATGTAGTACAACTACTATATTCTGCCAAATTAGCTTTAGGTATTTGCAATATTTTGTTTGTGCAATTTACACTTCTCTTATACTATGAATAAATTTTTATAAACTTTATCCAATGTATTTTTATTTAATTTAGGAATGTTGTAGGACTTTATTTTAATTAAAGACATTAGTAATTTAAAACATTGTATTTTCTAATTCTAGGTTCAAAAATTTTCAGTGAAGGATTGGCTTGAATGTGTACTTTTTAGTAAGAGCCACTAACAATTAGGATACAAACACTAAACATCAATTAGAAAAAAAAAACAATAGCAGTCCAATGGTTGCAATAATTCTGTCCAATCCTTCACTCAAGTGACAGATTATTGTAAAGTTCACATAAAGAGATCAGGTTTGAAACTCGAGGGCACATAAGCTCATGGATGCTCACTGGAGCAGCATGTCATAAGATTTTTTTCTACTGGCATCATTATACAGCTCACTCACTGAACCCAAATGCATGAAATGCAAACTTACAATAGCAATAAATAATATCTCATTTGACCAGATAAATGCCAGAACTTGAATGGACAATTTTAATTGACATGGCATTGTAATATCACAAAAGAAAAGGTACATTCTTGGTACCCAGTGTTGGACATATATATTTTTTAAATATTGCAACTGCCCAAGTGGCTTGGGAAGGTAGACAGCAACTGGACAGAGCTATGAATGTACGGACAGATATTTAGAAAAATTGCCACACTCCCAGCACTGCATCCTTTATCGCTTCTATGTACTGAGCAGGCACCCAGTACACCCAATACCTGGAAGCTTCTGTTGGTCCTAATTGAAGACCCTGGAAAATCAAGGTTAATGTTAGTATACATGGTAAGTTTCACTTTAGGTAAGTGGATGATATCACATTATACTTACCATAATGTGATATTCTTCATGATCTTTGATAGGTTCAGATGTGATACCTGAAACAATTAAAATAACACTTTCTATCAATATTCATACATAGGATGTACTTACAACCTTGTATAAATGTTGGTCTTATGCAAAATTGGTAATTGTCAAGGCAATACAACAAAACAGTACATTTCACCTGAGTGAACACATATAACAATGTACTAGATTTGTTTTTTTTTACCAACTTCAAAAAAAGGAGGTTCTCAATTTGTCTGTATTTTTTTTTTATCTGTGTTTGTTATGCGATAACTCGGTAATTTATGAACCAATTTGAGTTTTTTTTTCTTTGTTTGAAAGCATATACTTCCAGATTGGTCCCATTGTCACCAAAATCCAGTTCTGATGATGGGATCCTGGAGAAATTGAGGAAACTATTCAAATTTTATAGATAAACTTGAAGCAATTTGGCTACTGATTTGAAGTCCGTTAAAACTTTCTTTTTAAAGTACAATTATTTAAATCTTAATTTAAGGAGCTTGGAGGAATTTAAGGATTTTGGAGTTATCCCATCAGTATTAACATACTTTTAATGGAAGTCATGGCAAGTTTCTCGGTGCGCTCTTTTGTGCCCAGCCACAGCTGATCCTGTTCTGGCTTGAATGTCAACCGCACCTTGCCGCCGTGTTTATTTAGCATCCCACTTAAAGGCACAGGCGGCAGTGGCTCCTGAAACAATTCCAATTGCATACATTTAATAAACTGCTGTCCTTTTAGAGCGCTTTCTCACATAGGCATTTTTGTCACGCGACTGTATCGCCTCTAAGCCATGCTGCAGTAGCACGACTCGTATCCATACATATTTAAGTAGCGTGACTTAGAAGTTTTACAGTCACGCGACAAAAACGTCCATATGTGAAAGCGCTCTTAGAAACAATGGTTGTCGTAACCAAGGCCAAGCCCTTTCTGTATGATATTAAATTATTAATGAAGAAAATCCTTGACTCACCTTAACACCCTTGAGTCCCGGCATAACATCAGGTGGGATGCCTTTATCCAATACTTTCCTGTGAAGTTTTTGGTCACACAAAGGCTCCTTACTTGACTGGCCACTACTAGCTTTTTCTTCTAGTATTTCCTAAGAAAACAAACATTCACATTAGCAGTCTACAGCTGATATTTCCAATAAGAATGTTATGGTTATGATACATACCTTTGGCGCACTCTTTACAGCTAAAATATCATCCATTTTAGACCCAACCAGCATGACTTTCCCCCCTTTGACGACTCCAGCTTGCCTTAGCGTCTGGTCGTTGCGCGCCATGCCTTTTATTATTAACTTTTGTGCGTGTTGTGGCACTCCACATATTCTTTCCAAGTGGGCTTTTAAGTCTAAGACGGGCGCATCATATGCGAAGGTAATGTCATGTTTACCTTTGTTAAAGACTACGGTAAATTCGATCTGTTCAGGGATCTCGCAATCCTCCTCAACGGACTCGGACGTGCATGCGCTGCTCTCCGCGGGAGCTTCCGTCTGTGGTTTCTCAGAGCTTGATTTACATTCTAACGCAGTCTTTGTGCCATTCGATAGTAAAGAGTTGGAATCACAATTTTCTGTAGAATCTCCCTTTTCGGAAGCTGGTAAATAAGAACATAACGTGAGTTTGCAATTTTCTAGAACAAAAGCTCTCGATGCATTTCAGTAACAAAGAAACTGACTGTGTTTATAAATGAACGAGACGTCTAAAGACTTACCAATACAATCCATAATTTATATAATATTTGTAAATGAATAAGAATCACCAGTATATTACAGTTGTTTTGAAAAATAATTAAAATAGAGCTGACCGAATGACATAAAGCAACAAATTCTTTGTTACCACAGATTACTAATATGTAGCAAAGAGAGAGAATATAAACCATGGACATATATAAACACTACGTAGCTTTCGTCCGTCACCATTGCGGTGCGTTCAGAACCTCAGAAATCAATCTGAGGGCCTACCGCCAACGGCATTCGAAGTTTTCGCTCTCTGTCGTACTTAAGTACGAACTCGCAAGTCTGACAGAGAGAAACTTCGAATGCCTTTCGCGGTAGACCAACTGTTTTGTTTTGTGTGCAAAGAGCTATCAACTGACTGATGGAACCAAATAGTACTATGAATATATAGAGATAGAGACGTCAGTCAAGGTTTTGCATGCCGCGCGTCATCTAGTTTTAACCGACTTCAACAGCCCAAGAGTTAGCTCTAGTAAGTTCATATGTGTGCGTCGAGTGTACGCATGTGTGCGTGAACGGAAATACTCACACACACATATACACTTTACCTGTACATGCATACATATTGATATATAATAATATGCCAATTCCTGCTTAACGAATAAATTAAAAATAATAAAGGCAATTTCTGAGTTCTAATATATTTTATTCGAGGAATCACAGTCAATTACGAACATGAAACAGTTATTCAAGCAGTAGGTTACATCAGTTTGGTATCTTATTACGAGTTTGGTATAATATTACTGACTTACAAGGGCATTTCTATCTACCGTTGTACCCATGTTGAATTGAAGAGTGCCAAATATTATTTTAGGTTTTTGGTATTCTTATAACTAATTCTAAGAGTAAATATATTCTGGTTTACTAAAAACTAAAGAGATTCGCTGTATTCAAAGGATAAACACGTTAAAATAAATATTTAATACGACGAGGGAGGGTTTTGATGATCCGTTTGGTTACAAATTATTTTGCATGTAGTTATTAAAAGACGTACCTAAACTAAATGTTTTACCCTTTATTGAATAGAATTAAAATCAAATAAACTAAAAACAATAAAAAAACCTCAATATCGTGCAAACTTTTCACATAAAATGGAATCTCAGGCAGTTTGGTTACGGTTTGGGTCTAAACCGTACCTAATGTTTCAATTATTTAAATAATCATTGGCATTATTGTTATATGTGATAAACAAAAAAATTTAGAACTAAAAATAACATTTAGTTATACCCTAAATAATAAATAATTAAGCTTCCAAACTCTGTAAAATCTCGAAAATCTGTTCTAAAATCAAGGGGACATTCTCAAATGGACACCTATGTAACTCAATGGACAAAGTAAAGACGAGATCACAATAGTCATACATTTGCACACAATACTCAACAATAACAAGGTACTTTGATAATCAAATTTAATTTAAGTAGCATTCTAGTTTAACATCACAAAATAGCATATTTAAAATTTTAAAATATTTAAAAAACATAGTATGACTACAAAGGTATTTATTTTACTACCAATACAGGTAACGTGTTATCATGAGAGTTACGGCGTGGGTAGGCCCCCCGCAAGGTGGAATGAAAATAATGAAGTAAACTGTGTTGGCGTTTGTACCTATGTAGTATATAAGTATATTAATGCAAGCTCCAAACTATTTTATTTATTTAGGTACTTATTTACTTATTTATTCATCCATTAGATTGATGGTTAACTCAAATTATGCTCAACATGCCCCGCTGTATCCTATTTCATATCTTGAAGCCTTATTATTTATAAAGAAAAACGAATGGGGAAATGGTGGTGGTCATATTGACTCAAACGACAGTTTCGGTTTAAAAACTTACTGCAATTTTCTCTAATGTGATCCAATGAAAATTAACAATTAAAAGGAAATTTTAATTTTAAGTTGTCTGAACTGAAGATAAGTTTTGATAAGTCTACAGTTTAGAGCAACTTAAAAACTTACGAAATAAATCGTAGAGATAAAGTCACAGAAAAACTATCTATACTCAATGTGCATGCGACTTTACCGTGTCCGTTTGGTTACGTTTGCAAGTCCGGTTATAGGTTACACGACAAATCATTTCCAAACGGACGTAACGACTTCTGTGAAGCAGAATTAAATCTATTCAAAAAAATACAAAACTAACCGCAACTGTCAACCTATGTAATTAACAAGTATCTACTTGAAACACCGTTTTATTCTATATAAACAAGGTTTTAGTTACTTTACGTTTAACCTGCATAAACAGTGAAACTAACCGGACAAAAAATTGGATAAACTCACCTGTCACAAACTTCAGCACGTAACGACGATCGCGAGTCAACTGTTTTAAATCAAATTTGACGTGACAAGCTCTGTCTATGGTCACAGTGTTGCCGGGATCAAAAATCACCTAAATGTTGGTAAAAATATTTACGCTAAGACTACGAAAATTGCGTAACCAACCTGGAGTATGTCCGAATCGTGATTTTGCAGGGACAACGTTTTAATCAAAATTCAACCCTGATCATGATGTTTTAAAAGCTATTATTCATTAAAAACGCATTGCCTAAAGCATAAACTTACCAGAAATGTATTACTTGGTGTTACCGCCTTAGAAAAATATGCGTAAAATGCCCTTCAAAAATGGAACTTTGTAGAGGGGACAGTATGGCGGGACGATTTTACCATATTTAAAAACTAGATTTTATGCAGGAAACAAGTGATTTTTCTGAATTTAACTTAATAAAGGATGCGACAATTTAATATATTTTACGAAAAAGCAACATTTAACTGGATAAAATCAACATCTTATGAGTAAATCGAAAAAAATATAAGGGGACATCCAAAAAAGTGGAGGGTACAACGGTAGATAGAAACGCCCACAATCGTCAATAGGGCATTTCTATCTACCGTTGTACCCATGTTGAATTGAAGAGTGCCAAATATTATTTTAGGTTTTTGGTATTCTTATAACTAATTCTAAGAGTAAATATATTCTGGTTTACTAAAAACTAAAGAGATTCGCTGTATTCAAAGGATAAACACGTTAAAATAAATATTTAATACGACGAGGGAGGGTTTTGATGATCCGTTTGGTTACAAATTATTTTGCATGTAGTTATTAAAAGACGTACCTAAACTAAATGTTTTACCCTTTATTGAATAGAATTAAAATCAAATAAACTAAAAACAATAAAAAAACCTCAATATCGTGCAAACTTTTCACATAAAATGGAATCTCAGGCAGTTTGGTTACGGTTTGGGTCTAAACCGTACCTAATGTTTCAATTATTTAAATAATCATTGGCATTATTGTTATATGTGATAAACAAAAAAATTTAGAACTAAAAATAACATTTAGTTATACCCTAAATAATAAATAATTAAGCTTCCAAACTCTGTAAAATCTCGAAAATCTGTTCTAAAATCAAGGGGACATTCTCAAATGGACACCTATGTAACTCAATGGACAAAGTAAAGACGAGATCACAATAGTCATACATTTGCACACAATACTCAACAATAACAAGGTACTTTGATAATCAAATTTAATTTAAGTAGCATTCTAGTTTAACATCACAAAATAGCATATTTAAAATTTTAAAATATTTAAAAAACATAGTATGACTACAAAGGTATTTATTTTACTACCAATACAGGTAACGTGTTATCATGAGAGTTACGGCGTGGGTAGGCCCCCCGCAAGGTGGAATGAAAATAATGAAGTAAACTGTGTTGGCGTTTGTACCTATGTAGTATATAAGTATATTAATGCAAGCTCCAAACTATTTTATTTATTTAGGTACTTATTTACTTATTTATTCATCCATTAGATTGATGGTTAACTCAAATTATGCTCAACATGCCCCGCTGTATCCTATTTCATATCTTGAAGCCTTATTATTTATAAAGAAAAACGAATGGGGAAATGGTGGTGGTCATATTGACTCAAACGACAGTTTCGGTTTAAAAACTTACTGCAATTTTCTCTAATGTGATCCAATGAAAATTAACAATTAAAAGGAAATTTTAATTTTAAGTTGTCTGAACTGAAGATAAGTTTTGATAAGTCTACAGTTTAGAGCAACTTAAAAACTTACGAAATAAATCGTAGAGATAAAGTCACAGAAAAACTATCTATACTCAATGTGCATGCGACTTTACCGTGTCCGTTTGGTTACGTTTGCAAGTCCGGTTATAGGTTACACGACAAATCATTTCCAAACGGACGTAACGACTTCTGTGAAGCAGAATTAAATCTATTCAAAAAAATACAAAACTAACCGCAACTGTCAACCTATGTAATTAACAAGTATCTACTTGAAACACCGTTTTATTCTATATAAACAAGGTTTTAGTTACTTTACGTTTAACCTGCATAAACAGTGAAACTAACCGGACAAAAAATTGGATAAACTCACCTGTCACAAACTTCAGCACGTAACGACGATCGCGAGTCAACTGTTTTAAATCAAATTTGACGTGACAAGCCTGTCTATGGTCACAGTGTTGCCGGGATCAAAAATCACCTAAATGTTGGTAAAAATATTTACGCTAAGACTACGAAAATTGCGTAACCAACCTGCCCAGCTAGCACACTAATCGGACATATATTTACGTTCGGACGTATAACTTTATGATTATGCCCATTTTTACGTTACTTAGCTAACATGGTAACCTCGCAGCATATATTTATGCCATAGCGTAAAATATACGTAGCAAAATTATTACATTCATTTCATTCGTTCAATAGTAGTCTATGGTTAGAAGCCCATTATAATACTACCTAATTAAAGAGTAATGATAGGCACTGCACAGTTTACTAAACAGTTGTTCTCCTGTATTAAGTTGTGTTATAATAGTTTTTTGTTTTTATTTACTTTACTCCCACCCCGCAAAAAGTTTGACGTAGTGGTTTTAAGTGATGAAGCGAGTACCAAAACACATGTAAGTTTATAATTGAATCAATCATATTTGTAAGTTTGTGTAATATATTTTATTACAACACAAGCAAAAAATCTTAATCATTGCGTTATTTATAGGTAGTAACCATGATCTAGCTAAAATTCAAAATGCTAGATCATTGTTTCAGAAGATGATAGGAGTTTTGAAACTGAAACCGTATGTGTTGTGACTGAAATCGGAGAAATCCTGCGAAAATTATATTGTTTTCATAGTGTTAAAATTTATCCGGGGTCTCGAGTGACCTACATAAAATTTCGTCCGTCAACGGTTCATATCGTCAAGTTTTATGTGCAAAATCAAGAGCATGTTAGCATTAGACGTAAAAAAATAGTTTTATGTGCAAGACATATAAATGGTCACATTTTACGTAGATGACGGTATACCATGTTAGCTCATTACGGTAAAATTGTATACGTCGGTTGTGGACATAAAACATGTGCATAAAAGTCGTCATTTTGTTAGTGTGCTAGCCGGGCTGGAGTATGTCCGAATCGTGATTTTGCAGGGACAACGTTTTAATCAAAATTCAACCCTGATCATGATGTTTTAAAAGCTATTATTCATTAAAAACGCATTGCCTAAAGCATAAACTTACCAGAAATGTATTACTTGGTGTTACCGCCTTAGAAAAATATGCGTAAAATGCCCTTCAAAAATGGAACTTTGTAGAGGGGACAGTATGGCGGGACGATTTTACCATATTTAAAAACTAGATTTTATGCAGGAAACAAGTGATTTTTCTGAATTTAACTTAATAAAGGATGCGACAATTTAATATATTTTACGAAAAAGCAACATTTAACTGGATAAAATCAACATCTTATGAGTAAATCGAAAAAAATATAAGGGGACATCCAAAAAAGTGGAGGGTACAACGGTAGATAGAAACGCCCAATAACCAAATCAAGGTACACATGAGAAAACAGCAGGTCCAAGCGATCAGCGCACTCGTAGCACACGATCAAAGACTACAATATACATACTGAGATAGACAGGCAACTCGACCAAATTGAGAAGGCATTTAATGCTTGCGTATACAGGCGCCATCTCTTCTGCGGTAGTTACAACTTTTCTTTAAATGTACAAAACATACAAAAAGTGCGTCGGTCGTAGGATTTGAACGTCGGATCATCGACTCCAAATACCACCGTCTGTACCCCTAGGCTACTGATGCCTTGTGACAATGCGGCGAATTTTGAAATACCTTGACAGCCTTGCCTAGCAATCGCTAGAGCTTTAGAGAGTTCGCCAGCTATCAAGAAGGTGGCACTGTTTTCAATAAGAAACTGGATTTGCATTAAGTTCTAAGTTCGCATAGCATGCACACGATAATAAACGATAAATAATAATTAAAGACAATTATGAATCCATTTTCAACGTAAAGCCTGCATCACACTGGCGCGGCCTGGCCGCGGCGGACAATAGAAAACTTGTCATTAGCTCCCAAATTTACTATTGCCCGCCACCGCAGGCCGCGCCAGTGTGTTGCAGGCCTTATGGTGACAGTCTGACAATGACGTGAATGACGGAAGTTTGGGCATAGACTATATTGAATAAAGTTTGGATGTTTTACGTTCCATTTCACGTAAAATGCTCGAACCGTAAATTCAATGTTCTTTTTTAATAATAAAGTATATGTAAATAGTAAGTGTTTTTAGCCGAAGCAATTGTACAACGAATATACTAATGTGGAAATGTAGTCTCAGTTACAATCAAACTACGTAAAATGGAATTTGCTTTAATGCCATACTTAGGCAGGCCTGTTTCCGCTTCCGCTTTGGACTGCCACCTGCAGACGTCGAAACAGAACTACGATAGGTCTCCTCAAACACGCCGCTATTTTGACGTTTAAACGTCAAAATAGGCTTTATAAGGCACTGCAAACACCGTGGATGGAACTGCGGCGCTACTTCAACTTCGAATCTCGAACTTCGTATATCTCCGTCTCTATCGCACTTATGGTTTATGGTACTTGAGCGTCATGGATGAAACTTTACTATGAATAAATGTCTAAATTGTTGAATAATTTATAAAAACTTTACTTTTGGGGTTATTGCAATAAATAAGTTAATTTCAGTCCATCAGTTGTAGAATTAAAAATCATAAATTAGTAAAACAATTGGTAAATCAGGCTATAGCATAAGCAGCCGTTTTGTTTTATCTGTGGTAGTGTTTCTATGGCGGCTAATTTGTAAACAAACGAGTGTGGTTTTCCAACTTGGCGTTACCAGTATATATATTATAGTACTCTTTGGGCGTTACAATCCGTGGTTTATAAGTTACAATGAGTTTCAGTCTTGACGATCCTTTAGCGGGAATACTTAGCGATGGTAGTGATGATAGTTTCTTTGATGATGATATACTGGGAAAGAAAAAAACGGCGAAAAAGAAAACTACTCCTATAGCTGATAAGAAAAAGGCGTTGTTCAATTTGGATGCTGATGACAAATCAAAGCCACTGGTTTCAGAAGACAAAAAAAAATTCTCTTCTTCGGATTTTAAAACAGACAAGCCGAAATCTCCGTCTCCAGCCACATTTACCCGAACAGCATCCAAAGAATCGATCAAGTTGCAACAATCAGATTCTAAAAGTAAATCAGATTTTGAGAAACTAAGCGTTGGAAAATCACCAGCAAAAGTCAAGATTAGCACAGAGTCACTGGACATACTAGGCGACTTGATGCCCGATACGAAAAAGGAACCAGGCAAGACTTTAGAGAGAGGTAAAAGTTCACAGTCATTGTTAGACGATATCCTCGGTGGTTCTTCTACCAAAACGGCAGGCTCCAGCCAGGCAGCAAGGCCAGTCACTGCCGCGAAGAGCCAAGAATTTGATTTTGAATCGTTCCTAGGCAAAAGTGAATCTAAGCAAACTGTATCGTCTACTAAAACTACTGTGCAAAAGCCAGCTGTAAAGGAAATCAAAAAGGAACCACAAAAGAATTTAACCAAGGGCAGCGAAGACTGGCTGGGTATTTTTCAGAAAGATGAAGATGACGCGGAAGACGATACTGATATGCCGTCCTGGCTGGCTGGTGGGGATACAAAGAAGAAGAAATCTCTGAAAAGCGAAGATAAGCCTGGACCTAAACCGAAACCGGCAATGGATGAAAAACCCGAAACTAGCGCACCTGTTGAGAAAGAAAAGGAACAGTACCCACAATTTGATTCGAAATTGGAACATTTCTCTAAGATTGTGACGAGTAACAGCGTTCTGCAGGGCAGTAACGAGGATATAACGACGGAAGGTGCGGCGTTGTACATGCAACAACAAGAAGCACAGTTATTGGTTGCTTTGCAGCTTAAAGCACAGGAAGACAAGTTGGCCGCAATGCAGAGTAAGATTAAAAAAATCTAGATTATAACGGCTCAATTACATTTCTTTAGTCGTTTTAAATGCACCAGTCTCAAACTGTTTCAACCGACTTGCGTTTGGTCTTACCTACCTATTTACGGTATCAAACCTATCCATGTAATTAACATCGCTTACGTGCCCCTTGGGACCTAACTCTTATTGCCCCAAGTTTTTCTCGATGAAGTAATGAGACAAGAATAGTTGCTGTGTTATATCACAAAAAAATTAAACTAATAGGTGTATAATAAACAATGGTACTAGGTACGATGTCTTGTAACATCCACTATTTCATCCCTCTACAGTGCGCCAGAAAGAGACACAACGCGTGCAACGCGAGGCGGCGCAGGCGCACCACGCCCAGTTCGACGCCATGTTGTCGCGCCAGGCCGAGCACCGGCGGCAGATGCAGGCCGTCATCGCGGCACACCAGGACCGCATCACGCAGCGGATACAGGTAGCGGAAGCGTGTGACCCAACACAGTGCCAGGCCTTAGACCTCAATCAGGGTCGGAGGTGCGAGATGGTCTTTACGTATTAATGTTGTTTCAACCCAACCACGTTTCAATTGACCCCAGTCTTTCCTAACATTTTATATTGATGATAGGCGTAACATATAGTTCTACGCTCTAGTTTGATGTCATGTCAACGCGCTCTGGCATCATGCAACGGATACCTACCTACAGGTAGGTATCCGTTGCCTACCTTCTGTGGCAGATAGACTAGAGGCAGCGGATATTAGCATATCCTCTTAAATAAATAGCGCTTCAAAAGCGGTCACCACCTTGCGCAAGCAAAAAAACGAAAAAAGTGATGCCACCATACACGTGGATTAGTTTCGTTTACAACTATTCCAAATTTGAAATTGACTGATACTTAGTTCCTGAGATATTTAACTTTGTGACAGACAGACGGAGGGACGGAGTCGCACCATAAGGGATCCATTTGTACCTTTTTGGCCGGAACACAGTGGATCCTCATATACTTTCGATTAAGCACAAGGCACACTTCTGGAGTTGCTAGCACCCATAGCCTACGGTTTCCGCTTACTAGGTAGGGTATCAAGCCACACGCTTATGCCACTTTCACGCTATACTTAAACAAGTAATATGAGTACCGGTAGTATAAGAAAATATTAGTTAGCATATTCTTAACCAAAAATTTGAAATAAACGTGTTTCTAGGCTTTACTAGGTTCAACTGACACAAATGCTGAAGGAATAGACGTCGCTGAAGTTGACTTACAAACCAGCCCGACTGAACGTCACGAGAGTCCGCATGCAATGGAGAAGAAACAGTTATTACAGCTGGTTCAGTCGTTGCAGGAGAACCATGATAAAGAGATAGACCTTATGGAAACTTCTTACAGGTACTTGTTGACTATCATCATCACAATCATCTTCTCCTAGCCATATTCGGCCTCAGCGACTGCTAATCACTGCTGAGAGCGTCGCTGGTGCGCCCTCAGGTGACTGCCAATTTTTGCGGCGAAAGTGCGACGACATTCGCCACACATCAGCACCCCTCCGACATAATTACCTATACTGTATAGCCACAGGTGGTCTGGCCTTTAGCTCATCGCGCTTTGTGTCGAACTCTGCTTTGTTGACTATAAGAACTATAGATAACATGGTGAAATTTTGAAATTCCGACTCAGGGAATGAGGCGTACAGATATTATGACCACATAATATTATATTATAGCTGGTGGTTGCTCCTGTGGTGTATATAGTTTACCTACAAGTTGCCTGAGTAGTGTGTATGGTATAATATAATACTTATAGGTATTAGGTACCTGTAAAATTTATGCCAAGCACAAGCATCTCCTAGCGAAATTATAATTATATTCGTAATCTCTAATTAAGTATACCTATAGTAGTTCTGAGTTGGTCAGTAATCGCACTTCCAAAATCACCAAGTACCTAAGCTACCACAAAGGTTGAATCACTGATTTTTATGACACTAGGGTACTTGCAATTTCTCAATGTTGTCACTCATACGCCAGGTCGTCAAGATATGAATCCATTTTGATTGATAGTGTGCTGTAGGTAAGTACCTATCTACAACCCCCTGACAGTTTATTCCATCTTGTAGCTGGAACCAGCCCTACGCCCTATGGCTAAGTATAACCAGCCTAAAAAATCGTAGAAAGTTATAACAGATCTTCAATTTCCTTCCAGACGCCAGCTAGCTTTCCTTGAGATATCTCTTAGCCAATCTGAAGAACGAATGAAGGATGAGAGCGATAAACTAGTAAAATTCTATTCAGAGAAATTAAATTGGTTGGAAGAGCATCATGCACTTTACAAAAAGCTGGTTGAGGATAATTTGAGTTCTCTAACGGAACGCCATAAGGCTGAAACTGAAACCTTGAGACAACAGCACGTGGATAATGTTCGTGTTTTGCAAGAACATCATGCATCATTGATGGAAAATATTAAGTAAGTTAGGGTTTCTAAAATTAACAAAGTTGTGATAACAAATCCCTATTATCAGGATGTTTCTACAGACATTAAATTTTTTAGGAACGCTGTAAAACAAGAACAGTCGTTAATCCAAGATTCTACTGGATTTTCTTCAAACTTGCAAGAATTGGTAATGGACGTCAAAGAAAGCAAAACCCACTGTATTGCGCTCGTACACAAAGTCCAAGCGCTGGCTGAGAACTCTAAACATGATAATGAAAAGAGCTTACAGATTAGAGAATCGCAGATGAATGGTAGGTAAGAAAATAATAATAATAAGTAATAAGACGATAAACATTAGAATAAAACATACCTAATTGAAGATCCTATTTTCAGACATGATACAACAGTTGAAGAAAGAAAGGGAGAATTTTGACAACGAAAAGGCAGAGAGCAGAGACATCGTGAAGATGTTGGAAACAAGATTGAAACAAATGACAACGGTATTATTAAAATACATAAGTTTCTGTAAAAAAAAATATTTTTGGTACAAGCTTTTATTGCCGACTGTACTTTTCTGTATACCGTCATTAACTACTCATCGAGACGATTCTAACGAGCCCAAACTCAACGGGGTTACGTCGGTCTCCATCATCAGATCAGCTCGATGGTACGGTCAGCTGCAGAGAAAATGGACCCCCCCTGCATACAAATGTTGGGGGGGGGGGGTTACTTTTTCTCTGCAGCTGACTGTACCATGATATTGAATTCTCATCCAAAATACCTTTACCCAAAAAATTTGCTCAATCGGTTGAAGATATCTGCTTCAAAATTGAGTTGTAAGATTCCATCTGAACAAACATAGAACAATTACATAGTTAAGAGCATACATACCTACATTGCAAGTAAATACATTGAAAGCTTGTAAAAATAGATCGGATCCAAGCTAAAAAATTTCATCTCTAATGCCTTGAATAGTTCAAATCACATTTGTATATTTTTGGTTTCAGATGATAGAGGATGAAACCGCTTCTTTAAAACAAAAGAGAATGGAGTTCGAATTTGAAAGAGCCACTTTTAACAAACAAACAGAATTTGCTAAGAATGTTCTAAAACGGCAAGATGAGGAGATAAAGGTAAAAATACACATAGAAATTAATTTTCAATAATTGCACAAAGAAACCAATTATATGCAAATGTTTTTTAGATGCTCAAAGAAGATATCCAAAAGGAATATAGGGAGAAGATTGCTAAAATAGAAGAGGACAAACAAAAAGCTACGAAAGATAACACTTTGGTTGCTAAAGAAAAAGCTTCGACACAAAGTCTTAAACAAGAAATAGAGGTAAGTAGAAATATTACATACGATTTAGCCGTAAGTTCAGATTAATAGGGTTCTACGCTTGTTGAAGTTCAAACAAGTTAAAACTGAATTGACGTGATTTTCCAGAAATTAAAGACTGATCTTCAAGCTCAATTAGAAGAAGTTACTGAAGAACGATCCAGGTTGAATATAGAGAAGCAGCAAATGCATATGGAGGAACAAAGGATATTGGCTAAGTAAGTATTTGCCCGTGGCGTAGTAAGCACCTACAAAATGTTAGTCCATTCATGTTGGAATAAATTAGATCATTAACAGATGGAATCTGAAGGTTTGGCTTGGATATTTCAGGAGTCGAGATTTAGATTTACTTGCAAAGACAGCAATAGAGAAACAGTCTCAAGCTGACAAAAAGTATTCAGAAGCTGAATTTATTCAAAGGAAATACGATGAAAGGATTCGTCGTATTCAAGAACATGTGGTATCTTTGAATAACAGAGAGAAGCAAATAGCTAGAGAAAAAGTAGCACTTTCGAGAGAAAGACTCAATTTGCACAATGAACGAAAGGAAATGGAGGGAAAACAGCAGTGTTCTCTATGCAAATCTGTTCACAGTGCGCCTCAATACAATTTTGAATCTACATATCTACCAGAAACGTTTTTACAAATGCCAGTTTCGAGGGATTTCGGTAATACACAGATGAATTCAGCTACGAGTGCCATGACGGCAATTGAACAGGAAATGGCGCATCTAATGGGACAAAATTTTAGCATCAGACATACTCCTGGGTTGCTGAATATAAACCGTGAGCGTAAAGTAAACGATGTTAGAAATACAGATGATAGTGCACATCCAAGTCAAGTTGAAGCGGGATATTTTACTGTAAGTGTTATTCATACGTTATTTTGTAAGAGGCCATTGGGCGTGATCGGATTGATTTATGCGTTCCCTTGTCCACGCTAAATTGTCTACTAATTATGTTAAACCTTTTTTTTCAGGATTACATGGACCCCAAATTTATGATGTTGCGTTTAGATGTTCAACAAGTAATTAGTAATTTAGATCAAAATAAGACTGACCATGTAGAACCCTCAGAAGGTGACCAAAAAGAAGAATAATTTATTGTAAGCAACAATTTTCTTATGATTCGTAAAATAAAAGACTGAATTAATTATCTTTCATTTAATTTATGTCGATGACTGTTACATGCACATCTGTTAGATTTACATTATTAACCTTGTTATCAAAATTTACACAAATGCTTAAATTACCTGTCACTACTACCTAACTTACATAGCTACACTTTAAATATATCATTGTAAAAATATAGGTACACAATCTTTTAAGTAGGTATAAATATCATATTAAATATATAACATTTCAGGAAACACTGTTGCTTTCAACCAATAAGTACGCGTACGTCTCATAAAATGGGTTTCTTATTTATAGCAATCTCTTAAAGATACAAACGATGAAAACTCCTGTCATACTACCATACACACCAGTCTTTCATAAAATTGCTTTATTGTAACTATTACATATATGAATCTAGTATAAAATCTTGGACGGCTTGGCCTTGCTCAAATTCTATCTTTTACAATTATTTAACACAGATCTGCATGTTAATTAATAATTACAAACAATTACATTTTAATGAGACAAAGGAACAATATATCTATATTTTATATGCTTACCTTAACGTAAAGTCTATACAATATTTACATTTTATGCTATAAAATTTATACTTGCGTTCATGGCATGACCAAATAAGTTGGAAGAGCTCATTAAGGATTCAAAGTTCAAGTCAACAACAAAAATAATAATTTCATAATTAATTTCTTTGAACTTTACAGAGAAGTGGACAAAATAATTTTCGTTTTATCACAGTAGGTATTTCATAATTATAATATCAAACTCAATTAGATAATTTTGTTAGTTGAAATTGTCTACATCTTTAACAGTAACCAACCACGTTCATTACGAATCAGTACCGGAGTCGGACGTTATGATTTCATGTCGATGGGTTTGGCGTGTTTCACTTCGAGCAGTTGCGGGTAGTTTTCGACGATCGACAGTAGGATACCGTCGATGTAATTCCTCAGCTGGCAGTTGACTTCCTGTTGCTCCTTTAAAGCTTTCTGTAACTGTAAAAAAACAATGGTTAATCCCACAGCTGGTTAACTAATTTAATAGCTGAACGGTCAGATGGATAAAACTCTACGATGACTAAAAGGTTCAGGGAGAACCCATCGTCACCTTTCATAACCAATTTGTAACCTTTCATACTCAGTAGGTATGCTATAGGCCACCAAAATGAGCCAATAGACAATTTCTTCTTGTTAACAGATTCTTAGATAAATGGGTAAACAGTTAATATGGATTTCACGCTTAAGAGAAAACTCAAAACAAAAGAGGTTAATAGTTGGATATAAACAATATAAAACAGTCTTAAAGGTTGAGCCATCATGGCAAAGAGTTGCAGGATAAAGTTGGTTGACCCTTATTTCCCCCTGTACACTTATCAAAGTAGAGCAGCACATATCTAAAATGAACATTAGTATAATGCTACTGCTTGGCGCTGTTTCATGACATGATAATGCATTGTTAATGTTAATAAGTGGTTAGAAATGTAAACATAGTTTGAAAAAGGTACCGATTCCAATCAAGAAGCAGGCAGTTAGATGAAGGTTAATGTAGCATGCATGAAGGCGAGAAGACAACTCAGTTAGTAAAAATGCGTACCTTTTCCAACTCTATGCTGTGATCTGATTGTGTATCGCTACCATCGAACTGCAAAAACGTATAAATAAAAATAAATTGCATCGCAAATAAGGCATAAAAAGCGACATAGCGGATGCTGATGAATACACAAAAACAGCATGGCGGACGGGGCTGTTAAAATAAAGCGAACAAATTTAAACGTAATGAATCGGCTGTTGTTAAAGCGAAGGACACTCATATGGACACAGATAAGATGAAAACATAAAACATTTTCTATGAAAACACAAATGGTGTTAGGTACGTAGATAATGTTTGTGAGTCATACTACTTTAGGTATTATTCAAGACACGACTAAAGTTTTAAGGATACTAATAAAAAAGGTCTTCCTATCTAAACCAGAATAAACGGTTCGTTCACGTGTAGATAATGAAATTAATGAATGACGTAACTAAGCGGAATTTAGCGTAGAACATGATCTAGGTACTAGGTAGGTAGTTTTACATTGCACTATTGTTTGTTTCTGGAGGCGTAAACTGATATTTTTGATAATGATAACCAATCTAGACATCATCGTGGTTTATGATATGATAGTGCGTTAAGATTGCGTTGAGATGGCTTTTCAGTAAACTAGATTGAGTATGATACAAATACATTTCGAGCAATAACAAATAAAAAATGACTCTCATCAAGACTTTTAATTAACAATAAGAATCAAATAAAACCAAATCACGCATTGTCGTGAGTTATGAGTGGCAGAAAATATAGACGCTTACAATTTGTGGATTTTTGGGACGTGGGAATGTTTATATCTCGAAATGTGGAGTTTTCCAAAGTTTATTTACTCCTAAAAGGCGTCGGTCCACTGTTACTCTTTAAGTGTCTGCTAGACGGTCGCCAACACGCACCTCCGACCGGGCGACCTTGGTCCGTACCGACCGCGTAGACAGTTGTTTGCAGCAAAATTTCATACTACAGCGGTCGGTGCCGACCAAGGTCGCTCGGTCGGAGGGGCTTGTCGGCGACCGTCTAGCAGACACCGTACACTGTGATAAAACTATCGGAACTACACCCTCGCTGCTCGCTCATCGTCGGCGGTGGGACCAGTGCCTTTTACGCCCGTATTCTTGCTGTGTCGCGCACTATACGTAATAAGGGGTACCCGGATTAAAGTAATAAGCAGTGTATGTTACCTCGTCGTCGCTCATCTGCGAGAGCTCGTGGGCGAGCGAGTTGGCGACGAGCGGGCCGGCGACGCCGTCCAGCAGGCTGCGACCTTCTTCTACGCCGCGCGTCAGGATCTGCGCCTGCAGCTCCTCTTGCGCCTCTGATAGTAAGCAGTGTATGTTACCTCGTCGTCGCTCATCTGCGAGAGCTCGTGGGCGAGCGAGTTGGCGACGAGCGGGCCGGCGACGCCGTCCAGCAGGCTGCGACCTTCTTCTACGCCGCGCGTCAGGATCTGCGCCTGCAGCTCCTCTTGCGCCTCTGATAGTAAGCAGTGTATGTTACCTCGTCGTCGCTCATCTGCGAGAGCTCGTGGGCGAGCGAGTTGGCGACGAGCGGGCCGGCGACGCCGTCCAGCAGGCTGCGACCTTCTTCTACGCCGCGCGTCAGGATCTGCGCCTGCAGCTCCTCTTGCGCCTCTGATAGTAAGCAGTGTATGTTACCTCGTCGTCGCTCATCTGCGAGAGCTCGTGGGCGAGCGAGTTGGCGACGAGCGGGCCGGCGACGCCGTCCAGCAGGCTGCGACCTTCTTCTACGCCGCGCGTCAGGATCTGCGCCTGCAGCTCCTCTTGCGCCTCTGATAGTAAGCAGTGTATGTTACCTCGTCGTCGCTCATCTGCGAGAGCTCGTGGGCGAGCGAGTTGGCGACGAGCGGGCCGGCGACGCCGTCCAGCAGGCTGCGACCTTCTTCTACGCCGCGCGTCAGGATCTGCGCCTGCAGCTCCTCTTGCGCCTCTGATAGTAAGCAGTGTATGTTACCTCGTCGTCGCTCATCTGCGAGAGCTCGTGGGCGAGCGAGTTGGCGACGAGCGGGCCGGCGACGCCGTCCAGCAGGCTGCGACCTTCTTCTACGCCGCGCGTCAGGATCTGCGCCTGCAGCTCCTCTTGCGCCTCTGATAGTAAGCAGTGTATGTTACCTCGTCGTCGCTCATCTGCGAGAGCTCGTGGGCGAGCGAGTTGGCGACGAGCGGGCCGGCGACGCCGTCCAGCAGGCTGCGACCTTCTTCTACGCCGCGCGTCAGGATCTGCGCCTGCAGCTCCTCTTGCGCCTCTGATAGTAAGCAGTGTATGTTACCTCGTCGTCGCTCATCTGCGAGAGCTCGTGGGCGAGCGAGTTGGCGACGAGCGGGCCGGCGACGCCGTCCAGCAGGCTGCGACCTTCTTCTACGCCGCGCGTCAGGATCTGCGCCTGCAGCTCCTCTTGCGCCTCTGATAGTAAGCAGTGTATGTTACCTCGTCGTCGCTCATCTGCGAGAGCTCGTGGGCGAGCGAGTTGGCGACGAGCGGGCCGGCGACGCCGTCCAGCAGGCTGCGACCTTCTTCTACGCCGCGCGTCAGGATCTGCGCCTGCAGCTCCTCTTGCGCCTCTGATAGTAAGCAGTGTATGTTACCTCGTCGTCGCTCATCTGCGAGAGCTCGTGGGCGAGCGAGTTGGCGACGAGCGGGCCGGCGACGCCGTCCAGCAGGCTGCGACCTTCTTCTACGCCGCGCGTCAGGATCTGCGCCTGCAGCTCCTCTTGCGCCTCTGATAGTAAGCAGTGTATGTTACCTCGTCGTCGCTCATCTGCGAGAGCTCGTGGGCGAGCGAGTTGGCGACGAGCGGGCCGGCGACGCCGTCCAGCAGGCTGCGACCTTCTTCTACGCCGCGCGTCAGGATCTGCGCCTGCAGCTCCTCTTGCGCCTCTGATAGTAAGCAGTGTATGTTACCTCGTCGTCGCTCATCTGCGAGAGCTCGTGGGCGAGCGAGTTGGCGACGAGCGGGCCGGCGACGCCGTCCAGCAGGCTGCGACCTTCTTCTACGCCGCGCGTCAGGATCTGCGCCTGCAGCTCCTCTTGCGCCTCTGATAGTAAGCAGTGTATGTTACCTCGTCGTCGCTCATCTGCGAGAGCTCGTGGGCGAGCGAGTTGGCGACGAGCGGGCCGGCGACGCCGTCCAGCAGGCTGCGACCTTCTTCTACGCCGCGCGTCAGGATCTGCGCCTGCAGCTCCTCTTGCGCCTCTGATAGTAAGCAGTGTATGTTACCTCGTCGTCGCTCATCTGCGAGAGCTCGTGGGCGAGCGAGTTGGCGACGAGCGGGCCGGCGACGCCGTCCAGCAGGCTGCGACCTTCTTCTACGCCGCGCGTCAGGATCTGCGCCTGCAGCTCCTCTTGCGCCTCTGATAGTAAGCAGTGTATGTTACCTCGTCGTCGCTCATCTGCGAGAGCTCGTGGGCGAGCGAGTTGGCGACGAGCGGGCCGGCGACGCCGTCCAGCAGGCTGCGACCTTCTTCTACGCCGCGCGTCAGGATCTGCGCCTGCAGCTCCTCTTGCGCCTCTGATAGTAAGCAGTGTATGTTACCTCGTCGTCGCTCATCTGCGAGAGCTCGTGGGCGAGCGAGTTGGCGACGAGCGGGCCGGCGACGCCGTCCAGCAGGCTGCGACCTTCTTCTACGCCGCGCGTCAGGATCTGCGCCTGCAGCTCCTCTTGCGCCTCTGATAGTAAGCAGTGTATGTTACCTCGTCGTCGCTCATCTGCGAGAGCTCGTGGGCGAGCGAGTTGGCGACGAGCGGGCCGGCGACGCCGTCCAGCAGGCTGCGACCTTCTTCTACGCCGCGCGTCAGGATCTGCGCCTGCAGCTCCTCTTGCGCCTCTGATAGTAAGCAGTGTATGTTACCTCGTCGTCGCTCATCTGCGAGAGCTCGTGGGCGAGCGAGTTGGCGACGAGCGGGCCGGCGACGCCGTCCAGCAGGCTGCGACCTTCTTCTACGCCGCGCGTCAGGATCTGCGCCTGCAGCTCCTCTTGCGCCTCTGATAGTAAGCAGTGTATGTTACCTCGTCGTCGCTCATCTGCGAGAGCTCGTGGGCGAGCGAGTTGGCGACGAGCGGGCCGGCGACGCCGTCCAGCAGGCTGCGACCTTCTTCTACGCCGCGCGTCAGGATCTGCGCCTGCAGCTCCTCTTGCGCCTCTGATAGTAAGCAGTGTATGTTACCTCGTCGTCGCTCATCTGCGAGAGCTCGTGGGCGAGCGAGTTGGCGACGAGCGGGCCGGCGACGCCGTCCAGCAGGCTGCGACCTTCTTCTACGCCGCGCGTCAGGATCTGCGCCTGCAGCTCCTCTTGCGCCTCTGATAGTAAGCAGTGTATGTTACCTCGTCGTCGCTCATCTGCGAGAGCTCGTGGGCGAGCGAGTTGGCGACGAGCGGGCCGGCGACGCCGTCCAGCAGGCTGCGACCTTCTTCTACGCCGCGCGTCAGGATCTGCGCCTGCAGCTCCTCTTGCGCCTCTGATAGTAAGCAGTGTATGTTACCTCGTCGTCGCTCATCTGCGAGAGCTCGTGGGCGAGCGAGTTGGCGACGAGCGGGCCGGCGACGCCGTCCAGCAGGCTGCGACCTTCTTCTACGCCGCGCGTCAGGATCTGCGCCTGCAGCTCCTCTTGCGCCTCTGATAGCGCTGTAAGCAAGGAACGAAGTGAGCTCGCTTGACTAATAGGGGTGTATTGGGTTAAAATTGATAACGTAGTGTTGCTAAATGGATAGTAAACCATCAAGTTATTGTTATAAAATATAAATTAAAAAATATAATTGAGGATCTTTTATTGACCAAGAGACCTACCAATAAAATCCTTACGCTTTTATAGAAACAAAATTGTAGAACAACTATGTACCTAAACGCAGTATTTCGCGACCGAAACGGCAATTTACTTGATTTTCCATACAACGATTAGTACAAATAGCGGAATGTGACGTCATACTTTTAAGTCAATTAGTAGGAAACGTTTTGGGCTGCCGCTTTGCTCCCATACAAACATTTGTTCCTCTCCAAAAACTGGTTCGAATGGCATCGTAAAAAAATCTTAGTCTACAACCCTATTAATGTCATTATCACTAAAGTAAGCACGAAAACGAAATAACATTGTTTATTTACATTTTTCAACCGACGAAAAAAACGGAGGAGGTTCTCAAGTCGACGCATAACTTTTTACAGAGTAGTTCGATTTTTATAAATCTTTTTTTATTGGAAAGGGTATACCCCGAAGTTGGTCCCATATAAATTTTGAAAAAAAAACCAACTTTAAGGGTAGGAAAATAGGGGATGATTGATTTTTCGTCGATTAAAACTTTGTTTTTAAAGTAAATTATTTCGTTTTCAACTGGTGCTTACTTTACCTACATAGGACGGTCACTGGATTAGTGGCTTTTTGAAGTGAGTATTAACTAAGCTTAACCTTTCGATTCCCGCGGTTTCCAGGGGAGCCGACGCGTTTTAAGACTCATTCCTGTAAAAACTTGGTAGTATTTTCATATAGACCAGTTTATCTCTGAATAGCTTTGGAAGGCATGTTCAGCAGCTTTCGCGAAAACAAGTGTACGAGTATAAGCCTACTCTAGAGATTATAGGTACGAAATGGTACCTCCGTAATAGCAATACCTTAGAAGGATGCAAACAGGAAAAATGCAAAGGTGCAAAATTTATACAACTATACAGTCTTCATTTATCACTGCATATTGTCTTGTGTGCGTGTGCGTCGGCTTGGGTTTTTCAAGCAACTTTCAGAGAAAGAGGGTAGGTACATAGGTACAACTTTTGCATTAACTTGATAGGAGGTTGGTTGGCATCTATTTAGTGCTGCAAGAATGGTAAGTATTTTATTTAGACAACTTACATTTATTTTGCGTCCTTAGCAGCGTCAGTTCCTGACTGAGCTCATCTAATCTCGGATCCGGCGGCGGTGGCGGCGTCTCTTTCATCTTCTGCAGTTCCAACTTCGCCGAAGCCAACAAGTTGGTCGCGGCGGCCGCCGAGTCTCTCTCCTTGCGCTCGTTCTCTCTCGCCACGTTCAGTTGGGCGACAAGTTCGCCAACTTGCTCTTGCGCTTCGCGGTGCGCGCGTTGTGCTGCATCGGCGTTTGCGCGTAACGTCTCTGCTACGCCGCGGAGTCGACCGACCTATACAAATAGGAAATATTTAGATGTATTTGATTAAGTCACCCAAAGGGCAATGGAGAGGGCTATGTTGGGAGTTTCTCTGCTTGATCGCATCAGAAATGCGGCTATCCGCAGCAGAACCAAGGTAACCGATATAGCCCTCCGATTCGCTAAACTTAAGTGGCAGTGGGATTGCACGAAGAACTTATGGCCGTTGGGGCGGAAAGGTTCTCGAGTGGCGACCACGTACCGGAAGGCGCGGCGTGGGTAGGCCTGTGGACACGGCGCGTCACACTTTAGAAGAATGCATTGCGTGGAGGCCCCAACGGGCTGCTTTAGAAGCGATGACGAGTGACGCGGTCGGACCTCTCATTGTCGGGTGTTATTAGGGCCATGCTTGACAATAAGGAAGCATGGAAGGCGATGGCCTCCTTCAGTGACCAGGTTATGTCACAGAAGGAGGCCGCGGAGCGGGCACGCGAGAATGATCCCCTCGCGGATCCGCTCCGCCGGCGACGGGCGGGAGGAGGCAGAGCCAGGCGCTACGCGCATTTACTGCCTCCTCCGTAGTGGGATGGTGCGGGGTTCGGGGGATACCCTGCAAAAATGAATCCCACTGGACTGAATGCGCTGACCTGGCGCGCAATGTCTGCGGCCCACTACCCTGTAGGCCGCCCGTCGGGACGTACGCGGTCGAATGCGGAAAGCGATCCCGCGGCGCCCCTTTCTTAAGGCGGAGCTGGCAATCGTTGGGGTTTTAGACGGTAGTCCAAGGCTATTGCCGCGGTTAGTCCGTCATACCCGCCCTGCCCCTTCCCCGTGGCGGGCGGGATGCGTAAAGGCATTTCCCCAACGTAAAAAAAAAAAAAAAAAAAAAGGCCCCCCACAAGGCGGACTGATGACCTGGTAAAGGTCGCGGGAGTCCGCTGGATGCGGGTGGCGCAGGACCGGTCACTTTGGAACTCTTTGTGGGAGACCTATGGCCTGCAGTGGACGTCTTTCGGCTGATATGATGATGATGATGATGATTTTAATTAAGAGGTAGGTACTTTAATAATTTATTGCACGATCTGACCAAACTCGAATTAAGACAGCCCGAGATCAAATGTCAAAACTTTATGGGCAGATCCTGGATCAAAAGATCTCCATTCTTGGTCGAATTGACACTTAGAAATGATATGATAATAGATATGCACTTATTTAGGCCGTCTCATTTCGTATGATTTAATGAACCTATTCTATTTTATGTGCCTACGTGCTACAAACGCGTGTGTCATTTTGTATTTTATCCTTAACACCTCTTTACCTATACCTATTAGTAAACCGCGAGAACGACGGCAATAAGACTACAATAGCTTTATCATGGAACATTGTTGGACCAATTAACATTAAATTACAGACCGATCAACATTAAATATGGCGCCGGCAGCTGTCATTCCGTAGAAACTTGTCAAACTTTCCATACATTCACATTTTAACGAACACCGCTTACGATTACAAACATTTGGTGCAACCCACCCTAAGTAAGAACGTTGGTCGTTAGGTACGAGTACAACTCGACCAGGCTAAGAATGCACCTTACGTCGAATAAGTTACACTGAGCGAGGTGCATTCTTAGCTTGGTCAGGATATAGGCACATATTGTAGTTATATTAGTTTTATAGATGTTATTATCATAGTAGAGCAATAATCTGACCATGTCCCTCCACAATGTTGGCCCAACAAGCTGCTTTACCAACATCCCAAATTAGTTCCATTTATTTCCTCGATACAAATTAATCGAATGTATGTTTCGTCGAATTTTCATTTCAGGGTTGTTATAAAACAAACCTAACCCAATTATTTCTACAGAATGACCTTTTAGCTATACCTAAAAAGTTAACGGTTTCTGAGTAACAAAAATTCGATGAAACAATGCATGAATGCGTGAGACGTTTGTCGGTAAAATAAGGGGCTTGCGACACACGTTTATATGTAAAGCATGACTTTGTGCGGCCGAGCCATACCCAAGCCCGGCCGAGCCACGGCGGAGGCTCGAAAGCGGCTCCGTGTCGGCACGGCCCGGCCGTGGCTCGGCTTTGGTATGGCTCAGCCGCTCAAAAACGCCGTCGTTTTTCTTAGTAAACGGCCCGGGCCGGACACGGCCCGTTCTAGCGTGAGTCATCCTTAATACGTGTGTCGCAAGCTCGTTCTGAATATTGTGACGCGTCTACATTTTTTAAAGGAGATCTATTAACTTCGTCAACACTGATGTTGACGTTGATGGTTACCTCTTGCTTGAGATCCGACGCCTCTGTCTCGGCGGCAGCGAGTCGGTCGCTCAAGGCTGCCAGCTGTGTGTCTCGATCTCGCTCCACACGCGATATCGCCTCCCGACATCGCTTCTGCTCCTCCGCTATACGCTCGTCGCATCGGCTTTCGATCTGGAATTATGAAGAATGTTGAACCTGTGAACCTGTGACACTGTTGTCACAAAGCGAAACATGCTAAAAGTGTAGGTACTTGTCTTTTTAAATACCTAATTATTAGCTAACGCGTGTCATGTCATGTCTGTTGATGTTGATAAGTAGTTAGTTTCCTTCCTTGAATAGTACGATAGAGATACGAGATTGTAAGTAGGTAGTTTTACGAAAGGATCGTCATCCTCCTAGCGTTATTCCCGGTTGTGCCCTAAAGGAGCCCGGGGTCCGCTTTGACACCTAATCCCAGGATTTGGCACAGGCACTACTTTTACGAAAGCGACTGCTATCTGACCTTCCAACCTAGACCTTATTGGGATTAGACTCACCGAAAAGCTAACGGTAAATATTCCGTACCTACATATATAAGTTCCGAAAAACTCATTGGTACGAGCCGGGATTCGAACCCACGACAGCCGCATGACAGCCGCATGCCTGAACCACTAGGCTACCGTAGTAGTTTAAAGATGTGGCTAAATAATTAAACCTATTTAAATAAAACTGAAGTGAATATTATCTCTAGAATATCAAGGCCTTGAAGTGGATGGAAAAGGTATACAAGCACTCCCTTTCGGAACGCACTTACCTACAAACAGATAACAAATTGGAAAACACAGTCAGCAGCAGAAGTATAGCTACGCGCATGAAGATGTCAAAATTTACATTTTGAGCACATCCCCCGCTGCACTCATGCTGCTGTCTGTGCGTAAGTAGGTACGAATTAAAATGTTTTTTGTGTACATGTACCGAAGTCGGTATTTGACTGCGTTGGACAAATTGGTTGCCGCATCACATTACTTGGCTGAGATTAAACTACGTTAGGACTTGTAATTGAGATTAATGTGTTCTAGAATTTCCAACGAATGCTTAATGTTGCATCACAAATTCATTGCAAGATACTTCAGTGCGGTATCGTTTAATGTAGGTACGTACACCTATAAATTCTTTCTTTACCTATTTTATGGAACAATTTGAATTAACTGCGTACTACTAAATCTAATAGCTCAGTTTAGAGTCAAATGGAGCGCCAGTAAGGTCAAGTATTTAAATTTACCAAGTCGTGATTCCAGTCATTGAGCAAGCGGATAGGTAGTTACTGAAAATAGCCAGTCCCAATTGGTCCAATTGCCACCAGTACAAACAGCAACACAATCAATGACCACTATTGGACTGTATTCCTTTGCAATACGGTTTATAAACTGGTCAGTTAACAGTGTTGACGATGGCAATTAAAAACAAATGGCACAATTGCCCATATGAAAGGGGTTATACTAGAGCTAGTTTGCAACAATTTATGTCCAGTCAACCAGGGGTCAAACAAAACACGATTTTTTTTTAATTTTTCGAGTTTTTAGTATGTTTGAAAAAAAATCGCCTTGCAGCCTTAAAGTGCTGATTGTGACAAAAATGTTTTTTTTACCATCCAAATGGAAGTACTTTTGTCACAATCACCAGCTTAAGGCTGCAAGGAGAATTTTTTTCATACAAACTAAAAACACGAATATTTCGGAAACCAGCGAGTTTCGACCCCTGGTTGACTGGACATAAATTGTTGCAAATTAGCTCTAGTATAACCCCTTTCAAAGAATAGGTCGAATTACCAGTCACCCTGTAGAACTAAACAAGTTTAAACCGCAACACACAATACTTTCAGTCGTATCATCAGTACACTATTACTTATTCTGTGTCAGGTCAGTACACAAAGTCTACAATTAGGCTGGGCGCAAACGTTCGGTTTCCGGATTTGGTTTTCGACTTACAGTCCTCTAGAGAGTCTAGAGCGATAATTATTGTTCAGTAAACGCCCTCTATAAGTCGAAAACCGAATTCGAAAACCGAACGTTTGCGCCCTGCCATAAACGGCTCAAGCCTATTGTAGTTACAACAAATTACCATCAAATATAAGGAATATAGAAAATAATAACTCTTTCATTTGCAAACTAAAAACATTTCTGATAAAAAAAGCATACTATTCTGTCTCAGAGTTCCTGCAGGATGATTACCTAGTATAATATCATAACGTATAACTATAGGTTTTATTATGAACTACTAGTATAATTAGGTCACCTAATAGATATATGAACTAGACTTAACTAGAGTATATATAAACTAGTTTTTAAGAACTATGTATTGTCATACTGGGATGCGGGTGGCGCAGGACCGGCCATTGTGGCACTCTTTGGGGGAGGCCTATGTCCAGCAGTGGACGTCTTTCGGCTGATATGATGATGATGATGATTGTCATACATACCCTACCAGGGTCCATGAGATACATTTTTATTTTGTAACAATTATGTAAAAAAAAAACCATGGTTTGCAATAAACGTTATTACTATTAGTTTTATTAGTGACATTTAGGAATTGTTCATTCACCGTCAAATTATAAAAACACAGAAGCTCGTGTATGGACAGAATATATAAAAATGTTGATTTCTGTAAGACCGATACGGTATTTGATGGCGTGCGTAGCACCGCGTTGTCGGCCTTTGCTAGCGCCTATCACTCGTCCGCTCTGTGTTGCTGTAACAGTTGCAGTAACTCACCTCTCGTATCTGTTCGTCGAGCATGTGCACCCGCGCCTGTAGCACCGCGTTGTCGGACTTCGCTCGCGCGTAGCGCTCGTCAGCTGTGCTCTGAGTGTCTGCCAGTGACGTCACCTGCTGCTGTAGCAGTTGCACCTGTAAACAAAATAAATGTTTCGGTTACATATTGAGAAGGAAAATTTTAATGCGATCGCCTTTTATTATGTCTTTTTTGGCGCTATTGGTATCTAAGCGTTTATAAAGTCTGCGAGGAATCAAACCAGAACATGTCTGTACACCTCATAGCTAAGTAAGACGTTACTATAGGGCTTTTCGAAGCCATTTAAAGTCAGAATCATAATCGATCGGTTAACAAGATGTCTCTCAGTTAGACGAATGAAGCTTTTATGGTTTCCTTAAAAAAACAGCAGTCTGCTGTTACAGCCAATGGCGTCGCTATTACATGTGTACAGTCAGGGGTAATACTCGTAATATACGTACATAAATATCTGTGTCTGTAAACGCAATTAAATATGACATTGACAATAGAGTCCTGTACACTGTACAGAGGCCCTAGCACACTACGTTTTATGTCGGCAAAAATGTACTGAAACGTCACGTCAAACGCGACATAAAACGTAGTGTGCTAGGGCCTCAGATGTCCTTATTTATGTTGGTACGTATATTATTACCCCTGACTGTTCACAACTTTACATTGCATCCGCAATTAAATGAAAAGCAGCAATGCAAAATAAACAACCACGCAATGCGCATCTTGACTACGTTACGTCCGACTTCCTTTAGTCGCCGCGACATCTTGGCTGCGAATCACAACATCACAATACTTATAGATTGCCAGAAACACCGATATGAGTCTGAACTCTCATTAAGCAAAGTTGTTAGCAGTCTCTAGCCGAAATTATACTGGGCACGAGCTTGTGAACGAATGCAAAACCTTTTGTGAATTGATGGGCTGGAGTAATGAAGCTGACTTTAGAAAAAACGTGTTTTTCTGCTGTCTCACGTTAGTCGGTAGGTATACTAATTGTAGAATTTTATCTTTAATATGAGTATTATCCTTGAATGTTATCGATTTGCCAATGCCAACCTTTTAGGGCACACAAAGTACGACATTAGTTTGAGCAAGACAATAAATTCCACTTCATGAATGATAACAACGCTTAAGGTCGTTCTCGTCAACCAGGCCCCCATTTATGTCTTCGGTGAACAGGAGGAAGAGATTACAATACTTTTGAATTGAATACAGATCCCTTCTAGTTTACGTACCAGAAAATTTTACGGTAATTTATCAACCAGAAGAGAGTAGATAAGTATGTTACGATCCCGACATACCACTTTTACTTTCCCTAACCATTGAAGCATTTCATTATACATTTATCGCCAATGTAACATCTTGTAGGTGATTGTTACCTGACATGCCTTCATTTGATTTAGTAGATTGGATTTGTGAGATTCCGTTTATTTTGGGTTGTCCTTGAGCGATGCGGGATGGCGCAGTGCTAATTTTGTTGTGGATTGGATGTTTCGCAATAGTCTACCATGTCCAATGAATATCTAATTTCTGTAATTTAAATTTTACCTGGGTACTACCAAACTGGACACCGCTTTAAACATTTTGAATCAAGTAAATTACCTATTGAAATTCATATCATGCGAAATGCGAATAGCTTTCTACGTTATAAAATTTTGCGTTTATGTAACATTAAGTGAGACTAAGTTTCCATCATGATTAAGGACTAATTAATGGTATTAATACTAAATCAAACTTTATTATTTATCTACCTCAACAGTATCTACAGTTGAATTAGTTTATTTAAAAAAATAATATATTTTTTAATTCGTCTATTATCTTTGTTGTGTGCACTAGGCACTAGCTAAATGCAGTGCACTAACGGGGGGAGGGGAGATAAACCATCTCGCTCTAATCAATGAGTGTGAGTGCAGTTAGTGCACTGCATTTAGCAAGGTCTAAAAGCGCTTAACACAATTTTCTTCCCTCATCATATCAGCCGAAAGACGTCCACTGCTGGACATAGACCTCCCCCAAAGAGTGCCTCAATGGCCGGTCCTGCACCACCCGCATCCAGCGGACTCCCGCGACCTTTACCAGGTCATCAGTCCACCTTGTGGGGGGCCTACCCACGCCGCGCCTTCCGGTACGTGGTCGCCACTCGAGAACCTTTCCGCCCCAACGCCCAATTTTCTTCCCTATTTAAATTATATTATTAAATAGAATTGAATTTGTTACCGAAGCCTCATTATAAGCCACCATACCTCTTTTTCTGCACCATTGAGCCCCACCTTGCGCCTTGGTATTGGTTAAATATTGATTTGGAATAGCATTAGCTTATTTAAGTTAGTTTGTCTGTGACACCATCTTCGTCGGAATTGTAAGGTCAGCTGGCTTTATTTTGCAAACACTCGTAGTTATACCAAGTGTGAAAAAATTACGTCCTGCCTACTCATTCATTATCATTAGATACTTAACCTACCTAATTATTATGAGATGATGGAAAATACTCCCTTTATTATAACAATTCTAAAATAATTACTAGAGCTGTGTTTTAAAACAATCTTAACGTGTTGCTTCCCTATGCAATAGATGGCCTCAAGTCGTTCGTTACGCATACGAAAGTGACTAATAGCGGCTAGGGCGTCACCGCAGGAAGGAGTTAACTGACAAACAGGAAAGGCTAATTCAAATCTGAGACGAATAAAACAATGACATGAGAGCTTCATGAGAGAGACGCACTAGTGTCGATAAAGTAGGTGCCAAGTCATATACAGTAGTTACTTACCTATTTATTTCCTGTCACCATCATTTTCGGTTATGTATCGCGCTGCATAATTAAATTTACAAATAAATCTGGCTGAAACAATCGTCTCATTCACAAAAAAATACTCCTCGTTATTTTAATGACCACTATAAAAGCTATTGAGTACGGCGAATGAGAATAATGAAGAAATATTTAAAATGCAAAAGTTGAATGCCCGCCAATAAATGATTCACTTAGAAAGAAAGAAAGAAAGAAAGAAAAGTTTATTTCTCCGAATATGGTACAATTGTTGGTATGTCTTACACATTTCAGTTTCACATATCCTGCCGATATCGGCGTAGAAATATTATTGAATTTAAGTAGTTAAATCATAAACATTCAAATTATCAAGACATAAATATTAATTAAATACAACATACAATACGACAAATTAATAATAAAAGTAATAATTAGAAAATTAATAATTTAAAAATTCATTTACGGAATAAAAGCAAATGTCAAGCAGCCAGTTAAATAATTTCCTGTCAAATTGATTATTTGGTAAACATTTCATGTCATTTGGAACATTATTGTACAATTTTATTGCCATAATATAAGCATTCTTACTAAAAATTTTCACATTCTGTCTAGGCTCATAAAGCTTGTGCGGATATCTACCATTGGTTTTATTTAGGACAACGTTATACAAAGGGAACTTGTGCGGATGTCTTTTTACAAATTTAGTTATCTCATATATATATAAGCAGGGCAAGGGGAGAACCTTTAGCTCCTTAAATATTGGTCGGCAATGGGCCAAATAATGGGCTCCATAGGCAGCTCGAACACATTTTTTTTGTGAGATGAAAGCTCTCTGTACATCAACCGAATTACCCCACATGATTAATCCGTAACGAATCACAGATGATACGTATCCGTGATATGCGGAAAGTGCAGCCTCCCTAGATGCAACGGTTCTGAGATGCCGTAGGGCGAACACGAATCGGTCTAACCTAGAACAAATATTATCTATGTGGTTTTTCCAATTGAGATGTTTGTCAATTGTAAGGCCAAGGAAATTAGCTGAATCTATAGGTTCAATAATGGTGTTGTTCAGGTTTATTTTAATGTCTGATTTGGGATTATTATAATTCTGGAAATGTATTATTTTTGTTTTGTTTATATTCAGTTTCAATTTATTATCTTCTAACCATTTGACAGCATTACATAGATCATTATTTGTCTCAATTTCTAGTCCTTCCTTATCCTTACTTTTAATAATTAGAGTAGTATCATCCGCAAACAATATACAACTATGTTTCAAGGTTGACGGCAGGTCATTAATGTATAACAAGAAAAGTAGGGGACCTAAGACGCTGCCCTGCGGAACGCCACTTTTAATTAAGTCTGGATTAGATTTGTATGTCTGTTTTTTGTGGTCTTTTATCCTTGTTATTTCAGTGTATTGTCTTCGATTGCACAAATAATTTTGTAGCCAGTGGTGTGCGTTACCCCTTATCCCATACTGGTCAAGTTTGTCGAGCAGTGTTTTATGACAAACTAGGTCAAAAGCCTTACTCATGTCCAGTAAAGCGCACAATATTGATTGCTTGTCATTTAGATGCTTTGTTACATTTTCGATCATCGCAAAACACGCAAGAGACGTGGAGCAGTTTTTTCGGAAACCAAATTGATATGGATTTAGAACCTCAGCTTTTCTAAGGAAAGTTTCTAGCTTACTATACATTGCCTTTTCGAATACTTTTGACATTATGGGTATTAAGGCAATGGGTCTGTAGTTATCCATCAATGTTGGATCGCCTTTTTTAAATAATGGTTTGACTATTGAAAGAAAGAAGAATGACAGTTCTGTAGGCGCACAAATAAACGTAAACTTCGCCTAATTTTTCTATAGCTATCTATTTTGTGGTTCGATTTGTTTTATTTTTCGTTGCCCTATCCCTATACTATGTAGATACCTACTGTACTATCCCGGGCACGTGCGTAACCATTGATTCTGCAGGGCCTGGATTTCCTACTTCATCGATGTGTCACAAACTCTACATTTTAATTGTTTTGGTTTACTTTTGTATTAACTGAGAGTATGTACGTGGTAAATAGTTTATTTGAGGTTATTTTTACTTACTTACAAGGAATATTATCATACTACATGTACTTAACCCTTTTCCAGGCCGGCAGTTGGAAAATGACAATCGGATGTCAGTCTTATTCATTGACATTAAGATATATGTTTGACAACCAGTATGTGTTCGATATAACGCCTCTGCCTGGAAAAGGGTTAACTGTTCATTCATAGCGTTGTTTTGTAAAATAACGTAGGTACCTACTCTCTCTTAGCCTAGGCTATGTTAAGATTTATGTATTTACAAAGCACTGAAAGTGCGCCTTTATATGGGTCAACATAAACACGAGAAGTCCTCTATACCCGCACGGCGATGCGGGGCGGGGCGGGGCCGTGCGGGAATGGATTTTGGGCCAATATTCCCACACACGTGCGAGAACGAGAGTTCATGTCAATAAAAATTTGACCTTTTATGTATAATTTTTGATTCCTCGCATGATGCATTGTAAATTGTTGTAAGATACACTAAACTTGATACACGTCACCCTTGTATCATAAATAACTATTATCTCTGATTAAAGATCTTTTTTTGTTCAAGAAACGGTCAATTTTGCACTGCTATAATAATAATAATAATATTTGCGGACAATCTTACACAAATCAACCTAGTCCCAAACTAAGCAAAGCTTGTACTATGGGTACTAGACGACGATATGGATACTTATATAGAGAAATAAATACTTAAATACATAGAAAACATCCATGACTCAGGAACAAATATTCGAGCTCATCACACAAATAAATGCCCTTACCGGGATTCGAACCCAGGACCTCTTGCTTCGTAGGCAGGGTCACTACCAACTAGGCTAAAGCGGTCGTCAACCGTATAATGATTTGACAACAGTAAAAACTTGTATCTTTAGGTACATTAGTAACCAATGAAAAAAACTCCATACTAATTTGACTATCAGTCAAAAATGCCGTATTAAGATGATCATAATTGCCATCAAGGTAAAAGAAAAGGCATGATCCCCGAGTACTGTAACCTCGTCAGATATTAACTGCAGATCAGTAAAAAATCTAATTCCGAAGCTTGAATTCACTTTCTCGTCGAGTTGCACGCATCTTGCTCAGTGGATGATTGCTATTAGTTATTTAGCAATACGTTCGCGATTATATGGACTATTATTTAACAGACTACTTTAGTTAAACAGAGATTGTAATTCTAGATAAGTACTACTTTATCTTTATTATTAGGTTACGTTTTGGCTATAACTTTTTGAATGCTATACAAATTAATAACAATCTCATAACCAGTGGATACTTTTAAGTGCTTATACTTGATCATGTATTATTAATGAGCAAAATGTGTATGTTTGTAAATATTTTCTCGAAAACCGCTCTAACGATCTCGAGGAGATTTTCAATACAGTGGTTTATTTCAGCGAAAAATCGATCCAGCTAGGTCTTAATTCTGGGAAAATCGTTTTCGACGACCGCTTTAGCCTAGTTGGTAGTGACCCTGCCTACGAAGCAAGAGGTCCTGTGGGTTCGAATCCCGGTAAGGGCATTTATTTGTGTGATGAGCACGAATATTTTCTAGTACCCATAGTACAAGCTTTGCTTAGTTTGGGACTAGGTCGATTTGTGTAAGAATGTCCGCAAATATTTATTTATTAATTTATTAATATCTCATGCTCTGAAAGTGGGTCGTTGTTGTTCTAAAAAGTGTGCTGAAAGTGATACGTTTCTGCTCTAGAGCAGAAAAGTAGTGTATTCCAATTGGTCCTCGCCTTAGGTATAAGCAGTAGGTATGCGGGAGCGTATTCTAATAAATATCAATACCTTACCCCGCCACTGACGAAGGTAGGTAAATTATTTAATTCTTACTAGTTCATGGAATTTATTTTATTAAATATAAAACAAATCTCTTTCTCGCTCTCATTTATGGGTGCGGCGCACGAAGGTCGCGGTGCGGTGGGGTAGTCTGTTACGGCTTTAAACGAAGGCGACGTTTTTAGAAGAAATAAAAATATGCTATTTAAGACACCGATTAATTCAACGAAAACGCGCGTAAAAAAAGTTAACGTGCATTATGGTCCTTGAAAAAAGTTAAAGGGCGGGGAAGCCAAACTAGTGCAAGCTTTTGTATTGTATTGTAAGACGAATTTAATTTAAATCCATTTTCGCGATTAAAATGAGTTCATCCAGTGATTTTGAAACCGACTTAACGCCTGATTTTATCAGAACAGAAGCCCAATCTATCGTGGAAGGCCTTTTACCGCAAATTTCAAAAGAAAGATATATGAAATCTTATATACCGATTTTATAAAATGGCGGTCTGCAAAGAGAGTTAAATCTTTCTCGGAAATTGTGATGCTAACTTATTTCAGTGATTTATCAAAAAAATTAAAACTATCAGCGCTGTGGAGTATATATTCAATAATGCTTAAAACCCCTAACATGACGTGAATTTAAAGAAATACCTACAGTAAGCTGACATAGTTTCTAAGAAGGCAGTTGGATGGCTTTAAAAGCAAAAAGTCCAAGATTTTTACTGCAAATGAGATACAAACTTTCGTAAATGAAGCTCCTGATGGTGTTTATTTGGCAACAAAGGTAATAAAATAATCATATTATATTGTAAATGTCACTAAATTTCTATAGAAATTGTAAAAAAAATAGTTTTTGACAAATACCTACGTAATTTATAAATAAGTGTGTCCTAACTAAAATTGTTTTGATTTCAGGTGGCGCAAATTTTTAGTATATACTCCTCATACTAGTAATGTGAATATTCCAGACAAAAATACATACTACATTTACATTCGCAAATTGCTCTACTTTTCCAATGCTTTCAAGTAGTTGTACCTATACTTTGGATAAAAATATTGTTAAATTTTCCTTCTGTGGTTTTTTTTTTACTTTCCTCGAATTCGATATGAAAAGTAGAGTGTTTAACTCGGGTGAAAGGCACCCATTTCTGACTCGAATTATTGGCGATCTCACTTCGTTCGAGCGTCAAATTATCTCGTCAGAAATGGGTGCCTTTCAGCCCTTGGTTAACAATCTACTATTTCTCCAGGTCATTTGCGCCGCCGAGCAAGGCTCGGTCTCTCCGGTACTAAACATTATACAATATACAACGCAGTGTAGAGGTATATCGACTGTGAAATCTTTCGGGGTACTATGGGTTATATTTATTAATATATGCAGTCGATGTTCTATGTATCGCATACATGCAAAGTTTTCAAAAAAGGGGAAAGTAGATATTCAATTTGAATAAGAATGAATTAACAGATTTAGCCATGTATTTTACGACCAACGCCAACTATTGGGATATTGCAGGTATAACGTAATTAAGTTGAAATGAGTCATTTATTTTAATTAAATTTATGATAATGTGCAGATATCGGCATTTTATCAAGTAGGTAGGTACGTGTAGAGATATGATTAGGTAAATACATTGCTAATAAAAATCCAACCGATTTCAATAAATATTTTACTAGTATATAAAACGGACTTTCGGGATGGACATAGGCTATACTATTATCCCGTGGATCTGATTGGGTACTTTTACGCGGTTGCTTTCAAATTATGATCATCAGCAGCCTATATGCCTCCCACTGCTGGGCACATATGAATTTTCCTGATAAAAATCCTGACATCACCCTAAAAGTCCGGACATTTCTTGTAACATAGTTGTATCATTTCATTCATTAAAACTGAGTAAAATTTGTAATAAATGTATCATAAATAAAAACATATATATATTTTTTACAAGCTTTATATTAACTTGCACTGTTCGTATGTAGTTATATAAATATGTAAGTAAGTTGTCCATCAAAATTTGCAATCCATTTTTCAGTCACTTCCCGTTATCCGATTAAGCTGAAATTTTGCATGCATATGTATATCGCATGACAATGCCATATTATAGCTGATCTGATGCTAGAGCTGGAAGGTGGCCATAGGAACTCCGCAATAAAACGACACAACCCCATATAGTTTGGGCTCGTTAGAATCGTCTCAATGAGTAGTTGATGATGGTATGCAGAAAAGTACAATCGGCAATAAAAGCGTACCAAAAATGAAATTTTTGACAGAAACTTATTTTTATTTTGTATTTTATGAGGTAATTTCTAAAAATCCTGAAACTTGCCAAGTCATTTGCAAAGGGTCAAAAATCCTGACATGTCAGGACAAATCCTGACGTATGGTAACCCTCCATGGAGGAGAGGCCTTCATGGATGAGACGGAATGGGCGGTTGTCCCAGTGCGGATTGAAACGTCACATAGGTACGTCTTTGATTTTCTTCGCTGATGTATGCAGGCTTCCTCGTGATGTTTTTCCTTCACCGAAAATCATATAAATAACTAGCTGATAATTGATATGATGTTACGATATTCCATACTTAAATTCTGAAATAACTAACAACTTAGAAAAGTTGAAAAACCCCCGACATTTTAATTTCAAAGTTGAATATCTCACAACCGGCTGAACCGATTTTGATGAAACGTAGCTAAGAACCATCTCGATCACGTCAACGTTCAGACAAAAAAACCGCATTAAGGTGGTTCGATTGCCATACAAAGCGTTATTTGACATTCGCAGGCTAACGGCGTGATATTTTAAGAAACTTATGTAACAAACTTTCATCAATTGGCTTCCCATTTGCGCCAAATTCCCCCTTTCCTAGAATAAACCTGTATAAACTAGATTAATTTGAGAAAAATAGTTTTCCCAAAATATCACGTCCCAAACCAATTTCTCAAATTAATCTAGTTTATACAAGTTTATTCTAGGAAAGGGGGAATTTGGCGCAAATGGGAAGGCAATTTATGAAAGTTTGTTACATAAGTTTCTTAAAATATCACGCCGTTAGCCTGCGAATGTCAAATAACGTTTTGTATGACAATCGAACCACCTTAAAACCGTTCTATTGGCTTAGGAGCTATGATGCCACAGACAGTCACACATACTCACAGATACACAGACACACAGACACGTCAAACTTATAACACCCCTCTTTTTGCGTCGGGTGTTAAAAATCATTGGTGCGAGCCGGGTTTCGCCCCAGCCACCGTGCCGTGAACCACTAAGGCTACCTTTTATATTACTGACTAGGCTCATAATTATTCATCTCTTGGAATGCTGTTGCCGTTAACACTATAGGGCTCAATGCTTGCTAAACGTGCATTTGAGTGGGTGCATGCCCACATTTCTGGGAACAATTTCATTTGCATGCTATCAATTCAAGCACGCGCGACTTGCGCGTGGTCAGCATTTTCAAAACATGCACTAGCTAATTCTGATGCTGACTTATCGCTAATTAGAGTTAATCCTTCTTTATTATATGTCCTTGTGGTAGTTTTAAAAAGACGATGTGGAGTTTTGTTTATTTCCAAAGGTAGTCTTTGGGCATAAAACAAAATCAGAGATTTTCTAATACGTAATGTTGAAAATTTTTGATTATAAACTCACAGCATTCGTTGTCTTCCTTGTCCATTATCGACCACTTTTATATATGTATAGGGATATTGTAACGGCATTAGAAATCAATCAACACTTACATTATGATCTTTAAATAGGTGTTTTACCGATACAATGTCCAGGAAAGGCTGAATTGTATCTCTTTGCTATAATTCTAATACTTAGCCAAGCCACACTTGTAGAATGTTGAAATTCCTTATTAAGAAGGCTTTCCATTTATTTCCTTTGAGGTCAAAGTCCGTTAAATATAGTTTTCACTTATGTTGCTTTTACTTGTAGTATTTCCTAGAAAACATTCATGTAATGCAATAAATAAGCTGTCCTGAATTCAATTAGGTTTTCTTGGCTATAAATGTAGTATGGCTTCAATGTACATATACATAAGATATACTTATATCTTATTAGGTATCGATATCGATATGCGTTAGATAAAGCCACTTATTTTGAAGCCTCTTTATAAAAAGGCTGTAAATAAATTTCTCAGTATTTGACGTACTTGTGCGGTTTATGTTATGTTTGTCGATCAATAATGTACAATTTTAAGGCAAGGGGGTTTCGACGCAAATTGATAACGAGTTTACCGATTCATTGAAATAACGTGATCGATTATTAGAGGAAGTGAAAGTGAATGTAAACATTAATATTGTAATTTTGTGGTTTATGTTAAATACTATACTAATATAGTACTAATATTTAGATTAAGCTTAGAGTGGAACTCAATCCACTACAGTTTATTTAAAATCAGATTACTGCAATTATTTTCAACTTATTTCCTTTCTAGAGCCTCTAGCTAATAGGCAAACCGCGTAAACGTTTAGGTCTACGCTAAAAGTTTTCGTGGAAATATGTCTACTTTAGTTCCATGTTTAATATCATGTTCGGAGAAGCGAATGTAGCTACTTAGTAGTAGTAGGCACCAACTACGTATATTATAATTGATACCCACTCTACCGTGCAACAGGTTGGATAAAGAAAATGTTCACGTTACAGAAACACATACAAGATCAAAGCATCTTAGCTTTCCCAGAAACTGTTCACATTATGTAACTGGCGCTCGCTTCCAAGCGTTTAATATCTAAACAAATTGTCCTGGCCCGACATAAAGAAATGGATTACATACACAGAATTAGATTACATGCATACAAAGTAATGGATTACACTGCGATTGAGTAGAAACGCTCTCTTAATAACTGTGGGCTGTGATAAATTATATCAAAGACGGTTTAGCCATACACATTACAACCAAGATCGCGAGTGGTAGTAGAATAAAACGCGAGTGAAAGTGAAATTGATTTTAGTCGAATGCATCTCTCTTAATTGCGAGATTATTATACGATACTGGTTCGAAAATTAAATTGGTGGTCGTAAAAATGCGAGCGTGGAAATGGGCTACTTCAATATAGATTATGACGCTATTCTTGCCAACTTGTACTACCTATGTATACCTATATAATTATAGATAATATAGATTATGATAGTGTGCGAGATAGAATCTAAGACATTATTTAATATTAGATTTTGGCGCGAGTCGAATAGAGGCATGGTGAAAATTGGTAGGTATTGCTTGTGATTTTTTCAGATATAACTTTAGGAAAATTTAATGAAGCGATTATGATTTACGATTAAATATCATCCTGTGGATAAACTAAAATAATTGGTTCATAAATATTCATAATCATTCGAAATGTTAGTTGACCGTGAACTCAAACACGTTTATATATTTCATCCGTCTACTAATTTAATATTTACTATGACATAATCACATAAAAAGTATCTATTCGAAATATACCAACACTTTACGATAACTTTAAGCACATTCAAATAAAATAAGTTGGTAATATGTTGAAATTGACGTTTAATTGGTCAACGAGCTCTTTCCCAAAAGTCAATTACGATAACCTCATTAATTGATAATTCTTGGTATAGTTAGGCAGTGTATATCTGTAGTTCTGTACATAGTCATTCGCCTTGGAGGTACCTACTGACTGAGATCACCCCAGTGGCACGATATCTTCACGTAAACTTTGAACTAAACGGAATTATCATTCTCGCTTGACAAGTTTACTAAACCAACATGCATAAGTGACCTTTAATACTTTAAGAATAACACTAAGATTAGTTATTAGCATAATACAAAAGTCAAAAAGTCAGACCAACAAGCATGAAAAGTTCAAAAAACTGTATTCCTACTACGGAAAATTAACTGAAAAAAAGCTTTGTAAGTATGCATAATTTTGAATCGATTGATACCTCATTCATCAAAATCGGTTCAGTATCTTAAACGCTGTGGAACAAACGTAAAAGTGTTACCTGGTAATTTTAAAAGGTTGTGGGGTCAGTTTTCATTAGCTAGGCATGAAACAGTTTATAGTTTTTGGGTACCAAATTTGAACAATTTGTAGATAATTAGTGTAGCTAAAAGTTATTGTAGAACGTCTAACAAGTTTAATAACGTGTCAAGTCAATCTAATTACATAATTTTAAGAATATTTAGGTACCGTAAAACTACACAACTATAGTCCAGGTCACCCAACTATCTATGGTCCAAATCAATTCTCATATTACTTGCTCAGGTGTGACTATTTTCATGGATTAACTTAAAGACATGCAATATAATAACACAAATTTAAATAAAAATGCATAAAATAACAGATACGAAATTGGTATTGATAGAAACGAATGAGTTTACTTAGTGGACTATAGTTGTGTAGTTTAACAGTAGTACTTATTGAAAAAAAAAAACAATTATAAGCGAGTGGAAATGACGTCTTTACAGATGTACACCTATCAAGACTAAAACCAAACAGTAAGTAGACAGACGTAAATTGCACGGTAGTTAAGTAAAAGATTGTTATCGTTAGGAGCAATCAATGGCCACTTGGGCTGAATAGCGGAGTGAAGGCGCGTGACTTCCTTACTAGAGAAACATTTTCTTGGCCTCAAGACTTGTCTTGCAACTTTCCAGCTTTTGTAAACAACGCTACGTTTACATGGACTGATGGATTGTGAGCGACTGTCTACTGATAATGACGTACCTAAGTATACTCACTGCTAACCCGTAAGCGCTGTTGAAGTCGTTTATCTACCTTTTGTATTATGTATTTTTATTATTGTAACCCCTTTCCCTTCAAAAATGTAATACACTCCTGCAGCACTAACACCATGCAGTGGCTATTGAAAAGATCATCATCATCATCATCATAGGCCTCAAATATCCGGACAGATGATTTAAACAGCGTCTGTACGCGAGAGACAACGCCTCTCGTGACTATGTATACCAATCCGGGATCGGCACTTGCGTCCACATTTGTGGAACGCAAATTGAGGGACCGTATCATCTGCAACCCTTGACGGTCATGGCTTTTGGCGCGTTTGTAGGGTAGATGTTGGAACCAGGTGTCATTGTGGATTTCGCGGTCTGTTGCGATAGAGCTTCTCCACTCGTCGTGGTTGCCAGCAAGATCTTCCCAATTGGTGCGATCGATTTATATCGACTAGTTTCTAAAACACACATGCGTTACTACTTACTACTGTCGATATTGAATAACCTCGCTTCAAATATATTTCGAGTGTCACAAATTCTACCTGTCAAATTTATAAGTCATGGTGCCGACGTTCTCCGGAAACACCTACTGTCAGGCATACCTACTGTAATCTCTCGGGAAAACACTCGGCATAGCTCATTCCACAACCAGAGCGTACGAGGGAGGAAATTTCTCTACCTACCTATTTGTGACGTACCTGAGTATATCGCTTTAAAACTTAAAACGTCAGAATGATTGTTGAGAATCATACGTCGATTTCATCCCTTAAATGGTAAAATCGGAGCACTCACATGATGTGAGTCACATCACCTCGTTTGTCTGTCACTGCCGATTTTACTTAATTGCGTTGACTAAACCTATGGTCCCTGGCAATGAAGAGGTCAGTAACCTTCATCTGTCATTTCCATACATTATACAAGCTAAAAGTGAATTTGTGAATTTTTTAATCATCTAAATTTAGATCTAGACTATCCTTCTACCGTTCAAACTAAATTACAATTTGACTGAGTAATCGTTAATTGTATCCTTCCTCTGTGATGAACTTCCTACTATTGCATTATGGATAATAGGCGGCCATTCATTTTTGTTGTCTATTGTGTGTTCTTTAAAATTCGTATCTAACTGATTTCCGTAAAACGCGAAAGTTAAGCATTCCCAGCATACGGGTCACTGAACATAGTGAATTCCCATATGTTTCACTTGAATAGGCTTGAGCTACTAGGTCGGTTTGCGGTAAATAACCCATCTTTTATTTTGAACTTTATTTGCATAGCCATACGGTTTAGATGTGACATTTTATTACGCGTACATGTATTTGCTTATCATTCGCTCCAATTATAAGTGCTAACGGGCAGTTGCACAGTCCGTTCGGTGGGTACCTAGATAATTAAATAATTGTCGGCTTGTCAACAGTAGCGCACTAGGGATCGAAGAAAAAGTAAGTGCCTATGCAAAACAAACAAACTATAGTAGGAAAGAAACGCACCCTGTGTCGAGTTTACGAAATGTTAATGAGGCAGTAATATTGATTGATTAAAATGATGAGATATTTAACTAAAAGGTATAACACTACAAAGAGGTTGGGAATTTACATGCTCCATGCTCTTCATAAGCTACATTTTCCTGACATTTATTTTATACTATTTTTTCTTTCACGCAGCTAATTCTGCAGTTGACTGGATGAAAAGTTGTATGTGCATAATAAGCTCACAGAAAATATTTTCGAATAAAAATCAACAACTTATGACCAACATTAAACTTGTTAATAAACGGATCTCGTGCAGAGGAGCAGGAAAACAAATACATAAATAGTAATAAAGGAAGTGAGAAGGATGGAAGTGCAGCACGCTGCGGTAACCTAATTACTGCAGTGACGCGCTCTTTGGCCGTGGCACGCTTCGCGAATACTCCAACTGTTGGTATTTTGAGCGCCCAAGTAGGTACCTAGGTATATCGAGAATTTCAATGCGATTAAGAAGAAGAATTATGTTTACTTTTACAAGTTTGCGCAGTAAGTATTTTTTTCTGAATTTGTTATTCGTTAATAACAAAAGGTGTGTACAATGGAAAAAAATGGCTCAAAACGGAATCAAACATTGGGACATCTTTATTTATGGATATTTAAGCTGTAGGTAATCTTTTTTTCTCCATTTAAGTTAAATTCGCCCTGTAACCATAATAACATAAACATGCATTGTACTTTGTAGGCCCTAAAATATCTATTTAGGTATTACTAGAGCAAGATTGAAATCAATCGTAATCAGAATTTAGCTACACCGGCAGAATCAGTGGCGTCGATAAACAAGTATGAAATTGTCTTCGCCTTTCGTTGCAAATATCAACAATGACAACTCATTTAAATGGGTTGCGATATGGCAGCCTATTTGCTGTCACTTGATATAGACGATGATATAGTCTTACAGAATAATATAAAGATTCAGTAGGATACTTACCCTATTTAGAAAGTATAGGTACAAAGGGAATTGGGTGCACGTGTCTATTATGCTCTTTAAGCCCCAGGGTGTCAAGTAGGGATGCACATATTCGATAGTATTGATGATTCGAATGTAATTACTCGGAGGGGTGCCCAAACAGGGGCCGCTAAAGATTCTAATTACAAATTGGGAAACGTCAGCCCCAAGGGAATCGTTTAGGCAATAAATCAGCTTCGAATAGACAGTAAATTCCTAGAATATTCGTCGAATACGTAAGCTTTCACTGCACACGTAAGAGCTTGTAACCGCGCAGTACCTATCTCTCTCAACAATTGTTCGTAGGAATACATTAAATTATACTATTGTTACTGTGCTAATCCAAGCTTGGTAACAAACGCGCGTAATGTGAGAAATACCGTGTTTTAGAGATACTTTATCTGATGAAATAAACGTAACAGAGATTTATACGACACTTGCTAATAAGTTATCTTTAATTAAGTTCGTGTAAAAAAGGCTTGTAAAAAAGATAATTGTATTTGTAAGACATTCAGTTCAGAGTTCGAAATTGACATCAAAGAAACTTTGACGATGCAGATAAGGATCGTCAATCACGATGTGATAGCAGATACAGATAGTCTTGAAGCCTTTGTAAATATGAAGTTGAAGGGAGTTTGGTCGATGAAATACCGATATTATAAGGCTAGGTAAGATCGCGTGACAGCCGTGCATAACCACGGTAAGTATATTTAGACATAAATCATGGAACAATAGGCTATATGCCGATGGGGTAAGAGTTTCGAAAGCTGCCTGGTTATGTTGGTTCTAGTATACAAATTCGCCGGCGAATGGTACGGGCAGGCCGCGGAATAGCGACGCGCCCGATCGACCGAATAAAAAACACTGGGTTTCGATCGAGTTCCGTTGCCGGCCGGTTACGCACCGGCTGGTAATATTGTAGCTACTGTACTTGTAATGTGGAACATTGTCGACGAATTCCGATTGTCAATGGACGTTTTGCGAATGTCTGGTAACGCCCAGACGCTAATGACACGGTTACTAAGATACAAGCATTAAGAGTAATAAGTCAGCAGGCAGTAAGATAGTTAGTGGGCAGAGTTGTACGGTCGCCATCACATACATCGGAGCAAACAAGCAGCACGTCACAAACATCGGAACACACCTCTATTTTCAAGGCATTAGGGTGCATGTGCCGATATTTTTGAACACCTGTAGTGTGATGGCGACTGTACAACAAGAGGTATTGTCAGCTAATATTATGTATAAGTATTACTATTCTTTAGAACTGCACTTCACCAGACCAGCTACTTCTTGAAGTAACCTTTTATTGAGTTGGTCGTGTTACGCCAAGAACTTAGATTTTTAAAGAAACTGACTGCTAAGTTTCTGGTAGCGCTCTTTTTCTCGATGGCACCTACTCTTTCTTATCTTAAGTGGACGTAGGTTCGTCGTCTTCTCTCCCTCTCAATGAGCATAAGCGTGAGCGAGATGGAAGTGCGTGTTTGGAAGCGCGGATATCATGTTTTTTAATTATATTTTTTTGTGCGTTTTAAAAAATAAAAATGTAATAGCTGATTTCCCTCAAGCATGACATTGCCGATTTTTAAAATTAATTTTAATATGTTTAGCTGTTGTGCATAATTAGTTACGATTTTTTTAAGTGTATTTTAGACCTATGTTCGTGATTTTTTTCTATCGAGCGAAAGTCAAAAATTCAGGATTCGAATAGCTGATTTCCCTCGAGAAAGGCCTCAAGATTGCTAATTAAATTTAGGGCAGCCGTATTATAATCCAAACAAGACCTACAATTTTTTTTAAATCAGTTTATGGAGCTCACGTCGCCTTACGTACTATTTTAACACAGACATACAATACCTACAACAGAGTCTATATAATATTTGAATTAAGATCAATTATTTGTGTATAGGTATTACACAATTTTGTAGGATAGCACTTCAATATCCCACATATCATAGCTGTGTGGGATAAACTTACATTAGAAGAGTAATAATTCAAGGAGACGATGACTTAATGCTAAATATTAATGTCAGACCACAGACCTAAATACTTTAGGAACAAACGCGTACGAGTACAGAGCCTATATAATATTTGAATTAAGATCAATTATTTGTGTATAGGTGTTACACACTTTTGTAGGATAGCACTTCAATATCCCACATATCATAGCTGTGTGGGATAAACTAACATTAGAAGAGTAATAATTCAAGGAGACGATGACTTAATGCTAAATAATAATGTCAGACCACAGGCCTAAATACTTTAGGAACAAACGCGTACGAGTACAGAGCCTATATAATATTTGAATTAAGATCAATTATTTGTGTATAGGTGTTACACACTTTTGTAGGATAGCACTTCAATATCCCACATATCATAGCTGTGTGGGATAAACTAACATTAGAAGAGTAATAATTCAAGGAGACGATGACTTAATGCTAAATAATAATGTCAGACCACAGACCTAAATACTTTAGGAACAAACGCGTACGAGCAGGCAGCATTAACTTCAATTTAGTGGGTTAAGTTAGGACACCTTTGGTCACAAAGGTTAGCTCGAAAGAACTTATAACGTTAAGTAGGTAGTGCTAGAATTTTACGCAAAGTAGGAAGTTAAGTAACGAATAATTATTAAGAAAAACAAGTCTCTCACTTGATCAGACAGATTGTCACACCACTGATGAGCAGCAGTTTTCTTTCCTCCATTCACTCCGTTTGTCAGATGCGGGGACAGTGGAGAACCAGTGAACAAGTCCTCCGTGACACTGGAGTCAGAGAATATCCGGCCCCGGGGCTCCGGTGGCGGCCCCTGAGGCCCCACGAAGTCAAACTGTCCGTCCCACATGTCATATTCCAGCTCCAAGCTGTCTTCTACCTCCACCGGTTCCATGGCGCCGCCAGAGCGGTTGAATAATCCCGATTTAAACATCAACACAGTGACACCCTCCTAAACGTGTGTGCAAATTATTTTAACTATGATCATTGTTAAAATTTAAATAAAGCTAAAGTTTAAATGGCACACTATATACCTACTTAAAGGCGGTATTGACGTATTGATGACCAATGACCACGTAATGTATGACTATTAATTAAATTTGCACTGCTTATACACGTAACACTGTCACAAAGCTCACATAAGCGGCTTCAGAAAATCCCATGTACTGTCACTTAGCCGGTATCCGTTCACTTCAAAACAATGCAGTCCGAACTACCTACTTAATTGTTATCATACAGTAAAATTAATATGATATCGCGTAACACAAAACGCCGTCGATTTAAATTTTTCACCGGTTGCATTGACATCGTATTGTCTATGGAAGAAGAGAAGAACCTATTTGGTTAAAGTTGGAATGTTGTTCGAAATTTGAATTTCGAAATCGGAACAGTTTGGACGATGTCGCGTGACGCGTGAGTCGGGCACAGAATCGCGATCGGCACTAACCGGCGGCGCGCCCCTCCGCGGTGACTACGACACTATCAGCATTCAGCCGCGCCACACAACATACAAATAAACTTTATTCATAGACCAATCAAATTAGCTAAACCCGGACATAATTCGATAACTGTAATTTTCTTTTTCTATGATGTAAAGTATTGTTAGTTATAGTTAAAATAAAAAGAATTAAACATTTTAGGGTTCCGCGTCATTGTAAAAAAAGCAAAAATCTAAATTTTTAACAAATTCTGATTTCATAAGTGCAGCATAATATGTAACTTTGTAAAAGTGCCTCTATTATGATATGACGCTTGCATTCCAGTTAAAGAAATCAAAATTAATCTAATTAATTAACCGGGACTATCAATAATAAAGAAAGTTCAGTAAGTTACACATTTTCTGGATTATCTTACCAGAAATTATAGATAACTGCAATTTAACAAATTATTCTGAATAGTATATTATGTGTGTTGATAAATTATTAAAAATTAAACAGATTCTCTTTGCGGATTTCTAAAATCACAAATATTGTTAGTTTTTGGAAAACCAAAATACATAACTACTTGTAAAGTGTTTGATTTATGCTGTCAACATATTATTAGTACTATAAGAAACAAATTAAACAAAAAATATCCACGATTATTAATTAATTCATATTTTTTCGTACTAAAGTTTTAATATGAACCTTATCTCTTGCAGAATAAGGCCGTCATTGCTTTGCGTCTCAACTACCGACCGTGCTGTCGCGAGTCGCAGGCATTCAAGGCCGAAACGCACTGACAGCGGTGGCGAAGCGGCGCGGGGTGGCGCGGAGGCGGTACTTGTAATGTTCGAGCTAATAGGGTATTTGACAACAGTGAAAAATTGTGTTTTCATTCGCAATAGATAAACATTACGAAAATACTCGGAAAGTATCAATCATTCATTTATATTTGTTATTTTAAGATTTTTAAATTCATAAAAACTAACAATAAGGACGTTGTTTGACTGTGACGTCACAAGCAAGTAATCCCTACAAATTCCATACTAACGGAGCGTTTTTGACGTTTCATAAAAAGAAGCTGATTTGACTTTTGTCAAATACCGTATTTGAAAGGATCCGAACGCTTTTTCCCGGCTTTATTAGATCGAACATTACAGCCGGTACCACCTCTACACTGCGCCGCGCCGCCGCTTCGCCACCGCTGTCAATGCGTTTCGGCCTTCATTTATTATGAATAGGTCAATGATTGTCAAACATTTATAAAGACGAACGTGGCGTTTACCACGGTCCGGCTATGGTGGAGATTTATTGAAATATTGTGTTCATTAGATCGATAATAACTAAATTGTTCAGCATGAGACATAATTGTCGTGGAATGTCGATTACCTATTTATAAGCGCTCAGTCTTCTGTATAGAATTATTTAAATAAAATATGTTACTTTTGTGGGTGCAGAAAGGGGCATTGTTGGAATGATTCTTATTCGAATAATCATTCGAATTCACATTTATTCGCGAATAATTTATTCGTCTACACTTTCGAATGACGAATGATTTATTCTCATTTCATTCCAATAAATCCACGAATAATATTTAAGGATGCGGTTGCTCGTTGTAACACGTACACGAATTTAACATGATCACTACAAGTGTACCCTATTTTCAAGTATTAATACCCTTTTCTACTAATTAACAATATTTTTGTGAGTTAAATGAGTCGCTTCATGGGGCATTTAACAGATTTGTTTCAAAATGTCATGTGTGTGGGCTTGTCCATATATTACGTCGTCGTTTTTAGGGTTCCGTACTCAAAGAGTAAAACGGGACCCTATTACTAAGATTCCGCTGTCCGTCTGTCACCAGGCTGTATCTCACGAACCGTGATAGGTAGACAGTTGAAATGTTCACAGGTGATGTATTTCTGTTGCCGCTATAACAACAAATACTAAAAAACTGATTTTTTATTTTCTTTTTTTTTCTTATACAATCTTACAAAAATCGATCTAGTCCCAAACTAAGCAAACTACTATGGGTACTAGACGACGATAAACATACTTATATAGATAAATAAATACATAAATACATAGAAAACATCCATGACTCAGGAGCACATATTTGTGCTCATCACACAAATAAATGCCCTTACCGGGATTCGAACCCGTGACCTCCGGCTACGCAGGCAGGGTCACTACGAGGGTCAAACTGAAAGTTTCGGGAATATAAAAAAATATGCATTTACATTGATTTAAGTATTTTTATTGTTTTTCAAAGTATTCTCTTTTATATTTTATGCACTTTTCCATGCGTTCAAACCAGTCGTTAAAAATTTTAAAAGCCTCCACTGCTTCTGCCGGCCGCCGAAACACCGCGCCCACCACGCAACTTATCCTTGATTTTGGGGAATGTGAAAAATTCGTTGGGACTTAGGTCAGGGCTGTATGGAGGATGGTCCATTAGTTCGACTTTTTCACCTTCCAGGTACTCATTTGTTTTACGAGCGGTGTGAGGGCTGGCATTGTCGTGGTGAAGGATGATGCGGCGACTAGGCCTTTTTTCCTAAGTTCAGCAAAGACAATCGGCAAACAAATACTTGTATACCAATCGGCTTTGACCGTTCTACGATCTTCAAGTGGAATAGTAGCCACGTGACCCGATTTGGAGACAAACATAGCCACCATCTTCTTGGCCTTGCTGCGAGAGCATATAACTTTTTTTGGCTTGAAGCTCGTCTTCGTTACCCCATACTCGAGATTGGTTTTTAGTTTCAGGCTCATATGCGTATATCTACGACTCGTCACCTGATACGACACTAAAAACTGTATTTGAGCTTCCTCCGTTGAATTTATTCAATGTTTTGCGGCACCAATTGACACGAGTCGTTTTCTGCTCGTCAGACAATAAGTGCGGGATCCAACGGGAAAAAAACTTTTGCACGCCTAATTCTTCCTGTAAAATAATTTGTATCTGACTCATTCCAATCCGCAAAGACTCCTGAATTTCCCGATATGTCACATGCCTGTCTTCTTTTATCAGCTGACTCACAAGGTGGACGTTTTCTTGCGTAACTGCCGATTTTGGTCGACCTTCACGCGCGTCGTCCGTGAGGGATACTCGGCCACGTTGAAATTCTGAATACCACCTGTATATTGTCGTCTTTGAAGGTGTTTCATTACTAAAAGCAGCAATCATCCGGTCTCCACATTGTTTTTCTGTTAATCCACTTTGAAAGTCGTAATATTTTTTTACGGGACAATTCCATCATCAGCGGCGACTCAACAACTCGAAAAAACAATTGAAACTGAACCATTGTTTTTTTAGGGTTCCGTACTCAAGGAGTAAAACGGGACACTATAACTAAGACTCCGCTGTCCGTCTGTCTGTCTGTCTGTCACCAGGCTGTGTCTCAACAACAGTGATAGTAACACAGCTGAAATTTTCACAGATGATGTATTTCTGTTGCCGCTATAACAACAAATACTAAAAACCAGTTATCTTACACAAATCGGCTTAGTCCCAAACTAAGCAAAGTCCCTATTATGGGTACTAGACGAACGATAAACATACTTATATAGAGAAATAAATACTTAAATACACAGAAAACATCCATGACTCAGGACTTGGCCGGTTGTCTTTTGTCAATTCTTGACCCCCCCTCCTATCATCATCCTGTTAATTCCTAAATGGACACTACCCGCCTCATAAAATGACTACCGTCATCCAATAGACCCCCCCCCCCCAGTTTTGAAATGACGTAATTTATGGACAGCCACTGTCTGTAATTGGATCAATGTATGTTATTAGAGGCGATTACGCATGTTAGATTGTTCAACTATATACCTGTAATTGTACATTGTATGTACTTTATCATGTTATATTCTGATCTGTGTGTTTTTAGGGTTCCGTGCCTCGAAATGGAAAAACGGAACCCTTATAGGATCACTTTGTTGTCCGTCCGTCCGTCTGTCAATACCCTTTTTCTCAGGAACGTGTGGAGGTATCAATCATTTAAAGTTTGAATTCCTGTGCATAATGTGTGCATGCATTATTTTAGAATTAATATTTTTTACATTAATGTTGCTGTGCCCTAACAGGGTTATGCTGGAACTGTATTTATATGTAACATCTTGTAAGACCCATACTGCAACAAATAAATGAATTAAGCTGAAATTTATATCAAATACTCACGTTTACTGTCTCTTGGAGCTGTGAAAAAATCAAACTTCTAAGCCAACACAATCAAAAGATACAGTTTATGCCGCAAATTTCCGCAAGTTTTCGAAACCCGCAAAGGAATCAAAACCTACTTCCCGTGAACTCAGAAACTTAAAATTTGGTGCGAAGCAACGCCCTATAGCACAGATAAAGGAAAGATAGCGAAAACCGTAAATTTTTAGTTATATCACTGAAAATTTAATATCCAGTATATACTGACACGTACTAAGTATGTGAATACATACTTAGTGAGTGTCAGTTTATAGTGGACTTGGTTTTATTGTACGGGGTGGTCCGGAACCCTCGGTGCGCGAGTCTGACTCGCACTTGACCGGTTTTTTTTCACCCGTGGTAAAGCCGAAATAGTAAAAATAAAACAGGTGAAATAATTACAATTAATATCCGTTTCACCATGCACGGCGATGTTACTTGGTATCCTTGACCTTTTTCAAACAAATTTAGAAACTAGGTATCACTGTTTTGTCTGTAGGAAAATATTACGTTTTTCAGATATATTCTATTAAAAAGCATTCCTACAATATTCGTTCAAAATATTATTCCCGAAAAGCATTACGAATGATTATGCGAATTAAGAAGTTATTCGCGAATAAATATTGGCGAATAATTATTCGAAATATTTATTCGTCATTCGCGAATAATCTTATTTATTCTTAAACGTTATTCGTATTCGAATAAATGTATCCCATCTCTGGGTGGATAAGCATATCTTCTCTTTTTTTTTTGGCGTTCTGGCCAACTGTGTCGGCTCAATTTTGCCAATAAGGATATCGACTACCGTAGGCTCAAAGGGCGTAAGGGACGAAATGCCCATGCCCATATCCCGTGAACTCTGAATCTTGAAATTTGGTACGAAGTATTTATAGCACAAATAAAGGAAAAATTGTGAAAACCGTAAATTTTTAGTAACATCACTGAAAATTTGATGTCCAGTATAAACTGACACGCACTAAGTATGTAAATACATACTTAGTGAGTGTCAGTTTATAGTGGACCTGTTTCTATTGTACGGGGTGGTCCGGAACCCTCGGTGTGCGAGTCTGACTCGCACTTGACCGGTTTTTTTTATGCTAACCACGATCATGGCATCATCTCTTTCATTTACTTAACAGTTTACTTATGTTTTCGATGATAAAAGCAAATCAATCGTTCCTTACGCCCTTTGGACCAGAGTTTTCAAAGGGCGTAAGGGACAAACTGTGATTTTTCATTAGAGCTAAAAATCCTACAATTAGGATATTCCGTTATATTTGTTTTATTTGTACACGGCGCGGTCGGTGCAAAACACGTAATTGAAATTAACTCGTTAAGACGGGTTCGCCGTGCGCTCGCCCGCTGGCGCCCCACTCTCTCCCCGCCTCGCACCCACCGCATGCATCTGACTCCACGACAAGGTCGCGAGTATTTTCAATTAAATTTTCAATTTCTTAAGCGTGAAATTAACATGCTTAATTTTGATGAAAACATGATTATCGTACACAAAAGGCTATTAGTAAACAAAAAATTCATAGTTACTATTTATAATTACTGAGATATACATTATTATTAAAACGTTAAAAATAAATGTTTAATTATTGTCTTAAATGTCTAAAAAGACGCAATATACCTTAAACAGATAAAAACATCATAGTTACCATTTTGGCTTGTCTAGATAATGAGATCAGAGGAAAACTGTGAAAAAAAACGTATATGCGAATTTGATATCAGTTTAATTTTGCTATTAAGTGATCGAATTTGAATGCACCTCAAAGTTATACTAACAAGGTACTTGGTTACCTTTTTTACTTTTAGGAAAAAGTTAGGTAGTGTACGTTAACTCGTGTTTTTTTTAACTACGGTTACGATCGCGGATTTTTTACTTAATATATTTCATTAATATTTGATACTGAATAGTAAAACCCGATAAAACAATAAAAACAACGAGTTTACGAATTATGTCCAGGGTAAGCTAATTTGATTGGTCTATCACTCTGCACCGCGCATATGCAGCGTCTGATAGGTGCCGAGGCAATATTTCTCGGAGTGATGTTGGATTGCCATTGTGACTGGCAAGCTCATGTTGAGTACCTGGTCGGTAAGCTGAACAGATTTGTGTTTGCTCTGCGCAGGATATCACAGGTGGTATCCCAAGATTCTGCTCTATTGGCGTTTCATGGCCACATTATGTCAAACCTTCGTTACGGTCTTATCTTATGGGGAAACTCCACACTTGCCCAACGAGCGTTCCTATTGCAAAAAAATGCGTTAGAGCGATCTGTGGCGCCAAAACGACAGATTCATGTAGACCGTTGTTCAAAAAATTCAAAATCCTACCGTTACCTACATTGTACATTTACGAAATGTGTCTTTTTGTGAAAGCTCATATTAGCCAATATAAAATGATGAGATCTAACCCTAGGCCAACTTCTAAACACCATGGACTCAATATCTGTTATCCAAATCATGTCTCTTCTCATTTCGGAAAAAGTATTATTTTCATGTCTGTCAAAATTTTCAACCATTTGCCTAATGACCTGAAATCCTTGGATTGTCAAGGTTTCAAAACGAAATTATTTAAGTGGTGTCTACAAAGAATGTTCTATACAGTTAATGAACACTTTGTAACCACAAATGCCTAATGAATTTTATTATTTTCTCTGACCACTTTCCTTTTTGCATGACATTGATTTATTATTAATATATTGACATTGCTACACTTTGACTTCTATTTTTATTTAATTTTTTACTTTTTTACTAATTTAATTCGATATTAATATAACAATGAATAATAAGGACATAATTTCAATGACATACATATTGAGAATCAAAATATTGTACGCCAAACTCTGGCTGATTGTGATGTAATCAAAATACTAACCCTAACACCATTTTTATAACCACTCACATTCGAACAATAAATAATTTGTATTGCAACAGAGCTCCCCCTGTCCATTGCATGGACGCATCTCGTAATTTTACGGACGGGGGCCCACCATTATTACGACAGTCGCCAGATGGGGAGACATTGCAGACACTTAAAATATTTTTTCTACTCCTGTACCGTTATCTGTCATTTATATAGGCTGTAGCTCAAATACAATGACACCACTAATAAGTTGTCGAAAAACTCTATGCTCTATGGCCCAAAAACGCACTGTTCAGCGTACTTTTTTGGTTCATACATTTTTCATAAAAGCACTGTTTAACTTTTTTTTAAATCGGCCGCTATATTGCAGTGGTGCCAACTTCATAAACAAATATTTCGAAATAAAAGTATTTATTTACGATTTAAAATTTGTATATTATAAATTATTTACTACAGCAATAATAAACCAACATCTTTTGTGTGTTAAATTACATGTTTTATAAATTCTTGGTATTATTTATAAAAATAAACAGTTCGAATCGAATTCGGTCCGGGTCCGGATTTGGTTAGGTTCGGATGGCAAGTGCAAACAAATTAAAAACAAAACAAACCATAAGCAAGAGCTGTCACATTTCCGATTTCCCACCAAAATACAGTTCAAAATGAAAAGACGAAAGATGATAAACTATTAGTCCTAAACTATTAAGATTTTATTCGTGTTTGTGAAGACAAAAGTGTACGTTCCTTTTAAAATGGTCGAAGAAATTAATAACTGCACTCCTGAAGAAATTGCGTGAGTAGCAAAAGTACGAATAGAAAACTTGCTGCCTGAAAAGTTTAACTATTCTGTAGTCTGCTATTTATTTAAAATTTGTCGTAGAAAAAGTATTGTATGCAACGGTATATAACTGGTCTAAAAACGCTCGAGGCGTCTTTAAATTGCGATGCTCGCCAAGGCTCGCATCGCAACCCACGCCACTCGCCTTTTAAGACCCTTCTTATACAACAGTTGCATAAAATACTATTATTTGCATTTTTAATGTCTTTAAAAGTTGCTCCCTTGCTAGCAGTAGTTGAATGTCATTCGGGTTAATCGGGTTCGAATAGCGAAGGTTCCGTTTTCAATACAGTCAATTTTTCCCTTTTTCTCGTCATAGTAACCAAACATAAATGTATAAAAATACCAATGCCACCTTTAGATAAATTTTGTTTTTGGCTTGAATTGCAGACATTGTTTTTGTTTTCGTTTTTTTTATTGTTCCTTATGGACATAGATATTATTTATTATGACATGACGTTTTTGATTATTATTATTTTATTATGATTGTTTTTTTACTCCATTGGGTATTATTAATAATAATGTTTGATGTGTAAAATAGTCTTGTGTACTGGTTGTTATTATTTAATTTTATCATTTAACTCTATATTTCACTGCTTTAATTTACATGTACATATTTCACACATAATGCAAATTGTTTTTGAATAAATGAAATGAAATACAGGTATCAAAAACCGAATGTATTAATAATTAAAGGTAAATCCCCAAGTGAATAATTTGTGGCAGCCGTCACACGTTAAATATATCGTCGTTTACAACGAAATCCTATCCTTATGCTATGAATGACTAATCCCATAGGTACATAGGTATGCTTTGTATTGGTATTTTATTACAACGAACGAACTCAATACTACGTTACAATTTACACTGTTACAAGTCTTCACGGAAGCGAGACTATCAGTTAGTCGGTAAATCTTCGCGATCAAACATTAAGTTTAGTTTCTCCGTATTACATTAAACATGCTACTTACTTAAACAACGCCTGCATCTTAGCTTGGCTTAATTACGTAAAGAGAGGCTGTCCATATGGCGGTACCTTCTGTAAACATTATGCCATTCACCTTATCTTAAATGAGTACCGAAATAGAACCAGGACAGCTGCATACCTATCGATACATACCTATCGATGTTAAAAACTATGGATTGGTTTTAAAGATGCGTTCATTATGAAATGAATTACCAATAGTTGATCCCACGAAATGCCCATTTCATAAAAAGTATTGCACCCAATCTTCATTCATTAGATTTCTGCGTTCGATACCGTCTTACTTATTTAAATTTACGTAATACAGATTAACAGTTATGTGCTAAGAAACTTCAATAATACCGAACTGCTATTAGTAACGCAATGTCAAAAGAATAGACTAGGAAGTACAAAAGATATTTACAGTTTATTTACTTAAAAGAAACGAGAATTTTCAGAGCTCGTAGCTTAAGAAGTATATTGTCGTAAGAACCAAATAGGTGGTACAGTGTTATACAACGCGCTAGACAAACAATTGAGAATGAAACAATGCGATCTCATACATTTTAATACTGTTTTTGTAAGTCCACCCGGCGTGGTAAAATGCTAAATCGCTGGCAAACAAGTGCCACTCAATATTTACGGAATCCGAATAAGAAGCATAATTAGTGTTTCGCGACAATGCTGGTTAATTAACTGTCCAAATGCGTATTGTTAGTTCTAGTTAAGTCTAGAGTTTGACAAGTTTGAAAACAGGGGATACGTCTTCAGGCTGTAATTTGAGAAAGCAGAACAAATTTAAAACTCCTTATGCCACACTTAAATTTTAATTTGTAGAGTTCCGTGGAACACTAAAATTAAAAGTCTTACGGAACACTTATGCCATCGCTAGGTGTCTGTACGTGTGTTATAGTTAGGTTTTGATCATTAGTGGACTAGGTATTTTTTTTTATACTATGAAGGTGGCAAACTAGCTTACGACCTGCCTGATGTTAAGCTGGTACCGTCGCCTATGGACACTTGTGACTCCATAAGAATCACAAGCGCGTTGCCGACCCTTTATTCACTTGAGGATTCGCTGTGTTGGCAGATAGAGACATGCAGGTCCCTCACTCTCAACACAGCGCACCCTTACTCTGGCGACCTTACTCACCACCAGGAACACAACACCACATACTTCATAGCATGCAATAATATAGCAACACTACAAAGCAGTGGTGCTATTATGGCTGCGGTCTTCTGTAAGGTATTCTGCGGTATGTGTAAATGCAAACGTAGAATTCTGCTATTTATTACTAAGAATAAACATAATAGCTAACATATTGCAGTCGGTCAACCAAGCCACATCAAACATCATCAAATAAATTATATCTATCTTTCTGCATCTTTCCGCGCCTGCTTCGCTTTGATCTTTCATGTATGGGTTCGGCCTGCTTTAGAATCAGATAGCATAATGGTCATTGGTATTCAATAAAAAATGTAATAAAATGTTTCCGCTAGTACGTCGCAATCGTCAGACTAATATACATCCCATTCCTAGACATAGGCCTCATTTCAAAAGACAGAATGGGCGGTAGTCCACCTTGGCCCAGTATTTTTGAGCTTCAAATTTCTTAGTAGATTTATGAAGATTACATCATTAAATTTTCCTTAAAACCCTTAATTTGGAAGTGTCCAGCCGGCTGTACAGAGTCTTTTGCCGTCTCATTGTATTTTTTCTTGACCAGAATGCTGATGGGACTGTCTTGCGTCACCGAGACTTGAACCTTCGTTAGTTTTTGTCAAAATAAGGGCGAACTTCACGATATTTTCAGCAAGTTCAAAAGTCTATATCTACTCATTAGTAGTCATTACGAAAATAGAGCAGCAGTGATGTGTAGGGGACACAATTCAAGATAGCGCCCTAGTAGAGGTTTATCAGACTTAGACACGCAATGCTCGGCTTCTGTTTTGTACATTCCCCTCGCAGTAGACTCGTTTATTGAGAGATTAGTCATACCAGTGGAACGGGAATAATAATGGAATTAGAACCGGGTGTCCAGTAACTCACATTTAATAGTATGGACGATGCAAAGACGATGTGTTTTATTGAATTTCAAATAAAGTATTACATGTGACCAAATTAATGAAGACTGCGTTTTTAGAGGCATGGAACCCTAAACAATCTATTTATTTACATTCTTTTATGGGCGTGTATACCAAAAATGTACTTAGTTTGTGTAATTTTTCAGTTTTTCTAATGATTAATAAAAAAAATGTCCTCGACTTTCCATACATTTCTAGGTTTCCACTGCGTGACCGGCTGTACAAAATGTATGAAAAAGGTCACACAATGGAATTATCGGAATCGGTAGTTACCACATTCTGAACTAAGAAGTTAAAGACACTTAAAGTTTTTTTTAATACAGTTAGTGCCAACGGTTTCGTAGCGCTACGCTCGTAGCGGATAACATACGAAAACCCGTTAGTAGACGAAAGCGCCCAAGAGCAGAGCACCCAACTAATATCAGGTTCCTGGCACTGAAAGTGTTAAAGCCCACATATATGCACCTACAACAACTTCTACTAATAAAAGAGCTCAGGTATCAGATATCGAGACATTGCCTTGAATCACAAGTAGCCTCAACTAGCTTCGATTATAACCTTCCCACATTAGTAATTATAGCATCTGGTGACACCCATGTGTGATGTAAGTCGACATGACTCATGGCATGGTATCCGCGTGAAATGTGAACCACACTACATTTAACAAAACTAATCGGGTATTAAATTAACCTCACGATATGTATACTCTTCTTTCAAGGTATATCGATATCGTATGCATATTTAATTTTCTACAACGCTCTAAATTTTATTGCGCTTTTTTTTATTGGTTTTTCCACTTTATTTTAAATTGATAAACAAGGTTTGGTCAACATGAAGCTTCACAGACGCTAATACCTAAAGTAAGGAATCAGGATTCTTAAGCGTTTTCAACTTTATTTGTTTGCTAATTTATGTTTACTAAGTATCCATAATCATAAGATGTTTTATACTGTAAGTAATAATACAAATAATAATTTATAGCTACTTAACAATTATCATCTCTAGTGTTATGTTATGAGCATGCTCTAAAAGACACGTTACTACAATATTCTGCTCAAATTGTCTAACTTCAACTTACGCAACGGTCGCGGTTTCAAATTGATCATGTTTAAGTCACAATCAATTCCAGTTGAGAAACACGTTGAACGCACAAAAGAAAATCACATTTACATGACCTTTTGTAGACCCTATCTCCATGCAGTAAGGTTCACAATATCTTAGGAATCTTTAGATATGTAGTAAAACCGTTCGGGTTCATGCGCGGTGCGCACAATGATGACTTGATGATGATAATCGGCCCACATATGACTTTCCGCGTTCAAGCATAGTGAAGACATCATCCAGGGTCAAGGTAATCATATATATGTAGGTAGGTACATATTGCATAGGTATATATGTTACGACTAGATGGAGCCGAGATAAAGTTTCTAAAATTTTCTAGTTCATAAAATGGCAGGAAGAGCTTAAACAACGAAGAAAGTAATGTATAAATTACTAGTTTTTGCCCGCGACTGCGTCCGCATGGAAATCGTTTATATCGTACCGCCAGACAAAACTCAGCCCCCCATTTCACCCCCTTAGGGGATGACTTCCCGGATAAAACGATCTCCATATCAAATTTCATCTCAATCGGTTCATAGATTTAAGCGTGAAAAGTTAAGTCAGACAGACAGACACAATTACTTTCGTATTTATAATACAATATTAGGTATATAAGTATGGATTCGGCTTATTGCAACTCTTTTCTGATTTGAGACGAATCTTTTCCGATATCTACAGGTATCTCGTGAAAAACAAGCTCTTATCTTTATCATACTTATCAATCACTTTATGTATCAGCATTTTGTATTAATAGTATTTTTTATACTCGTCGATTAAAATCTGTGTATTTAGATTTCATAGAGAATACTGCAACGTCACTCTTTTCATAGTTGTAGTCCATGTTACTGTCGAAACAATCGAAATAACTGTTTCGATACGCTCCAGACAACCGAAAAAAATTTGAAAATAGAACTAAAATAAATTCGACCAATCACGTGGCTGCTTTACCGAACTGTAATGAATTGGACCAATAGAATCGCTTTGATTATTGAGTTTACTCGTTGATGTCGTACGCTCGTTAATGTCTTTTAAGATATCAACGAGCGTACGACCGTTCAACAGTATCGAGTTTGTTAAATTAGTTCAGTTGACTCGTAGAAAATAAATTTTAATGAACTCGTACAAAAAGTATTGTTCACAATAATGTTATAATCAAGCTTTTTAATCTCGTACCTTACTACACGGTACTCGACTAAAAAGCTCTCTATTATAACACGATTGTGAAAAATACTATTTCACAATCGTGTTATAATAGAGAGCTTTTTAGTCGAGTACCGTGTTTGGGCCACGAAGCTTGCTGAGTGGCCTAAGTAAGGTACGAGATTAAAAAGCTTGATTATAACACTATTGTGAACAATACTTTTTGTACGAGTTCATTAAAATTAATTTTCTACGAGTCAACTGAACTAATTAAACAAACTCGATACTGTTGAAACGAAGTGCAGCCTATCGCTCGTACGCTCGTTGATATCTTAAAAGACATGAACGAGCGTACGACATCAACGAGTAAACTCAATAATCAAAGCGATTCTATTGGTCCAATTCATTACAGTTCGGTAAAGCAGCCACGTGATTGGTCGAATTTATTTTAGTTCTATTTTAAATTTTTTTTCGGTTGTCTGGAGCGTATCGCAACAGTTATTTCGATTGTTTCGACAGTAACATGGACTACAACTATGAAAAGAGTGACGTTGCAGTATTTTCTATGAAATCTTAATACACAGATTTTAATCGACGAGTACAAAAACAATGATCTTTATCGCTAAGTCTACTAGAACATGTCAGTTAAGTTAAGTTTTAATTTTTCCGAAGCCAAGCGAGAACAGACTGAAGTCGTTACACTCCTTATCTAGGTCATCTAAGTATTTTTATGGCGCTTTAGTTTCCCGCGGTGTCATCTCACGACTTAATTACAGTATTCGTTATGGTTATAATTAAAAATATCTGGTCTAGATCTCCCGATATAGCGTTCCCAACGCATGGATCTTTGCGCCCCAAAAACGGTTAGAGTATTCTTTATCGAGCAAATTATAGCACCGTCCCCGATTCGTGCCGTTGCCCTAACTTCCTTGTTTTTTAGCCATTGTGCCAATAATTATTTTTAGATCGATATTTGGATACTATTGGGGCCAAATACGTAAAACGTACAATTATAGTAAGTATGGAAATACAACAGCAACCAAAACATGGAGGAAATTAAAACGAATAAACCAGAACTGATTTGTGCAGTTTAGGTATTACCGAAATAACAAAGTAGGTTTTTTATGTCATGGGAAAGAAGAATCAGATATCTAGATTAACTCTATTCAACAAAACACGATGTGGGAAGAAAAACAGATGAATATCGTTTTACGGAAATTAAAAGTGCGTATTAGTATTAAAATTTATGATGACAAACTACGCTAAGTGCCACACATAACACGCAATTATAGTCTCTCTTACAATGTGGTAAGAACTAAGTATCCAAAAAGGGTAGCGCAGTTTAAAATCTCCTATTTAGATTGTAAACAGCATTCATCTGCACACAATGCTTCGCACGCGTCTCGCACTTTCCGTTTCACTTTACGAACATTTTTGCAGTGTAATAACACGTTAGATAACCATGTTGATGTTTTTGTTGAAACGTATACATGCTGATGATAAAAGATAACCCGTGATTAAGACACATCTAACCCGCTTCAGTTTACGCAACCATAACTATTTAGGCCATCCGTCATTGTAGGTATGATCTGTAATGTGAAGTTTGATAGTAGCGTATCAGTATCACTGATCGGTTTAAGGCGATCAATTTCTGGTTAGTTTTAATAAGAAGGTTACGTAAGAACGCTCATCAGTTTAGTTCGTAGTAAGTATTACCCCCTGGCCTCGACCTTGGTCTTAAGCGACCTGCGACCAGCGTTTTATCTGTTCATTGCGCGTGATCCCAACTAACCACAGTGCGTTGCGCGTCTCGACCGCGCAATGAACAGATAAAACGCTGGTCGCAGGTCGCTTAAGACCAAAGTCGTGGCCAAGGCGTGATGTTATTGTTAATTCGACGCTATGTCTCAGTGACAGTGAGAACATTTTAGGAAGTAAGTATAGGTAACTACATAAATGTAAACATTTGTTACTTACCTATTGTAATACATTTCCTTCTGTTGTTTCTCCATTAAATAAATAATTAAGGAACAATAAAAAGGTATAATTTTAATGATTTTGGTCTGAAAATATAGAGGAATGAGAACCATTTCCTGTTTTTGGTAGTTGGTTGAAAAGCAGCATCATTCGAGAAATGCTTAGGTAATTCACGGTTTCCAATTAGATTGATTAATTTTAATGTGTTGCTGGCGCTCTTTCTGACTAATAACAAACTTTAATTTAGTGTTATACCCGTGAATTCCTTAGTCCATTCGAAAGAGTTTGATGATTTTCCACGCGTATTGAACAGCGGTTACACACTGCGACTTATACAATACATACAGTGTATAAGTTACACAGCGATACAAATAAACGCGCGTTTTATGAACACGCGACTGTATCGCGAAACTACACTAGTCACCTGCATTGATACTGTATCGCTTCAAAAATCGCCATGTGTCTCCACTATTAGTTCCGCGGCGCGAGGAAACTCTCAAATCGACTCCAAGGAAAAACATTAAATTTAAATTAAAACCCGCCAGCATATTTTACTGTAAGAAAACTCAAGTCATGCGTAATTCGTTACTCATTCCTCGAAACAGCGTCACTACGAGTAAAGTATTGACGCAAAGGAAATTGAAGTGACAAGTGGCAATAAAGTTATGCATCACTACTTAATTGTTGACGTGTAGGAGATGCCAGCTCCCGGGGATCCTTGGCACACTTAGCCCACGCAATGAAACCACCCACTGCACGCGAGTCGGCATTGTTCGCTGGTACTCAATGATTGGACTATCAAATTAAAACATACATACCTAATTAATTTGTTTTAGAAGAAAGAAGAAGGAAGGGCATATAAAACAAATACGATTAGTAACCTATTGATGTAGCCAGCCTTAGTTGAAAAAAGCGCTGAGATTTGCATCCTGCATTATCAAACATAAGAACTCAGGATGTCACATTTGCGACCTTAGAAGCCGACACTGTACCTAACCCTCAAAATGTTGTCTCTTTGCTCGTGTCTCCACTATATTCTAGAACAAATCCAGACATTCAGAAGAATGAAGAAAAAACAAAAAATCTTTTTTGTATTTTTCGTCGGACAATTTATGAGCTCATTCAAAATAGTACATTACTTACCTAGGGCGGTTAAACAAAGGATGTCTCAGATCGCAGGTATTTGACGCCCGAGCCGAAGGCAAGGGCGATAAACATGCGCTCTGAGGCTTTCTTTATTACCGCCCGTGGTGAGTACAAAATTTTACGTCATCTGGCCAGGAAGTGGGGTTTTCCGCACGCATAGCGTGCGGTAATTCCTACTTTATGGCCAGGTATGACGTAAACTAACATTGTATATATCTACTCTACACACACGTATATCGCCCTACGTACGTAATTACGTCAAATAAAAGAAAAGCAATACAAACATTATCTATTAAGCGTGCTTAGTGCTTGCCTATTCTTTGCCCTTTACCACGGTACACGGAACAACATACGTTCAGGCTTACCCAAGATAGCACTTATATAACCGTGGCAAGTTAACAGTGGTTTCTAATTAACTTTCACTATTGTCCCTAGAATCACCAATTCTGTATAGAAGTCTAGATATTCCCTTCCTACTGTCAATGCGATTGGCACGCGGTTTCTCCTGACACCCATTGTGCATTATCTACACAGGTGGGCAAATTAAATTGTGCGTTTACGCATGGACCATGGCTGTTATTCACAAGCCACCTCGCCTGAACCTGGACAGAAGTCAGAATACAAAAAGCGGCCAAGTGCGAGTCGGACTCGCCCATGAAGGGTTCCGTAAAATGTATGACGTAGGTATTAAAAAAAAACTACTTACTTACTAGATCTCGTTCAAACCAATTTTCGGTGGAAGTTTGCATGTACATCATATATTTTTTTTAGTTTTATCATTCTCTTATTTTAGAAGTTACAGTTACACATTTTTACCACTTTGGAAGTGTCTCTCGCGCAAACTATTCAGTTTAGAAAAAATATATATTATAAAACCTCAATATCATTTTGAAGGTTTATCCATAGATAAACCTTCAAAAATGTACGAGTTTGATGAAAAAAAAATTGAGTTTCAGTTCTAAATTTATTGTTTTTTTTTCTATTTTTGTGTGAAAATCTTAATGCGGTTAACAGAATACATCTACTTACCAAGTTTCAACAGTATAGTTCTTATAGTTTCGGAAAAAAAGTGGCTGTGTCACATACGGGCGGACATACAGAGAGACAGACAGACTTGACGAATCTATAAGGGTTCCGTTTTTTGCCATTTGACTACGGAACCTCAGCTCATATCAGCATGCTGCTGGCGTAATGGCCAGCGCTGATCTTCCATTGGGACCGGGTGATGACTCGGTGTATCAAACACCAGAAGAAAAAAAAGATCCAAACATAAAACTATCCGTATCTTAACAACATAATACATTTACTAGGGGTGATAGGTGAGTTGAAGTTAAACAAGTTGTGAATAGCATATAGCTGTGCATTCCTACGGCTTGTGGAATGGGCAGGCTTGCATTAACTGCACGTGTAAGTTTGTTTAATAACAATAGCAAGGTGGGACCGCCTACGGAGTCCAGTTAGCTTGGTGTTATATTATAGCTATTGACATGAATGACTGTAAGTAAACTAGGACGGAAGCCGAGGCTAATCTGGAGTGACCGCATTGTGTATTTGTACAATATCAATATCATAGATAACGTTATTTGTTAATCCAAGGGTCAGTTCGTTTATTAACGTACTAACTGACGCGCGCGCTGCGCACTCTGAACCTCATAGGGACGGATCTAGATCTGTTTTTCTGTACACTAAGTGAATTTACAAGGATGGCTTTGTTTAAAATTTGTTATTATAAATAATTCGTTATAAGGTGTTGTGCAAAATTATCGCATTGGGTCTATCCTGTAATGATAATTGTATGTATGGAAATAAATAAAATAAAAAAATAAAAAATATTTCCTGACTAGTTATAATTTAAATCTTGAAATTAAACAGCCTACGAGGCTTACAAGTAACACGTGTATAGACAATTTTGCGCACAACTTAAAAAATGGACATAGTAGCAAAGTACTGGATTTTGGTCTATCAGACCATACTGCTCAAATATTGTTATTTCCAGCTAATAAAATAAATAACTACAGTTCCTGGCGTATAAAAAAACGTGACTACTCCTTGAAAAATTTAAAGATGTTTAAGCGACATCTAGAAAGTATGTCTTTTTCTGATTTGTACTGTACCACAGATCCAAATACTGCATACAATATATTTCTAGATGATTTTCGTCTTCTTTACGACTTATGTTTTCCAGAAAAAAATATTACGTTATCGTCAAATGTCAGAGTAAAGTGGCTTACAAAAGGCATAAGAGTTTGTAGTAAGCGCCAGAGAGAGAGCTACTTTGGCGATATAGACGTATGCCTACAACAGCAAATAAACTGGTATTTCAAAATTACTCTAAAAGATATAAATCAATTATTAAAATGACACAGAAAGCTCAAAACAACCACGCCATAAACACTGCTCAAAATAAAACAAAAGCTACCTGGGGTATCATAAACTCCACCAAAGTTATTAAACCTAAGGAGCAAATCCAAAGATTAAAATCTGATAAGCGCATTATTACGGACCCTAAAGTCATCGCGAATACGTTCAATGACCACTTTTTACACAGTGTACAAAATCTGTCAAAGACAGACAATGTCAAATGTAAAATTAGCCACAGTGCCCACTCTATGTTTATGATGCCAGCAACATCCAGTGATATAGAATCAATAATAAGATCGTTAAAAAACACAAATAGCGTGGGTTTTGACAGCATATCCACTATTGTCATAAATATGTAAATGAAAGCATAGCAAAACATTTAAGCTACATATTCAATCTCTGTATAAATGAAGGTATTTTTCCTGAGAAGTTAAAAATATCTATTGTCAAACCCCTATTTAAGAAAGGGGAAAATGATGACCCTCAAAACTACAGACCGATATCACTAATTCCTATATTTTCTAAAGTTTTTGAAAAGTTTATTTACAAGTGTTTCTATGGTTATTTTGATAAATATGGCTTATTATGTCATGAACAGAAGGGATTTAGGAAAAATGTAAGCATAAATATGGCAATATATGACTTAATTAATACTGTATTGGAAAGTGTTGATAACAGATTACCTATTAGTGCTATTTTTACTGATATGTCTAAAGCCTTTGACAATGTAGATTTCAAGACGTTACTATATAAACTTGACAAGTATGGTATCCGGGGAAAACCCCTGGAACTCATTCAATCCTACCTTACTAACAGACTACAATTTACCGAGATAAACAGAATATGCTTAAAGACTAGAACGGAAAATAAAACCCTATCAGATGCTCGGTATGTAAAATATGGTGTACCACAGGGGAGTGTACTTGGTCCGTTGCTCTATCTGGTTTATATCAATGACCTTCCGAAAGCAATCAATCACCCCATGATCTTATTTGCCGATGATAGCACATCCATTGTAAAATGTTATAGCCTAGATAATTATGAAAATGACATAAATAATACATTATCTGACATAATAAGGTGGCTAAATAGAAATAATTTACAAATTAACTTGACTAAAACTAACATAATGCAATTTTATCAGCGAAATCAATCTAAACATATGGATATAAATTATCAAGGGAATAATATAGAGACCGTAGGAGTTACTAAGTTTTTGGGGCTCACTATCGATAGTCAATTAAGCTGGAAATATCATATAATAGAACTCTGTAAAAAGCTAAGCAAATCAGCATTTGCACTCCGCAAACTATCAAAAACAGTAGATATAAAAACTCTGCTTGTTGCTTACCATGGCCTTGTTGCGTCAACACTGCGGTATGGTATTCTTTTTTGGGGAAATTCCGTCGATAAGGAAACAGCCTTTAAAGCTCAAAAATGGTGCATAAGAGCCATGTGTAACTTAAAAATAACTGACAGCTGCCGTACTTATTTTAAATCTCTCAAGATCCTTACCTTACCCTGTATATATATTCTGGAAGTTGCAATCTTTGTTAAATGTAATCCTAACTTATTTAATAAAATTGCGGATACACGCAAGCTCCCTACTCGCTTACAGTACCAAAACAAGTTACGTGGTAAAGAGTGTAAAACCGCATTAGTCAGCAAAAGTTTATTAGGAATGGCGCCTAAAATTTATAATAAAATACCGGTAGACATAATTGAACTGGAAAAAGAACCTTTTAAGAAAAAAATTACGAAGTTACTAGTTGAAAAATGTTACTACTCTACTCAGGATTTTATGAATGACACAGATCTATAATTTATAATATAATTGACATTGTTAAAGTAGGTACTTATATTTTGCTCCTGTTAAATGATTATTATATTATATTTGTAATTTCTTTAACATTGACATTTGTATGCCAATCGGCAAAACATAGAGATTCATGTATACCTATTATATAAGACCACATTTGTATTACCTATGTTTCACAAATAAAAATCTGAATCTGAATCTGAATCTAAAAAATAAAAACTTAGAAGTTTCTGTCGAGCGATGAAAATGTAGAATTGTAGCCCAATGCGGGAGCGCAGCGGCATTGTTTTCCGCAAAGGTGGCAGGAGAATTGTGCATTAGGTAATGGCGGGGTATTTAATTGTTTTCTCCTTCTTTTACCTTCGATAAGGTCAAACCAGGCCCCGTCATGTTTGTTGCGTCCGTCCATGAGAGCCTTTCGACACTTAATCCTATCTTCCGCAATGTACTCCCAACATTGGTGATTGATGCCAAATGCTGCCATATCCCGTTTGACAGAATCCTTAAACCTATTTTTCTTTTAGCATTTGCTACGGCGCGGAAGACGAGTGGGTGGCATATGCGTAGGTACTAGACGGCGATATATCGCCTATTGCCTGCTACACGGCCACAACTGAAAATTAAAACACATTTGAGATGTGTTTTAATTTTGAGTTGTGGCCGTATAGCAGGCAATAGGCGATATATTGAATAGATATAAATCCTTAAATACATAGAAAACACCCAAGACTCAGAAACAAATATTCATGCTCATCACACAAATATTTGCCCTTACCGGGAATCAAACCCAGGACCTTCAGCTTCTTAGGCAGCGTCACTATCCACTAGGCCAACCGGTCGTCCATATCGTACCCATATATATTTCGTTTTGCGTAATTGGATGTCGCATGGTAGTGGACGTTCAGGTGTTTAAGGTAATAGTACATTATGATACAAGTGAGGTATGTTGATCATTACATCAGAGGCGGAATTGTATTGTATTGTATAAGAGAGCCGAGGATGTAATTATCAAAGCTCACGCGTGTCATACGACGTTTTTCAACACATTTGCGAGGAAAAAATCATTTTCATAAAATGAACATGTTACAGGCTCCTAAGTTGTTTCCTTTAGTTATTGATGACAACAGGTTTTTACTCACATATTTGTACATCTCCAAGAATGTACAGTGGCACAAATCTATTTATCACTTTTCTATTCACTACGAGTCAACATTTTTAACAATAACCAAACACGCATCATCAATGTTTACAAATATTTGTGAAATTACCTATAATGGCGCGCAACAATTTTTTTTCGTGAAGTTCGCGCAGTGCGCCCGCAGCGAGGCTTAGATGAAATCTCTAAACAGTCAATACAAAATAAAATAAATATTTTCTTATTCAATATAAATTCATGTAAAATGTTATCAAAAGTAAATAGTTTTACTAAATGATATTTTCTATATCATATCCAACAAGAAATAATCAATTAATCCACAAGAAGGATTTAATTTGTTTAGTCGAGTAAGAATCCATTTGCCGAGAATTAAAAACAAACCTGTATAACCCGGTCAATTTAAGAATGCGGCGAGTCCATACATACTCCTTGCTGCAAGGTGCTAACGTGTCTTAATCGGCATATAAACATAACTACACGAGTGTCGTAATGTTATTAAACAAGCGTGTTTAATACCCAGGATTATGAGCCCAAAAGCGGCACAATAAGAGGCACGTTACGAGCAAATGTGTTGAAAATAGTTATTTGTTATACAAGGGTGCAAAGTTGTATTTTAACCGCGAGTGTGGAATTGAAACACGAGCTAGCGAATGGATTCTAGGGTTGAACCACGAGCTAGCGAATGGATTCTATGGTTGAACCACGAGCGAAGCGAGTGGTTCAAAAATAGAATCCTGAGCGAAGCGAGTGGTTCAAAAATAGAATCCTGAGCGTAGCGAGTGTTGCAACACACGAGACGTCAAAATAACTTGCACCCGTGTGTAACACAAATCTTTTCACCTCACTAAAGCGAGGAAAAAAAACAAAAAAAACAAAAAAGTAAAGTAACGAAAAAATTAAAAAAAAAATATTAAAAAGGGAAAAAAAACATTAAAAATGAGAAAAAAACAATAAAAACATGAAAAAAGAAACAAAATATTACAAAATTAAAAAAAAAAACATTTAATAAAGAGGAAAAGAGAAAAAACATAGAGAAACAAAATAAATAACATTAAAATAAAGAAAAACTTTTAAAAAAGGCAAAAATAATTTCAAAAAACATTAAAAAAGACTGATAAAAGAAAAACGAAGCAATAAAATAGAGACAAAAACATATAAAAAAGAAAAAAGTTACAAAAAACATAACATTAAGAAAAAAAACGTAAAAAAAGACAAAAAACAAAAAAAAACATGTAAAAAGAAAAAAGTTACAAAAAACATTATATTAAGAGAAAAAACGTAAAAAAAGACAAAAAAAGAAAAAAAAACATGTAAAAAGAGTGGAAAAAAAATTAAAATAATGGAAAAAGAAAAAAACCTTGAAAAACACATATAAATCAATAAAAAATAAATAAAAACATTAAAATATGGCAAAAACATCAAAAAAATATAAGAGAATTTCAAAAAACCTTGAAATAATAAAAAATAAACATTAAAAAAAAGGAAAAAACGTATAAAAAAGAGAAAAAAGACCAAAAAAACATAAAAAAATAAAAAAACATTCAAAAAGAAACAAAACATCTATAAAAAGGAGAAAAAAGCAAAAATCATTGAAAAAAGAAAAACAAAGCAATAAAATAGAGACAAAAACATAATAAAAGAAAAAAAGTTACAAAAAACATTAAAATAAGAGAAAAAACGTAAAAAAAAGATAAAAAAAGAAAAAAAACTTAAAAAAAAACTTTTAAAAAGAGAAAAAAGTGGAAAAACCACAAAAATAAATCAAAAAGAAAAAATCATTAAAAAAAATTAAAATAAAAAAAACCTTGAATAAACACATTTAAATCAATAAAATATAAAAAAATACATTAAAATGTAGACGAAAACATCAAAAAAATAAATAGAATTTCAAAAAACATTAAAAAAAGAAGAAAAGAATTTAAAAATAAGGAAAAAAACGTATAAAAAGACCAAAATAACATTAAAAAAAGAAAAAAAATACAGAAAAACATTCAAAAAGAAACAAAACATTTAAAAAGAGAAACAATATTTTTAAAAAGGAGAAAAAGAAAATAGATTTATTAAAACAAAAAAACATTTAAAAAAGAAAAAAGAATTAAAAACATTTAAAAAAAGAATAAAACATTCAAAAAAAGGTACCTAAATAAAATAAATCTGATGGGCGAAAAATGTCCTGTCTGGACTGGCATTTACATGTTATTATGTTTAAGAAAGTAACTAATAACACGTTCGGATTTCAAATATTCTTTGCACTCTTGTGGATAAAATGCAGTTTTGCTATCTGTTTTTAAAGAATAAAAATGGGCTTTCCGAGCTAGTGAGGTGAAAATGTATTTACATACCAACATGTACTAGTGAATTATAACTAATTGCAAACTTACGTGTCACAATGGCACACAAATACAAAAGTACCGGTTAAGTGAATTTAAACTTGTAATCGTCGGTTAAATGTTATTTAGGTAAGTAGTTATTTGTATACTACGAATTAATAATTTGAAAATACACAATGAACGACGTCCAGATAGACGTTCAATCATAAAACAGTCACGTCCCACTATAATTGCCTCATTGAATACAGATGCACCTTAAAAGGCTATTTTCAAAAACGCCGCTCTCTTAGTCAAACTATGGAACATGTGGCGTATTAAAAATTACCAATTGCACGTTCAAAACTATATCCCAAGAGTCGTAAGTATACTCAGCGAGCTTGTTGGACATAAATACGTTTTAGAAGTAACCCAAATCACTATCATATGGGCCGGGCCGGGCCGTTATTCACAATGTAAATGTTTAATGTCTTATCTTATCTTATCTAGGTGAGGGCCCTTTCGGATGCACTTCGACCCAGTGGGATCTTTTGTGCATTTGCCCTCTCCTTTATACCTGCTCCCAGGCTTGCTCCATCATTTCCACAAAGCGGATGATGCAGTTCGCCGGGAGCACCTTGAATTCCTTTGGTTGCGGGTAACCGTTACCAAAGTAGTTCATTCTTTGTCTGGCAAGGGCATGACATTCACACAATAAGTGTTCCATAGTCTCATCCTCCTCGCCACACATTCTACAGTCTAAACTATCAGATAGTCCCATCTTGGCCAAGAGATCCTTGACCCCGAAGTGACCAGTGAACACCCCAGATATAATTCTGAGTTGCTTCCTACTGGATTTCCAGAGTTTTCTGGTCCAGCCCGAGTCCACTCCTTCTATGAAGAGCTTAGAGTGCCTTAAGCCAGCCTCATTCCTCCACTCGTGTTGGTGTTTGGTTTTGGCGTAGGCTTTAAAGGCCGATATTATGGTCCCCTGCGAGAGTCCCACAAATGGTTCTGGACCTACAAAGTGATTTGTAGAGCCCCCTCTTGCAAGCTCATCTGCTCTTTCGTTGCCGATGAAGCCCTTGTGCCCTGGTATCCAAACTAGTTGCACCTTATTGTGCCTTCCAAGTATGTTTAGTGCTTGGACGCCATTATAAATTAGTCTAGAGTCCACTTTCGGCGCCGTAAGCGCTTTAAGGGCCGCTTGACTGTCACTGAGTATATAGATAGTCCGCCCTTTGGTTCGCCTGTCTATATTCTCCTGTACACAAGCAATTATGGCGTATGTCTCCGCTTGGAAGACAGTTGCCAAACTACCCATGCTTACACTACTACTATAGTCATTTGCATAAATGCCTGCTCCCGTACCGGATCCCATTTTTGATCCGTCCGTGTACCATATACTGTCTTCGATACCAGACTTTGGTGGTTCTAGACCTTCGGCCCACTCAGCCCTGGTTGGAACTTTTGTTGTGTAGTTCCTGTGGAATACATACTTGGGTAGCATTTTGTCGCTTCCCATGTTTGTTATTCTGTCTAAGAAACCATCAGTCTCCATGTTTGTGTGCTTAGTCTTCGGCTTGCTATCGCTCCACAGTCCAAGAGTTCTTAATCTGTAGAGCGATTTGCGCGCCTCTGACTTAATCACCATGTGAAGTGGCGGTAGGTCCAGTAGGACTTCTAGCGCCGCTGTAGGCGTGGTACGAAACGCCCCTGTTATAGCCATGCATGCCGTTCTCTGCACCTTTCTCAGGGCCTCTCTGCATGTGCTCATTAAAGTCCTTGGCCACCATACCAGGCTACCGTACAGTATTATGGGTCTCACCATCATGGTGTAGATCCACTTCAGTACCTTGGGGTTCAGTCCCCATGTTTTGCCATACGCTGATCTACACATTCCAAATACCCTCAGGGCCTTTGTAATGGTGAGATCTGTATGCTTCTTCCAGTTCAGTTCCTTATCCAGTGTGACACCTAGATATTTCACGTCATTGGACAGTTCTAGTACCCTTCCGTACAGCTTTAACTGCTGTATTCCGCGAAGGGTCCTTTTCCTAGTAAAGGGTATTACTACAGTTTTGCCTGGATTAATGGATAATTGGTGACAGTCGCACCATCTCTCCACTTCCCTCAGTGCCTTGTTCATGATTTCTGATACCGTACTTGGGAATTTCCCATTAACCAGTATCACTAAATCATCAGCATATCCTACCGTGTGGATGGGACCTTTATTGAGTTCTATCAAGAGTGAGTTCACCACCAAACTCCAGAGTTGGTGAAAGTACCCCACCTTGTGGACATCCCTTTGTGGCCGTGGCCATTATCTCATCCCCTAAAAGAGATGACTTTATCAGTCTGCCATTTAGCATGTTGCCTATCCATTTACATATGGTCGGCTCTATACCATGTTTTGCAGCTGCTTCGCTAATAGCATTATACGTGGTACGATCAAACGCTCCCTCCACGTCTAAGAAAGCCGCCAGGCATAGCATTATAGCATTCTTTATTCTCTATAGCCTGTTCAGCCTTGGTTGTTACCAGATGAAGTGCACTTCCCTGGCTGATATGCACATTGTAGTTCGTGCAGCGGATGTCTCCTTAGTGGGCCATCCCTTATGTGTCTATCTACCAACTTCTCCAATGTTTTGAGGAAAAATGACGATAGACTTATCGGCCTATACGATTTGGCCTCACTGTAATCCGCCTTACCCGGTTTGGGTAGGTAGGTTACTTTTACCATCCTCCACACACGCGGTACGTGTGCGAAGGCTAAGCACGCCCTGTACAATCTGCTAAGGTGCGGGATTAGTACAGTAGCGCCCTCCTGTAGTAGAATGGGGTAGATTTCATCTGGCCCCGGGGCTTTGTAAGGTTGAAATGTCGAAAGTGCCCACTTTATCTTTTTATGATCTACTACCTTTTTAGACGTTTCCCAATTGTGTCTCGTTGTACTTGTGGTTTGTTCCAACGCACTAATTGTGCAATCGTCTGTTATGCTCTCGTGTATTACTGAGCCTGGGAAGTGTGTATTACACATTATCTTAAGGGTCTCTAGCCCCGTTTTCGTCATTGTACCGTCATTGTCCCTGATAGATGTAAGCGGGACCGACTTTGTGGTTGCTAATGCCTTTGTTAGTCTCATTCCTTCCGGTATTGACTCGATCTGATCGCAGTGGTTCCTCCACGCTCTCCTTTTCGCTTTTCTCACAGCCTTGCTGAGTTCTGTGAGTTTTTGTGCATAATACCCAAAGTCATTAGATGACTTTGCGTCATTAAATATTGCCCTGGTTTCCCTCCTGAGTTTGACTATTTCCGGGGTCCACCATGGTACCTTTTTAGCCAGGGTTTTCTTTTCCGGGCAGTTATTAGTGAAGGCCGTGTAAACGGCTTGTACTATTTTGTCCGCTTCGAATTCTATGTCAATAATAGAGTTTAGCTTTCCTTTTGGGTCTCCTAGGTCCACTTTTAGGTCAGTTCTAAAGGCCGACCAGTCCGTGTTCCTAGGATTCCGTTTACGTACCGCATTTGTTTGTATTCTAGTTTGGTACCTAAAGCAAATGTATCTGTGGTCCGAAAGGGAGATGTCATCAGATACGTGCCATGAGTTGATTTTGCTACTAGTGTTATTAGAAGCCAACGTTATATCAATAACCTCCCCCCGCCTAGAATTGACGAAGGTAGGTTCATTGCCATTATTCAGTAATTGTAAAGAAGAGCTGTTTAATGTGCGCATCGCTATAATTTTCAACTGGATAAGCCCGACCTCAGGCTACACATAGTCTTTACGAATATAAGGGTCAAACTGCACTAGGGGAATCACAATCGAGCACATAATGTGTTTTGATTACTTGTGAATATGGGCCTGTAATGCCGGACGCGGGTGCAAGGCGTTTCCGCCGAGGACGAGTAATAAATGACGCGGCACGATTCTATTGTTTGTTTGTACCCCTCCCTCAGGGTCATTGGACAGAGATATTGATACGTTACGTGTATATATATGTTACCCTATGTTGACTATAATTATTAAGTATGGTTAACAGAGTCGGGAAGGTCTAACGGCATTTATTTTTCCATCTGTGATCGATGGGATATGGGATAGATCGATAGATCTGAACTGAAGTTGATGGGCGATTGTTTTCTATCACGCACGTCATTCAATTATGTATAAGTCACGCGACAAAGCTTGATAAAGATAAATATGGTAGACATGCCCATGTTTAGGGTGCCTACTCAAGAAAACCTCGGGTTGTAGGTTTATTGTATTCCATGTGCAGTATTGGACGGAAGGGGACATGTCCACTTTGATGTACCTTGCCATTCTGATTTTGAAAGACAGAACCATGAAAGGCTGAATTTGTCACTATACTATACTATAGAGCGTTTGCTAATGTAGTACATTTTTTCATGACTTGCAGATCTCAAAATCTCGGTTTACGCGGTTAAGTTATTTCAAAAGAGTAACAGGTACCCAGCAGGTAGTTCATTTAGTTAGGTCCCTATCATTCAGCGACTTTTAAGGCCTCTACCCACATAAGTACGCTTTAGGTCACTTATGTAAGTCAGCGCCAGGGCAGGGTCGATAGTTCATTAGCATTACCTGCCCAGCTAGCATGGTCGCGCTTTATGTCAGACATAAAACATTCGTCCCTTACTATATAGCAAGTAAGTGCGAGAGGGTCAAATGCTTTTTGTCTGGGCTGGGCGCTGGGCACCACCAATACCTTATTATATAGACTAGATAAAATATTTAAGAAACTGAATGCATTCGAAATATGGCTATATAGGAGAATGTACTATTGCACAAAATTAGGAAGAAAATGGAGCTCGTAATCAACATAAAAAGAAAGAAACCAGCATATTTTGACCACCCTCGCCTGGACGGCAAAGTGCAGAGAAGACTTTAGACATGATCGCCGAGATGCGTTAGAGTTAGAATATGGTACCTGGTCTACCCTAAGAAGTAGAAAAGATTTAAAACTAAAAACATTTTAGTTTTAAATCTTTTAGTAAAAACAGAGAGAGAGTACTTCTTTGGCGAAAAGGAATACCTAACGACACCAATGTAGCCCTTGACGGAAGTCTGACTAACTTATATTTCGAAGTGTAAAAATAGCTGTTTTATGTGCAGTTGGTTAATTGCCAACGCGACCTTGTTGTTGATGATAAGAAACACATGAGTATTATCATGTTACCTATTCTTCTTAGTTCTCGCATGATTTATACTTCTCTAGGCATTGCCGTTTAGTTAGGTACCTATGTACCCAAAGCCGCATGACTAATGAAATGAAACTATTCTGTACTGGGCCCTATTTCAACTACTTCAGAATTGTCATCTGACAGTGACAATTCCCCTCATATTTCTAGAAGTAAAGATGGTCGCTGAATACTAATCGTTACTATGAACTGGAAATGTACGGCAAATGTCATTGAGGTGACGATTGTCATCTTGGCGGCAATAGAAGCAAGGTTGTTTTGACAAGACCGCACCTAAACAATAATAGATTTCTTTTATTTCGTTCATTCCATTCGCGCCAACTTTCATGAATTGATCTGAGACAGCTATTTCCATGCTATACCTTGTTATTGCATTTAACGAAGGTGAGTGCGCGCGTTCCTTTCCTATTAATATTGTATTAAAGCCAAATTTCGTCTAATTCACACGCCTCCGTGAAATGCAAGAAGTATACTCACTTGTTGACTTCGAGAATGTGATTTAGAGGTAGTGCAGCTAAGACAATCGAAGCAAGACATGGTAAAAGCATTTGATTTATTTTGCGAATTTCGACAGAGCTTCCAGGGATTGTTTTGCTTTGTCACACTCATACGTGCTCATAATTATTTCGGAACGCATGAGCAACCGGCTTATTTCGCGTAACACTGATCTTGTATGAATAAGATAAAAGCAATATTGGCCAAGTGCCGCGTGAAGTCATCCTGACTTATGGATCTATTTATAGGAATACAGGATTATTTTCGGGAGACGGATACAGTAGGTATCGATTTATGATCGTTCGGTTTATTGAGACTTTGATGAATACACGGAAAAATACGTTAGGTATTTGAATCAGGGAATCCATTAAGAAAGACTGATTATCTCGAAACAGAAATCATCTGGAATTTACATGATTCTCTCGAACCCAGAGAACTATTAAATTTGTGGCTCAAGATAATATTGCTTCATTCGAGATAATTTAAATAGGTACATCTTCCTAACAAATTTCTTGGTTCAAGAACATTTACCTCGAATCAAGTTTTTATTTCTGTGTACCTACGCTTGTAGTTATATATTAGGTAATTGGTACACATGGTTTTATTGTGATCAGTACGGCTATGTGATCTATACGGGGCGCGAGCTCTCTCGATTTTTCTCGCACTATCCGTCTCTCTCTTATTAGAAAACTTAGAAAGACAGGTATAGTGCGAGAAAAATCGAGAGAGCTCGCGGGCCGTCTTGTGATAACTGCAGGGCGAGATTTTGTTTTGATCTTCCTGTATCCTTCGGTAGCCACCTAATGCTGCTGACTGCAGAAGTTTTTCACCTATTTCTATCAGAGTCTGCTTCTGTCTAGTAAAAATATTACGGACTCTAGCTATACCTGCGGCTCCACCAGCGTTCCATATGTACCTATATCGTTTTATTTTAACGAGATACTATACCCTACTGTAGGGTGTGCCAAGGAGATTAATTAGTGAATGAATCGGATGAATATTTTCGGCAATTACCTTCTACATCCAAACTCACAAAGTTTGCCTATAGTATATTATATAGACGAATAGTGAAGGAACCGGTTATGTTATAGGTAATACTGATTGACTAATAAAAAAGATAAACAATGAGTGAGTCGCTTACGAGTGCTAGGTGTGAAAACACTGACATAAGACAGGTTTTCTTATAAGTCTGCTTCAGTTTCTAGGAACACTATTTATCGCTTCGTTATAAAATGACTACCGAGATGGTATGACATTATCGTTCGTTCATTGATGAATCATTGAACACACATCTCTTTCAGATGAAAAACAATTCACTACCTTTTGATTTATAAATAGAAAATATATTGTAAGACTTTTGATTTATGGAAATCGCTTTTTTTGGAGTTCCAATGCGTGGCTTTAGATTCAAGGTGAGTCCGACTTGGTATTAAAATTTAAATTAAACGGGTCTTTCGTAATTTCGTAGGAATCAGCAGTCGGTAGTCCAATAGGCATGACTACAATTACCCTGAGAAAATTACGGTTTTTTTGGAAATAATTCAATATCAGGCTAATTATTTGTATACGGCTTTTATATGTTATTTTAAACAACTTTTCCGGACCGGAAGTTAGGAAAAAAAAATTAACCCGCAAGCAAAAATGCTATCAGTATTTTTATAATGAAAACATGTTTGAGTACCTACACAAATTTGGAGACTTACTACCTGAATCCAAAAATATATGCATCAGGAAATAACGGCATTTTAATTAAATATTTACGACCTTGAGTTAATATTGAATTTCATCTGGCCTATAGAAAGGTTTATTCATTAACAAAAATAAGTGGATTATGCGCGTATCCCAAAGAACGTATATAGACGTAGTCAATTATAAAGTAAAGAAAGTTTATACCATTTTCGCCTGATTTCTACGGAAATTATAAAGATTACTTTTCATTATTTTTTACCGTATCGGTATTAATAATAGGTGGATTATTAATGAATATTTAGTCAAATTACCCAACCTATTTATTGGTGTAAAAATATGGCTAATATCGATATATTGTTGTGTTTTCATAGAGCGAAACCGTAAAGTTCTCAGGGTAAATGGTAGAAACCACTGTTAGGTACTTACATTACAATGCAAGCGGTATAAGTTTAGAATTCTCTTGATGGAACGCAGTTCAACTGGATTATCTCTACCGAAAACTACTGAATTGGGAATTTGACAACAGTGAAAATAAATTGTTTTTTCATTAGCAACAGATACACATTACGTAAATACTCGGAAAGGTTCAAGCTTTCATTTATGTTCGCTATTTTAAGATTTTTAAATAACTAACTAATAAACTAACAATAAGGACGTTGTTGGATTGTGACGTCACAACCAAGTAATCCCTACAAAGCGTTTTTGACGTTTCATAAAAATAATCTGATTTGACTTTTATCAAATACCTTATTCCACCTACCTTATAATTAAGTCCGTGGACATCCTCCTCCAGCGACACATCCGAGTACATGTCATCAGCCGGCTCACCTCCCGAGCCGCAGCCCGAAGAGTTGAACGACGATGATCGATATAATTGGCTAAAACAAGACACAAACAATAATAACAAAATTCTAAAACACGCGAGTTATTATTTTGGCACTACTAGCGCCACCATGTGAGAGTTTAGCGAACTACTACGCGATGCAATAGACAAAGTTGGGCGGAGTATAAGGTTGAGGGAGCTGCGTACGCTTATTGTAGTACGCGCGTGATAGGACAGATGGCGCTGTAAACGTGTCAATGTAGTGAATACTGGTTGAAAAAGATTCTGCATGCATTCAATATTGTTATAAAGCAGTCTTATCATAAAATTATGTGACCATTTACCTAGCTAAGACATTGGATCCGATTTGTCGCTTCCCAGAGCTGAAACAAACAATAACATAATAAGTTTTCAACTTTTCATGAACTAACAGTTATATTATAATGTGCCATATGATAGACTAAACGTGCAAATTACATGTATGAGTGATGCTACTGATGATAGTATGACAGCAAAATATCGTCGTAGGTCCATACGTACGACGTTATTTTGCTCACGTTTGACTCGTGGTAGAAGTGGGTTTGTTAGTAAGTACCTACACCGCACTAAAACGGTTTATGAGCACTCAAATTTCATTTCACATGTACCGTTTTATCATGGTTATAGACAATACGAACATAGCAAGGTAAGCAGAACCATACCTTTTTAAATCTAATGTTAGGCGAAAATAGGTCTTAAAAGATTGAGTTAAGGATTAATGTTTAGATTAGTATGAAGTAGAACGCTGAGTATGTAGCCTAATAAATGGAGCACTCAAACAGTCGTATAACTCGGCAATTATGTTCATTACTAACGCGTGTCCAACCATGCTACTGATCAAAACCAAAAAGCTTTATTTCGCTTAAACATTTGTAGAAGATACGCCGTTTTGGCTTTTTTACGCTTTAGTAATTATTGGGCGTACACAAAAGAGCTTATGAATATGAATTAGAAAGATATATCAAGCCTTTTGTATCTGAAGCTGTTTAGTTCTTTTCAATTAAGCATTCTCTTGGGGAAAGAAGGAAATATACAGGTAAGGTTACATATCTAGGTATATGTTACGGAAATGTAAGTGATTTAGATTTTAACGATGAGTTATAAAACTTATAAACTTTGCGAAGTTACGTAAACAAGTCATTAAATAAATCAGTTTTGAGTTTATCAACGTCATTTTGTACGTGTTCACAATGCGTTACCTACTGCAATCTAGTTTTTGTTTTAATTTTCATTTTCTACCTGGCATTGTAAGATTTTTACGGCTTAGTTATTGCAATGTATCTGCATAACTCTTTCATTAGGTACATCCGTTTGACGTGTATGTGTAGGTATAATTTACTTTAAAAACAAAGTTTAAACCGACTTCAATACAGTACTTCGCCAAGCCACATGGTACACAAGGTACATGAACATTTCCACATTTCCTTTCCAATTTACCACATGCACTGCTTTCCGAGAGCAAATGCGTTGATTATTACAGAAAAATTCCAAGTCGCTATCTGTGGGCTGATAATATTTGAGGAGTTCCGTCGATTCCTAAAGGATCTCAGAATTACCACCTCAAAAGTTGCTACTTCAACGGAATCATGTCAGAATCGTTGACGAACTTTACATCTTTGAGGAGTTTCATAAGTCATCTGTGATCTTCATTATCAGTTCCACTTCACCAAAATTGCCATTTCCGAAGGTAAATACACGAATTATAATAGAAAATACCGAAATCACTATATGCGTGCCTATAAAATTTGAGGGTTGCCCTCAATTTCCCAGGGATTCCATCATCAGATCGTGATTTGGTGACAATGGGACCACCTCGGAAGTATACTATTTCGAATAAAAAAAGAATTTTGGAAATCGGTCCACAATTGACGGAGAAATCGGCGAACAAACATAAAAAAAAAACATAACAGTGGAACATATAACCTCCTCCTTTTTTGAAGTCGATTAATAAAAGTAGGTAGGTAGGTATAGTTATAGTTAGCAGACATTGTTGCGCTACTATTAATAAGTATATTGGTATAGGTAAGGGCCGATTTTTGAGGACGATTGTACAGTCGCCATCACATACATCGGAGCAAACAAGCACAAACATCACAAACATCGGAACACACCTCTATTTGCAAGGCATTAGGGTGCATGTGCCGATATTTTTGAACACCTATGGTGTACCTATGTATGTGATGGCGACTGTACCTACTATTGACGTCAAAAATATGTTTACACTTTTGCTCCTATGATTCGATTGTACCTATTTATTTATTTAATATTTATTGCACAAAAGAAGAACTTATAGTAAAAAAGGCGAACTTAAATATAAATCATTACCACTCAACCTTAAGGCAAAGCAGATAAATTGGAGGAGGATTGTATTGCAGTACAAATAAGACGATAAATGGCATGTCTTTGACGTTGACTATAGAATATTGACTTACATGTATTAGGGGTAGTTATAAAATGGTATTTTGGGCAGTTTTCACAAATAAAATATTTATAAACTATTAACTACGTAGCTTTCCATTTTCGGTCTTTGCTTATTGGGCTAATAGTGATTCCTTTTGTAGAGCTACAATATGATACCAAATATTCTAGCCCCATTACTTGCGTTTGGAGACACGAACCCACAGCGCTACTCACAACACACATGCGTCGGAGGGCTACGAGCGATTTTGGCTTCATATGGAGAATAAGCTGCTACGCACTACGGCGTAGCATTACGGGCGTAGTTTAGCAGTCAATGAGTTAACTGGTTAATCTGATAGGCACACACAACAACATGTTTATGACAAGTGTTCCAATCCAAGCCCGCGTCGGAGGGCTACGAGCAATTTTGGCTTCATATGGAGAATAAGCTGCTACGCACTACGGCGTAGCATTACGAGCGTAGTTTAGCAGTCAATGAGTTAACTGGTTAATCTGACAGGCACACACAACAACACGTTTATGACTTATGACTAGGGTTAGGATGTTTGGTGGCAAAGGTGAACAAAGAACAAAGGAGACGTTGTTATATATTTTTTTGATTGAATGAATGAATGAATAAATGGTTGTTAAACCAATAATGTACAACCGTTTAACATCAGAAGAAGATAATGTGCAAGATTTTGAAACTTTAATTCCAGTTGCAAGTTGTTCAAGCTCTTGAATACATTAAACAGTTTAGCAAAGAAGTAAAATTTATTTAAATGTTATAGTATAAAATCATCATTGTAAACCGTATTGCATTGCAGTTGTCGTCAAAAATTATGTTAATTTGTGTAACTAGTAAAATATGCGATGTTTCAACAAACCTAAATTGTTTACTCTATACACGTTCATACAATAAAACGCAAAGGTGATATATTATTGGCCGGCACTGCAACATAGATTTATCGTTCAGTTATTCATTTATTCAAATAAAACAAATACAATGACGACTCCACTGCATTACTTGTGCTAAACTGCCACCAGAATCCTAACCCTACTTATGACAAAAGTGTTCCAATCCAAGCCCGCTACCTATCAAACTGTTTTGTGGCTTTCTTCACACGGGTTATGCGATTCAACATCAACATTCAACGCCCACAAGTCGTCAGTCGCAACCCATCGACGACAGTAATGGCTAGGTTTCAATTAGAAACCGTTGCGTTGGTCACTGTGCGTGGTTCTGTAACGGTTATAGCAGTGTTGAGTGTGTAATTTATGACAGGACGTCCGTGGGGACATTGAGAATTATAGTTTACCTTATCATCATTCGTTTTTTTTTCTATAGTATTAGCTTCTGCCCCCGACTCCGTCTATATACCGTACTCTTTATATCATCGGTCCATACAAACTTTCACCCCCCATTAGAGGATGATTTCCGAGATATAAACTATCCTATGTTCTTCACCGGGATTCAAACTATCTCCATACAAAATTTGATCTAAATCAGTTCAGCGGTGTGAAGAGGTAACAGACAGACAGACAGACAGACATACTTTCGCATTTACAATATTAGTATGGATTTCTTTGGTGTCGGGTTAGATTAACACAATCCCCTTTTTTCCCTTGTGTGTCGTAAAAGTCTACTAGGGAATGGGGTTGAATTGTGTCTTGGGCGATGGGCTAGCAACTTGCCACATGCTAGAAGTAACTCTGAAAATTGAATTTGACGTGCTCTGCCTACTCCCTTCTCGGAACACAAGCGTGTGTCTGTAAGTATTGTATGTATTTCTTCAAACTAGATGGGCGAATATTATAAAGGGTAATATGATGGCGTTTATCACATGATAATAATAAAGCATTCGACTCTTTCGTTCACATGTTGATCTAACTAAAGTGATGGAAGCTTTATCAAGTCGCTTCTCGTGACCATAATACGTCTTCTAGCAGACGATGAGAAGGAAAATGATAGTCCACGTGTTATTCATAATAGTGTTTCCTGTATCACCTTAGTAATAAAATCCGGTTCGAAGGACCATATATACTGGCATAAACTAGTAGCACAAAACTGCGCGCGAATGGTCTCCCGCGAGATAGTGTATCCGTCCCTTTCTAATTACAAGAGACACTCATGAAGAAACGGGTAAGTTATCACTCGGGTGGTCTTGTACTAGTCAGGGCCGTCTCACTCGCATTGTGCAAATTAGAAAGAGGGACGTAAGATCCGTACTAGCCCCGTTACTAAACCGGCAACACTGGTCACATCAAACGGCCAGTCGTTATTGGTCAAGCGCCTCAGTGTTGCCAATTTAGGCTTGTCTAATTGTATCTAGTTCACGGGCTACTGCGGGGCAACTGCCGCCGCGGCGCGACGCGAGACGAGAAAATCTAGGGCCCCCGGGCGTCCGCGAAGGAGCCGCTTGTGGGCGGCTGCCGCCGGCGGGGTGGCGCATGTGTGCGCTAGCGTTCCCGTAACCTCGCCGTCTGGCGGCAAGTGTGGGGGGTTTTTAGTGGGTACACCGTGGGGTCCGTGGGTCGTATATTCCCACATAACTACTCAGGTTACCCCCTGCCCCCGGGTGGTTGCGTAACGCATTTCCCTATCTAAACAAAAAAAAAATAGTACTGGTTTCATTGCTTATTGGATATATGCAACAATGCACCCTTGATCTGAGAAAGCGCAAACGGCTGCGGTTTGCCCGCGAATTGCGTCTCACAACAAACCAATTTATAAAGCTAATAACCAAGACGAGCGGTTTGCGCTAATGAGGTTTGGCACCTAAGTTTGCCACCCTTTCACTTTCAATTTAGTCTCTTGTGGATTTAGTAAAATGAAAAACTGGCAACATTGGTAAGGAAATTGATGACATGCCTGTCGCACTCGCAGTTTGGGGAGAAATTACCCTTGTTTTTTGTAAACAGAACAAGCGCGCGAAGCGAAACATATTGAAATTCGATATCAATCCCAATTTATCTCAATCGAATATGTCATCTTAATATCAATAACATTTTTCAAAGACTTAAAGGTAATGTACGCTTTAGTTTAGATAAAGATCGCTATGACTATTGAATAATTTTCGGCAATATTGGGGTTCGCATTCCTAATTGCAATGTAAATAAATTCGAATGTACCTATATTAATAGGTACAATATAATACAAATACTCTTTATTGCACACCTCATACATAGTACAACGTAGAGGTAGACAACAGGTGGACTTATCGCTGAAGAGCGATCTCTTCCAGGAGGTTCTCGTTTCTTTCTTCAGGTTCGTATAATAGCAAAATATAAGTCGTATTACATTTAGTGTAACACATTAAAAATAGATGCCACTTGCGATATTACCAACATAGTTGAGAAATCGTACGCGTAGAAAAGTAAACACAGGCTAGGCTATAATTTATGTACGATTTGATACAGATCATGAGATCCCGAGCGAGCAATTAAAATGGCGTGCGAGGTGTTAATCCATCACATTAACTTTAATGGGTCCAAGCAAGCCTAGTGGAGTAATTTCGAAGGCAATTCTCAGGTTTTAGACCTTGTGTAGCGAGGGGCCAGGGGCCAGCAGTATGTTGTTGCTGGCACGATATTAGTCTTAGAATGAGATCCTTTTTCAATGTCCAAGATAATTAGATATATTTAGAATGAAAGCGAATTTTTTTTGCTGTTTTGTTGCATTCTCAGCTCCTGATCCGATTGCCATGAAATTGATTACGGAGATATACCTGCTAAATCGGCATAGGATTCCTATTAACTCAGAAATCATGAGCTTCCTGGTAGGGCTTTGCAACGAGCTCGCTGGTAGGTTATTTACGTAAAAAATAGGCCAAGTCTCGAAACTCTTCCACGGAAAGCAAATAAAGATTAATATTTTTTACGTGGAATGTTTTTATGGGATCTCGTTTTTTTTGTACGGGATTGTGTTGTCAACTATGTATGGAAATCTTACTTTACCAACCGCAAATAACGTTTGTATAGTTTTGCAGGAAGGAACTACAAAAGTAAATCGCATGTATTTGTATAGGGTTACAAACTTACTTATGCAGTTTGTGTATCTCCGAATCGTTAGTGAAATTGCAATATTTTTAGGTGTTTTATGATGGATAGGCTAAAAACCAATTATCATTTAAATTTGGAGCTTGTGGTCTGCTAGAAGTACCTTAGAATTATGTTGATCATTATGACCTTTGACGGACAATAGTTCTGAAACGAATAGTTCAAATTGAATGCTATTGACAATATATTTAAGCCATATTATGCCCTACATGTTACTGAAAATTCAGGGTTCTAGCTTTAGCCAGGACAAAATTACAGGTAGTTGAAAATGGCCTGAATGGCTTCGAGAAAGGGATGGTACGGCCGTGCTCTTTATTTTGCTCGACTTGGCGGGGGCACTCCCGTGCCCCCAGATTAGGAGAGTCCCATGCAGGACTTTGCAAAGTAAAGTTTAAACATAGCGGTAATCGGCCTATAACGGCAGTACCTATGCTAATTAGCAACAAGATTATACATAGCTTACAATGTACGAGTACCTATATTTATATGGCCCATTAGTATCAAGTATAAGTAGTTACTTCGAAACAGTTGCACCCATTGCACAACTTCCTACGCAAAGAGGCTTATTTGCCATGAACAACACTAGTCGGACATCTGGGTTAATGTCAGTTTCGGGTTAGGCAGGCAGGTATGATGATTATTTCACTCATTAGACCGAGGTGCGAATTGATTTGGTTACATTGCATCATGCCACGAAAATTGGTCGATGCTCGCCGCCTATGCCCATTAAACGATTGGATACGTAACATATTTAATTACGTGCGGAAGACCAATTTCATGTGTGCAACTTATACTAACAATTTTCAACTCAAATAGTTCATACAAGTTTTTAATATGCATACCTACTTATGCAAATAATAAAACTAACCCCGTATGGGCACATGATATAGGCTTACACTATTATTTCAATAAAGGCAATGTGCGTCTCATATATTCATTATATGTTTCCACATGTAAAATTCTTAAATGGTCAACTCCAAAACAAGTATTTTTAATATGCTTAGTGATTAGACGATATGCCGCCGATTTACTTTCGCCCTGGGGGGCAACATTGCCCACCCGTGAATAAACACGTTTTAATAATCCAATATTCTTACAAACAATACCACACGCTAAAGCAACGTTAGTTTTAATGTATCATAAATAGTTAAAACAACAGTCATTAAAATAATAAGAGTTTTAAAGATGGGCAATGTTACCCCCCAGGGCCAAAGTAACCCGGGTTTACTGTATGTAAATTCTGTCATATATATTAGACCTACGGAAAAAGTGATAACTGATAATTTTGGACCAATAACATATTATTGTCCATAGACTTAGGTTTCTATTGGGTTGCTCAATTTGCGACAATTGGACACCATCTAAATTAGCTTCGCTCACCAACAACACTTGTTTAGTGCTGTACCGGTGCAGGATACCTACACGTCAGTCATTAGCATATGCTAATGACTATGACGTGTGATCTGTGATGCAGTTCAGATAAAGCTGTGGGTAGTCACACCGGCTACTACTACGAGTGACCCATTTTCAACGAACGGAACAACACATACCGCCAATCATAGTAATGTAAACAATCAACAATACACACACTTGGACATAATGAAAATACCTTCGCGGCCAGAGTTGCGTTTGTCATTTGTTACACGGCAGTGCTGTGACAATAAAATAACCCCGTAGCTAAACAGTCGGACATAATCACGGTTATTCAGCTCTTAGGTAACTCGTGTCTCATAACTTAAATTATTACGACTGCGGAAAATGTTCTGTGTACTTAGGAAATTGTTAACGCTTTTACAACGCTAGAAAGGTCAGTTTACAAGGATGTTTTGAATAGTTTGGCAACTAGATTGGTCGAGCGAGCGCCTTTCGATTAATTTGTACAATGTCATGTGACCTAGTTGAAACTGCCTATTGTTGAAATGGTTTTAGCAATAAAAAAAATATTGTCTATGGTGTGTCGGCGGTAGGTGGAGATTTATATAAATATATGTCACTCTGTTCGCAACTAAGTTGAAGTTTTATTAGGTTATGGGCCCATATACCTATTGTTTACTCCTTTCTACCAGACATTGTATAAAAATAATAAGTTTATTCAAGTACCTAGCCAATTAAACAAAGCCAACACTTTGCAATTGTGTTACTTACAATCTAGGTTTCCAATCAGTTCTAATTATGAATGATATAATCAATTACGAAAATATTGCTAAATGGGTACATTTCTCTAACCTGTATGGCCGCTTTCTGTAATGCATGTAAACACCGTTTCGCTCCAGCTTTACTAATGAATGCTGCACTCAATGAAATTTTCACTGTGATCCGTCACCGGTCACATGGAACACAATCGGTTTTGCAACATCGCATGCAAAATCGCAATTAATTAATCGTAAAAACAACACTAATGAACATCACTATTTTGAGTAGTACCTAGGTTCTCATTCGGAGTTTGAAAATTCAAATTTAGAATTTGTTTATCGCGGTGGTCGCGTACGGCAGTGCGCGAGTGTTGTTTGCGTGGGACTGACGCATCAACAAACGCGATGGCAGGCCACCGGCCAGTGGGCAGCGGCCGCGAAGCATCAATTATCCACAATGGGCAACTGCGAAACTCAACGTTATTAAATTATGTAAGTCAAAATGTGGTGGGTTTTGTCAAATTAGCGCATCTGCGCTGTGACAATGGAGGCACTTCGGATGGGGTTTACGAAACACTTTGTGGTCTGTTGTTAATTGCCATAGCCGTAAGGCCACCAACGAATTGGGGCGCCATTATGTGCTTTTTGTACAGACGGTCTTGAACATGTAGTTGTATTTTGTGGTCGAGTATATTTTTCTCACGACTAGTCCAACATATTGGAGGTGACTTACAAGGTGCTTAGGAGGTTTTCACATCCGGAGACAGGTCCGTTATCCTGGCTTCCGGTATCTGGTATCAATTATGACATCTAGGTCGACTAATCGTGTCAACAAACACGACATGCAATGGTGAGGTACCATGTTGACAGTAGACTAAAAAAATTTTGTTTATTACACGTAGATACAATCTAAATCTGTGCTATCGATTGTTAACTAGATTTACCTATGTAGTTAAGTCGAAAAAGTGAAGTTAAAAATCACACCAATTACAGTACAGACAAAATGTCAATAAATTTGATATTAGATTTAGATTTAGATTTATTTATTTCGAGATAAAAATTACAATATAGGTTTGCATACAATGTCAAAATTATAAGAATCCTTATCACGATCGTCAATAATAAGAAATATGATTTAAGAATATTCAAAATGTAAATACACAAAGTGGAAATTGTAGCTCCAATTACGGATTGTCATTTAACAACTAATAGACACATACTATTGGGATATGGCGAAAAGACCACACATACCTACATGGATGATGATGAAGCTTATGTAAATTATTGAATTTATAATACAGGAAACTGATTGATTTGAAAAGATAATAAATTATATTGGACAAAGGAGGAAAGACCTGCATTTTTCCGCACGAGGTCTCATAACAATGGCGAGACGGTGTGGTATTTTATTATAAGGATATCAACCAAGACAAATTATGAGTAGATAGGTATCTACTTACGACATAATTTATCATACATTAGAATAGAATAGGCATTTATTTAGAACTTGGATAGAAATAAGCGTATAAAATCAGTATCAGTGCCTTGAAATGGTTCTATGTCAGCATGCTGGCGCATTGCCCGGCGCTGATCTTCCGATGAGTGGGAAAGTCAGGTGAGGTTATTCCACGGTATACCTACTCATAGCAGAGAAAAAAGAAAACAATAACTTTCTGCAAAAAAACTTTTTTTTGTACGAGATTAGTTTTTTACAGTCATTATTTCATTAACTACTCGGTGAGAGGGTTCCAAAGAGCCCAAACACGATGGGTTTACCTTGTGTAGTTTAGGAGATCCAATGGCCTCCTTCCTTTTTCCATCATCAGACATTGCATTGTCACCGAAGATGCGAAAGTATACCAAATTTGAAGGCCAGGAAGTGGTTTTAATTTAGCGTCCAAGATTTGACCCAAGCTAACATACACTAACACGGCAAGTTAAGTGGGTAGTGACTCTGCCTACGAAGCTGGAGGTCCCGGGTTCGAATCCCGGTCAGGACATTTATTTGTGTGTTTATCACGAATATTTGTTCCTGAGTTATGGATGTTATATATGTATATAAGTATATATATGTATTTATCTATTATATATATCATCGCCTAGTACCTACCCTACCCACAACACAAGCCTTATTGAGCTTACCGTGGGCCTAGGTTGATTTGTGTAAGATTGTCCCGTAATATTTATTTATTTATTTATTATTATTTAATTTAACTACGTGGATCATCCATCGTTTATAAAATATTTATTTGTTATATATAAAATCAAAATTAAACTAATTGACATTCAGGCACATCTATCTAACTACATACCTAATGGCGAATGGATGAACATTTTGGAAGAGCCTGATTATTTTTTTGGTGGTAGTAACAACCTTCCTTAGCATCAGAAAAAAATTGCAAACTTTTCAGCTGCGTCAATTATTTTTGAAAAATATAAACAGTTTCCTCACTTACGCTTTGGGTTTAGGACGGCGAATGAGACCTATCCTTGATCCTGGCAATGACAAATATAGCTGCTGCAGCTGTCAATATCATTGCCAGTGTCAGTTTACCACGGATTTTAAAGATATTTTTTGTAATATGAGACGGATCAAGCAAAGTTCGTAGGATTCGCTGTCCTAAACTCAAAACCTAAGTGAGGAAAGTGTTTATATTTTTCAAAAGTAATTGACGCAGCTAAGCTAAGCTAAGCTAAGTCTGTAACTTTTTTCTGGTGTTAAGGAAGGTTATTCCTACTACCAAAAAAAGAATCAGGCACTTCTAAAATTTTAATACATTCCCAATTCATGAAAATCATGAACGCGATCGTAATTTACTTACCAACTTTACTAGCGTCAAAATGATAATTATACTTACAAAAAGAGCACTAAAAATTACCACTCATGAATCAATAATAAAAGAGTTAGTACCTATCTAACATAAATTTTAAGCGTATTAAAGCAGAATTAGAAACCAAACGGCGACGATTAATGTTTGAAGGCACTGCATCGGTCGATTTGTAATTTAAAACTAGCCTCACGAGAAGAAACAAAAAACATTAGTTTGCCGGAGTCAATGGCAACATAATTAGGTGTCCACATGCCAGCAATAATGATAATGACAAATGAGGGACACGAGATTCCGTTGCGTCACTGGTCGCACAGACCAAAACAACACGAGCCGCACTGGACGTTGACTTGACTTCTTAAACCAAATGTGTCCAGAAAAACTCGGTTCATATAAAATGGTTCGTTTTTTAGATGCGGTCCCACGATTCATTTTTACTCGGATTCAAGGTTTGAGATTGGCGAGTTGATGTGTATTTTTTGCCTAACAATAAAATTGTGTTGAGTGCAAAAAATGTACAAAGCATCCAAACCAATACGCACTGAAATTGCTATCGCTATGAATATGGTTTTATCACGCATTGGCAAGTAAAGTAAGTTATTTTCAATGAAAATAATACTTTATTAGGTATTATTTTTAGTCAGATAACTTCTATCCTTTGGATTGGAGATTATTACATAATTTATACAAGATACAGCCGTGAATGCTTGTGTGATGCAATTGCAATATAATTAACCAGGAAAATAATAAATAATCAGTCAAATCGCGTTGTATTATCGTGGACAAAATGTCTTAGATACGTTTAAGTTCTCATCACTTCTTCACAAACATAATCATGATTGATGAAGAAAGCACAATTCCATTACATTATTTATTCCGTGTACTTTGCCGGTTATATAATTATGATCCTTCGAACCGGATTTCATTACAAGATATGATACATAGAAAGTACTCCTTTAATATAAACAAGACTTGCTTTCCACCACTACATTAACGGGTTCAAATATATGCCTTTATTTGTATACACTGTAAATAACATATGGTACGAGTAGTTAGTTGTTAGAAATGTACTAGACTGTTTCTAAATTCAGTGGACACGAAGACCTACAAGGGCACCATAATCGCAAGTTAGGCAGTCGCATGTCCAAACGCGTGAATTAGAAATTGTATTATAATACAGCTAACTTTAATAAGTAAGACTAAATTTAATGAGAAGTTAGTACGTGTGTTGGGCAACATCGGAACGCGGCGTCAGCCGCGTGGAACACTTCACTTTCTTGAGGAGAATCCGCGGTAGGCCGCAAAATGCTCCATATCCATTGCACTTGAAATTTCGACGTCAATTTACATCTTAATTGGTCGAACGCATTACTTTCTTTATATTTTGCAAACACTGTATTTATAAATCCCGCGTATCCAAATTCCTAAGCAAAACACAGTGATGCGTATCTAGGATTTTGTAAACATATTTGTCGTAATTTGTAGGTGTTTCAGCTTCTAGGCGTTTCAAGTCGATTACGTAACACATTTCGTTTTCGTTGCTCGTCTTTTGTTTTTAGCTATTTTTCCGTTTTAAGACGAAATTGTGAGTAGTTACGCATCACTCAGTGTACAATTACTTATTGACATAGACATATACATTGCATTTTAGAGTCGGATTTCCAGTGCTAACCACAATTACATGAGCTATGTCGTAACAAAACGAACGCTTAAATTTTAAATGTAAACTGAGCATTCAGATGTTAACCCGGCAAATGTGATTATTCAATTTACATGCTTAAACTGAAGCTAAGAAACGGCTTCTTTATTCACTTCTTTAAGTTCTTTCGTCTGTCAAAATAGTTATTTCTCTATGAGCTGAGCTGGGATATTGAAAGTTTCTCGTCTCCAACATCATAAGATGTCACCCGGCATCAGTAGCTCTAAAATAAGTAGAAATGGAGATAAAAATAATAAACAAATCACAATGTCTAAGACTGAATCACGAATTATACACACGATACTTTTTACTTATATAACTAAGAGTTGCATGAAGGATGTTTTATTTCAAAATCAGACAAAAATATACATGAAAATATGAACTAAGTAAAATTACTAAAACTAACTTAACATATGGAGCCTACACTATATTTACAAGAGTTGCATTGGCTTTTCTTTCATTAAGAAAATGCAAACAAAATATTTATAAGAAAGCTAATTAGACTCACGGAATGTGATGCAAATATATTCAAAGTGGAAATAAACGTCCGTATGTTGCAATTATTAATAAAGTCGTCATGACATTCGCATTTCATTTATCATTCGTCGGCCATGCGTTGGAATGGAACAGAATGTTAATTATTTGTGTCGGATTGGTGTAGGTGAGCCACAATGTATGTTTTACGAGAAAGAATTGGAGCAAGATTTATTTTCCTTTTTGGCCCGCTAAGCGGCCAGCGAAATCACACACACACAGCGGCAGCGAATGGCGACGGATTGTCAAGCTTGCCACTAAACCGACATGGCGATCACGACCACTCTGCCAAGAGTGAAGCGACTGCGAAGAAGAAGAAGAGAAGCGGCCAACAACAGATATAGCGTGGGATGGGGTAACCAAGTCCTATGCTCCTTTAAGAGTACATGGGGTTGGAGTATTATTATTATTTGTATGTTTTTTCCATATCTCGGGACCATGGGGTCCCGGACTTTTGGAAGGCATGCGTGGGGCCGAAGCCAACAGCACATAGGCCCTTTAAAACAAAAATAATCTAAAGCGAGGGATACACATGGCGGGTACTATCTCCGACCGCACAACATGATACAACCGGTGATGGTCCCCGCCAGGTGCAAAGACTATTGCAGTGCAGCACTGTGACTGCGATGTAAACTAAGGTCATGGGTTATTGGGTTGAATGGTGGGTGGACTGGAACATGGGTTATGGGAGGAGACTCACCTGCCGTGACAATCAGTCTCAAAATTGTAAAAAGGCAGGCGGTGACTCGCCAACTCGCTAAGTGGGCCCCAAAAACAGTCGCACGCACAGTGCGACAATGGAGCAACAGTAGCAACACGTCTGAGCGGCTGTGAGGTTGTCGAGAGGTGAGTCTGGGGTGCGCCAGATCCCGGTAATCCGTTCAAGGGCCGCCGGCGTTATGTTATGAAATTTTTATTATTATGTATCTCCGATTTAAATTCACGGGGCGAACCCCGGTCATTTGGAAGGCGTGCGTATAGGGATATAGATCCAACACGTAGAGGCCCTTTGGAGACGAAGTTTAATGTCATGTAGTACACCTGCTAGAACCCATTCACGGGTACATCGGTAGATACCCGTGAACCGGTCCCAGCAGGCGTTGGAGCTATTGTAGGAAAATGGAAAAGATAATTGGGTCTATGGTGATGACATTTGGGTGGACAATAAAATTGGGTTATTACAAAGTGGTCCGGACACCTGCCATAACAATGTTATCCACAAGGTTATCGAGGCAGGCGGTGACTAGCCGCTCATTAGATGGGCCCCTAAAATGCCGTCGTAAAGACGGCCAGGAGCAACACCGGGTGAGCGGCTCAGGGGTGTCGAGAGGTGGTGCTGCGCTTTCTCCGAAGTTACTCGCGGCGTTATGCCCTTTAACACTTCCACCCCTGGAGCATATAGCTCTTATTATTATTATTATTATTCAAACATGTTCTGTGCACTTCTGTAAGTTTCAAGTTACACTCTATGGAAGAGCGGTGTCTCTTGACACAGGTATCTCGATACTTAAAAAGAGACACCAACCTGTATTTAGTTAAGCTAAGTTAAGTTACTGAATGAACTATTTTTCATTTTAATTTTCATGGGGTTGGAGCCAGTAGATAAGAATGTGTAGAATGATAAGGCATACACAGACTTGCAACAGCCAGACCAAAGATAAAGAAACCCCAGAAACAAAATGAGGCCCTAAGTCTAAGGCCTGAGTGGACGCTCGGCGCGGAGCGTTCGGCGGGGCGTGCAGCGGGGCGGGCGAGCGTGCATTCGCTTTGTGCAGCGTCTACTCAGGACACCAGTATGAGTTTCATTTGTTTAACATGCACGCCGCACGCCCCGCTCCCCCGCACGCCCGACTCGAGCGTCCACTCAGGCCTTACACTAAGAGGTATCCACAGGAAATACTGAACTTACTGAACAATAGGGGTGTATTAGACACTAAGTAAAATAATCAATAATGTTGTATTTTCTCGAAAAAGGATTAAAAATGCAGTCAAATGGAGAAAAAAGCAACGCAAGAGGTTAAATAATCACAAAGCTATAAGTGTTTAAAGTTTCTGTCCCATTTTCGCAAAACGCACCTTCATATGAAACGATTGTCATTTACTAACGCTCGCGGAACGTGATGTCACGATCCCGTAATGTTTTCTCTCTCTAACAAGCAACATTGAAATAGTTGTAGCTTCGTAATTTTTTGAGATATTTAAATGGGATTTTCGTCATTAGGCATATTTTTTTGTTTTCTTTGTTTTGAAGTTATAATAAATTTTGAGTCTACACCCGTACTACGCATATAAAAATGGTTTTCGCCCAATTACATTTATTACATGATTCGATGGTCATTAGCTGTACTTTATGGTAATCACACTAATGAGATAATAAGGACTTTCTATTACGCATAATGATTAGTATCTTCATGGGCATAAAATTTATCTACCTACTTAATAGACTACTTAGAGTACTTACATATTACTGTTTATGAAATGTGGGTTTTAATTCACGCACAATCTTGCCAGCATCAAAGAGCTAAATGTATACTTTCACAGTTTTCAACATCGAGACTTGTTGATATAGCAATGTGTATATTAGATTAGTCTTCGTGATCGTGATTTCTCAAGCAGATAATTAAATAAATACACAGTTACACACCTAACGTGAAATCGAATCTGTCTGATGGACTCTTCGTTTAATCCGTTCTTAGTTATCACTTTCGTCAAGATTAAATTCCAATATGTGTGGATTACTTCGACTTGACGACCGCTTTAGCCTAATATTTGGTAGTGACCAGGCTCTACGAATCAAGAGGTCCTGGGTTCGAATTCCAGTAAGGGCATTTATTTGTTTGATGAACACGAATATTTTTTCCTGAGTCATGGATGTATTCTGTATAAAGCGGTAAAATTTGTGAGATTTGTGACGTAAGTTTGTAAGTATAGTGAAGTAACATCCATTCTCAAACAATTTCAAAAATTCTTACGATTTCTATTGAACGTTCTTGCAGAGGAAAAAAGTAACTGGAATTACTGTTTTCAGTAGTCCTGGGCATAACCATAGAGAACGTAAAGTACTTAATCGTAAACTCACACGGGTCCGTTCCTTAATTACTTTATGAATGTTTAACATGTCTAGTAATTTGTTTGTGCTGTCGTTCACTTCTAAATCTGACGTGACGCGGATGACTCATTGACAATCTGAAAATAGTAGTGGGTGCATTGTTTCCAGTACACAATAGTAGCACCGACAACTGTTTTTGCAGCTGCTCAACACAGCGTAGCACTTAACTTGAAAGCCATAGTGGGTAAATTTGCAAATCCTTGGCATTTTCAAACGCAAATGTGTCGTGGTGGAAGTCATACCGACCGACAACTAGACTCTGTAGTTGTCTGTCGATTGACACGCACTTTACTTCTATCTATTTGTGAACGATCGTTGTCTAACAATAGTTTCGGTTTCCTACATAAACTCGGTGCACCGTGAAAGTTTATTGTAGGTATAGTCGCCATCACATACATCGGAGCAAAAAAGCACGCCACAAACATCGGAACTTCGGAACACACCTCTATTTTCAAGGCATTAGGGTGCATGTGCCGATATTTTTGAACACCTATAGTGTACAAACTGTTTAGTTTAGGTTTAACGAGTTTGATTGTTTTGTTGTTTGTAGTAGTTACCTAACTATAATAGTGTTTACATGTAGTTTTAACTATAAACATTTTTTTGACTAGGTACAGTACAGTCAGCAGCAGAAGTAGCTAAGCGGGCCGGGTGTTCAAAATTACCTGCACACGACTTTATTCTTAAGGAATTAAGAGCGTGTGTAGGTCATTTTGAACACCCGGCCCGCTTAGCTACTTCTGCTGCTGACTGTACATCTGAAGTCAATAACGTTTGTTTACGGTTCAACAAAGAACAGCGTGCAGCGCACAAACGCTTGGTCCTAAAATTTGTGTATAATTTCAAAGGTGACATTATCCTTGTCAGTGTCACACCCGTAACTTCTTTTTCATAAATATAAAAGCTTACACAAGCGCTGAACAAACGCTGATATGCTTGAACTAATCTACTAATAGAGCGGTGTCAGATAGAAATATATATACGAGCTATTTTCCAGAATGAGCACTAAATCAAAATGAAATTAAAACGGTACATCATGTACAGTCAGGGGTAATAATATACGTACATAAAGAGGACAAATATCTCAATGACAAAAAGGCGTGTACAGATAATATTTACGTACGTATATTATTACCCCTGACTGTACCTATGGAGTTAGTTTCCTAACAAGCGAATAGACACATAACATAATATATGTTACAATATTAACCTAACAGAAAGATAATAATATGTATCTACAAAAAGAATGCCGCACTCAAATCTCACAACCGTTACGAATGTGTTAAACTTTCTAAAGATATAATGATGCCTGGAAAGGACTCTTAAATGGCCAATGGTCTTCTTCGGCCAAGATTTTAAAAATATGCTGAGTACACACTGGGCCAACGAACGGCTATCTATCTCAAATACCTACCACATTAAGCGAAGCGCGTTTGTTGGCCGTTCATTTGGTCAATGTATACCCAGCATAAAGACCGTTACAGACGGACTGCATTTGGAATGCTTTCTGGCTACTAATGTGCAGTTCTTTTGCGGTTGACGTAACTGCATCGAAAATGCAAACCATCTGCGAAGTTCGCTTGCAGTCGGCGTGCAGTTCTAAAGACTGCAATAGAACCGCATTAAAACTGCCATATACCTAATACGTCAGAGTGCAGTTGTCAAATTATAATAAATATGTACATATATGTACGAGTATAATATAACAGAAGTAACATAAGACGCTGGTCTTCCTTTGACACCGTGCGATGGTGACAGCGTCACATTGTAAAGAAATAGGCTGTAATTGATTTACTTTGCTGATGCTGTATGTATGCAATAGAAAGAAATGACTTATAGCTATCGCATGGCAAGGACGCGTTTAACTTAGCTGTGTAGCCTTTATACATGTAAAAAAGGTGAACGGCAGAAATGAGAAAGCCAAAGGATAAATTTACATTTTCTCCAATGACAAGTGTATTGACTGACGTAAATAGGTACCGTTGACCTTTTGTAACTGATGGATTTTCAAACAAAAGCTTTAGTTTTAGCACACCACACAGAGTCTGTCCACGCTAAGTCTGCACTAAAACTATTTGGCAACACCACCTTAACCTTAACCGCGTATGTCATATTTCCATAGGAATATGAAATTTAAAGAGTGGTGTTGCCAAATTATTTGTTGCAGAGTTAACGTGGACGCAGTCACGAAAGATTTGGCGGAAGGTCAACCGAAGAGACATAGAACGAGGAAGCGTCGCCAAACTGGCAACCCTTCAATTTACTTTCAGATGGGTAGAATATTATGGAAGCATCGTGCTGCAACAGCCAAGATATTTATAAGACGGTTTTGCGCTCGTACGAGTATATCTAATAGCTAAAGCTGTCGTCCAGAGGCTCGATTCTCGAAGTTACATGTTACAATATCTAAACCGGCAATTGTTTGTTGTTGCAAGGAAGACCACTCATCAAGTCATCAATGGTCTTTTTTCTTTTTGTTGTATTTGGAAGCATTTTAAAATTGTAACTTTTGTATTGTAACATACAGTCATTTAATGAGAAACCATGATACAGTTGAGAAACCATTTTTAGTGATTCAGATAGGTAACCCATTTAATGCCGTCTACTATAATGCGTTCGCATCCCATTCTTTCTACATAATTCAAAAACCTCCGTCTATGCTCTGTCAGCGACAAGTCCTCGTATCATGACTCTTCGGATTATCTTGGGCTTTAAAGAGAAGCAAAAGAAACAATAGCTTACTGTCTCATGGAGCCCCATCGCCGATGCGGCAGGTTCTCCTGGTGGCTACAAACAAAACACAGTGTAAGCGACGAAGCTGTGCACCGAAATACGAGTAATCACACGAAAACACACCCTTTATCGAAGACTCCCTTCAATCACATACCGAAAGAATGGCATGTGTGGCTGTTTTCACTAAACGCACGTGCTGCAATAAATTCCCATTAGCTTTAGTTTAAAAATAGATAGTTTATATGAAGAGTAACTGAAAGCACCCCGGAAGACATCTACTAAATAAGGGCGAATATTCAATAAAAATGTGCGAAGCTGTATTTTCATATATTTGCCACCTAGCTGTCATACGTAATTGTTTATACCTTAGCATTTAATACTTTATTCATCATCATCACTTAAGAGCCTTAATTGCTCTTGTCGGTGGAGTAACCGCCACTTTTATCTGTCCATTATCAGCCTCTTGACTTCCTCATACGACTCGACATCAGCTGTATCCTTTACTTGGCTAAAATATGTTAACCTAATAGGCCTTCCTCTGCCTCTTGCCTTCAAATTTACCCTCTAGGATGTTTAAGAAGAAGCTGAAGCTTGATTATACCAAGTCAAAAGTGTAAGTACCTAGTCGTAAGTCTTATCTTGCAAATATTTTTTTTAAGCATGCGAGATGCTATGTAGGTACTTACATATATAAATATTAAAACACATCTTCACACGTTTCTGGTGAATATTTCTGAAATAGTTCACTAAATTTTGAAGGACAAAAGTGCTCACAAAACATCTGAAAATAATCTTGTTGTCAAGAAGTAAGACAGTGTTCAGACGTTTTTGAGTTAGTTACTCTTGCAGGTACTGTAATCACTAATCAGTACATTAGAAAATATCGCAAGTAACAGTAATCACACACACCACCCTTCCGATAGAGTTAAGAATGAGGTTTATCGTGAATTCCACAAAAAAACAAATGCAACATAAATTTAACTAACTATGTTGTTGAAAAAAGAAAACAAGCGAATAACAGTGAGGTTATTTACAAGAAGCCTTAGATGTGTAATTTACAATACAAGTACGAAATATAGCGGTAATGAAGCGAATTCTATTAATCATCTGGTGTAGGTAACTCAGGACACACGTGGTTATTTGACACGCCTGTTTTCATGAGGAACTGTTTAGTTTTTAAAGTTTTTTCTAGTCAATTTATAAATGATACGCCTCGGAAACTTCGAGAAATCCAACAACGATAATAGTACATTGTGATACAAGTGAGGTATGTTGATCATTACATCAGAGGCGAAATTGTCACGCGAACCGCAGGTGAGTGTGGTAAGAGAGCCGAGGATGTAATTATCAAAGCTCACGCGTGTCATACGACGTTTTTCAACACATTTGCGAGGAAAAAATCCTTTTCATAAAATGAAAATGTTACAGGCTCCTAAGTACTTGTACATCTCCAAGAATGTACAGTGGCGTCAATTCTATTTATCACTTTTCTATTCACCACGAGTCAACATTTTTAATAATAACCAAACACGCATCATCAATGTTTACTAATATTTGTGAAATTACTTATAATGGCGCGCAACTATTTTTTTTCGTGAAGTTCGCGCAGTGCGCCCGCAGCGAGGCTTAGATGATATCTCTAAACAGCCAATACAAAATAAAATAAATATTTTCTTATTCAATATAAATTCATGTAAAATGTTATCAAAAGTAAATAGTTTTACTAAATGAAACGTTTCTATATCATATCCAACAAGAAATAATCAATTAATCCACAAGAAGGATTTAATTTGGTCAGTCGAGAAGAATCCATTGGCCGAGAATTAAAAACAAACCTGTATAACCCGGTCAATTTAAGAATGCGCCGAGTCCATACATACACCTTGCTGCAAGGTGCCAACGTGTCTTAATCGGGATATAAACATAACACACGAGTGTCGTAATGTTATAAAACACGCGTGTTTAATGCCCAGGATTATGAGCCTAAAAGCGGCACAATAAGAGGCACGTTACGAGCAAATGTGTTGAAAACCTTATTATGAAATCACCGGCCTTTTAACCGGAAGGCTGTTATTTATAAAACATATATCTCTTTGCTTATTCTCGAAAAGAAATCTAATCGGATAAAATAAACTAATTTTAACGGCATTTTAGTTTAAAAGTTTTTATGAATGCTTCTGAATAAGTGCATTAAACGTTACATGCTTCATGACCTATCATAAATTGTTTGGTTTATGTTTCTTCGTAATATGCTCGATTTCTAGATTGTGTGTTAAACTAGAAGGTTCTTACAAACAAAGCCTATAATTATTTACTCTAAACTCTTTCATAACTTTTTCTGTTCCGGGCTGCTCTTCGAAAATGTTGACGCGCCGCCACTGCTAGTTAGCATGATCACTTTTATGTTGGACATAAAAAGTTCGTCCCTTACGAGCAAGCATGTAAGTGCGTGCGGCATGAATGCTTTATATCCAACATAAACGCGATCATGCTATCAAGGAAGTAACTAGCGTTGCTACGTTTGTTTGTAAGAATAACCTTCTGGTTCAACACGTAAGCACGACACATGCTAGGAAGGCTGGTGAAAACCGTAGTCTCAAATTGCCAAGCTCGTCCTGAATTATCCCACTTGTAAGAAACTATTCCTTCTCGAAAATGCGGAATTTATGTAAATGAATTCAAACGCTTCTAATAGGAAAGTGCATCCTGTCTGACGCATGGTCTATCGTGAATGGTAAGGCCGAGTACTGACCTCGGCTGCGTCCGTCGTAGACTTGTGCGCGTCCACGAGTGCCGGTTCAAGTTGCCGGGGCTGCGATTGCCGTTTTCTAGCCTGTGGAAAGAATAAGTTTCTGTCAAAAATGTCATTGGTATAAGCGTTTAGTACCGACTGTACTTTTTTGTACAGCCATCAACTGACATCAACTGCTTATTGAGTGTACCGCCTACTCAGGCACTCGCCCGCATCACTGTGAGAGCGGGGCGTGCAGCGTCCATGTAAAACAAATGAAATTTATACGGACGCTCCACGCCCCGCACCTGGCGGAGCGTGTACTCAGGCGTGTACACTGAGAGGATTCTAATTAGCTCAAGCACGACGGGATTATCCAAAGTAGTTTCGGAGTTGCATTACTAGTCTTTGCCAGCTTCTGTCTCCACAATGCAAACATTGCACGTTAGATATTCTTCTTCTTCTTATTTAAGAGCTAGGCTCTTGTCGGTAGAGTAAATTCCAACTTGTTCTACATTCTGCCTTTCTTTTTATTTCTCTGTACGATGAAGCGTTCATTTTCTCTTTTATTTGCGCCATGTAAGATATCGTTAAATATTAAGCTTGTAAAAATGTTGTTCATTCTGGGATAGGTTGTAAAGCATCGTCTTTAAAGTTGATGCATTTTTAACCCGTGGACAACAAGCAATAAACACATATCAACATTTTCAGAGGGTATAGAGAACTGCCCGCTTTGTTATGCTGGTTACTCGATCACTCCGGGACGCAGGGAAAACCGCTTCTTACTGCTTTGCCAGGGGGGTAAGTCAGACATGGCACGGGATATACGAGAGGATCTGGAGGGGTGATCTCTCGACGACGAAAAAACCCCTTAATCGTTTTTAATTATCTACGTTATTGTTGTTTAGAAATATGCGATCTAACTAATATTTTACCGTTCTACGTAGCTATATGAAATTGAATATAATGCAGAAAGTTTTTTTGATAAAACATATTTTTTTACATGTCAGGCAGAATATAATGTAGAACAGCTACATACGTTTTATTACATGTCAAGGTAATGTTCATTATAATAATCATAGCATCAGCATAGATCCATAGCTGTATGCGTAAGCATACAGGTTATTACGTTCTGCCAAAAAACCAAAGAACCATACAAATCTTTAGCATATGAATGAAAGCATCATCATGCATGAGGCAACGACTTTAATAAACATTTCCCTGCAATTTATGCATGTTTCGATAGAGTTATAGCCAATATTTTATAGCCACTTTTAATTACCGAATGGGCACTAACAAGGGTTTAACCACTAGCTTCCGTGAGTTATAATTTAGTATTAGTACACATAAAATGTTCAGTTTTACACGTATATTCACGGAGCTATATGGAACATTCATATAACTTCATATAGGTAACTTTAATAGTAATAGGTTTATGATCAGGAAATTACGATTATGTAAACTGCTTTTGATGTCTAAGTATTTAAGTCAGGCAAATATGCTGCTGCACTGCTCTTAACTGAGTAAGTATTTAGACGTGTATAGTTACGAGTGTGCTTTCATCTTACAGAAATATAATGTTTCATTTAATTACGATTAATTTAAATTTATCTAAGTAATCAAAGGATACTTTTTTCGTACCTAATGTAGTTAACAACTTGTTTAATTAAAGGGTTAGGAGGTCGAACTAGTAGAGCGAGTTCAAGAAGAAGGTAAAGTGGCATTTAATGAATTACTTCCGTAAGTTAAAAGTTGGCATTGTACGTTTGATACAATATTCGATCAGACAAACGTAGTGTGCTTATCGATCGGCGACGCTAAAAATAAGTCGCGATGGACGTTATAATCTATAAGTTGTATTTAAGGATAAGTGGTACCCGGTTCACCCGTGGCTACCATATCAATTATTGTGCATATTGAAGCTAAGTACTGTTAGCCGAGCGGTCACATGGACGCGACTTTCAATCGTGAGTTTGAGCCCCGGCTCGTAACAAAATATTATTTGATAAAAAATACGATAAAGGAAATCATGGTGAGGAAACCGGTCCAATCTCAACAAGGTCTAGTGGTCCCTCTGGGTTGGAAGGTTAGATGACAGTCAGTTAAGTATTATTGAGTGGCCAGTATAAACCCAGTATGTATAACCATGACAGGGGATACACGAGTACTTCAAATATAATTCAAAACCTATTACCGATGTCTCCCCAAGCAAGGGGAGACACTGGTGCTAAAGATTCGTATTAGCGTTTTTTGCTTTGTGTTTTTCTTTTTATCCCATTTGGCTACTGTTACATATTTTACAAAATTTAACATTAATTAGTTATTATTTATTATGTGTATACAATAATTATGTGTTTATTAATAGTCTTATGTTGTGTTGCGTTCCGTGGGTCACGTACGGTGCTGTCTGAAAATCAGCGCTGTAGGTGTCTGTCTGACACCTCGGCATAATGCTGAGACAGCGACCGATTCACTGCCGCGAAGACACACACTATATGTGTTAAATTGTAATGTATGCCTACTCACTTTGTCTCTGTGTGTCTTTTGTGTAGTAAATAAATGTCTTCTTTCATTCTTTCTATGTCTGCCCCAGGGGGTTGACCAGGGAAGACACGGGTCCGAAGGGGATTTAACTTGTGCATATGCCAAATCTTGGGATTAAGTGCCAAAAGTCTTAGCCTTTCTTTAGGGTTCGCGAGGGTCAAAGTAGAATGCGTCAAGCGAACCTTTGGCCCTCCTTGGCAGCGACATGGTTGGACAATCGTTGGGGGTTTAGTGGGTAGCCTGGGCCTTCTGTCCGGGAGTCCCACACACCCGTCCGGTCCCCCCTGACCGGGCAGACGGTGCGTCAGCCCGGAGGTCTTTAGGGTCGGAGGGCGTCGTGGTGACATGGCGCTCCAATTAATGGCAGAGACGGAAACGCCACAGTGATGGTTTTAGTGGGTAGACTTCCTCCCCCTTCTCTTTGGCTGGTAGTGTGAGTCCCACATACCCCCCATTATAGCTTCCCCGGGCTGCGGGGATGCGTAAAGTGCACTTCGTCAAAAAAAGGCCTTCTTTAGGGTACAATCGTGAAAACACTAGAAGAATTTAAACTTTCATGAGACGTCTAAAATACTAGTAATAAATCCACTTTTAAACTCGCGTATTAAATGTCACGACAGGCGACATATTTTGAACTCTCCTGATGTCGCATGTCGTGGCATATATTTACTGAGCTGGCTGGATGTCTTCTGTTAGGTACAACCAAGTAAACTTAAAATACGAGGCGTTAGGATAGGTAGCTTAACTTCCAAGATTAGGGTATCCACGAGGGCTGTGCGAGATAGTGGAGTTGGATTTCGACGAAAAATATCCACCAATGGGAAAAGATGCGTGAGACAGGCTAGCAATGACTCTTTCTTGTTTAATTATTTGTTTTTGTCTCGCATAAATGTTTCTTTCTTTCTTTCCTTTTTTTTTCTTTCTTTCAATGCTACTGGTGGATATTTTCCTCGCACATCGCTTTGCTACCTCGCACAGCCACCCACCCTTACTGAAATCCCATAGCAAAACTAAAGACCCAATCTACAAATTAACGCTGCGTTATCGAGACGTTTAGTATCCGCAAGGGACAAAAGCTGGCAAAATTCACAAGTTATTTACGAATGGGTACCTAGTTAAGAATGTGTTGGCTCACGAGAGTAGGTAACCCTCCCAACCCAACACAGCGCACCCTCGCTGTGTTGGGTTGGGAGTGACGGACACTACATTTATATTTATCTGTCCATACAACGAAATACGAATACTCAAATCAATCAAAGGTCGGCAACGCACTGATAATTTTCGAAAATTCAATTATATGTGCTCAAGCTACTCCCTTCTACGAACACAAGTGTGTATGTATCAAGAAAAGTAACAGTCAGATTATTCCCATGAATACTGGATATTCAGGTCCAAGGTAAACTAGGTAAACCCTAAGTTAACTGCTAGTTGTCACGACAGCCGTTGTTTTGGGCGACATGGCGTAAAGAACAAGCGTGACAACACCAATTCGTGATGTTGGTAAACGTTCCGCGCGTATAGGACATGACATCTGTGACCCAGTCTTTAGGGACGTATGTATGACATACTTGTACTACAGTGCTATTACAGGTAGATTGACTTTCTATTATGTAGCTCGTATGACTTTGCTTGATTGGAACACTTTGGGAGATTTAACAGTGTACCTTGTCATATGGCGGCTGTCACATCGTTCTTGACCACTTATTGGTTAATTAACCATTACCAGTTAATGTATAAATCACGTAGTTAAAGTATTTCAGACTAACGACCCATTTCAAATTATGCAAGTTGAAAATCATGCTTCCCCAACAGCTTTTTAAGGGTCTTAATAAGGCGTAGAAGACGGAGATCCAAGTAAGAAGGCGAAGTGGAGATCGCCAGGACACATTGCTAGGATGGATTACATTCGTTGGTGAGACGAAATCTCGACTGAAAATTCAGTGCGAATACTTGAACCAGAGATAATTATGACCCATGAGATCACAATCGGGCAGGATTTAAAAAAAGGATGGCAATGGAAGTGGAAGGAACGTGGAGAGGGGGCTAATTTTCGAAGGCATGCACAATGTGATTTGGAGAAATATGTCGACTACCCTTTTTGAGAATTCAGGCGTGAATATGAAGGTTGTCACATCATAATACTAACGCGTTAGTAGGTGCATCTGCGTCGGCCTCCCCATAGCACTCGAAGTTCTCGACATCGGAGATGGAGTTGCCGGGACTGGAGTCTGCGGTCGGCGCCGACTGGCCAGCTTCCGACCCGTTCTAGAACACGATAAGTTGCAGGTTAGTTACCATGTAATTTCACGATGTCAAGGAAATGTTTACACTTTTACACCTTACTCCATCGTAATAGGGCTAAAATTTATACAGTGGGATTGGTACTTTTTGATGGTTGTGTACTGTGCCGGCTGTTAGATGATGAATAAGTAACGCTCGAATGCATTTTGAATTATTTTAGAATGGCGAATGATTCAGTATGAAACACGACTCGAACGAGGAAAGGTGTTTGTATATGTTTTATAAATAAAATAGCTATGGTCAAGAATTATCATTGTTTTCCTGCGCCGCCTCTACATGCCTACATAATAGTAGTACAGTATTTTAAGGCAATTGTTACTAACAAAAACTAAGGAACCAGTTTTCCAAAATAAATGTTTTTTTATAATATATATCTTTGACGTTGTCTGTACAAGTGTACATACACTTTTCATGCACTAAAATAACTAAAAGGAAATCTATCAATCCATATTCAGAGTCCCGCGCCACGAGACACAGATCTTGGGAAGAGGCCAAGCATAGTAGGTGCAGTAGCAATAATATGCTTTATTATTATTATTTGATCCACTTTGACCGCATTTCAGGGTTTTAGCAAGACAGATGAAGATCTCGGATATCCGGTATCCCCAGAGAAAATTTGCATGTTTTATCAAGTAAAAATAATGTTTAAAATAGACCAAGTTTGACGTCTGGAAATTTTTGATATTTTTCCAAAAATGCATAATATTTGTATTGGGGCAAATTGTATACTAGGAACGTTTTACTGAAATCTAGAGAGTTTTTATACTACTTACACAAGTTCCTTGGTAATATAATGATGTATCCCTAGGAGTAAGGAACTAGAACTAGGAAAAGGTAACGTTCTTCATGCAAAACTTAACTGAGTCCGTCAGTAACCTCGACAGTCAATAGTGGTAGATAATACCAGTCAATCTACACGACAGTAGTGCACTTAGAGATAAGTCGTCGGAATGACTGCCGTTTTGGTATTTCATGAACGCCGGCCCTGTGCCAAACGACAGATATCATCGAGAACCTCTCTATTAGAGGTACAGCATCGTAACTTCTATAAATAATAGTACATTATGATTGATGACAAGTGTGTTAAGTTGGTTATTACACTCGAGTCGGTTTTTAAGCCTGAGCCGAAGGCGAAGGCTTAATGGAGACGAGAAGTGTAATGACCAATGCTCACGTGTTTCATACGACGTTTTTCAACACATTTGCGAGGAAAAAAAAAATTAAAATAAAAAATTAAAATGTTAAAAGATATGTAATGAAAAGGCACTAGTGCGGTAATGTAATGTAAAAGGCACGGCATGGGTAATATTCCGCATTATCAGTGTAAATACGCTGTAATAAGACCTACTTTACGAACAGGTGTGTTGAAAATGTATGTTACCATACGTAATAATGTACTAAGATTTTAAGTAACTGATTACACTTTGAAGATTTTACGATTACTTACTAGGAAAAGTTATAGTTATGTATGTACATCGTAAATCTAAACTTAGTGATGCATAATAAATATAGACATAATCATAATCAATTATGTATCCTATACTATTAAACGAGCAATATTTGTATATATATATATATGTATGTATATATATATATTTGCAATCACGTTCTCGGAAACGGCTCTAACGATTTCGATGAAATTTGGAATATGGGTCTCATGTCCGGGAAAATTAGTTTTCTCCGTATTTTCACCCGGTCGCCCAGGGACTTTGCTCTAAACACATAACAATGCATGCAAATATTACAAATACATTTTAAACACATTTGAAAAATTATACAATTTAGGAAAATAAGTCAGATATAACAACCAAATAATCATAAAAAAATAAGAGTCAATGGCAGCAAAGCAAACAGTCAAAATAAATTAAAATAATAGTCAGTGGTAATCAGGATCATTAGTCAAACTTTTATTTTTCATATAATTCATTAATAGAGTAAAATTAGACATTTTGGCCAGAAAAATTACGAGTTAACGAGTGATTCATCGCCGTATGTAGTTTCGCAGCCAGTTAAGTTATGGGTGTGTTTTGACATTTATTTAATACTAGCTGTTGCCCGCGACTTCGTCCGCGTAGAACTTATACTTAGAAAATATAATGCAAACAAACTTCTACCATCTTAAGGGATGATTTCTGAGGCAAAAACTATTCTTTATCCTTCGAAGGGTCTCAAATTATCTCTATACCAAATTTCATCTAGGTACATGGATTTTATCCAAACTTTCACCCCCTATTTCATATAGTTTTTATCCCGAAAATAATTCCCTAAGGGTTTAGGGAATTATTTTCGGGATAAAAACTATCTTATGTCATTCTTCGGGACTCAAACGACCTTTATACCAAATGTCATCTAAACGGGATTCATCCAAATAGTCACCCCCTATTTCACCCCCTTAGGGAGTGATTTCCGGAATCAAAACTATCCTATGTCCTTTCCCAGGACTCAAGCTATCTCTATACCAAATTGTATTAAAATGGGTTCCATCCGAATTTTCACCCCCCCCCTTTCACCCCCTTAGGGGATGATTTCCGGGATAAAACCTATTATATGTCCTTCCCCGGGACTCAAACTATTTATATACCAAATTTCATCTAAATCGGTGCAGCAGTTTAAGTAGCTCCATACAAATTTCCACCCCCAATTTCAGCCCCTCAGATATAAAAACTACCCTTTGTCCTTCCCCGGGGCTCAAACTATCTGTATACCAAATTTCATCTAAATCGGTTCAGCGGTTTAGGCGTGAAGAGGTAACAGACAGACAGACAGACACACTTTCGTTTTTATAATATTAGTGTGGAAGTATGGATTATTAGTATGGATAGTATAGATTATTTCCGCTTGTCTTCCAAATAGAGGTGTAGCTGTAGACTCACTTCAAAAGAAAGAAGAAACGAAAAACTCATTCAAATATCTCAAAAAAATACAATGCTACAACCGTTTTAATGTCGCTTGTTAGAGTGAGAAAACGATCAGGGACCGTGACGTCACGATCCTCGAGCGTCATAGTAAAAAACAATCGTTTCATTATAAAGGTGCGTTTTGCGGAAAAGAGACGCAACAAACCCTCTCTTAAAACTTTATACACTTATAACTTAGTGATTACCTCTTGCGTTGTTTTTCGAGATAATACAACATTATGATTATTTTGTTTAGTGTCTACATCCCTATTTTCGATAAGATAAGATAAAATAAGAATTCGTTATTGTCAGAACTGTGTACATTTAGTTGTTTTGGGTAAAATAAAGTCCAACAGCTTGCCCATTTTGGAGGTACAATATTAAACTTAAAGCTAGTCAAATATACTAAAACAATAACAACAATATAGTATTTCCAAAAAAAAATAACCATATTTACACATAAAATATTAATATAGATCTATCCGACATCCGTATTTTCTTTTAAACCACGAACTTCGGAATTCGAAAATATTCGGGTATTTCTATCTCTATCGTACTAACAAATGACAGGAATGCAGATATACGAACTTCGAGTTTCGGTTTTCGCTGTTTGGCTGAATACGCAAAGAGCGCGCGCGTTTTTATTGTTCGAATTTGTTGTTACATTTGTGGAAAATACGCCTTAATTCGACATTTGCGCATATAAGTTCGCATATCAAAATCGATTAATTTTATATTTGCTTTTGATACCTATGTGTCTCGTCAAGGTATATCATAGACAGGATTAAAATTATTAATAGGCGAAAGAAAGGCAAAGCAATTCCGCCATTTTGTTCGTAGTATTTCTTATTAGTCTGTGATTTTGACGTTTCTTTTAGCTGACAGATGTGGCGGCGATATACTTTAAGAACAATAAATGAAAAATTAAATGAAGTCGTATATTACGGAAAATTAATTAATTGTCGCAGTCGGATAAAAACTATCCTAAGTTGCAGCTGGAATAATAATGAACCTATATAAAATGTTTCATATTTTTCCGTCCATGGGATGCTGAGAACATTCGTACCACAGAAAGCTTAGTTTCAAACTGGCTGATTCTTTTTTTAATTTAGAGATTTATTATAAGTGGAGATAAATAGATAGAAGATAATGAAACTCCCAATTAAAATATCTCAAAAAATTATGAAGCTACATCCGTTTCAATGTCGCTTGTTAGAGTGAGAAAACGATGAGGGACTGTGACGTCAATATACTCGAGCGTCATAGTAAAAAACAATCGTTTCATATGAAGGTGCGTTTTGCGGAAAAGGGACAGAACATACCCCCTCTTAAAACTTTTGACTCTTATAACTTAATCATTACCTATATAACCTCTTGCTTTGTTTTTTTCTCCATTTGACTATATTTATTTTAAATTCTTTTTCGAGAAAATACATTATGATTATATACCATATTTTCGATTCCTGAGCTATAACCACGAACTTCGGAATTCGAAAATATTCGGGTATCTCTATCTCTATCGCACTAACCATACTCGAGTGACAGGGATGCAAATATATGAACATTGAGTATCGGTTTTCGTGGTAGCGCCGCAGGTACTTTGGCTGAATGCGCAGAGCGCGTGCCATTGTCATTCAAAAAAAAAAATTCGTGTTAATTATATTGTTCAAATTTGTTGATTTCATTTATTGAAATTACGACATAAAACGACATTTGCGCATAAAAGTTCTCATATCAGAATCGAATATTTTTTTATGGTTTATATTTTAGCATTTGTCTCGTAAAGGTCTATCGTAGACGGGATTTAAAGTATTAATAAGTGAAAGGCAAAGCAATTCCGCCATTTTGACGAAAATTTGACGGTTCTTATAGCTGACAGTTGGAGCAGCGTTTGATTTCAATAAAAATAAATGAAAAATTAAATGAAGTCGTATATTTCGGAAAATTAATTAACTGTCGCAGTCGGATAAAAACTATCCTAAGTTGCAGCTAGAATAATAATGTACCTATATAAAATGTTTCATATTTTTCCGTTCATGGGATGCTGAGAACATTCGAACCGCGCAAAGCTTAGTTTCAAACTGGCTGATTCTTTTTTTAATTTAGAGATTTATTATAAGTGGAGATTTATTTATTATTTATTTATAAACTTCTTAAGTATTTTAAGCAAACGTATAGGAATTTGGCATTCACCTAAACTGACTATTCAATATACATATACATACAGTATATCTAGTATTCGTAATATTGAGCACCCTGAGGAAGACAAGAGATATACAGGGTGGAATTTCATAAACTGTACATAATAAAAGGAGAAAAATTTCAGCCAATTTCATCGGTGAAACGGTGTTTTTTTTTTTTTTCTAGTCATTAGTTTTTTTTTACAGAATTTTGAAAATTTTTGTAAAAACTCGGGTAATACACCTAATTCAGACGGTATAACTTTTGATCCAATGGTCCTAAAATGAAAATAAAAAATGCAGAGTATTACCAAGGGACAGGTTAATAATTCTTAATAACAATAAAAAACCAACTAGAAGAGAAAATCCGCAAAAAAAATTATTGTTTTTGAAAAATGGCTACAAAAATTACGAATTTTAAAAGAAAAACACAATTTTCTGAAAAAAACGCAGATTTAGTTACCATTTATTTTTGCTTAGTATTAAACCTCACTTAATGCCGATTCTAAAACCGTTTTTAAACTGTCTCAGACTTTGAAAAATACCACGCAAATGGGTACGTAAATCAAACCATAATTTTATTAATTTTAATTCTCTTAAAATCCTTAATGACCGCTTGTTCCCAGGTAGTTGAAGGGTGTTTTTGGGTTGAAGTTGGAGATAACATGAGGGGTATAAAGGCATTGGGCAATAGGTCAACTATTCAGTCGCTCGCAAATCGCAATTGCTTGTCTTTGCTCGCCACTTCTTTGATTACTCCAGTACTTGTTCAGTTTGAATCATCATGCCCCGCTTACGAGAGTTTTCGCCGTTACAAATAGCCAACATGCACTATTATTATGGATTGTGCCATGGATCTGCAAGAGCTGCGTGTATCGCCTATTTGGAGCAGTATCCTAATGATGTTCCAAGACCTGCTGCTCGCCACTTTCAAGAAGTTCATCGCCGGTTGTGCAATATTGGCCTGGGATACGGTGGCCGAGATCGCCGAGAGCCAGGAAACATAATTGATGTTGCCATAGAAGAAGCAGTTCTCAGAGACTTGTACGCGGACCCAACCACGAGTCTAAGACGCTTGGCATTGAGGCACGGAATCTCAAAATTCTCTGTCTGGAAAATTTTGAAGAAGGAAGGACTGCATCCATTTCATTATCAACGGGTACAAAATTTGCAAATTGGCGATGCCCGCGTTAGGTGTGTTATGTAGACTTGGATACTTGGCAATATCAGAAGGGATCCGGAATTTACTAGAAGAATTTTATGGATGGACGAAGCAAGATTTACTCATACGGGAATAACTAACTTCAGAAATTTACACACATGGGCTCACGATAATCCAAACCTAGTAAGACCATCTAATTTTCAAGACCAATTCTCCATAAACGTTTGGGCAGCGGTACTCGACGATCAATTGATTGGACCAGTCTTCTTACCGAATACTTTGAACGCCAACAGATTTTTACTGTTACTGAGAGACGAGCTCCCAGAGCTTTTGGAAGATGTGATGTTAGATGTGAGACAACGCCTGTTTCTCCAAATGGATGGATGCCCAGCTCATTGGGCATTAAGAGTTCGACATTTTTTAAATGAGCAATATCCCAATAGGTGGATCGGCCGAGACGGCCCCGTTGGATGGCCTGCAAGATCGCCTGATATGACGCCGTTGGATTATTTTCTTTGGGGTGATATGAAGCAACGGGTATATCACAGAATCGTCAATACCGAAGCAGAATTGCACGACAGAATTTTAAATGCAGCACAAGAAATAAAAAATAATCCGGGAATGATTCGACGGGCTACGCAACAAATTCAAGCTCGGGCCACATTGTGCCTTCAAGAAAGAGGAGGTCATTTTGAACAATTAATACCATACAGGGAACGCCCTTTGCAACACTAGAATAAGTTTTTTCTTTAATAAAGGTTTATCAATCGAATTTATGACTTTTAATTAAAATACATGATTTTATTTACGCAATTTTTAGGACTACTTTTCTTCCTATTGTTTTCTCTACCTAAAACCCGATAACACCCTTCAACTACCTGGGAACAAGCGGTCATTAAGGATTTTAAGAGGATTAAAATTAATAAAATTATGGTTTGATTTACGAACCCATTAGCGTGGTATTTTTCAAAGTCTGAGACAGTTTAAAAACGGTTTTAGAATCGGCATTAAGTGAGGATTAATACTAAGTACGTAATTTGTTATCTCCACCTAAAACCCGATAACACCCTTCAACTACCTGGGAACAAGCGGTCATTAAGGATTTTAAGAGGATTAAAATTAATAAAATTATGGTTTGATTTACGTACCCATTAGCGTGGTATTTTTCAAAGTCTGAGACAGTTTAAAAACGGTTTTAGAATCGGCATTAAGTGAGGATTAATACTAAGTACGTAATTTGTTATTTCCACCTAAAACCCAATAACATCCTTCAACTACCTGTGAACAAACGGTCATTAAGGATTTTAAGAGGATTAAAATTAATAAAATTATGGTTTGATTTACGTACCCATTTGCGTGGTATTTTTCAAAGTCTGAGACAGTTTAAAAACGGTTTTAGAATCGGCATTAAGTGAGGTTTAATACTAAGCAAAAAAAATGGTAACTAAATCTGCGTTTTTTTCAGAAAATTGTGTTTTTCTTTTAAATTCGTAATGTTTGTAGCCATTTTTCAAAAACAATATTTTTTTTTGCGGATTTTCTCTTCTAGTTGGTTTTTTATTGTTATTAAGAATTATTAACCTGTCCTTTGGTAATACTCTGCATTTTTTATTTTCATTTTAGGACCATTGGATCAAAAGTTATACCGTCTGAATTAGGTGTATTACCCGAGTTTTTACAAAAATTTTCAAAATTCTTTAAAAAAAAAACTAATGACTAGAAAAAAAAAAAACACCGTTTCACCGATGAAATTGGCTGAAATTTTTCTCCTTTTATTATGTACAGTTTATGAAATTCCACCCTGTATTTGATGGGCACTGCACTGCACTTGATTACTGACCTGTAATTTCCTGGGCAGGTTTCCGGGCGACGAGCGTGGCGACTTGGTGCGCTGCGTCACGCTTGGCGCCATCATGACCGTCGGCACCTTCACTTCTGGAATCAAATGTGGTCAAGTTATAGATCGGATTGGTTGATCACAATTTGCACAGGCGTGTTTCTTGTCTCTGCCATTCTGATTTTGAAAGTATATAACGGCCTCCGTAGCCCAGTGGGTAGTGACTCTGCCTACGAAGCTGGAGGTCCCGGGTTCGAATCCCGGTCAGGGCATTTATTTGTGTATTTATCACGAATATTTGTTCCTGAGTTATGGATGTTATATATGTATATAAGTATCTATATGTATGTATCTATTATATATATCATCGCCTAGTACCCACAACACAACCCTTACTGAGCTTACCGTGGGCCTAGGTTGATTTGTGTAAGATTGTCCCGTATATTTATTTAATTATTATTATTAAAGTCTCGATTTATGATATGACCTATGATAATGGGATTATTTATTTCAATAAATAATGGGATTGTTGCTACGTCCTACTCCGATTAGAAGTTCAAAACGTGTATGGTCCAACAAGTGTATTCCTGTACTTAAGATTACAATTAACATGGCAGTCGCAGAGGGATTTATTAGTAGGTATCCAAGGCCATCCGTAAGCATTGATATTTTTTATATATTTAGTAGGGAATGATAATTTAAGAAAGCCGGCTGCGATGGTATGGTCATGTGGAGAGCACCAAACTATGTTGGTAATTTGGCACTACAACTTTCCGTCTCTGGTCGAAGATCCAGGGGCAGACTCGCCATCAAACGTAACAGTTTGGCGAGAATATAAATGTTTTGTAAGATGTAATTTGAACATATAAATAAAAAAAATAAAATAAAAAAAAGACCCAGAACAAGATGGAAGGATGTAGTGCTAAAAGATATAAGAGAGAGCAAGTTATCCGAAACCGATGTCGAGGACAGAGCGAAGTGGAGAAGTAAGACGAGGAAAGCTGACCCCACCACCATGTGGGATATATAGCTGGGAAGAGAGAGAGAGAGAGTAGGGAATGATAATTTCATAACGTAGTGTTACGTTTTATTGATAGTTTTCTCAAAATGATCTGCCACTCGCGAGTGAGTCTTAGCTAGTAATTTATGTGACAGAGAGTCATGTCAAAAGTCCTACAGTTTACGTTAGCACGTAGTTGAGCATCGTAGCGGAGGGACTAGCTTGTCACGTACCACGTGGTAGACACAGTTCGAAGTAACGATCGTGACTGACACACCTACATAGATTTAAGGTGCGCCTCCACATCAGCGACAACAGGGCTAGCGTAGATCTAAATCTGCGTAACGTAACACACGTTTTAACAATGTCAGCCTTTTGGTACGCGACATAGTCATACCATAACACAGTATAAAGAACTACAATACAACGTAGTTAGACTGTGGTCATACACTTTTAACTTAAGTATGTTGAAAGACAGACTTTTTCAATTTTATTTTTGAGTTTACGTTACGTTACGTTAGTTTAGAGGTCGCTAATCGTGCATAGGTAACTGTAGGTAAACTGGGGTAATGGCTTACCTACTTTTACTTGTAGGGCTGAAGCCGCTGAAGGATATAGGCAGTTAAATGTGTTAGGGTATTTTCGAAAATATTTGTTTGTTGTGTGTGCATTAATATTTGTTTCGGAGTCTTGGATGTTTTCTATGTATTTAAGTAGTACCTATTTATATATATTAAATATATCGTCGTCTAGTTGGTACCCATTAGGTACACAAGCCTTATTGAGCTTACTATGGGACTAGCTCGATTCGTGTAAGATTGTTCACTAATATTGATTTATTTATTTCGATTTAAATGAGTAACACTGACATGTCAGGTCCATGCAACGACTCTTGGCTAATGTTTGAATCTCGCTACTACCCACAGTTATAAAAAAAAACTAGTCGAATGGACTACGGCAGAACGCTACTGTTAGGGTCTATACAAGTTTAGTCGTTTCTAGCATCCTAGGCTGCTTTTAGTCATAGGACGAAACCTGTTAGGACGAACGTGTTGGAGTATCGGACTCTGACTCAGAATGTACGGTTGAGTAATAAGAGCAAAGTTATGTACACAGTTTTGCACCTTATTCCATTGCAATATGTGGGAAAAATGTATACATATCTTTGTACTCAGATTGTAGGAGTATCGTGACCGACCATCGTGACTGCACAATTCACCAGAGGTCGTCACGTGCGCGATACGGGCCTGCATTCTCTGAGGAATATTCCAATACTTAGGTACTTACTTGTACAAAAATGTATAAGTTTGCTATGCTCTTGCGCAGCGGGTTATGCGTGAGTGGGAGCAGGACTCACGGGGTCTGAAAATCTGATTTAAAATCGACTTGTATTCAAATCCGATCAGGGGGTTAAATCCGGAAAGTATCAGAAAAGTAAGATCAACGCCTTTGAAATCCTGGCCGATAGCGTGTGCGTTTAAAAAAAATGTAAATACGTATTGAAACGTTTATGGTAGAATGTAGCCCGATCGCTACGTTGCCGTTGATGGTTGATGGTGTTATGAGAATCGCTCGTGTATTGGAATCCGTGAACAATTGATGATAAGTTACGAGTAGAATGTAGGAAATGTAACGTTATAAAAACATCTGCCACCTGATTTTGTAAGCGATGGCTTTTATCGAGGTTATAGTTATGGCTATAATTTGTGATACTGTGATTTTATTGAACACCATGGTACAAGGTATTTACGCAGATTATTAATAGGAATAGGTACTGTTTACAAAATATTTAATCACCTAGGTAATAGAAGGAAACTGACAGGATAAGTATTCAGTCAAGTCGTATTTATGTAATGAATGATTCTAACGAAGTAAGGGACGATGTCAAGTCGAACCCCGTTATAATATTTATAAATTAGATATAAAAATATATATTTATTTAGGTACGTACCTACTAATAAAACTACGGAAACTATCAGATTACGTCATCTAAACTAACCAACCATCTGTAGTATGTAAAAGATTGGTTGTCCGTAAAACGGAAATACTACATTAATACTTACTAATACTTACTAACTCGAACAGCTGTAGGTTGCCGGATAGAACTCTTGGAGAGAGTTGGACTTCTCCTTTCAAGGGCCGTTCGTTATTGACACACAGGGAGTAGTTGGTTGGTGTTTTAATTGTGTAATTAGAGCAATTATTATACAAACTCGCATTGTCATTTATTTATTATTGAACTGAAGTTCTAAGAATCAAACCCGTTACTAGGGAAATTAATTTGTACTAGCTCCCGCGCGGCTCCGCCGCGTATACAAAGAATCTAGGCGGAGCGAAGTTATAAAAATATAGCACATACTTAATCCTGTAGGGCCATCACTACACAGTATAAAACAAAGTCGCTTTCCGCTGTCTGCCTGTCCCTATGTATGCTTAGATCTTTAAAACTACGCAACGGACATTGATGCGGTTGTAAGGGTTTCTTAGCCAAATGGCAAAAAACGGAACCCTTATAGATTCGTCATGTCTGTCTGTCTGTCTGTCCGTCCGTATGTCACAGCCACTTTTTTCCGAAACTATAAGAGCTATACTGTTGAAACTTGGTAAGTAGATGTATTCTGTGAACCGCATTAAGATTTTTACACAAAAATAGAAAAAAAATATTAAGTTTTAGGGGTCCCCATACTCAGAACTGAAACTCAAAAAATTTTTTTTCATTAAACCCATACGTGTGGGGTATCTGGATAGGTCTTCAAAAATGATATTGAGGTTTCTAATATCATTTTTTTATAAACTGAATAGTTTGCGCGAGAGACACTTCCAAAGTGGTAAAATGTGTGTCCCCCCCTGTAACTTCTAAAATAAGAGAATGATAAAACTAAAAAAAATATATGATGTAATTGATGTACATTACCATGCAAACTTCCACCGAAAATTGATTTGAACGAGATCTAGTAAGTAGGTTTTTTTTAATACGTCATAAATCGTAAACCGCAATTTATTTTACGGAACCCTTCATGTGCGAGTCCGACTCGCACTTGGCCGCTTTTTTAAATAGATAGAGTGATTCAAGAGGAAGGTTTATGTATTACACATATAAACCCGTGCGAAGCCGGGGCGGGTCGCTAGTTCTACATATAACCTACTGAAGAAAGGGTTTTTAGAATAGGATGGCTATAGTTTCTGAGATTATCCCCAACGTAAAAACTTAAATTTCACAAACATTACACCTGTTTATTATTAGTATAGGCACAGATCAAAGAATATTGAATCGGACACCTTTAATGGTTTAAAATAATATATATATAGTTGCATTTGACTATTTATACCGCTTAATTGTTTAATACTAATTTACGTTTCCCAGTATTTAAGACATATCGGTTTGACAAATTACAATTTATTATATAACCTACCTGTAATCAATATATAATTATCTGAACCTGAAATAATTTGGATGGTATTCTTAGTCAGGTCAACAAAGTCGCCAATGGGAGTACCCGGCATCCGAAAAGAAAATTTTGTAATCGAGTTTAGTTTTCTACATCTTTATAGGTAGGTACTGACCTACGGCATTGTGCTAAATAAGGTAAAAAATAAAACCGGCGAAGTGCGAGTTGGACTCGCGCACGAAGGGTTCCGTACCATTATCTATAAAAACGGCAAAAAAATCACGTTTGTTGTATGGGAGCCCTCCTTAAAAAAATATTTTATTTTGTTTTTAGTATTTGTTGTTATAGCGGCAACAGAAATACATAATCTGTGAAAAATTCAACTCTCTAGCTATCACGGTTCTTGAGATACAGCCTGGTGACAGACAGACGGATGGACGGACGGACGGACGGACAGCGAAGTCTTAGTAATAGGGTTCCCGTTTTACTCTTTGAGTACGGAACCCTAAAAAGCCATATATATATATTTAATTAAACGTCATTCTTATCCCAACATCTCGAATATGGGAAAATAAGATTTGTATATAAACTTTTTAGAAAAAAAAAATACATGGCAAATGAGGTCTCCAATTCTCCATGTCAATATTTTTTTTATCCACAGTTGAAACAATACGTCTGTCAGTTTTTATAAACATTGAGAAAAGGTAATATATTAAATCAATTTTGTTAATTTCTTAGTGTTGTATCCATATGTGGCCCACTCAACATTTATAATTTCATATGCTGAAGAACTTACTGCAGGTTTGAGTTCAATTCTTGTTTATAATTTTACATTGTCATCTCAAGTCAAAACAGGAGTTACGTCAAGTCAGGTGGTCAGCGCACAGTAGTATTTTTAAATTAAAATTTTAGTACCTTACCGATAAAAAATTAAAAAACGAAGACCTTATTGCAAATCTGCAGCATAAGATGAATCGAATGACATACAATCTATCAAAATTGGACCATAACTGTAGATCTGATGGCATGTACAAAAATCGGGCTCGCGTAATAATAATATAGAAACAGTTAAAATAATATTCAACTTTGTTAGTTTTTGTCACTTCAATGTACCTATGTGCTTGTAAGTTAGTAGATACACTACTTTTATTATTTATCTGGGACGTATATAGGGGCGGGGGGTCTCTGAGGTACAACCCCCCTATATATGGGGGTTTTTGTACTTTCTTAAATAATAATTGTGAAAAATTTACTTTAAAAAGAAAGTTTTAACCGACTTCAAATCAGTAGCCAAATTGCTTAAAGTTTGCCTCGATTTCTACAGGATCCCATCATCATAACTGGATTTTGGTAACAACGGGACCAATCTTTCAAACAAAGAAAAAACCGAGTTATCACGTAACAAACACACAAAAAAAACAGACGAATTGAGAACCTCCTCCTTTTTTGCAGTCGGTTAATAAACGGTTACGTTCGCCCCCCCTAACCCCTCATAATAAGGTTATAGCTACGTCCTTGTTCTCTATGAGTATACTTATCAGTGATGCATGCAAAGTATTTTGAGTAGTACCGAACTAATTCCCACCACATAAAATATGCTGCAGCAGGCGACAGTAGAACACTAACAGTCTCGCGAAAACCAGTATTCCTTGCCACCACACTTCCAGGCGAAGAGAGTCCAACACATCGCACCCAAGCACCACAGCCACTGATAACTTTAACTTCTGGATATCTGGCATATTGCGTTCAATAAGCCGTCGGTTGTGAAAATGTTCAATTCCTTCCGTTTTTATCTACCTTTATATATATTTGGAGTTCACTAAGTCGTCAGAGGATTTTTTTTTCTTTTCGTGGATCATTTCCTTCAATGATATACCTTTATTTGTGGTTGGTTGACAAATACTGCATACTTCGTGAACACTTGTTGGCCTACCTACCTGTTAATTTCGTATCTATCGGCTGAGTGTAAACATTAGTACCGTCATACAATTTAACAACATTGTTATTATAACACTTTAAACTCTCGCGCTTTGTACACATATTTAAATACTGTTTAATCCGGGTCTAACGCGATATTTATTTCCCTTTATTTCTGACGTTTCGACACGGGTTGCACCGGTCATGGTCGCAGATAACTGTCGTCCCAGCAAGTTGTCAACAGAGATATGGGTTTACAATATTTCACTACCCTCCAAAAGTCGATGAAAACATGGAGGGTACACCCGAAATAAGTCCACTACCCATCCATTTTACATTTTACATTTGACAATTAACATTAAAATGGATGGGTTAGGCAGTTATCTGCGACCATGACCGGTGCAACCCGTGTCGAAACGTCAGAAATAAAGGTAAATAAATATCGCGTTAGACCCGGATTAAACAGTATTTAAAAACATTGTTATTGTTTGATTATTTATTAATATACTACTATTATATTTATTTATATATATGTAGACTTACTTCTTGTGCATACTTCACGTAACCTTAATTGTACTAGTTTTAAATTCTCATGTAAGCGAATTGTATAAATTCTTATGGGAATAAATACCTTTAAACCGATATTTCATGTTTCTTTGCTCTATTCGTTCAATGATAATTTTATAAGTCTATAATTAGTCCATTTTAATTTATTAACTTAGATCATTTTTGATTAACATTGTTCAATAATGGTACCTTACGTTCCAGATATCTGGCATTTAAAGCGTTTATTATGAGGACAGTGATCGACTGTTTGCCTTTCTTTGCTATTAAGCAAAGAAAGGTAAAATAAGATTTATTCTTCGGTGAGCATGAGTGACAATAATTTCGGTTCAACTAATAGTTGGGGCGTTGACTTTGTGTTCAATGGTTGTATATATTTTCCTTTATCCATTTTCTGCACAGAATATGCTTACAATGTCACACAAAGGGTTGCCAAGGGAACAATTGTAAGAACTGCGGTCACTGCTGAGAGTGACTCATAATCACGACCTTTTCTAAAGAATGCTTGTCTGGATTGACGATCATTTGAGACGCAGGTATCAAGGCACTAATGAGTAGGTAATGGGCACATGAGTTATCGTTGTTTAGTAGTTGGAAAAGTGTACTTTTCCTCCTTGGAGTGTAAATAATACCTTGAGATTAGGTCACGTTTAAAATTCGACTTTCTAGGTAAGAATATAATTTTACTTATGTTAAACTATCGTGTTAACATCTATGTATACATATTATAAATGTTGTCTGTCTGTTACCTTTTAACGCTTAAACCACTGAACTGATGTAGATGAAATTTGGTGTGCGGATAGTTCCAAGCCCGGGGAAAGGCATATGTTAAATTTTATCCCGGAAATTATCGCCTTAGCGATATCGAAGGGGTCGAAATGGCGACCGAAAGTTTGTGGAGAGGTAAGATTAATATGTAAGAGAGCTATGCCGTTACAATGGTTGTCATCCAGAGTTATATATATATTGCACGTACAGTTGAAGATTTTTGCACTGCAGCGCAAATAAGTGAAACTTTTCACCCAATTTACATTTCACGTAGATGTGGGCGTTATCAACGTATAATGTTTAACATGAACGTTTTTCAACGATTTTCACCGATGTGGGTGTAATCTGACATCACATAGCTGTGATCATTGTTTCCCGTTCATGCAAATGTGATAAAAAAAACGTGTTAATAGTTAGCGGTACACGTACCGTTTCTGAACATAATGGTATAAACGTTTAGAACACTTGGATTTATATCCCATAAATTTGGAATGAATTTAGTATATTAGTTGAATATATTAATTTTATTGTCAATTTACATAGCTAGTAGATATTATATTTGACATGTGTATTTTATGACGATGTATGATGAATGCAAATAAATGATATGATATTCAGCAGTCCCTCAGCGTACATCCGCTTCATGGGGTTTTTTTTGTGCGTTTTATCTAAAGCTTTATTTATTTATTTAATCTTTATCTTACAAACGAAATGTACAAATGGTGGATTTAAGGCTTTAGGTAAGATATTCTGTACCAGTAAATCGCAAGGTTAAACAGAAAAGCTTATAGGGAGCTTTGTAGTCGGATGTGTTCCAAGTTTAGAATATAATTTTCAAGTTGTTTACGATATCAACATATTATTAATGGCAGTATTGGTTTTCGTAGACAGGCAGGCTTATATTACACCTATGCAATTATATACACAAAACCGTTCACGCTATCTGCACAGCTATCTCGAAATATTTAATTGCACACGGCTGCATGCAAAGCGATCTGAGAGCAGATCCATTGATACGTGAACGCCGACGTACCATGTCACACTCAGATCGCTTGACTGGTTCTGATAGCAAACTGATACATTGCAAACTCGACGTGTATAGGTATTAAGTAGAGACTTTGTACACGCAAGCGAAAATGCCGGCGAACACATCCAGGCATTTGGACAAGGCCTTCTTCAATTTCTACAAATTTTCGCACTTCATTGTTATAAAATAATATCATGAGCCTCTTGGGTGTGTATATGATGGGCTGATGTGGTTTGTATAACACGGGCTGGTTTTCTATTGTTTATAAAATACAGTCCAGTCCACTTTTCTATAAATTAATTGTTAATTTATTGTGTTCGCAAACGTAGACGGCGTGCAGTGCTATCATCGCAAAGGAATGTCAAGTTCAGTTGTGTAAACTTTCACATACGCATCCACAGGTTAAATAATAGCAAACATAACTCCACAGTCGAGCACTGAATGAAACACAACCAGAGATAATTTTTAATGAGTTTCGATCACCACTATCATCTCAATTTATTTGAGGATTATGTTTTTATAGCTATAAGTTGTAACTAAGCTAAGCGTATTTTTCCTTTGTACTATCCGAAGGCGTTATCAAGAAGGCTGTATATACCACTCAGCCAAACTTTTTTTTTTAATCCCGATTGAAAGCAAAGGACCGGACTAGCCAAAGGCCGGCTTTAACTGGCCCTGCAGCGCTTCACTGACTACTTTGTGCAACTAACATCGGTATTATATCTAACGATCGAATAAACTACGTAAAGGCATTTATTGTTAAAGTTATCGCAAGCGGCCTCAAAAGCGTTGAGAAAGTTATGATAACAGAAATAATGAACGGTAAACAACGTCACGAGAATCATGTAAGTGGTGGACAATGTTCCGTTCCCAATAAGAATGCTGCTTCTAATACCATTCTTGAAACATGTCAACCGCTAACGTGGAGATTCCAAAATTTCTAACGTTGTGACCATATTGCATGCTTAGAATAGGCTTTGTGCCCTAAGATTTATTTACGATGCCATTCTAACTAGTTTTTGGAGAGGAACAAATGTTTGTATGGGAGCAAAGCTACATGAATACCCAAAAAAATTAGTTAAAGACGGACCTCGCTGTCGGCAGCCGAAACGCTTCATACTAATTGACGTAAAAGTATGACGTCACACTTTGAAATTTTGTACTTAGGTACTAATCGTTGCATGGAAAATCAAGTAAATTGCTGTTTTGTTCGCGAAATACTGCGTTTTTTTAGGTCTATAGTTGTCATACAATTTCGTTTCTATAAAAGCGTAAGGATTCTATTGGTACTTACTTAGCTTTAAATTTACTCTTGGACAATAAAAAAAAAACATATTTTTCTAAACTTTCAAGGTCCATATCTTTTTATAACTTTAATTGTATTTTGTAATACGTATACTAAATGTATAGTAAATCATCAAATTATTATAATATACCTAATTATAATAATACGTTATCAATTTTAACATGACGCAACTACCCTATTGTGTCGTTGCCGGGAGCATAGGAAAAGAATCCTTATTATGAATGGTCTAGCAATCCACGTCCAAGTATATTTATTTCTCTTTTTATTATGCATGGTTTAAAAAGATACAGAAATATAGTGGACCCCTCTTATTTGACTGTCCATTATAAGGATCCTAAGAAAATTGCCTGCAGCTTTAGATCAACGCTTGTGAATTACATGCCGACACACCTAAATAACTAATAATTTTTAATATCATTATATTATATAAATTCAGCTGTAACCCGTAAGTACTTATGTAACAATGTAATAAAATCTTTTTCACTTCTCATGCTCTAAAAGTTCGTCTTTATGTCGTGCGTAGGCGACATAAAGTCGCTTTTTATGCTCTAGAGCATAAAGTAAAATCTTCGTCGAAGACCAAGGCAATCGCTGCAACAGCCACACGAACATCTTTAACTTCATACAACAACCTCTTTATTTTATTTCGTTTCGTTCGTATTCTAAGACCAAGGCAAAGATACCAACAGCCAAAGTACACAATAAAACTTCATGAAATAAACTTATAATTTGTATTTCGTCTCATTTACGTGTTGCTGTTTCATTTCCTCGCAATCGAAGTGAAAAGTAGAGTGTACAACTCGTCCATAAAACCCATTTTACACTCGACTTTATATCTATCCTCGCTCGCAAGCTCGCTCGGATGGATAAACGTCTCGAGTAAAATGGTGCGTTTTATGCACTTGTTGTACAATCTACTATTTTCTACTCCTGTACCGTTATCTGTCATTTAAATAGGCTGTAGCTCAAATACAATGACACCACTAATAAGTCGTCGAAAAACTCTATGCTCTATGGCCCAAAAACGCACTGTTTAGCGTACTTTTTTGGTTCATACACTTTTCATAAAAGCACTGTTTAACTTTTTTTAAATCGGCCGCTATATTGCAGTGGTGCCAACTTCATACACAAATATTTCGAAATAAAAGTATTTATTTACGATTTAACATTTGTATATTATAAATTATTTACTACAATAATAATTAATCATCATCTATTGTGTGTTAAATTACATGTTCTATAAATTTTTGGTATTATGTATAAAAATAAACAGTTCGAATTGGCAAGTGCAAACAAATTAAAAACAAAACAAACCATAAGCAAGAGCTGTCAAATTTCCGATTTCCCACCAAAATACAGTTCAAAATGAAAAGACAAAAGATGATAAACTACTAAGATTTTATTCGTGTTTGTGAAGACAAAAGTGTATGTTTCTTTTAAAATGGTCGAAGTAATTAATAACTGCACTCCTGAAGAAATTGCGTGAGTAGCAAAAGTACGAATAGAAAACTTGCTGCCTGAAAAGTTTAACTATTCTGTAGTCTGCTATTTATTTAAAATTTGTCGTAGAAAAAGTATTGTATGCAACGGTGTATAACTGGTCTAAAAACGCTCGTGGCGTCTTTTATTGCAATGCTCGCCAAGGCTCGCATCGCAACCCACGCCACTCGCCTTTTAAGACCCTTCTTATACAACAGTTGCATAAAATACTATTTACAAACTTTTTTATTAGTCAAATCAATTAAAACTTTGCAGTATGAATAATATAAATGGCAATACCATCATTTGGTACCTACCTCCAGCTAGATCGGGTGATGGAGGCCAGAGCCAGATGGCGTAACTATACAATAACTTAGGTAGGTATAGAAGTTTAATTAAAAAAAAATGTACTAAACTATCAGAGCTTGGACAAAGTACAAAATACACGTGTGAAAATATTGATTAGGTAAGTGTTTATTTAACTTACAATGACAACTTTACTATTTAGCAAGAGAAGCCGTTTATCAATTATATGGTATTCCCTAGAATAAGAATACCCAACTAGATGAAACGGCACATGCATGCTTGTTATTTTTCAAACGAGTTATTTTACTTGATAAAAATCGAACATGAAACTCACGTAATTACGAGTATTCATCCATTTTATGGTCGTAAACAGGCAGGAAGAAAATTAAAACGAAGAATTGAACAAATTAGTGCTGGGGAATGACTATTTGCTGCACACTATCTTAGGTTGTGTAACTTCATTCCAGCGAACCGGTAAAAGCAGGAAAATTGTGATTTTCCTGCTCGTGACTTTCTGATTACACTACTAAATATAAGTAGTCGTACTAGGTAAGTTCCTGGCATACAGCAAATACTTATATCTCGTCTCGTTAACTCGGAGGCCGCCATTACCCACAGCAGTAATGCGCAGCATATCACCTGTACGTAAACGCGCCTAATAGCCATTTTGTGCAAAGCAGAATATGACTGGCCACTGCTGAGAGGCAGTTCAAATAAGTAGTGATAACTGGCTTCCTTTAGTATGTTTTTTTCTTCGATTAAAGTCTTCCAGTCAGTTGTATGCGTGTCTCCTCTTGCACTAAATACTGATTGTACTTGATGTATTCATAATATAGCAGTTAATTTCTAAGCATGCAAACAAATAATGCCAATCGATTGCAGTTTCATAAAGCAGAATAATGTCGCTTCTCAAACGCACTCAAAACTATTTATAGCCCAAAGAAACGAATTTTTCGATGCTATTCAGTTTTTAAATAACAAAAACTTTATTGCACACAAGACTATATTATGTGCAAAGTTGTGATTTAAGGCCGCGGGTCGGTAAACGTATTATCGTCCAGCCACCGAGTCGGGTATTTTCTCTCGCCAGTCGCGTTTGGCCAACAGTCGCATTGAGAAATGCGATATTGACCAAATAGAGCACGGCGCGAACACACGCTATTCTTACTGCCTAGAGTTAGCGGCCTTGAGTCTCTTGGTACTAATCGAATTAGATTTGTCAGTTTTCGCAATTTAGGATGTGAAGTGGGTTCGGAACACATTGGGACACTTATTTTAAATACTGTTAAATCTTGCAAAGATTCCCAGACCCATTAGATTCTGCAAGGTGAGTTTAGTTCGTTCGCAGGACAGTTTTAAGCCAACTTCGTCAGAGGTTAGGTACTAATTTCAATTTAACACGAGCACTGATATCACAAAATCCACAAATAGGTACTCGTAGATGGAGAATTTTCTATAATTGCATGTATTCAGCTAGACTCTAGACTGAATAGATTAATACAGGTAATTATTAAAGCAGTAAGTTTACATGTAACTACCTACTGATTTTTTGATGTAACACTGCAGGGGGCCGATTATTGACTTTCGAGCTGTCGAAAATTAAATAAAAGTAAAAACATACAGTGAGAAGGGAAAATATCCGACAGGAGACACATATCACAGACGCTCTCAAACAGGCACTGAATTTAAAGTGGAAATGGGCTGGACATATATCACGATATACAGACAAAAGATGGATCCATAAGAGAGTACACGATGGAAAGGCCCAAAGGGGAAAATAAATGTTGGTAGACGAATAAGACGGTGGGCTGATGAAATTATACAAGAAGCAGGAAAACATTGGATTGAACTAGTCAAAGGACATGGAATCATGGAAAAAGATGGAGGAAGCCTTTACCTACTGAAAAAGGGGTCCGTAATTCAATTAAAGAAAACTAACCATGCTAACAATAATATAATTAACTAACAACTTACAAATAGTAATAACATTTGAAATTTAATAAAGTGCCAGGAGTACCCGAGCGGATGTTGCCCCTGCCCGTGTCATGGGACGCACACAGCAGAGACAGCACCCGCTGTTATTATTATTAAATACAATAGTGTCAAAATTGCAGGCACTTATTTTCTACCGATAAAATTGAATGCGAGGGGTCAATACCACTCGTTTTACAATTTTCTAACGCTATTTCATAATCTTTGACAGTTCTTGAGTGAAAGAGTCGAGCACTCGAAAGTCAAAAAAATCGGTCCTCTGATCGAAAATCAATGAATTAGAGTCTTGAGAGTTGAATTTTTAATGCTATGGCAAGTAGAGGCTGGACAATTACAACAATTAATTGGCCGGGTATTGTTACTCTAAAATCTGAGTAGCAAGTTATGATTGTTATGAAGCATTTTAGCACGTAAGCCCTGAACAAAACTGTATCAATATTTAGAATAACTTTTATATAATTAATTTTAAAATAAATCAGAATTACTTTTAGGTGGGTTTTATAAAACGATTTAACGTTAAAAACTTTACTATAAAAGCTATACTTAAAAACTTTATACAGTAAGACTGCTGCAGTTTTAAAGCAGTTGCCATTGAAGAAGCTTAATAGCGTGTAAAAACTGCAGCTGCAGTCTCGGCGGTCGCGATGGCACCAACCCGCGCGACTTGCGCAAGCGCACGCCTACAGGGGGTTTGCGGAAACTATAATAGGTACCTAAATTTAAATCAAATTTTCACACCTGCTATTCAGAAAAGATTTGGTTGGACATGTGGTTGCCCTCAAATGAGGGATCCAATTTTTACTTTTCTTCCCTAATCCTGCTATTCAGAAAAAGAGTCATTGTTGCCTTCAAATTAGGGGTTTCGATTTTCCTCATAGGAGGAGTGAAAAATAGCAGGTGCTACTTGATAGCAAGATTATTTTCGTCTTGGGCACGAACACTTGAATCCCTCGTAACGCTCAAGATTCTACTATTGTAGAATCTTTCGCTTCAATCAGGATTCACTATACCGCCCTCGCCGTAAATATATAATTTTGCTCCATTGAGACTGTTATTTAATCAACTATTTATCTCTCAAGCAAAACTTCGCGTCACTTTGCCGCCTGTCAATATGACAATTAGGTTAACCCCTCAGACGAAAACGAGTATTATCTGTGTGCCTGTCACGGACACCGTAGCTCCCAAACGGTTGAACCAATTTGACTGCGGTTTTTCTAAATCAAAAGTTTTGTTTTAATTGCGTCATAATGCCCAATAGCACCTTAATGGCTACCTACAATCATCTGGTACCTTTTGCCTGGGGAATGACTTATTAATTAACTTGAACTTTGCAAGGTATGACAAGGTTATAATATGTACAGTCAGCATCAAAAGTAGCTGCGCAAACGAAGACGTCAAAAGTCCTTATTAAAAGGGAATAAGAACTTTTGAAGTATTCGATTGCGTAGCTACTTTTGATGCTGACTGTACAGTGTACAACAGTTCAAAAATCTCCCATTTTTTTTTAAACACATCAAATTGTGCAAGTTATAGTCATATATACGGTAAAGATTATTCCATACGGCCAACTTTTTTTAAAGCTGTCATTTGAATTGGATTGGAATCCTTTACTTTGGACGCTAGAGTTCCTTTTTGAAAAAAACTACTTTGATGCAATTTGGCCATCTCAAATATTCTCAAGTATACGAAGAATGCACGAACCTCCGCTAGCGGTGCAGTGTACGTGATGCCATTCGCCACAGTCAGTTTTAACTCCGAGTTAACCTCCTCGCTAAACCAACCGGTTGGGTAATCTATTGTGATCGCCTAAATGCCGATTCAGTCATTACTATGAGATTGAATGGTAATGTATAAGTATCGTCCATGGTAGATAAATGCTGTAAGTGACTGTGGAAACTGTATGCTCCTCAGTCGTTGTCATTGTGTTATTTCAAAATGGAGGATGTTATTTATGAAATCAATTTTAAGCTGCGTAATCGAAGAATACAATAATTTGAAATATCAATTGATTATTTTATTACGAGTAAAAATAAACTTTTTTCACATAAATATTCCTTGCGAAGTTTCATTATATTAATTTGGAACCATTACAATCTTTTCTAAGATGTTTATACATACTTAATTAGTTTTCTATTTTTAGTAGGTATAAGCCTTACTATATTAGACATTGAACAGTTCCACCTTTTGGCTTCATCATCATATCGATTGGATGGTACCAAATTTTTGTATTATCAGTATCACCTATAATATTATACATACTTCCAGTTTAAAATCTATACGATTAACGGAAGTGGGAGCAAATAGCCTTGCAAGATTTACTACTTCGATTGATAGATACACTAGTGGCTCTGAGAGCTGTACAACTCGCGAGTACGAGCTATTTAAAAAAAAAACATTTTGTTAAATTTCCAAAAACTGCATCGACAAAAAACACTAAAAATTCTTGTATAATCATGGCTCACAAAATGTCACGAGAATTGGTTGAGAAATGCGACCTGCACTAGTACTAGCCGTACGATTAAAAAAACCGCAAATCGATCTACAATTTAGCCATTTGGCACACGCATATTTACTAGGGACAAAATAATATTTTTGACACGCAATTCTTAAAAAAAATTCCTTAGGAGGGGAGTGCCAAGACATTTTATTTTTTGTCTGAGAAAAATTTTTTTTTAGAAACCTTTTTCAGAAATTCAAAAAAAATACTTAATGAAGGTGTTTTCAAAATTGCTTTTTTGAGGTTAGATATGAGGATATTACGTATCATTTGTGGTGTATTGTATTAAAAAAAAATTGCCATATCGTGTCTGGAGGAGCCCAAACTTGGTATGTTTCGAAAATTATTTTTGTGTCAATTTAAAAAGGCTGAAATGTAATGTGTGGTATATTTTTAGAATCGCCTCAAAATGCCCTTTCATTAGATAGGTACCACACACAAAAGGTTTCTGAAAAAAAAATTTTTTTTTACAAAAAATTAAATGTCTCTGCACTCCCCTCCTAAGGGATTTTTTTTAGGAACTGCGGGTCAAAAATTTTGTTTTGACCTCTAGTATGCGTGTGCCAAATGGCTAAACTGTAGATCGATTTGCGGTTTTTTTGAAAGGTAGCCGTTACCACTATATGTAGAGGAGAACAGCTGAAGCAGCGAACTTGGTCCGCTCCCTTCGCTCGTCCGATAAGGTTTGTTTTAATGAAGTCTGCAGCGTCAATATTTTGTCATTTCTCTCAAAAACTTGTTCGAAACCGGACGGATGCGAAGACGTGCTTCAAATTCCGCCACACCGCTTCCTTTAATGACGTAACCACGCTGCAAGACCGTAAAAACTTACCGAACGTTTATCCACCTTCCTTGTTGACAGCGAGATCTGGAAAGAGGAAGTAACATTTAATCTATAATACTGGTAGTCTAAAGTTTATAATTAGTACAAAATATCCGCTGGATTGTTAACTAATTTTGGTAATTTTATTTTTGATAGTTTTGTATTGTATTGTAGAGTAAAAAATACCTTACGAATCGGAGTAAGGTAAGAAAAAAACTATCAATTATGTTCTGCTATTAATTAAGAGCTGGAGACTAAAATAAATTAAATTACTTCAGATAATTTATGGGTTCCGTAATAAAAACTACGTAACTACTCGTTTATGTTACTTAAACAGTACGGCTAACGTGAGTTTCAATCGTAACCTTACGATACGTAACTACATACGAGATCGAATAAACGCGCTTCGAATAGATTTCGATCTCGCTTCGGTATTCTTCGATTCGACCCGTCAAACTCGTAACTCACAATGCCGTTGTCCTACGAAACCAACTGCAAAACGTTAGGCTCTAGCGTTTAGTTTTCGATGCGTAATTTAACGTTCGATTCGTACTACCAATCGGTAGTGTGAGACATTTCGAATCGAAGAATACCGTCGCGACTGTAGTTTACTATTTCACTTGCAAAATGGCCCGTGATATCGTATTATTCCGTCAATAGTTACCGTAGATCCGATCGAAATTTATCTCAAATTAAAGAACTTATAAAAATAAGGGTTTTGAATTGACAACATATATCCGCAAAATTCGGATTGTCGCGTATTTTGTATTTAAAAATGCAAATAGATGGCCCACGCGCCGCCATATTGTATCGACACTGTCGACATCGCGATGCGCGTATTCTGTAATGTCATAACCGACAAACGTTTAAATTAAAACGATAAATGCTAGTGATATAAGGTTGAATATTGGAAAATCGATTAAACTAAGTATACGAAAGAACGTGAAGTCGATCGCGAATTAAGTAATGTATAAGTGACTCACGTTACAGTTTGGATTTTTAGTTCTATGAGTGACCACCAGGGGCGGTGTATAGACTTTTCATACTAAATCTTAATGATAGGCGGTAGCGTCAGTAGTAAACGCGACTCACTTCAATCCCACGCTAAGGGTGCAGAAGCCATGCACATTCATATGGCATGCTATGAAATACAATTTTTTTGGGACATGTATAGGCCCGGAGGGTTTTAGTTGGTCATTATGACGGTTTGTCGGTAAACTAGCCATCCATACTAATACCGTAAATGCGAAAGTAATTTTGTTTGTTGGTCTGTTTTTGTTTTTGTCGATTTCTTCACTTTGGAAATTTGGCAAGTAGAGGCCTTAGGCAATTTAATTTAAATGTTTGTTTGCATTTCCGCATCCCGCCCGGTCGGGGGACCAGGACGGGTATGACGGACTAACCGCGGTAAAAACTTTGGACTACCGTCTAAACCTCCAACGAGTGACGGCACCGCCTTGTAGAGGGACGCCGCGGGATCATGTTCAGTATTCGACCGCGTGCGTCCCGGCGGGCTGCCCACAGGCTAGCAGGTCGCAGACATTATGCGCCAGTTGAACGGGTGCATCCAGCCCTATGAGATCGTTCTTTGTGGGGTGTCCTCCAACCACCGACGGTCCCATGCATTAACGGCCCGGCCACGACATTGCGCGTATTGCGGCGCGGCAAGCGTTTTATGTGTTCATTGCGCGGTCAAGACGCGCAACGCACTGTGGTTAGTTAGGATCACACGCAATAAATTAGAAAAATGGAGGATGGGCTATTGACACAGACCGTAGCCCACTCGGGTAAAACCGCAGGCATATTTAGTTAGCAATAAAAATAAATAAAATTTCAAGATTCGCAAGTAGAAGATCTAACCATTGACTATCTATAATATCTGCCAGCGTTACGTGCAAGTTGAAAGGTCAGGAAGAAACACTTCTAGCGTCGATCCATTCCGAGATTGGACACGCCCGTAATGTTGGATTAGGTGATTTGATACAGAACCCATAATGGTATTTGGCAATCTCTGTTTTTCAATCGTGTTGTTGGCCAATTGATATAATAACTGTACAAGGTTAGCTTAGCTTTGCCCAAGCTGCAGATCTTATACAGGTTAAGATTATTTAAAAGATTAGCAAATGACTGTTTGAACACACCCGTGAGAAAACGCCGCAAATCGTTGCTATAAATTTTAATGCCCTTAGTCAAAAATGTTTACAAAACCATTTAGCTAAAATGCCGTTTAAACACGTTTCTCTTTATCACTTTGACATTTGTGTTAGTGAAACAAGGACACATCACATAATAGTTCAGAGAGGTTTGTTAAGTTTCGTGAATAAAGGGGTTATCTATTTAAGCTACTGTTTTAAGAAACTGTCTGCTTGCGTTTTATGATTAGCTGCAAATGAGTTCGGAAAAGTGGCAAAGAAGAATACTTGCCTGGTCTAATAATAAGTACCTGCAGAGGAGTTCGAAATAGTAAATTACTGCAGACGCCGGGAAAGAAGGGCTTGCCGGGTGAGTAGGTATTAGACGGCCGACCGTAGCTCGTAGGGAGGCTGGATAGTGATACGAAGCCGGCAAGCCCTTTTCACGGCCAGGCACGTATAGTGCTTTTCTCAAACATGCAATGAAATATATAAATTTTCTCAAACATGCAATGAAATATATAAATAAAAACTCCTCAAATCAAACAAATTTTCATGGCTGAATGCCGTGTTGCTGTGCCACAAATCGTGGAATGAAAATTTAAAAAAAATATACTTCCCGGCCTTCAATTTTGTATGACATTCCTTTACAGTTCTTTCGAGTTGATCCACCCGAAACGTGATACTTTGAAGCCTGATATACTCGTAACCCACGTAATGACGACATTTCATTGCATGTTTGAGAAAATTATATTTTTCGATTCACGCTAATAGATTTCCCTCCCCAGTATGGTTTCCCTCAAAAGACATGGTTGACTTGATTTGACGTCACCTTTTTTTAATATTCTGTCACGTTTGAGCCACGAATGTTCATGGAAGCCTTAACTGAAGCGTGTGCAGTTATATGAACGCATGTCTACATTGTCTACCCAAATCCGGCAATTGGATTAAAATGCGGCAATGCATGTTTGTTCTTCTGTTATTAATGTGAATTCTATTCATAGTACCTACCGGTCTTCGTTCCGGTTTTGTTGCATTTGTTCCTAGTATCATGCAAGTTTGCTATTTGTTAATTAATTCAACGTTTTGAATTTTCCAGTGGTTGTCAATTATTAGTTTATTAGACCTATGTTGTTTATGTAGACTAAATACTCCTTAGTAGTAAACGAGTTTATTGGTTTCTCGAAATTGGCTCTAACGATGAGGACTACCGGGGTGAAGGATCAACCTAGCTAGGTCATAACCGGGAAAATTCGTTTTTTTTTTCGGGAAACCCCGAAAGACACTGCGCAAAGCTTTCGCATTTTCTCTCACGAACTAAAGTTACCTCTAGGTATTACTTAGGTATGATATAGAGATTAAGTTTGAAGGTTTTGATTTTATATATTTGTGAATTTGTACCTTCGAGATGGACATCCATACTATAATATTATAAATGCCAAAGTGTGTCTGTCTGTCTGCTACCTCTTCACGCTTAAACCGTTGCACCGATTGAGATGAAATTTGGTATGGGTATAGTTTGGATCCCGGGGATGGACATTTATCTCGGAAATCATCCTCTAAGCAAGTGAAATTGGGGGTAAAAGTTTGTATGGAGCTACGAAATAAACGAGTTCCACGCGGACGGAGTCGCGGGCTAGTGGGCTATATTTTATCCCGCAACTCCACTTACGTTCTTTGTAATACGCGGAGGGAGACACGCGCGGCGGGTAGCTAGCTAGCTAGTCATCAATTATCTACGGGGCGTAAGCGTGGATTCTACTCACGGCTAACGGACCTCGGCTCGGAAGAAACGGCCGATGATCGCAGCCTATTAATTACCATACAACAGTTAATAAGGGTTTACGGAGTTACGTGACTACGATAGATTGGTTCTACTACTATGATTTTAGAACCCGGTTGAGTCCACACGAGTCTTCTGAGTCTGCATCGCTAGTCTTAGCTTTGACGGCTCGAATCTTCAAGGCTCGGCCAACCGCTAAATCACATCTGATTATTGGTTCTTTTTGAACCCCAGCTGTTAGTCTTTTCAGAAGCAGAGCGGTACATAGGTACACAGTTTTACCATTCTTTCGGGTTACATTGCTAACGTAATAATTTACTTTCAAAACAAAGTTTTAACCGACTTCAATTCAGTACTCCGCCAAGCCACATTAACATTTCCACATTTTTTTCCAATTTACCACATGAACTGATTTTCGAGAACAAAAGCGTTGATTTTTAGACCAATAAACCAAATCGCTGTATGTGGGCCGATAATATTTGAGGACTTCCGTCGATTCCTCAAGGATCTCAGAATTACCTTTGGCACTTCATTGTTTGCTATTTCAACAGAATAATATCAGAATCTGTGACGTACTTATATAGTTTGAAGTACATCATTGAGAAGTTCCACAAGCCATCTGTGGTCTTCATTATCACTTCCACTTCATTAAATTTATGATTTCCGGGTGTAAATACACGAGTTATAATAGAAAATACTGAAATTACTACACGCGTGCCTAATATATTTGAGGAGTTCCCTCAATTCCTCATGGTTCCCATCATCCAACTGAGGTTTTGGAAAGAATGGGACCAATCTGGAAGCATATACTTTCAGTTAAAAAAAGAATTGTACGAATCGGTTCATAAATGACGGAGTTCTGAGGTAACAAACATAAAAAAAAAAAAAATACATCCGAATTGAGAACCTCCTCCTTTTTTTGAAGTCGGTTCAGAAATAGATAAGATGGGGGTCCCTGTGTCCCTAAGGTATTTTTAATGACAAGCATGGTTGACCAGTACCTACTCAAGAGAGGGATCAAGAAAGCGAGGTAGACCAAACCAAAGATGGGACGACGAAATAAAACAGGTAGTGGGTGCGAACTGGCCGAGAGCAGCCCACGACCGACATCACTGGAGATCACTGGAGGACCTTTGCCAAATGGCAAACTGAAGGCACAAATGCACCAAAAATATTATACATATGTAACATATCTTCTGTTAATAAAGGTTATAATAATAATAATAGTTGACCAGAATATATACCTATACATAGTTAGTATAAATATGCTGGCGTTTGTAAATTGTAAGTTAAGTAGATATGCTTGTAACTACTATCTATAATATCTACAGATTGACAACTTAATTTGGATTACAGTTATTTATTATATGTACAGTAATGAGAGAAACTATAAAGTCTTAAGACGCTACATAGGCTGTGCATACTCATTTTAAACTTGAAATATCTCGTATAATATTTGAAATATAAATCCAGCATTTCGACTGACGATTACTGATCTTTTGTTTAAGGTGTGACAAAGATGAAAACATGATTGAAGACAAAAACCTCGATAGAATTATTTTTTGAAGTCAGCCCTTTTTTGGCAAGTAAACCTATTTTAAAGCTCAATGAGAAGGAATATCAAATCGGAATTCGTACTAAAAGTAGCGTAATAGTCGATACTTTGGCTCACAAAGATGAAATTTCAGTTACTAGTTTGGTTAATTGGCAAAACTGTTTAATACGATTTGGCGCATACGTTTTTATGGTTGAGTTACTCCTACCTCGTTCTGTACTCTTTTCGCGCGCCCAGGAACGCTAATCGCTGTCTCAGAACTTACTACCAATTCAGTTGACGCCCATCTTTCGTGGGTGCAACCTGTGTCGCTCGTATCGGCGTTAGTGAATTGCAGAAAATGTGTAATTTTTGATATAGTATAGACTATTCATTGTGAAATAAATCCCTAAACTAATTTGTGCTTTATATTATGTCTATGAATCGGAATTATTTACGTTAACTTCGGCGGCAGCGTTGATGTTGAATAGTATGGAGGCGGACTCAATTTAATTTTATCAACAATTTTTGTTGTTTCAAACAGATGTTAGGCGTTCAACCTCCAGTGTTGTCTATAAGCTCCTTGCACTCAACCGTAGTTATTTATTCATAGACAAACTGGAGTCGGGTCCTAACGGTCATATCGTTCGATATCAACTAACGTGCGATATATTTGTACAGATTGTTTGAAATTGACATTTAATGTCTAATAAAACGTCATCTCGACTGATGGTAGATGTTCCAAATTTTTATCTATCCAAATATCATAAACCCTCCATGATGCGTTCAAGAACCGCACATTATGACCACCATAAAAATAAACTGTTTTGTTAGAACAAATTTCTTATCTGTGAAAATGTTATTATTACTAAATAATAACATCGATTTCGATAATATTATTTCATTCAAAGGCTAAGCTAACAAGAGTGGCCCCCGCAAGGGATTTGGTTTTAATTTGAGGTGCAGTAGTGACATGACCTAAGAACACTGTATGCGTAATATCAGCCTTCGATCTTCTTTTGTTTCAGACTTATTCACGAAAATGTCAAAAAATCAAGGTAACTTTTAAACTGCTATTTTAGCTAAACCAAGCAAGCTAGAGTAACCAAATAAATTCAGAATTAAGGAGCATAAAATGGGGTTCATAATGCATATTTTTACAGACATTCATATCCTTGAACTTCATTCAAAAAAAAATTTTTTTTTTCGCTTAATTTTTTTGCTACTTCTCTCAGAAACACAACTATCAAAAAAATTACTTAATAAGCCACAGTTGTCAACTACGTATGCATTTAAAAATATATTGAAAAATCATGGTGCGTCATGTCAAAAAAACATTTACGAACGTATGTTTACTATATCATATCATATCAATAGAGTAGTAGTGGCAAATCAGTCTGTAGTAGGTATAACATCCTCTTTCGTTCATTATGAAATAATGAATCCCACAAAAGACATTCCATGTAAAAAATAGGCCAAGTCTCGGAACTCTTCCACGGTAAAAAGTGGTGAGATATTACGTAGAGCCAAGTCAGGCATACTTATTAATTTTTATTTGCTTGCTAAATACGTACGAGCGTTATACCGCCAAGCAGATTGCTGCAGCGATAGCAGATATGACCAAAGGAAAGTCACCTGGCCACGACAGCCTCAGTGTTGAGCACTTACGATTTGCTGGAATCCACCTGCCTAGAGTGTTGGCAATGTTTTTCAACCTTTGCATTGGTCATACTTATCTTCCTCAAGAGCTTATGAAAACCATCGTTGTACCAATACCGAAAAACAGGACCGGAGATAATGCTGATAAAAATAATTACCGTCCCATATCATTGGCAACCGTGGTGGCGAAGGTTTTGGACCGTCTGCTTGATCGTAATCTTTCTCATCATATATTGCTCAATGAGGCGCAGTTCGGTTTCAGGCCAGGGCTTTCTACCGAAACAGCGATTTTACGACTCAAGCATACGGTTCATTACTATACTTCGCGTAATACTCCGGTATACACCTGCTTTTTGGATCTATCGAAAGCCTTCGATCTTAGTCATACAATTTACTGTGGGAAAAGCTCTTGAGGGAGACAGCTACACCCAAAGAGCTGGTTTTTATTTTAAGATATTGGTACCATAACCAAATGAACAGTGTGAGATGGACAGGCGCTTACTCGGAGGAGTACAGGTTGGAATGCGGTGTGAGACAAGGGGGGTTGACGTCTCCACGGCTTTTCAACCTGTACATAAATAACTTGATCGATGAGCTCAGCAGTTGGGTGCTCAGTTGGTGGCCAAATTATGAACAACGTTAGCTACGCTGACGATATGGCGCTGCTGGGCCCATCGATCGGGGCTCTCGAGATTTTGATTGGCATTTGTGAGAGGTACGTGGAGGCCCACGGTCTCAGATATAACTCTAAGAAAAGCGAGCTACTTGTATTCAAGGCAGGAAACAAAAAACCGAAATCTGTGCCACAGCTTAAACTTGGAGGAACGGAGTTGACTAAAGTCACAAAGTTCAAGTATCTGGGGCACTGGGTCACCGAGGACCTCTCAGATGATCTGGATGTGGAGCGGGAGCGTAGGACATTGGCAGTGAGGAGCAACATGTTGGTCCGCAGGTTCGCACGTTGTACAAGGGATGTCAAAATAACCCTTTTTAAGGCATTTTGTCAGACTTTCTACACGTGTAGCTTGTGGACCAAGTGCACGCAGAGAGCTCTCAATGCCTTACGCGTCCAGTACAATAATGGTTCCAGGATGTTGTTGGGGCTGCCTCGCTTTTGCAGCGCATCAGGAATGTTTGCAGAGGCTAGAGTTGATAGTTTTCATGCTATAATTCGAAAACGAGTTGCCTCTCTGATGCGCCGTGTGCGAGGCAGCGACAACAGCCTCCTGAACACCATTGTTGATAGGCTGGAATGCCCGATGGTGGAGTACTGGAACTCCTTACATGTTGTAGCTAATGATTGTATTGTCTTATTTTAATGTCTTATTTTATTTTAATGTGTACCTACTTTATTTTAATTATTGTATATGAACTATATGTGGTTCGAAATAAACAAATTAAATAAATAAATAAAATAAATAAATAAAATTCTGCAACTTGGGAATCACACAACTTTACTGCATTTACAAATTGTTGCATACCTTAAACTATGTAAGTGTGATTGCCAAGTCACAAAACATAATTTAGCAAGCAAATAAAGATCAATACGAATGCCTGACTTGGCTCTACGAAATATCTCACCATTTTTTACTGTGGAAGAGTTCCGAGACTTGGCCTATTTTTTACATGGAATGTTTTTATGGGATCTCATTTATCTTTGTAGGTTATCAACTTTGTATGGAAATGTTATTTTACCAACCGCAAATAACGTTTGTATAGTTTTGAGGGAAGCAATTGCAAAAGTAACTTTGTAATCGCATGTATTTGTATAGGATTACAAACTTACTTATGCAGTGTGTATATCTCTGAATCGTGACGGAAACTGCAATATTTTTAGGTTTTTTATGAATGGATAGGCTAAAAACTAATTATGTTAAAAGTTTGGAGATTGTAGGTCTGCTAAAAGTACCTTAGAATTACGATGATCATTATAAGTGAGTCAGTGAGTATGTCAGTGACAAAACTAAGGATTTTTGACGGGCAATTGTTCCTAAACTAAAATTTCAAATTAAATGTTCTTGAGAATATATCGTCGGGTGACAAGCAAAAGTCACTAAGTAACAAATACCTACTTAAATCAAAGGTCGTATCTCGATGTGCACTACGTATCGAGATACGAGGTTTTGAAGAGCAGTGACAGTTTTGGTAGTGACTTTTGCTTGTCACCCGACGATATGTAAGCCATATTATGCCCTATATGTTACTGAAAATTCAGGGTTCTGGCTTTAGTCAGTACGAAATTACAGGATGTTGAAAATGGCCTGAATAGCTTCGAGAAAAGGATAGAACGGCCGTGCCTCTTTGTTTTACTCGACGATTGACATTGATCAATATGATAGTATTGATATGATATGATATAGTAAACATACGTTCGTAAATGTTTTATTTTTGACATGACGCACCATGATTTCTCAAAATGTTTTTAAATGTATACGTAGGTGACAATTGTGGCTCATTAAGTATTTTTTTTTATAGTTGTGTCTCCGCGAGAAGTGGCAAAAAAATGAAACGAAAAAAAAACTATTTTTTTTCATCCAAGTTCAAGGATACGAATGTCTGTAAAAATATGCATTATGAACCCTATTTTATGATCCCTTATTCTGAATTTATTTAGTTACTCTCTCTTGCTTGGTTTAGCTAAAATAACAGTTTAAATTTACCTTGATTTTTTGACATTTTCGTGAATAAGTCTGAAACAAAAGAAGATCGAAGGCTGATATTACGCATACAGTGTTCTTAGGTCCTGCCACTACTGCACCTCAAATTAAAACCAAATCCCTTGCGGGGGCCACTCTTGTTAGCTTAGCCTGCTAGACCCTTTCGAACGTCTCTGAAAAACAAAGAAATTTGATTTAACCTCTATTCTAATATCAGTCGAGATGACGTAGTTCGAAATGAATTGTCAATTTGCATACAAATTTGACAAATGTCGCACGTAAGTAGATATCGAACGATATGAATATGACAGTTGGATCCGACTCTAGTTTGTCTCTGAATTAAAAAAAAAACTACGACAGCTGCCAGAAAACGACGCCGCGATGCCGGATATAATATGTGGCTCCTGAATGCATCATGGAGGCTAATGATATGTGGATAGATAAAATAGTGTATGTAATTAAATGTAACTGTACATAATTAGCATAAAACCCACACTCGTGTTTAATGCTCTTCATTATGTACAGTCGCATAAACTACTATAATGTCACTATTATTCCTTATAAAAATAACAAGCCGATTCCATGCCTTTGCGCTCAGCGTCCGAAAAATAGATGGATTGCGGAAACTCGGCGTCCGCGCAACGTGTTGGAACGGGGAAAGCCCCCGCGCGTTGCTCCGCCCATATCTAGGTACATAGTTATGCACGGTATCACCTTAAGTAGAATTGGATGTTTCTTAGGCTTCTCTATTCTATGGCGGTCATTAACGTAGGTACAGTCGACTACAAAGAGATGTATGTTTTTTAATGTTACAAAATGATGTATGTATGTTAGCGCGGCAGGATATTCCATCATGAGGAAGCACAGTATAGAGGTAAGGCACTGCAACCTAGTATTTTCACCACTTATTTAAACTCACTAGTGGCAACAATAGGGTGACGATGAGGAATGCGAAGTGAAATAAGCTACATTACGACAATCACTTACTGTTTATTCTCGTCGAAGGTTTACAGGTCAAGTGAGCAAAAATGGCACGGTGGCTAGTATTTAAAGACTACCAAACTACTAAAAAGTGGAGGGGGTCGGCAGGCAGCCAGCAGTCGTTAAACAACCAGGCAGTTACACTTTTAGTCAGTTGACAATTTAATACATTTGATTTAATAATCATAATAGTTATTGATTAAATTAATTTCCCAAATAGTTCACAATATTAGTGAGTACATAATACTAAAAGCTTAAACTTAAGATTAACACACCATATTAGATTATCAATCCTATTCCATGGTTTATCAAACTATTATTATAGCAGGTTACCATCGGATTCTGATTTATTTAATAAATACAATAAAGTATGCTGTATACAAATGCAAAATCAATACAGTCATTAAAATAATTTAAATCATAATCAACGGCGCTATCACGGCCATACTGACCCGAAGCTCGTGCTCAGAGCGCGCGGTCTGAAAAGAAAACTCAGTTGATTGGACAGCCCAGTTGCCGGACTAAATCTGTGTGATCCATCCGAACAAGTGGCTGGCAAACCACAGTGAGTATAGATTTTGGGCCCAGATGTAGGACTAAATCTCCCCGGTCCATCCATACAAGTGGCAAATTTTATCGTTTACAAGTATAGAAACGAGATTCCATAGCCCAGTTGCTGGACTAAGTGTGTACTTACGACTCATCAGAGCAAGTGGCTGTTAAACTGGAATATGTCTTTATACTGTTTCGGTCATACAAACGTAGCACCTACTTAGTTGTTCATATCATTATTGTAGTATGTTCTGTATTTTTTTTTCTTATTGTTATTATTTTAATTAAACGTATTTTTATTTTAATGTTTGTTTTATTATTATAATTTTTCGATATAGACAGGATTTGTTTATAAATATTCAATTATCTTCGCTATCACGGTTTCCTTCGTATTGGGATTGGTTCGGAAATGGAACTAACCTAACATGTTCGTGAGGGACAATTATTGGTTTGCTGCGAATATGTTTTATATTTTTGACTTCATATCTGTGGCCTTCTAATATTTTTGTTATTTGAAATGGGCCGAGGAATTTAGGGCCTAGTTTATTACCTGACCACTGTGTGTCCTTACACAGAACAAAATCATGGACCGCAAAAGGGACAACTTTGGCACGCGTGGAGTCAAAACGTGTTTTGCTTTTTAGTGCTTGCTCGGCTAATCTGACCATTGCCTCCTGGCGAAGTGCATCCCTGTCAATATTATCTTCTGTTAGGCACATTTGAGCAATAGCTGGAGGGGAGCAGATTTTACCTATCAAAAGTTCTAATGGGGAATGTCCTGTGGCTTTAGATTTGGTGGTATTCATTGCAAGCTGTAGTTCTCCTAATTTTGTAATCCAAGCTCTATTGTGAGTTTGCGCGACTGTTACTAAATGGTCTCTTATGGTGCGCATGTATCGCTCGACTTGACCATTAGCCCTTGGGACGCCGCGAGCTATAGCGTGGTGAATAATTCCACTGGCTTTAAAAAAACATTGAACTTCGTTACTCATTATTCCTGGTTCCCTATCGGAAATTATTCTATTTGGGGCTCCAAAGAGATTAATAATGTCATATAATGCCTTAAGGATTAAACCAGTGGTTTTATCGTGCAGAGGATGAATCATGACAAATTTGGTAAATGCGTCTACCGCAATGAAGGCATAGGATTTTTTATCGCAACCAGTTAAATTTCCAATTAAATCTACGTGAATTGTGTGAAATGGTACCCCGATTTTGTCAATTGGATGAAGAGACATTTGTTTTTTACCTGAGGATTCTTTTCCAATTTTACATGCTAAACAATTATCACAGAAATTTCGGACTTGTTTTGACATGTTTTGAAACCAGAATTGTTCCCGTATTTTCTGGAGGGTACGCTCAAATCCGGCATGTAATAATGTTTCGTGATATATGTGTACGAGGTTATTTACTAGGGATTTTGGTAGCACAATACGTTTTATTGAGTTGCCTTTGTCATTTTGTATGGTAATATATAACAAGTGATCCTGCATGCTATATTTTTTGTCATAGTCAGTTTTGTTTATAATAGCGTCTCTAATGCGTTTTAAATCATGGTCCCGTTCTTGCTCGACAATAATCCATGTTGGGTCTTTCGTTATTAGGTTAATTTGATGATTTCTACTTAGATAATCGACATGTGGCATTTGCTCACCTTTGCGATATTTAATATCGAACTGGAAACTCTGTAAAAATGCCCACCATCTATGAACACGTGGTGTGAGCTCTTTTTTTGTGCTACTTGCCTTAAGGGCGTTACAGTCTGTAATTACTGTGAAATGTCGCCCAAATATGAAGTGTCTGAAATGTTTTAAGGCTCGAACAACTGCTAGGGTTTCCAATTCATACGAGTGATAATATGACTCTGCTTTGGTGGTACGCATACTAAAGTAGCCAATCACTTTGCGTCGATTGTTTTCTAACTGAATTAAAACTGCACCAAACCCAAGAGCACTGGCGTCTGTGTGCACTTCGATGTCTAAGTCTGGATTGAAGATTGCAAGCAATGGTTCTGATGTTAAGAAACGTATTATTTTTTGCCTGATTGTTTCATGACTATCGGTCCATTCCCATTTGCTATCTTTTTTTGTGAGATTGTACAACGGTGCCATTAATCGGGAAAAGTTGGGAATAAATCTTCGAAAATAGCTTGCTAAGCCATTAAATTGTCTGAGTTGTTTTATATTTTTGGGGGGTTCTGTGTTTTGAAGAGCTTTGACTTTAAGGGGGCTTGGTTTTACTTGACCTTTCTCTACTAAATTTCCTAAATATTCGACTGTCTTTTTAAGAAATTTACATTTTGGTAAATTGATGCAAAATCCTGCATTCGAGAGTCTTTCTAGAATCAAATCAAGTTTGCGCAAACCTTCTTCTGGGGACTGCGATGGAATGAGTATGTCATCCATGTAAACAAGTGCTATTGTGTCTTTGTAGTCGCCAAGAGCCTTGTTTATTGCTCGCTGGTAGACTGACGGAGCATTACATAGACCCAGTGGCATTGTTACATATTCATACTGTCCATCTGGAGTGACAAATGCAGTTTTTTCTATGGACGCGTCATCGATGGGTATTTGATGAAAACCTGATTGCATGTCCAAAGTGGAAAAATAGTTTGCATTTCCTAGTTTATTGATTTGATCTTGTATTATCGGAAGGGGGTAGTGGTCACGTACAGTATTTTTATTTAGTTCCCTGTAGTCTACGCATAAACGATCGTCGCCATTTTTCTTTTTGATAAGAAGTATGGGGCTGGCGAATGGGGAGTTACTGTCTCTAATGATGCCTTTATGTTTTAAATTTTCTATTATATTGTTAACTTTTTCTCGTTCTATAGGAGCGAGGCGGTAAGGACGCCTTTGCACATATTTATTTGGATCCATGAGACGGATTGAGAGTGTGCCGGTTTGAACTTTTTTGTTTGAATCTAGATTGAAAGCATCTGAATGTTTTTCAAGGATTTGTACTAGTTCTGATGTATGGGGTATATCTGTATCTATTGACTCAAATGATGATTGTGTATTTGTGCAAAAGACATTGCATACTCGCGTAACGGAAACACCATTTTCAGATATTGAAATATTAATTCCAGGTATTTTAAGACAGTCAATGCCTAAAATGACATCATAAGGTAAGTTATCGACAACATGTAAACTTATTTCAAATGATATGTCGTCAAGTGTAGCGACGGTATCTATCACCTCGTTTGATGTAATGAGTTGGCCTGCTATGCCACGTAAGTTTGTTACGTCAACACGACGCTTGCCTGGAATTGAACCAGCCGCTTTTCTTTGGATTAATGAGCATTCAGACCCGGTGTCAATAAGAGAAATTAAAGTTACATTACCTATTGTGATTGATGATGTACCAGGCTTCTGTACTTGTGTAAAGTTTACTTGTGTTGTCCCTCCTGACGGTGGCGATGGGTTTTCGGCGTGATTCCGTAGCTGTTGTGACGCTGTGATGCGTTGTTGTTGCAATGTCCGTTTTGAAGAGGATGGTTTTGAATAGCAGTTTTCTGTTGTATGTCCATTGCGGTTGCAGAAGTCGCAGAAGATCGATTTGCAGTCACGTAGTCTGTGCCCCGGTTTTCCACATTGATAACAAGTTAAATCCGTTCGTTGCTTCTTTGTTTGTGATGTTTCATTGAAAGGGTTAACAGCGGGTCGTTTGCGGTTAATGTGGGTAGTTGTATATTCATTATTTGTTATGAAATCCGCTGGGCTACGTTTCCGAAAATTGCTGAGGGTAGATATAAGTTCAGCTTGCGTCGTCGGCGAGGATCTTAGTAATTCTGCTTGATAATATTTGGGTCTTATGCCTGATATGACGGCCTCAATCATCAAATCTTTGGGCGCGTTTGGTGAAATTGCAGCAAACAATCGCCAAGCTTCAGCGACGTATTCTGCATATGTTTGTGCGTCATGTGATGTGTATTCACGAAATTTGTTTAAATACACAAGGTGCCGGGATTCTCCTTGAAATTGATTTAATAGGTGAGTTTTCATTTCTTCCCAAGTCGCATATTCATGAGCGTTGTCATCAGCCCATAATTTTGCTCGTCCACGAAGACATGATAACGCTTTCATCATTGCAGTTGTTTGAGAGCATCCTCGGCGAGTAATAAGTGAATCAACTTGTTTACACCATGCAATCACTGTGAGCCTTTGTTCGTCTGGGTTAAACTCTGGTAAATATAGTTCACTAAGCTTATGACAAACCTGGTTTGGTTGTGGTTGGTTTAGAAAAACCATCCTTTCCAATAGGTCCACTTGTCGGCGAAGAAGGCTTACTTCATTTTCTTCGTTACGGTGATTTACAGGTCGCTGACGCTGACCGAGGACGGGAGAATATGAAGGCGGAGGGCGAAAGTCATCATCCTCTGGGTGTTGTGGTGCGTAGGGTCTCTGACCGTCTTCTGATGTTAGCGCGGCAGGATATTCCATCATGAGGAAGCACAGTATAGAGGTAAGGCACTGCAACCTAGTATTTTCACCACTTATTTAAACTCACTAGTGGCAACAATAGGGTGACGATGAGGAATGCGAAGTGAAATAAGCTACATTACGACAATCACTTACTGTTTATTCTCGTCGAAGGTTTACAGGTCAAGTGAGCAAAAATGGCACGGTGGCTAGTATTTAAAGACTACCAAACTACTAAAAAGTGGAGGGGGTCGGCAGGCAGCCAGCAGTCGTTAAACAACCAGGCAGTTACACTTTTAGTCAGTTGACAATTTAATACATTTGATTTAATAATCATAATAGTTATTGATTAAATTAATTTCCCAAATAGTTCACAATATTAGTGAGTACATAATACTAAAAGCTTAAACTTAAGATTAACACACCATATTAGATTATCAATCCTATTCCATGGTTTATCAAACTATTATTATAGCAGGTTACCATCGGATTCTGATTTATTTAATAAATACAATAAAGTATGCTGTATACAAATGCAAAATCAATACAGTCATTAAAATAATTTAAATCATAATCAACGGCGCTATCATGTATACCTTATTACTATAGCAGTAAAGTCTATGTATATGTGTTTGTGTGTGTATGTATGGATACATCTCTTTGTAGTCGACTGTACAAGAAACTAATACCTATCCTTTCATGAAGGTAAATCCATACAGAAATTGCACATTTCTTAATTCTGTAATTTAAGAACAGCAATATTTCAGACATATGATATGATAAGATATCGAAATCCATTTTACGTGACTAGCCGAGTTGATTACCAGTACCCATTTAGACATTGTTATACAATCCATAATAGTACATTACTTACCTAGGGCGGTTAAACAAAGAATGTCTCAGATCGCAGGTATTTGACGCCCGAGCCGAAGGCAAGGGCGATAAATATGCGCTCTGAGGCTTTCTTTATTACCGCCCGTGGTGAGTACAAAATTTTACGTCTCTATCTGGCCAGGAAGTGGGGTTTTCCGCACGCATAGCGTGCGGTAATTCCTACTTTATGGCCAGGTATGACGTAAATTACTATTTCGTTTCGACAAATTACTGAACTAACTTTCACCCGCGAGTCCGCGTAGAGCTCGTAATCGCACTCTCATACAATTCACAATTTCAGGGATACTTAGTACTTACCCCACCACTCTCCTACTTATAAATAGACCAATCATTATTTTTGTTGCCTATAAAAACGTTCCTTGTACATTTTAACCCATAATTTTTACTTATTTTATAAAAATATTTGGGCTCAAAATAAAAATATAAAATTGTTTGGTCAGCAGTGGACATTATTTTTGAGGGGTCATGGGGCCCTAGTGGGGCGTTATTTACCAGTGTAACGCTGTGGTAATTTGAGTGCCAAATGAGACTTTTCTGTAAAAAGCGGCCAAGTGCGAGTCGGACTCGCACATGAAGGGTTCCGTAAAATAAATTGCGGTTTACGATTTATAACGTATTAAAAAAAACAACTTACTAGATCTCGTTCAAACCAATTTTCGGTGGAAGTTGGCATGGTAATGTACATCATATATTTTTTTTAGTTTTATCATTCTCATATTTTAGAAGTTACAGGGGGGGGGGGACACACATTTTACCACTTTAGAAGTGTCTCTCGCGCAAACTATTTAGTTTAGAATTTTTTTTTATTAGAAACATCAATATCATTTTTAAAAACCTATCCATAGGGGTTCATATGGGTTTAAAGAAAAAAATTCTGTTTTTTTTCGCTTTTTGAGTGAAAATCTTAATGCGGTTTACAGAATACATCTACTTACCAAGTTTCAACAGTATATCTCTTATAGTTTCGGAAAAAAGTGGCTGTGACATACGGACGGACAGACAGACAGACAGACATGACGAATCTTTTTTGCCATTTGGCTACGGAACCCTAATAAAAAACCCAGGATGGTGGGGAAATTCATAATGTGTATTTGATTGATTGAGGCCCTGTTGAGAACTAACGTAACACTACTACTAAAATATTTCGAGACATCTTCAATTTTGTAAAAATGTTTATAAATTTTCATCCCTATTTTAGACACTAATAAGAATTTTGGCCCAAATATCAAATCTATTTCCATAAGTCTTTTATTTATAATATTAATAATATTACATGTCATTGTATTAGTTTAAATTAAATTTATATACTAAGTGTGTTAACATATAACATTCTTATTCTGGTAACTCATAAAAATCTTTAATGTCATAAAAAGAGTGCGTGAGAAGCCACGATTTTAATTTTCTTAAAAAAGTTGAGTTACTACCCGCGCATTTTACATTTACTGGTAGTTTATTAAATACTTTTGGCCCCACGTGAGAGATGATTTTACTTGACTTGGTCAGTCGAGTGGTTTGTGTGAGGAGCTGGTTCTGGGACCCCTGTCTTGTGCGAGTTATCTTTCTGCGGGGAAACGTGTCAATGTTTTCTTTGACGAATTTAGCGACGTCATATATGTACTGCGAGGGCAGGGTGAGTATATTGTTTTCTCTAAAGAGATTTTGAGCTGAAGTGCGTGGAGGGACAAATGAGACATACCATGTCTAAGTTAGTTAACACGGTTTATGCCGGTTGTAATCAAGCTAGAATAAGGACTTAATCCGAGGTCCTCAGATTAAGACCTTATTACGGTTTTAAACAAGCTAGAATAAGGACTTAATCTGAGGACCTCAGATTAAGTCCTTATTCTAGCTTTGATTAAAACCGGCATAAATAAACCGTTGAACTAACTTAGACATGATATGGAAATATATTTTATATTTGGGCCAACATTCTGAGGTGAGTTGCCAAATTCTAATATGGACTATTGCCAGGCAGCGTGACGGTAGGTGAACCAAAACGTTAACGGATTGGTGGCCAATTGCAGGAAAAAGAAGCGTTGGTCGTCCACCAGCTCGATGGGTTGATGACATAAAAAAGACCGCGGGTCATTTCTGGATGAGACTAGCACGGGACCGGGATAAGTGGCGTACGCGAAGAGAAGCTTATGCTCAGCAGTGGGCGATTACAGGCTGAAAATGATGATGATGATGATGATGAATATGGACTAATCATGAAACATACTTACGTACTCTATTTTCATTTTGTAGAAGTGTCAACACTAAAGCATGATAAATATTTGAATTTGAATTTGAATTTTTGAAAAGGTAACATACAGGCTCAGTTACTTTTGCATATTGGGACAGCAGGGTGATTACGTATTTTTTCAAACGTACGTAAGGTAGATCTAAACGTCATTTTAAAACTTTGAAATTATTTACAAACAAGTCACTAATTGTGCATTTGTTTGAAGGGAAAGCTGATGGTCGACCTCTATAAGTAACTGTCCATAGCGAGCGGGCCTGCGGACGGTCGATTGTTGATTGTAAAAGCCTCTAATCAATATAGCAGCAGTGCCGTGGTCACCGCTTACTGCTAAAAATACCTTTACTTTTTACCATTGTTTGTATTGTTGGATTTGTTCAGGGTGCTCGTATCATCTAGTTGAATGGTTAAGTATCTCTTAAGTACTTGGAAATATTGTTTTCTTCTAATCTTGTAACGTAAATGGGTTGGTCATGCGGATTAACTTGGCAATGTCCACAGAACAGACGCGAACCTAAAACTCTGTATGACCATGTATGACCCAAATGTATGTTTTTCAACTTTTTATTTTTATCTTACTTAATTATTTCTTCCTGAAATCGCTAACTATCTAGGATTACTAATAAACGGCTATACCGGTTCTGTGATTCAAATTATTTAGCTTTGAGAACTTATCAAGTAAACGGCCTCTAAAAAATGCCACGTATAAATCAAACTTTGGTAAACAACCTATTCGGAGAAAGAAAAAATTGGAACATGGATAGGTTCCCATTTAAATTTAAAAGGCGCTCTAGGTAGATTCTCTATCGAAGTAACTCTCTCATAATTGTATGGCACTTAAACTATCCTCATTAGGAGGGAATATCCGAATGCGCCGATAATACTCGAACAAAACCTGTTTTTCGATTAGTCATTCGCATAACCTTAACAATGCCTTTACAGCGCCCACGTTTTCACATCTCGCCATATTCGGCCAGCATATACCACAACCGAGGGACTGTCGGTGATACCAATACTTACTACAAAGGCTTATGACTCAAATAAATAACAAAGTTTGGGCTCGTCATTCCGGACAAGGTCACAAAGTGGGCTGTTTATGTTTATCAATTGCAACATGAAAAATAGCTTAACTAAATACAGGTTGGTGTCTCTTTTTAAGTATCGAGATACCTGTGTCAAGAGACACCGCTCTTCCATAGAGTGTAACTTGAACCGTACAGAAGTGCACAAACCATGTTCAAATAATAAAATCAATAAGCAACAATTCTGTTAGACACTGACATTCGTTTTTACAATTTGCAATAATGTTATACATTTATAATGAAAACAACTTTATAGCGGCAGGTAATTTAACTGTAGTTATCAAGTAGAAGTGAAAATAAAAAAGTCGGCTTCAAGGCTAAGATAACAAAAGCCAACCCTACGAGCACGAGATATTGTGTCTACGTCGTAATCGCTAGCTTTTAGCCACATCTTATCGATTTCACGACAACTGACAAGTCATGAAACTGTCCGCAATAGAACCCCAAACACTGTCACCCGATAACCCAAATTTCCTCTTAAATGGTGTTAAACTAGTTCTCGAAGGAAATACGACGTCGTAAACGCTTTGAACTGAAGCAACTTTGATCGTTTCATCAGGAGAGCTATCAAACTGTTAAAATCGTGTGTGGTTACTAGGAAAGATGTGCCCTTTGAAGAAGATTGGCTGTTAAATGGCTGAGGAATCGATTTGGGAGCGGCGAAACCAACCTCGTGCATACATCTTGTTAAGATCAGTTTGTATAGGTAGACGTGGACAGTTCAGAAGTGACAACATTTTAAGTGGAGTTGATTGTTATTGCGACGTCGGATTAGATAAATGGTGCCGTTACCTTTGAGTCCTGTCCTCAATATACATTTTGATTTGAATAATAATAAAATTATAGTCCGTAATCTGTAGGAAAATGACCTCGATGTCATCTGAAAGTCGAAGTCAAATATTTTTGTTCAAAAGAACATCAAACGTAATTGTAATAATTCCACAATAAGTTTAACTACCAGTCGTAAACCTTTGCCTTACCAAGTTACTTTCGTAAGAAATGTACGTCGACTTTTGAATAATAAACACAGTCTTTGTGATGTATGAGTAGTTTCATTATATGGCAATACGAATAGCTTAAGGCTTGGCTCACTTGTATTGTACGCTATAGCATTTATATGTCAGTGATGTTCTAGGCAATTCCTTTAGCTATCTCTTCAATCCTTACTTTATTTCCGTGGAAGGAATTGGCTGCAGGCCAGAACCCGAGACGCATTCGCTCGTATTTCACTCAAAGCAAAATAGTTGTGAGGATATAAAGTGTAGGTACTATTAATGCTTGCTATAATTGGAGCGAGGCGTCCCATAGTCTCATAGTGAAGCTAATTTTACTCCACTGTATTGAAGCGAGTTCGGGGAACGGTGCTTAGGCTGTTACACGCACGCTAACTAACATGCGAAAATATTACGTAGCGCATGTAATTAGAGGTGTGTGTTGAGTGAAGCTCAAAGAGAGTGAAACAAGTTGGCAGTGTAATAATTCCATGTGCTGAGGAATTTAAGAAGGAATACCTGAGAGAACAGGAGGAAAGGAAAAGTTACACAGATCCGAAGACTGGGTTAAAAATCCTCATGCTATCATTATGGATGTGGGTTAGTAAGATCCTGCATGACGTACATGATAATTAAACAAGCGGATAAGCGATCGTTGCTTGCATCGGTTTCATTTGCATATATCACTTCCGACAATATCGGTGTAGGGAGGTATACTATCCGTCGTATCCGTAAGCTGTGTTTAAAAATTCAGTTACTCCTGTGAAATCTAGAGTTTGCTCTCTCTTTTGATACTTATATACTTTTGTACCGTTATTGTCCTAACAATAAAAGTATAAAAAGTATTTTAACACTGGCATGTTCCTCATTTGAGTTGAGACGGGGAAAATGCAAGAGGAACATACCATTCACCATTCTTCGAATAGCACTTATTAGAACGAGTTTTTTTTCTTATCTTTAGGATAATATCAAGGATAGGTTATGCTTTAGGAAGTGGATAGAAGTCCTAAAAACGTAGTTTGCCGCACCCACAATGTGCTGCGTTAGCTGACGCCATGTCACTCCACTTATGTAACGTGGAAATGTGTGAATAATCGCCACGATCGTAACACAACACCAACTGAATGTATGTGTCATACAACACTGTGCACATTCAGACAATGTTTTTGAAGTAATTAACATTGTTTGTTTTAGTTCTTTACCTATACTGTTTACAGCTCTACGCTACGAATGTAATTTTCGATGGACAATCATGGTACATTGTCTGCTTTTATTTTACCAAGACAACACTAGAAACTCCACGGTAGCCGGCATCTGCGCTCTTATGCGGAGGACTCCAGGATCTCATGCTGAACGCACTGGAGCCCCCCTCGCGCCTCGCCATGCATATTTAGCATTTGGCGGCAAAAAGGTATTTGTCGCCTTCCCTGGAGTTCTTAGGCGAGTGCCGCGGCCCCCGCCAGAACCCCGATAACCCCGTTTAGTCACTTTCTACGACAGGCGGGGAAGACCGTAGACCTATTCTTGTCCGAGCCGTCGTACCTAATCAGTAATCACACGGTTAAGCTGCTCTGCTTCCCTTTTATGATTACGACAGTGCTAATTCGCTAAAACAATGTGACCTTAGCCAAGGTGCAAATGGTGCAATATACTTATCTAGGCACAGGTACTATTTAATACACAACGAGTACTCAGTGTTGATCAAGGATTAATAAATCAAATGCAAGATACTTAGCCAGTAAGATTATTAAGGGCCGTTGAACCGAGTTGTATCGATTAGCGCGCCAGTTTTCTAGGGCAGACGGAAACGAATCGCGGCTGTTTTACTCCATTCTAGGGCAAGCGTAGGCTGTACTCAATTAATAAGTTGATGTGTAGCTTCGCGGTCGAGTTCTTCTAGTGACGGTGGCAAACAAGCATGCGGACTGTCTGATAGTAAGCAGACACGTAGGCAGCCTGTGAATCTGAAAGGGTCACAAGCGCTTTCATCATCATCATCATAATATCAACCGAAAGACCACTGCTGGACATAGGCCTCCCCCAAGGAGTGCCAAAGTGACCGGTCCTGCGCCACCCGCATCCAGCGGACTCATGCGACCTTTACCGATGGCCGTTGGGGCGGAAACGTTCTCGAATGGCGACCACGTACCGAAAGGCGCGGCGTGGGTAGCGCTTTACCGACCCTTTATTGATTTCAGGATTCATTCTGTCGGCAGATAGCGACAAATACGGATCCCTCACTCTCCACCAACTCTCCACAAAGCGCAACATCCGCAGCTTTGGTGACTACTCACCAGGAACACTACACCACATACCTACAGAGTAAGTAACGTCCACTATCTTTTTACGACAGTCATATGTTTTTATTACCTTCACAATGCGTTGTTCAGACACGTGAAAGTATGACCAAATAGGAATTTACAAAACAATGCATTTTTTGTGAATGCTGTTTTTAAAAAGCGATGCAGTAACATTAAACATTCGGTGTCTTAAAAGAAGTATTTAAAAAAAGGTATGTCAGAAAATACAAACTGAGCCGTGAGGTCACCGGTACGTTTTAGTAAGTACGTTGGGAAAAAACTTGCGTCATTCGAAGTCGAGTTTCTAAAGTTCATCGTTTTGGAGTTTGGATGCATACTTATTATGAGTCACAGTTACTTATGGTTACTTGGTATGCGCCTCATAAGAATGTGCCGATACGGTTGCGTAGGTATAATATTTACTTAAAAATACAATCTAAAAACACCGTAACCATAATTTTCCAGACTACCTACCTAACTTCTGAGAACGTAAGCGGGGAATTTTATTTTAACACAAGTATACTCGTACCTACGATTTTACCATAATAACGGTACTTCACTGTCTTCACTATAATGAAATAGGTTCATTTGTTTTATCAGGAAAAACGTAACTACTTAATGATTTTTCACTTCTCAACTTCTCATGCTCGAAAAGTGTGTCTAAAAGGCTTAGCAAGCGGTTGTACTATTACTTATTCTGTGCAAGCGGGGTTAACCCAGCAGGGGGTACATTTTACATTTAGCTTTTAGCCCCTAAGGAAAATATGTATATATATTTATGATTTTTAAAACATTTTAATTTGATAATCAAAACACTTCACCGTATTAAATCCAGCAATCATACCCCTTTAAAAAAACATTTGTATTTGCTATCGACCAATCAGGAAACATAATTAATTTCAAACATCACGCGTTTGTTATTCCCTAATTAGTGCGTGTTGTTAGGGGATTCCGTCGAACAAATACTTCACTTTCGGATACCGGCTCCATATATTTTAGTATGTTGTTAGGCGTGTCCCCTGGATTCGAAAACTGCCGGGAGACAATCTCTAAGGAGTCTGTCTCCCCTGTAATGACGTCATCAAAAACGCCGCGGCCGCGCTTGGAAAAGAAGAAAAAAAAAACAAATCATGCAACGTACAGACACATGTGGGGTACCAAATGAATGCTGAATAAATTGTCAATAGTTCATTGCTACATTATATTTCAATATATACGCTAGTTTAAGTACCTACTATCAGCAAAAGTATAAAAAAAATCAAAGAAAAATCTAAGGACTTTAAGACTTTGCGGCAAAACTAGAAAATATACACGAATGTAATGTACAACACAAATGATATCTAGTATTTCAGCTTTATATTTTAGTTTTTTTTATTGCAGCATTTAAGTAGTTGACGCGACAAACGAACAAATTAAAGAAGATTGCTTCCAAGCTAAACATACCAGATAAGTCATATTGATAGCCACATCATCAATACTACAACAGATAATTTACTTTGAAAACAAAGTTTTAACCGACGAAAAATCAATCATCCCCTATTTTCGTACCCTTAGGGTTGGTTTTTTTTTCCAAATTTATATGGGACCAACCTCGGGTTATACCCTTTCCAATAAAAAAAGAATTATCAAAATCGAACTACTCTGTAAAAAGTTATGCGTGGTCATACATAAAAAAAAAATATATACGCGTCGAATTGAGAACCTCCTCCGTTTTTTTCGTCGGTTGAAAAACAAAATGGCAGCCATTCTTATGTTGGACTATGTCAGGACACCATCTTTTGTTTAGTGTGTGTATAAACAATACTAGAAGGTGTGAATGAGTGTGTTACGTTGCACGCAGATTTGGCACGTTCGTTCCAGACACGTCACCGTGACACGCCTTGAAGATCAAGGTTTCTGCCGTTTTTTAAAGTACGTACTTATGCATATGTTTAAAATATAGCAGATCTGTTAGTACCTGAGTTAAATACAGACAGACTCATCGTCTGTTAAAGAGAAGTTATTCTAAACACGATGTTTGAAAAGCTTTATCACAATATGGGGCGAAAAGGCTGACTATTATTTAATAATTAAGACCCATTAATTGCCATTCCTACACTAATAAAATGGCTGTATTATTTATCACCAAACGAAATCTACTGATATGTAAAATATATGTGATAAGAATGCGAAATAAGACAATTATGTTTTTTTTCTTTAAATATGTTCTCTAGTGCCATTTTTAAATCCCAGACAAAGTTGCATTGATATACCTAGTAGGTAGTCGGATATGTGGCTGTTTTAAACACATTAGTTCCAAGGCTTTCGTTTCGTGACACGATAAGGAAAACCATATCTTTTCCACTCGCAACAGACATTTACGTGTGACTAAAAAATAATTGTAAGAACTGTTGCACTATTAGCATTGCAATAGTAGTCATTTAGCGGCATACTCGTACAGTAGAATTATCAGACGCTAACATATAGAAGCGAATGTATATTATATATTTATTTATTTAATAATTTACATTACAGGCTTACAGTGCGAACCAAAGCGCCTACAATGTTAGGGCTTAAAAATAATAAATACAGTATATGACAGTTACATACATTGAAATTGAAAAAAGTAGCACTAATTAAATATTAGTACACAAAGCACGTATTTTAGTAAGCAGGCTCTGCCGGCGGCGACCGGTCGGACGCGCGTCGGTACTGCTCTGGGACGAATAGACGAATGCCTTCCAATGCAACTGGATTGTCGATTTGCCCCCTAAGTAGAAGACTATTACTGACTATAGTGGACTACGAGGTGAAATTTACGTCTGAAATGGAGAGTCTCCAGTCCGACCATACCGGCTACAAAAAGAGACGGATACAAGAAAGGATAATATCCATACTGCGTTTTGTAAAGGTACCGTGCAAATTTCCGCTGAACACGCTCGAGTAGAAGTGTATAACTTGCTTCGATCGGATTCGATATTAATATTATAAATAGGAAAAGGACTCATCCGATTTTAAAAATTCTTTCATCTTTACATAGGCTATTATGTATTATCCCGTGGCTCTTCTTGGGTACTCCGTTACTATATAAAAAGCGATATATCAATAAATAGAATGTTTAGTTTCTCTAACAAGTAGCGATCTTTTTCCTGAAGTCCTTCCATGTGCGAAAGGGCATTCCCTAACAATTATTTTGATTGTAGTCCCTCCCTACTACTCTGTATAGTTTGGGCGGGTGATGACTTCATAGGTAACTACAACTTTAAAGTTTTCCTCCAAGAAATCTGCGAATCCACTTCGGCATTTAAAGTGAACTGGTTAGTGGAATACGAAACTCTAGGTACATGTGTATTTAAAACGAAATTTTAATACTGTTTATTAGGTTAGGCTTGTACCGTGCACGCATGTTATCTCCACTTATAATAAATCTCTAAATTAAAAAAAGAATCAGCCAGTTTGAAACTAAGCTTTGCGCGGTTCGAATGTTCTCAGCATCCCATGAACGGAAAAATATGAAACATTTTATATAGGTACATTATTATTCTAGCTGCAACTTAGGATACTTTTTATCCGACTGCGACAGTTAATTAATTTTCCGAAATATACGACTTCATTTAATTTTTCATTTATTTTTATTGAAATCAAACGCTGCTCCAACTGTCAGCTATAAGAACCGTCAAATTTTCGTCAAAATGGCGGAATTGCTTTGCCTTTCACTTATTAATAATTTAAATCCCGTCTACGATAGACCTTTACGAGACAAATGCTAAAATATAAACCATAAAAAAATATTCGATTCTGATATGAGAACTTATATGCGCAAATGTCGTTTTATGTCGTAATTTCAATAAATGAAATCAACAAATTTGAACAATATAATTAACACGAATTTGTTTTTTTTGAATGACAATGGCACGCGCTCGGCGCATTCAGCCAAAGTACCTGCGGCGCTACTACGAAAACCGATACTTAATGTTCATATATTTGCATCCCTGTCACTCGAGTATGGTTAGTGCGATAGAGATAGAGATACCCGAATATTTTCGAATAGGGAACATTACTGCAATGTTCTGCCGCCAGAGTGCAGCACTAACACAATTAGTAAACAGTTTTTTTGACAACTTTGACAAGTCCTTCAAAGCTCTGGATCAAATAGTGAAGAAAATATTTCAGTGAATAAAATGCATCAGTGCCGCGTAATTGGATGCAAGAATGAAGGGCATCATTCATTTCCGAAGGAAACGATGATATGAAAACTATGGGAAGCGGCAATACGTCGTAAAGCAAAAAAAAGCCCTCATCCACCTTTAAATAAAGAAAGAAAAGAAAAGAAAGAAACATTTATTCGAGACAAACAACACACAGCGTTTGTCACGAAACGGTTCTATCTCAGCATAATGCTGGCATTGCTGCCAGCGCTGGTCTTCCGATAGAACCGTCGAGTGAATGGCTATAGGATGCCATTTTAATATCACAGTGCAGGTATTTTACACACGAATGATAATAAAACGATTGTAGTTTAACGCGTTTTCATCAATTATTCGTTATTGTTTGTTAGGTAAATAAATATGACATTGTACGTCATGGCGGTTTGTTGGTGCCGGTTAATGTACGGCCCGATAATACACGTCCATCTATCGTTATCTCTCTCTTTTTGTATAAGTTAAAAAGAGACATAGATATAGAGGATGCCAATTATTGGGCCGTACATTAACCGGCACCGGTTTGTTTACGGGTTGTGTTAGTGTCGCCCCCTACGCAGAGCTTTGCGTAATGTTCCCTATTCCGAAGTTCGTGGTTATAGCTCAGGAATCGAAAATATGGTAAATAATCATAATATATTTTCTCGATAAAGAATTTAAAATAAATATAGTCAAATGGAGAAAAAAACAAAGCAAGAGGTTATATAGGTAATGATTAAGTTATAATTATAAGAGTCCAAAGTTTTAAGAGGGGGTATGTTCTGTCCCTTTTCCGCAAAACGCACCTTCATATGAAACGACTGTTTTTTACTATGACGCTCGAGTATATTGACGTCACAGTCCCTCATCGTTTTCTCACTCTAACAAGCGACATTAAAACGGATGTAGCTTCATAATTTTTTGAGATATTTGAATGGGAGTTTCATTATCTTCTATCTATTTATACATAATAAATGCCTATGTCCTGACTGACTTATTCACTCACTCACTCACTCACTCACTCACTCATCAACGCACAGCCGAAACTACTAATCTTAGAGAGTTGATTTTTGCACAGTATGTTGCTTTTATAACGTGGGCTAGGGATAAAAAGGGATTTTTGAAAATTCTACCCCTAAGGGGGTAAAATAGGGGTGCAAAGTTTGTATGGGAGAACCTTTTTTTTTTGAGCTATAGACTTAAACTTTGTAGAAAAAATTGTTATTAGAATACAAATGAAACACTTTCAGCGTTTTGGAAAATTCCACCCCTACGGGGGTAAAATAGGGGTGCAAGGTTTGTATGGGGAAAACATTTTTTTTTTAAATAGAGACTTAAAACTTTGTAGAAAGATCAGTCATTAGAATACAAATAAAGAACTTTCAGGGTTTTAGTAAATTCTACCCCTAAAGGGGTAAAATAGAGTGCAAAGTTTGTATGGGAAAAACTACTTTTTTTTAAATAGAGACTTAAAACTTTGTAGAGAAATTATTCATTAGAATACAAATAAAGTACCTAGATTCAGTGTTTTAAAAAAATCTACCCCTAAGGGGGTAAAATAAAGGTGCAAATTTTGTATGGGGGAAACAATCTTTTTTTTAAATAGAGACTTAACACTTTGTAGAAAGATTAGTCATCAGAATACAAATTAAGTACTTTCAGCGTTTTAGAAAGTTCTACCCCTAAAAATAGGGGGCTAAAATAGGGGTGCAAAGTTTGTATGTGGGAAACTATTTTTTTTAGCTAGATTCCTAAAACTTTGTAGAAAGATTATTTAAATGCAAAGAAAGTACTTTCAGCGTTTTGGAAAATTTCACCCCTAAGGGGGTAAAATAGGGTGCAAAGTTTGTATGGGAAAAACATATTTTTTTTTAATAGAGACTTACAATTTTGTCGAAAAATTACTTATTAGAACATGAAAAATACTACATTAGGCGTTTTACAAAAATTATTCCCTAAGGGGGTTAAAAAAGGGTGCAAGGTTTGTATGGGGAACACTTTTTCTGAGCTAGACACTTAAAACTTTGTAGAAAGATTACTTATAAAAATAAAAATAAAAGACTTTCAGCGTTTTGAAAAAATCTATCCCTAAGGGGGATAAAAAGGGGTGCAAAGTTTTTATCAGGGAAAGTTTATGTTTTTGAGTTAGAGACTTGAAACTTTGTAGAAAGATTACTTATTAAAAAACAAAAAAAGAACACAAATCGTTTTAGAAAATTCCACCCCTAATAGGGTTAAAAAGGAGAGCAAGCTTTGCATGGGCAACACTTTCAGCGTTTTAGAAAACTCCATCCCTAAGGGGATCCTTAAGATCCTTAAGAAGGGTAGCCAGTGTTGTGTGGGAAAAACTTTTTTTTTTGCTAGACTTAAAACTATTCGAAATGTTACTTATTAAAATTAATAATAAAGTACTTTCAGAGTTTTAGAAAATTCCACCCCTAAGGGGGTTAAGAAAGCTTTGTATGGGCAACACTTTTTTTGAGCTAGAGACTTACAAGTTTACGAAAAAAGTTCTTTCAGCGATTAGAAAAATTCAACCTCTAAGGGGGTTTAAAAGGGGGTTCAAATTTTAAATGGCGAGCAATAAAATTTTAAAGTGTTAAGAGATTTTTAACTTCGGTCTTATTCTGTACGTTAAAAGACTACAAAACTGATTTCAGAGTTTTTCCAAATTCATCCCCTAAGAGTGTTAAAATTGGTTCAAAGTTTGAGTATTTCAAGGCATTTTTAAAGTATGAGATTTTTAACTTTGGTTTTAGACTGTTTGTTCACAAACTAGAAAATTAACATCAACGTTTTTTTTTAATCATCCCCTAAAAGAGGGTTCAAATTTTGTATTGAGAGAAATCATTTTCTAAGACGATAAAAAGTTCTACGCGGACGAAGTCGCGGGCAACAGCTAGTATTTATATATATTGTTATCGTTCCTAATATTCAACTGACGAGAATATACTAACCAGTTTACAAACAGTGGCAGATACGAGTATATATTTGTTTGGTACTTAACTTAAGTAGAAAATTAATATAGGTATTTATAAACGTTACCGCTGGAAAAATACTGACAATTTTAGTCAAATGCAAGAGATGACAGTCGCATGAGCACGTTATTTTTGCATAAGCCAAGACTAAGTCAAGAGATCTAGGTACTATTCTAGGTATATATGCGAAAATATACAAGAAGGAAGGTCAGATGGCTGTCACTTTCGTAAAACTAGTGCCTACGCTGAATCTTGGGATAAGGTGCCAAAGCGGACCCCGGGCTCGTAGGACACTACCGGGAAAAACGCCAGGAGGATGATACATAACCAAAAATTAGGTAGTGTTCTTGAAAACTTTATGTTTTACATCTATTTCATGGCACCAAAATATCTAATTTGAAATTGAATATAGAATTTATTTAGTATAATTGATATAGTAATAAACTAACTAAATGTTAACTATAACGTCTATAGCCATCATCTTGATATATTAGGCAATTCCAGTGACACAAAAGAGGCGAAGAGAATGACGCGTAAATCACGAAGTGTCTGGGATGCCACGCGTCATCTACAGGTTTTCGGCGCCATTTACTTTTAGTCAGTTAAGTAATCAATTTTACTGAAATAGCTGTGGGCCTGTGGCGATAGATATGATGCTGTCGTTCCGGAGAATAACGAATGTACCGCATATGGCTTCGTAAATACTTACAACGTCTTACTACGGAATGACCGAATACCGAATGAGACAGGGTATTTTGGTCAGAGAACTATTTTGTCCTAGCTAATGGTTACTAATTGGTATTTTTAAATAAGAGACAGATAAATGGATGTTAATTTTTGATTCACCTACAATTTGTGGATACGCTATTCAGCGATAAAACCACATATTTCTAGTTTGTCTGTTCTGTTGCGTTTTTGTAAGGCACATATTCCAATAAAAATAGTCAGTGCGTGAATCGTTATTCAAATTAATTTCTAAAAAAAGTGCGCACAAGCATCCGTTGAAATGTTATAGTTATGCCACAACATTACTGCTCTAGTTGCATTCTAACACACATTAACAATTTTAATGAATGCACTCTTTCCAAGCGCACAAAAAAACCGCGCAATAAATCATTCGTTTGTTTCTGCCATTTAAAAACAAATGACGGAATAGGCCGCCATTCCATATGTCTTTATTTCATATATTTGTTTCATGTTTGTCGCATTCTGATTAACATGACAGATTAATGAATGTGGGGATATCCTTGGGACATTCTGGGGACGTGTTACGTTATGAAGTTCGGGTGTGGCCCCATGTAGTCTTCCCATATTCTTTTTAATATTTAACGCAACGAATATGCCAACGTCGCATGTTCACTTCATTACCATCATCTTTGCCGTCATACTTCTCGACAAATAACTGTTGTTTATAATGACGAGCCGACACCTGTGAGAACAATGCGGCGATATCGACATTGACTCAGGTGTTCGTCTCTTGTAGGATATTGAGTCAAGAACACACGCTTTGTTGTAAACCTTCAAAAATACAATGACTTTCATGCCTTTAAAGAAATGTAAATGAATCAGAAGTCGCTAAATCACTTATAGACCTACAGGTATGTTTGCATTTTCCAACTCGCGCGTACTCCCGTAACAATTGCCATCCCTATTTTAATTTATTTCATCTTAATCCGTTCAGCCATTTTTACGTGATTGAATAACAAACATCTAGACTCTCATATTTCTAATATTAGAAGATGAGTGTACTCCTTTTTGAAGGGCCAGAAGAAGAGGGGGAGCCTGTGCCTAGCAGTGACACACATCGGGCTCTATATATTTAGAGAAAAATAAATACAGGAAATAATAATAATAAAAATTGTATTGCTTCATGACTTTTTAAAGTATTAAACGGTCAGAAGCAAGTCAAAACTGCGATGAATTGTAGAATGAAAGGAGATGCCAATTGCTACTGCTACTTTATGAATTCATATTGACAATTTACCTGGCTAGTGAAATCCTAAACTGCAACTCCAATACACTTATTAAGCAATAGGTAAACGACCATTTTCTCAACCAGCTTGCGTAAGGTGAGTGGAAGGGATCAGTGTGGTCGATCATTACCGTGCTCTAAACGGTGCACGGTGTCCCTACGGTGTTTGCGGATGTGGGCATTTAGACCGGCACTGTGTTTACTCATGCGAGTAATAAGTGCTTGTTGGAAAAGCACGGTGTTTTTAAGTGATGACTACGAGTTTTTTCAAGGGAGTCAATGAGACTTAGGCGAGTGATAGTTAAGTAGTTCCAATTACAGTTCGAAACAGGTGTTGAGTTTGAGTATTATCAGATTATCGAACTGACTGATAATTGGTATCAATATTGTTTATTAACACGCATTAATAATGCGAGAATTCAGAATACGCTTCATAAAGGGCCGAAAGCAATTTTGTTATCTCTTGACAGACATGCATTTCTTCTCAAAACAAGGGAAATCATTTTAGTCGATTACCTGTTAAAGTTTAGCGCTTGGGACTTTTTCAATTATTACACATATAGGTACCTAATGTGTTATAATTGAAAAAGTCCCAAGCGCTTAACTCTAACAGGTAAGTGACTAAAATTATTTCCCTTGTTTTGAGAAGAAATGCATCATGCATGTCTGTTCAAGAGATCACAAAATTGCTTTCGGCCCTTTCTCGTTACCTAATAGCTGCGGTTAATGTACAAAAACTTGCTTCAATTTAAATGAGTTTTTCGTTGATGCAACACAGTAAGTACAGGTGTACTGAAACGGTGCTAAATTTGTTAGTCATCGATAACTAGTGATAATTAAATTATCAATGTAATCCAATACAGATAGTAAACAGATGCACGACGCCCCTTTTATGATCATATTTCAATAAATATAAACCAGACAATATACTTATGATAATACATTTATCGAGCGCAGCTAACTGCCTTCAAATGTTTGTTACCATCAGACCAGAGACTACAGTCACTGCTATCACGTGATAAACGACAATATAATGCATCGGTCACTTTCGATAAATCGGTGTAAGATAGAACCGAAACACAACCATATGGGTATAATATAGGCCCGTTGGTGGTTTCCTAAATTGTTGTCCTTAATGGTTGACTATACAAATGAGTGTTTAGGTAAATAAAATCTCATCTAACTGTATTCAGAGGCCATACTACGTATTAACTAGGCAATTACTACTAGTGTTTAGGTACAAGGTGAGCGATCCAGGTCAAGTTGAGCTCCTACTAGTTTTGAGAGCCGCGGCTCAATAGAAACGCTCTCATGATTAAATTATTCAGTAACACCCACGTGCCATATGCTTTGTTGCATTGAACCGTACAAAACGCCGAGGAAATGTTACGTTCTGCAAGAAAGCGTAAACCATATTGTTTGAGAGCTTTGTCTATATTTCCTTCCAACCCGAATCTTATGAAGACAGTTTGTGTTGCGTGTAATAGTGGGTATTATCAAACGGCGATTGTAATGGGATTGGAGATGACACTGTTGCTGTTGCCATACACAATTACACATACGTCAAACTGGCAGCTATTCACATTCAATCATTCTACATAGATCAAACGAAGGAACAAGTGTTCAAGCACTTACGGTTGAATTTTTCTGGGAAAAGTTGACAGATGAAAGACGCTTGTTGGTTGACTTGGTTTGGGTGGTTCAATAAGAAAACTTTTCAAATTATGCCATAACCACACGAAGACGTTCGTTTTGATCTAAACCGATGTCTTCACCCTATTTCCCTCGTTGCTAAAAATCGCGACCTCATGTAGTAGGCTTGATATAGGATCATCATCTCCCATTGCTCTTGAGTATATTTAGGATAATTGGGACTAATATAATAATACCTAGCTTAATTTTATTTTTAACAATTTTTAAAAATACCTTGTATGAAAGAGCCTCAAATGACCTGGTTGACGAATGTCCACAGAGACATGAATAGCCTCGGGCTTAAAGAAGAGGATACCATCCAGCGGACTACATGGCGCCGCATGATAAAGAAAGCCGACCCCGTGTAACGGGAAAAGGCGAGGACAAAGAAGAAGAAGACCTTGTATGAAAGAGCGAATACCTTCTAACACAAGTTTTTAACTTAAAAGGAGGATTCCACAAATCTGTATTAAAATATAATTTAAATAATAAATAATTTTGAATTTTGAGAATTTTGAATGTAGTCTGTCCCCTGTTCCACAATAGTGGGGTCCCACCACAGATGTATGAATTCTATGCTCTGAGGGTCCCACCGACTTAATAGCATACAATGATTACTCGATATTAAATAATTCCTAACCAGCACCACACTACTATGCTGTTATCATCATAATGGAGAATTAAGCAATTAAGCTCGTACAACAGCCCCAACACTGAGAACGACTAACCATAAGACAATAGGTGATACTTGATATAAGACAGTCGAGAAAGCTATCGCGCCATGCCTCGTGCCTCGCCATTGGAACAATTCTGTTGTCGCAAAGAAAGCCTCCATTGAATTGAAAGGCTTACATAAATGTCATTTCGGTCTCAAGTTCAAGTCTCACTCATAGAAAGCGCTCTTTCATTCATCGTATCTGATATTTCACATTCTGAGAGTTGAATGTGATATCAACTTATGCGTACCTACGCTGAGATGAACCGTGTGGATTAATATTGAAGAGGAAGAAACTTACGAAGACACTTATTTTAAAAGAGATTCCATCAGACCATTGAATTTTTTACCCTAAACGATGCATGAAAGTTAGAAATAAATGCAAAACATTAAGCATACAAATGTATGACGCCCGTACTGTATCGAATGGCTAGCGTATTTAAATAGAGAAAATGCAAGTTAATTGCGTTTGTTTTCTTACTTAAACGGCTTTCACTCTAACGAACTAACCGCCTTAATCTCATAGTTTGCATGTAAGTAACTCACAATGTACCACTTTACAAAGCTTGAGAAAGTACTTCAGAATTCAGATGACGGATGCTGACGGCATACTAAATTTTCTATTTCAAAACAAACAACTGGATACGTTACGATTTTAAGTGAAACAAGAGTAGCTGAGTATGTGCATTATTATACATTACGTAATTGAGTTTATATATTATCTCCCATAGCATCTTTGTAATGAGCGAGTGTTTTGTCGGGTTTAATACATAACTATGTGAAAAAGAAACTTTCCGTCTCCCTATTTGCTTTGTAAATGAGTAAGGTATGTACGAGTACAAGCAGAATACCAGTTGAAATACGAGTATATTAAAAATTCTATCTTCTAACTAAATACAAAACTATTATGATACAGTGCGTAGAAGTATTAAACTTTTTTGGGGATTATAATAATAAAACAAATCGAACTATAACTTAATTCTGTTAAAATTAGCTTTCCAAAAACACACCGAAAAGAGGTTTCAGGGAAAAGAGTTATTCAATAAAAACACTGCATAAAAAAAAACAACGTAAAAAAAAAAACAAAATACACACTAACACTGATCTGATCACATGCATGATCTCAGCCGAAGGCTACATAAAAATTTACAATATCAATGATCAACAGGTCACAACCATCAGGCTAGGCACCGCAATTCCGTTAAAATTAGCATTTCAATAGGTATGACATTTGATTGTTTAATGCACCCTCCACACGGTGAGCATCGGCGCGCGACTTCCTGTCGCGTGAGCTGACGGGAGGAAGGAACTTAAGTTTTTGTTCTAAGGCTTCCAACGCGTGGGAATAAAGTGGGGCCTGGAGGGGTTCCCGAGGGAAACTATTTGGACTATTTTGATGAAGATGAAGTTAATGATGTATATTGAATACACGCACTTGAAGCTAGGTTTTTGCAGACTGTAATTGTATTTAGAAGTGATGCCATTGATTATTATTAGGACCAAACTCTTCTCAGCTTAGGACCATCTTAGTTTAGTACCGATAGTTGTGGCGATACGGTGGTATACTGGTAGTAGTTAAAAGAAACATAGCTACGCCTAAACCACTAGGGCAGGCAGAGACTATCGAATGTCAGCTAATACTACATAATATATGACGATACTTTCTCTCTCTACTAAAATTCGGCTCTATATTAACAAATAATATGTATAAAAACTCTATATTAACATTCGGCGACCTCTTTCGACCCTGCCATCTATCTTATTGACATCCACTGTTCCACACGCATAATATAAATTTAGGTGCCTAAAATATGAAAGCAAGCATGCTTTCATATTGTACAAACTTAACTATAATGAACCTAGTTCATATTTATGCACGAGATTTTGATACAGTGCAAATGTTTTACTAATTTCGCAACTACTACTGACAAGCGGAACAGTCGGGCAGGCACTCAGCGGTGGAACGCTTTTGTTGTGTAAGAATTCTATGATTGTGAAAATGCTAACATGCTTAAATTCTTGCTCATCTGATCTACTTGTATCCGGTTATTTGAATAAATATTCAAGCCGTCTCAATCAACTATGTTAGTAACTGTTCTGGAAACTCGGCCGTTACGGATATTTTTACAGTTTGATATCATTCGTTTTTAAGTGTGAGAATTGGGCAAATCAATCCGATGTGATGAGATGGATTCGTGATTTTTAAGGGTCATGGGGTTTAGTTTAGTTTATGCACTTAACTACATTTTTAAAGAATTTTAGTACGAATTAAAATTTATATTATACGTAGCGTAGTCGCAAACATTCTATAAACAGTGGAAAAGGGTGAAGATTGTATGGCGCTCACTTGGAGCTTGTTCAGACATTTAACATTTTTATTTCGCATATTGTTATCACTACTACTATAACAATTGGCGTAACCAAAAAAAACTGAGGTCTATTCATAGTCATAACAGGTTCATTAGTTTTTATTTACCAAAAAACCTTATTAGTCTTCGAGGCCAACCACCTCCCACCGCGTGTTTTTGGTCACGGCAAACCTCACACGGCAAAGCTCATATTTACGGCGAGTAGGTGCGATGTGTTCGAGAATTCGCGGATCTCATAAACGGTGAGTTTAAGCAGAAATAAGAGGACGCTAATCTAGGACATCAACTCAAGGTCATCATTGTTTTAGACCGCCAAAGCGACTGGAGATAAAAATCTGGCTGAAGTGAGTGACAATCGCTAGCTCGCACCATGAAAAATATCGAAGAGATTTCATGCATCTAAAAGGTTGTAGCTAAATGTTATACATTTGTCTGCCTAATTCATTTAACTTGATTTCAATTTAAACTTTGTATGTATCTCAAACCCTTGTCACATAAAACAGAGTAATCTCAAGAGTACCTAAATGGTTTACAAGCATCTAACACTTTTCCCCCAAAGCTTGCATTGTCACATCCCGGATGCGTTGTAACTACTGATGTGCCGATGGAAAGTTTCCTATGTTGCGAAATGTTTCTGCAATTTAATTTTGTATGGGAATTGAAACTTTCCATTTCCAACATGGAAATTTACGAACTGAGAAGCATAAAACTGTAACTCTTATACATAATGTATAAGAGTTACATTTTATGCTTCTCAGTACGTAAAATTCCTTAATTTCTTGTGAAAATTTCTAGAAATTTCCGAGAACTTTTCCAACTTTTTGGAAACTTTCCGCAATTCGCACATCACTAGTTGTAACTAATCATAATCAATTTGCTTACAATGTCACATTGTATTGGCCCCTGCTGTCTATGGGAATCTCGATACAAGAACTAACCTTCTCATGGCTAGAACATTATAGTCTACTAGCTGTTGCCCGCGACTTCGTCCGCGTAGAACTTTTTATCGTCTTAGAAAATGATTTTTCTCAATACAAAATTTGAGCCCTCTTTTAGGGGATAATTAAAAAAAAACGTTGATGTTCATTTTCTAGTTTGTGAACAAACAGTCTAAAACCAAAGTTAAAAATCTCATACTTTAAAAATGCCTTAAAATACTCAAACTTTGAACCAATTTTAACACTCTTAGGGGATGAATTTGGAAAAACTCTGAAATCAGTTTTGTAGTCTTTTAACGTACAGAATAAGACCGAAGTTAAAAATCTCTTACTCACACTTTACAATTTTATTGCCCGCCATTTAAAATTTGAACCCCCTTTTAAACCCCCTTAGAGGTTGAATTTTTCTAATCGCTGAAAGAACTTTTTTCGTAAACGTTTAAGTCTCTAGCTCAAAAAAAGTGTTGCCCATACAAAGCTTTCTTAACCCCCTTAGGGGTGGAATTTTCTAAAACTCTGAAAGTACTTTATTATTAATTTTAATAAGTAACATTTCGAATAGTTTTAAGTCTAGTAAAAAAAAAAGTTTTTCCCACACAATACTGGCTACCCTTCTTAAGGATCTTAAGGATCCCCTTAGGGATGAAGTTTTCTAAAACGATGAAAGTTCTTTTTTAGTATTCTAATAAGTAATCTTTTTGCAAAGTTTTAAGTCTAACTCAAAAAAAGTGTTGCCCATGCAAAGCTTGCTCTCCTTTTTAACCCTATAAATAAAATAAAAATGGTTTATTTTCAGATTTCTTAGATCCATAGCATTACAAAACACAAAACAAAAACACAAAACACTTATACAACTATATAACTATATTAGTAAAATTATAGCCACATGCATTAATTTAATTTAATTTTTTTTTTTTTAGGACGTGTAGGTCGGTGTATCGGCGGAGTATGTCTGAGTCCCACCTCTCTGCTATTAGGGGTGGAATTTTCCAAAACGATTTGTGTTCTTTTTTTGTATTTGAATAAGTAATCTTTCTACAAAGTTTCAAGTCTCTAACTCAAAAACATAAACTTTCCCTGATAAAAACTTTGCACCCCTTTTTATCCCCCTTAGGGATAGATTTTTTCAAAACGCTGAAAGTCTTTTTTTTGTATTTTTATAAGTAATCTTTCTACAAAGTTTTAAGTATCTAGCTCAGAAAAAGTGTTCCCCATACAAACCTTGCACCCTTTTTTAATCCCCTTAGGGAATGATTTTTGTAAAACGCCGAATGTAGTATTTTTCATGTTCTAATAAGTAATTTTTCGACAAAATATTAAGTCTCTATTAAAAAAAAATGTTTTTCCCATACAAACTTTGCACCCTATTTTACCCCCTTAGGGGTGAAATTTTCCAAAACGCTGAAAGTACTTTCTTTGTATTTAAATAATCTTTCTACAAAGTTTTAGGACTCTAGCTAAAAAAAATTGTTTCCCACATACAAACTTTGCACCCCTATTTTAGCCCCCTATTTTTACGGGTAGAATTTTCTAAAACGCTGAATGTACTTAATTTGTATTCTGATGACTAATCTTTCTACAAAGTTTTAAGTCTCTATTTAAAAAAAATATTGTTTCCCCCATACAAACCTTGCACCCCTATTTTACCCCCGTAGGGGTGGAATTTTCCAAAACGCTGAAAGTGTTTTATTTGTATTCTAATAACAAATTTTTCTACAAAGTTTAAGTCTATAGCTCAAAAAAAAAAGGTTCTCCCATACAAACTTTGCTCCCCTATTTTACCCCCTTAGGGGTAGAATTTTCAAAAATCCCTTTTTATCCCTAGCCCACGTTATAAAAGCAACATACTGTGCAAAAATCAACTCTCTAAGATTATTAGTTTCGGCTGTGCGTTGATGAGTGAGTGAGTGAGTGAGTGAGTGAATAAGTCAGTCAGGACATAGGCATTTATTATGTATAAATAGATAGAAGATAATGGAACTCCCATTCAAATATTTCAAAAAATTATGAAGCTACATCCGTTTTAATGTCGCTTGTTAGAGTGAGAAAACGATGAGGGACTGTGACGTCAATATACTCGAGCGTCATAGTAAAAAAACAATCGTTTCATATGAAGGTGCGTTTTGCGGAAAAGGGACAGAACATACCCCCTCTTAAAACTTTGGACTCTTATAACTTAATCATTACCTATATAACCTCTTGCTTTGTTTTTTTCTCCATTTGACTATATTTATTTTAAATTCTTTTTCGAGAAAATACATTATGATTATTTACCATATTTTCGATTCCTGAGCTATAACCACGAACTTCGGAATTCGAAAATATTCGGGTATCTCTATCTCTATCGCACTAACCATACTCGAGTGACAGGGATGCAAATATATGAACATTGAGTATCGGTTTTCGTAGTAGCGCCGCAGGTACTTTGGCTGAATGCGCCGAGCGCGTGCCATTGTCATTCAAAAAAAACAAATTCGTGTTAATTATATTGTTCAAATTTGTTGATTTCATTTATTGAAATTACGACATAAAACGACATTTGCGCATATAAGTTCTCATATCAGAATCGAATATTTTTTTATGGTTTATATTTTAGCATTTGTCTCGTAAAGGTCTATCGTAGACGGGATTTAAATTATTAATAAGTGAAAGGCAAAGCAATTCCGCCATTTTGACGAAAATTTGACGGTTCTTATAGCTGACAGTTGGAGCAGCGTTTGATTTCAATAAAAATAAATGAAAAATTAAATGAAGTCGTATATTTCGGAAAATTAATTAACTGTCGCAGTCGGATAAAAACTATCCTAAGTTGCAGCTAGAATAATAATGTACCTATATAAAATGTTTCATATTTTTCCGTTCATGGGATGCTGAGAACATTCGAACCGCGCAAAGCTTAGTTTCAAACTGGCTGATTCTTTTTTTAATTTAGAGATTTATTATAAGTGGAGATAAAGAGTATAAAAATTAACTGTTAGATTAGATACTGTGGAATAGTAGATTGTACAACAAGTGCATAAAACGCACCATTTTACTAGAGACGTTTATCCATCCGAGCGAGCTTGCGAGCGAGGATAGATATAAAGTCGAGTGTAAAATGGGTTTTATGGACGAGTTGTACACTCTACTTTTCACTTCGATTGCGAGGAAATGAAACAGCAACAATATAAAAAATAATAAATGAGACGAAATACAAATTATAAGTTTATTTCATGAAGTTTTATTGTGTACTTTGGCTGTTGGTATCTTTGCCTTGGTCTTAGAATACGAACGAAACGAAATAAAATAAAGAGGTTGTTGTATGAAGTTAAAGATGTTCGTGTGGCTGTTGCAGCGATTGCCTTGGTCTTCGACGAAGATTTTACTTTATGCTCTAGAGCATAAAAAGCGACTTTATGTCGCCTACGCACGACATAAAGACGAACTTTTAGAGCATGAGAAGTGAAAATGTATTTATCGAGTGAGAGATGGTATTTTCGAGTAATAGATATGAGTAGAGATCGTGTAATTTAACTGATTGTAAACGTTACTCTTAGAGGCGGTTGGAAGATTTCGATTGATTACTATTTAAGTTGAGTAATAAATAGGAAATAATCAGAAGTTTAGAATCGATTACAGCGATGATTTGGCGCAATTGTCACTGATAATACAAAATGGGGTGCCGTTACACATTGTATATTCAGTTCGGATGCTCAGGATGTGATGTTTAGTTTTAGTGTTTAGGTACGCAGTTTTCGTGATCCTGAAAATCTAAATCGCCGCTAATAGTCTTCATCGAACAAAGAGATACACTAATTGAACAAAATATCAAAGGAGACATTAAAAGAAACTCCATCCAAGGCAACGTTTTGATGTCGTCATATGGCCTGAAGAATAAGAAGCCTTACAACACGACGGCTTAGCGCCTTTGCTCGCAGCTCACGAAATTACTACGTTGGTAATGGAACGTGCCGAAACAATGGGATTATACTGGATAAGGATTACTGCAGTCTAAAGTCTTCCTTTAACTCTTTACGTTTTCTTACATTCTAATAATAGTACATTATGATACAAGTGTGCTAAGTTGGTCATTACACTCGAGTCGGTTTTTAAGCCTGAGCCGAAGGCGAAGGCTTAATGGAGACGAGAAGTGTAATGACCAATGCTCACGTGTTTCATACGACGTTTTTCAACACATTTGCGAGGAAAAAATAATAATAAATAAAAAATGAAAATGTTAAAAGATATGTAATGAAAAGGCACTAGTGCGATAATGTAATGTAAAAGTCACGGCATGGGTAATATTCTGCATTATTTTGCTAATATTTAAAAAGATATGTAATGAAAAGGCACTAGTGCGATAATGTAATGTGAAAGGCACGGCATGGGTAATATTCTGCATTATCAGTGTAAATACGCTGTAATAAGACCTACTTTACGAGCAGGTGTGTTGAAATAGTACATTATGATACAAGTGTGCTAAGTTGGTCATTACACTCGAGTCGGTTTTTAAGCCTGAGCCAAAGGCGAAGGCTTAATGGAGACGACAAGTGTAATGACCAATGCTCACGTGTTTCATACGACGTTTTTCAACACATTTGCGAGGAAAAAAAAAAAAAAAAAAATTAAAATGTTAAAAGATATGTAATGAAAAGGCACTAGTGCGATAATGTAATGTAAAAGTCACGGCATGGGTAATATTCTGCATTATTTTGCTAATATTTAAAAAGATATGTAATGAAAAGGCACTAGTGCGATAATGTAATGTAAAAGGCACAGCATGGGTAATATTCTGCATTATCAGTGTAAATACGCTGTAATAAGACCTACTTTACGAGCAGGTGTGTTGAAAAGGAATTAACCGTCTCGATCAACGTCTTAAGTTCAATGAATACAGATAACATTGTTTTGTCGAAAAAGCTGAATTAGGTTTTGTTGTTTGGTTTTTGTAAATTTTGCTACGTTTGGGCGAGTTCTTCTAACAATTTTTTTTTCTATATCTTCTTGGAAATAAACTAACTTGTTGTTATTTAATAGGAATGGAATTCGACGACGAAGAATGTCCATTGTTTGGTCTATTGTCTCCTAGTATTGAAACCCGGCATTCATTATTATTCATGGGACGTGGAGAGCTTTGTAATGAACATCTAGGCCCGCAATCTAATGTCAATGGCTGGAGAAAACATATATGTCATATTACATGGACCGAGTGAGGCATAGTTAGTAGAGGACATTTACATTCCTTGGCTTGGGAGGCCATCAAACAGACACCAGAATTGGACGGATAAATAAATAATAAATACGGGACCATCTTAATACAATTTGAACTAGCCCCATATAGTACGATATATTTAATAGATATTAATACTTAAATACATAGAAAACAACTATGACTCAGAAACAAATATTCATGCTCATCACACAAATATCTGCCCTTTACGGTAGCCTAGTGGTTCAGGCATGCGGCTGTCAAGCGGCGGTCGTGGGTTCGAATCCCGGCTCGTACCAATGAGTTTTTCGGAACTTATGTACGGAATATTTAGGTTTCGGTGAAGGAAAACATCGTGAGGAAACCGGTCTAATCCCAATAAGGTCTAGTTTTCCCTCTGGGTTGGAAGGTCAGATGGCAGTCGCTTTCGTATACCAAATATTGGGATTAGGTGTCAAAGCGGACCCCAGGCTCCTTTAGGGGCACAACCGGGAATAACGCTAGAAGGATAATGACCGGGATCCGAACGCAGGACCGTCAGCTTCGTGGGCAGCGTCACTAGGTCACAACCTAGGCTAAACCGGTCGTCAAACCAAGTACTAATACTGAGTAATGTGACTTTTATTAATATTGCGACGATGGCTAACAAGCTTACGGCCTGCCTGATAGTAAGTAGACACCGAATATATGGACGCTTGCGACTCCAGCCCCTCTATTCTGTAACTTGTTTTAAGCTCACCTCAACGCTCACCCAAAATTATACCTTGACACCGCGATGCGTAGTAATTAAGCGTAGGTAGAGGTCTAGTTTCGTAACGGGTGACCGTCGCGCGTCGGGGTGAGCCACATTAAGGTGGTTCGATTGCCATACAAAACGTTATTTGACATTCGCAGGCCAATGACGTGATATTTTAAGAAACTTATGTAACAAACATTCATAAATTGGCTTCCCATTTGCGCCAAATTCCACCTTTCCTAGAATAAACTTGTATAAACTAGATTAATTTGAGAAATTGGTTAGTCACGTGATATTTTGGGAAAACTAGTTTTCTCAAATTAATCTAGTTTATACAAGTTTATTCTAGGAAAAGGGGAATTTGGCGCAAATGGGAAGCCAATTGATAAAAGTCTGATACATTAGTTTCTTAAAATATCACGCCGTTAGCCTGCGAATGTCAAATAACGCTTTGTATGGCAATCGAACCACCTTAACGCGTAGCGAATAACAGCCGCTGCAGCTCACCCCGCCGGTCACCCGTTACGAAACTAGACCTCTAACCTACGTGGCAAGGTATACTTGTGCTGGGTGAGCGTTGAGGTGAGCTTAAAACAAGTTACAGAATAGAGGGACAGAAGAATCACAAGAGCATGTGTCTTCTATCATCTGCCCAATACCATATTTAGGGTTCCGTAGCCAAAATGGCAAAAACGGAACCCTTATAGTTTCGTCATGTCCGTCTATCCGTCTGTCTGTCCGTATATCACAAGCATTTTACTCGAAAACTATAAGGTGTATTTGAATAAAATTTAGAGGATATCGGTGTATTTTGTTAGCCGCTACGTGTGGCACATCAATCGATAGGCCTTTCAAAATAAATATAAGGTTTCTCAGCAATTTTTTTTATTAAGTGAATATAGTCGGAGATAATCGCCCCGAAAGTCACAAAAATTGTGTCCCCCCTCTAATTTTTAAACTGTGTCCTAAAAAAAATTCATTGACATGGAGGTTATTTAGGTATTTTACTTATGTAAAGCGTTTACACACTGGTACATAGTTAATATAGACAATAAAGATTTTAAATTTACAATTTTGCAGACGACCGCTTTAGCCTAGTTGGTAGTGACCCTGCCTACAAAGCAAGAGGTCCTGGGTTCGAATCCCGGTAAGGGCATTTATTTGTGTGATGAGCACGAATATTTGTTCCTGAGTCATGGATGTTTTCTATGTATTTAAGTATTTATTTCTCTATATAAGTATCTATATCGTCGTCTAGTACCCATAGTACAAGCTTTGCTTAGTTTGGGACTAGGTTGATTTGTGTAAGATTGTCCGCAAATATTTATTTATTATTTATTTATTTATTATTATATTCGGGTGCGTCTCACGAAATATAACAACATAATATATAATTTCATATTAATAACGTTGACAAGATATAATGAACGTTAGCTATAATAACAAAATCAATAAAATTATAAGGAATACCGGTCAGTTGCCATAATATTCATTTTATATAACGTTTTTTTACATAACACTCAAATTTACTAATTTCAGTTGGTATAACATGCAAAACGTATAACGATCATAATACATAATATATTTTAGTATAAGCATTATAAGATATAAGAGACATGAGATATAAATCAGAGCCCGCGGAATAAGGTTAAGGCAGCTAGAAAAAGGGGGGCTCGGGGGGCGTAGTAAAAAACAAATCAACAATTGTATTTTTGGTAGGTTTAGGTTATGGTTATCTTGTGTCCCTTAGAGCGGAAATAGGCACCCCGCGAAGCGGAGTGACGTCGAAACGCTGGCGGTTAGGTTAGGGTTAGGTTAGTTTAAAATAATTGTTATGCGTTTTAAAAAAAAATAAGTTCTATTAGGTTAGGTTACAAGGAGATAATTTACTTAAACTAAATGTTCAGGATTAATAAGGGCTCAACTGTAGAATATCTGGCATGGAGTACAGGGTTTATATTTTTTTTATAGATTGTACTCACCATAAGACGACTCCTCGCCAAATTTCAAGTTGCGGAAACGCTTGGTTTGCGAGAAAAAAAATATTAAAAATTTCTTACAAAGTCCCGATTTTATGACCGCCATGACGCATATTTTTCTGTTTCTTTGCACGTGTTGTCATTGATATGTTCCTAATAGCGTACTTATTCAATCCTTTTGTTAATCATTTGCATATTCTACTCTAAGGCAGGTCGGTGTAGGTACGACGACGAGCGAAGCGAGGAGAAGTGTTAGGTGTACCGCGACCCTACAGCGAGCGAGCCGAGCGAGCGAAGCGAGCGTGCCGCGGTAGCGGCCGGCGAAGCGCCAGAACCGACTTTATACGAAATATAATATTGATAAAAATGTCAATTTCATATGAAAAAAAAAATTTTTTTTTCTCAAAAACCATGGATTTCCGCAGATTTTGGATTTCAAAAATACACTATAGATACCCTCCTCTGCTCTCAAAAAAATGGTGCATTTTGGCCATGAAAATGTTAATTTCATATGAAAAAAAAATTTTTTTTTTCTCAAAAACCACAAATTTCCGCAGATTTTGGATTTCAAAAATACACTATAGACACCCTCCTCTGCTTTAAAAAAAAATGGTGCATTTTGGCCATGCCAGATATTCTACAGTCCTTCCTTAATAAGTTAGGTAAGGTTGATTTTAAATTAGGAAGACCACATAACACATAAAAAAATATTTTATTTTAACCAACATAACATGTATATCTTCAATGTTTACTTTTCTTCAAACACAAAATCGCTCTAAGAAATTCACATTCAGTATATTCAGCTTTTCAAGCGATTTCAAGAGTAATTGTATGCGTTTATACTATACGAGCATTATTGTTTTTGATGTTAGATTAATTGTATAATATATGTTTTCAATCTTAGGAGTTTAATCGTTATATCAATTGGTATTATATCTTAATAACGTTATACTTTACAAAAGTAGATATTTTGAAATTATATATTTCGTTCATTATATTCAGTGAATGTTATACTCAACAAGCGTATACAAAGTGAGCGTATGTATTATGAATGTTATATGATGTGTTCTTATATCTCGTATTACTTACCCATTATATTCTACTTATCAAATAACATTAAAATAGGTTATAACTATAAACAAAAAACATAAAAAGGGGAAGTTGACAGACTGCGGCATGGACCCCATTACGCTGGCAGCATTACCTCTCTGAATCGCAATGGAAATACGTTGCGAGAGGTAAGCGCCAGCTCTCGGGTCTCCTGTTGCTTATTAAATTAGATTATTAAATTCTTTCCCCTAATTTTTTTTGAACAAAATAAAGGTTCAAAGGTTTTCGAGATATTGCTGAAAAGCTATAGAAAAGGATGTAGGTGCCGTAAGATTTCTGTGACGATACGACCTTTTTAATAGACACGGAACCCTTCGTTGTCCGTGGTCCGACTCGCACGGCCGATTTTTTATGGTTATAGTGTTGTGTTATGGTTTCAATTGAGTGCTTGAAGATACGCAATGTAGGTGGCGATGTCAAACAGCGAATTTAATTTTCCTACAGAGGCATATAAGGTATTGTAAGGAATCACTCACACCCGCAGGAGTGGCAAGCATCCAATAGGTTACGCTGATGGCTTATTAGCCGGCGTGGCCTAGGTAAGCATTATGATAGAATATAAGCAGAGGTAAACATACATAACTAATAGATTTTTTACTGTCAGGCAGGTCATTTCTGTTCACCAACATACATAAACTTCTAATTTCATTACATTTCGGCGGCATACCTATAGGTACGTAGATCCGAGTACGACGTAGCCCATTCACTACTACCTACTATGATAAATTAAATTAAAGTATGTCAAAACAATGCATTTTATTCATTTTAGACATCATGTTTCTTAGAGACATTTACAGCTTAAGACCTACACAATCGATATTTAAATAGAAAAAGTGTAAGTTTATTTTTTCAAAACAACCGGGTTCGATTCCCGAGCTGGGTTCAGTTTTTTTTTCAAATGTATGAATGCAGTTTTTCTTTTTATCAAAATCGGTGACATGGTTCCTAAGAACAAATCTTCGTATGTCTTATAGTTTCAGACATTCCCATACTGACCGATTTGAATGAGCCACCCTGTATTTGCGATAAAAATAAAAGAACCACTTTACCTTATACCTCTCACAACACGTGAAATCTATTAATACACGAATGGATTTTTAACCATTACTTAGACGCATAATTTTGGTATCTTATTACTTTGCATCTAGAATGACTTAAGTAAGTAGGTAGACATACTAGACATCAAGTCTCAAATGTGAACTTCGTGTCGATTTTGACAAAATCTATAATGATTTGATTAGGTACAGCTTGTGTATCTTCCATTTTATAATTTTTGATACTGTGTAAATCTAAAAGTTAAATCTCCATATAAATATAATTTAACAGAAAATGTTGGCCTAGTCCTCTTTTCCAATGAAAGGGTTCACCGTAACTGACAGATAATTCGTGCAAGACGCCACATCACGGAATTTTGTAAAACATAACTGAAGTATATTCAACTGGGAATAAACACACATACACAATACACATACATTCAAAGTATTTGTCGCCGGTTGTTTACACATCTCGAGTCAATCGTTGCTCAATAAAATAGAATCGTCAATGACATAAACGAATTAAGTCTCTACTACATACATACCATCTTTTTCCACCAATATAGACGGCAGTTCGATCCAATTCCGATAATCACGCATCCTCAGCAATAGTTGAATGCGTGTTGAATAACACGAGCCCATCTCGGGCCAGAATAGTAGTGTTTACTAGTTAGTAGTTAACCGCCTAACCGTCGTGGGGCTGCCCTGGGCTGTTATTCTTTACGCGCACATGCGTCTCACCTCACCCGTCACGCCTAACGAAACTAGACCTCTACCTACACTTAGTTACTACGAATCGAAGCGTCGAGTTATATTTGTGGGTGAGCGTTGAAGTGAATTTAAAACAAGTTACAAAATAGCGGGTTCGGAACGCGCTAATGCGCCTCACCACACTCGTCACGCCTAACGAAACTAGACCTCTGGAGTGCAATTCTCTAAAACAATTATATCTTTTGTGACGCGTACGCCTTCAACTCACTGGTCACCTCAACTCTTACCTCACCTGTCACCGCACGCCTCACGATTGCGCTTACTTCTCTCGCGACGACACGTCAAGATATATTTATTTTGTGGTGAGGTTAAAACACGTTAGAGAACGCGGGACTGTTTACACCTACCACAATTCTGTACAGTGTAAATCTGACTTCAGAATACAAATTATTGTAAGTAATGGATGTGAGGATCAAGTTACACTGGAGATGAGTCACAACAGCCCAGACAATTCGTTTTGTGAATTTATGCGGCGCACACGCCTCTGCCTCGTAATGTCTCGTGCGGATTATAAAAGTATTTTGGGAATGTTTGACTACATGCCACCAAAAAATCGATACATCCTGAAATTGTTTTAAAGTAGAATACTTCGTCAGTTAGCAAATAGCAAGATTTTAAGTAAAGATTTTAAGAAATAAGTTTTAGGGTACAGTATACCATCATACGGAGCATGGCTCTATACGGGGCTCCCATATGGGTTGATGCCCTCTCGGCGACAAATAAGACCCTATATAACCAGACGCAGACCTCAAAGGGCAATTTCGTTAAGGGCCATTCGAGGATATCGTACGGTATCATTTTCCGCGGCAACGAATCCTGGCTGGGGACTCTCCTTGGGACCTCCAAGCACATGTACTCGCTAAGGTCTATCAACATAGGGCTGAGAAAAGAGCGGCAGGGGAGTTCCCCGACCGGCAGGAGTTGGACCGCGTTCGAGCGTTTGCCCAGAACGAATCACTTCGCCAGTGGAAAGAGGAGTTGGGGTCTGCGGATTACGGCTTAGTAACAGTAGAGGCAGTACTGCCTCACTTAGAACACTGGGTTGAGAGGCAGCATGGAACCCTGACATTCCATATGGTGCAGATACTTACTAACCATGGCTGCTTTGGTAAGTATCTGCATTGCATAGGGAGGGAATCCTCCCCTTGCTGCCATGAGTGTGGCGCGCCTGTGGACACGGCGCGTCACACTTTAGAAGAATGCATTGCGTGGAGGCCCCAATGGGCTGCGTTAGAAGCAGTGACGCGTTTGGACCTCTCATTGTCGGGTGTTATTAGGGCCATACTTGACAATAAGGAAGCATGGAAGGCGATGGCCTCCTTCAGTGACCAGGTTATGTCGCAGAAGGAGGCCGCGGAGCGGGCACGCGAGAATGATCCCCTCGCGGATCCACTCCGCCGGCGACGGGCGGGAGGCAGAGCCAGGCGCTACGCGCATTTACTGCCTCCTCCGCCGTAGTGGGATGGTGCGGGGTTCGGGGGATACCCTGCAAAAAAATCAATCCCACTGGACTGAATGCGCTGACCTGGCGCGCAATGTCTGCGGCCTGCTACCCTGTAGGCCGCCCGTCGGGACGTACGCGGTCGAATGCGGAAAGCGATCCCGTGGCGCCCCTTTCTTAAGGCGGAGCTGACAATCGTTGGGGTTTTAGACGGTAGTCCAAGGCTTTTGCCGCGGTTAGTCCGTCATACCCGCCCTGCTCCTTCCCCGAGGCGGGCGGGATGCGTAAAGGCATTTCCCCAAAGTAAAAAGATTTTGATCACTTGTAGAATACAAGGTTGCTTTTTAGGGTTCCGTATTCAAAGAGTAAAACGGGACCCTATTACTAAGACTCCGCTGTCCGTCCGTCCGTCCGTCCGTCTGTCTGTCACCAGGCTGTATCTCACTGATACCGTGATAGGTAAAATTTTCACAGATGATGTATTTCTGTTGCTGCTATAACAACAAATACTAAAAACACAGAATAAAATAGTTTTTTTATAGATAATGGTACGGAACCCTTCGTGCGCGAGTCCGACTCGCACTTGGCCGGTTTTTTTTTACAATAAACGTGCGAACATCTTTTAAACATCAAGGTCGTTTTATATTTGGTGCCTATTCTGAAACTCTAGTCATTCTACATTTGAAGTGTGGTGAGACGTTGGTACGATACTCGGTTAGGTAGGACCCCTGTTCGATAGTTTGCGACATTTTTAGGATTCTAAAATATTAATATTTATCAGCTTAGAACACAGAGTCACAACTCTGTTAGCTAATAAACATTTTAGTATCCTTATGTAACCCTAAGTTTCCTCCCAGTATAAGTACCTACTTGATATAAGTATATTAGTTGTCTTTATACTTAAGGTGGTTCGATTGCCATACAAAACGTTATTTGACATTCGCAGGCCAACGGCGTGATATTTTAAGAAACTTATGTAACAAACTTTCATAAATTGGCTTCCCATTTGCGCCAAATTCCCCCTTTCCTAGAATAAACTTGTATAAACTAGATTAATTTGAGAAATTGGTTTGGGACGTGATATTTTGGGAAATTCTTTTGCAAAAAAGCAGGGTTGGGTTTTTCAAAAATCTTTTGATTTCACTTGTTTACAGAATTAAATGTCGAGTTAACACAATTGTAAGTGCAGTTTTTTCTAACAAAGAAATCGTCATTCTTTACGTAACAACTAACAATTGGCGCTCGTTTAGCAACAAAAACAAAACCGCCGATAAGTTACGAACGCTATATAACTCGAGCTAGCTTGCAAATTGGAATTCTACATCGGCTTCCATAACTGGACAAGTTTAAATTACTACAAATCCAGTTATCCGCATCCTGTAGTTCGCACTGCGAAATTCTGGGATATTTTTCAGTTGTCCGCAGTGCGAACAAATGGGAAGATACACTTGGGGGATGCATATTTTCACTAGGTGCGAACTGCTGGGAATACCAATATTTTATTTCCCCATTCGTTCGCATTAATAATAATAATAATAATCTTTATTGTTTAAACCTAACATTACATTTCAATATTATTAATAAAAAAGAAACATGTGTTCAGGTTTGTGATAAGTTAACAGGGGGTGAGCCTCTGTCTCCCAAACTAGGCTTGCGCCTGTGACTCGGGAGCCAGTGATTCCTCCGATGTCTAAGCTCACAAGATGGACAAATAATAGCAGCAATTCAAATTAAGTACTTAAGTATAAGAAAAGGGAACAAAAAAAAGAAAAAAAAATATGATGACAAATGCTAAAAATATAAGCCAGCGAGCACCATAATAAATAAATAAAATTAATATGAATAAAATTAATCTAAATAGAGTATGTAAGTATATGTATGTATGTATATATGTATGTATTTATATGTAATCTGTATGTGTGTGAGCACTAGGGTGTGTGTGAGAGAGAGTGTGTGAATTTTAATCGTGATCAGTTTGCCTTAGAGAACTATAATGACAGTGCAGTGAGTGTCAGTTATTCTAGGCAGGACAATAAGCTTTCTGTTTCCTGATCGGCTTTCTGTTGTGGACAACTGGGACCAGCCCAAATATTGTAGGTTGAATGTAAAAATTTAATGTATCGTTTTTTAAATGTTTGGATGGTTGATACTCAACCACAAGAAAACTAGCTAAACTGATTGGGATAAAAATTTCTACACATAACCTGGATTAAAACATGGAAATCATGGTCTAAGGAGAGTTGAGAGTGAGGCCGCGGGTATTTTTACCCTACCCTACTTATACCTATTTTGTGATGATATACATTTTTGTAATATTAGCAAATGCTAAGATACCTACATATATTATTATCATAAATAGGCTACTTCAGTTTGTATCTTACTATCTTCTAGGTGTATTTTTTCTGAATTACTCAGAGCTTTAAGTCTTTTATTTATCAGTTTACCGATTGCCAGAACTTTCTAATTAAAGATTCACAGATCACTAAAGCAGATTCTTAAATAACTCAAATGGAAATGCCGTAAAATGCTGTCTAAAGCTGTCTAAATAAATTAAATTTACTCATCAGAATCTTGGCGTGTAATAACTTTCTTACCGCTAATGTGGTGTTTTCTCGTAAAAAATGTACTTACTCATTACAATTTACGTGTTTATTTGAGTCTCTTTCTCACGTTTAACCTGACTATTGAAAGTTTGCATTTGTAATTGAAAAATGCTGTATATTCTTGGAGATAAAGTATAAAATTAAGTGTATAGTATAACTAGTGGTCAATGACGTTTATAATCAAAGCATTTTTCACCGTGACGTGAGTCAGAGATATGTTTGACAGCACAGTGGTTTAGTTACAGGCATCGGAAATAGTCGGCCATTTGTAAAGGCGATGTCACGTAATAGGTTACAGGTAACTATTTGGCTTTAAAATGACAATAATGAAGCTGTAACTTGTAGGTGAATCATTACTGATTGAATCATCTAATTCCATCAGCAGGCAATGCTTTGATTATATTTTGCCGCAAAAAGACCGTTCAGTGCGAACTGCGACCTGTGGGTCGATCACGTAACTTTTCTTACGCGCGTCTGTAAGGTTTAAATGTCAATTTTATATGGAAAAATGACAGTTAGATTGTGATTTTACTGTCAGACGCGCGTACAATGCGTTACGTGATTGACCTACTGCTGTAGCTGCATGGTACAAATTAAAAATTACATTACCTATTACATTTGATAATCTTATTATTATCTATTATTTGATAATCTTATTATTATATATTTAGAATAGCGATTAAGACTCCATTTAAATATAGTCAATCTAGAGCAAAAGTTTCGGGTACAGTATGTACAGTCAGGGGTATTAATATACATACATAAATTAGGACATAAATATCTGTACACGCCTTTATGTCATTGACAAAAGAGTCTGTAGAGATATTTATGTCGTTATTTATGTACGTATATTAGTACCCCTGACTGTACTTAAATTATGTACAAATTGAACCTGAAACTTTTGTTCTTGAGTGTATTTAAATACTCATAATCATCTATTATTTAAATTTTATAGTCACGTGAAACTGCTTAGAAATTTTATCTGAAGTTAAGTATTACAATTTGAATAAATTTTAATAGTTACGTTTCTAATAGCTAAGTGTAATGATACTAATGATTTAGCGTTTTAGCCTCTCTTTTAGTCTAGTCTAGACAGGTCATTGTTTGCTACATTACAAGTCCGCTTTAAGTTAAAGTTAAAGAGTCACAGTCAAAGAGAGAGTAAAAGTCACAGTGGCTGCTTTTGTAAGAGTCGTTGTTGCTGTTACAGCCTTTAACAGCAACAACGACTCTTACAAAAGCAGCCACTGACTTTTTGAGTAGACATGCACTAATTATCAGGGAACCATACTTTCAAATTTTAATTAAACTACACTAAAAAGGCAATAACATAACCAGAATTTACATAAATGTGTATGCAGCACGGAATATAATATTATTACCTTTTCAATTTATATTTTTAAGAAAATAAGTGAAGGGTCCATTTTGTCATTCACATGATACCTACTACAAGTGGACCACTGTGGTTTCAATGACAGGAACGTGCGTGAGTTAATATACTTAAGGTAAACATTTGGGCGCTAATTGCGGGTTTAAAGTTTTAAACGCATTTCATTAACATAGCTGAAATGCAGCCATAAATGGAACGAATGTAAATAATTTAGGTACTTTAAAAACAAAGTTTAAACCGACTTCAAATCAGTAGGTCACCTAAATCGCTTCAAATTTGGAGAGTTCCGTAAATTTTTCCAAGATCCCATCATCAGATCCTGACCTGATGAGAACGGGACCACCTGGGAAGGATATACACTTTCAACAAAAAAAAGTTTCCAAATCGGTCCTGGCATCTTCCAGTAAGCGGGGAACATACCTACATAAAAAATAAGTTTGTCAAAATTTCATTTTTGGTACTTACAAGCTTTTATTGCCGACTGTACTTTTCTGCATACTCAACTACTCAACTCATTGAGACGATTCTATCGAGCCCAAACTCGATAGGGTTGTGTCGTTTTATTGCGGAGTTCCTATGGCCACCTTCCAGCTCCAGCATCAGATCAGCTCCATGTCATCATAATATTGCGTTTTTATGTAATATACATAGGGTCGTTTCGCCGGTTAGCGACCACTTAGCCGAGTTGCTCACTTTAGATTAGTAAATGTATACCTATTCAATGTACACACATAATAGATGGTATTCGTATAGGTTCTGAGTATAGTCAAGTTTTGAAACCTACAATAAAATATAGCACTTTCATCCATAGATTAGGAAAAAATATGGAAAAGGTTTCAAAATAGCGAATTCGCTGGATAGCGACCGCTTTAGTCGGTTTGCGACCACCTGTTAGCTAGTTGGCGACCACTCTTGCAAATAGTGTTTAAGTAGTTAATAAAACGATGCATCATCATCATCATCATATCAGTCGAAAGACGTCCATTGCTGGACAAAGGCCTCCCCCAAAGAGTGCCATAATGACCGGTTCTGCGCCACCCGCATCCATCGGATTCCTGCGATCGTTACCAGGCCATCAGTCAACTTGTGGGGGGCCTACCCAGGCCGCGCCTTCCGGTACGTGGTCGCCACTCGAGAACCTTTCCGCCTCAACGGCCATCGGTTCTACGTGCAATGTGCCCCGCCCACTGCCACTTAACTTTAGCGGCTTACGGCTATATCGATTACCTTGGTTATGCTGCGGATAGCCTCATTTCTGATGCGATCACGCAGAGAAACTCCGAGCATAGCCCTCTCTCCATTGCCCTTTGGGTGACTTTGAGCCTTCTTATGATGCTTCTATGATTTCTGAAGAGACCACGTTTCGGTGCCACACGTGATCACTGGCAACACGCACTGGTCAAAGACTCTCGTCTTCAGACACTGCGGAATATTAGACGAAAAGATGTGCCATAGCGTAGCTTCCCGAACGCTGCCCAGCCGAGTCGGATTCGACGATTGACCTCTTTCTCAAAGTTGGACCTACCTGACCTGACTGCCCTTATACTACTACAAATTGTTACTCTTCTAAATCTACTTTACATTTCTTATCAATGCAAAATATAATCGAAAACGGCGCGACATCTCGCTCACACCATAGTGCTATTATATATATTGCTATTACAGTCACACATGTCGTTCATATTAGGTATCTAAATGCCACCATTTTACAAGCTTTTATGTAACTTTTAGATTAAATTCTACTTACCTACACTAGCTTCTGCCCACGACTCCGTCCGTGTGTCTCGTTTATATCGTAGCTCCATACAAAATTTCAACCCCTATTTCAACCTTTTAGGGGATTATTTCGGGGATAAAAACTATCCTACGTCTTTTCCCGGGACTCAAACTATCTCCATACCAAATTTCATCAAAATCGGTCCATCGGTTTAAGCGTGAAGAGGTAACAGACAAGACACACTTTCGCATTTGTAATATAACCATATCATATAATCATATGAATTATTCATTTTATAATTATATATTATTATTATATTACATATACCTACTATAGACATAGCATGGATTGGCGCGGCTTAAATACCTACCGACACAATTGGCTTGCCAAGCTAAATATCGCGGGTGCCGCAAGAATCCATAAGGAAAGAAAAAGAAAAACGATGTGGTCGCTATCCGACTTCTTTGGTAATAATTTTTTTGGGTACGCGACCACCCCATTTTATTTAAATCTATTTTTATAATATGCCGAATTTCAACGAAATTATTACAATAGCTAAATCAATTAAGCAATCAACTAACTAATTTCAGCATAATAATAAAATTAAGTGACGTAACTAAAGTTTTCGCACCAACTGTCGCGTTATTTTTTTTACAGATTCACTGCACGTCAACACTTTTCGGAAGCAATGTGTGAAATGTGTGAATTGAGGTTATTTTTTCTTGCTTTGGATTAAGCTTTGGGTTTTAAAGTGTATTTATTCTTATTCTGACACTATTCAAGAATAGTTAATAACTAATTAGTTTTCTGTTGGGTTTGTAGAAATGTTAATATCTTTAATTGAAGCAGCCTAGCCCGTCAAGTGGTCGCCAACCGAAGGTGGTCGCGTTACCGGCGAAACGACCCTATGGATGCAAAATTTCATCTCAATCGGAAACCGGAAAGTGGTTCAAATTTAACTTGCAAAAGTTGATTACAGACAGACAGACAGACAACGTGAAAGTAAATAAAAACTTGTAAATAAAAGATTCCGATGAATTGAGAATTGTATTTAAAGCTACTGTATGAAAACCAAAAAAAAAACAATATGTGCTCGGGTTAACAAACTAAACATTCCAACAGAATTTGCGAATTTGCCAATAAATATGTACAACTATTTTATTTAATGAAAGTCTTATTTTATGGCTATTTAAGGGAGTTAGAACCAGGTAAAACATTAATACATTATGTTTATAATTTTGCACAAATAAGTTTATTACTGTGTATTACATAAGTGTAATAATAAAACAAGGTAAAAAACCACAAAAACATTGTCGTCATAGAGTATTAGTAAAGTGAAACAGGTAGAGTCAATTCATACGATAAATAAGGGACATAGATCATATGCTTTTGGATATTAGACTTAGGGAAGATGCATTTAGATTGAATTTAGAAACCACGTTTTTGAACAGTATAATTCCGTCAAATTCCATTTGGTTCCGTGCACCCTATTTTAGGTAGGTATAATCCCGTTGTACTTGACTGCGCTCCCACAATTGACGCACCTGATGCTTTTAATTTTATTTTTACAAAAAGCAACCTAATTTCAACTTTACAAAGGTTTAAAATGTAGAATAAGGGTTTGCAATTTGCCAATGATTTGGTTGATCAACTCAATACATTTCGTATAACCTAATTGTAGCGGTATCGACTCTATGAATTAAAGATGAGTACAAGATGTAATGTGCACGAATAAATTAATTACCTAGCATAGTTGGCACTTGATTAAATACGCAGTTGTTTTTCATCTCTAATGAAAAACAAGTCATTTACATATATAATAAACAACATCAAATAGCTCTATATTGCTTGTTTGAAAAATTTCCATTTGGCAGATATCCGACCCGAAGGATCAAAACAATCGCGTCCGAAGGACCATTATTAAGATATCGTAAATCACAAAAGTTTAGCATTGTTTTTCTGCATTCAGGTAAACCATAGGTAAACCGACAACAATGGAATAAATACCAAATCGATGACACGTTCGACGGGCCTTTAAAAGAAAAAGCATAGAAAAAAAGATAAAGCGCATACCTTCGGCACTAATCGTCTCCAAAACGAAAAAGAAACGGAACCAACGAAGCCTCCGATTCAAGGACCGACACAACACAAGAAAACTTGTTGTCACTGTTTCGAAACACCACTAGCACTCGTAAGACAAACCCAGGAACCACGTTGATAAATCACAAATCCTTGCTGATATCAAATAAGTTTCTGTTAAACTTGTTGATAAAACGGGTTTTCATTTACGTGAATATTTTACATGTCGCCGAGCGGTACACTACACCTGTATGTCGCTAACGCTCAGCGGTGACTGACTGCGGCGGGACAGGGACAGCGCGATGATGCGAGAGAGAGATACACGGTGACGTGGGAGGGACGGATCAAGAGCGCCCACTGGGCTGCTTTAATCAAAATACCTGGGAAATTATTTAGATTCACAAGCTCGTTACATCTGTTAACGATTGACTTCTATGCGAAATATGCAATAATGAGCTGTGATTACTAAAATAGCGGCTATAAATATCACTATTACATGATGGAATTTTGAGTAATCTGCGCAATTAATGTAAAAGAATTTGTTAATGAATACATGTTAGTCAACGTAAATTACTGACGTAATGGGGAATGGATGAAAATTTTAGAAGTGCCTGATTTTTTTTTGGTAATAGGAATAACCTTCCTTAACACCAGAAAAAAATTGCAGATTTTTTCAGGTCCGTCAACTATTTTTGAAAAATATAAACAGTTTCCTCACTTACGTTTTGGGTTTAGGACGGCGAATGAGAAACTCTCCTTGATTAGTCTCATATTACAAAATTTTTTTTGGATATCTGACCCTGACAATGACAAATATAGTTGCTGCAGCTGTCAATATCATTGCTAGTGTCAGTTTACCACGGATTTTTAAGATATGTTTTGTAATATGAGACGAATCAAGGAAAATGTCTCATTCGCCGTCCTAAACCCAAAACGTAAGTGAGGAAACTATTTATATTTTTCAAAAATAATTGACGCACCTGAAAAGTCTGCAACTTTTTTCTGCTGCTAAGGAAGGTTATTCCTATCACCAAAAAAAAATCAGGCATATATGAATACTTTTATTTATATAATCGTATGGCATACATTATTTGGCCTTTGAGTTTGTCACTTTTTAGTACCACCCAGGGGACACGTGCTGGGTTGTGGTAGGTAGCTCCTGCGGACGCAAGTGAGAGTTGTCCCCCCTTTGTCAAGTGAGTGGGCAACTCGACTGTTAGAGGTTATTTAGCCGCCCGAAGGCCTCTAACTCGGCTTAACGACTACTGTCATAGGCAGCATCCGGGATCAACTGCTTAGCGTGCCTTCCAAAGCACGGAAGCGCTCATTTATAGTAACCACTCAAACAGGCGGTCACCTATCCAATGACTGACCGCTGCCATCTTTGCTTTACCTGCGTTATCGTTTCCGATTCGCAGGCGCCGCAGGGCTATGAACGCTTCATGAATACTTAAAGCTGTTGAAAGATTTGTTTTACCAGACGTTAATAAGGTTTTATTAATTATAGTATAATTAATAATTTTAATTATATATTTACTTACAACATTTATTAGATTAGATTACGCAATTCAACATTTCTGAAGTAATATTTTGAAAAATTCGATAGTGAAAATCAATATTTTTGCATTCGGATAATGATCTTTCATCTGCCACACAGGAGTCGCAATGCTGGTACCGTCAAGTGCAAAAATTTGTATTGAATGAATCCTCTCATAAATATATCGAATCCATAATCAGCCGACAAAAGTGCCATAATGGGGCATATATTTTAGTACATAGTATGCACCCATATTTTTGCACTTAACTGCAGAAATGTAGTAGTTTTAAAAAATAAACTCTTTATCATACAAAATAAACATAGTAGACAATTAATAACAAGATAAGTTATGTACAAAGGCGAACTTATCCCTTTGAGGGATCTTTTCTAGTAATGTATAATATATCTTTGTCATCGACTGTAGAAGTAGACACGCCCTTTCAGACCCGGCCAATACAATTTGTGCGGGTTGGTTACATTTAATTGTCAAATCAAAAACATATTATGTCAGTATATACTTGAGTCGCTTAATTTCAAACCCGGGTAAATCCATATGTCAAATCATGCGATTTTGCTATTAAGAAAAGGTGATAAGGTAGATTTTTGCAGATAGGGTCGAATGGATTTACCCGAGTTTGAAGTTAAGCAACTCACTTGTTCTTCGTATCTTATTTTTCCGGTCTGAAAGGGCTAGGTTTGAATAAAAAACGTTTAAATTTTTTTTGTCCAGCACCACAGTCGAGGAGACCACAGTGCGCCCGTACCTCCTGTTACCTGGCACCGGCGCACACGGCCCCGTCTCCACTCTACAGCTACAGAATGCAACTTGCGACTATCTTAACTTATCTTATCTGCTGGACCACTTCATAGGTAGGCTTTTTTCATTTGCTGGCTTGCTAGTTAATTGGCTTGGCTGTTTAATTTACAGACAGGATTGGTGCTTGTAGAGTTTTTATTTGGTGCTTTTTACAGTTTATGAGAAATCTTTGAAGTTTGAACACTTCGTGCTTTGTTTAGAAATATGTTAGCGAAGGATGTTTAGAATAACACTTTTTTTAGTTCAAAATAGGTTAGAGCTCTTATTCATTCGTTGAGATAATCGAAAACGCTTTTAAAAAGAAATGTTTTTAAAGAGTGAAGTGATGGTCATCGAATAATTGTTCGGTAATTTGTGACTGCAAGTTTGTAAGCCGAATAGGTATAAGGAAAACGTAAAATAATAATAAAAAAGACATTTACATTTAGGGCTCGTTATTCCAGCTCCAAAATGCGTCATCTAAGCGATTAACAAATTTCCATACATATTGATAAGTTTTTCCACTTATTGAGATATCAGCCATATTGATAAGCAATGGTGCTAAAGGCTTTATGTTAACTCAGGTCAGGGCTGCGGGAGCAACAGGTAGCATGGTAACTTAAGTAGGGTTGTCACCGCTAAGAAAGTTATAATAGGTTACAATGTCAGGTTTTTTAATAAAGTACATAGAACTTCGTTCGCTTCGCTCGCTCGTTCCATGATTTGACAACTCCACCCTAAGTTGAAAAATCCACCATAAGTCAAAGGATCATGTTCATGCGTTTGGTCTAACTAATCAAACCGACCATAAGGCACTTGTCCCACCGCCGGCGAGTAACGAGTACTCTCATAGTAATTCTTACTCCCGCGAGTAAAAGCGAGTAAGAATTAAGTACTATGAGAGTACTCGCTACTCGCCGGCGGTGGGACAAGTGCCTAAAGATGGGTTTGGAACACTTTGGATGATTTTACAGTACAGATGTAGTGAATAATCATTTTCCATCGTATTTTCTCGGAAACGCTCGTATTTGTCATGCTACTTCAGTCAACCTCAGTACTTTCTGCACCGAAACTGACTGAAATAGCAAGACACGTTCGTATGTTTCCGTGAAAATACGATGGGAAATGATTATGCACTACATCTATAATTATAATAACCTTTCTCACAACGTACCTACAGATAAACATGTTAAGCGTATAAGTCGTTTGCATTTTCTAACGGACTTCAAAAAAAGGATGAGGTTCTCAATTCGGTTGTATTTTTATTATTTTTAATGTGTGTTATCCTCAGCACGCCTTCATTTATGAACAAATTTGTATATTTTTTAATATTCGCATTTGCTCTGTGGAAGCAGTTCATGTGATAGGTAAACTGGAAAGGAAGTGAGGCATGTCGGAGTACTGAATTGAAGTCGGTTAAAACTTTGTTTTTAAAGAAAATTATAATTACTTTTCGTGCTTGGGTTAGTAATGTCCATTATATAAACTTCTCAAAACACGCGGGCAATTAATTATTAAATTTTACACATGTGCAGGCAAGTTCACTCACGTTATTGCACATGAGCGAAAGTCATAAAATAATCACGTTTTTGCAATAGTAACCAGCTACGCTATTCACAACACAACTTGATTCACCTCACCAGCCATATTGATACCGGGATTCGTAATAACAACGCGTAATCGGAGGTCTGACTGACACTAGTTTAGCTGAAGCAAGTAGCTCAAGAAAATTAGCAGAAAAGTTTGGCAAAATTAATGGAGAACTTTTATCTATCAGGATATGTAGGGTATAGAGCAAAGTTAAATTTTATCTACTCTCCCCTCCCCTCCGGGGCGAGCTTCACCCCCCCGCGCCCTTGAAAGTGTCCCCGAGCGCGGTATTTTCCATTTTAAAAGAAAACCGTACACGTTAAATAAAAAGTGTTTAAAAACGAAATAACCCTTGATAAATTTACCATAAATTTATTGTATATACAAAAGCGATATCACTTATACATAGTTTTATCTATCCAAATATCATAAACCTTCCATGATGCGTTCAAGAACCGCACATTATGACCACCATAAAAATATACTGTTTTGTTAGAACAAATTTCTTATCTGTGTAAATGTTATTATTTCTAAATAATAACATCGATTTCGATAACATTATTTCATTCAAATTTCGAACGTCTCAAAAACAAAGAAATTTGATTTAACCTCTATTCTAATATCAGTCGAGATGACGTTTCGTTCGAAATGAATCGGCAGTAAATTAGAAAAAGTTTCGAACTATATCGTGTGTCATATCAAATAAAATACATTATATTATAAAGATCTTAACATTTTTTTTTCATAATTTTAAGATAAATCGTTTTGAAGTTGTTTAAGGAAATAGGCGAAAATTGACCATTTCCTCGCCAAACGGTAAATAAAAGAGTTCAGAAATAAATTAAATATACCTTTTTTTAAAAAGAGCATATTTTATTATTTACTTCAGTCATACAAATCTTGGCGATAAAGTGTGAAGTTTTTGAGAAAACTAAACATACAGCTGAAAAAATATAAATATAATTAAAAACGTTTGTCTTTGGCGGCAGATTGCAATGAAACTATTAGTGATATCGCTTTTGTATGTATGAAAGATTTATAGTAAATTTATCAAGGATTATTTAGTTATTGCACAATTTTTATTTATCGTGTATGGTTTTCTTTTAAAATGGAAAATTCCGCGCTCCGGTACATTTTCAAGGGCGCGGGGGTGAAGCTCGCCTCGGAGGGGAGGGGAGAGTAGATAAAATTTAAGTTTGCTCTATAATATAACCTACATATCCTGATAGATAAAAGCTCTCAATTAATTTTGCCAAATTTTCCATACATTTGAATCTAGTTTTCTTGAGCTACGTTATAGCCCTGGGCTTGTTATTCTTCACGCGCTTATGCGTCAAGATATATTTGTGGGTGAACGCTGAGGTGAGGCTAAAACAAGTTACAGACTAGCGGGGCTGGTTAAATAGTGAGGTGTTGCAAGGTGAAATAAGTTACGAATAGCATCTGGACTGAAAAATCGCCTCGATTGAACCAGGCAATACAAGCTTGAAGGTACCAAAAATGATATTTTTACAGAAAATTAATCATCATCATCATCATATCAGCCGAAAGACGTCCACTGCTGGACATAGGCCTCCCCCAAAGAGAAAAAAAACTTACTATGACAGAAACACCACATGCAGATACTTAAGGTATGCGAAGACTTCGCTCATCTCTGGTGGGTAATGTGGTATACACTCTATCATTATATGATGTGTTGTATACTCAAACCAATACTATTTCCTCAATCACCGGTTAGCTAGATCTCTATGATTCGATTGACGAGGTTTTTAAAAATAAACATGTCGTGTTGCACACTGCACACGTCACATACAAATTAAAACAAATAAACGTAGCACGTGTGAAAGTCACGTGTTGATAGAACTAGTAAATTACTAAACCAATCACAATTAAATCAATCTAGACACGCGGCAGCGTGTCAAGCCAAGTTCAAGCAAAGGAACTGGCTAGCCAGCGCCAAGTGTAATATTACACGAACGACATGGTGCCACTTTTGACTCTTATATAACATAAACATAAAACTACGTGTGTTTAATTATATCCATAAGTACATCTAGAAGCCCAAATTTCATGAAGCTAGCTTGAACGGCTATAAAGATATGAAGGTCAAAAAGTCGTAAATTTTAGCACTGACTGACTGACATATAGTACCTAAACCTAACCTACTTCCAGATGACCTAGAAGGATGACATTTTGAATCCAGCTCGGTAATTATGTGTAAGCGTAGGAAAAAATCTAAAAATAAAAAAAAGTTAAAAAATAGGGTCCCCATACATTTTTTTTTAAATTGTAGCGTTGGAACCGTTACAAGCAGATATTTGAAACTATCCCAATATATGTATTATTATATTTGCTATATAACAGAAATATAAAAATAAAGTTAAGTCAAAAAATAAGTGGTGTCCCCATACAAAAAAACTTGTAATACGCGCTAAACAACCGGCCAACGGTGTGTCGTCGGCGGCGCGCGGCACCACATAATTATTTAATTATACACAGAACAGAAGTTAATCTCAATACCTGCCTAGTTTTCTTTTCAAAAAGTAATGATATCCCACCAAAAACATAAATGTAAAAAAAGGAGAGCCAAGTTCAATACAAAAAATATGCTTGGCTGTGGGCTTCGCCGCAAAAAGAATGGAGATCTAAATGAGTGCCAAGTTCTATGCAAAATCCAAATATGTATTTATAGGAACAAAATAACATTATGAACAAGTATTAAACTCTATGTCTTTGCTTTATTGGATACCTAGATAACAATTACTTTTATTTAAAAATGTGAGATCCTAAAGTAGGTTAGATTTGACTTGGCCAGTTTTTATCAGAATTAAAAATATATGTATATGTTGAATAACTTTATAAAATGACTGATGTAATGAAAACTGGCCAAGTCAAATCCAACCTACTTTAGGATCTCACATTTTTAAATAACAGCAATTGTTATCTAGGTATCCAATAAAGCAAAGACATAGAGTTTAATACTTGTTCATAATGTTATATATTGTTCCTATAAACTTGGCACTCATTTAGATCACCATTCTTTTTGCGGCTAAGCCCACAGCCAAGCATATTTTTTGTATTGAACTTGGCTCTCCTTTTTTACATTTATGTTTTTGGTGGGATACTGCTTTACTTTAATAGACTATTAATCTGTCTGGGTAACGGTCATCATCATCATATCAGCCGAAAGACGTCCACTGCTGGACATATGCCTCCCCCAAAGAGTGCCAAAATGACTGGTCCTGCGCCACCCGCATCCAGCGGACTCCCGCGACCTTTACCAGGTCATCAGTCCACCTTGTGGGGGCTACCCACGCCGCGCATTCCGGTACAGTCAAGGTCACCAATATGTATATACCCAAAGTTGCAAAAATATGTATACAGCAACCTTACTTAGGTAGTAATAAGGTCTGTATAAGTACATATTTCTGTAAGTTTGTGGTGTATACATATTGGTGACCTTGACTGTACGTGGCTGCCACTCGAGAACCTTTCCGCCCCAACGGCCATCTGTTCTACGTGCAATGTGCCCTGCCCACTGCCACTTAAGTTTAGCGATTCGGAGGGCTATATCGGTTACCTTGGGTGGCCTCATTTCTGAGGTTAAAAAACCTATTGGAAAAATAAGCTGCTGAAAAATAGGTAAATAAACTGGGAAAATATACGAATGGTTTTACAAATGCTTTCGGAAAAGGAAGCTAACGAGAAAAAACAAAGTGCTAAAATTTGCATTAATCGCCACTTACAGGAAAAAACGATTTTCGGAAAATACAGTAGGTATACACCGTATACCTACTGTATTTTTATTTAGTGGCGACAAAGATAATTATATTGGTGGCGATTTATGCCAATCGCAAATGGTATACCTACACTCTCCACTAGAGTTGTTGGAAGATATCTATCACATATATAAAATTGGACCGTTACTTATAGAGTGACAGACAACGCACAGCCTAAACCGCTAAAGATACAAGCATGAAATGTGGAACACATATTCTTCAAGTGACGTAGAGGCGCACTAAGGAAGGATTTTTTTTTCTTTGAAGGATTGCTTTACGGTCAGAAATTAAAATAGGTTTCCTTCAAGCATTATCGGGTATTCCTGCTTTAAAGGGGTGAAATGGAGGGTGAATGTTTATAAGTATGAAAGTTTAGTTATTTTTGGACTTGGAAGATGTCCACTATTTTGATTATAAAGTTATAATGACATCTAAGTAATTTTCATTAATCAAGCATCTTGATCTCAGAGGAGTGAAATCAGAGGATAATACCACGAAATTATTTGGAGTTTGCTCATCAACACTAAGCTGAAACTACTGAACCAAGAGTCTTGAAATGTGTAAGGTAGGTTACTTATTCAAGGTAGGCAAGCAATTAGTAAGGGTTTTACAAAATTCAACCCTGTTGAAACGGTTTGTTAAGGATGGTTTGCTGATATTATAATTGGACTTTTTGGTTATATTAGAAATTCTACATTAAATGTTTTTATCTACGCACGTATATCATTAGTGTTCTAAAATGCGTTCAGAAACCTTCGGAAATGACCAGCATTATTACAATCAATTTTACTATGACAACTTTCTTGTCTGTGATAGTAGGTAAAATCTGTACTGTAATGTTATTACAGTACAGATTTTTGTATCGTTATGAGTTTAAATTTGGAACAGCTGTCAAAACTCAAGTGGGTCTCTATTTTAGTATCTATAGATAATAAAATTAATAAAACAGTTGATACAAAACGTCAATTCATTATCTTTTTTAAATAGAAACCTCACGACATTTGATCACGAGTGGCATGAGAATAGGGACTTCATGCGTTTTCTCTATGATTTAAAAAAAACATTCCTCTTGACGCAGGATCGAATTGCCGCCATTCTCCGACGCGCACGTCCTTGCCTTAGAATAATAACGCATAGAAGGATAGTTTCATACGGCCGACGCGCCAAGCGTGAGGCATAAAATGGATTCATGTAGTTGTGATCAACTCGTATTCACACGCGCCAATTTTGTTCCACCGATCGGCATAGTGGGCCATTTATGGCCGAGTTTTAGTGGCCTCACCGTTGCGCGTGAACTGCGTTTCTTAGACGTTATTATTCTAAGGTCCTTGCAGACTCCGAGAGCGATATAAATTATAAACACTCCGCCGCGTTTATCGTAAAAACAGCCAATATTGCAACAAATGTTGTGGGGCGTAGGCGCGTTCCTCGTAAATTTAACGGTCCACGTATACCTACCCAAGTTAAGAGAGATGAGATCAGTTAAAGTTTAATTGAATTCACCTGAACGGTGGTTTTGAGCTGGCCAAATGTCCCATCATTGGATTCCAAAAGACACCACACACCTGAAAAGCAACAAGAACGTGTAACTCAATGAGTGGATGTTTTCTATGTATTTAAGTATTTATTTATCTATATAAATGTATGTATACCTACCCAGTGGCGTAGGGTGGGATTACGCCGCCCGGAAGTTCACCGCCCCATCCTGCTAGCGTTATTCCCGGTTGTGCCCCTAAAGGAGCCCGGGGTCCGCTTTGACACTTAATCCCAAGATTTGGCATAGGCACTAGTTTTACAAAAGCGACTGTCAGGACCTTCCAACCCAGAGGGAAAACTAGACTTTATTGAGATTAGACCGGTTTCCTCACGAAGTTTTCCTTCACCGAAAAGCTGACGGTAAATATTCCGGTAAAAACTCATTGGTACAGTCGCCATCGCATACATCCTCATCTGAACATGCACCCTAATGCCTTGAAAATAGAGTTGTGTTCAGATGTTTGTGAGTTGCTTGTTTGCTCGGATGTATGTGATGGCGACTGTACGAGCCGGGATTCGAACCCATGACCGCCACTTGACAGCCGCATGCCTGAACCACTAGGCTACCGTAGTTTTTTAGGGTTCCGTAGCCAAATGGCAAAAAACGGAACCCTTATAGATTCGTCATGTCTGTCTGTCTGTCTGCCTGTCTGTCTGTCCGTATGTCACAGCCACATTTTTCCGAAACTATAAGAGCAATACTGTTGAAACTTGGTAAGTAGATGTATTCTGTAAACCGCATTAAGATTTTCACACAAAAATAGAAAATAAACAATATATTTTGGGGTTCCCCATACTAAGAACTGAAACCCAAATTTTTTTTTTATCAAATCCGTACGTATGGGGAACCCCAAAATGTATTGTTGGATATGTCTTATGTATGGTCTTCAAAAATGATATTGAGGTTTTTAATATAATTTCTTTCTAAACTGAATAGTTTGCGCGAGAGACACTTCCAAAGTGGTAAAATGTGTGTAAAATGTGTAGTTACAGGGGGGGGGGGGGGGGGGCTGTAACTTCTAAAATAAGAGAATGATAAAACTAAAAAAAATATATGATGTACATTACCATACAAACTTCCAACGAAAATTGGTTTGAACGAGATCTAGTAAGTAGTTTTTTTTTAATACGTCATAAATCGTAAAAAGCAATTTATTTAACGGAACCCTTCATGTGCGAGTCCGACTCGCACTTGGCCGCTTTTTTTATTAGTAAAATAATGACAGGTAGTGGGTTTTTTTCCGGTCTACCCTCCTCCACATTTTTTAGTGACTTTTGTAGGGTAGTGAAATATTTTGCACCTATATCTTCGTTGACAACTTGCTGGGACAGTCATCCTCATCTGGGACCATGACCGGTGCAACCCGTGTAGAAACGCTAGAAATTAAAGGTTCATAAATATCGCGTTAGATTCACACGGGAATCAATACAAAAATAACACATAAACAACACATAATATGTATATGTAAAAAATTACAATTAATAAGCTGGCCTTAAAACAACTATTACGTTGTCATTGTCACATTTAAATACTGAACTATAAAAATAGGTTACTCTAAATTACCTATTGTATTGAAGTCAATTGAATAAAAGCAGGGAACGGACACTGCGCAGTGACATCCGTGATAGCAGCCATGCGCAGTCGCGCAGTTGGACAAACATTAGTTTATATATGTATTACTGTTTATAAAAATCGTGGCAGTTCTATTACCAAGCAATTCAGTGTCCTTATCAACACTCAGTGATATCTTTAGATAAAACTATCTCAAGTACATAGCAGTTTTCACTAGAGTTGAGGAGGCTGTGTGAATTGTTTTCATTTAAATAAATACTAGTTGTTAGGAATATTGTTATTGGTACCGGACGTAGTGCTGGCTGAATATCTTATTACGCGTAAGTCATATTGTTTAATGGTCTATTTAAATAAGTTGTTCTATTCTCATTCATGGTAGTTACGAACATCCGGCAAGAGATACAGACTGGTTTAGTAATGTATTTTTTAGATCAGCTTGCCAATAATAACTAGTTTTAACAATAAAGTGTGTATTTTTTAAATATAATCATAGGCCAGTGTCAGGATTGCAATTGGCCTGCGTATGTAATTGATAGAAAAAAAAGTGTTGTTAAAAGTCATCTTCAAAATGTTTAACCCGTTTAAGGCCCACGTCGACCAAAATATGAGTCATGGCTCTACGAGCAATTTCCGCTACATAGCGGAATACTGCGACACGCTACGGCCGGCGTAGCACACGTAACACTAATAGATGCACTAATAGGAAAAAAGTAACTTGTAGGTATATCCTAGTTTTCTAGTGTCACACCCACTCGGACAGGACAACCGTGCAATATTATAGTTTTCATCATACAGAAGGACAATGGCCGAAATTGTTCCCGCGGGAATATTGGTATTTTACAGCTCCCATGCAAGGGCGTAATGAGCCTGTGTGTGATCTGATTGGTTTAAACAAATCTAGATGGCCGCGCGCTATAAGAATTCTGCTCTGTGATTGGTAGAAAAAAAACTAGTAGGCCATGCGCTGCAAGAATACTGCTCTGTGATTGGTTGAAATATTGAAGCTGCGCGCTCCATTCGCACTGATCTGGAAGTGAAGTTGTCAACTTCGTAAATGTTTGATTGGTGCGCTTATATGAAACATGGATTTTTCTGTCTTTTATTGTTATTTATTTCCTCGCAAATGTGATGAAAAACATTGTGTATAACACGGGCGTCAGAATATTGCAATCTGATAGACTCTTGTTTGCAATATTCCACTTACGCCCCTCGTTAAACAATGTACAGTCGCCATCACATACATCGGTACACTATAGGTGTTCAAAAATATCGGCACATACACTAATGCCTTGAAAATAGAGGTGTGTTCCGATTCCGATGTTTGTGAGCTGGTTGTTTGCTCCGATGTATGTGATGGCGACTGTACTAGGTGGTGTTTTTTTGACCTAAAAAGGAATGAAATGAGTATTCCTAGATAACTTATCTACACGAACGAAGTCCCGGGCAAGAACTAGTTATGTACGAGTATAACGCGAAAATAGGTAGGTAGGTACAGGAAATGTAAAACCGTAAACAATGTTTAAGTAATTAATGCAATGTCGCATCGCATAATAAAGAAGGAAATGTAGGTGTATCGCCACCAGTAACTAGTTCACGACCTTATGGCCGTGTTTATGGTCGAGCGGGGCTATTGGCGGCGCGGGACCCGCGTCGGAACGCGCGCAAACACAATATGGAGTCGATTTGCTTAGCACATTCAGTGTCAACTATTTCGTACGATTGAAGCCGATAACATGGGAAACACCGTTTGTAGAGGAAAACTATGTACTCATCATCCTCGTTATTTTTTTTGCCCTGAAGGAGCCCAGGGTCCGCTTTCGCACCTAATCCCAAGATTTGGCATAGGCACTAGTTTTACGAAAGCGACAACCACCTGACCTTCCAACACCGACACCCAGAGAGAAAACTAGACCGTATTGGGATTAGACCGGTTTCCTCTAGGGCTTCCAAATACCGGACCTTTCGTGATCCCAGTATTGAAACGGGATTGGTCTTCAACAATCCCGGGATCCCGGGATTGGAAGGTACAAAAAAAAGTTTCATTTAAAATTTCGTTTTCAAAGAAGTCTTTTAGTTTCTTTGCACATTTAGTTGACAATCTATTCATCAAAACGATTATAACAGGATTAGTGATGTCGCTGAACCCTAATTTGACAAATGAAAATATATGCAAGTTTTTTTCTGTGCATATTCAGTCTCCCACTGCTGTGCAAAGGTTCTTACCGTGGTTTCCATGGGTCCCTACTATGTGTTTTTTTCTGCCCAATCGGTGAGGAATGCCTCCAGACCGTACCGCCGTCTTTGTCTAGGTCGGGTCCGTCTGCGTCGCCCGTTATACCCACTATATATTAGCCCACTTGTATGGATGCATCCGGCAGACGTGGCTGGCCCAGTCCCACTTGAGCCTGGCAGTTTTTGCACCCACGTCAGCTATGTTAGTTTTGGAGTCCAGTGTAGTTTTGGTCCCGAACCGATCCATTCTTTTAACACCTAAAATACCGCGCACCATCGCGCGTTGGCAAACCTTCAATATGGACTTCAGACTCTCTCTGAGCAACCATGTTTGCGCATCGTAGGTTAGGACAGGCAAAATACACATGTCGACGAGTTTCCGCTTCAGTGACACATGAAGTTTGCCCTTTATTAGCTCCTTCATGGACCAGTAGCTCTTCCAGGCGTTCTCGACTCGGCTCTTAACTGCCTTGTCTTACGTGTTGCTGAAATAGACTAGCTGGTCCAAGAAAATATACTCGCTGAGATATGCCCGTCTACCTCGATCCTATGTTTTGTGCTGGTTAGGGATCACTTGAGTTTGCCAGAATACGAAAAAAACATTGGTAAATATTTAACAAAAAAAATTATTTAAGATCTGTGTCGATAACTATGTTTCATCGTATGTACTATGAACCAAAAACATAGTGCCGTCATAAGGGTTTTCGAAATCGGTGTTAATCGATGACTTGTTTTTTGTTGAAAAAAGTAACACTGGTACCATGTTTTGCAAATCAACGGTCGAGATTCAAATTAAAAATTCAATTCAATTATTTCATGGGCTTACATGACATAGTATTTTTTTTTGAAGCCTATATAGTGTCCCACTGCTGGGCAAAGGCCTCCCTCCCCTTCTGACTTCCACTCGTCCCGATTCCGAGAAATATCCGGCCAATCGCTGCGAAACACGTCCAGGTCGTCCCGCCATCTCCTTCTCGGCCACGCCGTCGCCTCCCACCATGCGGCACCCACTCCGTAGCTAATTTAGCCCACCTCTGCGGGTGCATGCGGCAAACGTGGCCCCGCCCATTCCCATTTCAGCTTGGCGGTCTTGGCGCCAACGTCAGCAATGCAAGTTTTTGAGCGTAGCGTAGAGTTTCGGACCCGATCGATCCGTTTGACTCCCAGCATGCTACGCTCCATAGCTCGTTGGCAAACCTTCAATCTGGTCTTTTGTGCCTCAGTGAGTGACCATGTTTGGGCACCGTAGGTTAGGACAGGCAGAATACACATATCGACGAGTCTTCGCTTCAGGGTTAAAGGAAGGTCTCCCTTGAGTAGCTCTTTTAAAGACCAATAGCTTTTCCAGGCGTTTTGGATCCATCTTTCGACTTCCTTATCCTGCCTATGGCTGAAGGAAATTAATTGGTCTAGATATGTGTACTCGTCGACATAATGTATTAACTGCCCTTCGCCGCCTGCCCGGCCTCCTGCGGCACTGCGGGGCCGAGTTGGCATCGTTCTCGCGCGACCGCTCTGCTGCCTCCTTCTGCGCCAGGACTGTGACGCTGAAGGTGGCCACTGCCGCCCACGCCCACTGCCGCCCACGCCCACTTCCGCCCACGCATTAACTGCCCGTCTACCTCAACCCTACGTTTCGTGTCATTGTTCATTAACTGGGTCTTGGATCTATTCATTACGAGACCAGCTTGAAGGCTTGCTGAGCTTAGGTCTTGCAGCATTGCTTGGAGTTCCTGGGCTGTTGAGGAGAACAATACAATGTCATCGGCAAAACGCAGATTTGTTAATCTTCTATCGCCGATGACTATGCCTTTATTTTCTAAGCGGACCGCCAAGTTTTGAAATATTTGTTCTAGGGTGCTTGTGAATAGTTTAGGAGATAGCGGGTTTCCCTGTTTTACGCCTCTTTCGATTTTGAACGGTTGACCTGAATATTGTAGTCTTATGTCTGCTGTACTATTGTCATAGATGGAATTGAGTAGGTCTATATACGTGGATTCGATGTTTTGATGACTGAGTGCGGTAAATATGGAACTGTATGTGATGCTGTCAAAGGCTTTTGTATAATCCACGAAGGCTAGATATAGGGTTATATTGTATTCGTGGCATTTTTCTATTATTTGGTTAAGAGTATGTAAGTGGTCAGTTGTCGAGAAGCCGGGACGAAATCCGGCTTGCTCGGGGGGTTGATGCTTATCTAGTTGTCCAGCAATACGACGCTCTATTACTTTGATGAACGCCTTATATAGATGCGAGACTAGACTAATTGGCCGATAGTTATTAATGTCACACTTGTTTCCCTTTTTGTGAAGGAGTATTATATTTGCATGGGTCATTTATTTTGGGATTTTTCCTGTTTGCGATATACCTACTATTGAATAAATTGGTTATATGGGCTAGTAAAACGGGTTGTCCAAGAGTTAAGCATTCTGTACTGAGTCCATCTCCTCCAGGACTTTTTCCAAACTTCATGGTACGAAGAGCTTGTTTTACTTCGTGGCCTGTGATTGGTGCGATGGACTCAGTGCAGACATATTGCTTGGCGGTGGCGGGTTTTTGCGGATCTGCATAGAGGTTTTTGTAGTATTTTGTACAAATGTCTAATATTTTGTCACGACTATGTTGTTTGTTACCGTGTTCGTCGGTCAGGCTATTTATCCACTGTTTCTTCCCTTTATGGATCCCTGGTCGTGCAGCTTTTAGTGAAGTATTTTTATTGAAAGATGACATAGTATATAAATATTAAATATTACACCTTATTATGTAGTTGAGATTATAAAATATCTAAAACATCAAAAATTTACTTACTCAATATTGAACTCAATAGGCACATTATGGTTTTGTTGACCGTTTTTCTGCTTGCTGGTTACATCTGCCGTACTTTGGAAAGCACGTCTAGCTGTTGACTTACAGAGACAATTGCAAAAGGGAAAAGTCTATCTAGATATTCTAGATACATGCACATAAGCGACTTTTAACTCCGTGGCGCAGCCAAAATTATTAGTTTTGATGGATGATATTAAGCTGAATTAGCATATTTTGCTACTTTTTAAGAATACCGGGATCCCGGTATTGTAGTTGTAAATCCCGGGATTGAAAAAGGTCCTAAAAAAGGTGGGATCCCGGGATCGCGGGATTGGAAGCCCTAGTTTCCTCACGATGTTTCTCAGGAAAGCGAAGAACTAGATGTCAAAAATGGGGTTCGATTCGGAATATATGAATGAGTACCGTATAAAACCTCCCAACTATAGGTAGTCCAAATCACATAACTATGGCCCAATTGAACTCGATGTTACACGATTAGTTAGTCTACTTTGGAACATCTAGTTGTTCTTCTGGACTATAGAGGGAGGTTTTACGGTATTGAGATTAGATTGAAATCGTATCAATTGCGGCGAACTCGCGTATATAACAAGACGTGTAAGTAAAGCACGACGCGACACTTACAAGTAGGTTGAATTAGAATTAAATTGGTTTCGTTTCAAGTTTTCGTAGGCACATATTTGTCGTCTAGAGCACAATTGACGACAACAACTAATATTGAATACAAGGACATGGTTTGCAAGGCCCACATGTTGTAGGACTCTGGTATGTATGGACTTTGAAGTCTCACGTACGCTCTCTACATATATTTTTTTAAAATATAACTTTTCCCGTGAAATTTAGGTAATATTTTGGATGGTGATAGACGAGAGAATTTCGCTGAGCCGTCAGTCATCCGAGACCACGGCTGGTGCAACCCGCGTCAAAAAGTAAGATGTACCTAATCTCCACTTATAATAAATCTCTAAATTAAAAAAAGAATCAGCCAGTTTGAAACTAAGCTTTGCGCGGTTCGAATGTTCTCAGCATCCCATGAACGGAAAAATATGAAACATTTTATATAGGTACATTATTATTCTAGCTGCAACTTAGGATAGTTTTTATCCGACTGCGACAGTTAATTAATTTTCCGAAATATACGACTTCATTTAATTTTTCATTTATTTTTATTGAAATCAAACGCTGCTCCAACTGTCAGCTATAAGAACCGTCAAATTCTCGTCAAAATGGCGGAATTGCTTTGCCTTTCACTTATTAATAATTTAAATCCCGTCTACGATAGACCTTTACGAGACAAATGCTAAAATATAAACCATAAAAAAATATTCGATTCTGATATGAGAACTTATATGCGCAAATGTCGTTTTATGTAGTAATTTCAATAAATGAAATCAACAAATTTGAACAATATAATTAACACGAATTTGTTTTTTTTGAATGACAATGGCACGCGCTCGGCGCATTCAGCCAAAGTACCTGCGGCGCTACCACGAAAACCGATTCTCAATGTTCATATATTTGCATCTATCACTCGAGTATGGTTAGTGCGATAGAGATAGAGATACCCGAATATTTTCGAATTCCGAAGTTCGTGGTTATAGCTCAGGAATCGAAAATATGGTAAATAATCATAATGTATTTTCTCGAAAAAGAATTTAAAATAAATATAGTCAAATGGAGAAAAAAACAAAGCAAGAGGTTATATAGGTAATGATTAAGTTATAAGAGTCCAAAGTTTTAAGAGGGGGTATGTTCTGTCCCTTTTCCGCAAAACGCACCTTCATATGAAACGATTGTTTTTTACTATGACGCTCGAGTATATTGACGTCACAGTCCCTCATCGTTTTCTCACTCTAACAAGCGACATTAAAACGGATGTAGCTTCATAATTTTTTGAGATATTTGAATGGGAGTTTCATTATCTTCTATCTATTTATACATAATAAATGCCTATGTCCTGACTGACTTATTCACTCAATCACTCACTCACTCACTCATCAACTCACAGCCGAAACTACTAATCTTAGAGAGTTGATTTTTGCACAGTATGTTGCTTTTATAACGTGGGCTAGGGATAAAAAGGGATTTTTGAAAATTCTACCCCTAAGGGGGTAAAATGGGGGTGCAAAGTTTGTATGGGAGAACCTTTTTTTTTTGAGCTATAGACTTAAACTTTGTAGAAAAATTAGTTATTAGAATACAAATGAAACACTTTCAGCGTTTTGGAAAATTCCACCCCTACGGGGGTAAAATAGGGGTGCAAGGTTTGTATGGGGGAAACATTTTTTTTTTAAATAGAGACTTAAAACTTTGTAGAAAGATCAGTCATTAGAATACAAATAAAGAACTTTCAGGGTTTTAGAAAATTCTACCCCTAAAGGGGTAAAATAGAGTGCAAAGTTTGTATGGGAAAAACTACTTTTTTTTAAATAGAGACTTAAAACTTTGTAGAGAAATTATTCATTAGAATACAAATAAAGTACCTAGATTCAGTGTTTTAAAAAAATCTACCCCTAAGGGGGTAAAATAGGGGTACAAATTTTGTATGGGGGAAACAATATTTTTTTTAAATAGAGACTTCAAACTTTGTAGAAAGATTAGTCATCAGAATACAAATTAAGTACTTTCAGCGTTTTAGAAAATTCTACCCCTAAAAATAGGGGGCTAAAATAGGGGTGCAAAGTTTGTATGTGGGAAACTATTTTTTTTAGCTAGAGTCCTAAAACTTTGTAGAAAGATTATTTAAATACAAAGAAAGTACTTTCAGCGTTTTGGAAAATTTCACCCCTAAGGGGGTAAAATAGGGTGCAAAGTTTGTATGGGAAAAACATATTTTTTTTAATAGAGACTTAAAATTTTGACGAAAAATTACTTATTAGAACATGAAAAATACTACATTCGGCGTTTTACAAAATGCATTCCCTAAGGGGGTTAAAAAAGGGTGCAAGGTTTGTATGGGGAACACTTTTTCTGAGCTAGACACTTAAAACTTTGTAGAAAGATTACTTATAAAAATACAAAAAAAAAAGACTTTCAGCGTTTTGAAAAAATCTATCCCTAAGGGGTCCAAAGTTTTTATCAGGGAAAGTTTATGTTTTTGAGTTAGAGACTTGAAACTTTGTAGAAAGATTACTTATTAAAATACAAAAAAAGAACACAAATCGTTTTAGAAAATTCCACCCCTAATAGGGTTAAAAAGGAGAGCAAGCTTTGCATGGGCAACACTTTTTTTGAGTTAGACTTAAAACTTTGCAAAAAGATTACTTATTAGAATACTAAAAAAGAACTTTCAGCGTTTTAGAAAACTCCATCCCTAAGGGGATCCTTAAGATCCTTAAGAAGGGTAGCCAGTGTTGTGTGGGAAAAACTTTTTTTTTTACTAGACTTAAAACTATTCAAAATGTTACTTATTAAAATTAATAATAAAGTACTTTCAGAGTTTTAGAAAATTCCACCCCTAAGGGGGTTAAGAAAGCTTTGTATGGGCAACACTTTTTTTGAGCTAGAGACTTAAAAGTTTACGAAAAAAGTTCTTTCAGCGATTAGAAAAATTCAACCTCTAAGGGGGTTTAAAAGGGGGTTCAAATTTTAAATGGCGAGCAATAAAATTTTAAAGTGTGAGTAAGAGATTTTTAACTTCGGTCTTATTCTGTACGTTAAAAGACTACAAAACTGATTTCAGAGTTTTTCCAAATTCATCCCCTAAGAGTGTTAAAATTGGTTCAAAGTTTGAGTATTTCAAGGCATTTTTAAAGTATGAGATTTTTAACTTTGGTTTTAGACTGTTTGTTCACAAACTAGAAAATGAACATCAACTTTTTTTTTAATTATCCCCTAAAAGAGGGTTCAAATTTTGTATTGAGAGAAATCATTTTCTAAGACGATAAAAAGTTCTACGCGGACGAAGTCGCGGGCAACAGCTAGTGGTAAATAAATATCGCGTTTGCCCCGTGAAAAGTTATATTTTAAACACATGTTACCTATATAGTGGATGTGACTTACGCTTAGCCTCAACTCGTGGATTTGGTCATTCATTTGGCAACAGTATCACTTCGAGAACTGTTCTAGTCGTTATCGAATTATGGAGATGCATTTCTTTAACAAAGTAGCGGCGCAGCCGGAAGGTAATGTTCCATTAATGAAGTTAATAATATAATAATATTTTCTATGTATTTAAGTATTTATTTCTCTATATAAGTATCTATATCGTCGTCTAGTAGGTACTCATAGTACAAGCTTTGCTTAGTTTGGGACTAGGTTGATTTGTGTAAGATTGTCCGCAAATATTTATTTATTATTTATTTATTTAATACTCAAATAACTAAACTGATTTGACACCATATTGACACATACATGCTATGCGAACTTAGAACTTAATGCAAATCCAGTTTCTTATTGAAAATAGTGTCACCTACTTGATAGGTGGCGAACTCTCTGAAGCTCTAGCGATTGCTAGGGTAGGCTGTCAAGGTTTTTCAAAATTCGCCGTATTGTCATATCATAAGACGTCAGTAGCCTAGACGGCGGTATTTGGAGTCGATGAGCCGGGGTTCAAACCCTGTGACCGACGCACTTTTTGTATGTTTTGTACATTCAAAGAAAAGTTTTAAGTATCGCAGAAGAGATGGCGCCTGTATACGCAAGCATTAAATGCCTTCTCAATTTGGTCGAGTTGCCTGTCTATCTCAGTATGTATATTGTAGTCTTTGGACACATATTGTTCAGTTTTAACACCGGTAATTTTTTGTAGCAAACCATACGCAATATTTAAAAAACAATTCAAAAAGGTTTATAAGGTTCCCTGATACCATTTTGGGATCGGCATTCATTGTGCGCCTGAACGGGCATATATTAGTCGCGGTCGCGGGCACATATAAACGCGCATCGCATGGAAAACGAGATTTATCGCCAGTGACAAATCTAGCGTATGTGAATATAGCCGCCAGTGTGAATATCACCTTACACAGTCAGAGTTATTACAATATTCACAAGGGATGTCCTACATTTTTGTGCTTCAATATGCATCAATGTTCAGCGGTAGGACGATCCGAGATTCGAACCCACGAATAGATTATAATAATAAAATTCGCTTTAGATTATTTTTGTCTTAAAGGGCCTCTGCGCTGTTGGCTTCGGCCCCACGAATGCCTTCCAAAAGCCCGGGACCCCATGGTCCCGTGATATGGCACAGACATACTTAATAAAAGTATAATTAAAGACATACTTAATAAAAGCATAATTAATAAAAGTATGTATGTACGAAATATCATTTGATATTTAGCAGTTACTTTTAGGCGAAAGAAACATCATCAGGAAACCGGTGTAGGTAATCTAAACAAGATCTAGTTCTCCCACTGGGCTGAAACATCGGATGGCAGTCGATTTTGTAAAACTAGAACCTACGCCAGGTGTCAAGGTGTCGGGCCCCAGAGCTATAACCACGAACTTCGAATCTCGAACTTCGTATATCTCCCTCTCTATCGCACTTATGGTTTATGGTACTCGAGCGACAGAGACGGAGACATACGAAGTTCGAGATTCGAAGTTCGTGGTAGCGCCGCAGGTTCCTTAAATAAGTACCTAAAGCCGGGTCCGATGCGTCGTGTTTTCGGTGTTTGCAAACATCTAAGATGTTTTCCGTCAGTTTCGGCAAACAAATAGGGTACCTATTGTTTTATTTGGCAAAACATTTTTGACGTTTAAAAACCACGAAAACATGGCGCAGCGGACGCGGCTTAAAGCCTGCAACACACTGGCGCGGCCTGCGGTGGCGGACCATAGTAAATTTGACAGCTAATGTCAAGTTTTCTATGGTCCGCCACCGCAGGCCGCGCCAGTGTGATGCAGGCTTAAGTGTACCTAAGTAGTGTTTTATTTCCTTTATGGTACCTACAACCGACGAATACTATAGGAGGATCATGATATTCATGATACATCAATATTCACGTGATACCGCTTCAATAAGCAAAACGCGAGATAATAATTGTGTAATGTCATGTAAAGTGTCAACCTTGGTGTCAACCATAAAGACGTGACATATTAACAAAAACGTTTTACTAAAATTATCAAATTTGAAATTGTCAAAGTGAGCAACAAAATATTTATGTCCGTAAAATATGGGCTATAAAGTGGAAGGGCTCACCTTGCGTTATAAATGAAACATGTCTGCCATGCTGGCTTGGACAGTCAGGATGTTTCGTACATCTACGAGACAAAAAGGGGTCCGTATTGTTATTTGGTTTGGATGTTTATCTATACTAATAATAAAGGGGTAACGTCCTAACGTCTCGCAGGGGGTTATCTCCGAAACTACACTTCCGATTTAAAAAAATATTTCAGCAGTGTATAGAGTTGACTTTGGGGATGGACAAAGATTTTATTTTATTCCGCTACTCCACCTGGGTTCTACGCGGGCAGAGCCAAGCGGGCAGCTAGTCTATATTACATATAACGAGGAACTGAGATTTTAGGTTTGTAAGTAGGTAAATGTAAGTTTGTAATGGGTAAACTCCGGAACCACTTATCCGATTTCAATCATTCTTTCACTTGCGTGTAGAATGGACTTTCTGAATGGTTAAAGGCTATATTTTATCCCGCAGGTTGGCCTGCGTTCATACTAATACGCGGGCATAGATAATGTAAACCCACAAATATCTAAACGAAACAATTACATGTCTTATCTAATAATAACGTATTCGCACCTTAAGCCGGTCAGAAGGGGACCTAACATCTCGGGATGATAGTCTCGATGAATGTTTAGTTAAGCAAAAGTATCTACATACTGTTGTAAAGGGCATGCTCATAAAATTGCCCAATGCATCTTTATGCATTGCGTGATTCTACGAGCGTTCCAACCGCCGTAAGTCCGCATCATTGTCAAAGTTCTTGCAGATTTGGATCCCCTTTTCCAGTAAAGTAGTAGTCCTGGACTTGATAAAATACCTGATCATGGCATGCCAGTTTGCCAGTAGGTAGGTACATTGACAATAACGCGATCAGGGGACTGACGGCGGTTGGAACGCGCGTAGAATCACCCATTATCAAGTCTTAAGACACTGCTAGACGGGTCGCCAATACGCCACTCCGACCGAGCGACCTTGGTCGGCACCGACCGCAGTAATATGACATTTTGCTCCAAACAACTGTCTACACGGTCGGTGCGGAAGAAGGTCGCTCAGTCGGAAGGGCGTGTTAGCGACCGTCTAGCAGTGTCTTTAATTGTGTTCAAAATGTAGTGTTTTTTCAGGAAATCCCCAAGATACGTACAATGTCGCGAGTGGTGGGTTTTGGCAAGACGGCGTTGAAGAAGTACCCCCTACTGACCAACACAGCATTCTATGCCACTTTCTACACGGCAGCCGAGCTGTCGCAGCAGACTTTCAACAAATACAATTCGGTAAATGTGGACTGATTTTATAGTATTTTATGCAACTGTTGTATAAGAAAGGTCTTAGTTATAAACCGTTGCATACAATACTTTTTCTACGACAAATTTTAAATAAATAGCAGACTACAGATTAGTTAAACTTTTCAGGCAGCACGTTTTCTATTCGTGCTTTTGCTAGGTACTCACGCAATTTCTTTAGTAGTGCAGTTATTAATTTATTCGACCATTTTAAAAGGAACGTACCTCTCGTCTTCACAAACACGAAAAAAATCTTAAAAGTTTAATACTAATAGCTTATCATCTTTCGTCTTTTAATTTTGAACTGTATTTTGGTGGGAAATCGGAAATGTGACACCTCTTGCTTATGGTTTGTTTTTAATTTGTTTGCACTTGCCATCCGAACCAAACCGAATCCGGACCCGGACCGAATTCGAACTGTTTATTTTTATAAATAAGTAATACCAAGAATTTATAAAACATGTAATTTAACACACAATAGATGATGCTTTAACGTTATTGTAGTGCCTAAATAATTTATAATATACAAATGTTAAGTCGTAAATAAATACTTTTATTTTGAAATATTTGTTTATGAAGTTGGCACCACTGCGATTTAAAAACAGTTTAACAGTGCTTTTATGAAAAATGTATGAACCAAAAAAGAACGCTAAACAGTGCGTTTTTGGGTCATAGAGGATAGAGTTTTTCGACGACTTATTAGTGGTGTCATTGTATTTGAGCTACAGCCTATATAAATGACAGATAACGGTACAGGAGTAGAAAATTATTTTTAGTTGTTAGTTGAAATAAAATCTTACTTCGGTAATATTAGCTCTATTTGACATGCGTTAAAGTTAAACTGCGCGTGATATTTTATTTTACATTTTGCTAGGACATGCCCAAAAAATAGTCATCGGATTGAGCCATTATAGTAAAGAGGGGGCTAAAAACGATATCAAAACTACATTTATCGATATCGTGCTTATTTACCTATTTAATTCAGGTATATTTATTTAAATTACACGTAGGTAGCAGCTAACCAATTAAGTTGTAAGGAATTAAAACTAGTGGCACTGTGAGCTGTAGAAATCGCAAACTTTTTGTAAAAAAAAATGCAAAAATTACTTGGCAAAAAATCTATGTGAGTAATTAACGAACCTGCTCACAAAAATTCACGATTATCGGTTGAGAAATACATGCTCGCAAGTTCTACAGCTTACAGAGTCACTAGTATAATATGTCACTTTTACACTAGAGACAAATTTAAAAATATTTCACATGTTAAAATCCGTTTAGGCTACAGTGTGCCCAAGAAATACAAAATATTACCTATTTTCACTTCTCATGCTCGCAAAGTTCGCCTTTGTGCTGGATGTATGCTGCACAAAATGCCACTTTTATGCTCTAGTGCACAAAGTAAAATTGTTTTAAAGACTAAGATAATCGGGCCTAACAGCCACACACACAATAAAATTTCGTAGAATAAACTTGTCATTTGATTTGATTTGCTTTAATAAATTTCACATCCATGTTTTCCATTACTAAAATAATAAAACCAGATAAAATAGGAGTCAATTATTATTTTAAAATGTTTTGAATCATTAAATGACTTGGCAGTATGAAGTACCTAAGTATCACTAGTGTCGAAAGATAAAAATAAATAGGTACTTTAAAAAGTTTGGTGACAGGAATGAGCTGTTTATTTTATTTTGCAATTATTTGTTATTTTCTCGCAATCTAAGTGAAAAGCAGTGTGGAAAAGCAATCCGAAGAATGGAGGACAATGTTTTTCTCGTTATCATTTATAAATAGTAGAACAAGGGCCATTTAACCCCTCGATTTAACTATCTTGTTGTACAATCTACTATTTATAAATGATAACGCGAAAAACATTGTCCTCCATTCTTCGGATTCAGCAGTCGTGTAAAAGCAAAAAAGATGATGGCAGCGGTGGGATTCGAACCCACGCCTCCGAAGAGACTGGTGCCTTAAACCAGCGCCTTAGACCGCTCGGCCACGCTACCGTTGACGTGGCCTGCGAAAGTTGTCACGGCTTGCTGTCGCCAATACTATATTGTTATGTCATGAAATTCAAGATATGCGTGACGTCAGAACAGAGATAATTATAGCTAATTATCTGCATGTGAACGAGATTTAAGTGTTCAGATCGATGTTGTTACTGTGTAGGTAGGCATCATCTCTCATGATAAAAATAGTAAATTAAACTAAGTACATTTTGCAGGATGGTAGAGTAAAATTAGATTATCCACTACTCTCCTATTTGGTTCTGCATATTTGAATACAATATGTTACAAAAAATTACTCATGCCAGTGAATAAATAGGTACCTACAGCTCGTATTGTATATGTCTTCCTTCCTATAAGTTATCATAGAATTCATATTTACTCATAATGCTTCCCTTACTTGCACAAAATTATGTTTGAATTACCGTAGATAAAGAGCCCATAAGTGTGCCAATGTGACCCTATTTACTTAGCTCTGCAGTCTCCCTATTGCATTCTATTGAACCGTAATAGGAATTTAGGTACCTACTTGATATGTTCTCAGTGTCCTCTCCTCACACAATAAATATGTTTTTTTTATTATGTATTGCGAGTCATGCTTACTTACCTTCATTTTACCATTTGTTTTCGAATAATTACAGAACTGTTTCTCTTTTTATATTTTCAGCCTGAAAAGCCGGAGGTGGACTTCGCGTCAGCGGCGCGCATTGTCTCCGTCGGGAGCTGCATTTACGCACCTACGCTGTATTACTGGTAAATTGATCATTTACCAATTTTGCATGAATTGACTATTTCATTCAGGATATACCTATCTACAGTTTAATTTCAATCCAATTCTTGACCTAAGAGACATCTGGAGATTCTGGAGGCCAACCTGACTCGACATTTCACATTCAAATATGATATGAATATGTTTCACGCGCTCGCCTCCACGCGCCTGACTAAACGAGCACGCGCATTTTAATAAAATCAAATTGGAATGCGTAATATGTGACTTAAATAGACCCCCAACTTAAATAGACATTCATAATAAAGTAGGTATCTGGATGAAAACGGATGGGTATAACTTTATATGATCATGGCTGTTTAGGTACCTAAACCTAATTAATTTAACGAAAGAAAATGGTTACACTTGCATTAAAATTCTAATCAACCTGTTCCCGTTTTGATTACTCTCGAATATATACAGGTTGTAGCCTGTAATAGGAGCAAAAAATTAAACGGTAGATTATTAAGCTTGTGAACAATTATTCCACATGATTAAACTTGAAAAAAAATACTTTTTTTTGATTTTTTTTTCTTCAAAATAAGTTGTATTTTTTTATTCTTCTGGAGTGCTATCGGTAACTTTTTATTTTAAAGAAACTAAAAAAAAAAAAAAAATCACAAAAATATCTTTTGAAAACAAAATTGCAATAGTTATTTGTTATACAAGGGTGAAAAGTTGTATTTTAACCGCGAGTGTGGAATTGAAACACGAGCTAGCGAATGGATTCTAGGGTTGAACCACGAGCTAGCGAATGGATTCTATGGTTGAACCACGAGCGAAGCGAGTGGTTCAAAAATAGAATCCTGAGCGAAGCGAGTGGTTCAAAAATAGAATCCTGAGCGTAGCGAGTGTTGCAACACACGAGACGTCAAAATAACTTGCACCCGTGTGTAACACAAATCTTTTCACCTCACTAAAGCGAGGAAAAAAAACAAAAAAGTAAAGTAACGAAAAAATTAAAAAAATATATATTAAAAAGGGGGAAAAAAACATTAAAAATGAGAAAAAAAATTAAAAACATGAAAAAAGAAACAAAATATTACAAAATTAAAAAACATTTAATAAAGAGCAAAAGAGAAAAAACATTAAGAAACAAAAAAAATAACATTAAAATAAAGAAAAACTTTTAAAAAAGGCAAAAATAATTTCAAAAAACATTAAAAAGACTGATAAAAGAAAAACGAACCAATAAAATAGAGACAAAAACATATAAAAGAGAAAAAAGTTACCAAAAACATAACATTAAGAAAAAAAACGTAAAAAAAGACAAATTAAAAAAAAACATGTAAAAAGAAAAAAGTTACAAAAAACATTATATTAAGAGAAAAAAGGTAAAAAAGACGAAAAAAACACGTAAAAAGAGTGGAAAAAATTTTAAATAATGGAAAAAGAAAAAAACCTTGAAAAACACATATAAATCAATAAAAAATAAAAAAAAAACATTAAATTATGGCAAAAACATCAAAAAATATAAGAGAATTTCAAAAACCCTTGAAATAATAAAAAATAAACATTTAAAAAAAAGGAAAAAACGTATAAAAATGAGAAAAAAGACCAAAAAAACAAAAAAAAGAAAAAAAAACATTAAAAAAAAAAACAAGATTTATAAAAAGGAGAAAAAAGCAAAAATCATTGAAAAAAGAAAAACAAAGCAATAAAATAGAGACAAAAACATAATAAAAGAAAAAAAGTTACAAAAAACATAAAAATAAGAGAAAAAACGTAAAAAAAGATAAAAAAAGAAAAAAACTTAAAAAAAAACATTTAAAAAGAGAAAAAAGTGGAAAAACCACAAAAATAAATCAAAAAGAAAAAAACATTAAAAAAATGTTTTTTTTTTTTTTAAGTGGATAAAAAAAAACCTTAAAAATGAGAAAAAAAAAATGAAAAACATGAAAAAAGAAACAAAATATTACAAAATTAAAAAACCTTTATAAAAGAGTAAAAGAGAAAAAACATTAAGAAACAAAAAAAATAACATTAAAATAAAGAAAAACTAAAAAAAGGCAAAAATAATTTCAAAAAACATTAAATGACTGATAAAAGAAAAACGAAGCAATAAAATAGAGACAAAAACATTTAAAAAAGAAAAAAGTTACAAAAAACAACATTAAGAAAAAAAACGTAAAAAAAGACAAAAAACAAAAAAAAACCATGTAAAAAGAAAAAAGTTACAAAAAACATTATATTAAGAGAAAAAACGTAAAAAAAGAAAAAAAACACGTAAAAAGAGTGGAAGAAAAAATTAAATAATGGAAAAAGAAAAAAACCTTGAAAAACATATAAATCAATAAAAAATAAAAAAAAAACATTTAAATATGGCAAAAACATCAAAAAATATAAGAGAATTTCAAAAAACCTTGAAATAATAAAAAATAAACATTAAAAAAAAGGAAAAAACGTATAAAAATGAGAAAAAAGACCAAAAAAACATAAAAAAAAGAAAAAAAAACATTCAAAAAGAAACAAAACATCTATAAAAGGGAGAAAAAAGCAAAAATCATTGAAAAAAGAAAAACAAAGCAATAAAATAGAAACAAAAACATAATAAAAGAAAAAAAGTTACAAAAAACATTAAAATAAGAGAAAAAACGTAAAAAAAGATAAAAAAGAAAAAAAATTAAAAAAAAAACATTTAAAAAGAGAAAAAATTGGATAAACCACAAAAATAAATCAAAAAGAAAAAAACATTAAAAAAAGGTTTTTTTTTAAGTGGATAAAACAAAAAAAACCTTAAAAATGAGAAAAAAAAATTAAAAACATGAAAAAAGAAACAAAATATTACAAAATTAAAAAACCTTTAATAAAGAGTAAAAGAGAAAAAACATTAAGAAACAAAAAAAATAACATTAAAATAAAGAAAAACTTTAAAAAAAGGCAAAAATAATTTCAAAAAACATTAAATGACTGATAAAAGAAAAACGAAGCAATAAAATAGCGACGAAAACATTTAAAAAAGAAAAAAGTTACAAAAAACATAACATTAAGAAAAAAAACGCAAAAAAGACAAAAAACAAACAAAAAAACGTAAAAAGAAAAAAGTTACAAAAAACATTATATTAAGAGATAAAACGTAGAAAAAGACAAAAAAAACACGTAAAAAGAGTGGAAAAAAAAAATTAAATAATGGAAAAAGAAAAAAACCTTGAAAAACAATAAAAAATAAAAAAAAAACATTTAAATATGGCAAAAACATCAAAAAATATAAGAGAAAATAAACATTAAAAAAAAGGAAAAAACGTATAAAAATGAGAAAAAAGACAAAAAAAACAAAAAAAAGAAAAAAACATTCAAAAAGAAACAAAACATCTATAAAGGAGAAAAAAGCAAAAATCATTGAAAAAAGAAAAACAAAGCAATAAAATAGAAACAAAAACATAATAAAAGAAAAAAAGTTACAAAAAACATTAAAATAAGAGAAAAAACGTAAAAAAAGATAAAACAGAAAAAAAATTGGAAAAACCACAAAAATAAATCAAAAAGAAAAAAACATTGAAAAAATGTTTTTTTTTTTAAAGTGGATAAAACAAAAAAAACCTTAAAAATGAGAAAAAAAATTAAAAACTTGAAAAAAGAAACAAAATATTACAAAATTAAAAAACCTTTAATAAAGAGTAAATGAGAAAAAACATTAAGAAACAAAAAAAATAACATTAAAATAAAGAAAAACTTTTAAAAAAGGCAAAAATAATTTCAAAAAACATTAAAAAGACTAATAAAAGAAAAACCAAGCAATAAAATAGAGACAAAAACATATAAAAAAGAAAAAAGTTTCAAAAAACATAACATTAGAAAAAAAACGTAAAAAAGACAAAAAACAAAAAAAAACATGTAAAAAGAAAAAAATACAAAAAACACTATATTAAGAGAAAAAACGTAAAAAAATACAAAAAAAACATAAAAAGAGTGGAAAAAAAAAATTAAATAATGGAAAAAGAAAAAAACCTTGAAAAACACATATAAATCAATAAAAAATAAAAATAAAACATTTAAATATGGCAAAAACATCAAAAAATATAAGAGAAAATAAACATTAAAAAAAGGAATAAACGTATAAAAATGAGAAAAAAGAAAAAAAACAAAAAAAAGAAAAAAAACATTCAAAAAGAAACAAAACATCTATAAAAAGGAGAAAAAAGCAAAAATCATTGAAAAAAGAAAAACAAAGCAATAAAATAGAAACAAAAACATAATAAAAGAAAAAAAGTTACAAAAAACATTAAAATAAGAGAAAAAACGTAAAAAAAGATAAAAAAGAAAAAAAATTAAAAAAAAAACATTTAAAAAAAGAAAAAATTGGAAAAACCACAAAAATAAATCAAAAAGAAAAAAACATTAAAAAAATGTTTTTTTTTTTAAAGTGGATAAAACAAAAAAAACCTTAAAAATGAGAAAAAAAAATTAAAAACTTGAAAAAAGAAACAAAATATTATAAAATTAAAAAACCTTTAATAAAGAGTAAAAGAGAAAAAACATTAAGAAACAAAAAAAATAACATTAAAATAAAGAAAAACTTTTAAAAAAGGCAAAAATAATTTCAAAAAACAATAAAAAGACTGATAAAAGAAAAACCAAGCAATAAAATAGAGACAAAAACATATAAAAAAGAAAAAAGTTTCAAAAAACATAACATTAGAAAAAAAACGTAAAAAAAGACAAAAAACAAAAAAAAAAACATGTTAAAAGAAAAAAGTTACAAAAAACATTATATTAAGAGAAAAAACGTAAAAAAAGACAAAAAAAACACGTAAAAAGAGTGGAAAAAAAATTTTAAATAATGGAAAAAGAAAAAACCTTGAAAAACACATATAAATCAATAAAAAATAAAAAAAAAAACATTAAAATATGGCAAAAACATCAAAAAATATGAGAATTTCAAAAAACCTTGAAATAATAAAAAAAAAAACATTAAAAAAAAGGAAAAAAAGTATAAAAATTAGAAAAAAGACCAAAAAAACAAAAAAAAGAAAAAAAACATTCAAAAAGAAACAAAACATCTATAAAAAGGAGAAAAAAGCAAAAATCATTGAAAAAAGAAAAACAAAGCAATAAAATAGAGACAAAAACATAATAAAAGAAAAAAAAATACAAAAAACATTAAAATAAGAGAAAAAACGTAAAAAAAGATAAAAAAGAAAAAAACTTAAAAAAAAACATTTAAAAAGAGAAAAAAGTGGAAAAACCACAAAAATAAATCAAAAAGAAAAAACATTAAAAAAATGTTTTTTTTTTAAAAAGTGGATAAAACAAAAAAAAACTGCATAAACACATTTAAATCAATAAAATATAAAAAAAAACATTAAAATGTAGACGAAAACATCAAAAAAATAAATAGAATTTCAAAAAACATTAAAAAAAGAAGAAAAGAATTAAAAAAAAAGGAAAAAAACGTATAAAAAGACCAAAAAAACATTAAAAAGAGAAAAAAATACAGAAAAACATTCAAAAAGAAACACAACATTTAAAAAGAGAAACAACATTTTTAAAAAGGAGAAAAAGAAAAAAGATTTATAAAACAAAAAAACATTTAAAAAAGAAAAAAAGAATTAAAAACATTAAAAAAAAGAATAAAACATTCAAAAAAAGGTACCTAAATAAAATAAATCTGATGGGCGAAAAATGTCCTGTCTGGACTGGCCTTTACATGTTATTATGTTTAAGAAAGTAACTAATAACACGTTCGGATTTCAAATATTCTTTGCACTCTTGTGGATAAAATGCAGTTTTGCTATCTGTTTTTAAAGAATAAAAATGGCCTTTCCGAGCTAGTGAGGTGAAAAAACTATTATTACTCGTTACCTCAAAATCCGCATTGACTGCTGTGCTAGGATGTCGTGGTGCCAAGATACATTACTTGGAGGTCATAACTTTAGATCAAAATATCTCCGAATCCAAAAAATTATAAAATGAGTGGGACACAAGGCGTCCCTTTGAATATTTGCTCCTATTACAGGCCACACCCTGTATTTAACTATCCTTACGATGTCACGCAGGTATAAGTTCCTCGACAAGAAATTCGTGGGTACGGCGATAAAGACGGTGGCCACCAAGGTGGTGATCGACCAGTTCACCATGACACCAGTCTTACTGGCAAGCTTCTATGTCAGTAAGTGTCTACGGCAGAGTAGGAGAGACGCCATCTACTTTCGTTCGTGTATCTCCCTTACTAACGAATATGCGAGTGCAATAAGATACACAAACGAACTTCGTAGTATTAGCACTAGCAGGTCTGGTAATTTGGGAATGCATTTCGATGTCCATGTATACTGAGGTGTTACTTATCTTATCACGGATATAGAAGATCGAAGTTTAATATATCTTTAACTTTATAGCTCGTATAGGAGTGGAGATATACTCACTTTGACGACCTCTGTAGCCTAGTTGGTAGTGACCCTGCCTACGATGCCGGAGGTCCCGGGTTAGAATCCCGGTAAGGGCATGTATTTGTGTGATGAGTGATGAGCACGAATATTTGTTCCTGAGTCATGGTTATTTTCTACGTATTTAAGTATTTATTTATCTATATAAGTATCTATATCGTCGTCTAGTACCCATAGTACAAGCTTTGCTTAGTTTAGAACTAGGTCGATTTGTGTAAGATTGTCCCCAAATATTTATTTATTTAATGTGGTGGTGTCGCCTAAAAGCAACTTGGAGATCGATGGTGAACACTGCCCTGCAGAATCGAAGAAAATTGCGGATATTTTATGCTTTCATAAGCCTTAACTAACCAGGGACATCTAAGGGATCTAAGTAAATCCAGTTAAATCACGCTGTGTCCTTGAGGGTTCACGTATCATTGTTTTTTTATTATTTTCAGTATTGGGCTACTTGGAAGGCAAAGCGAATATCTTTGAGGAGCTCAAAGAGAAGTACTGGAAGACCTTCGTTGCCAACCAGTGTTTTTGGATCCCTGGACAGACCATCAACTTCTACTTTATGCCGCCACAGCTGAGGATCGTGTACATATCCTCCGCTTCTTTCATCTGGATCAATGTGCTTTGCTTCATTAAGAGACAAAAGATGTCCGGTGATAAAAAGGCGGATCTATGAGAAGCATATGTTTTCACGTGCCTAATGAAAATCTTTACGATTAATTAATATTTTTATCTGACTGTGACAGAAGCTGGACTTATGTTTTTCATGTTTTTCGCCAAAGAAACACACATATACTTCGTATACATACGAGTATTTATGTCTGTTTTTTGGCACGCTCTGCAGCTTTTTCAACGACTTATTGGGTTTGTTATGTGAGGTGTCGTTAATTCCTGTTAGTTGTGGAAATAACATAGGTTAGAATATTAGTAAAAATCAGTTCAATCAAAACATATTGGTTTTCTCGAGTATCTGTTGCATTGCTTGTGTGTGGCCTGTGTCACCTGTGAGGGTGACAGACATTCCTAGAAACGGGTATAATCCTAAGTAAAATACGGATACAAAGGTACAGTCAAGTGTAAAAATATGGGTGCAGCTTACTCATGAATAGGTATGTCCCATTGCTCTTATGTCGGCGGATTAAGGTTTCGTTTCGGTACATACTCGTATTTATGAGAGGATAAATATTTTTGCACTTGACTGTATAATGTGACGCTCGAGTGCCATTCATAATGGAACGACCACCACGTGGAAGTGTTACCTTACTTTTTACACCTATTATAGTCTGCACGGCTATCACAAGACGGCCGCGACATACTCTCGAGCTTTCTCGCGCTATCCGTCTCTATAGATTATTAGACCACTTAGAAAGAGATGGATAGTGCGAGAGAGCTCGAGAGTATGTCGCGGCCGTATTGTGATAGCCGTGCTGAAAGAGTTAGAATACCTACTACACAAACATGAATTGTGGATAGAATTCATGAGTTGTGTGGAGATTCGTAGGTAATTATAATTACATATTTTTCGATATGTTACCAGACTCTCTTGCTTTATTTTTGATAATATGTTTGTATTACTCAGGTACTATTTTGATATTAATACTCGTTTATTAATGCACATATTTAGTTGTGTACCTACATATTATACATCTTATTTTAAGCTATAGGTACTAATAAAAAATGAATTTAAATTAAGTTTTTGTTTGCCACTTATAAATTTTTGCTGTGAGTAGATAATTTTGCGGAAATTAACACCTATAACCTTCGTCTTAGCCTTCGTGTACAGGTATGTGTAAGTATGATTGCGCCATACAAAGTCACATTGCATAAACTTGAATATAGTCCACTTAATTAAATCAGCAAACTAATTTCTTCGCCAAGTATGGCTTCCCATACTTTACATGTTTGCGAATCGATGGTCTCATTTCAGTTGACTGTGATGTCTCGGAAGTCTACTAGCTTCTTTAGTCATTTAGGTTTGAGACAATATTCAAATTAACTATAGGGTAAGATCGATTAGCTAACACTTCATATTAAAAATGGAGGAAATAAAATATTTATTGAAGTGCTCAGTGATAGAACAATTGCCTTTAAACAGGACACAGCTTTTAACTAATGTATCTGTAAGTGTACCTTTAGAAGTGACAAAAACCGCTGGATTTGGTGCTTTAGTAGCTTTTGTCGGAGTTCTGTTGGCAGCAGCAGCTAACGTCGTGTTTAATCAAACGGTAATAAACACAATTTTTACTACCTACCTACCCAAGCATTAGTTGGTACACTAACTTAATTAAACTGTCATTTGTATTTTACAGTTCCGTGCGATTTTGTCCGCTCCTTCATGGAAGAAAGATACAAGTGTTAACGCAAAATCTCTACCCAGAGCGATAGCTCTGCTTTTCTTAGTGTTAATGTTGCCACTGATAATAGTGTTTCTGCTGTTGGCGTTAGGGTACAAACTGTTATGTGCTGTGATAATTAAGAATAAGGATAAACATTTCGTTGGTTTCTTAGACAGCTTCGACGTCTTCTGGAGTTTGGAAGACGACACTACGAAGAGTGTCATTAACGTTCTCGGAGTAATTGAATCTGATTCGCCCGGAGCTCTCGTCATTAATATCAAACGTAAATTATTAAACATTTTTCCCAAAAATGCCACAGATAAATTATTCTTCAGGAGAAATGAAGAATATGGATTTTATTATTGGAGAAGATACAGTAGTGTCGATATAAATCAATACGTTGAAATAGTGGATATTCCTGCAAAATCTGATACACTTAAAATGGAAGACTTGGAAATATTAATGACAGAAATATCAAATCAATCGCTGCCATACAATGATGAAGCATTATTTAAAATCATGGTTACGAAACAGAGAGTTAGTAATTATGATAAAGAAAGAGGCGAATATGGGATTGTTTTTAGGATTCATCATTCAGTTGGAGATGGAGTGGCTTTGATTGAGTTTCTATGTAAAACCTTAGCTGATGATACAGACGATTGCCCCGTTAATATGTTTTCCAATCGTGAAACGTATAATACTAAGAATCCGGAGTCACCAAAGAATTTAGTAGATATGATAGAGAAGCTATGGGATATGCCGATTTGCTTTGTGGAGGGGATCATTCGGAAGCCAGATGATAATGCTTTACATGGACCGACGTTGCTTGGTGAAAGAATATACAAGTGGACTGAATCTGATCTGAATTTGTTAATAATGGTGAAAGAAATCAAAGATAATGTAAAAAATATGAAATTTACAGACGTTTTGGCGTCTGCTCTATCTAGTGGCTTGCTTAATTTTTTTTCGAAGGTAAATTGTGCGCGTAGGTAAGTTAAAACAAATTGATTTGACATAATTGGACCAAAATGACAAAATTATTTTTTTGCGCTTCTAACAGACGATGACCCGCATTCCTGAGGACGTAGCTGTAGTTCTACCCGTTCGATTCCCTCCGCCTTTGAAAAGATCGGTAGTTGACAATGGATTTACTCTGGAAAACGACTTTAGCGTGGCCATATTGGATTTACCGGTGAAACAGTGTAAGCGGGAAGAAGTTCAACAACGCTGCGACGCGCTGCGCAGGAATGCTGATCCTTTGGTAAAATAACTCGATTTAACTTGAACAATAGTTTTTTCGGCCAATCTATGCCTTTGTCGTATCTTCCTTGGATAAGATGATCCGTCTGAGAGGGGTGCGTTCAATGATTACTCCTAAAACTATCATCGTGAATGCCGGTTATGCTCATAAATTATTTTCCTACAATGTTATTCGACTTCGCTATTACTTAGCTTTGGCAAATCATATTCAAAAAGTACCTAGAAAATATAACCAAACGTTGATTAATACATTAAAATACATGTGGTATTATAATTTCAGACTAATTATTACCTCCTGAAGATATTCAACAGTGTCCTGCCCAAGCACGTGCTGCAGCCTCTATTCAACAGTAGCCAAGCAACTATGGTGTTCAGCAACTTGCCTGGGCCGAAACGCCTGAATATCTGCGGTGGCAACACTCTGAAGAAACTGGTGTTCTTTGTGCCACTGAAAGGGAATACTGGTAAGATTATGGCCATTGAAAATCTAGTTTTCTTCATAGCGCACTGTAACCTACCAATCTTCTGCTTCTATCCAACCCTAAGGTCGCAAGCTAAATCAGGGCCAGTTACGGCATTGATTATAGGCATCAGACAAAATATGAGGACACTCGCTCATTATGTGGTCATTCATTATCATTACCTAAATTTAAGATATCGCTGCAAATGCAATTTATTAAAGACTGTTTGTAACCTATAATCAAAGCGATTGTAGGTACTGCGAATAGATACGAGTAGAAGATGAGATCAATCTAATAAACTGCGTAAACGATTTTGATGAGTTAGGTACTTACTCTGGCTTTTAGGTAAGTTCAGTTCTGTCTGTCTCGATGTGGCCCTTCCTATATAAATAAGCCACTTGTAAGTGCCCAGGATCCCACGGGCCACGGCTGATGAGGCAAAGGGCCACTTAGCTTCAGCCATAATTATCATGGACTAAACTAGCTGTGAGGCCTCTATTATGTTAATGGGCCCAGGTATCCCTGACTCCCTCCCTCCCTCCGCAAAAACGACCCTGAATGTCAGTCTCATTTCACAGGTCTCGGTGTGACTGCACTTTGCTACGACGGTATCCTACGTTTCGGGGCCGTCGCCGACACAGCTTTGGTCTCCTCCCCGGACCAGCTATCTTTCATTCTGGACGGCATGGTGGAAGAAATACAGAGAATGCACCAAACGTTCGTGCAGTAGAGGGATTGGGTTGGATAGCGGCTTTGCGGTGGCCTCTCAGTAAAAGGTAATGTGATTCCTGATTCAAATTACATGTTTAAAATTATTACGTAGGTAGTAGGTACCTACTAATACCAAGTATTTAACCATTTTAAATATTGTTTTAGACGGGTTTCTTAGCTAATGTCTTATCAACTGAACTGTACCTAATTTGTACCTAGTTAACTACATTTAGAATCGAAAGCATTGCGAAGCATTATCTAGTTACCAGAAACCATTTCCTAGGTTAGGTCAGTGGGGCGTGCGTGTTGAATATAAACCTGCATTGCTGATGTTGCACTTTGTTGCAGGAATGGAGACAGTCAAACGTTGCCGTTGTAATCTACCTCGAAAATGATAACATTAATGTTAGAATTGTAAGGGAAAAGCTACTGCCAACTGAGTGTCAATTTGCCCAAACGGAAATAAAGTTTTATTCACTGTCAATATTTAAAAATATATAGTAGGTGCCAGAAGTATATTTATGCGGATAAATGATTAAATACCTGGTCTGCCAAAATTAATTTGTCCTAATTGTTTTTATAATTTTCTATTGTTATGAATGTAATAGCTACCTACTCGTAGGTTTTGAGTTTAATATGTTTGATGTTGATTATGTAAATAAATAAAAAAAACGTTGAGAAATATATTATTTTAAATCTTACTTATATTTGTACGATCATATAAATAATACTATATATAGGTATCTAAAACTAACTTATATTACCTACTTAAAATATCTAAAAGCGTCGTTAATCCCAAGCGACGTTCCGTGGTATGAGTTCTTGGATTTGAGCCTTCAAACGAAGGTTTTCTAGGCACAGGTGGTTACATTTCCGGATCTGAAAATGTAGAACTTATAGTACTTACTTAGATACATCCAGGGCTACCTATCACTATCACAATGTCGAAAAAAGTTCTATTGAATGAGTAATTTGCCAAAATCATTTGTACAAATTGTTTATTTTTCAGAACCCGTCAACTTTTTAGTAATTTTATGAAACTAATCTAACTTAACCTAACCTATACGATAGTTATTGTACTACTGTCATAATAAATTTACGAAGAAGTCATGGAATTTCTATTATGAGAAAAAAAATACTTCGGACAAATAAAATTTTAGCACATGACAAAATTACTGTCTCACATCTCAATAGAGTTACCTCAGCGAGCAGCAGCGCTTCTCCACCATGACGCTCAGTCTTCATCGCCTTCTTCAATCTTGCATCCAACTCTTGGCGCCCTCGCTCCGCTGATACTATCAGCTCCTTGACTGAGTTCTTCAGTTGATGCACTTTTCTGGAGTACGCGTGTTTCTGATAATTTATCGTTAATCATATGTATAAGATTTTCATGCCTTTATCCCATTTACTTGGGGTCGGCGCAGCATGTCCTTTTCTTTCATACCTCCCTGTCACTCGTCATCTCGTCACTTACTTCCTTCCTCTTCATATCCTCTCTCACACAGTCCATCCACCATTTCCTTGGCCTACCTCGTGTCTTCCATTCCTCCCGTTCATACATAACACTCTTTTGGTCACATGACTTACAGTATCCCTCCGCATAATATGCCCATACAACGCAAGGCGATGGGATCTCAATTTGTCGATGATAGGTGCTACTTTCAGGTATATACATATGTATATACCTATTCTATCGGGCTTAAGGAAGTTGTACCCACTAGATACAAGTCACTTATTATCAAATGTATGCACATGACAAGACGTGTGTTGCCGCGTAATTTTAAGTACACCACCTCTAGCCGCCCAAATGCCTATTAAAAGGAATCTCCCCTTCAATGGAATGTATACTATTTTAATTTGGAACAGAGTTGCATTTGTTTTGTATCGTTCGATTTTAAAACAAAACAAACTACTCTAATTACTATTAAGGTAAGTGTACCAAATTCCGTAAGTGAACATAATTCCGTTAAAATTGCGTGTAAAACCGTAAAAAACAAAATGAATATTTTATCAATCTATTTATTCAAATCTTCAAATAATATAGTTTACACATGTGGGTAAAATGCTTAAAATCATTTATAACTATTTTATTCTATGGTTTTAAAAACGAATTCACGGGATTATGTTCACTCACGGAATATGGTACACTTACCTTACTGTTAATTCAAATTTCATTGCCAATTTTTCTTGTATGGTGGGCCGCTAGAGATAAGACTTAGATCATATAGACCGGAGTAGCCTTTCAGTAACTTACCCCTCTGTTGAAAACCTTGCACAAATGTGGAAAAACACATAGAAAACCAATTTCACAATCGATTCATGGTCATTCACAAAATCGCCTCGCAAGAGAACACTGATCATAAAAGTTCCCGCATATGCTGTCAACACATGTAATAAACGTTCAACCACTTCAAGCTTAGAAAAAGATGGTATTACTATCCATTTGCAAGTAATTTTCGTATTTTTGGATTGCTAAAATAATAAATTTATGAAAATATTTTCATCACACGTCTAATTAAACGATTGTGTGATCAATTTACAATTTTCTCTTGGATACGTCCTGATACGTCATGGAACTCCCCACGAGACTTTTTTGTCATGCTTTGTAAGAAATAACTTATTTTTAGCATTGATTAATCAAAATTACGGAAAACTCTACACTTCCCACGAGACTATGTTTTCATGCTTTGTAAGAATGAACCTAATCAATCAATCAATTACAGTCAATGAAATTACAGTTTATAATAATATTTGCAAGGATTATCTCAAATGACAGATCAGTGTCTCGAGACTCATAAGTAGAGATGAGGGTAGTATCGATGAATTCATTCATTATCGATGGTAAGTATGATTCACTAAGAACCTGCAAAATTGCCAAGTGAACACAATTTATTCGAAAAAGCGACGTATCAAGCGGGTTCTATAGTGCGTGTTGTTAGGGGATTCCGTCGAACAAATACTTCACTTTCGGATACCGGCGCTATATTTTGGTATCTTGTTAGGCATGTCCCTTGGATTCAAAATTGCCGGGAGACAATCTCTAAGGAGTCTGTCTCCCCTGTAATGACGTCATCAAAAACGCCGCGGCCGCGCTTGGAAAAGTGTAAATTACACCCAAACCATGCAACGTTTATACACATATGGGGTATCAATTGAAAACTGAATAAATTGTCAATATTTCATTTTTACATTATATTTCAATATATACGCTAGTTTAAGTACTAGTTAGTTTAAGTACTGGGCGTTTTCCGCAAGTCGACATCCATTGTGCCTATTTTGCGTGAAACGGCGGTGTGGCGCTACTCTAACCACCCCAGCTCGTCTAAAAAGTTGGTGAGTGCCTTGGTGTTGCTGACTGCGTCCCGTAGTGTGTTTGGAGAACCTAGGTGCTTTATTCTGTATACTTCTACCTCCTTGCAGTCCAGTAGTATATGTTTAGTCGTTTCTTCTGCCTCCATGCACGCTCTGCACATGGGGCTGTCTGTGATACCTAAGTTATAGAGGTGTCTGTTCAAGGTGTTGTGTCCTGTTATTATACCCACTATCTTGCGCAGTTGGTTTCTATGTGTCCTTAGTAGTGTGGTTGTGAGTTTGTAGTCGCGTTTCGACAGAATCTCTTTGGTCTGTCTGCATGTGTCTATCTCCTCCCAGTATCTTTGGTGTAGGTCTTTAGTGTGTTGGTCCAGTTGATTGTATATGTAGCTTTGTGGCAGGGGCAAGATTGGCTCCGGTCCGTATGCCGTTGTTTCTGGGCTTTTTAGGCGTATTGCCGTCGCAGCCGCCTCTTTTTGTATGTGCATTTGTAGAGGTAGTAGCCCTAGCATGACTTCTAGTGCTGCTGTTGGGGTTGTTCTCATGCAACCTGTAGCAGCGACACATGCTAGTCTTTGTGTTTTCTGAATTTTGGTAATTGCACTCGTGGTTTGGGTGCGGGGCCACCATACAATGGCACCGTAGCTTATCATTGGTACTATCACCATTCTGTATAGCCACAGTATGATGTGGGGGGGCCAGGCCCCATCTTTTCCCCACCATCTTTCTGCATTGCCAGAAGGCTACTGTTGCTTTGTTTAGTCTGCTGTCTAGATGTTTGCTCCAGTTTAGTTTAGATTAGATTAGATTAGATTCATTTATTGCTGATTGAAAATTGACATAATATTTTACAAATTCTCTTTGTACATAAATAAAATGAATTCACAGAAAGCTCGTCAGGTAAATACAACAATTTTTTTACAATAATTTCAAGCAATAATAATTAATTTATTTATAAATACTTAGTTACAAATTTAAAACAATATTGATCATATGTAATAATGTCAAAAAATATAATATAATGTCTGAACTAGAAAAACAAAAATAAAATATACGTACTTATGTCAAAACATATCAATTTCATGTCAAATAAATGTACAAAAAATATACTTAAATCAGAAATTACAGGCATAATAACAACACAATAAATAATTTATCTCTAGGACATCCTAGATTACGAGTATGATAAAGTCAGAAAAAATATACAAAATAATAATAATATTAATTTTAAATAGCATCAAAATAGAATTGTCTAATATTGTTTTTGGTCTGTGAATTCCTTTACTGAGTACAGCGACATTGACAGTAAAAAGTCTTTCAGTCGGTGTCCAAAACCATCATCTGATGATTCATTTCTGAGACTGGCGGGTAGTCTTCCGTACAAATTATCATCTAGTGTTATGCCTAGGTATTTTACCTCCTTCGAGAGTGTTAGTTTGGTGCCGAATAGAGTTGGCATTTCATAGGTACCCAGTTTTCGTTTATTTGTAAAGAGAATTGTGTCGGTTTTCTTTGGGTTTACCGATAGGTCATTCTCCTTGCACCATTTCTCTGTTATTTTCAGTGCTGTTTGTGTGAGTTCACACAGTGTGTTTATGACCAGGCCGTTGACCAGTATCACTATGTCATCTGCATATCCTATAGTTAGGAAGCGGTTACTGTTTAGTTTTGTTATAAGGTCGTTTACTACCAGGTTCCACAGTAGTGGCGAGAGGACGCCTCCTTGTGGGCATCCTCTTATAACTAACGCCTGGTGACTTTGGTTTTCAGATAGTCTTATGATTCTCTTCTTTAGCATGTTCATAATCCATTCTATGAGCAGCGGTTCGGTTTTGTGTCTTTCTAGTGCTTGTCTTATGCTGCTAAAGTTTGTTCTGTCGAAAGCACCCTCTATATCAATGAAGGTGCCTAGACAGGAGTTCTTTCTAGCTAGCGCGTTTTCTATATTGGTTACTACAGCATGGAGGGCTGAGTCTGTCGATTTGCCCTGGCTATAGGCATGCTGGTTTGGATGTATCTTTATGTTTTTAAGGGCCGTATCCTTTAGTTCCCTGTCGCAGAGTCTCTCCAGAGTCTTTAACATGAAGGAGGTTAGGCTTATGGGTCTAAATGATTTTGGGTCCGAGTAATCGCTTTTTCCTGGTTTCGGTAGGAAAATTACCTTTACCTCTCTCCATAGTTTAGTTTAAGTACTATTAGCAAACGTATAAAAAATAAAAAATAAATCTAAGGACTTTCAGACTGCGGCAAAACTAGAAAAGATACACGAATGTAATTTACAACACAAATGATATCAAGTATTTCAGCTTAACATTTGAAAAATATATTTTAAGACAAGAGCAAAATTGGGAAAATTGGGAATACGAACAACGCAGAGCGAGTTTTCCCTACAAGATAAATTTTATCGAAATTACTATTTTCCAGAAACCAGCACGAACTTTTAGTATGTTGTTAGACACTGCACCGCAAAATTGCAGAGAGACAGTCTCTAAAGTGTCTAGTACATCAGTAATGACATAATCTTCATCGCCGCGGAGGCTTTTTGAAAAGTAGGAATTTTACCAGAACCATGTAACATAATATATAAACGTGTGTTGTGTTTATGTAAAAGCTAAACAAATATGCTATAATTCTTGCCAAAATTGTGATTTCATATATCCATAAATTTAAGAGGTATTTGCAAAATTGTAGAGAAGAAAATTGAAGCCTGCTAACATTAGATTTTCGGGAATTGAAATTGCTCTGAAACGTATAAATATATATTGAATTAAAATGTTAGGACTAGTTATAGCATATTTTATTAGGTTTCATATAATATCAAATTTCCATTTAGAAAGTACATACTCGTAGTTTGGGTTTAATTTAGACTTTTCAACAAGCGGGAGCGGTTTTGCATGGTTTGGGTGTAATTTACACTTTTCCAAGCGCAGCCGCGGCGTTTTTGATGACGTCATTACAGGGGAGATCGACTCCTTAGAGGTTGTCTCCCGGCAGTTTTGGAATCCAGGGGACATGCCTAAGAACATACTAAAATATGGCGCCGGTATCCGAAAGTGAAGTATTTTCCCCTAACAACATGCACTACTACTATAATATAATACTACTCGCTACTTCATATGTATTTCGTTAATTGAAATGGAAAATTGTTAATAAAGATAAATCAAAAAACGTCACAATTTTGCGTTATTGTATTTTATAACTTAACAATTATTTCAATATACAATTGAGTTTTAATATCCTATTAAGATGGCCATAATAGTTTGTACCAAAATTGTATATGTTTCTGCATATATCGATAGAATTATCGACCTTAGTTAACGACCCAAACCTCGCCCTACTGGTTTAGCCGATCACACTGGCATTAACGTATTCTTAAACCATGTTTCTACGAAGTCTTTACATGTGTGATATGTTTGTGTGCATCAATATGAGAATGTGTTTTTCTTTTTCAAAATGTGCGTGTGTAAATAAACAAATCGTTTTTGCATTTGTGAGTAGGTAATCTTTTGCATGTGTTATTTCTTCACCACCCCGCAAAATTCGGCAGACATTTTTGTACGCAAATACGACATATAAGGCTACTCCAGTATATATGCTCTAAGCCATTAGATACACCACTAGGTAGATTAGATACTGCGTTCAACCTTCTCTAACCAGATTCTATTTATGTGCATCTACCCGGTTACCCAATTTACAGGATCATATGACACAATAATTTACTTTAAAAACAAAGTTTTAACCGACTTCAATTCAATACTCCGCCAAGCCACATGAACATTTCCACATTTATTTTCCAATTTACCACATGAACTGATTTCGGAGAGCAAATACGTTGATTATTAGAGAAAATAACCAAATCGCTGTATTTGGGCCGATAATATTTGAGGACTTCCGTCAATTCCTCAAGGATCTCAGAAATCTCAGAATCACCTTTGGCACTTCTTTGTTTGCTATTTCAACTGAATGATATCATAATCGGTGACGTACTTTTATAGTTTGAAGTACATCATTGACAAGTTCCACAAGCCATCTGTGGTCTTCATCATCACTTCCACTTCACCAAATTTATGATTTCCGAATGTAAATACACGAGTTATAATAGAACACACCGAAATTACTACACTCGTGCCTTATATTTTTGTGGAGTTCCCTCAATTCCTCATGATTCCCATCATTCAACTGGAGTTTTGAAAACAATGGGGCCAACCTGGAAGCATATAGTTTCAATTAAAAAAATAATGGTAGGAACGAATCGGTTCATAAATGACGGAGTTCTGAGGTAACACACATAAAATAAAATAAAAAATACAACCGAATTGAGAACCTCCTCCTTTTTTTTGAAGTCGGTTAAAAATTACACATGTTACACGACATTGTGTTTGCTAGAAGAGAGCTAATGTGAAGTGAACCACACTTAACAGCGTACGCTATAGTACCTATCGTCGTTCTTAGCCGTACGATAACATACAATGCAACACCTTTAATAGTACATTGTTTAACAAGGGGCAAACCAATCACAGAGTAGTATTCTAGCAGCGCATGGCGATGGCCTGCTCGATTTTTATTCAACCAATCACAGAGCAGTATTGTTGTAGCGCGCGACGCGAGATTTGCTTTAACCAATCAGATCACACACAAGCTCATAACTCCCTAGGGAGTTATAAAAATCCAAAACTCACGCGGGAGGTAAATCGGCTATAGCTGCTCTATTACACCTGCCTATAATACACACTTTACGAGCAAGTGTGATGAAAATATTATTGGCGTCCAAATGGAAAATCCTGAAATATTTAACAGTTTTAGAAATATTAAGAGGTGGGAAATGAAAAGATGCGAAATGAATCAGGTTGCCAAACGTTAGGTTGGGAAACATTAGTGAACCATTTCCGAATCTAGCCGTAAGATAGAAGTGGTGGGCCTCTGTGGGCTCTGTGGCTTGGTGTCACCGTGGATCGGTTGGGGATACAGCTACATGCTGTTTGTTATACCTAGATCGTTCAATCTACTAAGAAACGTACAACTCCTTCTCGTTGCGTAGGTGACTAGGTGCACCTAAGTAGGTACTAGTTGGCTTTGTTCATAGGGGAGTAGAGTAGCGCTTCTTAGTGGACGATCTGTATTTTACCTGTGCATGTTTCGTCCGCCTCAGCGCCATGTACTTCTCTCCAACGGCTAGAAGAACTGCATGCGCCTCGTTGAGTTGCGCGTGAGTGGACCTGGCGACGTTCTGCAGCCGCGACAACTGCTCGTCCTTGCTGCTCGCCGCGCCGCAACGTTGCTCGTATTCTTGTAGCAGAGACGTGTATCGCTTGGATAACTCTTCATACCTGGTTGATGGAATGGACAATCGTTTTTATGTGTACCTAGAAGAATTAAACTGTCCTGCTTGGTTGGCGTTAATAGTTCGTGATCCTATACCTACCTATAGGAATGTAGTCATGTAGGTAGCTATAGACGGCGCCGGAACTCGTTGGTGGTTTTAGACGGTAGCCCAGCTTCGGTTAGTCCGTCATACCCGTTCTGCCTCCCCGGACTGGATAGGAAACGTAAAGGCATTTCCTCAACGTTAAAAAAAAGGTACCTACTTCGCTACTGTGGTACTCACTGATATTGTAAGCATACAATGCTCATAGTTGACCATGTTTCCACTGAGGCTCCGTAGTCTTGCTTTTCAGATCCTTAAAAGACAGGACCAAAGTTAGGACTAATAACGAAAAAGTAGGCCAACTCATCACCTACATGTGAAACCGTCTTATGTGAAATTGGACCTCGAGTAAATGTATTGCATCAATGCACTATGCTGGAAGGCGCAGCGTTGGTAGGCCTCCCACAAGGTGGACTGATGACCTGATAAAGGTCGCGGGAGCGCAGGACCGGTCACTTTGGGGGAGGCCTCCGTCCAGCAGTGGACGTCTTTCGGCTGATATGATGATGATGATGATGAATGCACTATTGCAATGATCACTTTGTCTTGGTGACGGCCTTGGTGCCTTCGCTGACGTCCTACCTGGTGAGCAGCAGCCTCACGGACGTCTGCACCTCCCTGCTGGTGATAGTGGATTACTTGTTGTATTGTAGGGGCGATCCGGGAAGCTATAGAAGCGATGCGCTTGAAAATGTCGTTCACGAACAAGGTCATGATCGACATGGGCTTGCTGAAGATATGGGAGTCGGTACGGTAGCACCTGTGCACCTTGTACAGTCTGCAGCAGAAGCAACTAGGGAGCTATACGCAAAAAAACACGATCCGAAAATGAGGACTGTGTAGCTAACTACTGCTGCCGACTGTAGATGTAGATGGCGTAGCTCTACTTCCTCTTGTGCTTCTTGTCGGACTAAGTTGTTTTAGTGAACGGACACATATGTAGATAATATATAGGTACCTATCTGAAAACGTGGACAAACGAATGTGAACCTGTTGATTGCGAACATTTCTTGTCATTTAGGCCGTCGGTCAACCACTCGTCAAATCTGTGTTCGTGTGCGTGCGTATTCCTGCAACGCATCAGCTCTTCCTCGTACTGTCTGGTTTCTTTAAGGCTTGCCTGGAGGTCGGTCAATATGTTCCGGGCATTCTGAAGGCCGTAGATGAAGTTCTTTTGACGGAAAATGTCTTGCTGTGAGAGAAAACGGCCCTATAAAGAACTTTAGGACACGTATTAATGAGCTGTTATTATTTTCAGTCTGGCTAGAATCAAACATTTGTTCATCTACAAAAACTGGTTCAATTCAATTCAATTCAAATCATTTATTGCACTCATGTTAGTATACAGTTCTTAAATTAAATGTTACAGTTCTACATGAACCCTGTAAGGGCACAGCAATGAAATAAACAATAATTCAAATAATAATAATAATAACCGTCACATAATTTTCACATTTCTTATGCGAACTTAAGAACTATAAAAAAATTAAGAGACAAAATATTAAACAATACTATTAGAAGTTTCACATCATAAATTTATAAATAAATTTCGAATGGTAAACAAATTTAAGGTCACAAGCCCATACGGTAGTACGGTAGCCCTAAGGTACTGACCAACGTTACGAGGTGTAATGTACTTAACATGTTACACAGCGAGTATTCATGCAGTCAGTACGTAGTTACGGGGAAAACTACATACTGACTGCATCAATGCTCGCTGTGTAACATGGCGTCCCTCTCGTTAGTGTCTAATTTAGGATATACCTATGTAACACGCGCTTTAATGAGGCTTCTAGACGGGCTATATTTTTAGGGAAATGTGTGGCCGGCTTAGAATAATAACGCCTAGAATGATAGTTTCATATTACGGCTGACGCGCCAAGCGTGAGGCATAATAAAATGGATTCATGTAGTTGTGATCAACTCGTATTCACACGCGCCAATACGCACACAAACGCAGCAATTTTGTTCCACCGATCGGCGTACTACGCCATTTATGGCTGAGTTTTGGTGGCCTCACGCTTGCGCGTGAACTGCGTTTCTAGGCGTTATTATTCTAAGGTGGCCGGCAACTACGGGCTTCTTGCTCTTACTTCCATCATTCCATGCTAGATCAAGACGCCCATAGCTGCCGGCCACACATTTCCCATAACGTACCTACTTTACCTATAGCCCGTCTATAAGCTCCATAATAATATCTCAAGCATAAGTACCTACTATGTCTTAAAACTCAGCGAAACTTACCGGATAATTCTTAACAGTCATGGACTTTACACTACCTGAAGTAAAGTTATTCTTTAATTGATAATCTTGCATTTTTAACGTTTATTTAGTAACCAAGTATAATTTTCGTAGCAAATTCTTGTGTTTTGGCAGAGGACATTTACTTGTCACAAGTCTCAGTATTTAAATAGTACTCTTTGGTCACAAGCATCAAAGAGTAGGTAGGTATAAACACTATACGTTTTATGTCACAAGTCAGCCAAATTCTCAGGTGCCAGCATTCGAAGGCTACCTACTAGCAAAAAGGTCATACATAGGTACCATTGACAATAGCTCAAGTCTTTGGCTAACATTGCCTGTACCCGTCCGTCATTCCGTCATCGTCCATCGTCAGATAATATATATTTATCTAGGATCATCAGTTCGGCTGTCGTAATCCTATATATTATAGTTTGTTGTTGATACAGAGCGCCCGTCCACTATGCCGCCCAAGACTAGCGGTAAAGCCGCCAAGAAATCCGGCAAGGCCCAGAAGGATATCTCCAAGTCCGACAAGAAAAAAAAGAAGCACAAGAGGAAGGAGAGCTACGCTCTCTACATCTACAAGGTGCTCAAGCAGGTGCACCCTGACACCGGTATCTCGAGCAAGTCCATGTCGATCATGAACTCGTTCGTGAACGACGTCTTCGAGCGCATCGCCGCCGAAGCCTCCCGCCTTGTCCACTACAGCAAGAGGGCGACCATCACCAGCAGGGAGGTGCAAACGTCCGTGAGGCTCCTGCTGCCCGGCGAGCTTGCTAAGCACGCCGTCAGCGAAGGCACCAAGGCCGTCACGAAGTACACTAGCTCTAAGTAAGCGTCGTTATATAGTATAAGTACTGTACCTAATAAATAAAATAAAATAGAAAAGCCTTTTATTTCTTACAGAATACAAAAAAAATGTACATATCGATGGTTAGTAAAGAGCTTAAACTTAAATGACGACTAGTGGTCTAACTGCCTAGTTCACCCAGGTGGACTACGGGAATTTGATTTTTGCCGCCGTCCACCTGGGTGTACCATAGAAAATAATTTTTGCCTATAGCTCACCTGGGTGGATCCTGGGTAATTATTTTTTCCTTTGGAACACTAATTATATTTATCACATTCCCTGCCATTTGCCTTGGGGTTGCATTTGAATTTCGCATTGTAGGGAGAGGGGTGGGAGGGGGTTAGGGGGAGGGGGGAGGGGGTAGGAACCCCCCTGACCCCTCCCCAAAGTTAGGAAATCAATAGATACCACAAAAATATTTTTTTTTTTTGAGGTTATGTTCAATAAAACAACCAAATGAGTGGACTTACGACCAAATTATTCGTTTTTGGGGGTGGGTAAACTCAAAATTGTATACTTTAGAAATGAAATAATTTTATTATATTTTATATATATGATTTATAGCTTTAATCAGTTGTACCACCACCTACAAAATAATAACCAAATTAACGGTTTTTCTGTGTGGAAACGGTCCGCCTAAAGCAAAGGGGGCAGATTTTTTTTTAATATTCGGAAAACTATAAATTCAAAAAAAACTCGGTTCTGGCGCTTCGCCGGCCGCTACCGCGGCACGCTCGCTTCGCTCGCTCGGCTCGCGCGCTTAGGGTCGCAGTACACCTAACACTCCTCCTCGCTTCGCTCGTCGTCGTAACCTACACCGACCTGTCCTAATATCTTCCCAACTTTAAGGTCAAATATCTCGGCCATTTTTGATTTTAATTATGTACTAAATAAAATTTTAAACACGTATAAAAAAAAAAACTACGCGTCTCCTAGACACAAATTGGGTGTCATTTGAAAGGAGTGAGCAACCCCTATAAAATGACACCCTCCCCCCCCCTCCTCCCTACAATGCGAAATTCGAATGCCGACCCTTTGCCTTTTCCTGGACATTCATGTGCCGTACTTTTCTGTCACTAAATACTTATATGAGCGCACTGCGCACAGACGCGTCCAAGCCAACACAACACAACACAACAACAAGCAGCTATAACAAGTTATATAAGTAAATACTAATTGTATAGTGCATCACAACATAGGCGAGGCGGTATAACAATATAATATTCATGACTCAACATTTTGATTAAATGCCCTGTTCGAAATAAATAAACTAAGTTCAAAAATACGAAAAATAGACATCGACAATGATGACTACATTACTTACTGGTATTCAGATGCATCCGGGGAAATTACTGTTGGAAAAACTCCGCTAATGTGACACAACACTTGCAATGTTTACTTTGTTTAATGTTTGATGGCAGAAAGCAAGCCTACTTATACCTAAGTATAATTAATTTAGTGAACATTTTTTTTGTTTAACCTATAATGAGGTACACATAATATATATCAACATGTTTAAACTGGCTTTACAATTGAATATAATTTATTTTATTTCGTATTACTACGATATAAACATATGAACTTTCTGGTGGACGGCGCGAAAAAACAAATTCCCGTAGTCCACCTAGTTGAACTAGGCAGGTGGACCACGGGCAACAGTTTACAGAATATCACCATTATTCTTTCTTAATATTACGATATAATCATATGGCCTTTCTGGTGAACCACGGGAAATAATAATTTCCCGTAGTCCACCTAGGTGAACTAGGCAGGTGGACCACGGGCAACAGTTTACAGAATATCACCATTATTAAGTATTGTACCTTATTCCAAGCCTATACAATTGAGATGGCAACATCTATTTCCACAGGCAACACTGCCTAGTTCCAAGTGACAGCTGCTATAATTCAGGTTTTCTCCCCACCTAACCACCTTTGAACCAGCAACGGCTCGACATCGGCTGCGCGCCGCGGAGCCATCATTGGCGTTCTTTTTCTTGCAGAGGCAACACGTAGTACTAACTTCGGCAGTACTACATATAATATGCTTATAAAACGGAAAATTCCTTGCAATTTTCTGTTGAAATGTTCCATGATAGTGACAAAATTGGTAGTAATCAACGAAATGAAGGTGCAGGATTGTGCTCCGCTAACAAAGGCTCGCGAGTAGCGAGAATTCTTCACCGCCTGGCAACGGACGGATGCCTGTATTGGAGAAAATCGTGAGTAGTACTCATGCAGGAGGTAAGTGCTTCAATGTCGTTTATTCCTCGCGCATGAAGGCAATTTTGATGATTAAGGTTTTTGTCAATTTGCGTACCCGATGACCTGGAAGCCCCCTTAAGTTCTTCCTCCAGTAAAACTGGCACCGCCTACCCATGCCAGTGCTCATTTGAAGGAAATTGATTTCAAATTTGAAACTACCCTCAACTCATCGGGTACTGCCATTTTCTAAGGAGCACACCGGTACGTAGTGTGATTACCGTATTTCAGTTTCGACTATTATTTTCAAGTCGTTATATATATATGTCAATCTAACCGAACCTAAATTAATTAATATTCTGGGCGGTGCTTACATGCTTACGAATTAGCTGCCATACGAGTGTCGATTTAAATGAAATACCTACATAAAAAATAAGTTCGTATTATGTTCCGGTTTTGCCGATGCAATTCTTATTCAAATTACCTTGCCTTGTAATTATATTTATTAACCAAGTGTTTGTGAATCGATGCAAGTATTGCTGGTTGATTTTCAACTTTCGGCTTTTAAAACCAATCTATATACCGATTTCCCGGTTCAATTAGTACCTACAAACCTACAAATTATATTTAGTCGTCGCGTAGACAGACGTTGAGAGTAACTGTTGCGTATATTCCGCTATAATATCTAATGAAGAGTTACTACTTAATTATATAATCATGAGTGCGCAGCCATGTGTTGACTGTTACGCAGCGGACGCTTGTTCGAGTTCCGTTTTGACACGTTTCATATGTTTGAATTTCAGTAGCTATAAGACATTTTCCAGCTTACGTTACGCGCTACCAACCGTTCAGCTGATGTCTCTCCTATGCAAGGAGTTGCTACCACCCATTCAGCTGTCTCTCCTGCGGAAGGCGTTGCTACCACCCGTTCAGCTGTCTCTCCTGCGCAAGGACTTGCTACCACCCGATCACCTGACTCTCCTGTGCAAAAAGTTGCTACCACCCGTTCAGCTGTCTCTCCTGCGGAAGGAGTTGCTACCACCCGTTCAGCTGTCTCTCCTGCGCAAGGACTTGCTACCACCCGATCACCTGACTCTCCTGTGCAAAAAGTTGCTACCACCCGTTCAGCTGTCTCTCCTGCGCAAGGAGTTGCTACCACCCATTCAGCTGTCTCTCCTGCGGAACGAGTTGCTACCACCCGTTCAGCTGTCTCTCCTGCGCAAGGAGTTGCTACCACCCGATCACCTAACTCTCCTGTGCAAGAAGTTGCTACCACCCGTTCAGTTGTCTCTCCTGCGCAAGGAGTTGCTACCACCCGTTCAGCTGTCTCTCCTGCGCAAGGAGTTGCTACCACCCGTTCAGCAGTCACTGCTGCACAAGGAGTTGCTACAAAGCACACTTTTGCGAATGTTACAGTCAAAGCATAATAAGAAGTCCTTGTTTATCCTTCCCGGCTGGAAATTGACTGTGTCGAGTACTTTCCGCAGCTTAAAGTTCCCGCTGGCTCTGCCGAGTTACACAAAATTACGTAGGTACACGCTACGTACAAGCAAACAAGGTAGGTTGAAGGTGGGGATACTGCGCAGTTTCCAACATGGAGCAGTTTGTAATAATCAGGACAGTCTAAATGCTGTCCTCCAGTACACTGCCCTTCACAAATGTTGTCAGAATCATTGACGGAAGATATCGAGAGACCTTGCGAACCATGAGTTTTTATTGGAGCCGGGTGGGCCAGGACTATAATTTCTCTGGTCTTGAAAAAGGGCATGTTGAAGGAGTACTTAATTATTGAAACGACTCTTCATGTCCGTATACGTGGGTCTTTTCCATTTATTGTCTTTTTCAAGGTTCCCGATTTTGATCACGTGATTGGATGGTGAGACTGGGCGTGTATGTATACTTCATGTATGTACATTCATGTCGTAGAACATACGACGACAATTGCTGAAGGTAATATACTTCGATTTAGATATTTGTTTAGTCTCTCAAATTTTCGGCGGCAGCTTCGCTCATCATTCAGGTAGTTGAGGTCCTCAGATCTCTAAGTACCAGGCTCGTTGCCTGTGCACGCCAGAACTGAAGATTGCTGCATAGCTAAAGGTTTCTCTAGCTGCACGATTTAGGGCTAGCGATCCATGGAGTCCCTGGGATTGCAGGGAGATCTGGCGATTAACATTAAGTCCTTCTCAGCTGAAGGGATTTAGCACAAAGCACAAGATTTTCACGAGATGAGTGGAAAGTACCTATAAGGTAAACGTCCCAATATTGGACATCTTCTATTCTAATAAGTCCCATATTGCTCGCCTTTATTACGTTATAAGTTTGAAAGACCAAGCATTGGCCCCGTGTCGAGCACTGGGATGGTTACCTTACAGACTCGGCATATGCAAAGCATCAATCTTCGAGTAAGTGTCATTTATGAATAATATCCAACAAAGCTTAAAGCTGTTTGTAATTCTAGTTCTCGAGCTGGGCGACCTTGTGATTACCACTTGTATTATCGTTCAATATTATCACCATTTTTACTGGCGTCAGTTCTGTTAGACAAGAGTCCTATCCAAAAGGAGAAATGTTAACGGCTGCTAATGCAAGTTATAGTGAATCTTGCAGATACTTTATTCTTCCTGACATGTTGCCAGTACCGATACCTAAGGGAAATTAATAGACTGACAAACTCATCGCTATCAGATCGTGTCAGATAATCAAACATTTGTATCGTACTTAGTCAACAAAAGCGGTAAGAGTTCAGAGTACCTACACATTCAGTATCTCGTGCTAAACCGCCGGTAGCCTTCGTAGGTACCTACTACATATATTACAGTCGTAGGTCATACACCACCAGGGTAGATCGATTTTAAAGATTTTAATGTCAGTAGGAGTGGCATCCACTCTATTCAACAAGGGGCTCAACATATAATGAATTTAGTCTTTGTCAGATCTCTTCGCGTCGAAGAAAGTCCAAGTAGTTTTGGTACATAGTAACAAGTTCAACGTTAGTTAAAGTTAGTGATTTAAATCAGAGTTAGATGTAAGTACCTAGGTACTATTGGCGTCGACTAGTCCTTTACTCAGTCTTACTCGAAACATCACGGTTTCTCTGATCTGAATGTTTGCATACCTATTAGCTAGTTTGGCGTTTTATCTCAGTGACCTGTGGAATGCGGCCCGCATATAATTATCCCATGGAGAGTCATAATACTACACACTTTGTTTGTGACAGATACCTACCACTAATCTATTTATTAGATAGTTGTAAAAGTCTGGCTGATGAGTAGTGGGCCATCCAATCCCAAAGATGATTTCTTAGCTCAAGGATTAAATTACGCTCAGATATATACAATACCTACACAGGTTTTATCATGTAGTTCTGTGGCCGAACACGGACCCACCGTTTAGTTCACACTTTATTGTCGGCCACAATAGTTTTTCCTGGCTGAACATTTTTGTTTTCAAAGTTACATCATCCCAACTATCCCAAGTGGGTAATATTGACGTGGCTCGATAGTTGAGACTTTTAGGTGGAAGTAACAATGAATTTGATCAGATAAAATTTTGACTCGATTTTGGCTCTAGGGTTTCCTATGAATTACATAATTATTCAAAAATTAGCTGGCTACACGTGTTTAATCCAAATATCGACCCACTTATCAAAACATAGACTGACGTTATTTGTCCCTGGTACAATGAGGATACTCGTATAAAGATAATGAAGTTATGAACATGTGACTTTGTTAAACCAGCTTCATGAACAATCCATTCATGCTTTTCTTAAGAATGCTAATGCACATATCTAGTAGTGTGAACAATAGGTACCTACGCGATAGTCAAGCTGGTTTGACACTCTTGACAGTCGTATTATTATTTCATTAGTAGGTACCTAATCGTCTTGGAACGAGGTAAGTCATTACAAAAGGTGCTCAATGCTGCTATATTTCAGGAAGTTTATAAGAAAACTTTCGGCTTTTAAAACCAATCTATATCCGATTTCGTAGTTTGATATTTTTGTAAGTTAGTCAATGCAAGATGATTGATAATTGAAATTACCTGAGTTTGTATATGAAACTTTTACTGCTGTACAAGTTTTCTTGTAATAAATCTAACTAATATCTTTTTCACATTGGCGTTCTAACGAATCTATACAGTTCTACCTATTTTTAATCCTTAATTGAACCAGCAGCCGATAACAAACACTTCTCAATTGTATAGGCTTGGAATAAGGTACAATACTTAATAGACAAATTTTACCTAAAAATAAAATTTATATTAAGTTACTTACCTTATTCCAAGCCTAATTTCATTGCTGCCTGCTGGCGAATGCTCAAATACCCTTCTATGTTTTATAACATTCAAAGGTATATCTTAGTATTTAAGCTTATTTTTCAGCTACACAATTTAGTAATTAAGCTTATATTTCAGCCACTAAACCTAGTTTTTAAGCTTGTATTTCAGGATAACATATTAGTACTTAAGCTCTAATTTCAGCGGTACCTATAAAGTACCATAATTTGTGTACTTCAAAACCAACCACCTACACCCAATGCGGTGTTTGTTTACATAACATAGTATTGCCACCGGTCTGCCGACCGTGGCTACATCGCCACCTGTCTAATTACAGTGGCTACCTACCGTCCACCTATTTCATATTGGACGGTAGACTCAATTGAGAATCCAATGATGGCTCCGCGGCGCGCAGCCGATGTCGAGCCGTTGCTGGTTCAAAGGTGGTTAGGTGGGGAGAAAACCTGAATTATAGCAGCTGTCACTTGGAACTAGGCAGTGTTGCCTGTGGAAATAGATGTTGCCATCTCAATTGTATAGGCTTGGAATAAGGTAAGTAACTTAATATAAATTTTATTTTTAGGTAAAATTTGTCTATTATTTCTTAATATTACGATATAATCATATGGACTTTCTGGTGAACCACGGGAAAGAATAATTTCCCGTAGTCCACCTAGGTGAACTAGGCAGGTGGACCACGGGCAACAGAGGCTAATTTTATTGAAATCATAAAGGCCGTTTTGGAGAACGGGAACCTATTGTATACAAATATAGCTATACAGCAGTGTTGGGCGTAATGCATTACATTTGTAATTGAATTACATTTAATGCAATTACGAGTAATTCAATTACATGTGTAATTGAATTACATTGCAATTACGAGTAATGCATTACACTTGTAATTGAATTACATGTAATTTGAATTACTTCGTAATTTGTAATTGAATTACAAATTGCATTACATTTAATGCAATTACGAGTATAATGCATTACAATTTCAAGATGGCAGCAACTTATTTACAATACAACCGCGGATTCATATTAAGAGGCCCCGCGGACCCCCAGATATCGATTTTGAACCAAATCGGACTGTATTTAAATAATTTCAAGATTGCGGCAACTTTTTTACAATCCAAGCTAGGATTCATAATAAGAGGCCCCGCGGACCCTCAGATATCGATTTTGACCCAATCCAGACTATATTTAAAGAATTTCAAGATGGCGGCAACTTTTTTACAAGCTTTATTATATTAACTTGCACTGTTCGTATGTATGTAAATATGTAAGTAATCCGTCAAAATTTGCAATCCATTTTTCAGTCACTTCCCGTTATCCAATTGAGCTGAAATTTTGCAAGCATATGTATATCGCATGACAATGCAATATAATGATGACTTGGAGCTGATCTGATGCTGGAGCTGGAAGGTGGCCATAGGAACTCCGCAATAAAACGACACAATCCCATCGAATTTGGGCTTGTTAGAATCGTTTCAATGAGTACTTGATGATGGTATGCAGAAAAGTACAGTCGGCAGTAAGAGCTCCAAGCTCGGATTCATATTAAGAGGCCCCGCGGACCCTCAGATATCGATTTTGAACAAAATCGGACTGTATTTAAAGAATTTCAAGATGGCGGCAACTTTTTTACAATCCAATCTCGGATTCATATTAAGGGGCCCCGCGGACCCTCAGATATCGATTTTGAACAAAATCGGACTGTATTTAAAGAATTTCAAGATGGCGGCAACTTATTTACAATCCAACCTGGAATTCATATTAAGAGGCCTCGCGGACCCCCAGATATCGATTTTAAACCAAATCGGACTGTATTTAAATAATTTCAAGATGGCGGCTGCTTTTTTACAATCCAAGCTCGGTTTCATATTAAGAGGCCCCGCGGACCATCAGATATCGATTTTGAACCAAATCGGACTGTATTTAAAGAATTTCAAGATGGCGGAAACTTTTTTACAATCCAAGCTCGGATTCATATTAAGGGGCCCCGCGGACCCCCAGATATCGATTTTGAACAAAATCGGACTGTATTTAAAGAATTTCAAGATGCCGGCAACTTTTTTACAATCCAAGCTCGGATTCATAGTAAGAGGCCCCGCGGTCCCTCAGATATCGATTTTGAATAAAATCGGACTGTATTTAAATAATTTCAAGATAGCGGCTGCTTTTTTACAATCCAAGCTCGGATTTATATTAAGGGGCCTCGCGGACCCCCAGATATCGATTTTGAATAAAATCGGACTGTATTTAAAGAATTTCAAGATGGCGGCAACTTTTTTACAATCCAAGCTCGGATTTATATTAAGAGGCCCCGCGGACCCTCAGATATCGACTTTGAACAAAATTGGACTGTATTTAAAGAATTTCAAGATGGCGGCAACTTTTTTACAATCCAAGCTCGGATTCATATTAAGAGGCCCCGCGGACCATCAGATATCGATTTTGAACCAAATCGGACTGTATTTAAAGAATTTCAAGATGGCGGAAACTTTTTTACAATCCAAGCTCGGATTCATAGTAAGAGGCCCCGCGGACCCTCAGATATCGATTTTGAATAAAATCGGACTGTATTTAAAGAATTTCAAGATCGCGGCAACTTTTTTACAATCCAAGCTCGGATTTATATTAAGAGGCCCCGCTGACCCTCAGATATCGATTTTGAACAAAATCGGACTGTATTTAAAGAATTTCAAGATGGTGGCAACTTTTTTACAATCCAAGCTCGGATTCGTATTAAGAGGCCCCGCGGACTCTCAGATATCGATTTTGAACAAAATCGGACCGTATTTAAAGAATTTCAAGATGGCGGCCCTTTTTTTTAATCCAAGCTCGAATTCCTGTTAAGAGGCCCATCGGACCCTTAGATATCGATTTTGATCGAAACGGGACTGTATTTAAAGAACTTCAAGATGGCGGCCTTTTTTTACTTTCCCACGGATTTAAAATACCTCTCGACACACAATTTAAGTGACACTATGAAAAAAAACACCTAAACCTTACCGATATTTTAAAGTCGGTTTTATGAAGTCAAACTTGACAAGTTGACACCCCTTCAGAATAGTTTCGTTAGCCCGCGTGGCCCTGAGCTTGCAGACTATGTAGTTAGACTGTGCTAGTAGGTACCTACACTTTCCTTACGGCGGGTTGCACCAATTACAGACTGGAGTAATAGCTCGGCAACTGAGCTATCGAAGCCTTACTCGGCTCGATAAATTTAACCAATAGCTTCCCTCGTGTTACGCCTTTGTCGCAGGTTCGAATCCTGGTCGAGGCAATATTGCCATTTCCCCAGATGGTTTAAAATTAGGTAGATGCACCGGGGTTCTGGTTTTTAGGTACTTATACTTTTCAGTATAGTGAGCAGCAGAAGTTAACAGAATTTACACAATACTTATGCTCTTGATACTAAGGCGGCGTTTACACCTGTAAGTTACTTACGTAAGTTCAGTACAAATATTGCTTACAGCGACTTACGTCAGCAGTATTTGTACTGAACTTACGTAAGAACTTACAAGTGTACAGGCCGCCTAAGTCGCGTGTAGATATTTTGAGCAAGGTACGCGTAGCTACTTCTGCTGCTGACTATACAGCAATTCGATGAATAAAAAATTACACAATTTTAAAACAATTTATTCAACTACAACAAAAAGCATAACTTTTTATAACTAAATCAGTCTAAAAAATATTCTATCTCCTGCAACTACGGTTCAAAAAGATCACGTAGAAACAAAAACTGGCTACAACCTACAGTGTGTTATCGTAGAGATAACAAATCGGCTCACGGAACCTTTGGACTACATTTCAATCAGGCACTTACATCGGTATTCTTAAAAATAAATACTTTAGTCACGACATTTGTTCAGTATTCCAATATTTGTTATCTAATGACGCTGGATTGGACGAGTCGGTTAGAATACAAAAATATGAAATAAGATAAATTAGATAGCGGTATGTTAATATGAAAAGAATACCGGTATAGGTACCGTCCCTGACTTCAATACGAAACAATAATGAGAAGAATCAGAGGAGTAATTGCTTAACTTTTGACGTTGAAGTCCGTAGGTACATTTAGATGACGTACCTACCTACGTACGATCAAAGGTTACCCCACGGTATTATGTTCGTGTTATTGACGAATGTACTAAAAACTGAAGAAGTGTTTTGCTTTGTCGTGAGTTGTACAGTCGGCAGCAGAAATAGCTAAGCGAGTCGGGTCTTCAAAAAGATCTGGACACTATTCTTAAAAAAAAATATGAGCGTGTGTAGGTAATTTTGAACACCCGGCCCGCTTAGCTACTTCTCCTGCTGACTGTACTAGCAATTTTTTAATAAGACTATTTAACATGTAGCTTAGAGTTGACAACGAAAAATGAATCTAAAAATATTGTAATTAAATTATGATCTTATAATATGGTTCAATGTGGCTCAGGCGATCGAACGTTAGATGAAACTTTTCGTGTTACTTTCCATACAAATTGACTTAGGACAAATGTACGTGCCCAACAGTAGGTACAATTTAAAGTTAATGTTGTTATAAGCCGCATACAGCCAGACCTGTTTAACACTTACATATCAACTTTGCGGTAATTTATAATATTGCGATTTACTAAATAGAACAATAATAATATTAAGTTGTATAGAAGTTCAATACGCAAATGTGCCCTGAACAAATTTTATTATATGGAAAGTGAATCGAAAGGTTTATTACACCTTACACGTTGAAGTAAGAGTGACTCACTCTCACATTTCGCTGCGTCTGTCGTCAATACATTATTTTAGTCAGACATATTATGGACTATATATAAGTAAGTCAAAGAAATCCTATAAAAAATCGGAGACGATGAATATAGGTAAATTTAGACGAAGACTATTTACAGCCGCCTAAATTACGGCGCATAAAAAAGGCACCGTCACATCTTCAGACCGTAGACATATGACTATTTTCAGCCGCCTAAATCTCGGCGCCAGTGACCAGCAAACCGACACTTTAGTCGTTTACACGGTGCCTTCTCGGTCAAAATAAGGCGCGAGGGCAGCGAGAGACGCGGGCGGAGGTCACTGGCGCCGAAAAATAGACTCGTGTTCTATTCCGTGCCAGCGCTGGCATGCCGCGAAAAAATGGCGCCGAAAGTGTTTATTTATACGGTGCCTTTTTTAGGCGCCGTAATTTAGGCGGCTGTAGGTAAATAGTCTTCGTCTAAATCGACCTTAACTGCAATAAGATCACCAATTGGTAAAGGGGTGAGTGCCCCATCGCTTGGGCCGCTGCCATATTTTCTATCATAAGGCGGCCTTTACACCTGTAACTTACTTACGGAACTTCAGTACAAATATTGCTTACAGCGACTTACGTGAGCAGTATTTGTACTGAACTTACGTATGAACTTACAAGTGTACAGGCCGCCTTAGTAACTGACACAACTGCAGATTTTTCTATACAGAGATTTCTTCAAGAGAGTGATCATTGCGTTAAGGAACTTTTGGATCTATATTCACTCTCCTGTATAGGTACTACTGAATTCTTTGCATAAATAATTAGCAGAAAACTAGCTTGCCAAATGTGTAGTATTTTCACCATAAAGTTCTATAACCATTTTTTAATACTTTCACAGAACATGATTTGCATATTTACATTTTTGTACAGATAGTTTATACAACATGATTTGGAGTTATTTACAAAATGGTGGTGATTTATGTGTATATTGCCAAACGAAGTTTAATAAATGTTTATCCACTTCATACCATAGGATATAAACAACAAAATCAAACAGTCTTTTGACTGTAACCTTGAATATTGCACAATATAATCAACAGACATAATAATCGGTTTCTTTTGTAACCACAAAGTAACTTGCATATTTCATTGTATGTCAATAAATATTCTGAATAATTTTAAATAGTCCAAGTATTAAAGTATTAACATACCTACACAAGGTAGCCATCAGATCACATGAACATTTCACATTCATTGCTGTTCTAAGAGCGGTCACTCACGGCGACTTTTGCAGCGATACAACTAAATGTCGAAACGCACAGACAGCGGTGGCGGTGCGTTTCGGCCTTAAGTGATTGTATCGCCACACTAACCATATATCACCTGTATAGCGCTGCAAAAATTGGCCGTGTGTAACCACTCCAATATGAAAGAACGAACTAGTAATGACGATACATATTTAATTTTCTAAAATAAAGGATGACTCTTAAGTTTAACCCAATTCGTTAACTTAAGAATCATGCCATACTTTAGATCAGGGGTCGGCAGCCATTTAGCAACCAAGGGACGGAAGGGGCTAAGAAAAATTACCCGGGCCGCACTTCTTTTGTAGCTTTGTCAGGCAATTCCTAAACCTTTACATCCAAAACAGCCAGGGAGGCTCGCGGGCCGCAAGCAAGGGCATCGCGGGCCGCCCGTTGCCGACCCCTGCTTTAGATACCTAGTCAATGTATTTTCATGTCAAATATAATATTAAATATCGTTAGCAGCGTAACTGCTTTATACAAAATAAATATAATATTAGTTACTTATTATTCGATTTACGAGCTGCATCCAACTATTGCAATAAGAACATGATTAAAATATCTTGAAATAAAACAACTTTAAAATCACCAAGTTATGTGCGCCATTACAATCTCCCTCAAGCTTTACATTCTAGGGTGGTAAGTTTTATCACAGGAACTAATAGTCATTAACTAACTTTTGTAAACTGTACGTTTAGGGCAAATAGTCATCTGCGTAAACGAACATGGCTTTACTTCACAAGAAGTAGAACATTCTGGAAGACATTGTTACAGACACAATCAGGAACTAAAACTTTGTAGAATAAAACATATCGTACACACCATCTTAACATGCATAAGACGGTGTGTACTAACAACAATAATAATTTGATTAATCTTTGGCGTATATTGTAATAGCTAACATGATTCTTATAACGTGAATACTGATCTATAACAATCGTAAATATTTGTAAATTATAAATCCATCTTATTATCATTTTCATTGAAGAGAATATAATTTTAATGCATTTATAGGCCGTCCTTTTAACTGAGTCGGTTCTAGTGGTACCTGCGCGGTGCGGGTGGCTTGTTTGGGTGACGTGAGAGCTCAATGTAATTTCCATTTGACTGACGCTGTCACCCTTACCGCAGGAACCGACACAGTTAAAGGTATATTGAAGAAAATGAAGAAATAGAGAAACAAGTATAGGAGATAGAAAATACATATATAAAAAAATATGCCTACATGTCTACGACAAAATGTCTTAATAAACAAAGCTGTAAAACAGAAAGTCTAATCAAGATCAAAAATCTCTATCCAAACTATTGTTGTATGGAGGCACTTAATATATTCTTATTCACGATGTAAGGAAAATTGTCTTTTTACGAACATATCACTGATTAATGGACATATGTATAATTAAATTTGATTGCGAAACATAAAATGTAATAGAAGAATATAACATATTTGTTCCATCTGATTTCTAAACGAAACCAAAATATTCGACGTAATAAAATAACTGGGCCATTTTATAAAATAAATTGGCTAAACTGACTTTTAGAATTTTAGGGGTCCCTACACAGTATCGAAAACTCCATTCAGCCTACTTGAAACAAGTGTCCCATATTTTTCAAGCAACTTCGACTTTCCATTTGCGTGACATTCATACAAGCATGCGTGGAGAAGTAACAGAATAGAAATATAAAAAATAGGTACCCTTTTTTTCAAGTAGGCTGGAATAGAGTTCGATTCTGTGCAGGGATAACCATAAATTTCAACATTCTGAGAAACAAGTGAAATTAAAACATTTTTCGAAAAACCCAACTGCTTTTTTGCAAATATCACTCCCACGATTAAGAGGAATCCAACGACACCTCACATGTCGAAATCCGTCAAACGGTTTAGGCTGCAAGGCGTGTCAAAAAATAAGACATACCCACATACATACATACATACATACGCTCGAAAAACATAACCCTCTCTCCTTCGGCAGTCGGGTAAAAAGTCAGTGTACAACTTTTCATAAAATGGCCCAACTATTGATTTATATTAAAATGGCCACAAAATGAGAGACTAGCTGCATAATTTAAAACTGCAATGTAAACTTTGGCTTAGACTTAACATTACAAATGATTTTGGAAATTCAATATGGTTTAGATTCTTTTATAGCTGTGAGATGGTATATCAATGTAACAGTTTATCAACCAAATATCGAAAACTAGTAAAATAAGGATTGCCAATGCCAATAGGGATGATGACATCAAATAAAGAAATCAATTATTTCAAATGTTCTCGAAAAGAGATCAAGATAAAGTAAAATGTAGAAAAAAGTAACACAAGTGAATATATGTGTAATCATAGTAAGCTTACAAAGTATATATTCTGTCCCTTATCCGCAACACATTCCTTAACTTAATACGGAAAGAATGTCATTCATTATGAAATTTATGAATGACGCCAGTAGTTTGTGACGTCACGAATCATTATGAAATTTATGAATGACGCCAGTAGTTTGTGACGTCACGAATCATTATGAAATTTATGAATGACGCCAGTAGTTTGTGACGTCATGAATCAGTGGCGGCGCGTGAAAATGTTCGATGGGTAACCCGGAACAAAAAGAACGAAAGAGTTTAGACTTTAGAGTATATAACTATATATCCTTGCCTAAAAATAAAATTTAGGCAAGCCGGTGGGAATCGGCTTGTATCAGGGACTGCATAACCGAAAAATACCGGTATTCTATTTTAACGGTATGACGTCATATCGGTTGTCAAATAGCGGTTTCGGTAGCGGAACCTTTATATTTCGCTACCGAAATATAAAGGTACCTTTATTTTTTCCGGTACCGTAACCGCTATTTAAAGGTACCGATATATCGACTTTGGCCTGGAGTTGTTGCCAAACCGCCGGCAAAGGCTCTGCTGCTTTGTCTTTTAGTCTTTAAATGTTTAGTAGCCAATGCTTCCTCTGTAGAGTGTCAGCTCGCTTACTTTTCTCGATAACCTTTATAATACCGGTATTATAAAGGTTACGGTATCGTTTTAAACTGGTACCGCTAACCGTTATTTTAAAACAGTTACGGTACCGTTATGTTCGCGCGGCGCGCATAACCTTTACGACATAACGGTAGGTACCGTAATGTAATATCGGTTTCATACCGGTATAACCGTAACCGAAATCAGTCCCTGACTTGTATGCTGTTTATGCATGTTGCATGCTCCACCACTGCTAGCTATTGACACTAAAATGGTAGTAACTTCGTGATTTTTTGAGATATTGGAATTGGATTTTCTTTCTATAATGATAAATTTGAGACACCTACCCTATTCTGTCACTAAATAGCGTTGTATAGGCGAGGTCTCTGTGCCGTACAAAATGTATGTAATTTTGACCTCGCTTAAAAAACAACGTCATCTCGTGACACCATTGACACTAATTTACTAGTCTCCAAACATGAACCTACACAATACAACAACCTTACAGAATATTGGTTCGCAATAACAATGCTAGTCGCAAATTATTTGAGCTTTTGGAAAACACTTATGATAATGAATTTGAGATCCACAATCAAGTACAGGTTACTAAATTCAACGGTATCATTTAGTTTTAAGAATTATTGTAGATTTATAGTTTTCCAATTCGACTCCAATATTACGCGCGTAATGGGTAAATATTGGAAAAATCCCTGGGATTAGTGATGTTACTTTCTGACTTTGAATTAATGACATCACCTATCAATCATTACTACCTAGTAATGATTGATAGGTGATGTCATTAAATTAATAAAGAGGAGAACTTACCAGCATGACTAACCGGGTGATTTGATGGAACAAGACACAACTTTCATTCAAATAATTTGGAAGAATTTGTACATTGTGTAGTAACATGGATAATATCCATAATTTCATTCGCCAGTGATTTTCTCAGAAACCGTAACATTTTCAGGACAATTTATTTAAACTTTGTTGGTTAGGTCTGTTTTATAAAAATCCTGAAAAGTTGACAGTTTCAGAGAAAAACGAATTAGGGCAAATGATGATTAGGCAAACACTACCTATATGGCAAATAAAATTACGGATTTCATTAGTAACCTATTGTACAGTCGACTACAAAGAGATGTATCCATACATACACACACAAACACTTATATATAGACTTTACTACCATAGTAATAAGGTAATACATACATCATTTTGTAACATTAAAAAACATACTTATCTTTGTAGTCGACTGTACCTAGTAAGGTGAAAAATGGATTCATTGTTTTGTACTCAACTGTACTCTTTTTACATTAACCACCTCTCAACCACACACAGAAGTTTTGAAGCAAACCTATGGCAACATCTAAACCGATTGTAGAAAATTTAGTAAACTGTACATGATTGTGACTTACGCTAACATACTAAGATGTTCCCGTTGGCTGCATTCACACCTACCAGCTCAGAGTGAGTTGGTGATGTTCTGGAAGAGCCGCTTGCCCCACCATGTCTCCAGGTCGAAGGGCTGGAAGTCCTGCAGCACGGGCCCCGGGCTTTCATCCTGGTAGTACAGGTTGGAGGGAGGCAGGGGTGATGAGCTTCCGGATCCTGGAAGATTTATTTTTTATTAGTGACAGTGATAGCTACTTCCATACTATCAATTGTTAAACTTTTCTATTTTGTAGTTGATTATTTTTTTATTATTTATTTTATTCAAGCTTTATTTATTCTATATTGTTAGTACATATTTACTAAGTGAGTGAAGCGAAAGTGGTTTGTCAGGATCGTAGCAAATGGAGATCCGTGATCTCTGCCTACCCCTCTGGGAAAGAGGCATTATTATATGTATATTTAGTAAGTCTAAAATTTGTGTTCTTTCTTATATGGATCATCCGGAACACCACGCTGCGCTCCAAAACCCAAATAGAAGATGTAGCTCGGAAGGCAGCCAAGTTAAAGTGAGACTGGGCTGGTCACGTCTACCGCATGCCGAATGAGCTGTGGGCCAAAGGGACCACGGAGTGGAAGCCCCAACACTCAAAACGGAGACGCGGTAGACCTCGTCGGCGATGGCGGGATAACTTGGACTCCTTTTTAAAAGACTGGCCAGTTATTGCTCAAGACCGCGATGAATGGAAGGGGAGAGGGGAGGCCTTTGCTCAGCAGTGGGACATAACGGGCTCGATATCATCATCCTCCTAGCGTTATTATTCCCGGTTGTGGCCCTAAAGGAGCCCGGGGTCCGCTTTGACACCTGATCCCAAGATTTGGCATAGGCACTAGTTTTACGAAAGCGACTGCCATCTGACCTTCCAACCCAGAGGGAAAACTAGACCTTATTGGAATTAGACCGGTTTCCTCACGATGTTTTCCTTCACCGAAAAGCTAACGGTAATTCCGTACATAAGTTCCGAAAAACTCATTGGTACGAGCCGGGATTCGAACCCACGACCGCCGCTTGACAGCCGCATGCCTGAACCACTAGGCTACCGTAGCTTCGTACATAACGGGCTCGATATAATAATAATAATAATTATTATATGGACCGTGTTCGGGTGAAAGCATTTTGTAGTTGCTTATGAATTACTGAATCAAAGTTACTCACCAATTGTGCTAGTGGGTGTAGATGGTTCACTATCACCATATGCTGATTGTGTCCACGCTGAAATACACAATACAATACTTAGAAATATATATACATATACCTATTTGATGACCGGTTAGTGGGTAGTGACGCTGCCTATGAAGCTGAACATTTGTGTGGTAAGCATGAACATTTGTGTCCGAGTCTAGGATGTTTGCTACATTTATGTATTTATATCTATTATATATATCGTCATCTAGTATCCACAACACCAGCCTTTATTGAGCTTACTATGGGGCTAGGTTGATTTGTGTAAGATTGTCCCCTAATATTTATTTAAATGCTTTATTTTTTGTAGGCCAGTAGGCAGTATAGGGCGGCCCTAGAAAACTATTAGAAAAAAATGGTCCGGGATAAGTAGTTAATGTGGGCAAACAGATGTGATAAGTTTCACAGTGATCACTTCCTTTTTATAAGTGCCTATTATATATAATCAAGGTTAGGATAAATGAAGTAAACTTCAATAGATAAAACGCCTGCCAATTGCCATTGATCTTTGAGTAACTTGACAACCATGTCATTTATTGATTTGCTATTGTATACAAACATTTGAAGCAAAATGAAATGAAACTTACTTTCACTAATGAACCTGATGAGCTCCTCATGCTGTGGCGTTATCACGTGGTGCTGTATTCTTTGGTGTATCGTTTTTTTACCGTTGGAATGAAATACTGGTTTGGGCATACTGAAATTAACACAAATAATAAACTTAGTCACCTAAGGACTTACACAATTGAAGTCTTATTAGATTCATTAAAGCGAGGTTTCTTTAGTTTTCCACAAATAAATTACGTGTTTAGTTACAAAAACTTAAATAAACACATTGCAATAGGTTATGTAAAAACACTGACGAAATATTTGGTAACACTGAATTCATACTCAAAACAACAACATCCACGTACTTCACAATTTCTCCATTGTCAGATTCTGAAGACTTCTTATTGTGGTCTTTGCGGCTGTCTAGTCTTTCCAAGTTCTGTGAAAGACCTGCAAATAAAAATATTCAAAATGACACCGCCGTATGTCACGAGAACACCGCAATGCCGCAAAGGGCATACGGGAAAAAATAGAGGATAATTACCTCTTCTAGTTTTAGCTACAATTTTGCTAGGACCTTTCGAGACAGTATACATTTTAAAATTTCACTCAAGATTAAACAAAAAAAAATAGTGGTTGAAAGTCACGCACGAGTTAGTTATGAGACCAGTCCTGCCTGAAACCTGAATGTTACTATACTCTGACTATTGTGATAGCCTGAAGGTTTAGTAATTTTTATTGATACACTAGTGACAATGATGGGAAGTGATGTATATATTATATAGTTGAAAGAATACATTTCATAAATAATCAGGTAAGCCTTTTAAAATTCCAATGGCGGCCAATACCAATACACGGTATCGCGTGCTTAGTTGAGGCTAGGAACACCTGGCTAGCTGGACCGAGCCCAACTTTGCCATCTAGACCAAAATTACAAAGGGCATGGGACTCGTTAGCTTCCGCCGCTACTATAAAGTCTTTAATCGACTCTTCGTCCGGCCGAGACCGAGCCAGGCTGTTGGCAGCATCTAGGCCAGAGTCAGGGCACTGGCTTCATGCCTACCCATCACCTAACTTAGGTAATTTTATTGATCCGGGCACACTCCGAATTGCAGTTGCTCTCCGCATTGGAGTTGATGTCTGCGTAGACCACAATTGCGTCTCGTGTGGAGCCGCAGTAGATCGCTTTGGTCACCATGGACTCGCCTGCTCCTCGGGTGCCGGCCGCTTGTCCCGCCACGCTGCACTCAACGACATCTTGAGAAGGGCGCTTGCCAGCGCCTGCGTCCCCGTGGCTCTTGAGCCTCGGATTGTACGGGACGACGGCAAGCGTCCGGACGGGATGACGTTGATCCCCTGGCGAATGGGCCGTGCACTGGTGTGGGACGCTACTTGCGCTGATACGTTGGCAGCGTCCTACTTGCCAGTCACGTCCAAACTAGCCGGGGCAGCGGCGGATGCCCGAGAGCGATCCAAGGTCGGGAAATATAGCTGTCTCGGCGCCCAGTACGACTTTGTCGCATTTGGCGTCGAGACACTCGGCCCTTGGGGAAAAAGCGCGCGTGGGCTCCACAAGGAGATCAGCAAGCGGTTGAGGGATGCAACGGGTGACCCTCGCGCAGGCAGCTTTCTCGCTCAAAGAATAGCGATTGCTATTCAACGCGGGAATGCTGCCTGTGTGATGGGCACCCTGCCTAAAGGGCAAAGTTTTGATACGTTTCTGTGATTTTATTTTATTTTTAAGTCGTTTGCAAATAAGTAAGTACTGTAATAATAGTTTTATGAATTGACCATACACGGTGATTAAATATTATATTTCTATTCTATCTATAGCATGTTATAGAAAGAGACAGCTATAGTGGATCATCAGCGGCGCTACCACGAACTTAAAATCTCGAACTTCGTATATCTCCGTCTTTGTCGCTCCAGTACCATAAACCATAAGTGCGATAGAGACGGAGATATACGAAGTTCGAGATTCAAAGTTCGTGGTTACATCTCTGATTTAACCACCGTGTATTGGCCGCCACGATAAGTTACGATAACGTACGTTTAGTCTGATCACAGAGTAGGTACTTTTCTATATTATGTAAGTCCAATTTAATATTCATTTAAATCAAAATGAATGGTAGAAATGCTGTACTATGGTAGAAATAAGTTTATTGTCCTGGTAACATTGTGACGGCGATGACATTCCGTTTCACGCATTGTTTTGTTCGTTCCTTTGCAGATTGAACATTGAACGTATGTACGTCGTGTACGTCTAATGGCGGAATGGCGGTTAAGCCAAGGGACCATTAAGCCTTGGTCAGACACACGGCGCGACGCAGCGGCGCGACCGCGGCGCGATATCTCCGTACAAACCGCTAGCGTGGTCAAACAGGCCATGTATGGAAATATCGCGCTGTGGTCGCGCCGCGCGGTCGTGGCGCTGCGTCGCGCGACCGCGGCGCTGCGTCGCGCCGTGTGGCTAACCAAGGCTTAATGGTCGTACCACACTTGGCGGTGTTTGCCCAAATATCCGTGTTGCATCTTTTTTCTTCCTAAGGCAAATGAAAGAGAGGAAGCGACGCAACGCGAACACGAACTCCCAAGTGTGGTGGGACCATAAAGTCGCGTCCGCTGCGCCATGTTTTCGTGGTTTTTAAACGTCAAAAATGTTTTGCCAATCAAAACAATACCCTATTTGTTTGTCGAAACTGACGGAAAACATGTTAGATGTTTGCAAACACCGAAAACACGGCGCAGCGGACCGGGCTTTACACATGGGGTTCGTGTTCGCGTTGCGTCGTTGCCTCTCTTTCATTTGCCGTAGGGAGGAAAAAGATATAACACGAATATTTGGGAAAATACCGCCAAGTGGAGTACCAGCATAAGAGCCTGTTCCATAAAGGTAGAATAGAATAGAGGGACTCTTGCTGGCTGACACCGTTCGATAGAACGAGACGACGCTCTTATCTTGTCACTTATCGCGTGATATCCATGAATCCATCAAATCCATACGGGGCCAGACGGCGTAACTCTACCACTATACCAGCCACACTCTAAAAAATATATATCTTAGCTAAAAAGTATAGACCCGTCGCTTATTAATCTTCTATCTATTACATATATAATATTTGACCGTTCCTTATAAGAGTGACAGACAACGCACAGCCTAAACCGCTAAAGATACGAGCATGAAATTGGGAACACATAATCGTATCCTTCAATTGACGTAGAGCCGCACTAAGAAAGGATTTTTTGAAATTCGACGCTGAAATTGGGGATAAAACGTTGTATGCAAATCCGTTATTTTTGAAAGTAGATCTATGAAATGTGAGACTTGGCTTTTCGGTCAGAAATAAAAATAGGTTTCCTTTGATCATTATCGGATATTCGTGCTTTAAAGAGGTGAAATGGAGGATGAAAGTTTATATGAAAGTTTCGTTATTTTTGAAGGTAAGGTAGATCCATGATTTTTGAGATTTGGCTTTTCGGTCACAAATAAGTAAAGGTTACCCTGAAGCATTCTTGGATACTCGTACTTTAAAGGGCAATGACATCTAAGTATTCTTCGTTCATCAAGCATCTTGAGTAATACCACGAGAAAATAATACCTACCACGAAATCATTTCGAATTTGCTCATCAACACGAGATCAACACTAAGCTGAAACTACTGAACCAAGAGTCTTGAAATGTGTAAGGTAGGTTAATTATTCAAGGTAGGCAAGCAACCAGTAAGGGTTTTACAAAATTCAACGTTTACCTAAGTGGGTTTAAAAAATGTATAAATGTGTGTATGGAAAAAAAGTTAAGTGCGGACCGTTTATGTGATGACATGGAAAGGTGCATCTATGTGGCCTGGCAAATTACTAACTGAAGCCTAGAGAGCTTAAAATGGGGGCCTAAACTTTATAAGAAAACTTGCCTTAGTGAGTAAATTGTAACACTATTGAAACGGTTTGTTAAGGATGGTTCGCTGTTGTTATAATTGGCTCGCTACAAAAATAAGCTTTTTGTCAAATTATTTGACCAGAAACAGGCAAACCCGCGGGATAAAACATAGCCTATGTTCTTCAAGAAATTTCACTCTATAGGTATGTAGGTGAAATCATTATTTAAATTTATTTATTTATTTAAATCGGTTCAGCGGTTCCGGAAATTAACCGTTTCACACAAACTTACAAATCTCACAGACTTTTCCTGTTAGTATACATAAGATCAGGCTGCAACTCTTGATTTACAAAGAGTGTTCCAAACGATATGTTAACAATATTAGTCCGCCTTATAAATTGTAGAGCAGCAATATGCAACCTATGAAGGACATAGGATAGCTTTTATCCCGGAAATAATCGCTTAAAGGGGTGAAAATGTTGGGGGGACTTTGTAAGGGGGAACGATGTGTAAGCCTGCACTACCCTGCCTATTTTAATAGCAATTATTATAAGGCGATTAACGAGATCCACGCGGACGAAGTCGCGGGCTAAAGCTAGTACTATCGGCAACACAGCTGACTGACCATCCGTGCACTTTATATGCATTGTAATAAGGTTCAATATAAATACAGGATGGTCAGTTAACTGTGTTGGCATTTGTATCATCATAAATTCATACCGACCGGGATTTGCCCACAAAGCTATACTTTTTAGCCAAGATGTAGAATTTTTAGAGTGTGCAGGCAAATAAAATAAATAGTGGTAGAGTTACGCCGCACCGCCTGGTGTAGTGTAGGTAGCTTGGCGCTGCTTATGATCTTTTTAACGCTGAAATCTATATAAGCTAGGGAGTCTTGGCAATCACTTTACATCTAATGTTTTTGGTGGGATATCTTTGAGCGCATTAGCGAATATCGTGTGCGTAGGTACGCCAAAATCTTTTTTTGTACTCGTCGATTAAAATCTGTGTATTAAGATTTCATAGAGAATACTGCAACGTCACTCTTTTCATAGTTGTAGTCCATGTTACTGTCGAAACAATCGAAATAACTGTTTCGATACGCACCAGACAACCGAAAAAAATTTGAAAATAGAACTAAAATAAATTCGACCAATCACGTGGCTGCTTTACCGAACTGTAATGAATTGGACCAATAGAATCGCTTTGATTATTGAGTTTACTCGTTGATGTCGTATACGCTCGTTGATGTCTTTTAAGATAACAACGAGCGTTACGAGCGATAGGCTGCACTTCGTTTCAACAGTATCGAGTTTGTTTAATTAGTGTTTCAGCAAGCTTCGTGGCCTAAACACGGTACTCGACTAAAAAGCTCTCTATTATAACACGATTGTGAAAAATACTATTTCTTCCCTTCCAGGTTCTCATTTTAATTAAACCTGCCTATGATTTTTATCGTAGATAGGGTAGGTAGCTTTGTTATTTTAAATTGAACACCGAGGTTATCGGAATAGGTAAGTATAAGGAAATAGGTAAAAGTAGAGAATACTTTCCATCTACTTAGGAACTATCTACAGCAGCTCTGGTCACGCAACGCATACAAATCAGTCACAAAGTTAATACTGTGTCCATAGGTAGGAAGTTAAACAGTAAGTATAGGTATGTGCTGTCAAGGTTAACTAATTCTGCAATTTCGTCAGCGTCCAAAAACTGCAAGCACTTGTAGCAGGTAGATTATATTTACGTACATGATGGCGCCTATCCTATATTACATAAATTTATTTTCAAACCAGTAAGTACTTAGGTACGTTTACTCTTTAGTCGCACTGGCCCCGTAGCATGGATGGCGTATCACGCGATAAGTGATAGGATAAGCGCGTCGTCTCGTTCTATCGAACGGTATTTATTTATCGTATGGCGGTTACACACTGGTACATATATGTATTCGTATTGATGTCGCTGATAGAGTTCCAGTGTGCGCTGCGAGGTTCAGAAGGAACAGTGCAGCTGCCGAATTTGTTGTTCTTTTAGCACCACCCGGAGGTCACGTGTAGGGCTTCTAGGGTTATTCCTACGGACGTAGAACAACAACGACCTATCGAACGGTGTCAGCCAGGGACGGATGCTCTATCCTGTCACTTATCGCGTGATAAGGCCATCCATGCGACTGGGTTCTACGTGGTTCTATATACCATACGGGCGCCAAGACAATTGACATGTCTTTCTTGATGATCTCCAGTTTTGACTCGAGGATAGATAGGTACCGACAAGTGGCGGAGCGCCCAAACAAGCCGATTCCCACCCCACCGGCTTGCCTAAAATTTATTTTAAGGTAAGCCTATAGTTATATAGGTACTCTAAACTCTTTCATAACTTTATTTGTTCCGGGTTGCCAATGGAAAATTTTTGACTCGAGGATAGATAGGTACCGACAAGTGGCGGAGCGCCCAAACAAGCCGATTCCCACCCCACCGGCTTGCCTAAAATTTATTTTAAGGTAAGCCTATAGTTATATAGGTACTCTAAACTCTTTCATAACTTTATTTGTTCCGGGTTGCCAATGGAAAAGTTTTGACTCGAGGATAGATAGGTACCGACAAGTGGCGGAGCGCCCAAACAAGCCGATTCCCACCCCACCGGCTTGCCTAAAATTTATTTTAAGGTAAGCCTATAGTTATATAGGTACTCTAAACTCTTTCATAACTTTATTTGTTCCGGGTTGCCAATGGAAAAGTTTTGACTCGAGGATAGATAGGTACCGACAAGTGGCGGAGCGCCCAAACAAGCCGATTCCCACCCCACCGGCTTGCCTAAAATTTATTTTAAGGTAAGCCTATAGTTATATAGGTACTCTAAACTCTTTCATAACTTTATTTGTTCCGGGTTGCCAATGGAAAAATTTCACGCGCCGCCACTGGTACCGAGCAACAAATGTAGAGTTATTGATTCTCATACGCTTATTTAGTCAAATAGACTCCCTAAGAACTTGGCTAAATGGAAACCGCCCAGGATTATACTACGGACGTGTTTGAAGGGTTATCCACGCATTAATCCTGCAGGCTATAAGATAGATCTCACTCTATCTGATAACTTGCGGGCCCGAGTGGATGCTTAGAAAGAGATGGATAGTCTATGTCGCCGCGACACATCTCGCGGGTTGTCATGTCTAGCACAACTTGCTGCTTAGTCGCTTCGCGCGCGATTGAGCGTCTCCTGTCTCACTCGCACCGCGCAAATTAGAATGAGGAGGATAGATCTTTCTCGACTCTCGTCGCGGCGTAGCGTCATCAGTTGTGCTAGACCCGCTGTGATTGCCGTGCTGATGAATGAAGCACATCGTTCTGACTACGTTAATCTGCGTAGCTGCGTCAGACTGTACCTACCACAACTAGTTAAAAAGTTGAACTTTCGCTATTGTTGGTGCCTAGCCTAACTTTCACTTTCGCATAAATAGACTTTAGGCACGCGTCCATTGTGGACGAATGTAAGCAAATCGGTGTACAGTCGCCATCACATACATCGGAGCAAACAAGCACGTCACAAACATCGGAACACACGTCTATTTTCAAAGCATTAGGGTGCATGTGCCGATATTTTAAAACACCTAATAGTGTACCTATGTATGTGATGGCGACTGTACTTAAATTCCTTTTAGTTTATTTTCCTGTTTTACCATTTTGTGCCTTTTCATAATGTAGTGTGGGCATCGGCATTCTATGAAATTCCTCTATGTTCTGCTTCCGTTATAGATAATCTTGTAGATAGTTGATATCGGAATCGTTTGAACATTTCACACTGCCAATATACCTACTGCCTATTAGGTACCAGCGGTGTTATTAATTTTACGAAAAGCACGATTAAGATTAGGATCTTAAAGTCGTACTTTTCGTAAAATTATGTCTGTTCGTGTCTTATTTAGTTTTTGAGGATTTTTTGAAGATTTATTTATTTTTTCCAACAAATTACACAGTATTACAGTGAGGCACCAAGACACCGTGAAATGCATACAGTGTTATTTAAGTACAGTCGCCATCACATACATAGGTACACTATAAGTGTTCAAAAATATCGGCACATGCACCCTAATGCCTTGAAAATAGAGGTGTGTTCCAATGTTTGTGACGTCCTTGTTTGCTCCGATGTATGTGATGGTGACTTTACTAACATAATCTTAATAGTAGGTACCTAACAATAAATCTTAACAACTAACCATCAACTAACTAAAGACGGTCATCCATCGCCTCACATAACCTCTTACATTCATTAAGATGCAAACTCAGCGAAAACACATACTTTTTAATTAAATAAGTATTTTTCAAATAGGTATTCGTACACAATGAGCTCATTTCATCTCATCCATATTTTGTCGTTAAAAATAATATTTAGTTACTTAAGTATACGGTTCAAACAGATAGAAGACGGCCGGACGGTCGGTATAACTTACCGATAAGGTTTCGTTGTACCTCTTGGCACATTGCAGGTAAGTACCCTTTTAAATACCAGACGTTGTTAGCCCCATTTAGGTAGGTAGGCATTACAGTTGTTTTCGCAACTCATGCCATAGGCTACCTACTCGTAAAAGGAACTTTCACACACGCATTACAACATAATTCTAATGTGTCGATGGCGGTCGTTGCCCCCAGGCAGTTCGGTCTGGTAAAAGTTAGGCTCGGCCAATTGCCTCGCTGCTGTCCTGCAATTCAACCTAATAAAGCGTGATGAATGAGACCCTTTACGTTACATATGTTACAATAGCCCCTTAGTCTGTGTGCCTGGACTTAGTGGCTCTCTTTCACTTACTTAAGTATATTACAGTATCTTCATTACATATGTCAGGTCAGGACATCTTACTCCTACCAAGGTTTGTAATAAGAATTTTAATAGACTGAAAGCGTGTTTGCATTTGCAAAGCATTTGGAAAGCTAGCCCCACCACCAACAATCGTATCATTCACAGAAAAGTTCGGAATGGTTGGGTAGACTACAGCTATAGGCTGTGTGAGATCGGGGCTGTTATAGTTAAGCCACGAATTTAAGCGGCGCAAGCATAGGCGGTGGTGCACCATAAGCGAGAGATCAGAACAGAACTCAACATCACGCTCCCACGTATACACCCACGCAGCTTCTGCCCGCGACTCCGTCCGTATGGAACTTGTTTATATCTAATAAGCACCATACAAGCTTTAACCCCCCCATTATATCCCTTAGGGGATAATGGGGAATGGATGAAAATTTTAGAATTGCCCGATTTTTATTTTGGTGTTAGGAATAACCTTCCTTAACAATGGAAAAAAATTGCAGACTTTTCAGATGCGTCAATTATTTTTGAAAAATATAAACAGTTTCCTCACTAACGTTTTGGGTTTAGGACGGCGAATGAGACATTTTCCTTGATTCGTCTCATATTACAAAAAATATCTTAAAAATCCGTGGTAAACTGACACTGAAAATGATATTGACAGCTGCAGCAGCTATATTTGTCATTGCCAGGGTCAGATATTCTAAATATTTTTTTGTAATATGAGACAGATCAAAGAAAATGTCTCATTCGCCGTCCTAACCCCAAAAAGTAAGTGAAAGAAACTGTTTATATTTTTCTAAAATAATTGACGCCGCTGAAAAATCTGCAACATTTTTCTGGTGCTAAGAAAGGTTATTCCTATCACCAAAAAAAAATCAGACATTTCTAAAATTTTCATCCATTCCCCATTTCCGGGGTAAAAACTGTCCTATGTCCTTCCCTGGGACTTAAACTATCTCTATGCCTCACAGGGCGCTTAACACCTTTGTACTGTGTCGCATTAAACGTCATGTTAAACTGCCATATGAACTTGTCAAACGAGTGAAAACGACAAGGTACTTAGGTGTTCAGCAACGAAGCCGAGTGTACAACGCTGCCGTTCGCCTCCGCCATTTTGCACCACAATCATCAAATCAGAAAATGGTACTAGGGATGATTAAAGAACTGATAAGTCGTTAGAACACTTGAACCCACCATCAGATTCAACTAGGCGGCAAGACAGGCGGTCAAAATGTATGCAGATGCCGTTTAGTGTTGCAGCGTAACTGAATATATCGAGTTCAACTTGCGTTTGAGACATTAATTAGCATCTTAGAAGATTGTAATGCGGTTCCAACACAGGTTTAGGTTCTAAATTGTTTTTTTTGTCTGATAGTTCCGAACTGTTGAGTATCGATACATGGCAAAACTAGGTCGGGGGCGGCTACATTATGCAGATATATACAACGACCAAATTAGACTATTTTCCTTTACTTTCAGAAAGAGACATGTTGCTGTGTCGGTCGACCCGTCTCGCCTAACGGAACTAGACCTCTACCTACGCTTAGTTACTACGAAACGCGACGTCAAGATATATTTGCGGGTGAGCGTTGAGGTGAGCTTAAGAGAATAGCAAACAGTCGAGACTTTTGAAAAATAGGTTTGGCCATGTACTTGTTTAAGGACAGGCGGCGCGTGTAGCGAGCGGCAAAAAGCGCGGGTTGTCAGGCGAGTATGGAAACCATGAACCAATGTTTACTCAGGACAAGCTATGGTAATACTATAATACCAGGACCAAACGAGATTATGGTAGTAGGTACGGTCAACCAATTTGATTCCTATTTTGTGGCCTAGGAATCAAATTTGTTGACTATACACATATCTCAATAAGTGTGACAGAAAGAGGCTTTAAGATGAAGATCAAAATGAAATAATTTACTTTAAAAACCAAATTTATACCGACTTCAATTCAGTACTTTGCCAAGCCACATAGGTACATGAAAATTTCCACCTTTCCTTTCCAATTTACCATATGAACTGCTCTCTGATAGCAGCATTGCGTTGATTATTTTATTACAAAAAAACCCAAGTCATTATGTGGGCTGATAATATTTGAGGAGTTCCGTCGATTCCTCAAGGATCTCAGAATTATCACTTCATTAGTTGCTACTTCAATGGAATCTTGTCAGAATCTTTGACGTACTTTACATATTTGAGGAGTTCCATAAATCATCTCCGAAGTCGATCCACAGTCCAACCTTACTTGATGAACTTACTCTAAGTATATGAAACACCGCGAAGCGAGCGCTTAAGAAAGTTCTTAGACTATATTCCAACTAGAGATAGGTAGAATGGGTGGATGATGGGTGGACTGATAACCTGGTAAAGGTCGCGGGAGTCCGCTGGATGCGCAGGACCGATCACTTTAGCACTCTTTGGGGGGCCCTATATATGTCCAGCAGTGGACAACTTCCGGCTGATGTGATGATGATGTTGATACCCGATATTAGTATTTACATATTTAGCCATTACATAGGGAAGGCGAGTTACCAGCTATATTCTCCTTATTTATTTACCCACTTCTAGCCATCTTTAAAACCATCCCAAATCTAACGCTAGTAACGCTGCGCGAACGAACCAGCGGCGCTACCACGAACTTCGAATCTCGAACTTCGTATATTATCTCCGTTTCGGTCGCTCGCGTACCATAATTCAGATTCGAAGTTCGTGGTAGCGCCGCAGGGTCATGGTCATGTTTTTCGTGATGTCTTGGGCCATTTGGGTCGTATAATGTGACCATAAACCTATATTGCGGGCAGGACAGCTATCATGAGAGGTTTTATGGGCATGTTTAATGCGAGGTCCTGGGCCATTTGGGCGCGACGATATAATCCATCGTGCTAGCTGGCAGAAATGCAAGTGTTCATAGACATAGAGCGTCAAACAATGGTGTTCGCATCATGGTCCCACGGTGCATGTAACGGGACCGGAGATAATGGGGCCAGATAAGGGCCGCGCTGCAACGGGATTGAGAGCGTTCACTGCCATTTTGTTGCATTTCTTTCTGATTTTATAATTTTTAAAAGTGCATAACTTAGTGTTATCTACTTTTGGTCACATGCTGTTTAATCTTGCAAGTCAAATTTGAATTGCAAGTGCTATCGTGTTGATTTTTTGTATGTACATGGGTAAGTCAGATGACAATGCAATGTTTATGGCGCCATAAAGCTGGGCTGATGGTGGAGACATAAGGTGGCCAAAGCAATTAAACTATATACACAAGAAAAACTTTGTGGCTAATTAGAGTAGTTTCAATGAGCAGTTGATGACTGTGCAAAAAAGTACAGTCGGCAATAAAAGTTTGTACCAACTAAAATATAATTTTTGACAGAAACTTATTAAAACTTATCATTAGGTAGGTATCAGTGGCGGAGCGCCCATACAAGCCGATTCCCACCGGCTTGCCTAAAATTTATTTTTAGGCAAAGTATAGTTATATCTTATATGTTATAATTATACTCTAAATTATTTCATAACTTTTTTGTTCCGGGTTGCCCATCGACAATTTTCACGTGCCGTGCGCCGCCACTGGTAGGTAGATATTGCTTCCTAGTTCTTGGTATTGTTTAAGCATTCAATAATAGTACATTATGATACAAGTGAGCTATGTTGATCATTACATCAGAGGCGGAATTGTCACGCGAACCGCAGGTCAGCGTGATAATAGAGTCGAGGATGTAATTATCAAAGCTCACGCGTGTCATACGACGTTTTTCAACACATTTTCGAGGAAGAAATACTTTTCATAAAATAAAAATGTTACAGGCTCCTAAGTTGTTTCCATTAGTTATTGATGACAACAGGTTTTTACTCACATACATTTGCACATCTCCAAGAATGTACAGTGGCGTCAATTCTATTTATCATTTTTCTATTCACCACGAGCCAACATTTTTAATAATAACCAAACACGCATCATCAATTATTACAAATATTTGTGAAATTACTTGTAATGGCGCGCAACTATTTTTTTTTCGTGAAGTTCGCGCAGTGCGCCCGCAGCGAGGTTTAGATAAAATCTCTAAACAGCCAATACAAAATAAAATAAATATTTTTTTATTCAATATAAATTCATGTAAAATGTTATCAAAAGTAAATAGTTTTACTAAATTAAACGTTTCTATATAATATCCAAGAAGAACTAATCAATTAATTCACAAGAAAGATTTAATTTGTTTAGTCGAGTAAGAATCCATTTGCCGAGAATTAAAAACAAACCTGTATAACCCGGTCAATTTAAGAATGCGCCGAGTCCATACATACACCTTGCTGCAAGGTGCCAACGTGTCTTAATCGGGATATAAACATAACTAAACGAGTGTCGTAATGTTATTAAACACGCGTGTTTAATACCCAGGATTATGAGCCCAAAAGCGGCACAATAAGAGGCACGTTACGAGCAAATGTGTTGAAAATAAAATACAATACCAAGAACTAGGAAGCAAACCTACCAGTAGTGACGCACGGCAAGTGAAAATTGTCGATGGGCAACCCGGAACAAAAAAGTTACATGTGTTTTACAGGAGGTGTTTAGCAGGAGTGGTAAATGAAGAACTTATAAGGAGTTCTTGGTCTTGTAATTATATATATACTATTGATTATTATAATAAAATAAAGAAAAGATGCTCGTTTTTCATTGGTTTCGCCCTAACCTTGCTCATCTAATTCTATTTGGCCCACTGTGAACTACTGGTATGCCCATTTTTTTTTAAAGTTTTGCTGGCGACAAGTTTATTACAATTTAGTAATTAAAGCATACAATAATAAATTTTGAATAAATTATGTATACGATAGTGCATAAATGATGTTTATAGCACAACTATTTCTCGAGCTACGGGCAGTGAAAAATGGAGTGATCCATTGTCAACCACCTTCTTCTAAATGCAAAAGTCATTCTGTGTGTCTGTCGATCTGTTTCTTTTACTATATTTCACTCTTAATTTAAACCGTCATGGATGACATTTAGTATAGAGATAGTTTGAGATCTGAAGACGGATAATATAGCGGCATATATATATATAAGGGCAGAAATAGGGGTGGAGAGAAGTTTGTATGATTAACGATTGTTTCTATATCCAGCCTTGAATGTTTTAGGCTTTAATGCATCACAAAAACATAGATCTAGACATTCGATTTACACTAGATGCTAGGAAGTCAAGCCAAGTTCCAAGAAGAGATGACGCACCACCGAGTATTCGATTATTACCTAAGTCTAATACCTACACGTAACAAATGGGGCTCAAAAAATCAAAACCCAATTAAAACAAAAATAAATAAAACATTGAGTTTTGTCGATTTCTTTTGTTTGATAGGTACTACCCAATGGTGTAATATGGATACTACATATTACACAAAAAAACAAGATGTCATCTATTCTATCTTTATCACTTTGGAACAAAGACAAGCGATTGTATTTATAAACTTATGACACCATTTTTTAAAGAGTTTTAAAGTAGGGTGTGCCATTTGTGTAATCTGAAGAGGCGCTTTTGGCTTCTCTTGCCATTGACGTCACAGAAGGAAAGGGCTATTCGTGTATTACCTATTAATAAGATCGAACTCTCAGTTCGGTGCACTCTAGTATGAATTAAAAACCATTTGATGTCTAAACATCAAATGGTTTTTAATTCATAATAATTATTATAAATGGGTCGTTATTGTTGTTATTCTGCTCTGTAAGCGACAAGAGTGGCAGAGATAGAATAATGGTTATGATTTGGCCTCCCTCCATGCTTAGACGCATCATGATAAAAAGACTTACGACTGCAACAAAAATCTGTGTGTTACGGGGTTTTAACTCTATAAAAACCTAATTTTAAAGAGTCTACTAGGTCTCTAAAAGCACGGAATACGAACGTAAACTTTGTCGAACTGTATGTCTGTCTCTATTTAATTAGGTATTATATTCTCCGAGTTCACTCTCAGCCCCTCAGAGAATACCTAATTATTAGGGGTCAAAGTTTGTACATGATAATGGGAGTGAAAACTTCACATCTACAAAAGTCAGTTTATCATAATCAAGTCATATACCTACATTACAGATTAAGAAATACATCCTGAAATAAAAATATTTGTAAATTTGAAACAAACGTAAAAATGCGGGGTCAAGCCGATATCGCGCTGCTGGTATAAAGAGCATTTTTTCCTAAACATGTAAACGAGTGATGATTTAAATATGTGCATTTAAAGATACATTCCAAAGTATGTCTATCTATCTATATAAGCCCTTTATCCTGAACTCCATATTGAATGTATGCATAATGTTTTAATGTAGGACATGTATCCCCTTTTTTGTTATTAATATTATGGTATATATTCTTGTTATTTTTTTTAGTTATATGTTGTTTTGTACATATATATATATATGTTTTTTTTTTCAAATTATGTCTGAGTTCAGTGTGCCTCTTGGCAAAGGCCTCCTCTAAGTAGCCCCTTCCATTGCTGTCTATCATTTGCGACTCTTCTCCAGCTTGAACCAGCTGTCAGTTTGATCTCTTGTATGGCCTTCCCCTACTCCTCTTACCATCTCTAGGGTACCATGCAGTGTGTTACAATATTGCACCATTTTACTTGAAGCTGTATCTTAGCATGTGCCCTGTCCATCTCCATTTCAGTTGATCTATCTTAGAGAGTACATCTGTTACGCCTGTTTTCGCTCTTATAGCTGTATTCCTGTGTCTGTCTTGCCGTCTAATTCCCAGCATGCTTCTCTCCATTGCTCTTTGATAGTGTTCTAGCATCTCTCTATGGTGTTAAGAGAGTGACCAAGTTTCGCAGCCATATGTGATGCAAGGCAAAATGCAGGTGTTAAAGACTTTCCTTTTGGTATCGTTACTGAGATTGGGGCATTTCATCACCTTTTTCAGTGACTAGTATTGCTTCCAACTGTTAGCTATCCGTCTTTTGATCTCCTTGGTCGTCATATCTTTATGGGCGATGATCTGTCCTAAATATATGTATTCATCGACATATTCAAGTGGTAGGTTGTGTATTTTAATTTCGTGGATGTCAGAATTTGTTAGTAATTTGGCTTTGTTTACATTCATGGATAGGCCGGTTTTCTCACTTTCTTTATTTAATTCATGTATCATTTTCTCTAGGTTCGTTGGATTCTCCTCGAATAGGACAATGTCATCCGCAAATCTGAGCTGGTTTAACCTTCTTCCGTTGATATTCAGTCCATATTGATCCCAGTTTAAGGTCTGAAAGATGTTTTCGAGCACGGCTGAGAATAACTTGGGTGACAGTGGGTCTCCCTGTCGGACTCCTCTTCCAATATTGAAGGGTTCACCTAGAGTTTCTAGTTGGATTTTAGCTTTGCTTCTGGCGTATATGCTCTTAATAATACTTATGTAAATTCTGGATATTCCTAGTTTGGTTAAGCCAAAGTATGTAAAGGGTTAAAAATGTAGTAGGTGTGAAATTAAACTATAGATAGTTTCTTAGAATATTTATGCACGCTCATGTTGTGTATCACTAACATCACTGTATCAAACGGGGGTCAATTAACTACGCCTCCCTTTGTCTCGTGGTAAATAATTGTTCATGCCGAAGAAAATTACATCCTTGTTTGTACTCGTACGTACATTAATGTTGACGTATTTTATTTTGACTAGCCCTATAACTCTGCTATATTATAGCAGAAGGAATTCATTCATGCTGTGTTATATAGGTATACACATTGATTTTAATGAATGCTACCAGCACGGAGATAGGATTAAAAATCCTAAGGGAGGAATGGAATTAAACTTAGCTAACATAATTTTTAAAATTTAAGATTGGATTAAGTTGTACCTGAAAAATATTTTGTGCTATTTTTTTTTATTTTCAAAAAACAACTTAATGGTAAGTACCTACATATTTTCTTGCTTCGCCAAACTGAGGCCAGTTTGTCGGCGAATGTGCGCTCCTTTCTAAAAGTTAAACATTGTTGTGTTATACCTACCTACTTACTAAATTAGGTACTTAATTTACTAACACTGAACTTAGTGTACCATCGACGACACACTCAGCCGACCATTTGTGAACCTTATTACAACAGTGTAAAGTCCACCAATAGTCCGTTAAGTGCGTCGTCGTTAGTGCGTGACTGGTGTAAGTACACAATAATGTTTATATATCTACCGTATCTACGTCTAAATTTACTTTATCTAAAAGTATTGAAATAAAAAGTTCAATTTTTTTTTATCGGATACGAATTTTAGGTATTATACTATATTTTTAACGCATTCTGCGCAAACGACGTCGCGAGCAAAACCCCGTAATGAATCAATTAGGTGTGAGAGTTCATGTACATACTTAAAGGTTCTCGTAAATTTTCGAAGGAAGTAAAGTTGGTGGTTCTGTGTATGTAGACGAGACAGCGCCAGACGTGGGTCTCCCGCCAAATCGCTTTGTTAGGGCGCTCGCAGTTCAGTTGGCCAATCAGAACGGACCGCGCTCAACGTTCGCGCGCGCGCTTTATCAAAAAACCGATAATGCTTCCGAAGCGGAGGCGTACGCTAAACAATAATAAAATCACTTAAAATAAACCGTTTATCAACCGCAAGCCACAACACTGACGTCCTCCGCGCCGCGAGCACATCCTTCGTGCGCTTAAAAAAAACAAATAATAAAATTCTGTTTAAGAAACAAAACAAATTCCGCGCCAATCCGGTTTCGTTGCGCTGAATCGGCGAACGATGAAATAAAAGTTTGTTGGCGGGAATAATAAAAATATTGTGTGTTTATAAACAATTATTAAGTAGTGTAAAATACTGATCATTCAGGAGATTCTTTTAAATGTGTATACTAAATAGTTATCCGAGTGCGTTGAGTCAATCATCCGAGTGAACGATTAAAAAGTGACAGTAGGTAGAAGTGGATATCAACAGTATCAATCATGGTAAAGTTAACCAAAATTTAAGTATTAGTACCACTTTCATTCGTTCGAGTATCCGGTTTATTTACCATCGTTGTAAGTAGGTTTACGGTACAATATTATAGGTAGGTACTTATTCTTATATTTTATGAGACAAGTGGTTGAAGTGGTGTTAACTTTGGTCATAATATCTTGCTTTCTTTTTATAAAAATAGGTAGACGGTATGTGAATATAAGTGTGAACAAGTTTGAGTGTTCTGTTAAAATCTTTTAAAGTTTTCCTTATAGGTAACTGCTATTAGGTGCAATGCAAATAATATTTTTTGTACCCATATTCAACCCATGTACACAGTTGAGTTTCAATACCGATTCTTAACTTCCCAAGCGGTTTTTGTTTCAACGTCGTGAATGCGTGTTCCGAAACGAAGGTATTAAAAAACTACATATATTTTAAAATAACTTGTTGTGGAGAACCTCAGGGGGGTAATCACGTAACGTTCCGAACGCGCGTCGGTACAATTTAACTGTCAATATTCCATATAGAAAGTGACATTTAGACCGACCCGACGTTCGTACAATGCGTTAGGGTCGTTTCGCCGGTAACGCGACCACCTTCGGTTAGCGACCACTTGACGGACTAGGCTGCTTCAATTAAAGATATTAACATTTCTACAAACCCAACAGAAAAATAATTAGTTATTAACTATTCTTGAATAGTGTCAGAATAAGAATAAATACACTTTAAAAGCCAAAGCTTAATCTAAAGCAAGATAAAATAACCTCAATTCACACATTTCACACATTGCTTACGAAAAGTGTTGACGTGCAGTGAATCTGTAAAAAAAATAACGCGACAGGTGGCGCGAAAACTTTAGTTACGTCACTTAATTTTATTATTATGCTGAAATTAGTTAATTGGTCGTTTAAATGATTTAGCTATTGTAATAATTTCGTTGAGATTCGGCATATTTAAAAATAGATTTAAATAAAATGGGGTGGTCGCGTACCCAAATACATAGTTACCAAAGAAGTCGGATAGCGACCACATCGTTTTCTTTTTCTTTCCTTATGGATTCTTATGCGGCGGCACCCGCGATATTTAGCTTGGCTAGCAAATTGAGTCGGTATTTAAGCCGCGCCAATCCATGCTATGTCCATAGTATATATATATCATATAATAATAATATATAATTATATATTATATTATATAATAATAAATAATTTATATGAGATTATTATATGATAAATTCGAAAGTGTGTATGTCTGTCTGTCTGTTATCTCTTCACGCTTAAACCGATGGACCGATTTTGATGAAATTTGGTATGGAGATAGTTTGAGTCCCGGGAAGAGACATACCTAGGATAGTTTTTATCCCCGAAATAATCCCCTAAGGGGGTGAAAATTGTATAAAGCTACGATATAAACGATTTCCACGCGGACGGAGTCGTGGGCAGACGCTAGTGTAAGTAGAATATAATCTATTACTATAAAGTTAAATAAAAGCTTGTAAAAAGGTGGCATTTAGATACCTACTATGAATGATATGTGTGACTGTAATAGCAATATATATAAAAGCACTATGGTGTGAGCGAGATGGCGCGCTTTTTTCGATTCTATTCTTCATTGACACAGCAATGTAAAGTAGATTTAGAAGAGTAACAATTAAGGGGTGTAGACACTAAATAAAATGACCTATAATGATGAATTTTCTCGAAAAAGGATTAAATGTAACGTCAATTGGAGAAAAAAAAGAGCAGGGGATTAAGTAATCACAAAATTATAGTATCCAAAGTTTTTAGAGGGGGTGTATTCTATCCCTTTTCCGCAAAACGCACCTTCATATGAAATGATTGTCATTTGCTATGATGCTCGGGGATTGTGACGTCACGATCCACTAGCGTTTTCTCTCTCTAACAAGCAATATTAAAACGGTTGTAGCTTCGTAATTTTTGGAGATATATGAATGGGATTTTCGTCACTTAGGCTTATCATTTTGCCTTCTTTTTTTGGATTAATAATAAATGGTTAGTCTACACTCCTATTTGTAGTGGTATAAGGGCAGTTAGGTAGGTCAAACTTTGAGAGAAAGAGGACAATCGTCGAATCCGACTCGTCTGGGTAGCGTTCGGGAAGCTACGCTATGGCACATCTTTTCGTCCAATATTCCGCAGTGTCTCAAGGCGAGTCTTTGACCAGTGTGTGTTGCCAGTGATGACGTATGGCACTGGAACGTGTTCGCTTACTATGGGCCTCATAAAAAGGCTAAAAGTCACATAAAGGGCAATGGAGAGGGCTATGCTGGGAGTTTTTATGCGTGATCGCATCAGAAATGAGGCTATCCGCAACATAACCAAGGTAGGTAACCGATATAGCCATCCCAATCGCTAAAGTTAAGTGGCGGTGGGCGGGGCATATTGCACGTAGAATCGATAGCCGTTGGGGCGGAAAGGTTCTCGAATGGCGACCACGTACCGGGAGGCGCAGAGAGGATATACCCCCACAAGGTGGACTGATGACCTAGTAAAGATCGCAGGAATCCGCTGGATGCGGGTGGCGCAAAACCGGTCATTGTGGCACTCTTTGGGGGAGGCCTATGTCTAGCAGTGGACGTCTTTCGACTGATATGATGTTGATGATGATAAATCGTTTTATTAACTACTTAAACACTATTTGCAAGAGTGGTCGCTAACTAGCTAACAGGTGGTCGCAAACCGACTAAAGCGGTCGCTATCTAGCGAAATCGCTATTTTGTAACCTTTTCTATATTTTTTCCTAATCTATGGATGAAAGATATATTTTATTGTAGGTTTCAAAACTTGACTATACTCAGAGCCTTTACGAATACCATCTATTATGTGTGTAAATTGAATAGGTATACATTTACTAATCTAAAGTGAGCAACTCGGCTAAGTGGTCGCTAACCGGCGAAACGACCCTACGTGATCGACCTGCAGAACGATGCAATTTTAGCTCGAGTTGAATTAATATTATTTAAATATAGAATATTATAAATGTATCAGTTGTATCACACACATAACGTTAATAATGTTCAAATTGCATAAAATACCAATCCAATCACCCAAAGAATAACCACGATACCTCCGAGAACAACACAAATAATCTTCCTGCACTATGAAAACCATCACAAAAATATATTTGAATTAAAACAGCCATACTTACTGTAAACTCTTCTAGATAACTTTAAAGGTTAAAAGCACAGATGTATGAATATAAGGAGATCGGACATGGCGGCCGATTTGTATAGAGTGAGCCTGTCGCAAGTACATTAACCCACACAACGCCCAAGTAATTGACAAGACAAAGCACGCACACATCTAAAACACACACTCTTGTATACCTACACGCTTATTTGACAATAAACGCGCATCATATCAGGCATTTTGGGAAAAAACGTAATATTCTCTGCGATCAGCACGCGTGCACAGTATGGCAGTGTATGCCCATTGAGCATACAGCTGCGACACGGCCGCCGGCGGCTTGTCCTCTCTCTAGTATTCTATGCTCTGAGGTTAAAAGGTTTTCTGGAAGACTTTACAAACAACTTCGAAAAGCAACAATAGGCCTGCGGCGCTACCACGAACTTCGAAACTCGAACTTCGTATATCTCCGTCTCTGTCGCTCGAGTACCATAAACCATAAGTGCGATAGAGACGGAGATATACGGCGTTCGAGAATTCGAAGTTCGTGGTTATAACTCTGAGGGGTAATCACGTAACGTTCCGAACGCGCGTCGGTACAATTTAACTGTCAATTTTCCATATAAAAAGTGATATTTAGAGTTTAGACCTACCCGACGTTCGTACAATGCGTTACCTGACCGTAAACGCGGCCTAAGATATAGGTACATTTATATTTATATATGTATGTATGTATGTAATATGTACAAAATGATAAATGTGCTGCAACTCGGCTGATACCCTGAGAAAATTACGGTTTTTTTGGAAATAATTCAATATCAGGCTAATTATTTGTACCTATACGGCTTTAATATGTTATTTTAAACAACTTTTACTATTGAAAAAAACTAACTTCCGGGTTAAATATGCTATCAGTATTTTTATAATGAAAACATGTTTGAGTACACAAATTTGGATACTTTACTACCTGAATCCAAAAATATATGCATCAGGAAATAACGGCATTTTAATTAAATATTTACGACCTTGAGATAATATTGAATTTCATCTGGCCTATAGAAAGGTTTATTCATTAACAAAAATAAGTGGATTATGCGCGTATCCCAAAGAACGCTTATAGACGTAAGTCAATTATAAAGTAAAGAAAGTTTATACAATTTTCGCCTGATTTTGACGGAATTTATGAAGATTACTTTTCATTATTTTTTACCGTATCGGTATTAAATTTAGGTGGATTATTAATGAATATTTAGTCAAATTAAGGTAAGTGTACCATATTCCGTGAGTGAACATAATCCCGTGAATTCGTTTTTAAAACCATAGAATAAAATAGTTATAAATGATTTTAAGCAATTTTACCCACATGTGTAAACTATATTATTTGAAGATTTGAATAAATAGATTGATAAAATATTTATTTTGTTTTTTACGGTTTTACACGCAATTTTAACGGAATTATGTTCACTTACGGAATTTGGTACACATACCTTACCCAACTCAACCTATTTTTTGGTGTAAAAATATGGCTGATATCGATATATTGTTGTGTTTTCATAGAGCGAAACCGTAAAGTTCTCAGGGTATGATTGAAGAAGAAGTGATTTAAATTCGACGAGTCTATATCATTACCAGGGCAAAGCAAGTCGTGTAAGCGGTCATTAGTCCGCTATCAGCCTCGTGAAATAGGTCACTATAAAGTCAAACAACATTGTGATTGTGAGCGTAAAGGTGTTTAATATTAGTGTAAAGTAACTGTAACAACTGCAATGGGTCGTCTCTTTTGCTATAAGTAAATAGTTATTAGGGTTCCGTAGCCAAATGGCAAAAAACGGAACCCTTATAGATTCGTCATGTCTGTCTGTCCGTCCGTATGTCACAGCCACTTTTTTCCGATACTATAAGAGCTATACGGTTGAAACTTGTTAAGTAGATGTATTCTGTGAACCGCATTAAGATTTTCATACAAAAATAGAAAAAAAACAATAAATTTTGGGGTTCCCCATACTAAGAACTTTTCTAAACTGAATAGTTTGCGCGAGAGACTCTTCCAAAGTGGTAAAATGTGTGACCGCCCCCTGTAACTTCTAAAATAGGAGACTGATAAAACAAAAAAAAAATACATGATGTACATTACCATGCAAACTTCCAACGAAAATTGGTTTCAACGAGATCTAGTAAGTAGGTTTTTTTTATACGTCATAAATCGTAAAAAGCAATTTATTTAACGGAACCCTTCATGTGCGACTCCGACTCGCACTTGGCCACTTTTTTTTAGGGTTTAGATTTGAATGAAAATTGGTACTTACCTAGTTAGATAGAGTTACTTGTAGGTACCTACAATATCAAGTAGGTGTAGGTACATCAATTTTCTCCTACATTCTTTTCCGTTGAGTAACAAAAACGTAAGTAAGTAATTTACGTAACCCGTTGACAATTTTAGTAGGTACCTACTAAATGTCAGGATATCTAAATACATTCGAGGATATTACCAACATATATCTATACTGCATGGAATAACGTGTTCTTTTCACTTGATAGGTACTTTTTAAACGACTTTAAAAAAAGTGTTGTTGTATTTCTTTAATTTTTTTTTAATGTGTTGCTTCATAACATAACTCCGTCATTTATGAACCGATTGGTAGCATTCTTTTTTAATTGAAAGTACCAGGTTGGTCCCATTGTTTTCAAAACTCCAGTTGGATGATGGGAACCACGAGGAATTAAGGGAACTCCTCAAATATATTAGGCGCGCGTGTAGTAATTTCGGTATTTTCTATTATAACTCGTGTATTTACATCCGGAAATCATAAATTTGGTGAATTGGAAGTGATGATGAAGACCACAGATGGCGTGTAGAACTTCTCAATGTAGTCTAAGCATTTTACGGTTTAGCAAAACATTAATTCATAATAGCCAGGTTTTTTTTTTCTCCGTCATAAATACATATTCTAAGATACTATATTTACGAATCCAACAAACTTTCGACCCGGAAGTAGGTATAAAAAAATAGTGTCAAAAAAACGCCGATTTTTTTAACTAAAAATAGTAATAGCTGTTTTTAACCCTTTACCTACGGGGCCTTGAATCTCTCCGTCATCGCTCAATACGGGCATGTTTTGGCGAGAGTCAGTGGTTAGGCATAACTTCACTTACTTGTAACTTTTGAAGTATTACAGCTACACAGTTGAAATTTCACACACACAATAAGTATAATGTGTTTAATCAATAAATAATCACTTGGAGTAATAATATTCACTATTTTTTCTGATATCAAGCAATACATCAGTCACTAAGAAATTGCAGATTTTTAAGTTACTACTTGCGGATTTCACATGTTTAAGTTTAAGAACATTAGTTTATAGTATATTAAACACAAATAAACACTTAAATAACGATAATTATAAAAATAATGCATAAATATCAATCACTAAAATTAACACTCCAAACACTCCCACGCCGTACTCTAACAAAAACACTAATGTCCGCCATATTGAGTTCAATTATTTGCACGTCTGCAGTACGGGTGTCAACCCAAGTTGCCACCAAAAAAGCGGTCATTTTTATAAATATGTTTATTTCAGAGCCATCTACCGAAACATTTTAATATTTTTTTCTTTGTATCTGTACTAATCCCAATGCATAATGTGACCGCTATTACCAAGACACAAGGTTTCGTTTTGATTAAAAAAAAGATTGAACATGACCATTACTTCGATCAACTATAGTTGACACCCGTACTGCAGCGGTGTTGCCGTACTGGCAACTCTGGTTGACACCCGTAGGTAAAGGGTTAATCGTCAACACGACAGTATTATTGTCTTTAACCTGTAAAAAGTGAAATCCGACAATTTTTTTACACGTAAAGCCATTAATTTAACAAATTTCATGGCTTGGGTGACAGGTGCCATAAGTTCGTAGAAAAAAATAGTAATAACTAGTACTTTGATTTGATTCTCATAAAAAGAATGTATGAACCTATTTTTCTAAAAATCGTTTTGATTTTTGTTTAGAATTGCATATAATTACATTTACTCCAATAAAATATCGGTAAAAATATTTATAGAGACAAATTGTGTCTAAATTTAACTTAATAATATAGATTATTAAACTAGTATATAAATCCAACAAAAAAAAGCTTTATGTAAAGCATAAAACACATTTGAATAGTCCTGTTTGATTCTACAACTGAACTTGAACTCTTTCCGCTTGTGTTAAGGATCACATTCGCTCGCAGCGTCGGCACGCAACGAGTGTCTTGACATTCAAGGTCGCACTGCCCGGGCCCCAAGACACAAAACTTACCTACACAGATAATTTGTATCGTTTTCTACGATGCGCTAGTATGAATGCGACGATTCACGCCATAAAAATGGCTTAGGTAAACGGCAGTGTTGGGCGTAACTAATTTACGTTTGAAATTGAAATACAAATTGTATTATATTTAATTCAATTACGAGTAGGTAATGAATTACACGTGTAATTGCATACATGACTACTTCGTAATTTGTAATCTGAATTACATTATTTCGTAATTGAAATTATTCAATAACTTAGGGTAGACCACGGACAATTGAAACACGTCATGATTGAAACAAGGAAATTTTTTCGAAAACTATAATACCTACGCAACTGACGCAACACTCAGAACACACAGTTGGCCATGTATGAGCAGTAGCTTGGCCAGTAGCGCTCGAGTGATGGTGCGATACCGGAGTGTACACGAGCCAAACCAGTTTTTCACGGTAAAAAGTAAGTATTTGTGCTGTGGATATTTTTTTATAACAAAAAGTACTTTACTCTTGTATTTTGACTGATCAAATTGCATTGCATGGCAGGCCCTATTGCATGGCATAACATGTAACTAAAAATCTGGGGGCACGGCAGTTCCCCCGCCAAGTCGAGCAAAACAAAGAGGCACGGCCGTATCATCCTTTTGTCGAAGCCATTCAGGCCATTTTCAACATCCTGTAATTTTGTGCTGGCTAAAGCTAGAACCCTGAAATTTCAGGAACATGTAAGGCATAATATGGCTAACATACAATATCAATAACATTCAATTTTAACTTTTAGTTTAAGAACTATTGTCCGTCAAAGTTCGTTAGTTTTGTCACTGACATACTCACTGATAATGATCACGCTAATTCTAAGGTACTTCTAGCAGACCCACAAGCTCCATATTTCAAACATTATTAGTTTTTAGCCTAATAACTCATAAGAAACCTAAAAATATTGCAATTTCAGTCACGTTTCAGAGATATACAAGCTGCATAAGTAAGTTTGTAATCCTATACAAATACCTACATACGATTATTTGCGGTTGGTAAAATAACATTCCCATACAAAGTCTAACAAAAGAAATGAGATCCCATAAAAAACATTCCATGTAAAAAATAGGCCAAGCCTCGAAACTCTTTCACATTAAAAAGTGGTGAGATATTTCGTAAAGCCAAGTCAGACATTCTTATTAATCTTTATTTGATTACTAAATAAAATTTTGTGACTTGGCAATCACACTTACATACGTTTTAGGTACCTATGCAAAAATTAGTAAATGCAGTAAAGTTGTTTCGAGACTTGGCCTATTGTTTACATGGAATGTTTTTTATGGGATTTATGGTTTTCGCAATTTTTCCTTTATTTGTGCCATAAGGCGTTGCTTCGTATCAAATTTCAAGATTCTGAGTTCACGGGAAGTACCCTGTAGGTTTTGATTCCCTTGCGAGTTTCGAAAATTTACGGCATAAATGGTTGTGTCTTTTGATTGCGTTAGGTTAGAAGTTTGATTCTTTCACAGCTCCAAGGAACAGTAGGCTTGAGTATTTAATACCTTGATAATATCTAATACCTATTTAATACCTAGCTTGATACCTCCACGCGTTCCTGAGAAAAAGGGTATTGACATACGGACGGACGGTCGGACAACAAAGTGATCCTATAAGGGTTCCGCTTTTTCTTTCGAGGTGCGGAACCCTAAAAAAGATATAAGTAGAGTTGACTGGGTAGTACTGAATATCGTCCGTAGTTTTGCTTCTTAGGGTTCCCTACTCAAAAAGTAAAACGGGAACGTACGTCCGTCCGTCCGTCTGTCTGTCAACAGGCTGTATCTCACTGATACCGTGATAGTTCCAGCTGAAATTTTCACAGATGATGTATTTCTGCTGCCGCTATAACAACAAATACTAAAAACACAGAATAAAATAGTTTTTTATAGATAATGGTACGGAACCCTTCGTGCGCGAGTCCGACTCGCACTTGGCCGGTGTTATAATCTGTGAGGTGAAGAAAATATATCAAATGAAAGAGCGTGTTTTTATCTACTAAACGGCAAGTAGTAGTTAGTAACTAATTTTTAAATTGAAATTTCCTGTAAGACTCAGACATGTAAAGCTATATAGGCGACCTTATTTGAGATACTAATTTAATTAAAAAATAATACTATTCATTATGTACTTACTGACTTGTAAAACATTGGCTTTTATGAATAAATATCTTGTATCTTGCAATCCAATTTTGGATCAAGGTGTTTTAGTAGTAGCTCAAATTGAAAAAAAAAAAACGATTTGTTTCAAGTATCCCCATCCCGGGGCCAGTTGAAACAGTGACAAAAAATAATACTTTTATGTGTTTTATTCGTATTTTTTATGAGATAACGTATAATTTAGGATAGGTTTATAATCAGCTAGCGTTTTTGCGCTTACAAGTTAAACTCTACGTGTATTATCAGTCATTTTTCACCTTATTTAAGTAAGTTAACTAAACCAAAACGAAAATAAACTGTTTGCATTTTAAACGTAACAAGACTATATTAAGTAATTCAAATACAGGATGGGCCAAAAATTCTTGCACTTTTGAAACTGATGAAAATAAAACCATGAAAGTCAATTTCCTGATCATTAAATGTTTGTGACTAACATCTAATGCAATTTATTTCTTGAATATAATTTATCTTTGAGATGACCCCCATCTCGTCACTGGCACTCCAGCAAACGACTAGGCAGATTTTAGGAAACTCGCTGACACATGCTGCGAGGGATCTCGACTATCTCATCGCGGATGTTTTGCTTGAGTTTGGATATTTTCTTCGGGTTTTTTTAACTTAGAACTGGACTTTATAAATATCCCCGCACGATAAAATCGGCGGGAGTGAGATCCGGGCTTCCTCTTAAATAGGCGGCGAACAGTTACATACAATTTGTTGTTTTTATAAAACTGTTTTACACAAAAAGCTCGTTGTTGATCAGTAAAACGCTTTATTGCAAATAACACTGCATAAATTAATGTCAAATTTCCCTCCACTCAAAAAATACATAATTTATTATTATAGAAGATATTCAGTGTTGCCATTTGCAAAAATGTATGGCCCACCCTGTACAGAAGAGAACACCCTGAAAAGAATATGTAAATAAACTAATAGAAAACTTACTTTGACTTTCATTAGTCAATGTCAAAAATACAAGAAAATCACTCTGTTTCAACCGTCCCCACTTCCTACTTTCGGAAAAAGCCGTTGTAGTAATAATGAGAATAATGATACAGTAAAACTAGATACGCTGAGATGACCCACAAGCTTCACTTCAAACATAAACACACACTCAATACTCTCACTTAAATAGAAACCAGAATAATTGAAAAACTCTACGAGTGAAAACACTTACTTTTGGGGATCAAAACACAATAGGGTTTTCTACAAACAAATTAAGCGCGCGGGAAGCAACCCGATTTTCGTGTACAAACCGATCGTCCGCTTCTTTCCCCCCTTGGACCCCTCGCCGTCCCACCAACGGTTCGCGAGATATTTGCGTTGTTTCAACCGTACCCAGTTTACCCTACTTTCATTGTGCCGAAGATATTAGAGTGTTTCAATTGACCTCACATAGTGTTTCAATTGACAGTATTCCCAGTATGTATGTATGTAAATACTGTACTTGAATATTTTACACAAGACAATGGTAAAAACAAACACGCAGACACAGTCAGTCGTCGACAGTCATGTGAGACCAATTGAACCATACTGCCCCATTCTCTGTATTATACTCGTATTATTGACAGAAAACTATGGATTATAGAGTAACAAAATACATTTTATTTAGGAACCAGATAATTAACCTTGAAAAATTTTGGGCGTTCATCTTTCTACTCATAAAAATATAACGGTTATATGCTGTAAAGGCAAATGGTTTCAATTGCCCCTGGTCTACCCTACGTTATGTACACTTTTTTTTAGTTAACTAAAAAGGAACAAATTTACTTGGAGTGATTATTAAGAAAAAAAACCATTCAATTACAAATTAACATTTTTAAGGAAGTAATTATTTTTGCTTTTTTAAATATTGAATTTATTTTCTTACTAATACGACTAAAGTGAAAGTTTGGAAACCTGGGGAAATTTTTGCCCATTAATTTTGAACTCACTCACAGAATTTCACGAGAATCGGTTGAGAGATGCGACCTATAGAGGCAACAGCTGGACAGCCGGACATACGAAAGCATTTTTGCCCGCTCAATATCGAACTCGCACACAAAATTTCACGAGAATCAGTTGAGAGATGTGACCTATAGAGGGAACAGCTGAACAGCCGGATATACGAAAGCATATTTGCCCAAAAAGGAGATCGGAAACCCGCACACTAAACTAGCTGGTCACTAACCGGCACTACGACACTATTTCATTGATAAAACTACAATGAAACAACAAGACTCATCTTTAACCTCAGATCTTCTTTCTATGATCTGAGGCTATAACTAGGTACATATTTTGTTAAGTGAACCCTAAAAAAAATCTGTATCAAAACCTACCTAAGTAGGTACTTTTGTACGGTCTACGGTAGGTATTTTAAAAACATAGAATTATAATTTCAATATATGACTGTTTTTTTAAGCTTTTGATTCACAACTTAATTGAATTTTAACTATTATAAACAACTGATAATTGATCGTACGCGTTAGATCGTGTCGCTAAACTCTCAAATCGCGGCGCGCCGGTTCGTGCAGTGCCTACTTAGACATTTTTATATGGATTTATATGGCGGACGGCGCGGTGCCCCGCTGCATGCAATCGGCCAATCACGTTTTAGTCTAAGCATTTTACGGTCCGGTTGTATGGCGAAATGGAAATAATTTATAATAGCAGTTTTTTTTTGCGTAACAGATAAATCATAATTATAGTAATAACTTCGAGACTAAATCCAACAAAATATTAGGTATTTAGATATTTTAATAAATTTTTAAAAATTAATAAATTCCTGAAAAATTGTTAAAAAATGTTAATAACCTTTTTTTTCTGTATTATGATAAATTAATATTTGCGGCGTAATATTGATGATAAATCGCGCAAAAAATGTTCCCGATTATTACCTTTATATTCAGTTAGACACCATTTTTTTTTCTATTACCATATTTTCGTGTCAAAAAATAATAATAGACTGTAGGTTCCTTCATTCCTTGGTGTATGTAGTGGACACAAACATTACACACCAATCACACACTAAACAACAACGGAAGGTGGATTTTAGGGGGTTAATATTATTTAACAATTTCAAAAAATGCAAATTGATCAGTAAGTTTTGGGATTTTCATCATCGACACTCTTTCATTGAATGATGTACGAATCGACTGATAAAATACTTTGCAACTAATGTTTTTACAAACACCTGTTAAAGTAGGTTTAAAAGTGCCGCGCGCGAGCCGCAGAGCAAACGTGATTGGCCGATTGCATGCAGCGGGGCACCGCGCCGTCCGCCATATAAATCCATATAAAAATGTCTAAGTAGGCACTGCACGAACCGGCGCGCCGCGATTTGAGAGTTTAGCGACACGATCTAACGCGTACGATCAATTATCAGTTGTTTATAATAGTTAAAATTCAATTAAGTTGTGAATCAAAAGATTAAAAAAACAGTCATATATTGAAATTATAATTCTATGTTTTTAAAATACCTACCGTAGACCGTACAAAAGTACCTACTTAGGTAGGTTTTGATACAGATTTTTTTTAGGGTTCACTTAACAAAATATGTACCTAGTTATAGCCTCAGATCATAGAAAGAAGATCTGAGGTTAAAGATGAGTCTTGTTGTTTCATTGTAGTTTTATCAATGAAATAGTGTCGTAGTGCCGGTTAGTGACCAGCTAGTTTAGTGTGCGGGTTTCCGATCTCCTTTTTGGGCAAATATGCTTTCGTATATCCGGCTGTTCAGCTGTTCCCTCTATAGGTCACATCTCTCAACTGATTCTCGTGAAATTTTGTGTGCGAGTTCGATATTGAGCGGGCAAAAATGCTTTCGTATGTCCGGCTGTCCAGCTGTTGCCTCTATAGGTCGCATCTCTCAACCGATTCTCGTGAAATTCTGTGAGTGAGTTCAAAATTAATGGGCAAAAATTTCCCCAGGTTTCCAAACTTTCACTTTAGTCGTATTAGTAAGAAAATAAATTCAATATTTAAAAAAGCAAAAATAATTACTTCCTTAAAAATGTTAATTTGTAATTGAATGGTTTTTTTTCTTAATAATCACTCCAAGTAAATTTGTTCCTTTTTAGTTAACTAAAAAAAAGTGTACATAACGTAGGGTAGACCAGGGGCAATTGAAACCATTTGCCTTTACAGCATATAACCGTTATATTTTTATGAGTAGAAAGATGAACGCCCAAAATTTTTCAAGGTTAATTATCTGGTTCCTAAATAAAATGTATTTTGTTACTCTATAATCCATAGTTTTCTGTCAATAATACGAGTATAATACAGAGAATGGGGCAGTATGGTTCAATTGGTCTCACATGACTGTCGACGACTGACTGTGTCTGCGTGTTTGTTTTTACCATTGTCTTGTGTAAAATATTCAAGTACAGTATTTACATACATACATACTGGGAATACTGTCAATTGAAACACTATGTGAGGTCAATTGAAACACTCTAATATCTTCGGCACAATGAAAGTAGGGTAAACTGGGTACGGTTGAAACAACGCAAATATCTCGCGAACCGTTGGTGGGACGGCGAGGGGTCCAAGGGGGGAAAGAAGCGGACGATCGGTTTGTACACGAAAATCGGGTTGCTTCCCGCGCGCTTAATTTGTTTGTAGAAAACCCTATTGTGTTTTGATCCCCAAAAGTAAGTGTTTTCACTCGTAGAGTTTTTCAATTATTCTGGTTTCTATTTAAGTGAGAGTATTGAGTGTGTGTTTATGTTTGAAGTGAAGCTTGTGGGTCATCTCAGCGTATCTAGTTTTACTGTATCATTATTCTCATTATTACTACAACGGCTTTTTCCGAAAGTAGGAAGTGGGGACGGTTGAAACAGAGTGATTTTCTTGTATTTTTGACATTGACTAATGAAAGTCAAAGTAAGTTTTCTATTAGTTTATTTACATATTCTTTTCAGGGTGTTCTCTTCTGTACAGGGTGGGCCATACATTTTTGCAAATGGCAACACTGAATATCTTCTATAATAATAAATTATGTATTTTTTGAGTGGAGGGAAATTTGACATTAATTTATGCAGTGTTATTTGCAATAAAGCGTTTTACTGATCAACAACGAGCTTTTTGTGTAAAACAGTTTTATAAAAACAACAAATTGTATGTAACTGTTCGCCGCCTATTTAAGAGGAAGCCCGGATCTCACTCCCGCCGATTTTATCGTGCGGGGATATTTATAAAGTCCAGTTCTAAGTTAAAAAAACCCGAAGAAAATATCCAAACTCAAGCAAAACATCCGCGATGAGATAGTCGAGATCCCTCGCAGCATGTGTCAGCGAGTTTCCTAAAATCTGCCTAGTCGTTTGCTGGAGTGCCAGTGACGAGATGGGGGTCATCTCAAAGATAAATTATATTCAAGAAATAAATTGCATTAGATGTTAGTCACAAACATTTAATGATCAGGAAATTGACTTTCATGGTTTTATTTTCATCAGTTTCAAAAGTGCAAGAATTTTTGGCCCATCCTGTATTTGAATTACTTAATATAGTCTTGTTACGTTTAAAATGCAAACAGTTTATTTTCGTTTTGGTTTAGTTAACTTACTTAAATAAGGTGAAAAATGACTGATAATACACGTAGAGTTTAACTTGTAAGCGCAAAAACGCTAGCTGATTATAAACCTATCCTAAATTATACGTTATCTCATAAAAAATACGAATAAAACACATAAAAGTATTATTTTTTGTCACTGTTTCAACTGGCCCCGGGATGGGGATACTTGAAACAAATCGTTTTTTTTTTTTCAATTTGAGCTACTACTAAAACACCTTGATCCAAAATTGGATTGCAAGATACAAGATATTTATTCATAAAAGCCAATGTTTTACAAGTCAGTAAGTACATAATGAATAGTATTATTTTTTAATTAAATTAGTATCTCAAATAAGGTCGCCTATATAGCTTTACATGTCTGAGTCTTACAGGAAATTTCAATTTAAAAATTAGTTACTAACTACTACTTGCCGTTTAGTAGATAAAAACACGCTCTTTCATTTGATATATTTTCTTCACCTCACAGATTATAACACCGGCCAAGTGCGAGTCGGACTCGCGCACGAAGGGTTCCGTACCATTATCTATAAAAAACTATTTTATTCTGTGTTTTTAGTATTTGTTGTTATAGCGGCAGCAGAAATACATCATCTGTGAAAATTTCAGCTGGAACTATCACGGTATCAGTGAGATACAGCCTGTTGACAGACAGACGGACGGACGGACGTACGTTCCCGTTTTACTTTTTGAGTAGGGAACCCTAAGAAGCAAAACTACGGACGATATTCAGTACTACCCAGTCAACTCTACTTATATCTTTTTTAGGGTTCCGCACCTCGAAAGAAAAAGCGGAACCCTTATAGGATCACTTTGTTGTCCGACCGTCCGTCCGTATGTCAATACCCTTTTTCTCAGGAACGCGTGGAGGTATCAAGCTAGGTATTAAATAGGTATTAGATATTATCAAGGTATTAAATACTCAAGCCTACTGTTCCTTGGAGCTGTGAAAGAATCAAACTTCTAACCTAACGCAATCAAAAGACACAACCATTTATGCCGTAAATTTTCGAAACTCGCAAGGGAATCAAAACCTACAGGGTACTTCCCGTGAACTCAGAATCTTGAAATTTGATACGAAGCAACGCCTTATGGCACAAATAAAGGAAAAATTGCGAAAACCATAAATCCCATAAAAAACATTCCATGTAAACAATAGGCCAAGTCTCGAAACAACTTTACTGCATTTACTAATTTTTGCATAGGTACCTAAAACGTATGTAAGTGTGATTGCCAAGTCACAAAATTTTATTTAGTAATCAAATAAAGATTAATAAGAATGTCTGACTTGGCTTTACGAAATATCTCACCACTTTTTAATGTGAAAGAGTTTCGAGGCTTGGCCTATTTTTTACATGGAATGTTTTTTATGGGATCTCATTTCTTTTGTTAGACTTTGTATGGGAATGTTATTTTACCAACCGCAAATAATCGTATGTAGGTATTTGTATAGGATTACAAACTTACTTATGCAGCTTGTATATCTCTGAAACGTGACTGAAATTGCAATATTTTTAGGTTTCTTATGAGTTATTAGGCTAAAAACTAATAATGTTTGAAATATGGAGCTTGTGGGTCTGCTAGAAGTACCTTAGAATTAGCGTGATCATTATCAGTGAGTATGTCAGTGACAAAACTAACGAACTTTGACGGACAATAGTTCTTAAACTAAAAGTTAAAATTGAATGTTATTGATATTGTATGTTAGCCATATTATGCCCTACATGTTCCTGAAATTTCAGGGTTCTAGCTTTAGCCAGCACAAAATTACAGGATGTTGAAAATGGCCTGAATGGCTTCGACAAAAGGATGATACGGCCGTGCCTCTTTGTTTTGCTCGACTTGGCGGGGGAACTGCCGTGCCCCCAGATTTTTAGTTACATGTTATGCCATGCAATAGGGCCTGCCATGCAATGCAATTTGATCAGTCAAAATACAAGAGTAAAGTACTTTTTGTTATAAAAAAATATCCACAGCACAAATACTTACTTTTTACCGTGAAAAACTGGTTTGGCTCGTGTACACTCCGGTATCGCACCATCACTCGAGCGCTACTGGCCAAGCTACTGCTCATACATGGCCAACTGTGTGTTCTGAGTGTTGCGTCAGTTGCGTAGGTATTATAGTTTTCGAAAAAATTTCCTTGTTTCAATCATGACGTGTTTCAATTGTCCGTGGTCTACCCTAAGTTATTGAATAATTTCAATTACGAAATAATGTAATTCAGATTACAAATTACGAAGTAGTCATGTATGCAATTACACGTGTAATTCATTACCTACTCGTAATTGAATTAAATATAATACAATTTGTATTTCAATTTCAAACGTAAATTAGTTACGCCCAACACTGCCGTTTACCTAAGCCATTTTTATGGCGTGAATCGTCGCATTCATACTAGCGCATCGTAGAAAACGATACAAATTATCTGTGTAGGTAGGTTTTGTGTCTTGGGGCCCGGGCAGTGCGACCTTGAATGTCAAGACACTCGTTGCGTGCCGACGCTGCGAGCGAATGTGATCCTTAACACAAGCGGAAAGAGTTCAAGTTCAGTTGTAGAATCAAACATGACTATTCAAATGTGTTTTATGCTTTACATAAAGCTTTTTTTTGTTGGATTTATATACTAGTTTAATAATCTATATTATTAAGTTAAATTTAGACACAATTTGTCTCTATAAATATTTTTACCGATATTTTATTGGAGTAAATGTAATTATATGCAATTCTAAACAAAAATCAAAACGATTTTTAGAAAAATAGGTTCATACATTCTTTTTATGAGAATCAAATCAAAGTACTAGTTATTACTATTTTTTTCTACGAACTTATGGCACCTGTCACCCAAGCCATGAAATTTGTTAAATTAATGGCTTTACGTGTAAAAAAATTGTCGGATTTCACTTTTTACAGGTTAAAGACAATAATACTGTCGTGTTGACGATTAAAAACAGCTATTACTATTTTTAGTTAAAAAAATCGGCGTTTTTTTGACACTATTTTTTTATACCTACTTCCGGGTCGAAAGTTTGTTGGATTCGTAAATATAGTATCTTAGAATATGTATTTATGACGGAGAAAAAAAAAACCTGGCTATTATGAATTAATGTTTTGCTAAACCGTAAAATGCTTAGACTATTTGCTCTGCGGCTCGCGCGCGGCACTTTTAAACCTACTTTAACAGGTGTTTGTAAAAACATTAGTTGCAAAGTATTTTATCAGTCGATTCGTACATCATTCAATGAAAGAGTGTCGATGATGAAAATCCCAAAACTTACTGATCAATTTGCATTTTTTGAAATTGTTAAATAATATTAACCCCCTAAAATCCACCTTCCGTTGTTGTTTAGTGTGTGATTGGTGTGTAATGTTTGTGTCCACTACATACACCAAGGAATGAAGGAACCTACAGTCTATTATTATTTTTTGACACGAAAATATGGTAATAGAAAAAAAAATGGTGTCTAAATAAAGGTAATAATCGGGAACATTTTTTGCGCGATTTATCATCAATATTACGCCGCAAATATTAATTTATCATAATACAGAAAAAAAAGGTTATTAACATTTTTTAACAATTTTTCAGGAATTTATTAATTTTTAAAAATTTATTAAAATATCTAAATACCTAATATTTTGTTGGATTTAGTCTCGAAGTTATTACTATAATTATGATTTATCTGTTACGCAAAAAAAAACTGCTATTATAAATTATTTCCATTTCGCCATACAACCGGACCGTAAAATGCTTAGACTAATGATGTACCCACCTACTTACTTCAAACTATTTAATAAGTTTCAGTCAAAAATTTCACTTTTCTGTATACCATCATCAACTACTCATTGAGACAATTTTAATGAGCCCAAACTTGACGGGGTTACGTCGGTTAAGTACTGAATTCCTATGGCCACCTTCTGTCTCCATAATCAGATCAGCTCGATGGTACGATAATATTGTATTGTCATCCAAACTATACTAATACCCAAAATTTCAGCTCAATCGGGTAACGGCAAGTGTATGAAAAATGGATTGCAAATTTTGACGGACAACTTACATACTTGTACTTAAACTTACACACCTACGAACAGGTCAAGTTAATATAAATCTTATAAAAAGTACGTCACAGATTAAGATTCTGATATCATTCCGTTGAAATAGCAAACAATGAAGTGCCAAAGGTGATTCTGAGATCCTTGAGGAATCGACGGAAGTCCTCAAATATTATCGGCCCACATACAGCGAATTGTTTTTTTCCTCTCTAATAATCAACGTAGGTACATTTGCTATCGGAAATCAGTTCATGTGGTACATTAGAAAAGAAACGTGGAAATGCTGGTCATGTGGCTTGGCGGAGTACTGAATTGAAGTCGGTTAAAACTTTTTTTTAAGTAGATTATTTGCCAAATCTAAAGAAAAAAAGAGAGTTCGTTTCAAAATTAAATAAAGTACTAGTAGGTTTTAAATCTTCATTGGGTTGGTTAGTATGTTTTTTGAGTGAAGGACCCCAGCCGATATATTTAAATGAAAAATCAATTGGAATAAATTCGGCCTGTAGCTCTATTATAAGTTTTATCGATACAATACGTTTTCGAACGTGTTTGCGTTTAGTTTCATTGGCACCTCATTTCTATGGCACCGGGAACAGCGCCTCTGGTGGTAACAATTAGGAACCACGCGTTGCCATACAAATTGAAGCTAAACGCAAACGCGTTCGAAAACGTATTGTATCGATAAAACTTATACTAGAGCCTCTGAAGTAATAATCAACGTGCTACAATATAACTACATACGTGTATGGGTTGCAGATAACATTGAAAAGTTATTATGCTAAATAAAAAGCAGTCGAGGTCATTCTGATAGCATTAAATTAAAAATAATTGGTAGGTAGGTTGATTAGTATCCAGTTGACGGTAGGTTATGATAAGTTCTATGTTCAGTCAGGGGTATTAATATTCGAGTACGTACCTACATAAAATGGAACACATAACCTCCTCCTTTTTTGAAGTGGGTTAAAAAGGTTTATATCTGTACAGGACTTTATTGTCAATGTCATAATCATAAACGCGTGTACAGATGTTTAAGTATGTAATTATTTAAATTACCGTTTTACACGGGTCTAACGCGATATTTATTTTCCTTTATTTCTGACGTTTCGATTCGACACGGGGTTGCACCGGTCATGGTCGCAGATAAGTGTCGTCCCAGCAAGTTGTCAACAGAGATGTGGGTTTACAATATTTCACTACCATCTAAAAGTCGATAAAAATATGGAGGGTAGAGGTACACCCGAAAAAAGTCTACTACCCGTCCATTAGTATGTTAATTGTCTAGGGCACGACACACAACACTCACAGTATCTGTGCACAGATCCGAAAATACTCGTATATCCCGAGCTCAGACCAAGAAAAAAAGATAGACGGAGCATGACGAACAACCTAGTGAAGCCGGTTTTCAACCAAATAAGTTTAGCACACGCTCACGCACACAGAAACAAATGAACTCGCACAAAACTCGAAACAGATGATCTTGACAGCATTGCAACACGTGTTGAAGATTTTTGTGCAATTTTGCTTGTAGATGTGTGCGTGAGCGTATATGGCTTGGTTGAAAACCAGCTTGACTAGGTTATTCGTCATGCTCCCTCTATCTTTTTTTCTTGGTCTTAGATCCCGAGATTTCAGTTTCTAAATCACTGGTCCCCAAGTCGCCGATAAACTGAAACCATCTTCCCTATTGAAGTTCTTCGGATGTTTCTTGACCCGTGTCGAAACGTCTGATATAAAGGTAAATAAATAACGCGTTAGATTCGTGTAGGTAAAACAGTAATTTACATATGTGTACAAAGCGCGAGAGTTTAAAGTGTTATATTTATGTCATTATTTATGTACCTACATACATGTATATTAATACCCCTGATTGTACCTATATTCCATACTTAGTATTATAAATGCGATAAGTAAGTACCTACTAACTGTCTGTCTATCTGATTGTTATCTTTTCACATCCAAAACTGACCCGACAGATAAAGTTTGGTATGTTAAGTATATCTCTATATACAAGTGAGACCAAGAGTCGGAAAATAATACTTTCCCTAGAAATCTGCCCCTATGTACATATTTATTCACCCAAATGGGAGTTTTTATAGCCATATAATTCAATAATTAGGTATATCACAGATGTATGAATATAAGGAGATCGGACATGGCGGCCGATTTGTATAGAGTGAGCCTGTCGCAAGTACATTAACCCACACAACGCCCAAGTAATTGACAAGACAAAGCACGCACACATCTAAAACACACACACTTGTATACCTACACGCTTATTTGACAATAAACGCGCATCATTTCAGGCATTTTGGGAAAAAACGTAATATTCTCTGCGATCAGCACACGTGCACAGTATGGCAGTGTATGCCCATTGAGCATACAGCTGCGACACGGCCGCCGGCGGCTTGTCCTCTCTCTAGTATTCTATGCTCTGAGAGGTATATAGTTTTTTTTGGTCGAATCATTTTATTTATTTTTATTAGACAGGTTCGCAAGTTTTAAAGCTCACAGAGGTCTAGTTATTAGTTGTTTGCATCTGAAACCTACCGAGGTGTAGGTAGGTATAGGTACGTCTGTTCATTGTCGTCATGTCAAGCCTACATACCTACTTAAGCAGCTATAGTTATTTGTTATGCAAGGCTGCAAAGTTGTTGTTTGGCGCAAGTGCTTGTATTGAAAGCAGAGCTAGCGAAGGATTGTTAGAAGAAAATTACAATCCTGAGCATAGCGAGGCTTTCAAGGCACGAGACGACAAACAACTTTGCTGCCGAGCGAAACACACAACTTTTCACCCTACCACCGCGAGGAAAATTATAAATGTAATGAAAGTAAATTGGACCTTATAGGTACTCATTTTCAATAAACGTTTGTTTACATCTCATCAAAATCAAATCATTTTATAATTATTAAAAGTAACATAAACATTTTCGCATCTTGAAATAGACTCCACGCTTACATTAAAAAAGTCAAAGTATTTTTGGGTAGGTACTAGGTACTCACGGGTAAACTAAGGCTCAAATACGCATATTTTACTTTTTCCGCTGACTCAGCAGGCATTAAAATTAATTTTATGTATATCTTTTGCGCTAAAATCTATAAATAACTTCCATTATTTTGATATTACTGTGGCTTTACACCAAAACAAAACAATGAAGTATAGGTACACGAGTTTTTTCTTATATTAACTTTTTAAACGGTGCGTTCCAAATTTGCACGAAGCGTAAAATTTTGAAATGTAAAACTAAGTACATTTTGAAAATTAGTTATTTGTATTGCATAAGTCAGTCTAATTATTAATATTTCATATGTAATTAAGAAAGACTAAGTATTATTAAATTATTTTATGAAATAATAATAATTATTTATAAGCATTACACCATAAGTTTCTGAACGCAGTATAATGAGCTCTCATTCCTATAGAAAAAAGTTGGATCTCGCGATAGAGCGTCACGTTCGAAATTATGGATATAATGGACTTTTGCACGCAGATTTTGAGCGACAAAGCAAGCTTTTTCGAGCCGGTGAGGTGAAAAATACGTTCTGTTTTAAAAGTACTTGCTTAAGTCAGTTTCCGCTTTGTTATGGGTAGAGGATTAACTGTGCAAAGCCTTTTACATAACAATGTTTACGTTTCCAAATTAGTATGTCAATTTGTACGGTGGTTGAACTCAGCCTTCTGGGTTAGCATGTTCGATGTCGTTTAGCGTCAGGTCGTTTTCAATAACAAGCTCAAACGGTTCAAAAACACGACGATTACGGAAAAGTAATTGAAAAAAAAATGTTTTTATATTATTGGTAAATGATGTCACCCGGAGCCTAATTGCGAATCGATTGATTGATTGATCGACACCTGATTTATCAAAATGTGTTTCAGTATCTTAAACGTCTATTGCTTACTTTCGGCTCTGCTGTCGTAATAAGTGTACATACCTACCTAACTTTTACTTTTTATTAGAATTGGAAATTTATGACTATTCCTATTGAGAAACAGTAAACTTTTCGTGATAGTTATAAAGCAAACTTAACCTAACCTAATGGCTTCTACACAATGGCCTTTTAGCTGTAGGTTACCTAAAAAGTTTCTAAGTAACAAAATTTCGATGAAATGAAAATTCGGCGAAACAATGCATTCGGTGAAACGTTTGTCGAAAATAAGGGATTCCTATGAATTTATATCCAAATGGCATCCAACCCTTTGTCTCCCAACGACTCACATGTGGGTCGTCCGGCAGGTCCCACATGTGGGTCATTTATATTACCCTGGGATCCCAATGACCCACATGTGGGTCATGATTTTTTTTTTAATTTGAACCTTATATACAAAATACACCAGGGTTCATTATCGAGGTTGACTGCTGGATTGTGTCTACTTTCTTAATGGCAAGCGTTAGGGTCATCGCATTTAGTGATCTTGACGTGCGTGGGTTGCGCTAGGTACCTACTTTACTTACATCATCGTATGCAAATGATGTTTTTCGGTACGGTAATGAAGGCACCTAAAAGTTGGACCGCGATTGTAAACTGAGTAGAGTGGTTACTAAGTAGAGTCTTTCGAGATGGTACAGTCAGCGGCAGAAGTAGTTACGGCAAAAAATATTCTATACACAGTCTTAATCTCTTGATGTTAGAGTCGTCTGTAAGTAATTTCGAGCACATGAGCTGTGTAGCTAACTTTTGCTGCTGACCATACCCGACCAATACCATTAGACCCAGATCACAATCACAGATCACATTTAATCACAGATCTGAAAAGAAACAGTTAATTTTTTTTATTTTTTTACAATACTAGAAGTTTACCTTCCTATACTGTGATTTTACTGTTCGTGTTTAGATGATTCCTGGGGCACTATTACATAACGCGCTAGTGGCGTACTGAGAATCGCGTTTAGATGATTCCTGGGGCACTATTACAGAACGCACTAGTGGCGTACTGAGAATCGCGTTTAGATGATTCCTGGGGCACTATTACAGAACGCGCTAGTGGCGTACTGAGAATCGCGTTTAGAGGATTCCTGGGGCACTATTACAGAACGCGCTAGTGGCGTACTGAGAATCGCGTTTAGATGATTCCTGGGGCACTATTACAGAACACGCTAGTGACGTACTGAGGATCGCGTTTAGGTGATTACTGGGGCACTATTACAGAACGCGCTAGTGGCGTACTGAGAATCGCGTTTAGATGATTCCTGGGGCACTATTACAGAACGCGCTAGTGACGTATTGAGATAAGATTGGATTCGTATTTAGTTGATATTAGGATCTCGTTTTATGTTAAAGCATCACCAAATTTGTGAAATGGTCCCATTATCATTTCGCAGTGCCTACCGTAGCAGCGAGCCTGGGATCGTTGCATTCGTTATAAGTACTATATGATCGTTGCCATTTAATCACTTATCGTTGTAGATAAGAAATCCGTACCTCTCGCACTCACCTACTTGTCAGAACGTGACGGATGTCTTTTTACTGGTCTGCGTTCCAAATGGTAGCCCTGCTGGTCGATCACGTAACGCATTGTACGAACGTTAGGTAGATCTAAATGTCAAATTTTATATGGAAAAATGACAGTTGGATTGTCCTAACGCGCGTTCGGAACGTTACGTGATACCCCCCCTCTGGGCTTCATTCGGCGTTTTACACGTGGAAAATAATCTTAACGGAGCATACTTAATCGATTGCCAATCACATTGAACCATCATATCATTATGCACGAATCATTCATTGCTTAAAAGTAACGCAGTTAGTATTCAATCGAAATCACCTAGTTTAAGGGAGTGCTTAGGTGCGAAAACTAGCATGCAAATACTAACGATTGCCATAACGGTCTCATCCTTATATTCAAGTGTTCGACATACGAATAAGTACTTAACTAGTAGGTATGTGTTAACACTTCGGCATCGGCATCGGATGCCCTAATCTCACCCAAATATTTATTTAAAAAATTCTACATATAATTGTTTGACCTATTTCATTATCTTTCTATAATCTTGTTCTTTAATATAATTTTCTCAAATATGTACAATAATAATTATAAGTAATATATAAAAAACTAACATGCTTAGTGGAAAAGCAAACGAATTCTTATTTTTTCTTCCGGTTAAAAAACAGAACAAAACAGTTAAAAATTCAAAGAAAAAAGTAGTTTCCTGCTGGTGCGACGGGAGTGATTGATAAGCATGCATCACGAATGGCCGAAAACACATTTTTTTGGTCATCGTGTTAGCGACAGCGAAATTTCCCTTTCAACACATTCTCAAACAGAACGGCTAAGCTATGAAACGCTCCGTTCATTCGTTCGTATGTCTCAGTCGCACTTGCATGTTCAAGCGACATAGAGGGACATATTGCAAGTTTCGACTTTCGATTGTCGTGGTACCGCAGCTGTCATTCACACGGGATCGCGTGAGGGAAGTGTAAGTTCCGTCAACGGCGCCCCACTGTCACAATTGCGGTGTTCCGCTCGCGTTTGACACGCTATAAACACACATGACACACGCATAGCGCACTCAATGACTGTATAATTGCTGTGACCGCAAACAGTTGCGGATATAAAGCGTTCCCACTTGACTACTTACTCTACTGATGAGAAGGGCTACTAAAATGGACGCGCTAAAACTTATTTGACGAGTAGGTATCATTTTTAGTGTTCCGTACCAACGGAACACTAATGCTATCACTCGGAGGCTGTCCGTCTGTTACAGTCAGTTTTCTCGAAGACTGTATGACATAGGAAGCTGAAATTTGGTATACTTAGATACTTATAGGAATTTATTTTTATTATTCTTTTACCGTTTAGTTTATCGCTGAACCCGCTAACGAAAATTGAGTTATTAATCAATAGAAAATTTGACTTTTCATTGATTTATGTGAATATTTTGTTTTTTTTTTGTAGAAAATTTGATATTTATTTTTATGATCTGAAGTAGGTAGGTCAAACCCCAAAACATATCTAATACTTAATAGAAATATCGTAATTTTTTTGTATGTCACGATTCTGTATTAAAAATCTAGTTCAAATTCAACCTAAGTACCTACTGAGTGTCCACTGATGAGAGTTACGTGTTACGAGCAACTTTACTGTTTGTTGTGAACTTATGAATTGTTTTATTTTTCTATTAATTTCGCGCGTCAGATAACGATAAGAGACGAAGTTATGGATCTAAAATTTAAATGATCATGTTTAGGCACATATCTTGTTTTAACCAGACATAGACAATTTATCTATGAGGTCACGCACGCGACACTTAGGTTTGCATCCAAATTGACATATTTATCTATTACTAGCAGTAGGAGCAAGGCGTACGAAACATCATACCTACCTAAACTTGACTATCTTTAAAAATATAATAGGTAACAACTACCTATTCAACTATAATAACTCAAAACGTAAGTAACTAAATTTAATCTAAAGTGATCGATCCGATACAAACTTTTTGCATCCAAATATGATATGAATGTGTTTCGCGTGTGGGAATCTACTCGAAAACATGTTACTTCGAATTAGTCATTTGCCAGTTTTTTTTCTTAGTTATTTTTTTCTGAAACCATTTAACTATAATTCCAAACTTTTACAAATAGTAACGTGGGTACTTAGAACCCATTAGGTTAGGTTAGTTTTATAAAAATACTAACAGATTAACTACCGTCAAACATGCCTACTTTGCCACCAGGGCGAACTTTGCCCAAGAGGAAAATTTTAAAATTTGCTTCTTGGGCAAAGTTCCCCCTGGTGGCAAAGTAGGCATGTTTGACGGTATACCGTCAAACATGCCTACTTTGCCACCAGGGGGAACTTTGCCTACCCGTGAAAAAAAACCATCCGAACAAATAAAACTTGGTAAGTAAATTACTTATTCAGAGAAACAATTTTTTGAGGCTATGATAGGTCTAGGTAACCGTTTCGCGAGCATCGATTTGACAAATCAGAACGAGCATAAAAACCAAATTAGAAGTCGAAACGTAAGTGTCTAATTGACCCCCCGCTTCTTAGTTAAACAGGATTTACGGGGGTGGTAGCGAGACGAATCATGAAGGTGCGTCATTGTCAGAGTACAGTCGCGGAATGAAAAGGTTGAACAGTTTTCAAATAAATTCATATTTACCTACGCGTTGCAAGCACATGGTTACCTGGGGGGTAATCACGTAACGTTCCGAACGCGCGTCGGTACATTTTAACTGTCAATTTTCCATATAAAAAGTGACATTTAGACCTACCTGACGTTCGTACAATGCGTTACGTGATCGACCTACTGGTTACCTATTAAAACTGTGTAACAGACGAGAGTGTTGTATTGAAAATTTAAGACGCTACATAGGCTGTGCATACTCATTTTAAACTTGAAATATCTCGTATAATATTTGAAATATAAGTCCAGCATTTCGACTGACGATTACTGATCTTTTGTTTAAGGTGTGACAAAGATGAAAACATGATTGAAGACAAAAACCTCGATAGAATTATTTTTTGAAGTCAGCCCTTTTTTGGCAAGTAAACCTATTTTAAAGCTCAATGAGAAGGAATATCAAATCGGAATTTGTACTAAAAGTAGCGTAATAGTCGATACTTTGGCTCACAAAGATGAAATTTCAGTTACTAGTTTGGTTAATTGGCAAAACTGTTTAATACGATTTGGCGCATACGTTTTTATGGTTGAGTTACTCCTACCTCGTTCTGTACTCTTTTCGCGCGCCCAGGAACGCTAATCGCTGTCTCAGAACTTACTACCAATTCAGTTGACGCCCATCTTTCGTGGGTGCAACCTGTGTCGCTCGTATCGGCGTTAGTGAATTGCAGAAAATGTGTAATTTTTGATATAGTATAGACTATTCATTGTGAAATAAATCCCTAAAATAATTTGTGCTTTATGTTATGTCTATGAATCGGAATTATTTACGTTAACTTCGGCGGCAGCGTTGATGTTGAATAGTATGGAGGCGGACTCAATTTAATTTTATCAACAATTTTTGTTGTTTCAAACAGATGTTAGGCGTTCAACCTCCAGTGTTGTCTATAAGCTCCTTGCACTCAACCGTAGTTATTTATTCATAGACAAACTGGAGTCGGGTCCTAACGGTCATATCGTTCGATATCAACTAACGTGCGATATATTTGTACAGATTGTTTGAAATTGACATTTAATGTCAAATAAAACGTCATCTCGACTGATGGTAGAATAGAGGTTAAAGCAAATTGGTTTTTTTCAGAGATGTTCCAAATTTTTATCTATCCAAATATCATAAACCCTCCATGATGCGTTCAAGAACCGCACATTATGACCACCATAAAAATAAACTGTTTTGTTAGAACAAATTTCTTATCTGTGAAAATGTTATTATTACTAAATAATAACATCGATTTCGATAATATTATTTCATTCAAAGGCTAAGCTAACAAGAGTGGCCCCCGCAAGGGATTTGGTTTTAATTTGAGGTGCAGTAGTGCCAGGACCTAAGAACACTGTATGCGTAATATCAGCCTTCGATCTTCTTTTGTTTCAGACTTATTCACGAAAATGTCAAAAAATCAAGGTAATTTTTAAACTGCTATTTTAGCTAAACCTAGCAAGCTAGAGTAACCAAATAAATTCAGAATTAAGGAGCATAAAATGGGGTTCATAATGCATATTTTTACAGACATTCATATCCTTGAACTTCATTAAAAAAAATGTTTTTTTTTCGCTTAATTTTTTTGCTACTTCTCGCGGAAACACAACTATCAAAAAAATTACTTAATAAGCCACAGTTGTCAACTACGTATGCATTTAAAAATATTTTGAAAAATCATGGTGCGTTATGTCAAAAAAACATTTACGAACGTATGTTTACTATATCATATCATATCAATAGAGTAGTAGTGGCAAATCAGTCTGTAGTAGGTATAACATCCTCTTTCGTTCATTATGAAATAATTAATCCCACAAAAGACATTCCATGTAAAAAATAGGCCAAGTCTCGGAACTCTTCCACGGTAAAAAGTGGTGAGATATTACGTAGAGCCAAGTTAGGCATACTTATTAATTTTTATTTGCTTGCTAAATACGTACGAGCGTTATACCGCCAAGCAGATTGCTGCAGCGCTAGCAGATATGACCAAAGGAAAGTCACCTGGCCACGACAGCCTCAGTGTTGAGCACTTACGATTTGCTGGAATCCACCTGCCTAGAGTGTTGGCAATGTTTTTCAACCTTTGCATTGGTCACACTTATCTTCCTCAAGAGCTTATGAAAACCATCGTTGTACCAATACCGAAAAACAGGACCGGAGATAATGCTGATAAAAATAATTACCGTCCCATATCATTGGCAACCGTGGTGGCGAAGGTTTTGGACCGTCTGCTTGATCGTTATCTTTCTCATCATATATTGCTCAATGAGGCGCAGTTCGGTTTCAGGCCAGGGCTTTCTACCGAAACAGCGATTTTACGACTCAAGCATACGGTTCATTACTATACTTCGCGTAATACTCCGGTATACACCTGCTTTTTGGACCTATCGAAAGCCTTCGATCTTGTGTCGTACAATTTACTGTGGGAAAAGCTCTTGAGGGAGACAGCTACACCCAAAGAGCTGGTTTTTATTTTAAGATATTGGTACCATAACCAAATGAACAGTGTGAGATGGGCAGGCGCTTACTCGGAGGAGTACAGGTTGGAATGCGGTGTGAGACAAGGGGGGTTGACGTCTCCACGGCTTTTCAACCTGTACATAAATAACTTGATCGATGAGCTCAGCAGTGCCAGGGTTGGGTGCTCAGTTGGTGGCCAAATTATGAACAACGTTAGCTACGCTGACGATATGGCGCTGCTGGGCCCATCGATCGGGGCTCTCGAGATTTTGATTGGCATTTGTGAGAGGTACGTGGAGGCCCACGGTCTCAGATATAACTCTAAGAAAAGCGAGCTACTTGTATTCAAGGCAGGAAACAAAAAACCGAAATCTGTGCCACAGCTTAAACTTGGAGGAACGGAGTTGACTAAAGTCACAAAGTTCAAGTATCTGGGGCACTGGGTCACCTAGGACCTCTCAGATGATCTGGATGTGGAGCGGGAGCGTAGGGCATTGGCAGTGAGGAGCAACATGTTGGTCCGCAGGTTCGCACGTTGTACAAGGGATGTCAAAATAACCCTTTTTAAGGCATTTTGTCAGACTTTCTACACGTGTAGCTTGTGGACCAAGTGCACGCAGAGAGCTCTCAATGCCTTACGCGTCCAGTACAATAATGGTTTCAGGATGTTGTTGGGGCTGCCTCGCTTTTGCAGCGCATCAGGAATGTTTGCAGAGGCTAGAGTTGATAGTTTTCATGCTATAATTCGAAAACGAGTTGCCTCTCTGATGCGCCGTGTGCGAGGCAGCGACAACAGCCTCCTGAACACCATTGTTGATAGGCTGGAATGCCCGATGGTGGAGCACTGGAACTTCTTACATGTTGTAGCTAATAATTGTATTGTCTTATTTTAATGATTGTATATGAACTATATGTGGTTCGAAATAAACAAATTAAATAAATAAATAAAATTCTGCAACTTGGGAATCACACAACTTTACTGCATTTACAAATTGTTGCATACCTTAAACTATGTAAGTGTGATTGCCAAGTCACAAAACATCATTTAGCAAGCAAATAAAGATCAATACGAATGCCTGACTTGGCTCTACGAAATATCTCACCATTTTTTACTGTGGAAGAGTTCCGAGACTTGGCCTATTTTTTACATGAAATGTTTTTATGGGATCTCATTTATCTTTGTAGGTTATCAACTTTGTATGGAAATGTTATTTTACCAACCGCAAATAACGTTTGTATAGTTTTGAGGGAAGCAATTGCAAAAGTAACTTTGTAATCGCATGTATTTGTATAGGATTACAAACTTACTTATGCAGTGTGTATATCTCTGAATCGTGACGGAAACTGCAATATTTTTAGGTTTTTTATGAATGAATAGGCTAAAAACTAATTATGTTAAAAGTTTGGAGATTGTAGGTCTGCTAAAAGTACCTTAGAATTACGATGATCATTATAAGTGAGTCAGTGAGTATGTCAGTGACAAAACTAAGAATTTCTGACGGGCAATTGTTCCTAAACTAAAATTTCAAATTAAATGTTATTGAGAATATATGTAAGCCATATTATGCCCTATATGTTACTGAAAATTCAGGGTTCTGGCTTTAGTCAGTACGAAATTACAGGATGTTGAAAATGGCCTGAATAGCTTCGAGAAAAGGATAGAACGGCTGTGCCTCTTTGTTTTACTCGACGATTGACATTGATCAATATGATAGTATTGATATGATATGATATAGTAAACATACGTTCGTAAATGTTTTATTTTTGACATGACGCACCATGATTTCTCAAAATGTTTTTAAATGTATCGACGTAACTTTTCTTATGCGCGTCTGTAAGATCTAAATGTCAATTTTATATGGAAAAATGACAGTTAGATTGTGATTTTACTGTCAGACGCGCGTACAATGCGTTACGTGATTGTACGTAGGTGACAATTGTGGCTCATTAAGTAATTTTTTTTATAGTTGAGTCTCCGCGAGAAGTGGCAAAAAAATGAAACGAAAAAAAAACTATTTTTTTTCATCCAAGTTCAAGGATATGAATGTCTGTAAAAATATGCATTATGAACCCTATTTTATGATCCTTAATTCTGAATTTATTTAGTTACTCTCTCTTGCTTGGTTTAGCTAAAATAACAGTTTAAAAATTACCTTGATTTTTTGACATTTTCGTGAATAAGTCTGAAACAAAAGAAGATCGAAGGCTGATATTACGCATACAGTGTTCTTAGGTCCTGCCACTACTGCACCTCAAATTTAAACCAAATTTCTTGCGGGGGCCACTCTTGTTAGCTTAGCCTGCTAGACCCTTTCGAACGTCTCTGAAAAACAAAGAAATTTGATTTAACCTCTATTCTAATATCAGTCGAGATGACGTAGTTCGAAATGAATTGTCAATTTGCATACAAATTTGACAAATGTCGCACGTAAGTAGATATCGAACGATATGAATATGACAGTTGGATCCGACTCTAGTTTGTCTCTGAATTAAAAAAAAACTACGACAGCTGCCAGAAAACGACGCCGCGATGCCGGTCATAATATGTGGCTCCTGAATGCATCATGGAGGCTTATGATATGTGGATAGATAAAATAGTGTATGTAATTAAATGTAACTGTACATAATTAGCATTAAACCCACACTCGTGTGTAATGCTCTTCATTATGTACAGTCGCATAAACTACTATAATGTCACTATTATTCCTTATAAAAATAACAAGCCGATTCCATGCCTTTGCGCTCAGCGTCCGAAAAATAGATGGATTGCGGGAACTCGGCGTCCGCGCAACGTGTTGGAACGGGGAAAGCCCCCGCGCGTTGCTCCGCCCATATCTAGGTACATAGTTATGCACGGTATCACCTTAACTGTGTGACAAAGTTCATATTTACTTAGACGAATGCTCCTTGACTAAAACATTTTTATTTGTGTGATCTTGCCATTACGTTGTGTCAAGTTTGATAAATGTAATGATTATATCCTCTTCGCTTATAATGATAAAACTATAAATGTGAATATCTGTTTCTGTCAATATCATCATTGCTATTTCTTGTATTCGTTTTTTTCTAAATTTTAGCTCGCCTTTTCGAAATGCAAAGAGGTTTCTCATAGTGGACGTATCTGTGGGCCATGTAGTGAAATGAAATTCATTATGACGGAAATTGTCATGCTCGATCGATAAAGCAGTACTGATAACGTAACAACTTATACTGAGTAAGCAAAAACAGATCTTAAGGTGGTCAACCTTTTCATTCCGCGACTGTACTTAATGGATAATGACGTCATCAGACACACTCATGACTGTTATGTCATGACATTTATAATTTATTTTACATAATGTAACGAACGGAAATGCGGCCGAGACAAGAGTTTGCCAATTATCTTTAAAAAGCAGCGATCTGGTCACAACAACAGGATACTATTTTGGACATTAAATGGGTACGAATACGGATTCCATAAAAAACACTGCAAATTACATTCAAGTGTTGTTGGATGGTACCAAAACTAATGAATGGGTAATTATACTAATGACGTAGTAAAAGTACAATGATAAAAAAAGTTTGTGTGTAAGAGGTAATCACCGGAGTCGATTTCAAAAAATCTTTTACCCGTATATATATACAGGGTGACTGGTAATTCTACCTATTCCTTGAAAGGGGTTATACTAGAGCTAATTTGCAACAATTTATGTCCAGTCAACCAGGGGTCGAAACTCGCTGGTTTCCGAGATATTCGAGATTTTAGTTTGTATGAAAAAATATCTCCTTGCAGCCTTAAGCTGGTGATTGTGATAAAAGTACTTCCATTTGGATGGTAAAAAAACATTTTTGTCACAATCATCACTTTAAGGCTGCAAGGCGATTTTATTCAAACAAACTAAAAACTCGAAAAATCAAAAAAAAAATCGTGTTTTGACCCCTGGTTGACTGACATAAATTGTTGCAAATTAGCTCTAGTATAACCCCTTTCAAGGAATAGGTCGAATTACCAGTCACCCTGTAGAACAGACTTTCGGGATGAAAGTAGGCTGTATTTTATCGCGTGACTACGCCTGGATTTTCTGTAATATACGAGGGGAGCCGCGCGGACAGCTTTATATCGTTATTAGTAATAACGATAATAATTAAGGATTAGGTAATTCATTTTTCAATAATTCCTGGATTTGACTCAAATCAAAGAATTATTGAAAAATGAGTTAACTTAAATTACACACACGGATTTGATTACCTTTTTCCTCCGGCACCAGCAAATAGTTGATAAGATCTAACCACGATCTAACAATACCAACTTAATTCGCCGAGATAATACCTAATACTTACCTGAAATTACTGTTGGTAATCCACGTATTTCCGACACAATCAGTGCCGTGATGTGGTAAACTAGTAAACTACTAATCATTTCCCATGATAATGTGGTTAAGATTAAGACGGTGTGGCATTGCAGCATTGGTAGTAAGATATCCATCTTGTAAACTTATATGAGATTCATTTGTTTCCATTATACAGGTTGTTTGGTAACAGGATGCATAGCCGAAAGTATAGGTGATAACACTGATAACTGATAGTTTAGGCCATTTAGAACATTTTTCATACAAAATAAAACAAAAAAATGCTACCTACAGTAACAAATGTACTATATATTGTCGATTTAGTCTGACATTTTGGAGTTTTCTCAGAAAAATCGTAAAAATTTAAAAAATATTTGTTTAAGCTAAGACATGTATGGCTTATTCCATTCAGCGCCAATGACGACACAAGCATCAGAGCGCTTCGAGTGCTTTTCGCTACATACGGAGTTTAAGCTGCTACGGACTACGGCGTAGCGCTACGAGCGTAGCGTGGCCGTGAATGGGTTAAAATGTACTAAATGGCCTAAACTATCACCTAAATACTTTCGGCTTTGCATCCTCTTACCATAAACCCTGTATTTTGTCAAATATAGCACTTCATTAAGAGGTCTTGTCTCAAATGTATTCCTTAGCAACGATACTTGTGCGTACCGCAGCACGTAGCAGCATTTTTCCGCTTTGTAGCGGATTTCGCTTAGTAGAGGTATGACTCATATGTGAGTCATTGAACTTGAATGGGTTTACGGCATTAAAGGCACACATTAGAGCATATTCAGATAATATTGATGACAATTAGATATTATTGACAACATATATTATTGTATGCAAGTCTCTAAGGGACTCCATTTATGAAATTTCAAAAATTCCGAATTGAAATTAGAATAAAATTATATTACTCAGCGGAATCTCTTTTTCACTATGGTTCTAGCAAAATGTGTCACACGAATCCAATCCAATATTTATACTTATGTTAATAACACTTTCAGTTATAGAGCCCCTGGTAAGCTAGCATGGTCATTGATCGCGTTTATGATTTGTCCCTTACTAGCATGTATGTAAGTGCGAGAGGGACGAATGCTTTACGTGCAACATATAAGCGATCATGCTAAATCATGATCATGACAAGATTTATTATCATATCATAATGATTTTACAGATGATGCGGAGCCACTGGGCGCTAGCGGTGTTGCTGGTGCAATTGGTCAGATGCAGCGAGAATACCATCAATTTTGCGTCGTCTGAGTAAGTACAGCACCTAATTTTTTGCAAAAAGTTAAGGATATAATAGGCCAATTTCACTTTCCTTAATTTAAACATAGACTGAACTGTACAGGATTGGTTCATACTGTGACCAAAAGGGGTGATCACGTAACGTTTCGACACGCGTTAGGACAATTAATTTGTCATTCTTCCATATAAACATTTACATTTAGATCTACCTAACCCCCTGGCCACGACTTTGGTCTTAAGCGACCTGCGACCAGCGTTTTATCTGTTCATTACGCGTGATCCCAACTAACCACAGTGCGTTGCGCGTCTCGACCGCGCAATGAACAGATAAAACGCTGGTCGAGGGCGCTTAAGACCAAAGTCGTGGCCAAGACGTAACGTAGGTACAATGCGTTACGTGATCGATCGGCTGATCCCAACGGTTACACAATTATCTCTATCTGTCAACACGATGAATCCACAACTAAGTAAAGGGTCAGCAACGCGCTTGTCTTATGGAGTCACAGGCGTCTATAGGCTACAGTGTCTGCTTACTATCAGGAAAGCGGTATGATTGTTTGCCCCCGTCATAGTACCTATAAATAAGATTTAAATTACCAAAATCAGTTTACTTAGGGTTTTTTTTTGTTTCCAATTTTTGTATGACCCGTCTTTGTCCAGCTGATGCCCTAGCACGATAGGTTTTATCGTCACGTTTTACGTGATGTTCCAGTATATTTACGCCGTAATACGTCACGATAAAACATAAATTCTGACGGGCGTTTTTCCAAGTTATTATGTTTTAAGTATCACGTTTAATTTGCCCGGATCCTTCGCCTATCCTATTAGAGCCAATTGGCCGGCAAAAATTAATTGGTGGTAGTAAAGGCATTAGACAAGAATTATGTATTTATCATGTGTCAGTGTCACATCGTACTAGAACTTACTGAGGTATTATTGTTTCACGTTGCTCGATAAGGCAGAAAAAGTCAGTACGATTATTTACTATGATTAATGAGCCGTGCAAATAATTGTTTGCAGTTATTTCGATTACTTGTATGTATACGACGGTTTATGAGCTTAGTAACACATTGGTTGCCGTTGCTCAGTGCATTAAAAGTTTAAAGGTTGGGACTTTTAAGTATGCAATAGGTACCTGTATTAGGAAGCTACTTACTTACCAACTCTACTAACAATATTATGCTTCAACCAAAGTAACAAAATTGTATCATGTCCCTTTACTCCCTTTATGCCATGGTAATGTTTGGTTAAGTACAAAACAGTACTTTTAGGTACAATTGGTTTTACCGTCGTTTTACATTGCTGTAATGCTTCGAATGTAATGTTACCAGTTCCGTGCAGTTAGGCACTAGAACTGTTTATTTTTAAACCACTTCCAGTTGCATTATCGATATGTACTCACCGTGGCCCGGTTCATTCGGAACGATGGTATCAACCATTGGTCACGCACGAGCATACTAAAATAAGCGGCATTAGGGTGGATGGATATCCATATCTGTGCGAGGGTACGGAGCGGAGCGAGGATACGTAGCGAAGCTGTGAAATGATGTGACCGAATGCACCAGTGATAGGCGAGGAAAATGAGCGGATCGAGGATGCGTAGCGAAGCTGTGAAATGATTTGACCGAATGCACCAGTGATGTGTGAGGAAATTTAGCCGAGCGAGGATGCGTAGCAAAGCTGTGAAATATAACATAATTAACATAATTGATTGTTACGTAGTCATTCATATTTTTCACTAGTATGTATTTATCCTGTTTTAAAAATCAAGCTGTAGGTACCTGCGCACTGCACTTTCTGTAATATTTGTATTTAGATCTGCTTTTATTTGTGTCATGTAATTTGTGTAAAGGATTCACTGAAAATCAGCGTCGGGGTTTTCCATGCTCCGACACATGCTTAGTGGACTCCTTTTTGAGACCACCCTCAACATTGTACTTCTTTTTATTTTTTCCTAGTTTTAAGCATTTGTATTTAATGTTGTGGTTGTGTTTATCAAATAAATCATTCATTCATTCATTCAAATGATGTGACCGAATACACCAGTGATGTTCGAGGAAAATGAGCGGATCGAGGATGCGTAGCAAAAATGTGAAATGATGTGACCGAATGCACCAGTGATGGGCGAGGAAAATGAGCGGATCGAGGATGCGTAGCGAAGCTGTGAAATGATGTGACCTAATGCACCAGTGATGTTCGAGGAAAATGAGCGGAGCCAGGATGCGTAGCGAAGCTGTGAAATGATTTGACCGAATGCACCAGTGATGTGTGAGGAAATTTAGCCGAGCGAGGATGCGTAGCAAAGCTGTGAAATATAACATAATTAACATAATTGATTGTTACGTAGTCATTCATATTTTTCACTAGTATGTATTTATCCTGTTTTAAAAATCAAGCTGTAGGTACCTGCGCACTGCACTATATGTAATATTTGTATTAAGATCTGCTTTTATTTGTGTCATGTAATTTGTGTAAAGGATTCACTGAAAATCAGCGTCGGGGTTTTCCATGCTCCGACACATGCTTAGTGGACTCCTTTTTGAGACCACCCTCAACATTGTACTTCTTTTTATTTTTTCCTAGTTTTAAGCATTTGTATTTAATGTTGTGGTTGTGTTTATCAAATAAATCATTCATTCATTCATTCAAATGATGTGACCGAATACACCAGTGATGGGCGAGGAAAATGAGCGGAGCGAGGATGCGTAGCGAAGTTGTGAAATTATGTGACTTAATGCACCAGTGATGTGCGAGGAAAATGAGCGTAGCGAGGCTGCGTAGCGAAGCTGTAAAATAATTTGACCTAATGCACCAGTAATGGGCGAGGAAAATGAGCGGAGCGAGGATGCGTAGCGAAGCTGTGAAATGATTTGACTGAATGCACCAGTGATGGGCGAGGAAAATGAGCGTAGCGAGGCTGCGTAGCGAAGCTGTGAAATGATGTGACCGAATGCACCAGTGATGGGCGAGGAAAATGAGCGGAGCGAGGATGCGTAGCGAAGCTGTGAAATGATGTGACCGAATGCACCACTGCTGGGCGAGGAAAATGAGTGGAGCGAGGATGCGTAGCGAAGCTATGAAATGATGTGACCGAATGCACCAGTGATGGGCGAGGAAAATGAGCGTAGCGAGGCTGCGTTGCGAAGCTGTGAAATGATGTGATCGAATGCACCAGTGATGGGCGAGGAAAATGAGCGGAGCGAGGATGCGTAGCGAAGCTGTGAAATGATGTGACCGAATGCACCACTGCTGGGCGAGGAAAATGAGTGGAGCGAGGATGCGTAGCGAAGCTATGAAATGATGTGACCGAATGCACCAGTGATGGGCGAGGAAAATGAGCGGAGCGAGGATGCGTAGCGAAGTTGTGAAATTATGTGACTTAATGCACCAGTGATGTGCGAGGAAAATGAGCGTAGCGAGGCTGCGTAGCGAAGCTGCGAAATGATGTGACCGAATGCACCAGTGATGTTCGAGGAAAATGAGCGAAGCGAGGATTCGTAGCGAAGCTGCGAAATGATGTGACCGAATGCACCACCAGTGATGTTCGAGGAAAATGAGCGAAGCGAGGATGCGTAGTGAAGCTGCGAAATGATGTGACCGAATGCACCAGTGATGTTCGACGAAAATGAGCGAAGCGAGGATGCGTAGCGAAGCTGCGAAATGATGTGACCGAATGCACCAGTGATGGGCGAGGAAAATGAGCGGAGCAAGGATGCGTAGCGAAGCTGCGAAATGTGTGCAGATGAGCGGTGCGAGGATATGTTGCGATACTGTGAAATGAAAACAAATGAGCGTTGCCTACGCACATCCTTTGCTCGCTTTCGTCACTCACGTCCTTCGCACAAATTTCTCTCGTACCGCTCAACCCATATCCAATGCGGTGCAAAGCGAGAATTGGAAAATTATGCATTCCTATTGATTTACTTTTTCCTCGCTCACCGCTTCGCAACCTCTCACAGTTTTCGTGGATACCCATCCTTATGCTCCCCATTGTGTTACGAATTGATGCCAAAAACGCACCGTGCGAACCATGAGGGGGTCTTTGGAGTCACGGATTCGCACTAGTTTGATGAGCTATTTCGCCGCTCACGAAGGAGGTAACAAACTGTATGATAATCGTAGTACTGTCGTTTTCCGTTTTATCTAAGGAAGAGCGGGGTCTCCCAACACAGGTATTTCTTTGCTTACAGGGTGGCTCCATCCCTTAGATCATATTTTATGTGTTTTTATCATAAAAATAATGTTGTATTTGTATCTAGTTTTTGGATAAAGTAAACGTCTTAGTAATTTCCATAACTGATTGTCACTTTTATTGCTATGAATTAGGATTGATGGTGCTGATTATTAGGGCAGTGTCGAGCACCAGGAAATTTACCTTTAGTCGATTCTTACGATTTGAGTAAATGTATATTCATACGCCGTCATGTACCTAACTTTTGATTTCGGGGGCAGTAAATTATTCATGGCTACTTAGTTTTGCCTCCACTCACAATTCCGGAGGCGTACAGTTCAATTCCATATCATTTTCGTCCGAACTCATTTCGAAATCGATGGCTTTTATTAGAAAGTTTCAAAATAATTACGAATTATTGAGAAATCCGGCCAACAAGCAACAAGATATGAAAACTTTTTTCAATTTACGTGCCAAACTTTTTTTTAATCCTGTTTGAAGTAGCGTTTTACCCAGTGACATTAACATTAATTAGTCCTAATGTTTTTTTCACTTCTCATGCTCGCAAAGTTTGCCTTTGTGCTGGATGTATGCTGCACAAAATGCCACTTTTATGCTCTAGTGCACAAAGTAAGATTGTTTTAAAGACTAACATAATCGGGCCTAACAGCCACACACACAATAAAACTTTGTGAAATAAACTTGTCATTTGATTTGATTTGCTTTAATATATTTTTCACCTCAATAGCTCGGAAAGCCCTTTTTTATTCTTTGAAAACAGATAGCAAAACTGCATTTTATCCACAAGAGTGCAAAGAATATTTGAAATCCGAACGTGTTATTATAGTTACTTTTTTAGACAAAATAACGTAAAGGCCAGACAGGAAAATTACGCCCATCTCATTTTCTTTTAAATGTATGTTCATCGAAATGTTTTTTTTTAATATGTCTTTTGTTTTTTTTTCTTATCTTTTTATTATGAATTTTTCTTATGTACCAAAATGATAAGAGTCGAATGAGTAATAGTTATTTTACGTCATATTTATAACAAAAATAGCAATTACCTGCGATCTGAGATATTCTTTGTTTTACTTGCCCCTAGGTAAGTAATATACTATTTCGACATGACGATTTTATGCCAGTATTACTTCCTACTTCCTAGTATTGAGATCGCAAACCTTTTTGAATGAAAAACGGGACAAGCATTATTAAAGTTAGTTAGAATAGTCTATGCCAAATTAGTTTGACTGACATGACAACTAGGGTTGATAATATTTTTCACCTCACTAGCTCGGAAAGCCCATTATTATTCTTTAAAAACAGATAGCAAAACTGCATTTTATCCACAAGAGTGCAAAGAATATTTGAAATCCGAACGTGTTATTAGTTACTTTCTTAAACATAATAACATGTAAAGGCCAGTCCAGACAGGACATTTTTCGCCCATCAGATTTATTTTATTTAGATACCTTTTTTTGAATGTTTTATTCTTTTTTTAAATGTTTTTTATTCTTTTTTTCTTTTTTAAATGTTTTTTTGTTTTATAAATCTTTTTTCTTTTTCTCCTTTTTAAAAATGTTGTTTCTCTTTTTAAATGTTTTGTTTCTTTTTGAATGTTTTTCTGTATTTTTTTTCTCTTTTTAATGTTTTTTTGGTCTTTTTATACGTTTTTTTCTTTTTTTTTTATTCTTTTCTTCTTTTTTTAATGTTTTTTGAAATTCTATTTATTTTTTTGATGTTTTCGTCTACATTTTAATGTTTTTTTTTTATATTTTATTGATTTAAATGTGTTTATTCAAGGTTTTTTTTTGTTTTCCACTTTAAAAAAAAAAAAAAAATTTTAATGTTTTTTTCTTTTTGATTTATTTTTGTGGTTTTTCCACTTTTTTTTCTTTTTAAATGTTTTTTTTAAGTTTTTTGTCTTTTTTTATCTATTTTTTACGTTTTTGCTCTTATTTTAATGTTTTTGTAACATTTTTTCTTTTATTATGTTTTTGTCTCTATTTTATTGTATTGTTTTTCTTTTTTCAATGATTTTTGCTTTTTTCTCCTTTTTATTAATGTTTTGTTTCTTTTTGAATGTATTTTTTTTCTTTTTTTTTGTTTTTTTGGTCTTTTTACTCTTTTTTATACGTTTTTTCCTTTTTTTTAAGCTTTATTTTTATTGTTTCAAGGTTTTTTGAAATTCTCTTATATTTTTTTGATGTTTTTGCCATATTTTAATGTTTTTTTTATTTTTTATTGATTGATATGTGTTTTTCAAGGTTTTTTTCTTTTTCCATTATTTTAATTTTTTTTCCACTCTTTTCACATGTTTTTTTTTGTTTTTTTGTCTTTTTTTGTCTTTTTTTACGTTTTTTCTCTTAATATAATGTTTTTTGTAACTTTTTTATTTTGTTTTTTGTCTTTTTGTACGTTTTTTTTCTTAATGTTATGTTTTTTGTAACTTTTTTCTTTTTTATATGTTTTTGTCTCTATTTTATTGCTTCGTTTTTCTTTTATCAGTCTTTTTTAATGATTTTTGAAATTATTTTTGCCTTTTTTAAAAGTTTTTCTTTATTTTAATGTTATTTTTTTTGTTTCTCAATGTTTTTTCTCTTTTCCTCTTTATTATATGTTTTTTATAATTTTGTAATATTTTGTTTCTTTTTTCATGTTTTTAATTTTTTTTCTCATTTTTAATGTTTTTTCCCCCTTTTTAATATTTTTTTAAAAAATTTCCTTACTTTACTTTTTTGTTTTTTTTTGTTTTTTTTCCTCGCTTTAGTGAAGTGAAAAGATTTGTGTTACACACGGGTGCAAGTTATTTTGACGTCTCGTGTGTTGCAACACTCGCTACGCTCAGGATTCTATTTTTGAACCACTCGCTTCGCTCAGGATTCTATTTTTGAACCACTCGCTTCGCTCGTGGTTCAACCATAGAATCCGTTCGCTAGCTCGTGGTTCAACCCTAGAATCCATTCGCTAGCTCGTGTTTCAATTCCACACTCGCGGTTAAAATACAACTTTGCACCCTTGTATAACAAATAACTATCACATCCATTTTTTCCATTACTAAATTAATAAAACCAGATAAATTAGGAGTCAATTATTATTTTAAAACGCATTGAGCCATTAAATTGCAGTATATTGGCAGTATGAAGTACCTAAGTCTAATATCACGTGTCGAAAATTAAACATAAAACCTTTAAAAAGTTAAGTCACGGAATGAGCTATTATTTAATTTAATTTTGCAATTAATTGTTATTTTCTCGCAATCGAAGTGAAAAGCAGTGTGCTCGGGCATAAATTAGCCATTTAACCCCTCGACTTAACTATCTACCCTTGCCGTTTTATGCGCTTGTTGTACAATCTACAATTTTTTTAGTGATTGAATTGACTTTGTGTCACAATTTGACGTTTATAAACATAATTTACTTTAAAAACAAATTTTAAACCGACTTCAATTCAGTACTTCGCCAAGCCACATAGGTATATGAAAATTTTCACATTTCCTTTTCAATTTTCCACATAAACTGCTCTACGAGAGCAAATGCGTTGATTATTACAGACAAAACCCAAGTCGCTATCTGTGGGCTGATAATATTTGAGTAGTTCCGTCGATTCCTAAAGGATCTCAGAATTACCACTTCATGAGTTGCTACTTCAACGGAATAATGTCAGAATCTTTGACGAACTTTACATCTTTGAGGATTATGGAACTCCTCAAAGATGTACAGTCATCTGTGGTCTTCATCATCAGTTTCACGATCACTCTTCTTCACATCAGATACACGAATTATAATATAAAAAACCGAAATCACTACATGTGTGCCTATAAAATTTGAGGGTTGCCCTCAATTTCCCTGGGATCCCATCATCAGATTCTGATTTGGTGACAACCACCTCGGAAGTATATCTACTCTTTCGAATAAAAAAAGAATTTTGGAAATCGGTCCACAATTGAAGGAAAAATCGACGAACATACATACAAAAAAAAAAAAACATACAGTGGAACATATAACCTCCTCCTTTTTTGAAGTCGGCTAAAAAGACGGTTGCTTTGCAGGCCTAGGTGTGTGTAAGGTTGTATGAAATTCCTTTACATATTATCATCTTCACTACTCGCACCGGATACGTAGTATTTCCGGACCTAATTTGAAGTAAGTCATGTCAAAATTTGAAAAAAGCGGCCAAGTGCGAGTCGGACTCGCACATGAAGGGTTCCGTTAAATAAATTGCTTTTTACGATTAATGACGTATTAAAAAAAAAACTACTTACTAGATCTCGTTCAAATCAATTTTCGTTGGAAGTTTGCATGGTAATGTACATCATATATTTTTTTAGAGTTTTATTATTCTCTTATTTTAGAAGTTACAGGGGGGGGGGGACGGACACACATTTTACCACTTTGGAAGTGTTTCTCGCGCAAACTATTCAGTTTAGAAAGAAATGATGTTAGAAACCTCAATATCATTTTTGAAGACCTATCCATAAATACCCCACACGCACGGGTTTGATGAAAAAAAGTTTTGAGTTTCACTTCTAAGTATGGGGAACCCCAAAATTTATCGTTTTTTTTCTATTTTTGTGTGAAAATCTTAATGCGGTATACAAAATACATCTACTTACCAAGTTTTAACAGTATAGCTCTTATAGTCTCGGAAAAAAGTGGCTGTGACATACGGACGGACAGACAGACAGACAGACAGACATGACGAATCTATAAGGGTTCCGTTTTTTGCCATTTGGCTACGGAACCCTAAAAAAGATAATATTTGTTATTTGCAAATTATACCTATTTCGTGAAAATATCAGTCTTCAATAAATTTTCTTGTCTGACACTGACACATGTTTGTAATTAGAAAACCGTAAAGATCGCTTTTTGAAAAGTGGTTATCAATTCAAGGGCCCATTCGATAAGACATGTAATAGGGAACATTACTGCAATGTGCTGCCGCCAGAGTGCAGCACTAGAACGAACCGTTAACCAGTAGAGGAAGATAGGGGCTCACACACACATGCACAATTGATTGTCAAATGAGTGACAAGGATGCATGCATAGACAATACCGCAAGTGAGAACGAGATACAATGCCCACTCTGCTAGTGTCGCCCCCTAAGCGGACACTTCAACACTATTGAACTAAAGTTTTCGACTTTATTGTTGAGAATGTTCTAATAACATTTCAAGGAAATAAGTCCTAAATTAAAGTTCATAATTGAATCAATCGTCGCTCTTTATTATAACCAGCGACGAACGAGTCATTTTTGGACGCGTATCTCGCTTTACCATCTATAGATACGTTTAATCTAATCTATAACTTTGGTTTCCCCATCAACAAATTAATAGACCACTGCCCAGTTCATATATCTATTTTCTTTTTTTAACAGGCCAGCATGGGGTTACAAGTGCGTAACGGACGAGGGCTGTCAAAGAACGGATACGCCCGTCACAGCATCCAACACGAGTGCGTTCGAGAGTCTGGACCTGTGTCGCACTGTCTGCGGCAGGTTTGGCGGTATCTGGCCCCGGCCAGTCACAGCAGCAATAAGCATGCAGACTGTGAAGATACATCCGAATTACTTGAGGTAAGAGTATGATTAAAATGAGCTACCATTATGTAAATACTGAAGTAAAAGAAGCGTTCATAGCCCCGGCGGCGCCTGCGTATCGGAAACGATAACGCAGGTCAAGCAAAGACGGCAGGGGTCAGTCTTTGGATGGGTGACCGCCTGTTTGAGTGGTTACTATAAATGAGCGCTTCCGTGCTTTGGAAGGCACGCTAAGCAGTTGATCCCGGTGGCTGTCTATGACAGTAGTCGTTAAGCCTAGTTAGAGGCCTTCGGGCGGCTTAAGAACCTCTTAACAGTCGAGTTGCCCACTCACTTGACAAAGGGGGGACAACTGTCACTTGCGTCCGCAGGAGCTACCTTTTTTTTTTTTTTTTTTTTTTTTTTTTTTTTTTTCGTGGGGAAAATGCATTTACACATCCCGCCTGGCTGGGGAACCAGGACGGGTATGACGGACTCCCGGGAACCGCCCGGACTACCGTCTAAAACCCCACGGTGCTCTGCGCACTGCTTTATGGCGGAGCCACGGGAACGCTCACGCACACTTCCGCGACTCCGCCAGAAGCTGTCCCCATGTGAGACCCGTCGCGAGAGGGGAGGAGATAAATACATGTCCCCAGAATAACATTTTAAGGGGCGTGCCCGAACACCCGACACGCCCTTCAGCTCGAGGACCTCTTCTCTATGGGTGGCAGTCGCCCCCGTGACTGCCACCCGGAGGTCTTCGTTAAGGCGGCAATCGCTGGTTGTGCGCGGCGCGCCTGCGTCCGATCCTGCGGCGGCGCATTCGGTCAGCCTCAGCCCGGGCTTCCCGCTCGCGCTCTGCCGCCTCCTTCTCGGCCATAACGTGCTCGCTAAAGTCCAGCATCGCCTTCCAGGCTGCTTTGCTAGACACCATAGCCCGCACTACGGCTGGCAGCGACAGATCTTGCCCTATTCGGGCGACCAACTCCTGTCTTTCTGCACTCCAAACCAGACACTCGGCCAACGTGTGTTGCACCGAGTCTATGCCGGCTCCGCACTGGTGGCATTCCGGGGTCGGCTCTCTCTGTGCGATTTTGTGCAGGAAGGTGCCGAAACAACCGTGTCCCGACAGCACCTGCGTCAGCCGGAAGGTGAGAACCCCGAAATGCCTTTCAACCCAGTCATGGAGGACTGGGTGAACCGCGTCTATGGTGCGGGAGCCGGCGCTCGGCTGTTCCAGCCGCTGCTCCCATACGTCCATCGCCTCCTGCAGCAGCTCGGTTCGCCGCTTCCTTATTACCTGTGGAGCTAGCAGGTCCCCCCGGTCTCGCGCCTCCTCGCGCCACAGATACAGGTCCGCGAGGGCCCTCGCGTCCAGGTCCCAGGGCATGGTTCCGGCTAGCACACACGCGGCTTCCGCGCTTACGGTGCGATACCCTCTGATTGCCCTCAGAGCCATCACTCTCTGCGGTCGGCGCAGCTGAGCGATGTTTTGGCTGCTGAGCGCGTCTACCCATACTGGGGCACCATAGAGCGCCTGGGTGGTACTAAAGAGTGACAAACTCAAAAGGCCAAAAATAATATATGCCATACGATTAAATAAATACTGAAAATGGCGCTGAAACAAAGTTCAAAGTTCGATACTTTGACGATCACTTTAGCCTAGTTGTTAGTTTAGTAGCAACGAATCTCTTGCGTTCAAATCCCGGTAAGGGGAAATTAAGTGTGATAAACATGAGCATTCGTTCCTGGGTCTTGGTGGTTCTTTACACATGCAGTTAGGTAAGTACATTTTTATCTATGTATATAAGTATGTATTATACTTATATCGCTGGTATGTACTACCTATAACATCGGTCTTATTGAGCTTACTGTGGCACTAGATCAAGTCGTATACAATTATACATCTTCCGCAATCTTTGATTCATTCTAAGTAAGTTTTCAAGCCCTATCAGCTATTACCAAAGGATGGTTTAACTTAACCGTGGACGCCCGTAGAATACGAATAAAATTTAAACAAAAGCAAGACTAAAAAATGTCTTGGAAGTGAGCTACGAGTATATTCGATTATGTATACCCATCGGTTGTTAAATACCTACAGGACTACATGTATTATCATAACAGTCATAATTCACATAACGTACCATACTTACCTAATCAATAATGCTCGCTTTGCTTCGTAGTAAATCATTAATCGATTGGAGTTCAATAATTTATCAGGTTACCTACAAGAAAAACACATCATTGTATGGTTTCTGCATTAAATAAACTAAACTAAACTAAATCGTATTGCATCTGCGAAATATTGTATGTTTGTTTTCTTTCTTTCTAAAGGCATTCAGAATGGCATTTGGTAAAGTTTTAATTAGATTCTTTCCGTTGGCAACTTCAGGCGACGCGACGATGCACTTTACATGGCATGAACTAAAAGTTATCGTCGTCGAACAATTAGGGTCAATTTGTGTAACCTAAATAATTTATCGTGGACTACATAATATGCGTGTGGAAATGTTTAGATAGGTAACTATGTTAACACAAAGCAATAAGTAGCCACTCGCATAACATAAAAGTCACATAACTACTACTAAGTAATACATATATCAATAAAAGCAGCCAAGTGCGAGTCGGACTCGCACATGAAGGGTTCCGTAAAATAAATTGCTTTTTACGATTATAAAAAAAAAACTACTAACTAAGGGTTCCGTAAAATAAAATGCTTTTTACGATTATAAAAAAAAACTACTAACTAGATCTCGTTCAAACCAATTTTCGTTGGAAGTTTGCATGGTAATGTACATCATATATTTTTTTTTGTTTTATCATTCTCTTATTTTAGAAGTTACAGGGGGGGGGGGGGGACACATTTTACCACTTTGGAAGTGTCTCTCGCGCAAACTATTCAGTTTATAAAAAAATTATGTTAGAAACCACAATATAATTTTTAAAGACCTATCCATAGATACTCCACACGTATGGGTTTGATGAAAAAAAAATATTTGAGTTTCAGTTCTTAGTATGGGGAATCCCAAAATTTATTGTTTTTTTTTATTTTTGTGTGATAATCTTAATGCGGTATACAGAATACATCTACTTAACAAGTTTCAACCGTATAGCTCTTATAGTTTCGGAAAAAAGTGGCTGTGACATACGGACGGACAGACAGACAGACAGACAGACATGACGAATCTATAAGGGTTCCGTTTTTTGCCATTTGGCTACGGAACCCTAATAAAATACAATGCAGTTCAGATTTATTACGATATTAACTCGAATAGTTACCATTACGTATTAGACACTGTAAAGTTTTTGGTTCACGCTGTTGTACTTACCTTGTAATTTTATTGTATTTTTAGGGTTACGTAGCCAAATGGCAAAAAACGGAACCCTTATAGATTCGTCATGTCTGTCTGTCTGTCTGTCTGTCTGTCTGTCCGTCCGTATGTCACAGCCACTTTTTTCCGAAACTATAAGAGCCATACTGTTGAAACTTGGTAAGTAGATGTATTCTGTGAACCGCATTAAGATATTTACACAAAACTCGAAAAAAAACAGTAAATTTTGGAGGTCTCCATACTCAGAACTGAAACTCAAAAAAAATGATATTGAGGTTTCAAGTATAATTTTTTTTCTAAACTGAATAGTTTGCGCGAGAGACACTTCCAAAGTGGTAAAATGTGTGTCCCCCCCCCCTGTTACTTCTAAAATAAGTGAATAATAAAACTAAAAAAAATATATGATGTACCATGCAAACTTCCACCGAAAATTGGTTTGAACGAGATCTAGTAAGTAGTTTTATTTTAATACGTCATAAATCGTAAACCGCAATTTATTTTACGGAACCCTTCATGTGCGAGTCTGACTCGCACTTGGCCGCTTATTCTTATTTTAGGGTTCCGTAATTCACTCGTATACTCGTATATGAGTCAAAATTTACAAATCGACGGTATAAATATACTGTTTGAATGTTACCAGCGTAGACAGACATCCAGGCGCCGGAAACTTTTAGCGATGGGAGCTCACGTTACACTAGACAAGTGAACGCTCGTACGCGAGTCCCACTCTAATTTAAGGATACCCACACGTGCCTAAGAAATATTTAAATTTAGTATGATTTAGTATCATTCGCATTTTGTTAAATACAAATAACTAACCTGAATAGCCGGAATATTTCAAAAGCAACTCGTTAATTTCAAATAAATTTTAGCATAACAGCGTTGACATCGTTCAAAGTGTAATAAAAATAATCGTAAAGCTCGTAAATGTTAGAGACGTACGTCACGTCAGTATTATACGGAATCGTAGTCACAGTAGATATACAGGTTGGGCCCTGTTACATGAGCAAATATTCAAAAGGACGCTGCCTTAGAGCATTTGCAGTAACCCCTTGTAACTCATTAATTTCCAAAATTTTTGGTTTCGGAGAAATTTTGATCTAAAGTTATGACCTCCAAGTAACGTATCTTGGCACCACGAGATCATAGCACGGCAGTCAATGCAGATTTTGAGGTAACATCATGTAATTAGTCATAATAGTTTTAGCATTTTTGTTTTCAAAAGATATTTTTGTGATTTTTAATACTTATTTAATTTTTTTGAGTCTTTAAAATAAAAAGTTTCTGATAGCACTCAAGAAGAGTAAAAAAATACAAGTAACCATTTTAGAGAATTAAAAAAAAATCACATAAAACCACTTGGAAATATTTATTCACAAGCTTAATAATGGTTCACTAATGTTTCCCAACTTACGTTTGGCAATAATTTCTCAGTTACTTGTCACGTCGTTGACGTCTCCCGACATTTTATACTATAAAATGGTCTAATTTAATTGAATAATCTCATTAATGAGCCCGACAGGCACACAAGTCAGTGATGCAGGCCTGCGAGTGTAGGGGGCGCTTAGAGAGGCTCCAATCAGCTGTTTTGAAGGCAAACATCCCCCAGCTCGCCTTTGAAAGATCGCCATATCTGACGTTTGTACATACAAAAGTTACACAAGAAGCGTTTCTAACGGCAACCAGATTTTCCTACGCCAGTATTGGCCAAGTGACTGCGTTTCCATGGGAAACACCGAACTACGCCTGCGCCTTTCAAGTTTCGCCCTAGTGTCATATATTTTTCTTGTTTATAATTATTTTGACAGACAATTTGTAATATTAATATTTAGTTATAGATCGCAATAGTTTTTAAGTTTCTTACGAATTTAGGTTCAGTGTTATTATATTACATTATATATTTTGTTTGTTGCTCCCGATGGCATGTTGTGTATGCGACAAAACATTTGCAACAACAAGGGGCCTACACATCCACCAGTCTCGCATTCATCAGGTTCGTATTCTTCCCTTCACTTCCACTCCCAGTTCCATAAACTTCAGTTTTTCATCGCCTTCATCCGTCACTGCGCCTCCTCTTCACATTCTCCTCGGCCAGCTCAAACAGACAACGTCCTTAATCAAACGCGTGCCTCGTGGTGCGAGATCTACGGTGGCACAAGCACTTACCGACACCATAAATAACTGTGTTCGGGACAATACCACTGAGAAATGGCACAACCTACTAACTTTTTCATACAAAATTCTGCACGTTGCCGAAGACAAAGTAAATAACATTTCCCTGTCCCAAAAAATTAAAAACAATATCCAATCAGCTAACATACCCACACCTAATCCACTTCCTAGATCCCATACAAGAAAATACAATCTATTCGACAAGGTCGAGGAAAAAATTCACGACGGAGACCTTAAGGGAGCAACTCGACTTCTCTTCTCAAACGATACCCTCGCTCCCGACACTCCGGAGACCGCTGCGGCGTTGCACTCTAAACATCCCCCAGGCCCTTCTACCCCCACTTTTGTAGACCCTCCAACCGACTCATCAGTCTGTATTCATGCAACTGAACGAGACGTATTAGCAGCCCTCGCATCGTTCCCTAAGGGTTCGGCGTCTGGCCTGGACGGCATCTCCCCACAGCACCTCATAGACCTCTCTAGTCACTGCACGGGCATTGCCGGTGAGCACCTTATTAAAAGCATCACAAAGCTGGTGAATCTTATGCTCCAGGGAGATGTCTGCCAAGAAGTGACGCATGTGATTTATGGGGCGAATCTCATTGCCCTCTCTAAGAAGGATGCTGGGGTGCGCCCTATTGCCGTAGGGTCAACCTTCCGCCGTTTGGCCGCCAAGATCTGCGTACGGCTAACGCGTTCCAAATTACAAGCCCTCTTTGAACCTATACAGGTTGGCTTCGGAACCCGCGGAGGCTGCGAGGCGGCGGTTCATGCCGTGCGCACCTTTGTGCACGGCAGCTCATGTGAGGTACTTATGAAATTAGATGTCAAAAATGCATTTAACTCGGTCAACCGGGACACCCTGCTAAACGAAATTAAACTACATGTTCCGGAAATCTACAACTTTATGCTCCAATGTTATCACTCACCTTCTAAATTAATGCACAAAAACAATGAGATTCTTTCGGCAGTGGGTTGTCAGCAGGGTGATCCCCTCGGTCCAGCTATTTTTAGTTTGGCTATTAATTCGGTAATTCACAGCCTCAATTCAAAACTAAATGTGTGGTACCTTGACGATGGAACCCTAGGAGGTGATTCACAGACTGTTCTGGCAGATTTAGTCCAAATTAAAAACCAATTTGCAGATATTGGCCTCGAACTAAACCTCAACAAATGCGAGTTGTATATTTCGGACAGAGTGGATTCGTCTTCGGCTTCTCAAATTCTACAAAATTTCAACAACATCGCTCCAAACATTCAAATCATGCCTAAAGAAAGTTTACATCTCCTAGGTTCACCCATCTTTGATGAAGCCATCCCTCCCTTTTTGAGTAAATCTATTTCCAAATTTAATGACCATTCGGACCGACTTACCAAAATTAGCAGTCACTCTGCTCTATTTGTTTTGAAATGTTGTTTACTCATCCCCAAATTTACTTACCTGCTGCGCTGCTGCCCTGTTTGGAAATACCCCCAACTCATCCAACCTATCGATCGCCTTCTAAAATTCCAAACAGAATCCATTCTTAACATCCATTTCAGCGAGCAGGCATGGACCCAAGCCTCCTTACCGATAAGGTACGGTGGTTTGGGTACTCGCAAAATTTCCAGTATTGCTCTGCCGGCATTCTTGGCTTCAGTCCATAGCATCTCCGATCTCGCAGGTAAAATCCTTAAAGCCTCCCCGGCTACAAACTGCGAGATTGCATGCTTCGCTGAAGCCTCGAATGCCTGGCTGGCTGGACCGAGCCCAAATTATCCATCCCGACCTAAAATACAAAGGGCCTGGGATACCATAGCCTCTGTTTCAGTTTTAAATTCGCTGATTGACGACACGACTGGCAGGGATAGAGCCAGGCTTTTGGCTGTATCAAGTCCAGAGTCTGGACACTGGCTACATGCCTATCCCTCGCCTAATACCAGGACATTCATAGACCCATCCACACTCCGTATAGCCGTCGGTCTCCGGCTCGGGTCTGAGGTTTGTGTGGGCCACAGCTGCGCCTCCTGTGGGGCCCCCGTAGACCGCCTCGGCCACCACGGACTCGCCTGCTCCTCAGGTGCCGGCCGCCTGTCCCGCCATGCCTCTCTCAACGACATCCTCAGAAGGGCGCTCGTCAGTGCCAATGTTCCCGCCGCTCTGGAGCCCCAGATTGTTCGGAACGATGGTAAGCGCCCTGACGGGATGTCGTTGATTCCGTGGAAGATGGGCCGTGCACTGGTGTGGGACGCCACTTGCGCTGACACGTTGGCTGCGTCCTACCTCCCTTCGACCAGCAGACGTGCCGGCGCGGCGGCAGACGCACGGGAACGAGCAAAGGTGGTCAAATACAATTGTCTCGGCACCCAGTACGAGTTCGTTGCATTTGGTGTCGAGACACTTGGCCCGTGGGGCAAGGGCGCGCGTGGGCTTCACGGGGCACTCAGCAAACGCTTGAGGGAAGCAACAGGCGACCCTCGCGCAGGCAGCTTTCTTGCACAAAGACTTGCAATCGCAATTCAACGCGGGAACGCTGCCTGCGTGATGGGAACCCTACCAAAGGGTCCAAATTTAGATAGTAATTTATAGTTTTTGGTAGGTTATTTTTATGTTAGTTTTAATTTTAAATCTAGTTTTAATTGTATATTCTATTGTGTTTTTGTAGTAATTTAATATAATGTCAAATTGATTACCTTTAATGTTATACATAAATGTTATTATTCCATTTGGCTACCTGATTCATTTCGCATCTTTTCATTTCCCAACTTCTTAATATTTCTGAAACTGTTAAATATTTCAGGATTTTTATAAACTAACCTAACCTAACCTATAGGGTTCTACACGATGGCCATGAAATAAATCCTGAAATAATTACAGTTTCAGAGTTTGGGAAATGAAAAGTTGCGAAATGAATCGGCAAACTGATGAACGTTAGTTGCGAAAAGAAGGTGTTCCCTTAATAATCTACAGTTTAATTTTTTGCTCCTGTTACAGGGCCCACCCAGTATAGCTTAAAGCAGTTAAACAAATTCGTACAAACGTCCGATTTGACGCACTCACTCAGACACGCTTCGCTACAATAAACTGCCCCCTATTCTGTGACTTGTTTTAACCTCACTTCACCGTTCATCAACACTTGTATCTTCACGCCACAATTCGTAGTAACTAAAGCCCCTGCTAGACGGTCGCCAACACGCCCCTCCAACCGGGCGACCTTGGTCAGCACCGACCGTGTAGACAGTTGTTTGGAGCAGAATTTCATACTACAGCGGTCGGTGCCGACCAAGGTCGCTCGGTCGGAGTGGCGTGTTGGCGACCATCTAGCAGAGGCTTAAGCGTAATAATCAGAGGTCTCTAGTTTCGTTAGGCCTGAGGCACAATAAGAGTCCTGAAGCGTACTTCAGAGGACTCATTAACGTGAAATCTGTCACGTGTGGCGCGTAGAACTGATTAATGAACTGAAATACTAACGTAGAACTGGTTTTCAATGAAGCGCTAATAGGTCTTAATCTTAAGTCACTTTTCTCTTAAGACCTTTTTAGCGCTGAATTGGTATCTTTACTCTCTAGTTAAGATACTGATAGAGCTAATATATTTACTGTGCCGTACGAGTAGATACTCGAAATAGCGCAGGTGTCTCCGTGTCGTCTGAGCGGGCTATTCCGGGCCTCGGACGTTATTTACAAGCTTCAACTCACTTCAGGTGAACCAGTGTACTTCAGGCCTCCGATTATGCGCTGTTATTAAGGATGCCTACGTCAAGATAAACTAGGGGTGAGCGGTGAGGTGAAACAAGTTGTGAATTGCATAGATGGTCCGTCGACCGGCGCAGGCGCCGGTGATTCCACACGGGCACAGTCGGATACACTATAGTAGCATAGATTAAATAATAGTGGTTACAGTAGTAGTAAGTAATAGAAGGTAGAAGTAGACCTCATAAGAGAAGAGAATAATAGTTTAAACAGTTTATCTCGTGGAAATCTGCTGTTGACTGCAAATAGCATAATTATAATTGCAGTGTTTTTAGGGAAAAACGGAACCCTTATAGGATCACTTTGTTGTCCAGCTGTCTGTCTTTCTGTTTGTCAAGACCCTTTATCTCGGAAACGCGTCGAGGTATCGAGTTTAAATTAAAACCTCCAAATTCAAGTCTTCAGTCCCATGAAGCTGTGAAAAAATCAAACTTCTAAGTAAACGTAAATAATTTACTTTCAAAACAAAGTTTTAACCGACTTCAATTCAGTACTCCGCCAAACCACATTAACATTTCCACATTTTTTTTCCAATTTACAACATCCAATTCAAAGTATGTTCGTGCTATATTATGATATTTATGATGTTTATTATGGTTTTAAGTAATACAGTTGCCAAGTAATTCACGCCACTTCAAGTGTTTGCTCACTTGAACACCACGATACTAACTCGATTACTTTATTATGTATTTGACTAAGTACAACTTACCAAAATAAATATATGTATTTTAGGAACTAAGAAGTAACTACTTACTACCTATTAATTATAGAGTTTTAACGACCAATTAGCGTAATAAATAAATACCTCGAAGTTTTTAGTTCCTACCAATTACATTTCTGTAATAGATTATTTATTTTTCATGAATTTCAAGTTTTTCTTACATGTATCATGTGTATGACCTTAAGTCAAGTTATGTAGTAGGTATGATAGTCTAGTTTATTGTTGACAATGTCGATTTTGCATTTACAGGTGTGTCACGTTCATTTAAATCTATTGTATTAAATGTTAAAATTTATTTATTATAACAAGAATGAATGAATTGTTTATTTAAACTATATTTACATATACTTTACATTCCTTTTAGCAGCATATAATATGCAAGCATGAATTATTGCTTTTTTTTTCAATTTGCCCTCAACACAATACTTTACGTAGTTGAGGCAATTAAATAAACTAGGTACGTTCGATGTGCGATATGACTTTGTTGTACTTGCACACTCGTCGAAGCCTTGTGAGTTGGAATTGGAAGGTTAGATCGCAGTCGGTGCCGCATAAACCAGTCCCAATACTGGGATTAGGTAGTGGATCCCGACTCGTTTAGGATACAACTATGGATATTATATACTATATCGTATTACTATATAATATTGGATGTTTAGGTTATAATCAGTAAATGTTACTATCAAACATGATGTTGGAAATGATGACAATTTTTTTCGATACACGTAGGGTATTTCGAATATTTCAATGAATATAATTAGATTAATTAGTCTCCAGTGTGCTTATGCTTATCTTTCGGTAACAGGGGTAACATTTTGATTTTCCAGTTCGTGTATATGTTGTTACAATGTTGCCCTCAACCTCTTAGATAAAAGGCGGCCGATGACATTTACTATCTTTCCGATAGCTTGTGAACGCAAACAAAGATTGATTCCTGTGAACCTATCGTAACTCACTCGTTTATAAACCGATTCTTGTAAAGGGCGCTGGGCGCTATCCAAGTAGGACTCTAAATATAGAGGGTAAACAAAAACAACTAGACTGCTAATCTAATAGCATTAGTTAACCAAGCGTAAATAGACTTAGATTCCATGGACTAAGATCTAAGACTTAAGAATTCGATAAAATGGTAGATCTAACCACGTGTCGGTCGTGCGTTACAAATCAGAGTGACAAATTTATTGGCAGTGAGATAAAAGAGTTATAAAATTGGAATAATCTGACCAGGATACTGACGGGTTTGGGAACTGTTATAGGTTATAGGTATACGTGGGCTGGGTTTCCGCAAGTCGACGTCATAAATTGCGCCTATTGTGCGTGTGGGTTGGCACTATGCAGGCTCTGCAGAGAGGACTGTATGTAACACCTAGAACTAATAGTGCCTTTTATGGCTCCTGTCAGAAGACGGAGTGCATCTGCCGGCTTCCTTAGCTGTTTCAGCTTCCTTGACAATCCGGGGTTGATTGCCTCTCTAGTTTGTCTGCAGGTTCCTTAGGGTATTCCAATATTCATCATATCAGCCGAAAGACGTCCACTGCTGGACATAGGCCTCCCCCAAAGAGTGCCATAATGGCCGGTCCTGCGCCACCCTTATCCAGCGGCATTCCAATATTACCTACTTATATTTTGATATAAGTGTTATACGACTGTTACATGAAATGTGTGTCGTATTGTAACTTAGGTTATGTTAGAACCGCATTATATGATTTGTTTTACGAAAAATAGTAGTAAAAACTGTTTCTCAATGGAAATAAATATTTGTTGACAGTCTAATAGTCTATTTGCTTTAGATATATACCTACGATACAGTCAAATACTTACTTATATCCACGTGCTTCTGCAAACTGTCCAAGCGAGTTAAATATAACCAGGTCAGACAACTTCATCATACTGATGAGTGATGACCTACTTACTATGATTATTCTTCTTATTACTATTATTTTGACCTTAGAGCATTAAACCAACTCTAAGATTTTGACACATCTGATCTTAATATTGTTCTTGATTATTATTTTTAAATGTTTGTTTTTATTATTGTACCTACATATATGTATTACTGCATGGATTTACTCCTTAATGGCAATAAAGAAACTGAATACTGAATACTAATTTCAACATTTTCAACTTCAGATAGTGACTGGTTAAGTTTTTTTTGACTGATGAGTAATTTTCTGCGTAGAAGCGAGCACGTCCAACAAATACCAATTTGATTTAAATACTTACATATTTTTTTGTAAAATATACCTACCTGCTCATTCTGGCGTTTCACTTGGTGTCAGGAGACAGACGGTGAAATATTGAAGTTAACATGAATAATTGTATGTAAATATGATGTACATATTCATAAGTATACACTTTACCTACTATATTTTATGTTGATTATTCTTTTCGGATCTTCTGTCCCCGTAAACATAACCATCTACTTAGTTACTTATTAGCAGCGTATCTCTAGACTAGATGCACACATTTGTTGGTCAACTTTTTATTACATTTATTTTAAGAAAGATTTTTGACTGTACAAGTAACACAGCCACAGCGCGATTGAGGCACGAACCAATGCTATTTTTTTAATCATGCCAAGTTATGGGTATAATACCTACTCTTTATATGTAAATAAAGTGTGAAAACAGTGACAGCGGGTTTATGTTGGGACATTAGGTACTTCACAGTGATGAGATCGGTGTTTAACACTTTTTATCAGTGACACTAATTTGTTAATTGATTCCCTGACTATCTTAAAACGAAAGCAACACCTTACAATTTTTGAACGAGCGAGCGAAGCGAACGAAGTTCTCCGTTTCAGAACGGGCCAAAATACTTTCGTATGTCCGTCTGTCCCGCTGTTCTCCTCTACAGGTCGCATTTCTCAACCGATTCTTGTGACATTTTGTAAGCAGGTTTGATAATGATATTGTCTTTTTTTTTGTCAATTCAGTTTTTCGAAGTTTAACATATATTTTTTTTTAATTAGGAACTGGCTCGCGAGTTCCGTAGCTGCAACACAGAGCCACTAGTAAAGTATACACACTACTATTAAACCGAAAACACGATCAAACTGCCAGTCGTTATTAATTAGCACCTCATTATTTTTACGAAACGGGACTTAATTAAACCTATTTATTTACCTCTTTTAGGTTAGCCGACGTTTCAGATGTGTTACAACATGCTTGGTCGCGAGCAAACTCCTAAATCCAGCGCGTAGTGGTTCACAATACATAGGTCCTATATTGATTTAAACTCACATAATTTTTACGAAACGGCACTTAATCGCGTATTATTAATAGTATTTTATGCAACTGTTGTATAAGAAGGGTCTTAAAAGGCGAGTGGCGTGGGTTGCGATGCGAGCCTTGGCGAGCATCGCAATTAAAGACGCCACGAGCGTTTTTAGACCAGTTATACACCGTTGCATACAATACTTTTTCTACGACAAATTTTAAATAAATAACAGACTACATAATAGTTAAACTTTTCAGGCAGCAAGTTTTCTATTCGTACTTTTGCTACTCACGCAATTTCTTCTGGAGTGCAGTTATTCATTTCTTCGACCATTTTAAAAGGAACGTACACTTTTGTCTTCACAAACACGAATAATCTTAATCGTTTAGGACTAATAGTTTATCATCTTTCGTTTCTTCATTTTGATCTGTATTTTGGTGTGAAATCGGAAATGTGACAGCTCTTGCTTATGGTTTGTTTTGTTTTTAATTTGTTTGCACTTGCCATCCGAACCAAACCAAATCCGGACCCGGACCGAATTCGAACTGTTTATTTTTATAAATAATACCAATAATTTATAAAACATGTAATTTAACACACAATAGATGATAATTTATTATTATTGTAGTAAATAATTTATAATATACAAATGTTAAATCGTAAATAAATACTTTTATTTCGAAATATATGTTTATGAAGTTGGCACCACTGCAATATAGCGGCCGATTTTAAAAAAAGTTAGACAGTGCTTTTATGAAAAATGTATGAACCAAAAAAGTACGCTGAACAGTGCGTTTTTGGGCCATAGAGCATAGAGTTTTTCGACGACTTATTAGTGGTGTCATTGTATTTGAGCTACAGCCTATATAAATGTCAGATAACGGTACAGGAGTAGAAAAAATTATTTATTTACCTCTATTTCTTCGGCTATGCTAAACTATTCTAAATTAATTCTCTCAAGTTAAGTGACAGATAAACACGAACCACAAAGTCAGTGACCGTTGACTATTTATTAAGTATATCTATATTTGATTTACAATTATTGCAAATTAGTCGAGTATTGAGGTGAATGCCCCATGATCCATGGGTAACGGAACTGTGACCCACAGTGCCCCATGTTGTTACAGGGCTGGTTCACAATGAACCAACCACTCGACTCAGACAAACCAATATAGTCTGGCTTCCAATGACGCGCAGTGGTTTCGAATCTTCGGGACAAGTTATTCTACAGCCCGTGAGCATTTAGAATAAGATTCGGGAATATATTTCTCTTTCGCTTGCTAAGTAAGAGTAGAGAGAGAGAGTAGTAGTCTACTAGTGTACATATTATCTAGAAGCTTATGTTGAGAGTGATAAACCTGTATTTGTTTTTAGCTGTCGCAACGAATCCTCAATTCAATAAAGCGCCGACAACACGCTATTGACTCCTATGTGTCTCGCAGGCGTCCATAGGCTACCGTTTGCTTACCGAATGCCGAATACTTGTTTGCCACCGTCTTGATGTTAAAAATAAACTTATGGAACGGGTGACGAGATGAGTCAAGACTGGTTATGAACTCGTGCCGTGACAAATTAATCGAGTCAGCCAGTTTTGATTCCGGGACTCGTACGTACGCCCACTTTCTCCGATCGTAAATAATTCGATGAATTATCGATCCTTGGTGATAAGCTAACGTTATTTACGAGAATCGTGACCACATTAATTTTTAATCACATACAATTTTATAACATGTTGGTTACTGAACAAACTTAATTTTGTAGACTTTTATTTATACTGATGTAAAATTATTTGCATATAAATTTGTAATATACTCGTATGTAACTTATCTTGTTGTTTCCGTTCAATCATGCATACAGTGAGTATGTATAGTAGAAGTATGATACTACATATTATTAATACTCTAAATTATGCAATATTATGGCGTTGATGTGACTGCAGTCACATCAATGCCACGTGAATAACTAATAAGCGACTATAGCGTTCGCAAATAATTTTTTTCTACTCCTGTACCGTTATCTGTCATTTATATATGTAGGCTGTAGCTCAAATACAATGACACCACTAATAAGTCGGCCGCTATATTGCAGTAGCAACTTCATAATTAATCATAAACAAATATTTCGAAATGAAAGTATTTATTAACGATTTAACATTTGTATATTATCAATTATTTACTAAAATCATCATCTATTGTGTGTTAAATTACATGTTTTATAAATTATTGGTATTATTTATAAAAATAAACAGTTCGAATTCGGTCCGGGTCCGGATTCGGTTTGGTTCGGATGGCAAGTGCACACAAATTAAAAACAAAACAAAACCATAAGCAAGAGGTGTCACATTTCTGATTTCCCACCAAAATGAAAAGACGAAAGATGATAAACTATTAGTCCTGAACTATTAAGATTTGTTTCGTGTTTGTGAAGACAAAAGTGTACGTTCCTTTTAAAATGGTTAAAGAAATTAATAACTGCACTCCTGAAGAAATTGCGTGAGTAGCAAAAGTACGAATAGAAAACTTGCTGCCTGAAAAGTTTAACTATTCTGTAGTATGCTATTTATTTAAAATTTGTCGTAGAAAAAGTATTGTATGCAACGGTGTATAATATAACTGGTTTAAAAACGCTCGTGGCGTCTGTAATTGCGATGCTCGCCAAGGCTCGCATCGCAACCCACGCCACTCGCGTTTCCCCCTTCTTATACAACAGTTGCATAAAATACTATAAATGTTATCAAGAAATCAATAGATTAAAAATGCCCCTTCGGACCCTTTTGGAGCCAGCTTTCGGAGCCAGCTACCGTATGGAAATTTAAAATCCCGTTTGGGAGCTGGATACGAAACGGGCATTTTTTTACCGTTTGGGAGCCAACTTTGTACCTGCTGTTTCGGAGCCAACAACCGTGTGGGAATTTAAAATCCTGTTTGGGAGCTGGACTGATACGAAATGCAGTTACCTCAATAGAGGACAAGCCCCACTGGCCATATTTGACTTCTTAGTAGGTTAGGTTCGTTAGGTATCTTCAGATGCCCGAAGGGCAAACAGAGCAGAAATAGAGCGGGGCTCCGTCAAAACTGTCGGAATACCATGAGACCAAACGGGATTTTAAATTCCCGCACGGTAGCTGACTCCGAATGCTGGCTCCGAAACGGTAAAAAAATGCCCGCTTCTTATCCAGCTGCCAAACGGGATTTTAAATTCCCATACGGTAACTAGCTCCGAAACGGTCCGAAGGGAAAAATCACGATTATAGCAGGTGACTTTCATCGATTCGCTTAAAAGTGTTGGTCAAAGACGGTTAAAAAATAGTTTAAACGCAGTAAGAAGAAATGGTGTGGCTATTTACATTATTTTCACTCCGGATTCCCCAGTCTAGTGAGCCCACTAGATAGCATATTCATAACAACAAACACCTTCACTTTAACTCTTTACAGATTTGACCTCATCGACGTGCCAGCAGAGGCGCGCGCTATCCTGGTAAAGATGACCCACGTGGTCACCGCAAACCTGCTAGCAGAGTGCGGAGGCAATGTGACAGAGCTCGTGGACACGCCGGTCGTTGTCTACACGTCCGTCAAGTCTTCGGACACGAGTCTCACATGGAACACGGATGAGCAGTACACGATGGACGTGCAGATTAAGGGTCAGTCTTCTTAAGTTTCCATATTGAAATCTGTATTGTAGTCTACTCCGATAATCATTATGCTCCTAGCGTTTTTCCCAGTTGTATCCTAAAGGAGTCCGGGGTCCGCTCTGGCAACTAATCCCAAGTTTTGCCATAGGCACTGGTATTACAAAAGCGCCATCTAACCTTCTAACCCAGAGGGAAAACTAGATCTTGTTGAGATTATACTGGTTTCCTCACGATGTATTCCTTCACCGAAAAACTTCTGTTCAATACCCAATGATATTGGGTACATAACTTTGTTTGAAAAACCTGTGTTCTACTCAGATAATAAGAGTATTTAGGTACATAAGATACCATGGTCCATGACTCATGTCAACGACACGATGAACTTAGTTAAGTTCAAGTTGAAGAAACTCGCAAATCATGACCATCAGTTAATCATCTTCAAACTCTTAAGTTAAGAGTCTTAACCGATCAACAACTATAACGGGACATAACGGGTTGCTTATTATTGAACGATTCTTTTGTAATACGAGTAGTTAGTTACTTACCCGCGACAAGTGGGGTTTATTCTGCAGCTTAATGAAGACTTTTTTGCATTTTGCTTCTTTTACAACAGATTATTACTTGCAAAACTTAAGCGAAATATATTCAGGTAACGAATCCCTATGTGATTGCATATTGTTTACATTTCTTATAATTTTCAGAAGGAACTATCTCCGTCCACATATTTGCGGAAACTATATACGGTGCCCGTCACGCGCTTGAGACCTTCACTCAGCTGGTCGCCTCAGACAGGCCAGAATTCCCCGGCCACACCCGCTGCGGTCTCCGTCTCGTCTCTGGCGCCAAGGTCCGGGACAGACCTGTCTACAAGCACAGAGGACTCACGCTGGATACTTCTAGAAACTTCATACCGATGAAGGATATTAAGAGGACGCTAGACGGCATGGCGGCTACCAAGATGAATGTCTTCCACTGGCATGTAACGGATTCGCACAGCTTCCCTTTGGAGTCAACGCGGGTCCCTCAATTTACTAGGTAGGTACGTTATTGTTAAATAATTTTACGTGAATTTATTGAATGGATAAGCTTTGACTCTCATTAATGTGTAATCACAAAATATTGATAATCTCAATTCATGATTATAATCCATCTCCCAATTTAAATATCGGTAATTTTCTTGTGTTCTACTGGTCGATCACGTAACGCATTGTACGAACGTCGGGTAGGTCTAAATGTCACTTTTTATATGGAAAATTAACAGTTAAATTGTACCGACGCGCGTTCGGAACGTTACGTGATTGCCCCCCAGAGCTAATTAGTGGGTTTTAGAAGATTTTCAATAAAATTTATACTTTTAAAGTAATCCTTAGTTATCAATATCATGATCAGATCAGCATATCTTCACGTATGGACACAATATTCCCAGATTCCCACAGATAACAGAGAGATGTTATTTCCTTGAAATATTTTTTTTTGTTGATTAAGTTTTCTGTTTAACCCTAGATTGGAACGTATTTCCAGACGTACTAATACTTAGGTATACGTTTCGAAATCTCTAGATACGGCGCTTATTCAGAATCCGAAGTATACACAAGAGAAGAAGTAAAAGATCTAATCGAGTACGCTAAAGTGCGGGGAATTCGTGTCGTCATCGAAATCGATGCTCCTGCGCACGCGGGCAACGGCTGGCAGTGGGGCAAGGTAAACACAACCCTATATTAAATAGAATAAGATACAAAATTCAATGAGTTTTCGAGATAAAACAGAGTTACTGTTCTAACTTGCTAATTATACGAGCTACGATTCATTGAAAGCGTTAATTTGTAGTTGAAAGGGAAAATATGAAATGTGTGCCTGTGTGGAACATAACAAAGAATACAAAGATAACAGGGTTCTGAAGATTTGGCTTCCTGTTTAATACAAAGCTAAATTAATGAATCGGTCAAAGAAAAATGTGGCATTTGTTCCCTGTCGCCCAGTTCGGTGAACTCGTTTGGAAACACTTGAGCTCTTTGATATATTTTGGTGCTAATGCAGATAGATTGGCTCAAGCGGGTCCTTATTTATAATGCTTCTAATATTAACCATACATTTCTCGAATATTCTGGATATATTTAGGTAATATTATGATTTATGGCTGTCACACCCAACTAAATTAACGGCAACAGCAGCTTAATTGAGATATGATTTCGTAGACGGGGACGACGTCTGTCGGTTTTAAAGACGTTTAAACCAATGCTTATTGTCCAATGATGTCGTCGATTCAGTTTAAAATGACACATGAATCGAACGTTAGTTAGTAATTTTTGGTAAAATTAGCGAGAGCTTCAAGATTACACATTTAATCATTATAGAGCGTAAAATGCACTGCAGCAATCGAACTATTTCCATTCCAGCAAGCAGGTCACGGTGACCTGGCGGTGTGCGTCAACGATAAGAATTGGCGCCAGCTTTGCATCCAGCCACCATGCGGACAACTGAACCCAGCTAACCCAGCAATGTACCGAGTGCTTAAAGACTTGTATAGGGATATCGCTGAAGTGCTGCCCAGGCCGGCTTTATTCCACATGGGAGGTGACGAGGTGCGTACACACTTTTTTTTTACAACGCCAGTGGCAAACTAGCTTACGGCCTGCCTGATGTAATGCTTGTGCCGTAGCCTATGGACACTTTGTGATTCCAGAAGAATCACAAGCGCGTTGCCGACCCTTTATTCACTTGAGAATTTGCTGTGTAGGTCCCTCACTCCCAATACAGCGCATCCTAGGGAGCTCTGGCGACCTTACTCACCACCAGGAACACAACACCACATGCTTCATAGCATGCAATAAAGCAATCTAGCCCAAGATGGATTAAACCAAGTTAATGCGTGGCTCTCCTATAATCTTCTTACCTTGAATTTATCTAAAACTAAGTATATCGTATTTAGCATTCGTAACAATAAGGAGTCACTTGGTAGGAACATAAGTATTAAGTTACACGATTGTCAAGACGCTGCAGTATGCTCCTGCCAACCGGTATCCGAAACAACGTCCATTAGGTATCTGGGAGTTCTTCTTGACAAAAATCTTTGTTGGCATCAGCATATATCTAATCTTGCAGGAAAAATCCGAAAATTAATATACATTTTTAAAAATCTGAGACACGTTTGCGATAGGAAACTACTTATAACCATTTACTATGCACTTTGCCAATCAGTGACTATGTATTGTATTACTGCCTGGGGAGGCGCATCAAAGACTTCTTTGCTTATACTAGAGAGCTCAGAGAGCAGTGCTTAAGGTTTTAACCTTCAATAAATTTACATATCCAACAACTGCACTCTACGAGGACACTTTAGTTTTAACTGTAAGGCAACTTTTTATCAAACATTTATTAACAAAGCAACATAAACGCATCCCGGACTATCCTGAGTCTAGAAGAAGAAAAGATTTTGTATATTCAACTCCACCTCATAGGACCAAATTCGCAAAAAAATTCATAAATGTTCTTGGTCCCACATTATATAACAAAGTAAGCAAACATATTCAAATACGAACACTTAATTTACATGCTTGTAAAAAGTCATTGGAAGCTTATCTACAGAAATTAAAATACGAAGATACTGAACAACTACTAAAAACCTTGGTGTAATCCGCACGCAATTAATGACAGTTATATACTTACACTCGCAAACATATATACACACGCACATTCACTCGCACACTCGCGGTCACACACATACACACACACACATAGAGAGACTCACGCACAATGCACGCGCGCGTAGTCGCACTTACGCATCAACACATATACACTACATACACAGACACACACATAAACAATTAAATATATCCATGCATACACTTTACCATACTCAATGATACATATAGATGTAGAAACTTGAAGGGAAACATTAGACTTTTATCCCGTGTTAAAAATGTTATCTTATGTTAAGTTTTTGCATATACTACTTGTTTACGCCTAAACCGGCCGAGCGCCTGAGTATTCTTTTGTTGGGCTTAATGATTGTATTCTATTCGTTTATTTTCTACCCACTTAGTTTAGTTATAAAACGATACTTACGGAACGAAAGTTATAGGATAGCATAATTACTGATTTAACTAAGTGACACTTATAAGGACGGTGAATCCTGACCCACCGTGACACAGTGCAAACTAGTACGGGGGTCAGTTGACACTTACTTTTGGTTTTCACCATACAAATTTGTAAATTAAAATGTAAGTAGCAATTTGTACTTTTACTTACGAAATAAATTTATGATTTATGATTTAATAATATAGCAACACTACAAAGCAGTGGTGCTATTATGGCCGCGGTCTTCAGTACACTTGTTCATTTAGGACAACTGAATCCAGGTTTATCCAGCGGTGTACCGTGGGTACCACGTGCTCAATGACTTGTATCGTTGAAACCTAGGCTGGCTTTGTTCCACATGGAAGAAGACAAAGTGGGCTAATTATACAGTTAGTCTGGGGACAGTGGAACCCAACTTAACGACGCACTGCATTTGGACAAGGACACCACTGAAGTAACGAACAATCAGAATTATTTATATCGACTAGCGATGATAATCCTCCAAAAAGTGGTACTAATGTTTAGAAGCAATATATTGGAAGCAAATGAGTAAGTAATCTTCAAATTAAAGGAAAAATTGAAAAATTTAGGCTCCGAGCCGGATTCGAACCGGCGACCACAGGCATACATGGCCCGTCGCTACTAACCAACTGAGCTATCGGAATTTTTCAATTTTTCCTTTAATTTGAAGTTTATAAATATTGTCAGCAGGCGTAACTGCATTATACAAAACAAATGAGTAATGTTTATTATCTCACAGTAGTAGGTAATTCATAATTTTATCCAGTTCGAAGACTTCGAAGTTGGGTTGCACCTCGTTTACTACAATATTCGACTATCGATTGTTGACACTGAGTTTATTTATCACAGCAAATCGCGGCACATTTTTCGTAATCTTATTCTTATCGTGTATTGGATCTTGCGATAATGTCACAATATATCCGATCAGATATGGAAACACAAAATGATGTGCAGAAAATACTTTAGGTACAACATGTATCTACTTATACTTTATTTCTTAAACATCATTGTTATATTCTGCCTTATAATTCGCCACAGCAGAATAAAATATAAAATTGACTTTAATGACCGTACTTAACATTAAAATTCCAGACGTACCACATGTGTTTCGCTGTTATCTACGGTATGACTTTAAATGTCATGGCCTCATGGTATTTTTTCTTCTTTTGTATCTTGGTCACAGAAGTCACAGCCACAGCTATTAAAATATCTATTACACGGTTAAGATTTTTTCTTACAAAGTTTACTAAACTAGAGGTAGCTAGCTAGAAGGTATAATCGTTTCACTCATGAGAGGTCTGTGCCCAGCAGTAGGACGCACGCAAATATAGGTATTATACAGGGCGTCCCACGCCTATGCCACATGGAAGGAAAGTACCTTGAATATTGTAGATAGAAGATTTTACTAAAAGAAGACATTATTATAATTTTAATAACAATTTAAACTGCATTCATAGATTTTTAAATAATTACATGGTTGAACCGGGAATCGAACCCGCTACACAAGAAAAAAAAATACTCTGATGTTTTATCATACCGATCGAAATGCTACGTAACATAGTGTCATAGATCATAAGGATAATTTTTTGCTACGTAACATAGTACCTAACCCTATGGACTAAAAGTCTGAAATAAATAAATATAATAATAATAATAATAGTGTCAGAAATAAAAGGAAGATCATGAATTTTAACATTTTAATTCAAAATTAATCATTTTCATTTATCAAATGCTCAAAATGAGTCCCATTGACCAAATCATTTACGCGTCTTTCGGCAGATTCAGAATACAGCAGAAACTTGATTGGACAAAAACTCGATATGTTGCATACAACCAGGTACCATCGGCCAAAGCCAAAGTCGACCAGATTCAAAACAGAATCGCTTGCAATGCTATACGGCTGGAACAAAAATGCGCCTTTAAGGTGTCGACTCTGGCTTTGGCCGATAGTATCTACTAATTACGTATCTCTTTATAGTTTTATCATGCACTTAAATTATAATAGGGAAATGATGCATACTTCTCAAGTGGGTACTGGTTCATTCATTAGTAATAGGTACTTTAAAATGATAATGTCCGTTGTATGTCCTTACGGCAATGTCAGGTTTTTATTTTTCTGAACAAAATTTCACATCAAATGTTAAAATGCATGGTCTTTCTTTTATTTCTGACACTATGTTATTTAGCAAAAAATAACCTTTATGATGAAGCCTTTCGATCGGTATGATAAAGCTACAAGGTATTTTTTTTTCTCGTGTAGTGGGTTCGATTTAAATTGTTTAATAAATCAAAATAATGTCTTTTTTCAGTAAAATGTTCCATCTACAATATTCAAGGTACTTTCCCTCCATGTGGCCTAGGCGTGGGACGCCCTGTAATAGGCGTTGACCTGTAAAGAGTTTTATTTATTTATTATCACACCATATTATATTATTGTCACACCGATCAGCTGGCCGATCACGTAACGCATTGTATGCACGTTAGGTAGATCTAAATGTCAAATTTTAGTTGGAAAAATGACAGTTGGATTGTCCTAACACGCGTTCGGAACGTTACGTGATCGGAGGGGTAATCACGTAACGTTCCGAACGCGCGTCGGTACAATTTAACTGTCAATTTTCCATATAAAAAGTGACAGTTAGACCTACCCGACGTTCGTACAATGCGTTAGGTACGTGATCGACCTACTTATTACGCCTCAGCGGCAGGTCGATCACGTAACGCATTGTACGCACGTCAAGTAGGTCTAAATGTCACTTTTATATGAAAAATTGACAGTTAAATTGTATATACCGACGACGCGCGTTCGGAACGTTACGTGATTACCCCTCTGGGGGGTAATACCTACTTGTCGATCACGTAACGCATTGTACGAACGTCGGGTAGGTCTAAATGCAATTTTTTATATAGAAAATTGACGGTTCAATTGTACTGACAAGCGTTCGGAACGTTACGTGATCACCCCTCGATATGCAAATGAAGAAATACAGTGATTAGGATTTTAAGAATTATAACAACCTACCGGAAATAAATTTACGTGATGACAGCTGAAAAAGATGCACCTAAGTAGATACCAATTACCAATTTATGGCCATTAAAGTTAAAATACTATCACAGCGAACATGTTAGATTTTTCCTTATTGTTGTACGTTGTTGTCTATTTATCTAGACAATGCATTTTTTTCATCTTGGGTGCAAAATATTCGTAAGTAAGTATTTTATTTTATTTTGACTACCTATTGTGCAAAATTTATGTATTTTGCACACAAGTCAAAATAAAATACCGCTAGAAATACAGAATCCGCGTGTAGCAAAGGTCAACAAAATCCTTTCATCATCCTCCTTACGTTTTCCCGGTAGAGCCTAAACGAGCCCGGGGTCCGCTTTGGCTTCTAATGCCAAGATTTGGCGCAGGCACTAGTTTTTACGAAAGCGACTGCCACCTGACCTTCCAACTCAGAGGGAAAACTAGACCTTATCAAATTTTGTTTTCCTCAATTCCAGGTGTACTTCGGCTGCTGGAACTCCTCAGAGCAGATCGTGAGCTACATGAGGGACAAAGGTTTTGAGACCAACGTGGAAGGCTTCATCCGTCTCTGGGCCGAGTTCCACGCCCAAGCCCTGCAGATCTGGGACGAACAGTTGAAGGAGGCCACAGGAGAAGACAAACAGCCAGTGATGTTGTGGTCTTCGGAGCTCACAAACTCGCTGAGGATTCAAAGATATTTGGATAAGGAGAGGTGAGGTTTAGGTCCTCGATTCTTAAGTTGCTTTATCCATCTCTGGGCCGAGTTCCACGCCCAAGCCCTGCAGATCTGGGACGAACAGTTGAAGGAGGCCACAGGAGAAGACAAACAGCCAGTGATGTTGTGGTCTTCGGAGCTCACAAACTCGCTGAGGATTCAGAGATATTTGGATAAGGAGAGGTGAGGTTTAGGTCCTCGATTCTTAAGTTGCTTTATCCATCTCTGGGCCGAGTTCCACGCCCAAGCCCTGCAGATCTGGGACGAACAGGAGGAGGCCACAGGTCAGACAAGCAGCCAGTGATGCTGTGGTCTTCGGAGCTCACCAACTCGCTGAATATTCAGAGATATTTTGGATAAGGAGAAGTGAGGTGGTGAAGGGGGGGTGACCTAGGTCCCTGATTATTGTTCTGTATGAATTGGTAATTTCTCTGCAATCTTGAAAAGTGTCATGTACCAACATTACCAACTACGCTCAATAAATAGAATTATAGATGTTGTGTTAGTCTAAATCGACTTCCAAAAAATTGGTGGGTTGTGATTGTTTTGCTAGGTATTTTCTTAGAATAGGTACCGGTATTACCTCCGGTCTCTTTAAATAAATATTGGAAATTCCAATTTTCATCACACTTTAGTATACATCGACGGTATTTCAGCAAATAAATATTTATATTTATATTTTACGGGATGGGATTTTATGGAAACACCTCAATATGGGCATACTTTCATACAGTCAAATCAATTGGGGTTTTGGCTTAAATAACAATAAAATGGATACCATTTGGTCTAAGAAACATTATGTTTTAAATTCTTTATGGAAGTTGGTTGCGAGTTTCCACACATTTTAACTTTAGTATTGGTTTTACAATACCATAGAATTCTTCTTATTAGCCTTAAATTATCATGACCACCTGTCCACTGAGTATCAATGTTCGCCGTAATAACAATAACATTACATATGGTAATGATTCCGTATTCATAATTCATGTGGAACTTACGCCTTGACCCTGGCATAGCTAATTTTAGACTCACTACGCGATGAAACGGTTTCAACTCCATGATATAGTAATTAACGCATGAAGAACGTAATTAGTGTTAATGTATTTTACTGCTTTACGCATTATTTTAACATTACCCTGAATTGTTTGCGGTATTTTAAAACACATCCAAACGTACCCATAATATATTATTTGTGTCTAAATAGTATTCTTTGCTTGAAACCCATCGCGTCACAGTACCGACTTAAAAAAATGTTAAATCATGAGTCAGCTTGGTGGAGAACTGGAGACAGTAGGCCAAAATTCGTCGTCAGCGTTCATTCTTTAAGTTCTCCTGACCTCATCCGGACATGCGTAATTAATCCATTAATACAAAAACCACTTAATTAATGAACACAGAGTTTTAAAATTTACCTATGTACCTACGAGTATACCTTTTTTGCATACTGTAATTTAAAAAAAAATCACTTAGTATGCATATTCTTTCCATGTATCCTTCACACAGATAATTAGGATTTCTTTTGTTTTCACAGATATGTCATCCAAGTATGGGAACCAGTGGAAAGCCCCCAGCTAATCCAACTCCTCCGTCTCGGTTACCGTGTGGTATCCGTACCCAAAAACGTGTGGTACCTCGACCACGGCTTCTGGGGCACGACCAAGTTCGCCAACTGGCGACGCATGTACGCTCACATGCTGCCGAACAGTGAGACTGGCGTGCTGGGGGGAGAAGTGGCTATGTGGACGGAGTATGTGGACCAACATGTCTTGGGTAAGTTATGATGCCATATCATAGTCGTTATTGTTTTGGAGAGAACTGAAGCTAGAAAGAAGTTAGCTCATTTGGCTTGTTTATCCGTGCCTAATAAGAACGTGTCACCAAAGGCGACAAGATTAGCTTTATATGAAGGGCAGTTCCTCGGCCATGGCTTCTGGGGTAAGTTCGCCAACGGGCAGCGCATAGTAGCGCGGGTAAGCTAAGGTGATGCCATATCGTAGCAATCCTTGTTTTAGGGAAGTACTAAAGGTAGAAAGAAAGTTAGCTCATTTGGCTTGGTTACTGGGTATATTCTGTACCCAAGAACGAGTGGTACCTCGATCACGAGTTCTAGGGTATGATATCGTAGCTGGTCCTTGTTTTATGGAGAACTGAAGGGAGAAAAAAAGTGAGCTCATTTGGCATGGCTACCGTGTAGTTTTTGGGCTAAAACGTTGATAGCTTCTAAGATAATTCCTGAGATATTTAGCAATATGACGGGCGGCACGCACCATGCGGGTTTCTTTTTTACCTTTTTAGTAAGGACCCTTAAAATTGACATTCTGACCATGGATTGAGACCAAGTTCGCCTGCTGGCGACAAACATGCTGAGAGCAGTTACAATGCTTCTAACATCAGGTAGGAAGGACAGTTCTAGCAGCTTACATCAGGAACGTAGAGGAGACTAATGAAAAAGTGAAAAGGAAGTGCTAGTGATCCTAAACATATAAATGAGCCCTTAAGGTTTGTCGTAGGTAATAACGATAGAAACACATACTTGGCTGTCATTTCGTCCCAATATACCTACTTACGTATTGGTAATATGAACAGCGAGCGTACCGATTATCGGATGTAGCATTTATCTCTAAACTTACCTAACTATATATTGATCATCGGGATTTTTTGTAAATATTTGACTGATAAGATTGTAGCTTCTTATCTATGAGGCGTTTAAAATAGCGTGTAGCGTGTGTGTGTATGGAATATAAATTACCTGATATTTGAATATGATGTGATTTATGAATTACATTCCAATTCGTTTCTTAATCCACTCGTATAGTCGAGTGTGAAAGAATAAGTACCTACATAAATATCTATACAGGACTCTACTGTCAATCTCATAAAGGCGTGTACAGATATTTATGTAATTATTTATGTACGTATTCGTTCACCCGCAACTGTACCACTGAAATAATAATTAGGTATTGTTCTCTGGTCCTTTGATAAACTTTTTGTGGTATATGAGTGTAGAGTTCTCGTTCGCCACGCTCCGTGATAGTGAATACATCAATCTCTAGATGGCGCTGGTTTGACAGTATTCATGATATTAACGATAGAGGGCGATGCCATGGTAAGAAACAAACGCGATTGTCGATTGTTGAAGCCTGACGCTGAATCCCGTACATTCATTAATACTCTTAAGGCTGGGCGCAAACGTTCGGTTTCCGCTTACGGTTTCCGGATTCGGTTTTCGAGTTATAGCGCTCTCGCAGGCGTTTACAGAACAATAATTATCGCTCTAGAGGGCTGTAAATTTGCGCCCAGCCTAAGCAAGGCACCGCTTTAGCACTTGGTACGTCCATAAAAATGGCCTAACAATTGTCCATTTCCTTGCAGACACGCGAATCTGGCCGCGCGCGGCCGCGGTCGGCGAGCGCCTGTGGGCAGACCCGTCGTCTCCGGCGAGCGCGGCCGAGCCGAGGATGCAGCGCCTGCGCGCGCGACTGATCGCACGCGGGCTGCGACCAGACGCACTCTCGCCTGCTTGGTGCACGCAGCACGATGGACGATGCTTATAGTACCTGCTTAAGTATTGTAGCCATTCAGTACTCTCGGAGACTCGACTCATAGTCATTTTGGAAGGCGGTGGGACCTTGCTTCTACTGCTGTTCACATTGGCAATTAAATTTACTAAGTCTCTGGTATAGTAGGACTGAAACTCTAAGAGTAAATTATGTCAAGCAAAAACCGACTATATGATCTGGGTATAATGTAGTGTTTTTTCTTGCGTTTTTTTTAAATAATTCACTCATACAGTTTCGTTCTACTATACCTACTTACAAGTTTTGTCCAATTACCATGGCCAACTAACCACGTTCAGTTCAACTACGTCATTTTATGTGTAGGTACGTACGAAGGTGGATATAGCAACTTCAGAATATAGGACACGTGTTTATTTGGCCACATTAATAGTGGTACCTTGGCTAATCGGTGATATTTAAGTTTTCTGAGTTTTTTTTAGTTTATTTTTTTCTTAATTTTGAGGGATGGGTTCGGATACTTGCTGCAGGTAAGTAAGTTGAATGACAGTGCCGCCACCTACTGCAAATTATTACAAGCCGTAAAGATATCGAGTAGCTCCGCTATTAGACCTTAAAGTAGCTATCACCGAATAACTTAATATCACAGATTAGCCAAGGTTTGCCCTTATCTATAATTTTTAGTCAAAGATTAAAATTTTGGTACAAGCTTTTATTACCGACTGTACATTTCTGTATACCATCATCAACTCGCGTATAACTTTAGACGATTCTAACGAGCCAAAACTCAACGGGGTTACGTCGGTTAAGTACTGAACTCCCATGGCCACCTTCTGTGTCCATCATCAGATCAGCTCGATGGTACCAGCTTGGTAGAAAGCTTGTAAAAAGCAATGCAATCAATATGTAAGTACATTTTGTGGCACATGCACTGCAACGCTAACGTTTGCCTCTGTACGTAAACACTTCACACAAAATGGACTTTTATTTTAGAGTTATAGTTTGGACCTATATGATGATTGCGTTCATTTGCGTGATAATCACAATAATACCTACTGAGTCAAGAAGATGCTGGTTGTACTGAACAACTTTTCCCATGAGACCAACCCTCAATTAACTTACAGTTAACTCGCAGTTAGCTCTTAATTGGGTCTTATTTTTCGCGATTTCGTCGCTGGTTCCATGGGAAAGTTGATCAATATGACCACTTTTTCACTTTTGGTCATTCCTGATCATGACCCCATAGTCACTCAGTATAAAAGTCGTTACCTTGGGATACTATTAGACCAAAGGTACATACTTATTTTGTTTCGTTTCATTTACACGTAGCGTACAACTGCCTCCCAATATATCTGTTCTCTTCATGAACAATTTTATAGAATAGAGTGTATATCTACTTAATATGAAAAAAATCGTTAGGTAATTGAGAGTCGGTTACTTTTCGCACGATAAGGCTGAAATATGAATAATTGTCTATTTCGCTCTATATCTTGTATTTATAAGTTGATGGTATGAAATTGACAATATTGGGATAGTGTGACTATGCTGACTAAATATATTCCTTATAATAATGAGTATAGACAATTGAAATAAAGTTGTCTAGAAACCTTGGTGCTTAATAATTTACTTACGAATATGTCAAAGTTGAATAAATATTATATTACTTAGTGTAGGTACTTTCTCATAATAAATCATTATACACGACGTCGACATCAGACTGCTTCTATTTTATAAGACGGGAGATACTATAAGTAAACTTATAGGTTTGTTTTTATTGTGATACCTATTGTTGTTCATAATGCCGACAGTAATTGTAAGCATAAATAAAGATCGACAGCAAATTTTGGTATTTTTATTGTATCTATTTAAGAACAAAATAAGTTAAACAAATTGGCAGCACTCATTTTCTAGCTTATCAACGTCCTAACTTTTCAATTCTTAATTCCAATAGTTGAAACTTTGCTCGTCACCTTTATTAATTACTATGATTTAAGATTGAAGATGCCAACTATTGGGGCAGTGCCGGGCACTGGGACCTTTACCTTAATAGCTGATAATAAATGCATTGAAAAAATAACAATGAGATTTATGAATGTCATAACAAAACAGAGCGTTTATATCCGAAATAAATACCTATTCTATTTTTCGCCTATATCATTTCTAGCTAAGTAGATACAATATTGGAACATCTTTGCTACGGATACTATTATTACTACATTACTTTTATTAAATACAAGTTAATAATTATAGACTAGATTAACTGAATGAACTATTATACAGTTATTTGGCAGTTCTACTATGCAGTTTGATCATACGCATTAGTTTTACAGCAACTACATTGATAGCCGAATATATTTGCTACAGCCCAGCTAGCAGGATAGGTTTTATCATGTACTGAAACGTCACGTAAAACGTTACGATAAAACGTATCACGCTACTATAGTGTTTGTGAGTAATTTTTCATCACACTTGATCATAAATGGTGTTACTCCTTGCCTGTATACAGAATTTCCCGCGGGAAATAATGGTCCCAAGGGAGTAATGAGCTTGTGTGTGATCTGATTGGTTAAGCAAATCTGGGCGGCAATAATTCTGCTCTGTGATTGGTTGGAAAATAAAATCGAGCATGGCGCATGTGGTTCATGCCCTGCAAGAACCATATGCTCCATGCTATGTGATTGGTTGAAATATTGAAGCTCCGCCCTCCACTTGCACTGATCTAGAAGTGAAGTTGTCAATTTCGTCAACATTTGATTGATGCGCTTGTATAAAACATAGGTTTTTCTGTCTTTTGTGGTTATTTATTTCCTCGCAAATGTGATGAAAAACATTGTGTATAACACGGGCGTAAGAATATTGCAAACTCGAGTCATCAAAAGCCCTCCGCCTTACGGCGTCGGGCTCCTGATAGACTCTCGTTTGCAATATTCCTCATACGCCCCTTATTAAACAATGTACTATTATTGAACTAAATTGCATTCTCTAGTAAAGTTATTTTACCAATAGTGTGATGTACATACCTATTAACGTGGATTACACTTATATTAAAGCAGAACCTAATTTATTTTACAAATTACTCCTACTAAGACTCCTTTCGTTATTGCCATTTTTCCCAGCACCGAGGCTTAGATCATTGGGGACTAGATCGTGAAGTACAGTGTCGCTTCTAAAGATACTTGTCGCTATTCTGTTAGCCAACCTCTCCGACTCCCGCAAATCGTCATCTTTGGAAGAATGAGAGGTCAGGTCGATTTCTGTATCGCTGTCACTTTCGCTCTCCTTGGCTTCGGTTCTCTGCCGGTACGCTAAGTTCTGAGGTACGTCCATGCCTTGGACTGAAGCGTAAGGGCAGTTCTTCGACATCACTCTGAGGTCGGTTGGCAAGTTTTCGTTTTCGATTTGCTGCGGCATTATGTGGGGGAAGGGGAATGCTGGCTGTTGCAGCATTCTCTCGTCGTTGCTATACTGCATTGGGGGTGGGATGTCGTGGATTGGAGGCATTGGAGGCATGGGCTCGGGCATGACGTTATTGTGGTGATACGGCTCCTGGCGTGGTGACTTCATTTCTGGGTTGTCTAAGGGATTCGGAGGTTCTGGCGAGTCTCTCCCCGACGGGGAATCAGGGCCTTCTGGAGATGACTCTGGAGGCTTGGTGTGACCTGGAAAAGGAAATGTATTTATAAAATATGAATATTAATCATCAGTGTTATTTATGAATCAAAATATGCGTGTCAAAACAGGGAAAAGACCTGTGGGACGGACTAAAAGTCAAAGTAATTAGATACAAGTAATACAAGCTATGTAGGGCACAGCGAAATGTCATCTGGCTCATATTTGAGGAAGTACTTCCACCCTACAGAGGACCGCAGATAATAACACCACTACTTGCTTTGTAAGTAGTTATGTTGTGTTGCGTTCCTGGTGGTAATAAGTTCGCCGGAGCTCCGGAATCTATGAACCGATACATGATGAGAATGACAGTCCAACATTTATCTCTATCTGTCAACAAAACGAATCCTCTAATTAATAAAGGGTCGCCATAGAGCGTGTGACTCCTCTCAACCCGCAGTCATCCATAGGTTACGGTGTCTCCTTACTCTCAGTCAGAACATATGTTATACCTAAGATAGCTAGTAGGTATATATATTTGACATGAGAATTTTATGACGATGTATGATCATATGTATCTTCTATACATCTATCTATCTATCTATCTATACATATAATAAAGCTGAAGAGGGTCGAAAGTCTGTACATGGAAGATATTCGAAAAAAAGTTGGCTAGGGATACGTAAAATCGATATCAGAACACGTTTCAACAGTTTTTAGAATTTTTGTCTGTTTGTCTGTTTGTCTGTTTATGTGACCGCGCATCACGTGAAAACGGCTGAACCGATTAAGATGAAATTTGGTATAGAGATAGTTTGAGTCCTGGGGAAGGACATAGGGTAGTTTTTATCCCGGTAATCAACCCCGAAGGGGTTGAAATGGAGGGTGGAAGTTTGAATAGAGCTACTTAAACCGCTGCATCGATTTGAATGAAATTTGGTATATAAATAGTTTGAGTCCCGGGGAAGGTCAAAGAATAGGTTTTATTCCGGAAATCTTCCCCTTAGGGGGTAAAACGGGGGGGTGAAAAATTGGATGTACTTAACATTTTGATAAAATTTGGTTTAGATGTAGTTTAAGTTCTGGGAAAGGACATTGGATAGTTTTTATCCCGGAAATCTTCCCCTAAGAGGGTGTAATGGGGGGTGAAATTTTGGATGGACTCCGTTTAGATCAAATTTGGTATAGAGATAGGTAGTTTGAGTCCCGGAGAATGACAACGGATACTTTGAATCCCGAAAATCATCTCCTAAGGGGATGAAATAGGGGTGAAAATGTGGATAAATCGCATTTAAAAGATGAAATTTGGTATGAAGATAGTTAGTCCTGGGGAAGGACCTAAAATATTTTTTAGTCCAGCAATCATCTCCTAAGAGGGTGAAATGGGGGATGAAAATTTGGATGGAACCCATTTACAGTATAGCAAGTTGGAGTCCTGGGGAAGCACATAGGATAGTTTTATCCCGAAATTGGGGGTGAAAATTTGTTTGTGACCCATTTTGATGAAATTTGGTTGAAAGATAGTTTGAGTCCTGGGAAAGGACATATGATAGTTTTAAATTCCAGAAATCATACCCTGATGGGGTGAAATTGGAGATGAACATTTAGATGTAACCCATTTTGATAAAATTTGGTTTAGTGGTAGTTTAAGTTCTGGGAAAGGACATTGGATAGTTTTAATCCCGGAAATTTTCCCCTAAGAGGGTGTAATAGGGGGTGAAAATTTGGATAAAACCCATGAAGATGAAATCCAGTATAGAGATAGTTGGAGTTCCGGGAAAATAAATCGCATAGTTTTTGTAACGAAAATCATCGCCTTGCCTCGCCTGATTTGGATGGAACTCATTTAGTTAAAATCTGGTTAAGAGATAGTTTGAGTCCTGGGAAAGGACATATGATAGTTTTATTCCGGAGATCCTCCCCTAAGGGGTGAGAATTTGGATGTGAGTGACCCATTTAGATGAAATTTGGTTTACAGATAGTTTGAGTTCCGGGAAAGGACATAGGATAGTTTTATCCCGGAAATCATCTCCTAAGGGGGTAAAATGGGGGGTGAATATTTGTATGGAGCTACTATACAACCTATTTAGATAAAATTTGGTATAGAGGTAGTTAGAAGGCGCGGCGTTGATAGGCCCCCTACAAGGTGGATTGATGACCTAGTAAAGGTCGCGGGAGTCCGCTGGATGCGGGTGGCGCAGGATTAGTCACTTTGGAACTCTTTGGGGGAGGCCTATGTCCAGCAGTGGACGTATTTCGGCTGATATAATGATAAAGATAGTGTGAGTCTCGGGGATAGGATTTTTTTTTTTTTTTTTTATTTATAGGTAAGTTCACTATAAAAGAGGATTAGGGGAAGATTTCCGGGATAAAAACTATCCAATGTCCTTTCCCAGAACTTAAACTACATCTAAACCAAATTTTATCAAAATGTTAAGTACATCCAATTTTTCACCCCCCCGTTTTACCCCCTAAGGGGAAGATTTCCGGAATAAAACCTATTCTTTGACCTTCCCCGGGACTCAAACTATTTATATACCAAATTTCATTCAAATCGATGCAGCGGTTTAAGTAGCTCTATTCAAACTTCCACCCTCCATTTCAACCCCTTCGGGGTTGATTACCGGGATAAAAACTACCCTATGTCCTTCCCCAGGACTCAAACTATCTCTATACCAAATTTCATCTAAATCGGTTTAGCCGTTTTCACGTGATGCGCGGTCACATAAACAGACAAACAGATACATATGATAGTTTTTATATCGGAAATCTACCCCTTAAACGGAAATGGAGGGTGAAAGTTTGTATCGAGCTACGATATAAAGGAGTTCTACGCGGACGAAGTCGCGGGCAAAAGCTAGTGATATGATATGCCTGTTTGCCACCGTTGTATCAAAATTAACATTGAAAGTGAAGTGACAGAAGAAATCTTACATTTCAAAGAAAAAGGAGCTAGCTAAAACAAAAAGGTAAGAAAATATATGTGAAAGCAAGTTCGGCTAGAAAATATCCCATTCTCAGACTTAAGGCCTCTCATGTCACTCAAAAGAACCAAAAAATTCAAGTCTGGCTTATGGAAGCTCAATTCACAGGATTCAATAACGCGGCAACACTTTAAAATACAATACTTATGCCTATTCAACATAACAGTATCTGAGAGAGCTTTGCTCTATTAAAATAATTATTATGTACCTAAGTTATCTTTAGGTCATCCATGAGAACAATATTTACTTACCTAAGATACATTTTACTATTCACATCCCCTGAAAGTCTAAATCCAAAATGTCTTCATTAATCTCATAAACCTACCTACTTATTACCTACCTTTAACTTGTGCATGCATACTGCGTCGACGACCGGTATTGTATTATATTAAAGAATTTATTAAATTCAAATTTTTAAAATCTTTTCAGCTTTTTTTCTTTATGATTACCTTATTTTGTTATGTTAACATAGTTTTTATGTATTAATGAACCTCCAGGTCTTTTGATTTATGTCTATTGGTACTCTTTGTGTGCCCTTTATATTTTTGTTTATGTGACTGTTTGTGTTCTAAATAAATTAAATAAAAAAAATAAAAAATACAATAAACCACCGTAAAACCCTAGAATTGTAAATGTCACCGAAATCGTTAAAGCCGTTTTCAAGAAGCCTAGAAACAAAGAAATAAATGTTGCGCGTTTACTTAACATCGTAGGGTAGCATAGCATTGTTAGCTGTAGCCGCGTAATTCATCAAGTGAATTTAACTTTTGGTAGCCGCCTAGAATAGGATTATCTAGCCAAGCTATAGGCGAGTGCGAACCGGGCATAAGCTGAGTACCCAGTCCGAGGCAGCGCATGCGCCACGCGTCCTGCAGCAGTTGGAGTCTCGCCTGCTTGCGCCACTTCGCACGCCGGTTCTGGAACCATACCTGTCAAACAAACACCAATGGTCATTATGTACAGTCAACCAATTTGATTCCTAGGCCACCGTAGAACCCTGTAATTTTAACTGCTACATAGCGACGCAATAATCCTAGAAACCCGTATTGACATAGCATTTAAAACGGCAAGGTTCTATGATGGCCTAGGAATCCAATTGACCGTACTTAAAAAAAAAACAATGGCCTTAGCTAAACTATTTTTTGCTTTCGCAGTCCGCAGTAAGCTCGGCCGAATTTCACCTTCCCATACAAACGGAGTTTCGTTCTCATTTTAAAACTACGCTACGTGTTGGATTGTCACGACACTTTGCATATACAATGACATGAGGTATATCTAGGTATGTAATTAGCTTATATGGCTCCAGTTGATACAACAAACGAAATACAGCAAAAACAAGTTTTGTATGAAAAACTTAAATTTACTAATTTTTTTTACTATGGTATCTGAAGCTACATAATCTAATTACAGATCTGGATGGTACTTAACTTATTCTAAGTACAAAGTTGCAGAGCAACTAGCTAGTCGTTTTAAAATGAGAGCGTAACTACGTTTGTATGGAGTTGAGTTACTGCGGTCTCTTAAGTAAACTAAACATACCGAAAGATACTTAGTATTCAGGGAACGACACTCGGGCTATATTTTATGGATAATCAGCGGCACGAGACACGGGCTAAAAGGGTCGCTCAGGCCGTTGCTAGAAATACGCTATAACATCGCGTTGATGAACCACTGATGAACAGACGCGTCTTATGCGTCAAAATCGACGTGGCGTGTCAGCACTTTTTGATCAGATTAGGACGATAGGTTCTTAAGGCGAAGTAGGTTCGTGGTCTTCTCTCCCTCTCATTGAGCATAAGCGTGAGTGAGATGGAAGGGCGTGTTTGGAAGCGCGTGTATTACGTTTTTTTTTTATTTTAAATTTTTGTGCGTTTTAATAAATAAAAAAGTATTAGCTGATTTCCTTCAAACATGACATTGCCGATTTTTAGAACCAATTTTTATATGTTTAGCTGTTGTGCATAATTTGTTACGATTTTTTTAAGTGTATTTTAGACTTATGTTCGTAATTTTCTTCTATCAAGCGAAAGTCAAAAACGCAGGATTCGAATAGCTGATTTCCCTCGAGAAAGGCCTCAAAGATTGCTAATTAAATTTAAGGCAGCCGTATTATAATCCAAACAAGAGCTACGACTTTTTAAAAATTCGTTTTCTGAGCCAACGTCGTCGCCTTAAATTATTTGTGTTATTAATTTATTTGTTTAAGGCTTCCTGACGTGGGGGGGCGAGATCGTTATGCGGTTACAACTTCTTTACGTATGAAAATATTCCTAGCTGACGAGTAGGCCTCCTCCATGTCTTTACATTTGTCTCTGTCTTTGGCACTATTAATCTAATTTGATCCTGCCGCTACTGTTATGTTATCAGACCACCTTGCTTTAGACCTTCCCACTCGTCTTTTCCCTTGTCCGAGCCCGACCATTCAGTGACTGACTGGCCTTTCTTGTTACTTTGTTGGGCGCTCAGGGGGGCAATTTTTGACTTTCGAGCGCTCGAAAATTAAATTAAAGTATCAAAATTAGTCACAAAATTAGTCTATGTTAGTGTCAAAATTGCAGGCACTTATTTTCCACCGATAGAATTGAATACGAGTGATATTGACCACGTCTCATTTTTAACCGACTTCATTAAATTTTCTATCGCTATTTCAAAATAGCATTTCATATTGGATAAATAAACGAAAAAAAAAATTTTTTTTGACAGTTTATGAGGTAAAGAGTCGAGCGCTTGCAGGCGCTTTCCTCTACACACGGAGTTCCTCAAGTTATCGGCTACAAGCGTAACGCTACGCAATTTTTGGCACTGAATGTGTTAAGGCCTCCACACACCGGTCGCGGGCGCGGTTCGGGCGCGGGTCGTGCGCGGGCCCGCGCAAGTTGTAAAACATTGAAACTACACTTCAAACACACATCGAACGCGGGCCCTCGGGCCCGCGGCGGGCCCGCGTCCGATGTGTGTTTAAAGTGTAGTTTCAATGTTTTACAACTTGCGCGGGCCAGCGCACGACCCGCGCCCGACCCGCGCCCGACCCGCGCCCGCGACCGGTGTGTGGAGGCCTTTAACCCATTCACGGCCACGCTACGCTCGTAGCGCTACGCCGTAGTCCGTAGCAGCTTAAACTCCGTATATAGCGAAAAGCGCTCGTAGCGCTCTCTGACAATCAAACGTAGTATTATTTTTATTTTAAATCCGTTAAACAGACATTAAATGTTTAAAAAAAATATTCTAATAGTCCACAACTAGGTAGGTACCTAAATGCACGAGGAGCCTTAACTATACAACAAAATTGTTAATATCAATAATGTGTACTTACTTTCTTGGTTATGGTCGAAACTTCAGTTGTATGGCCAGAAACCCTTTACAGCTACAAAAGTAGTTTTTTTCTATTAAACCGCGTTTCGTTAAAATGGTGATTGATATGGTAGGTTGTAGTGAAATAATATAAATCCCTTAATCATAATATGCTTGATTATTTAATTGTAATGAGATGGAACGGCAGACATAAGTTAAGAAAATAATAATGAACCTTTGTAACCCAAAATAAACAGTTCACCGCCATTGGCGGATTATACTTCCGAATGAGGCCGAACGAAAGTATTCATTGTAAGTAAAAAAAAAATCCTATCCCGCTTATCTAAGATCTCCAGATTTGGCGTAGGCACTCGGCAAATTTTCTTGGAATTATGCTTTATTTGCAAGTAGAAACTTTACTGTAAGTAGCTCTCCAGTCTTCTGAAATCCACTAAATTGGCTTGACGACTACTGGTATTTGATATAATAACTGTTATCTATAAGTATTATCATAAATTTTTAGTACTTAATAGGCACTTGTCATTCGTAGTATTTTTTTAAAACATATCCGACACGTCCAGTGATCGGCTTCTGTCTATGTTGTTTGCCGCGGCTTGTATGGACTTCGAGCGCTTTGAGTTTTACCAGAAAGCCGAAAAAAGACACTTAAAAATGCTAATCGTAACAAATTACCATTGGGGTTCTTTTCGGATGCCTTGAGCTTTTATAAATGCAATCGTGTCAGCGCATCAATAAAAAAAGTTCTTAGGTAAATAGGTACCTAACTACGTCTAAGAGCCGATTTTGAAGCAGTAGGTAGGGGAAAGTAGTACGAGATGATCCCCTTAAGCGAGAAAAATTAAGGCACTAACTACTACTAACTTTATCCATCTAATAGTTAGATGGATAATCAAAACAATCAATTATTCGCGGTTTCATTAAAATATTTTTATTTTGTAGACTAGTACACATAGAAGGGAATCATCTTGCCCCGAGTCCAACGTTTATATTCAATGCTCGCTAACGTAACCTACACGCACGCGGAAATGTTTAAGTTGCCCAAAACTTACCTTATATTAGCCGGACACAATTTATTTATATTTTTTCTTGTTAAGTTCGCTGTGTCGCTCACGCCGCCATTACAATTTAACTGAGGCGGAGAGGTGTACAGAGCTATGTCTTGCCATTGAAATCAACTAGATGGCGGTAATAGTTTACCTCAAGGCATCAACTCTTACTACTTTCCCCTAGGCACCGAAGCGATAGATGTATGTACACAGGTACTTTACCAAATTTCACAACAATTAATAAGATAGTGAAATGATTAGACAGATTATTAATAAAGTGATCCTGTGATTCCTATACGATAAAGGAAATAAATATCTTAATAATTATCCCATAGCAATTTATTAATAACTCCACCCGCGTTACAAACAATGAACGCGGACCCGCGTAGTAAAATATACGACCATCCCGTAGGCCCATTCTAGACATACCAACTCGTAAAATTATTTTATGATCGAAGGAGTAGTTTAGGTTATTACACATAAACTTACAAACTTTACCTCTTTACAGTAGGTATTAGTATTAAAAACTGAGTACATTTCAAATGAGACTATAAACAGCTGTATAATACCTACTTAATGTTTTATTATTGAATCAGATGTGAAGCGACGTCGAGTGCGAATTGAGCCGAAGGGTCCAAAGGGTTCTTTTGATCTTTTTGCTGCTCGACCCTTCACGTACCCGTGACTTCAATAAGGGCTCAATTTGTATGATAGACGTAAGATAATACTGGTTTAGTAGCGAATTTACCCAATTCATTTTCAATAAGTATACTTTATAAGTATAAGTTACCGTCAAACATAGTACCTACATACAAGGTCGTGTAGGTACTATGTTTTAGCCTCACGACGTAGATAAAATTAATAACTGTAAAATACGTTTTTGACTTTATTAATGTAAAAATATATTTTAGAGCGTTTTTTAGGGTCCCATACTCAAAGAGTAAAACGGGACCCTATTACTAAGACTTTGCTGTCCGTCCGTCCGTCCGTCCGTCTGTCTGTCACCAGGCTGTATCTCAAGAATCGTGATAGGTAGAGAGTTTAAATTATCACAGATTATGTATTTCTGTTGCCGCTATAACAACAAATACTAAAAACTAAATAAAATATTATTTTAAGAGGGGTCCCATACAACAAACGTGATTTTTTCCGTTTTTATAGATAATGGTACGGAACCCTTCGTGCGCGAGTCCAACTCGCACTTGGCCGGTTTTTATTTAAATAGTTAAGGTAAAATTAAGAAATGTTAACTTTGTCAGGTTTGTCACGAAAATTAGCCGTATAAATGTATGGCTAATTATCGTGATAAAACTGACAAAGCTAACGTTTCTTAATTTTACCTTAACTACACACACACACTTTATTTGAAAAACGCTCTTTACGCGTTGATAAGACAGGGAAAGAAAGATTATTGCCTAAGTTCATACATGCACTTAACCCTTAGAATGTAGTTTCCAGAGGTTAGGTACAGTCGCCATCACATACATCGGAGCAAACAAGCAGCTCACAAACATCGGAACACACCATTATTTGCAAGGCATTAGGGTGCATGTGCCGATATTTTTGAACTCCTATAGTGTACCGATGTATGTGATGGCGACTGTACCTAACCAGTAGCCTACTATTTCTTAATCTACAGGGCGTCCCACGCCTATGCCACATGGGGGAAAGTACATTGAATATTGTAGATAGAACATTTTACTGAAAGAAGACATTATTTTAATTTAAAAAACAATTTAATCTGCATTCATAGATTTTTAAATAATTACATTGTTGAACCGGGAATCGAACCCGCTACACGAGAAAAAAAGATACCCCGTAGCTTTATCATACCGATCGAAAGGCTTCATCATAAGGACTATTTTTTGCTAAATAACATAGTGTCATAAATAAAAGTAAGACCATGAATTTTTAATTCAAAATTAATCAATTTAATTCATCAAATAATGTTCAAAACGAGTCCCATTGACAAAATCATTTACCTACGCGTCTTTCGGCAGATTCAGGATACGGCAGAAACTTGATTGAACAGAAACTCGATTTGTTGCATACAATCATTGTATCATGGACTTAAATTATAATAGGGAAATGATGCGTACTTCTCAAGTGGGTACCTACTGATTCATTAGTAATAGGTAGGTACTTTTAAATGATAATGTCAGTTGTAAGTACGTCAAATATAAATACTTTATTTATAATACCAAGTTACACGTCAGGTTTAAGTATTAAATATGTCCTTTACGGCTATGTCAGCTTTAAATTTTTCTGAACAAAATTTCACATCAAATTATTGGTATAATTAATGGTCTTCCTTTTATTTCTGACACTATGTTATTTAGCAAAAAATAATCCTTATAATGAAGCCTTTCAATCGGTATGATAAAGCTACAGGTTATTTTTTTTTCTCGTGTAGCGGGTTCGATTCCCGGTTCAACCATGTCATTATTTAAAAATCTATGAATGCAGTATAAATTGTTTTTTTAAATTAAAATAATGCCTTCTTTCAGAAAAATGTTGAATGTAGTTCCCTCCATGTGGCATAGGCGTGGGATGCCCTGTATAGTTTCACAAATGGCGAAGACGTCGCGTAACATACGTTGAGCGGAATCACTCTTATGTTCGTCTTCCTTCTGCAGGTAATTAAACAAACAAGAATATCTCTTGTATTTATTTCTTCTTGACGGAAAACAACGACTTGACGAGAAACCCGCCTGATGGTATCAGGCACTCACAGTGTAACCATGATTAGGAACCTTTACTTATGTATACATACTTAGTTGATTCAAACAAATAAAACTAGGTTAAACTGTACCCCTTCCTCCTTAAATAAGAGAACAGATCACTTATAAATACTCATTGTGACAAACTGTACAGCAAATAAAATAACTATTGAATACAAGTAGAGGCCAATAATAGTAGGTAAAATGTATCATTCAATTTGTTTCTTAGTATGACCACCTCAAAATGAATACAATATTTAAAGATTCGCAAAACAAAGGCATACAAAGAGTTTACCGTACTACCAAATAAATAATACAATCTTAATACATCAAATTATGTGTTAAGATATTTAAGATCGAGCAACAAACGCCGAATAACGTTTCTCCTATCCTTTTGGCCATTTAATTTATTTCATTGTTTGTTGTTATAACGCCCATAAGTGATATATTGTGAAAGTTTCAGGTGTCTACCTATAGGCGACAGTGATAGTTGGATGGACGGACGGACAGACAAACAAACAGTGCCTTATGGGTACGGAATCCCAAGAAAAACCAGTACGTATTTAGGTTTGGTGGCACAAATATTAATTCCGCAGCAGGGTAACTTTGAATAAGCCCAAATAATTGAAAATTCTGAAGAGCTGTGTTTTTCAGCATTAACCATCACAATATAAATTTATTGATAACACCATAGTTAGTTACCAGTCACATGATTACAGCTATTATGAGTTTCCCCAGCTATAGGTACCCCAAGTTCCTACCTGCACCCTAGCCTCCGATAGGCTGATCCTCAGCGCCACCTCTTCCCGGAGGAACACGTCGGGGTAATGTGTCTTCTGGAACAACGACTCCAACTCGCTCAGCTGCTGCGGAGTAAACGTGGTCCTGTTTCGACGCTGCCGGCGACGCCCGAACATGTACTCCGTCAACAAATCTCCAGGCAAAGGTGATAGGTACGGACCCGCCATTATTAAAAGAATTATACGTTTTAGAACGCTCCTTTAAAAAAGCAAAATTCTGGCCATATTGCAGCTGTTCGAAAACGGATGACGCACTTTTATGAAAACTTTATCCTCCGTTCAAACTTCCTACGTAAATCTTTTCGCAAACGTCTAAAAGTGGTGTATCGGCCCCATAAACTGTCCCCGACTGTTTGAATTCGTAAAAATCTTCTCGTGAAAACCCCCGTGGCTCCACCCCTTAGCGCTAAAATGGGCCGTTCTGATTGGTCGAGCGCGCCAAGGGTTGGGAGGCTCAGCCAATAGGAATGCAGTATCGCGGGGGTAGTATTTGATAGGTGTAGATTAAGTTATGGAGTTGTCTGTAAATACATTTTATATAAATGCGGTTAATTTCGCGCTGAGAGCGTTAATGAGATATTGAAAGCGCGGAGGCTTCATTACGGCGGTTGGTAATTAATTTTCTAGTTTAGTTTAAATTAAAATGTAGAATATAAGTAACTAGTTTCTGCCCGCGACTCCGTCCGCGTGGAACTTGTTTATCTGTATCGTAGCTCCATACAAACTTTCACCCCCTTAGGGAACGATTTCCAGGACAAAAACTATCCTAAGATGTCCTTCCCCGGGACTCAAACTAGGTAATTCTTAAATAATACCCTGTCACTGTCGCTCCATTTTTAAGAAAAAAATGTTACGCCTATTGGCAAAATATTAACATTCTTAGGTAGTCATATTATATGTTTATCAATCATCGAACGAAATTTTTTTATGAAATTACATTTCTCACTTTTCCTTTTCCTTTAAATAGGTACTTAAATCGAGCTTAAGTATGGCCACCCTACAATACAATACACATTTAACTCTTTATTGTAACAGAACCGTACAGAATATAAAATATTGAATACATGTAGAGGCCAATAACACGGTATTATCTTAAAACGGCCATACAACCTATGGGTAGCGGAGTGAAAATAAACAATCATAACCAGTAGGTGGCGCAAAAAAACTAATATAATCTTAAAAAACAATAAGCATAGTAATATATGCATATCCAACTTTCGCAGTATCCACCCCTAACCAAGTTTCACCAACATTTTAATGAATAAAATCTCCCTGCAGCTTGCAGGGTGACCACACTTCCCTCGAAACATAATAGGTGTCACAGTGGCACAACAAGTCACAGGGAGTTACCACGTTGGTGGCAAAGTGTATGGACACCTAACTCAAGACTAGCAATGCACTCACGAGGACTTTCCAAAGTTGCGAAACTTTCCACATGAGAATTTCTCGGTAACTTCTGAGAATGTTCTCGAGAATGAGAATTTATTTATTTATCGTAGTTTATACCATGAATATTCACGATAGTTTAAGTGTAAGTAGTCCTTATAATATAATTATTTTCTGAGCTGCACTCCATGATGCAGGTCTATTGAAGTTATTATAGTAATTGACATTGTTATATATATATATATATATAAGGTACTACGACAAACACTTGGCTCTGTCGTTTATAACAATTTAGTTTATAAAAAATAAATTAATGTAAAAAACACATTTGTTTTTGAACACAACATGCATTGTACGAAATTCTTTGTTGCACTGATCTTTTTCTGTACTGGCCAATATTTATGACAGACTTTTAAACAAAGGGATAAGAAGGGATTTTTGAGAATTCCACCCCTAAGGGGGTAAAATAGGGGTGCAAAGTTTGTATAGGGGAACCTTTTTTTTAGCTAGAGACTTAAATCTTTTTGGAAATATTAGTTATTAAAATACAAATAAAGTACTTTCAGAGTTGTAGAAAATTCCTCTAATTCTATGATGTGTAATGACATAGGTATCATAATATTTAAATGTAGAACTATTTTTTTTACCAAAGATAAGCTTAAGTTGTTGGCCGTAAGGAAACTTAAAAAAAAAAGAACACGTCAACCTCTATCGGGGCGGCCAAAGTGCTCACAAATATCTGAACACGTCTCTATTGTCGAGGCACTATCCGATATATCTGATGGCGACTGTACCATAGAGGTTGACGTGTCTGCTATTGCACTTGTATTGCACGATGTAAAATGGCGAAAATATCAGCTCAATCGTGTTTTTTATTATTTCAATACTAATTAGGGTTTAGGAACTCGATACTCTAACAGGAGAAAAATAACAATAAAATAAAATATTCACAATAAACATAAAATTAATACGAAATGTATGTATTTATTCTATTGGGGCTGTGGCATAGGTAATATCAGCATCTTAAACAACACAAAGCAATTTAAAAAAGTCGCACTCGTATTTTGGCGGGGTTGACTTCATTGAAATAAACTATGTATTTACTTTAGAAATAAAATTGCTAAAAAAGAGTTCTGATGAATCAGATTGCGGCATTGATTTGCACGCCTCCCTATTTAAAAGCCGAGGCGGAATTGGCGAGATATAATGTACTTCCACCTAAGTCCAAAGATAACTAATTGCACAATAATGGAAAGTTCATGTAGTAAGTACGAGTATGACATAACATGTATTTCTTTTTGAGAAAAGCACTTTACGTGCTTCGACCAGAAGTGCTCGCCTTCGGCTCGGCCGGCTAAATCATACTCGTCCAGGATGCCTTACTTACTGGTCTCTGCAGTAATGTACTATAAATCCTCATATTGACCAAATATACACTGTGGGCGTTAATAACCCGAAATATTTTAACCACGCATTCCTTAGGTCATTAGGCGCAAAAAATGTTATTTGAACCCCAGTCAATCCTGCTTAGTTTTGAAGATATTATCATTTTCATGTGTAAACTATTTATTGTGATTAGTAAAGTGCATTAAGCTCTTTTGATGGAGACGTTGCTACCGATGTTGCCAAGTTTCGAGTCGTTATTGACATACATCAAAGTGACAGCTACCACTCACTAAATTCATTATTTTTTGGAGAAATAATTGTTACCATTTTTTTAAAAGGGATGATTTCCATCCAGGAAGCGATACTTATCCAAATTTTATTTAAAAAACTGAAAAAATACAGAAAAAAAATTTTTTTTTTTTCTGAATTTGGATTGGATTCATATAACATTTTTTACTCCTAATGACTTCCGGAATGCGTGTTTAAAATCTTTCGGGTTATTAACGCCCACGGTGTATAACTATACCATATTTTTTCTAGGAAGATTAGAATGATAAGCGAAGGCGGTAAGCGAAATTTATATTTTTACCAAGGGATAAAACTAGCTTGTAAAAATTAAATCACGTCAAATATGCGGATTTTATATAGATTTGATCTCAAATCAGTTAATAAAAGGTCTAGCTACCGTGAAAAAACTACGTAATATTTACTTATATTCTTAAGTGCACGTCATAACAATATTGTTTCAATACGCTTGGATTGCTAGAGGTGAGGGTTATCGATTAAGAAAAAACGATGAAATATTGTGTAACAAAATAAGGAATTGCAATGTAAACACCAGTTTTAGGGTTCCGTACCAAAAAGGTAAAAAAGCAACCCTTAAGGTGCGACTCTGTCCGTCTGTTCATCTGTCACAACGTTAAATATCTCAGAAACTACTTATGCTATCAATTTTAAATTTGGAACAACTGTTAAAAAAGAAAGAAAGGGGGGGGGGGGGGGTCAAAAATTCAAAGTCTAGTTAATAGATTAAGTTAAGTCAAAAATTCAGTTCTAGTTAATAGATTAAGATAAGTTAAATTTTAATTTATTAGGGATTTGTTGAAAAAAATACCATCGCTGATAGACAAACATGGTTGCTAGGTTACTAGGTTGTTACCAAAATGCAGATGGCGCTGTACAACGGTAACTTCTACTATGAAATGACTGGGTCATGAGCATGACGTGACGGGTATGGTGTATGAACGTTTGTACGGAACCCTCGGTGCGCGAGTCAGACTCGCACTTGACCGGTTTTTCCATAACTGTAATAACATACCTGTCAAATTGTATTAGTGGCAACACACAAAAGACCTCCGTGCCGTGCCTTTGTATTTCGACGTCACCGCTTGTCAAATAACAATATTCAGTACGCAGTTCATAGTTATGTTTCATCTACTGATTTTATTAATTTTGTTTGTTAAGTATTTGAACTGGTTTGTTTTGTTAATCTGTTCTCTGTTACGTTTTTGTGATGCCGTAAAGAACGAAAACAACCATGTTTAATAGCCAGTGTCGTGAATTTATCGTTCACCTGAGCGATTATTTCAATACCGTTACATTTCCCAACAATATTATACCGTCGATACTTTTAGCACTAGGCATACATTCGAATAGTATCGATAGTTTGCATAATAGCACCTCTAGCTACGTCAGTTTGGCATCTATAATTCTAATCTTGCTAGAAAAAATATCATATAACTACACATTATCTGAAGTAAAGGAATGTATTCAAAGTAATCATTTAATCAATGTGAATCGTTGCTCTTGTCAGCAATTGTTACGGTAGGACTATTTTAATTAGGATAATATAAGACACCCATTACGGGACAGTCAGTTAATAAATCCACATAAACTAGATAAACCACATCCACATAAACAATATGTGTTCTACAAATACTGCGAAATTGAAATTTAAATGTCATTTTTATTATAATTAATAATAATAATCATGGTAGAGACCCCAAGTGTCCCGTTATCCACGGTGACTAAACGAGTTCTGCAAACATTTTAATGAATACCTCCCACCACCCTCTAGGCCTCTAGGGTAACCAAGCGTCATTGAAAATATTACAGTTTGTTTGGGATATTTAGGATAAATCCTGATGATAGTTTAGCTATGAGTGTTGTGAATTACTCCGATTGGCCTTTGTTTCATATACCTATGTGACCAAGAAAGTCTTATGACATTGTATGAAAAAATAAAAGAATTTATCCGTGTGTTGTTATTCTGGGGAATTAAAAAAAAATAGCAGATTAAGGTTAACTAAAGTGATGTTTAAGTCACGTCTAACCTGTCGGTTTTGTTACTAATCGTAGGCAAATGACATTGACTATCGGTTTTGTTACTATCCTCAACTGTCCGTTTAAGGGTGCAAAAATAATGAATATCCCCATCTGCAGGTCCATTACGTAACGCATTGCAGGTACGTTAAGTAGATCTTTAAATTTTTGTATTGAAAAATTACAGTTGAATTGTCCTAACGCGCGTTCGGAAAGTTGCGTGATTACCCCTCTGAAGCTCTGGAACCTTTATGTCAAAAAAATCATGCCAATTTTCCGAAATGACTGTTTCATGTGAAGTTACACTAACTGATGTTATCATAATGTGACAATCGAGCCACATCATGATGCCATTATACCAGTATTAAATATCACAATATATCCCAAAGCCACAAATGATCATAAATTGTGCCAGGTGTAAGTAATGATTTCATACAATACGTATAGTTTTCTAAAACGAAGAATTCAGGTTCAGGTCTGATGCTACTTTCATAATACCAACCCAAATATCCTTTAGGAAAAATGCTAGGATCCTCCTAGAGTCTCAGAAAACGAGTTTGCATGGCTACCCTACGCCACCGCGGCGCTGCAACGCTAATTAAGCGTTCCAGTCATATTGTTTTAGTTGCCGCAGCCAGATAGTTGCGCCACAACGTTATTCATTATGTCTACCAAACTTTTATTCTTGTACATTATGTAGGTATAGGTAAAGCTGCGCATACATCAAAAAATAAGCTGGGGTTCCATAACCAGGCGTATCCAATTCCCATTTTGGCGCGAAATATCATTTATACACACTACTTATCCGTTGTGAGCGGTATATCCTTTAAGATCACCTGACCCGATCACCCAGGAGATCGTCTTGGACGAATATGGCCTATGAGATCACCCAGGTGATCATATTGTACGCCATATCCAGCACGATCCCCTGGGTGATTGTAGTGGACAGAATTATATCCAGTAGGATACCCCAGAAAATAATGTTATTCTTATAAAAATAATATGATTCTAGTGGGCGAACTTATCCAGTAAGATCACCCAGGTGATCGTTTTGGACCATATGTCTATCACGATCCCCTGGGTTATTGTAGTGGGCAAAATTTTATCCAGTAGGATACCCCAGAATGGGTAATATTACTTTCTGGGGTATCCTACTGGATATAATGCTGTCCACTACAATCACCCAGGGGATCGTGCTGGATATGGCGTACAATAGGATCACCTGGGTGATCTCATAGGCCATATTCGTCCAAGACGATCTCCTGGGTGATCGGGTCTGGTGATCTTAAAGGATATACCCGGTGGTGAGTGGTGCCCTCCCTAATATGTTTGTCCAAATTGTAAGGATCAGGACATTCGATATTGCGCACCTCAGGCGAAAGACGTTAAATTATTGAAGAATACAAGATTGTATTACCTACTTTGAGTATCGATTTTCCAGATTTAGATCGGAACTAAATCGGTAGTTTTAATATTAGATAATGATGATAATGATGATCATTATGATCTATGAGGTGTATTATGAGATATGAATATGATTTGTCGCAAACTTCTTTTAAATCACCGAACTCTCGTATAACATTCATGGTGTGACAAATAACTTCACACCGTCACCAAAGAAGTGGACCTGCCTTAAGTACCTTGTAGGTACTATTAGATACTTATTCTGTGCCATATAAATGTCGGTTACAAAATTAAAATGCAACGTTTGAACTTGTAACAGTGAGAACGCCTTGACGTATTTATAAAAATCATCTCATTCGAAATGCATCGTTTCGAATTTCAAATATTTTGAAACCCCAAAAAAAGAAAAAAACCTACATACAACGTCGAAAAAGTTAAAGTTACCCCAACTCCAACAAACTGCAGCCTCTCTCCAGAGAGTACGTGAAAGCTCAATTAGTTAATTAATCTTTTTTTCCGCGTTAAAATAGCATTTATAAGCGCGCGCAAACCGGTGGAAAATGCCTCCCCTGTTTCTCCCATACCTAACCACTAGGGTTGTCGATTTATTTTTACCATTTAACTTTTATTTGATCAAATCTGCGTTGGTAAATTGTCCCTGTCCCACTTTCGTAAAAACGTAAAAGAGAGATGTTATTGAAATGCAGGGGGTAAATGGTACGTGTAAACGGGAGGGGATACCAGCTGGTCGATCACGTAACGCATTGTACGCGCGTCAGGTAGGTCTAAATGTCACTTTTTATATAGAACATTGACTGTTAAATTGTACTAACGCGCGTTCGGAACGTTACGTGATTAAGGTAAGGCTAAGGCCGTGTTATCGAGAGGCACATTAGAATTTCATCTCGCTCATATTTGGAGCGGTACAGTCAGCATCAAAAGTAGGTACTTAAATGAAGACGTCAAAAGTCTTTATTAAAAGCGAATAAGAATTTTTGAAGTCTTCGATTGCGTAGTTACTTTTGATGCTGACTGTACAACTATGGAAGTACGAGTACCTCGACCGTACAGAAGACAGAAGCCGTGATAACAAACTTACTTGGAATACTGGTGTTGTGTTCCTGTGTCCGCGTACTAGGGTATAGTAGGTATTAGGCGCGACGAACGCTCGTTTACGACCATCGTCTTGAAAAAACACAATATCAATGAAATTTTGATTGAAGCTGTCCGTCTGTCACAATCATTGTTTTATATTAATCGTGCTCTTGATGTTGTTTGTGTTTGCTGGTTCTCTCGCTTACAATGTCAGGAACGTATTAGCTTCTCAATATTAAAGCGCTTCAGTGGAAGTGTGCTGGGCCCATAACCTAATGAAACAAATATGCACTTGTTCCTATTTTATTTACGTCAGGTGATCAGAATTCAAATGCATGTTAAACATAATAATACATTATCTGATGGCCAGTTCAACAATTAGGTAGGTACCTATATTTTGATAGAACAAAAAATACCTTCTTGAGAAGGACACGAAAATATGAAATAAGATTAGTGCGTTTTTTTAGACACTGAGGCAGAAAAGTTTTTGTGGAGATGTCGTATGACCAACCTGTTAGTAGGCATATCACCAGACATATGGACCAGATACTTACTTCAGTTAAGTCAGTAGTTCTAAAAAGCAAAAGCAAATCTAACCCAGCTAAGTAAACACTAAGAAGAAAATTCCTTCCCAAAAAACCTGACAAGTAATTTAAATAACTTTCTGCCAAAACAACATATTTTTGGTTCAAGCTTTTATTGATAAGTGTAAACACTGTTTTTGCATTCATTCACTACCTAATACTGGTTGAGAGGGTTCCAATGAGGGTCCCAAACAACACGAGATTATCTTGTGTAGTGAGTTCCCATGGAGAGCTTTTGCCTCCATTATCAGACCAGCTCTACGGTGCCATATAATTGCATTGTCACCGAAGATACGCAAGTATACCAACTTTGAGCCCAATTGAACGTCAGAAAGAGGTTATAATTTAGCTTACAAGATTTGACCCGCACTAAAATAGTAAGTAACTAAAACGGCAAGTTAAATAAAAGCTTGTAAAAACACAGCTAAATGGGACAACCCTAGCTAACAGTGTTTACTTATTGCCTGGGACACAATGCGCCGGACTAATGCGCTTCAAACTACGCTGTTCCGCCTGATCAACTGCTAATTAGCTGATGGCGGTGACAACCCTGTGGTTAACAATGTTTGCTAGGGTTGTACATACGGGTTTTATTACATTTTCTGTTTATCTCGGTTTTCTTGGCTTTATCATGGAAGTTTTTTAAATTTTGTGGGAATAATATTACACGAACGCGAATAGCATACGATAAATAAGCAAAGGTTTGAAACAACCTGAGCCTTAAAATATAGCTAATCAAATACCACCTTAATTAAAAAAAAAACTATTTTGTTCTTTTTTTTAATTACCTACATATTACACCATACCGATGAGGCTTAATCTCATTATTTTAAGATTTTAGGTAGCCTAATCAAAATGTATAATTAGACATTACTTATTACAATATAATATAATTTACTAGTGTAAATGATCTATTAATTTTTTTTAATATATATATATATACATGTTTATTAGACTTTTTTTGTATCAAGTCATATGGTAGTATATATAAAGCGCATGGCAATGCGTTTGTCCAAACTCTATTGCCATACTCATTGTTAGTAGAAGGAATTACAAATGGTGAGGGCATACCCCTCACCATTTGTAATTCCTTGTACTAACAATGAGTATGGCAATGTTTTTGGTCTAATAGCTTACGCAATGTTTTTGGTCTACGTTTGACAGTTAATTCAGGGATTTTTCCACTATATTGGGTCACAAAGGCTAGGTCAAACTTGTCCCGAACTGGCAATACCCTGCAGTATTTAAATAGACTTTCATGATTATTTTTATAATTATATATTATTTTCAAGGGGACAATATTTTTCAGTAATCTTATGTGCAGATTATGAATGTTATTTAAAAAAAGTATGTTTTACATGTTCTGCCGTAACTGGACAAGCCATAACTTATAACAGAGTCTGCCATGGACAAATAAAGCAACCTCAGAGTCCTATAAGGCAGTTTATTAATAATTAGGTACATAGAAAACATCCTAGACTCAGTAACAAATACTTATTGATGCGTATCACGCAAATAATTAATTAATTGAATCAGGCGTTGTTTTGCGGAAATAATTTGTTTTTAGGAACACAGAGAAATGCCCATTATTCGAAACCAGGTTTTAGTCTTGGTAGTGATCGTGTCTGCGAGGCCAGGTTCCTCAATGACACAGTAACTTTTGTTTTAGTTGCTAGAACCACTAGGTATTTACTTAGGCATCCTTAATTGGTTCGTGTGACATTATTAATTTCAAGCTCCTTCTTCAACAATTCGTTTCTTGTTCAGAAGACTCAGTTCAAATAATGTGACAAAATTGATACCGTGTCGTCATATCGGCGTTTTCAGCAGGATTCCGCTGGACGGGCCCGCCATATACAAGTGGAAATCGTCCGCATGTCAGTGGTAGGGCCATCATTTTTGTATTTTGTAGTTGCAGAAGGAAAAATCCACGAAATAATTCGGTTTCGGAATTCCGCCTCTATGTGGTGGACCCAAAAAAGTTTGTTCAATTACCTATGTTTCTGCTAATTACCAACATTGAGAGCTTAAAAGTCTGCATATTTACTTACTGAAAGTGCTTGTCGTCACTTTGTTTTTATCGCGTAACCTGTACCATTCAATATATTATGCATACCTACTTACTTACATACATAAAAATCAAAAAGTTTTTTTTTCATTTACATTATAATGATAATTTGCTTGCGTTCTTATCGAAATGCGCGATTAGGTAAATGTCTCACTCAGTGATTGACACTGACTTGACATCTTCAATCTTACGAGGCTGACAAAACCTAATCTGTTGAAATTGATATTATTATGCAGTTTTTTAAGAAAAACTATTGGTTCTAGCACATTAAAAAAATATAAGTTAATATTCATCATATTTTCAAGACCGTAGACGGACTCGAAACATAATTGGACGAAATCGGCTCGATAGAAAATAATTGCAAAGATTCAAAATCAAAATCAAAATCAAAAAAATCAAAATCAAAATTGGTCTTAAAATCATCTTAAACGGTTCTAAGTCCTTATGTTTTTGACGTATGGGTCTGCAATTAAAAACATGAAGTCCAGATATTCATATTTAAACCGCTAACGAGCCATATTTCACAAATAATCCACACTTTTTTTTTATTTTAATATATATTCGTTATTTTCTTCTAAAACCTGGCCGCTCAAGTAACACTCGCTCTCGTTTACTCCGATACAAATAGACAGTGTGCGCGTTTTTGGTGTTGACAGCGCCTTAACTCATAGGAATAGAGGTGAACAACAATTGGGAGGTTTCCCATAGTAAAGGAATCTTTTGCCAAATTAAAAGTACGACCATCCTAAACATTCACTCAAACCCTAAGTACACTTCATACATTAATACATATGAAGTTCATAACCATCCGCTAGCACCCAAACAACAATTAGGCATCATTCGTAAACTAACAATACCCTCGCAGACGTGCTTTAATCAAACGTGTTTAGGTATCTTGCTTTGTCAAAAGGCCCGAGTCCTAGCGCGCTTCCTTCCTTTGTCCGAGCTCATTCGTTTTGTTTTAACACCCCCTTTTAACTTCCATACTCATGTGTGCTAGGGCGGCATGCACACCGTCTGGAGCTATTGAGAATACGTTATTAATTCCTTGGGGCAAATTAAAAGCTTTGTGATTTCTAATGGTTTTTTTCTAACCCTGTTATTTACGGGTAACAGAAGCGCGGATGTGCTCTAAGTTTACCAATTTTGGTATTTAAGTAGGAGTTTTTAATGAAAACACTTGTTATGTTTTTGTACCTAAATAGCAATAGCAATAGTCAAGCTAACTTTACCTTAACTATACCATACCTAACTTTTCAAGAAATCATTGTGCCCAAATTGACTTAAATATTATTAGACCAGAATGAATGAATGAATGAAATTTATTGCGTATCCAGGTTACAATTGCAGATATAGTTACATAAAGAAAGTTTCACTGAACTCTACCTTTGCAGGTGTAAACGCTTATCTCCACTTATAATAAATCTCTAAATTAAAAAAAGAATCAGCCAGTTTGAAACTAAGCTTTGCGCGGTTCGAATGTTCTCAGCATCCCATGAACGGAAAAATATGAAACATTTTATATAGGTACATTATTATTCTAGCTGCAACTTAGGATAGTTTTTATCCGACTGCGACAGTTAATTAATTTTCCGAAATATACGACTTCATTTAATTTTTCATTTATTTTTATTGAAATCAAACGCTGCTTCAACTGTCAGCTATAAGAACCGTCAAATTTTCGTCAAAATGGCGGAATTGCTTTGCCTTTCACTTATTAATAATTTAAATCCCGTCTACGATAGACCTTTACGAGACAAATGCTAAAATATAAACCATAAAAAAATATTCGATTCTGATATGAGAACTTATATGCGCAAATGTCGTTTTATGTCGTAATTTTAATAAATGAAATCAACAAATTTGAACAATATAATTAACACGAATTTGTTTTTTTTTGAATGACAATGGCACGCGCTCGGCGCATTCAGCCAAAGTACCTGCGGCGCTACCACGAAAACCGATACTCAATGTTCATATATTTGCATCCCTGTCACTCGAGTATGGTTAGTGCGATAGAGATAGAGATACCCGAATATTTTCGAATTCCGAAGTTCTTGGTTATAGCTCAGGAATCGAAAATATGGTAAATAATCATAATGTATTTTCTCGAAAAAGAATTTAAAATAAATATAGTCAAATGGAGAAAAAAACAAAGCAAGAGGTTATATAGGTAATGATTAAGTTATAAGAGTCCAAAGTTTTAAGAGGGGGTATGTTCTGTCCCTTTTCCGCAAAACGCACCTTCATATGAAACGATTGTTTTTTACTATGACGCTCGAGTATATTGACGTCACAGTCCCTCATCGTTTTCTCACTCTAACAAGCGACATTAAAACGGATGTAGCTTCATAATTTTTTGAGATATTTGAATGGGAGTTTCATTATCTTCTATCTATTTATACATAATAAATGCCTATGTCCTGACTGACTTATTCACTCACTCACTCATCAACGCACAGCCGAAACTACTAATCTTAGAGAGTTGGTTTTTGCACAGTATGTTGCTTTTATAACGTGGGCTAGGGATAAAAAGGGATTTTTGAAAATTCTACCCCTAAGGGGGTAAAATGGGGGTGCAAAGTTTGTATGGGAGAACCTTTTTTTTTTGAGCTATAGACTTAAACTTTGTAGAAAAATTAGTGATTAGAATACAAATGAAACACTTTCAGCGTTTTGGAAAATTCCACCCCTACGGGGGTAAAATAGGGGTGCAAGGTTTGTATGGGGGAAACATTTTTTTTTAAATAGAGACTTAAAACTTTGTAGAAAGATCAGTCATTAGAATACAAATAAAGAACTTTCAGGGTTTTAGAAAATTCTACCCCTAAAGGGGTAAAATAGAGTGCAAAGTTTGTATGGGAAAAACTACTTTTTTTTAAATAGAGACTTAAAACTTTGTAGAGAAATTATTCATTAGAATACAAATAAAGTATCTAGATTCAGTGTTTTAAAAAAATAAACCCTTAAGGGGGTAAAATAGGGGTGCAAATTTTGTATGGGGAAAACAATATTTTTTTTAAATAGAGACTTAAAACTTTGTAGAAAGATTAGTCATCAGAATACAAATTAAGTACTTTCAGCGTTTTAGAAAATTCTACCCCTAAAAATAGGGGGCTAAAATAGGGGTGCAAAGTTTGTATGTGGGAAACTATTTTTTTTAGCTAGAGTCCTAAAACTTTGTAGAAAGATTATTTAAATACAAAGAAAGTACTTTCAGCGTTTTGGAAAATTTCACCCCTAAGGGGGTAAAATAGGGTTCAAAGTTTGTATGGGAAAAACATATTTTTTTTTAATAGAGACTTAAAATTTTGACGAAAAATTATTTATTAGAACATGAAAAATACTACATTCGGCGTTTTACAAAAATCATTCCCTAAGGGGGTTAAAAAAGGGTGCAAGGTTTGTATGGGGAACACTTTTTCTGAGCTAGACACTTAAAACTTTGTAGAAAGATTACTTATAAAAATACAAAAAAAAAGACTTTCAGCGTTTTGAAAAAATCTATCCCTAAGGGGGATAAAAAGAGGTGCAAAGTTTTTATCAGGGAAAGTTTATGTTTTTGAGTTAGAGACTTGAAACTTTGTAGAAAGATTACTTATTAAAATACAAAAAAAGAACACAAATCGTTTTAGAAAATTCCACCCATAATAGGGTTAAATAGGAGAGCAAGCTTTGCATGGGCAACACTTTTTTTTGAGTTAGACTTAAAACTTTGCAAAAAGATTACTTATTAGAATACTAAAAAAGAACTTTCAGCGTTTTAGAAAACTCCATCCCTAAGGGGATCCTTAAGATCCTTAAGAAGGGTAGCCAGTGTTGTGTGGGAAAAACTTTTTTTTTTACTAGACTTAAAACTATTCAAAATGTTACTTATTAAAATTAATAATAAAGTACTTTCAGAGTTTTAGAAAATTCCACCCCTAAGGGGGTTAAGAAAGCTTTGTATGGGCAACACTTTTTTTGAGCTAGAGACTTAAAAGTTTACGAAAAAAGTTCTTTCAGCGATTAGAAAAATTCAACCTCTAAGGGGGTTTAAAAGGGGGTTCAAATTTTAAATGGCGAGCAATAAAATTTTAAAGTGTGAGTAAGAGATTTTTAACTTCGGTCTTATTCTGTACGTTAAAAGACTACAAAACTGATTTCAGAGTTTTTCCAAATTCATCCCCTAAGAGTGTTAAAATTGGTTCAAAGTTTGAGTATTTCAAGGCATTTTTAAAGTATGAGATTTTTAACTTTGGTTTTAGACTGTTTGTTCATAAACTAGAAAATGAACATCAACTTTTTTTTTAATTATCCCCTAAAAGAGGGTTCAAATTTTGTATTGAGAGAAATCATTTTCTAAGACGATAAAAAGTTCTACGCGGACGAAGTCGCGGGCAACAGCTAGTCTTAATAATTAATAGTATTACGTTTCATTAAAAATGTCAACAATATTGTATACAACTTTTACCACTAATGTTAAATAATTAAACATACATTTTTTTTTTCAAGAGCTGACTAATAGTTTATTGCGTTAAATAATACAATATTAGCTCATACAATATCATAAAAAAAGAAGAGGAATCTAGTGTTCTATGGTGGGTATTCCGCAGCCGTCTTCGCATCCAAATCTTCCTATTCTTCTTCTCGTTCCTCTAATTCTCATAGAGACTGCTCTGATGATAGATATTTGTATTTTGACTTTGATCCAGCTTATTATTTGTGAGTATGGTTTGGACCATTTTTCACATAGCTTTAGAGATGTTTTCTTTATAAAGGATTCATATTCCATTCCGACGATGCCATCACAGGAGACCATTAATTGCATAGTACAAAATTATATAAGCTCCATGTATTCCTTTAAACTATAGAAACATTTATCTAAAATCCACGACTTAACTGCATTTTTAAATTTATTTATGTCTAACAATTTGAGATTGTCAGGTAACTTATTAAAAATGTCAATACACATAATAAAACAATTTTTTGAAGTAAGTTTCAGTTTCGCATAGGGCTTGTACAATTTTTGCGTATATTGTCATCTTACTGTCCTAGAAGACATTGATTGGACTTGTTGGAACATATATTGGTGTTTATATACAAATAAACATACCTCAAAAATGTACAAACTGTAAAGTGTCATAATGCGATATTTAATGAAATATGGGCGACATGATTCATCTTGTTTAAGTCCAAACAATGCTCTTATACAACGCTTCTGAACCAAAAACAAATCTTCTTTATCCACAGAATTTCCCCATGTCACAATGCCATACCGTAAAGCAGAATCCACATATCCGTTGTATGCTATTATTGCAGCTTGAAGAGACACAACCTGACGAACCTTTCTGAGAGCATATACAAATTTGTTTACCTTAGAGCATAGGCTATTTACATGTGCCCGCCAATCGCAATGACAATCCAAAGTTATACCTAGAAAAGTTGCTTGTGACACTTCTTCAATAGGAGCACCATCATGATTGACGTTCAAAGTTAATTTATTGCTACGGGATGTACAAAATTGCATAAATTTGGTTTTGGTAACATTCACTTTCAAATTATTATAGGTTAACCATTTAATTGTCTGAGCTAATGTCATATTGATACTGTCATTATAAGTAGTCAAATCGTTACCTTCTATGATAATAGTAGTGTCATCAGCAAATAGAATACACTCATCTGAGAGCATATTGGGCAAGATGGACGGACGGATTATTAGAATAGGTGCGAAGAGTTTTTTGGTTGAAATATGTGTTTAACTGTTTTTTTGAGGATACGTCGAAAAATGTATGGTAAAGACTCGACCCGACAGATCAGCCCGGATTTTCATCGCTTTCCAACGAAATATTTTAATGATCATCTAACTACTTATCTGTTCTCCCATTCCTACGATAATTTCATCGATTTCAATTACAATTCTAGAAATAATTTGAGGATGAAAAGGGTAGGTATTATTCCCTTAACAATTATATTTTACACACCAGTAATCGATGCAAAATTATACAATTGAACCATTTGTTAGAAACCCCGTCTCTGTTCTTAGAAGAGTTTTCCCGCCGTATTTACCTTTAAGCTCGTTAGACCTATCGCCATAATTTTAGGACCAATTTGGGCTTAACAGCCTAAGCCCAGCTACTTGAATGTTATTTATGACCTATTTTTAGGACACTGACCGTATTTATAATCGCCCTAAAAGTAACTTGGGCCTTACGAGGTTAATCCCTTACTTTTGACATATCATAAGTCAGAATAGAATACCATTTACCGTTTTCATTCATGACCATAATCACCGTACTTTAGCGAAGCAATCGACAGTTTTCATAGGCATGACGACATGTGGTGGAGATGGCGATCTAGACTTTCTTCCGCATTGTAGACCCCTCCTAGTTTCCTTCCACATTTGCCATACCCCTTATTATACTGTTTTTAAGTGTACACGTGCCTTATCCGTCTCCGCTTGATATATTTATGATTAAAGCGCCTCCTTTGGCGACATTGTCTTTGCCCGGGCTCTGTGGCGCCCCATCCGTCTTGCTTTCGTTTTACGCCACTTCCCCCCTTTCTTTGCAGGCACGAGATTTTTTTAATTATGACGTTGGGCCTTTTTGTCTCCGCTACAACGCGATGGGGCGGTTGGTGAGAGCTGGTGATATATGGTGTTCGATTCTATTACAAATGTTTATTTTGATTAAAGATTTTGGATAAACAATGAGGTATTGCTATTTAAGAGCTCCTTGTTTTCATAGGTTTTTTATAAGTTAAGAGACCAAGATTTCTTGAAGACGTTGTACCTAAGTTTATTGTTACCTTACCTTCTAATTTAAACATTGTCAAAACTAAAATAACTAAAAAGTCCAAATGAATCGTGTATCGTCAATGGTAAAATTGTGTTCGATATAGTCCGTAAGCCCACTCCCAATACGCCTGCGTCACATGACAACACGATAAAATGCATGGCAGCAGCAGGTCGAGAAAGTTGTGCTGAGTAAGAATCAAATAGGCCGAATGTTTGTAAATTACTTCACTTCCGGTCAAAATTGTAAGGGTAGGTTTATTTACGTCATGTGACAACAGAACGAGACATGTGGCATCATTTAGCCCTTTAATCATTTAGTACTTGGCAGTTATTAACCCCCAATACGAGTAACTTGCCAATATCAATAGTTTGAAGTTGGACTGGATTTAACCCTTCAGTTCCTACCTAGTTATATTGCTCTCTTACATTCTGAAGTGAAGTTTAGCGTTAAAACAAAAATCAATAGATACATACGCGTACTGTAGTACGCGGCACAAAAGTTAGCGTGTCTGAAGTTAGCCTCGAGTCGCCTCCCGCATACCCGTCCGACCCCTCTGACACCTCTGCGGCACAAAAGTTTGCGCAATTTGATGTTAACTACTAGTAGTACTTACAATTTACTGATGCGTCTTCGTTTTATAAGACCACGCATGCAACTTTCATTTAGCGACATTATGATGATTACATATATATATTGTCGAGTTTGAGGGCCTACTGTGAGCTACACCGACAAGAGTTAGAGCTTAGCTCTTTTTCAATAACAGAAGAAGATAACTTAGGTACATACCTAAACAACTACCTACGTAGCGATAGTTCCAAATCCATTCCACATTGGCATGGAGCAAAAAGAATGTTTAAAATAATATAACTATGGACGTGACGGACTAGAAGAGAAAAAATACATAGAAAAATCTGAGTCATTTTTTTCTTGTATAAGGATCGTTAGTACCAACGATTATGTAAAAGAATAACCTAATACTTATAAATATAACTCTGAAAAAAAATTATAAACAGTATTTTAGGAAAAACGCTCATATTTCATTAGATTCTGTAAAATAGGATTCATTCTTCCTACCACTGATTAAACCAACTATGTTATCATACATCCATATCTTCCGCGAAATAACCCTCCCACGTCCCAACTTCAGCCAACACCGAGTGAAGCTACAGGAGGCACGGAAGTTCTGATTATGTAGAGGAATTAATTTCCAGGCGCGACGAAACTACAGCTAGTGGGGGAGGGTGGCACCTGAACGTAGTGTAAACCATTTTGATTCCGCTTTTACGTACTTTCGGGAAGATTGAGCTGACGGTGTTTTGTTTTATTAGGGGATTATTGCTTCGCGGATGATGAAAGTTAAGCAATTATTTATTTACATAAACAGGTATTTATCTTTTTCATCCCACTTGCTCGTAAAGGGTGTACTATAGACAGGTGTATAGAACAGCTATATCCGATTTACCTCCCGCGGGAGTTCTTTATGGATTTTAATAACTCCCTAGGAAGTTATGAGCTTGTGTGTGATTTGATTGGTTAAAGCAAATCTAGGGGGTCGCGCGCTACAAGAATTCTGCTCTGTGATTGGTTGAATAAAAATTGAGCAGGCCATGCGCTGCAAGAATACTGCTATGTAATTGGTTGAATAAAAATTGCGCAGGCCATGCGCTGCAAGAATACTGCTCTGTGATTGGTCGAAATATTGAAGCTGCGCGCTCCACTCGCACTGATCTGGAAGTGAAGTTGTCAATTTCGTCAATTTTTGATTGCGCTTGTGTGAAACCTAGATTTTTATGTCTTTTGTATTTATTTATTACCTCGCAAATGTGATGAAAAACATTGCGTAGAACACGGGCGTAAGATAATTGCAAACTCGAGTCATCAGAAGCCCGACCCCGGAGGCGGAGGGCTTTTGATGACTCGAGTTTGCAATATTCTTACGCCCGTGTTCTACACAATGTTTTTCATCACATTTGCGAGGTAATAAATAAATACAAAAGACATAAAAATCTAGGTTCTCGTTTGCAATATTTCTCTTACGCCATTTGTTAAACAATGTACTATAGCGTCCCTATATAACTGCTCTATAGCGGTGATGAATGTGGGAACTTCATACAAAAACCGGCCAAGTGCGAGTTGGACTCGCGCACGAAGGGTTCCGTACCATTATCTATAAAAACGGCAAAAAAATCACGTTAGTTGTATTATTGTTATTATACTAAAAACAAAAAAAAAATATTTTGTTTTTAGTATTTGTTGTTATGGCGGCAACAGTAGGTCGATCACGTAACGCATTGTACGCGCGTCAGGTAGGTCTAAATGTCACTTTTTATATGGAAAATTGACAGTTAAATTGTACCGACGCGCGTTCGGAACGTTACTTGATTACCCCTCAGATATACATAATCTGTGAAAATTTCAATTCTCTAGCTCTTGTGATACAGCCTGGTGACTGACAGACGGACGGACGGACGGACAGCAAAGTCTTAGTAATAGGGTCCCGTTTTACGAGTACGGAACCCTAAAAACCGGCCAAGTGCGAATCGGACTCGCGCACGAAGGGTTCCGTAACCAACGAGGGATCAATAAAAAATAATTCTTTTATTTTGTTTTTAGTAGGTATTTGTTGTTATAGCGGCAACAGAAATACATCATCTGCGAAAATTTCAACTGGATCACGGTATCAGTGAGATACAGCCTGGTGACAGACAGACGGACGGACGGACGGACGGACAGCGGAGTCTTAGTAATAGGGTCCCGTTTTACTTTTTGAGTACGGAACCCTAAAAATAGACAAACGGTCACTAAAAGGTTAAGAACCTCTGCATTACAGGGACGGGAAATGTGCTGTTTTCCCCGGTTACCTTCGGCATCTGTTCTATACTTTTGCAAAATATTGGAAATAGATATTTACCTTAGTACAATTTGAGTGACCCAAGACATGAAATTTAATATATGTCGTTTGGTTGTCAATTAAAGATATTAGCAAATCACATTAATAATATTACTAAATCTGGGTACTACTGAGTGAAATGAGTAAACTAGGCTATCATTTAACAGAAGCACGATTGATGTACGACTTAGTCTTTGGATATATGCCATACACAACACAACCCACAATCATTTACCTAATTAATCAATTCGTTGTTTTTGAAACCAATCAAATAATATTGTGGTCTTGCAGTCACGCGCTAGCGCAAGCGACTTCTATTTTATAATTTATTCTTACCGTACTTTGCACCCCGTCCAACAATTTCCAAAAACGTTCATGTAAAAAAAATACTTACCTACTCAAAAAAATATATTTTAATCCGTTCAGTAAAAAGAATATTGATCAAAATATTATTAAAAATAGCAGAGATTTGAATTCAGCAATGACTTGGTTGATTAAATGGCCGTGAAGCGAGGCGAGGGTGCGCACTCGTAGTTGTGTTCTTGCCTTTGTCGACATGCTATTAATATGAAAACAATTCGTCCCTCGCCGATTCTGCGCGTGCACTGCGGGACAGTTTTAAGGGTAGGTACACATAATAACATGCATGAACAAGTCAAGTAACAATAAATAAGGGTTCCTTTTTTACGTTTTTGGTACGGAGCCCTAAGAATATACTCATTTACGAAGTAAATTTTTTTGAGATCATAATCACAATTTAAACACAAAATATTCACAACCAACCTATTTACTTATAAATAAATATGGATATATCCAAACGCCAAAAACGCTACCGTTTGAACACATTGTCATTTGCAATAAAATGTCTACTGTTTCCATTTTTTTTTATAATAAGTATATACAGTTTTAAGTCCAAAAATTACCACCTAGTTATCACAACAAGACGTCTGCTATTTACAGTAGGTTGAAACAAGAAATTCTAGATGCATCGAATGAGGCATGACGCGATATATAATGTATTTTGTCTTGTGTTACTTATGTTGTGTTACCTGAATAAATATCATTCATTCATTCATTCATTCATTCGATATCCATCCCACGGATGGAAAAATATTTGCGTTACCCTTAACTACCTTACATGTACCTAAGAAATTATTTTATTAAATTAAATTATTATAAATCTTAATAGACATTATTAATGGGCCTGAGGATAGCAGGTTTAGTTTGGCGGGCGGTGGAACGAGTCTGTTCTTATTACGGATAGGTCTTGAAGAGGGAATGTCTTCGCGATTTACATAGAACTCTTTATGTTTCCATACAAACTTGCATGTCTCAAATAATTGCAAGGCTTGTGTTACTATCTATCTATATTATTATTACGCGAGCCCGATTTTTTGTACATGCCATCAGATCTACAGTTATGGTCCGATTTTGATAAATGATATGTCACTGGATTCGTCTCATGCTGCAGATTTGCAATAAGGACTTCGTTTTTTCATTTTTATCGGTAAGTTACTAAAATATAAATTTTAAGAAACTACTGTGCGCTGACCACGTGACTTTGGCTGCGTGACGTCACGTGGCGTAACTTCTGTTTTGACTCGAGATGACAATGTAAAATAATAAACAAGAATTAAACTCAAACCTGTACTAAGTTCTTCAGCATGAGAAATTATAAATGTTGAGTCGGCCACATATGGATACAACACTAAGAAAAGTAAGAAAAATAGAAAGTAAACGGCCTTTTGTAAATATTGTTTATTTACATAAACTGACAGACGTATTGTGTCAAATGTGGTTTTTTTTTTATTGACAGAGACGTCAGTATTACTTGCCATGTTCTTTTTTACTTCAGAAAAGTTTATATACAAACTTATTTTCCCATATTCGAGATGTTGGGAGAAGAATGAGGTTTAATTAAATCCATTAATTGTCGTGGACCCCATAGACGGCTTTTTTAACCTTACTTAGTACAATGCCGTAGGCGCCGATGGGCTCCGCCTAATTTCCAGTATAAAGAAACATGTAGAAAACGAAACTTGATTACAAAATTTTCTTTTCGGATGGCCGGGGACTCCTATTGGCGACTTTGTTGACCAGACTTGAATACCATCCAAATTATTTCAGGTTCAGATAATTATATTTTGATTACAGGTAGGTTGGTTTTATAAATTTTGTAATTAAACGAGCAATATTTGTACATATATATATCAATCACGTTCTCGGAAACGGCTCTAACGATTTCGATTAAATTTGGAATACAGGGGTTTACGAGGGCGAGATCTCGATCTAGATAGGTCTCATGTCCGGGAAAATTCGTTTTCTCCGTATTTTCTCCATTTTCACCCGAGCAGAGCTCGGTCGCCCAGGGACTAAATTGTAATTTGTCAAAACGATATGACTTAATAGTGTAAAACATAAATTAGTAGATATTAAACTATTTAGCGGTACCTACCTCTAAATAGCATGTGCCGATACTAATAATAAACAGGTGTAATGTCTTTGAAATGTAAGTTTGTATGTTGGGGGTAATCTCAGAAACTATACCCATTCTATTCTAAAAACCCTTTGTTCAGTAGGTAGGTTATATGTATGTATGTATATAAGCACTTTATTGTACACACAACAGGTTAAAACATAAACATGATACGTAAGATTAAAGTAGGTACAAAGGCGAACTTATCCCTAGTAGTCACACACACACACACACACACACACACACACACACACACACACACACACACACACACACACACACACACACACACACACACACACACACACACACACACACACACACACACACACACACACACACATACACACACACACACACACACACATACACATACACACACACACACACACACACACACACACACACACACACACACACACACACACACACACACACACACACACACACACACACACACACACACACACACACCCGCGCACACACACACACACACGCACACACACACACGCACGCACGCACGCACGCACACTACCGACACATTACCCATTACCTCCACTCCACCCAGTAAATTTGCTGGTGTTCCCTGCTCCACCCTTACATTGTCCCCCAGTGCAGGCTAAGCGATCCCCAAAGACTATGCATATGCGCTGCAATCACGATCGCCCTGTTGTGGCGCAGATTAAAATTTCAGGGTTCACCCGCTAATGGGATTGCACTCTTACGGTACCGTGATGTGATTACATGCCATTATACGGGCGGTGTGTTAGTTGTAATCACGGATTTGATTTGTTGGATTTGAATGGGGTAATTTGGATGTCAGTGGAGTTGAAATGGTGGTGAATTGATTTATTAGGGCACAGTGTAATGGAAGACGTCAATACCTACGTTTAATGTTATCTAAGGTAATAACTATATTATATGTAGTATGTAGATATTAAGATGTAGTTAAGTTGGAAATAGTGAAGGTACCATTTTCATACACACCCACGTTTATTTTAAACTACTGATATGAATTAATTGCAATTCGCATTATTTAATTTAGTTAACGTGCATTTCCTTTTTACTTAATTGAAAATATTTATAGTCATGTAAAAATAATTATTTGTTTTCTATGGATTACATTTGTTTTACATTCGCCGCCAACCTTTTCATTACCGTGGCTTGTTTTTTCGTCTACTTGCGAAAACTGGCTTAGAAAAATTGTGGTACTTTATTGTGAAATTTTATATTTGCGAAATAAACCTCTTTTCTTTCCTTCTAATAGAGACTCCGCGGAGCGGGATTTTGCTACCGAAAGTTTTAAATACTTATTGTCATATTCAACAAAGCACTTGTACTTTAAACACATGAGAGTCACTTTCAATAGAGATATAGATTTGACACTTTCAATAGACTAACAACCAGATGAACGCCTGTTTTCGTTCAACCCAAAGGTGCGTCCACCTGGTTTTGACCATCCACGCAGGGTGTGGTGCCAATTAAACCGCATAAGAACAGGCATTGGTAACTGCGCCCACCACTGGTATAAATGGGGCTGGTGCGAATCCTCTGTGTGTGTGGAAACCCCGATCAGACAGTCAACCACATGGTTCTGGAATGCCCGACAACAAAATTTTCAGGGCAGATGGAGGACCTCAAGAACCTTACTGAACTTGCTACAGAGTACTTGAAGAGGACTAATCTTAACCTTTGAATTTATCAATCTTATTCCGAGATTAGTCTGTACAGTTTTGACTTTAAACCTCTGATAAAGGATATTTATTGACAAAAATGTAAAGTTAGATACAATATAAATTAAAAAATATGTACACTAAAACTAAAACAAAATTAATGCTAAACTAATATATTCCCGGGACGGCAGGTACCTGGCGCAAATGTGCCCAATATGCTGGCCGCGTTACCCCGCTGCACCGCCAACGATATGTGCTGCACCAGATACGAGCTGGACCTGGGATCGCGACCTCTCTCCCGCAATCGTTGTCCTAATTTTTTAATGAAAGTTTTTGCCTCGGAGCACCAGGGGCCACTCGTCTTCACAGCAACCGGGACGAATCAATCTTATTATTATTATTTTCTTATATAGCTTTTTTATGTAATCCAGTGACCAAAATGCCATACGATAAAATAAAAAAATAGAGATATTGTTTTATACATAATCAATTTCATAACGTAGTTAGGTATACAAAGTCACACGCTCCATTATGAGATATCCATCGAAACATCAAAAGATAAGGTCAGCCCGATACCCCGAGAGTCATTGCGTATTGATTCCATTCGGTACGAGTATGATTGAATACGCAAATTGATTGAGTGCAGCCGGCACTGCGAAAGTTGATTAAAACTGGCACAATGACTTCGCCGGTGCACGGGTTAATCCGATAAGCAATCGGGTTTTTTATTTTATTCGTGTAGTTCTTCAACAACTTGGGCGCGATTTGGTTTTTAAATTGTTACGTGAACATACCTGGCATGTTCTGGGGGGCACGGCAGAGCCCCCGCCAAGTCTAAAAACAAAGAGCCACGGCACATAGTTTTCTCGGAGCCATTCAGGCTATTTTCAACATCCTGTAATTTTGTGCTGGCTAAAGCTATATAATATAAGGCATAATATGGCTTAGATAATATTCTCAATAACATTCAATTTGAACTTCTAGTTTAAGAACTATTGAAAGTCAAAGTTGCTTAGTTTTGTAACTGACACTCTTACTCACAGACTGATCAACATAAGTCTAAGGTAGGTACTTCTAGCAGACCCACAAGCTCCAAATTACATTATGCTTCAATTATTTAGCAAGCAAATAAATATTAATTAGAATGCCTGACTTGGCTCTACGAAATATCTCTCAACTTTTTACGGTGGAAGAGTTTCGAGACTTGGCCTATTTTTACATGGATTGTTTCTGTGGGATACTAGCTATTGCCCGTGGCTTCGTCCTTGTAGAACATGTTATCGTCTAAATGTTTGTTTAAGCAATGAATTTAAAAACACATTGAAATTAGTTTTGTTGTCTGTTGTAAACAGTCTCAAACCGAAGTTACAAATCTCTTACTTTAAAAATGTCTTAAATTTTTCAAATACGCTGATGTAAGTTTTGTAGTCTTTAAGAAAACAATCTAGAGCCGAAGTTACGAATCCCTTACTTTAAAAATTGTCTTGCTCTCCATACAAACTTTGAACACATAAATATCAAAAAACGCTTAAATGTATTTTGTAATCTTTTAACAAACAGGCTAAGATCGAAGATACAAATCTTCTACTTTAAAATTTTATTCCTCTCCATACAAACTTAGAACCCCTTTTAACGCTTTACGAGGAATAAAAATAAATGCCAAATGGTTTTTATTATTGTAATAAGTATTTTTTCTACAAACTATCAAGTCTCTAGCTCAAAACAAGTGTTTCCCATACAAACCTAGCACCCCGTTAAAACCCCTTATAGGGTGGAATTTTCCAAAACCTTGGCAGTACTTTTTTAACCGACTTCAAAAAAAAGGAGGATGTTCTCAATTCAGTTGTATTTTTTTAATTTTTTTATTGGTGTTACCTCAGAATTCCGTCATTTATAAACCAATTCGTACCATTATTTTTTTAAATGAAAGTATATGCTTCCAGGTGGCTCCCATTGTTTTCAAAACTCCAGTTGAATGATGGGAACCATGAGGAATTGAGGGAACTCCGCAAAGGCACGCGTGTAGTAATTTCGGTGTTTTCTATTATAACTCGTGTATTTACATCCGGATATCATAAATTTGGTGAAGTGGAAGTGATGATCAGGGAGTGAAACTTTGGTGCCGATGACAGACGTATGACGTCAAGCTACATACAGAGTGTTTCTATTAGGGCTTGCGATCGTGTCCGGGTTTCGTGTAATCGTGTCGGATACCCTGATCGCGTTACACGAACGCGGTTTTAAGCGACCGGTCCGAACGGATCCGTGTAGTGATAATTATTACTAGATGATAATTATTAATTTTAAATTACGAGAGTGAGAGAGATTAAATAGGGCATGTACTCGTAACGTAAAATCTTGTAACGCCGTCCGGGTTAATTCTATCAAAAAAGATTTTGGGTAGAATAATTAAATATATATATTTTTTTTTACATAAAATATATTTGGGATTAAATAAAAATAATATGTTATGACGTGCTTCTGTATTTTTTAACTCTATCGTAAATCTTCGTTTCGGTTTCGGCCAACTACTGCTGGAAGTTGATTAAAATACCCTGCCCAATGACATCACCGGTGAAGTACCTGCACAATTATTCTGAAAAATAATTCAAAAAACAAGAACTTTTTCTTGTGTCATTCTTCTTTGACTTCCTGGCCATTTTAACTTAACCCACTTTTATCCTTATCTGCCTGTTTATGTACAGTCAGCCTCATAAGTAGCTGAACACCTAAGTACTTTGTCGTTTTCACTCATTTGACAACTTCATACGACAGTTTAACATGACGTTTAATGCGACACGGTACAAAGATGTTAAACCCATTGTGAGGCTGACCGTACAAGTGAGGGGATACGCGCAATCACAAACACATGACGATAGCAGTAACTGAATGAATTAATTAATGAACCATTTATTTCAGGCATCTCCTTAGATACAAATCACCCTAGTGACAAATACTTTAAATACAAACATACATACAAGGTACAACAATAAGATAACAAATTAATATTAAGTTTATGTATAGGCGTCAAAATTTCCATACTCACCTTACAGCACGCGTTTCGCACCGCCGCACGCGTCGCCTACCCCGCGTAGGCTGCAAAATTGAACTTCTTATTTACTTAGTTTATTTATGCCTTCATCTTAACTTATACAAAGATAAATTCAAGATATTCAGTATAATGCGAAATTGCGAATATCTCATTTCTAACAAATCTCCCGAGTATTTGGAATCGCTCGGCTCGCGTTTAGAGTACTCATCCAATATCCCGTAAATGTATTCAATATTTTGATATAAACGTATTGAATATTCGATATTAACGTATTCAGCGGCGCCGGGCCGCAATTTTCATTTTGTAATTTTTACCGAGTGCGCAGTCGAACAGCAGCGGTTCTCAACATTGGCAAGGCATTTAGTAACACCTTTCTGTCAAAAACTACACTTAGACCAGTTACATTTTTCTTGTAGCTCGAGCAATTTAAGTGACTCGCACCACTTCGGCAATTTTGAATTTACACGCATATTTGATTACTTATTGTAAAAAAATGAGTAACCTTTTGTCCATATTTATTAAAGTAAATGCAAGGCCAAAAGCTAGTGATAGGGATAGTTATTGAAACAACGACATCTTGGGAGTGTCTTAATCTGTCCTCTCTCTCTAACATGTGTATAGGGTTAATGTTTCACTCTCTGTCACACGAACTTGGCTATTAACTATTAAACGTTCCAATTACGGTTCGACCTATTGTAGACTTTGCCCTTACACTAGTTCAAATGCAAATAAATATAAATAGCACGTAGTGCTAGTGTAATTTTTATTAACATTTTTACTAATATAGATTAGAAATTAAGTAGTTAATTGTTCAATAGGATACTTTCTATGATGATATGTAAAAAAATAAGGTAAGGTACATTTCGGGAACGTAAAACGGGAACTTTAATAAGAAAAGAAAAATTTACTTGAACAGTGTCAATCATTCTATTTCTCTAAACTTAATTGCTCACAATAGAAATGTCAATACTTTGTTATAAGACATTCATTAATTCTACGATTGTCAGTTATAGTCTTGGACGCCAAATGTTTACAGAGTACCCCTTTTTCCTTACAATCATCATCATATCAGCCAAAAGACGTCCACTGCTGGACATAGGTTGCCCTCAAAGAGTGCCAGAATGGCCAGTCTTGCGCCACCCACATTCAACGGACTCCCGCGACCTTTACCAGGTCATCAGTCCACCTTGCGCCACTCGAAAACTTTTCCACCCTAACGGCCATCGGTTCTACGTGCACTTAGCTCCGCCCACTGCCACTTAAGTTAAGCCATTTGTCCTTATATAAAACAAAAAAAAAATTTTAAACAAATAACGGTAGGTACAAAATAGAGGTGTATAAATAAAATAACCAATAATGATGAATTTTCTCGAAAAAGGATTAAAAATATCGTCCGTTGGAGTAAAAAGTAGGTAAAGCGTAAATAGGTAAAGTAAAAAGAGGCGCGTCCTCACCGGCTGTTTGTGACAGGCCGCTGCCGCACCAACGCCGGTGAGCGCGCTCCTCTGCGCAGGCTCGTTCACAATTACAATGTACATTTTAATCACATAGATATATTTGGCTTTAGTATTAGTTCATACAAAAAACAAATAACAGATATACTCAAAAACAATACAAACTAACTGAAACACTTTGATGTTGTTTAAGTACTTAGTTTAACTATATTAACTTACATACTCAATTATCGCCTTTAATGTGACCGGGCATGTGTTTTTTTTTTATTTTTCTTTCTCTTTTTATATTTTGTTAGTATTTAACCCCCCGGATTCACAACACTTCAGGGGCTGCGCCCCTGACTTACTCCGCATGATGATGTAATATAAAATAAGTAATACATAAGTGGTGAACGGTGTTGGCCACACATATTGTATTTATTTATAAGGCTAATAATTTAAGACTCCCTTGTAGTGGCTGTTTGTTTACCTAAATAAAAAAAAAAAAAAAAAAAGCAGGGGATTAAATAATCACAAAGTTCTAAGTGTCCAAAGTTTTAAAAGGGGGTATATATTTTGTCCCTTTTCCGCTAAACGCACATTCATTATGAAACTATTGTCATTTAATATGACGCGCGGGGATCGTGGCGTCCCGATCCACGAGCGTTGTCTCTCTCTAACAAGCAATATTAAAACTGTTTCGTATTTTCGTCACTAGGCTAGGCATATTTTGTTGCTTTCTTACCTTTGGAGTAAATAATACATTTTGAGTCTACACCCCTATTCTGGAGACAAATGTTTGAGAGCCATCGGCGGCCGCACGTGGATTGTTCCATATAATTTTATAGGGGGTGGAGGCAAATGAAAAGTCCGGTGCCGGCACCGGCGGAACAGTTAAATATACTCTCAAACGGCACAAAAGAAACACATTTACGTAATATATTTCATTCTTTCATCGACATTTATTCGCTTTCGGAAAGACTTGAAGGGAAGAGGGCTCTACTTCGCGATTAGAGGTTACTCTATTTGGAAGGACATACAGCTCTATGTTTTTTTTATGACATATATTTTGTGATTTAGTTTTTTTAAGACCTTTAGCAATTTTAATCGCTATTTATTAGGTAGTATTTTATGGGCATCTAAACTTTTACATATAAGGAGAATAAATGTCAGAGTTTGTTTTATCACTTGTGATATAATCATGGAATATATTGATGACGATATTTATATTAGCCACAGCCACAGTTTACCGACATTTTATGATATTTTTTAACCCATTCACGGCACACTACGCTCGTAGCGCTACGCTGTAGTCTGTTGCAGCTTAAACTCCGTATGTAGCGAAAAGCGCTCGTAGCGCTCTGACGCACGTGTCGTCATGGGCGCTGAATGGGTTAACACATTCACGGCCACGCTAATCTCGTAGCGCTACGCCGTAGTCCTTTTTTTATAAACTATGGTTTCTTGATCCACAGACCCCGCGAGGAATACGGGCGAACTTTGGTTATTTTATCTATTATGAGATTATTAATATAACTTTGAAATATATTGTTAATACGAAATATAGCTTGCGTGTTATTAATTTTTTTAAGGCTGTTTATGATTTTGTTGATGAGTTTGGTGAATGATTGAATGGAAGAATCTTTTTTTTATTTATACTTTTGATGTCTTATGGGTCTATATTTATATTGTTACACGCGATTTCGTGGTCTATTCTACTCAGGTTAAATTTAGGGCATTGTCTAAGAAGATTGTTTGTGAAGTTGTGGTATCACACGGGCACAGAGGGGTAATCACGTAACGTTCCGAACGCGCGTCGGTACAATTTAACTATCAATTTTCCATATAAAAAGTGACATTTAGACCTACCCGACGTTCGTACAATGCGTTACGTGATCGACCTAAAGGTCATCCGCAGTGATTTTGTACAGTCGCCATCACATACATCGGAGCAAACAAGCACGTCAAAAACATCGGAACACACCTCTATTTTCAAGGCATTAGGGTGCATGTGCTGATATTTTTGAACACCTATACTTCGATTTTTTTAGCATTAGAAAGACCTTTACAGAAGTAAGTGTAAGGTTTTTTATAGAACACGTTTTACGATACCTGCCGTAAATGCGGCGGAATAAATGGAAAACTATGAAAACATTTTTTAAAGCATTTTGCATTATTATTAGACGATAGCAAAATGTGTAATTTGCATTTACTTAAAAGGATTATTTAATAATATAGCATTAATATGTTATTTGTGTTATTTTTAATGTATCGCAAAAAAATTGCATGATAAAAAACCCAGAGAAGCAGAGGTTTCAAACAAACGGAACGTTTTAAACGCATAAATTGCGACTAAATTGAAGAGATCGTGTCCCACATCAATAAGAGTTTAGCGTTTTGACATTTGCATTCGGTCGGATAAAATGTCCGCCATTACATTGTTCATCTTTGTTTTTAAACGTCACTCTCATCTCGTATGTCATGCGAATGCAGGTGCGATACTTTGTCATTATCCCAGAATCTTGTTGTTTTGAGTTTTTTAAGTTTCATTGTTTTCCGTTAAAGTTATTTGTTATTGTTGTTGTTATTGTTATTATCTTTCGTTGATAGTGCGGTTCACCGCCGATGGATATATCCGAAGCCGGCCCGAGTGGTACACAATAATTTAATATTTTATTATTAACTTCTGAAGAAACAGGTTTACGACACCTGCTTCTTTGTTTATCGAATTTCTAATGCTAAAAAAATCGAAGTATATAGTGTACCTATGTATGTGATGGCGACTGTACGTGCAGGTATGCTTTGTGGTACCCATGTCCAGTGAGCACCTGTGTTAATTGGAAGCTGATTGGAATAGCGCCTCTTATGTTTCTTATGTCGCTAATTTTAGGCAAATTCTGTTTACGGTGTGCTCCAGTTCCCGAGTATATGTATATAATTCCGTTCGTGAGCTAAATCAGTATCCTTTCTTGCAGATTCTATGCAGATTTTCGTATGAGATTGGAAAATATGCATAATCTGGTGCTTTGTGCACCGTAGCAGGTTAAACCTCGTATGTAGCGAAAAGCGCTCGTAGCGCTCTGACGCATATGTGGCGTCATGGGCACTGAATGGGTTAAGTATACGACCAACAAATCGGAAAAATTCTGCTACGCGCTGGCGTAGCACACGTAGCGTTGCTCGACTTCTAATGGGTGAAGTGCACATTGTTAAACCCTAAATATGGATTATCAATGTTATCATCGGCTAATATTATATTGTGTTTAACTAAACTGAGCACTAGTGATCTTGAGACTTTCTAGTGATATGTTCAGCTTTGTGAGATTTAGGTGAATCATCGATATAGTTCAAACATTCGAAAACTATGAAAAACGACGGCGTTTGTGCAATGTGCACGGCCGAGGCTCGGAAGCGGCTCGGTGTCGGTACGGCCCGGCCGTGGCTCGGCTGGGCTTGGGTATGGCTCGGCCGCGCGAAAACACCGTCGTTTTTCTTAGAAAACGGCCCGGGCCGGACACGGCCCTTTCTAGCATGAGTCATCCTAAAGTATATTTAAAAAAAAATGAGTGTAGATAGTTACCTTCGCTCTCAAATATTCGAATAGACGCCGCTGCATAAATTCTTAGAAAATCTTTTTTCAAATTTCAAAACAAATGAGTACCTTCACTCTCAACAATACGAAGGGTGTTTACTTTTCCCACCTACCATTTCTAACAGTAATTACACAAATAGAACAACAGGAGCATTCTCATTACACCTGGCTAAATGGTGGCTTCAATCTTTTATAGGAATTACCACACGTGACAATAGAGGCTTTGTGGCTGAGAGCTCGTTAGTGACGTCATCAACTAATGCACTACAAGGTGAGACGTCACCTGCTGGCGTCATTAGTGTAGAGCTAGTGCTGGAAGTGACCAATAATTTAGGTGCGATGAAGGCAACTGAAACATGACTGCCGAGGTTTTACTGAAGGATTTTTCAAGAATGTTTTAAGAATGAAGAAGGGTCGGTAATGTTGCATGCGACAACCCTGGAGTTTCAAGTGTGAATAGGCTATGGTGGCTGTTTACTATCAGGCGTCAATTTGCCACCGACGTGGTATAAAAAAAATAGGGGCATATTTCATTTATGTTGCACAGAATCCCGACCTCTTCTAGCCTACCAAATTGAAGCAAGATTAAAAAAAGCTGACGACGATAGAAAAATTGGCCCAAAAAGGTACGGTTCAATTGGATAGTTTCCTCATGTTAAAATGTATAACATGGTGTTACTATATGTATATAGATATAATATAAGGCTAAGGTAACGCTACGTGTGCTACGTCGTAGCTCGTAGCATAGTTTTTCCACTTCGTAGAAAAAACCCGTCCTGCATGAGCATTGCCTTCCATGGTTGCTAATTGCTATCTTACTAACAGACATTTTTTGGCGATGTTTGGCTGGGGCCCAATTCGAAAAGTCTTTCTTAAATGGGCCAGAGGGAACTCAATTTATTACATTTTGCGCGCCAATTGCCCACACTTGTTCTGATGCAATTATATAAAATTAGGATGCAATATTTAAATGTCAGATGCATCTTTGTATACTCTTAATATTTACGCTACGCTCGTAGCCAATCCTGTGGTTTTCCTCGTATGTAGTGGAAAGCGACTACGGCGTAGGCACCCGCTCGGCGGGTTCCTGGCAGTGAAAGTCTTAAGGTGCTGCCTAAAATGCCGTGCTCACTAAAATGATCGTAAAAATGTTTGTTTGGCTCTAATACTTGGCTATGCTCGTTATCATCATCATCATCATCAAGTTCGTTATTCAGTTCGGCTAACAAAAAAAATGCTCGATGATATGTTACTTGTGAATGCCCAAGTCGATCAGCACCTAAAGGTATACAGGTAAGTAACCATCGCATGATAAACAAGACGTCAGTGGTGGGCCGGTTAGGTCATAGATAAATAAATAATAAATAAAATATCATTTATTTCAAACACATTCTGTTACATAATTACCAGGGGTTCCCACACTAGGCTAACGCCTGTATCGTGGAGAACCAGTTAGAAAGTTTATATCAGAAATTAAGTTACCTTAGAATCTAGATACTTATTTTATCAGTTTATCACATTTGGTGGGGTACGAAAAATTATACTGAACATTAGATAGTTTTAACTTAGAAACTAAATAACTTAAGATATCTAAAAAATCTTCTGTCTCTGCATAACTTAGTAATAGAATTATGTAATAATACTTACGTACAGGAGGTCCTCTGTCTGACTAAAGTGATTTTTGAGACCTAGAAAATTCGGGTGTATCGACCTTGGGGATGTGCTAGAGCCAAGTATAGTTGAAGCAGGAAGCTGAAAAGACCTGGATCTCAGATACCTGGTAGGTAAGGTATTTGTCAGTGGGCGGGGCACATTGCACGTAGAACCGATGGCAGTTGGGCGGAAAGGTTCTCGAGTGGCGACAACGTACCGGAAGGCGCGGCGTGGGTAGGCCCCCCACAAGGTGGACTGATGACCTGGTAAAGGTCGCGGGAGTCCGCTGGATGCGGGTGGCACAGGACCGGGCACTTTGGCAATCTTTGGGGGAGGCCTATGTCCAGCAGTGGACGTCTTTCGGCTGATATGATTATGATGATTAAAACTTTAGATTAGGTGTCAAAGCTGACCCCGGGCTCCTTTAGGGGCACAGCCGGGAATAACGCTAGGACGATGATTGAACTTACTCACAAATTTCACGAGAAAAGTTTGAGAGATGCGACCTGTACCTAGAGGAGAACAGCTGGACAGACACCGAACATACGAAAGAATTCTTGCCCAAGCTGGAATGGAGAACTTCGTTCGCTTCGCTCGCACTTCCTAATATTTGGACGGTAGTCATTGATATGGGCGCTAGTTTTACGAAAGCGACTGCCATCTGACCTTCCAATCCAGCGGAGAAAACTAGACCTTATTGGGATTATGTATACCTAGGACAGACTGTCCAGTTAGGTAGGTCCAACTTCAAGAAAGAGATCAATCGTCGGATCCGACTCGGCTGGGCAGCGTTCGGGAAGCTACGGCACATCTTTTCGTCCAATATTGCGCAGTGTCTCAAGACGAGAGTCTTTGACCAGTGTGTGTTGCCAGTGATGACATATGGCACTGAAACGTGGTGGCTTACAATGGGCCTCATAAGAAGGCTCAAAGTCACCCAAAGGGCAATGGAGAGGGCCATGTTGGGAGTTTCTCTGCGTGATCGCATCAGAAATGAGGCTATCCGCAGCAGAACCAAGGTAACCGATATAGCCCTCCGAATCGCTAAACTTAAGTGGCAGTGGGCGGGGCACATTGCACGTAGAACTGATGGCCATTGGGGCGGAAAGGTTCTCGAGTGGTGACCACGTACCGGAAGGCGCGGCGTTGGTAGGCCTCCCACAAGGTGGACTGATGACCTGGTAAAGGTCGCGGAAGTCCGCTGGATGCGGGTGGCGCAGGACCGGTCACTTTCGAACTCTTTGGGGGAGGCCTATGTCCAGCAGTGGACGTCTTTCGGCTAATATGATGATGATGATTGGGATTAGACCGGTTTCCTCACGATGTTTTCCTTCACCGAAAAGCTAACGGTAAATAATTTTATTAAAACTAGTGCCTATTATGCCAAATCTTGGCATTAGGTGTCAAAGCGGACCCCGGGGCCCTTAGGGGCACAACCGGGAATAACGCTAGGAGGATGATGAATCATTGATATGGGCGATCAATGTGTCGCATATTTTTAATATCTCATAGTTTTATTTTCCCAAATGATGAAACCGTACGCTATTCAGGGTTTACATTATACATATAAAGCCATACGTTAGGTTAGGATAGGTTTGTTTGTAGATAATAAAATAATCGTGAAGGATTTGGGGTTCAGAAAATATGAGGTATGGTATGGGAAATAATACAAAGGCAACAGTTAATAAACCAATTGGACATTTCCACGTGCACTATATCGGTGCTGACAAGGTGCAAGACTGATTACTTGCGAAGTCGCGGCACGCACCTCGTGCCTACTAATAAACAGTGTCACCGCAGCATGGAACTCTGTAATAATACATTTCTATCTTGTTGGTAGTTCCACGAGTATGTAAAATTCTTACCGCACGTGTCGCACGCAATGTTTTTACATCACATTTGCTAGGAAGCAAATGGTACATATTAAACAAAAAATATGCTAATCAATCTAATCATTATAAAAAACACAATATGTCAACGGTCCATTTTGTTGAATTTGACGTATGACGCGTAAGGCTAAGACCCTCCGGCCACCATCACTGACAAAAATATTGTAGAAATAATGTAAAAATAATATGAAATTAAAGTCAAACTAATTGTAATTAAAATGAATGAATATGTATTTAATGCAAAAATGTTAATAATGTTGTTTTTGTATGCATGTTAGTATTAAGTTTTGTGTGTCCTTACAGGGCGTCATGGTCTGACCTGAATACTGAATGTAACACCTTAATTGCAATGTACATGGCTTTACAAATGAATAAAGAATAAAGAATAAAATATTTTACAGAGACACTAAATTACCACAACTTAGTTTTTAAATCTTGAAATAATTCAGTTATAGGTACATGTTTGACTATAAGATTTATTTATAAAAAGGTTTTCAAACATCGCATTTGAGATAAAACCTCCTTGCTTTATAACTGACGCTTGTGTCGTTCATAAAATTAAAGAAAAAAAATCATTAGGTACGCCCGTGGGAGCAACATAGGCTATTGTAGCTCTGTATGACTTGTGCGTTATGAATCCCTTAAGCAAGTGTAATGAAAAAGATAATATAGGTATTACTTACCCAAAAAGAATATTTTAGACCGGAGGTATTTGACGCCCAAGTCTAAGAAGAACAGCGGTAGGTAAATATGTGATCGAGATTATGATGATATTTTGATTGAAAGTTAGCGGAATTCAAGTGAACGGACACAAGCAAGAAATTCAAGTAAAAAAAAAGAAGCGGGTTGTGTCGGAGATACAACCGTTAATTAAGTTTAAGTGGATACTTCTTTGTTGGCTATGGAACCCTAATATATCTGAATTAATTCACTAAAATCTGTATAAGTATACAGATAAATCGGTATACATGGCAACATAGACTGACGTAGCTCATTTGACTCGCGATACATTGAAAATGGCGGTCATTTCCGCATTATCTTCATGTCCGCCACATAAATTAAATAACACTTTGTGATTAACAACGAATGGCAAATAAAGGAGGATTTAAACATGTAACAAACAATTATTTGAAATCAGATTAGGCTTCTCTACAAAAAGTTATTCCGGAAGTCACGTGATACATTTTGAACTGTACCCCTATACAAGAACGCGAGCAAAGAAGTATCCACTTCAAAATACATGACAAAATCTTTTACAATACGCACAGAGAGAAGAGAAATTATAATGGGTAAAACGAATGAATGTGCAGCCTATTGTTGCTCCAACAAAATATCCCAATTACGTTGCGGCGGCGGGAGGAATATAATCAAAAGTGATCTCGGTCTTCGCCGCCTACTCCGTACCACAGATATCAAATAGGTGCCCGAGTTACAATAAATAAAGTACGGGTATGAGACTGAGAGAATTGATTGCTACGACAGTATCGTAAATATTTCTCAATTTAGCTATTATTATACATATGTAGATGATGTATCAAAGGAATATTGTATTGTACTCTAATAAATAACCCACGTTTGAATTAAATATTTTAATAGGAAACATGAACAGTACGTAACATGATTATTAACTTTTCAAGGATCATATTGTAGCCATGTTCACAATTGTAATTCAACTAACATTCAGTTACCGACCTTACCTAAGTAAAAACAAATGAAACTTTTCTTTCAGACGTTCACAATATCTCTTGGTGAGATACAAACAACTTTACACAAGGAAACCTCAGAAACGTATACTTTCATAACCAGCGTCAGTTATTGCACACAGTGCGTAGGATCAAAGGTCGCCGTCGTCGGATACGACAGTGAAAATTATTTATTCAAATCAATTCAAATTATTTATTTCAGACTATGTTCATATTTAACAATAAAAACTTATAAAACGATTAACTATTTACCATTAGTAACAATAAAAACTTATAAAACTATGTTAAGGCAAAGAGTTAAAATTAAATGTCATAGGTAGGTACCTATATCGAGAAAAGATAGGTAGTGCCTGCCCTTGCGCTTCGCTTGGCTCGTCTTGGGGGGGGCATTACCGTGCCCCCAGATTAATGTGTTATATTTATGGTGAGATGCAAAACTCAAGCCCTTTCGTAAGACTCGACTCCCAAAGTGACATAGAATCGGCGCGACAAGGACCGAGGACAGAGGGGGGGCGGAATGAAAAATTTTAATTTCGAATGCAGTTTGTTAAAGAGCGCACAATAATAGGTACGCCGGGATATTCTGAAAGTAGATAACGCACAAAAGGGGTTCTCGTTTTGTTTACGGACTTATTATTAGGTATCTGCTGCAGGCCTACCTACGAATGGCAAATTATTTCTTCTACTCCTGTACCGTTATCTGTCATTTATATAGGCTGTAGCTGAAATACAATGACACCACTAATAAGTCGTCGAAACACTCTATGCTCTATGGTCCAAAAACGAACTGTTTAGCGTACTCTTTTAACAACAAATTAAAAACAAAACAAACCATAAGCAAGAGCTGTCACATTTCCGATTTCCATCCAAAATACAGTTCAAAATGAAAAGATGATAAACTATTAGTCCTAAACTATTAAGATTTTATTCGTGTTTGTGAAGACAAAAGTGTACGTTTCTTTTAACATGGTCGAAGAAATTAATAACTGCACTCCTGAAGAAATTGTGTTAGTAGCAAATGTACGAACAGAAAACTTGCTGCCTGAAAAGTTTAACTATTCTGTAGTCTGTTATTTATTTAAAATTTGTCGTAGAAAAAGTATTGTATGCAACGGTGTATAACTAGTCTAAAAACGCTCGTGCTGGCGTATTTAATTGCGATGCTCGCCAAGGCTCGCATCGCAACCCACGCCACTCGCGTTTTAAGACCTTTCTTATACAACAGTTGCATAAAATACTATAATGTAAGTCTGTTAATATTACTGGTTTATCAAATTAAACCATGTAACATGTAACCATGGTTTTGCAATAAATATATATAAATATGAATATGAATTAGTGTTGAGTTGAAGGATATTTTTAGAAAGGTAGGGCACAGCGGAAGGTCGTCACGCTAGTTTTTAGAGCAGCCGAAATAAAGAAGTACAGTCTAGTTCAATGAATGTATGTACTGGGAAACCTTATGTCCTTAAGAATAAAGTGGCACCTTCATATCGATACCTGCAGACTCAAAGGGCGTAACCACCAAAACGCCACTTTTCAGGACAGCAAAAAAACCAAAAAGAAAAATCTTTTTCCTGGCGGGCGGGCGGACGGACGGATGGACGGACAGACGGACGGACGGACGGACAGACAGACAGACAGACGGACGGACGGGCGGACGGACGGACGGACGGACGGACGGACAGACGGACAGACAGACAGACAGACGGACGGACGGACGGACGGACGGACGGACGGACGGACGGACGGACAGCGAAATCTTAGTAATAGGGCCCCGTTTTACTCGTTGAGTACGGAACCCTAAAAAGCAGACTTTTCAGCTGCGACAACAGTTTCCTCACTAACGTTTTGGGTTTAGGATGGCGAATGAGACATTTTCCTTGATCCGTCTCATATTGCAAAACATATTGGTCCTGATGGAATCATAAATCGGTTGCTTAAGATGGCAAATAACCACATTATTACACCGCTAACCTACATTTACAACCTTAGTTTGTCGGAGGGAACCTTTCCCGAGGACTGGAAGCAAGCAACTGTTATCCCAATACACAAGTCAGGAGACAAACTGGAACCCGGGAACTACAGGTCCATTTCTTTGCTTGGAGCATTCTCCAAAATTTTAGAAAAACTTGTCTGCAAGCGTCTTGTTAACTTCCTCGACAAAAATAACATCATTTCAGAGCGTCAATATGGTTTCCGTGCAAAAAAGTCGACTGAAGATACAGTCGTGCTTATGACTTGGCTAATTTCAGAATATTTGGATAACGGCTTGTCCTGCTTAGACCTGGCAAAAGCGTTTGACACCGTGTCCATCCCAATACTTCTTAACAAACTAGACCTTGTTGGTGTAAGAGGAAGTGCTTTGAGCTTGTTTTCCAGCTATCTTTTAGGACGATCTCAACGAGTTAGAGTTGACCAAAACATGAGCAACTGCATGAATATTGATTTCGGTGTTCCTCAGGGAAGCGTTCTAGGTCCAATATTATTTATAATTTTCATCAATGACATGGCATCCAATAAACTCGTCAACGCTGATGTCATTTGCTATGCTGATGATACCGCAATCCTCTTTCATGGAAGCAATTGGATTGAGGCGACTAAAAATGCGGAGGAAGGCATGAGTGTTATTGCTGATTGGCTGAACACTAACTTGCTGACACTCAATGTCTCCAAAACAAAATGTTATATTACTTTTATTTATTCAAAGCATACTTAATCAAAGCAATCCACAAAGTTAAATATCCACAGCGCAGGTGTTCGAGTTAGTAAGTCTAATTGATGTTTTGGGACAGCTGTTATACATACAATTAAATAAAGTTTAATTTTTGCATGTTGCTTCATACTATGTGACAGTAGTTCATCAATCCATCAACAGATGGCGTTACTGGCCCTAAAATGATCTAGAACGATGTTTACTTCAATAAATTGTCTTGCATTAGTTAGCACAAAGGACAGTTGTTTTATTATCTCCCATACCTGCAGAGCGCCCGGTACAAAAGTGGTCCTTACCGAACGGATATAAGAACTATATTAGTAAAACAAAATAATTAACCTCAAATGTTGTTTACAACTTACGAAATAAAACTGATTTAAGTAAAAGTTAAAAGGAAAAGAGTGTGTAATAAGTGATAAATCGACATTATAAGTGTACATACACATTGGCGTGTGCATATGAACATTCCATTATGGATAACTACATAAAAGAACAAGAAAATTTATACGTGTTGTTGGTGAAAACTATTACTAATTACAAGAAATCTCCCAAACAAAGGTTAACGAGAGGCTATGTGCAATTACGAATGGAAACACTTACGGATTATTGGACGAAAATCCACAGTAATCACTTGGAGATGTTGAAATTAGTACCTAAACCAGATCGAGGAAAATATGAGTACTTCACAAAAGATTACTTTTCGGAAATGGAAGAAGAATACATGGATTTACGGTCGGATATGATGGATTTGTTATCTACTATGAATGTACAAAGCGGAGAAAGTGCGCCCAGCTCATATAACCCTCCATCTGCCACCAGCGTAGGTGATGAAGTCCGTTTGCCGCAAATTAACATCCCTCAGTATTCAGGCAGTTACCACGAGTGGAATTCCTTCCATGACCTATATACGTCGTTAATCCACAACAAAACAACACTCAACAAAGTACAAAAGATGCATTATTTGAAAAGTTGTTTATCTGGTGAAGCGGAATTATTGTTAAAGCATGTACCTATCACTGAGAGTAATTACGACATTGCGTGGAATAAGTTAACGCAAAGATATAACAACAAAAGAATAATAGTAAACACGATTTTGACTCGATTAGTAAATCAAAGAAAATTAACTACGACCACGGCCAAAGGGTTAAGAGATTTACTGGACACGACGAGTGAATGTTTGGACAAGTTGAAAATTCTAGATATTCTAGTCGATACTTGGGATATACTAGTGGTTCATATTATCGTCAATAAACTGGATATAGAATCACACAAAGAATGGGAAAACGAGCTAGGGTCCCTAGATATTAGCGAATTACCAACTTTGAACATGTTAAAAAAGTTTCTGGAAAAAAGATTTCGTGTTATGGAAATGATACAAACCCCGTCGTCGTGCGCACCTGTTAATAAAAGAAGTTTTCATGTGAATACAGTAGAACAGAAATGTATTTTTTGTAACGAAGAGCATATGTTGTACACTTGTAATGAGTTTTCGAAACTTGATGTAGATAAGAGAGTGGAATACGTGCAAGGCTGGCGGCTATGCTTTAATTGTCTAGTACCGGGACATTCAGTCAAGTTCTGCAAACATCGATCATCTTGCCGCCGATGTGGGAGAAAACACCACTCTCTGCTGCACAGCACGTGGAGCCCGCAGCCGGAGACCTCTCCACAGTATCTGGGGACATCGTCACCAATTTTAGAGCAAAAAGAAGATATCCAGGAAGAAAAAGAAGATAAAAATAAAAAGAATATTATATCTCACCTCACTATGGGGACCCACGCGGTGATGATGCCAACTGCATTAGTGCAAGTAAACACAGTATATGGAGAAAAACACTTGATGAGAGCGTTATTGGACCCCTGCTCTCAGGAATCCTTCATAACGGAGTCCGCAGCGCAGAAACTTCGTGCCCGACGTAAGACAATAAGTGGGCACGTCACGGGAGTAGGTCAAATGAAGACCCCACTTAAGTATGCTGCGGAAATTCAGTTCTCATCAAGAATCGAGCCTCAAATGAGCATGAAAGTAAATGCGTACGTTGTACGTCATATCACCGACATTATGCCGGCAAAAGAAGTGAAAGTTGAAAATTGGCAACATATCGAGAAGTTGTGTCTCGCAGATCCAACATGTCACACACCAGGGCACATCGACTTGTTGTTAGGAGTCGAAGTTTGGAGTGAAGTTATTAAACCTGGTGTGATCAAGGGCCCCTCAGGATCACCTATAGCGCAAGATAGTCACCTGGGGTGGGTAGTTTCTGGAAATGCGAGGACAGAGGACACTGCCACTAAAAATATCGTCAGCATGCATCTAAATGTTGATTTAAACAACATGCTAAAGAAGTTCTGGGAGTTAGAAACCATAGAAGATGCGAAGACACACAAAAGAAAAGAAGATGGTCGCTACGTGGTCCAACAACCATTTAAAGACGAAACACCAGTCTTACCACGCGACTCACGACATATATCAGTTAAGAGGTGGACAGCTTTAGAAAGAAGATTAGACAATACACCACAGTTGAAGAATGACTACGACAACGTCTTACAAGAACATTTAGATCTACAACATATGGAGATCGGCGGTATATTAAAGAAAGGAGGATTTGAGCTTCAAAAGTGGAGTTCTAATAGTGAGAACTTCATGAAAGATATTGAACTTGTCAAAAAATCACAAAATACCCAACGGGAAGTAGACGGCAGAGACAGTATTAAGACATTGGGTATTTTATGGAACACGAACGAAGACAAATTAAAAATAACTAATAATGTGAAAAAATATAAAATCATTGCTGACTACGAGTACCACTAGAGATGATGGAGAATACTTAATACTTACTTTGATACGTATCTACTCTTCGCTCGGGAAACTGGTGAGAGTAATCGCATACGGTCGTAGATAGAGACTGCACCTGCAAAGAAAAAAAACAAATGAATGTCACTTACCAACTTACCTGACGACTGAAGAGAGACGAGACGCACTTACCATTTGCTTGAGACGATCCCAGGAAGTTGAATTTCCAGAAGAGATACATGATTTAAAGAGTAAGAAACCGCTGAAAGAATAAGTCGTTTGTTGTCACTCACCCCCTTTTTAGATGCAAAGGGCGCGTCAAGAGTAGGCGACCGACTACGCCATGCTGATATAGGAGCCCAACAGAAGTACCCCATCATTATAACGAAGGACAATGCTCTGTACCTCTTCTTTTAGCAGAAGCACACAGCAGCACTCTCCATGGTAGTCCACAGCTGATGGCTATTTATCTACGGTCAAGATACTGGTTACTAAACGTGACTAATAAAAGTAAAAAAATACGTACGCAACTGCATCGTAGGCATCCGTCAGAAAGGAGAGACAAGCAGCCAGCTCATGGAAGATTTACATGTTGTAAGAATCACCAAAGAGTTGGATATCGGAGATCTAGTATTAGTCAAAGATCAAAGACTCCCGGCTGACCGACAGGCCGATGGGTCGTATTATCGGAAGGTATCCGGGCCCTGACGGTTTAACTGGGACTTATGATATAATTACAATATCTGGTGTTATGCAAAGGCTTATATAACCAAACTCTGTATCTTACCTGTTTCAAAGGACAACGTCCTTTCAGGGGGAGTATGTTCGAGTTAGTAAGTCTAATTGATGTTTTGGGACAGCTGTTATACATACAATTAAATAAAGTTTAATTTTTGCATGTTGCTTCATACTATGTGACAGTAGTTCATCAATCCATCAACAGATGGCGTTACTGGCCCTAAAATGATCTAGAACGATGTTTACTTCAATAAATTGTCTTGCATTAGTTAGCACAAAGGACAGTTGTTTTATTATCTCCCATACCTGCAGAGCGCCCGGTACAGCAGGTTTCGTCAAAAATGAGCACAGAGTGAGTATCCGCAACAAACTTCGTCTAATATTAAATACTTACAACCAATAATCAGCAACATGCTTGGTCAAGACTCGGTTACAAAAATTAAACAAAAATATATATACATGGTAAAGAAAAACAATATTACGGTATTGAATTCCAGGCCCGATAAGTACCTGGCGTAAACGTCCCTAATATACCGGCAGCATTTCCCCTCTGTATTGCCAGTGAAATCCGTTGTACCAAGTACAAAACAAAATGTATGTGCTTCCACAAGACATTGGCATCAGCCCCCCAGAACTTAGCCAATCTGGTAATACACGCATGTTGCCGCAACGGAAAACCAATTACAACCTGTATATGCGAATCAATTAACAGGGCTCCAAATATCAAATACCTCGGTGTAATTGTTGACGAAAAACTGGACTTCAGAGATCATCTAGAGGCTACAGCAAAAAGAATAAGAAAGCTCATCTACATCACGGTGTTTGCAGTGCCTTATAAAGCCTATTTTGACGTTTAAACGTCAAAATAGCGGCGTGTTTGAGGAGACCTATCGTAGTTCTGTTTCGACGTCTGCAGGTGGCAGTCCAAAGCGGAAGCGGAAACAGGCCTGCCTAAGTATGGCATTAAAGCAAATTCCATTTTACGTAGTTTGATTGTAACTGAGACTACATTTCCACATTAGTATATTCGTTATACAATTGCTTCGGCTAAAAACACTTACTATTTACATATACTTAATTATTAAAAAAGAACATTGAATTTACGGTTCGAGCATTTTACGTGAAATGGAACGTAAAACATCCAAACTTTATTCTATATAGTCTATGCCCAAACTTCCGTCATTCACGTCATTGTCAGACTGTCACCATTACGTTGAAAATAGATTCATAATTGTCTTTAATTATTATTTATCGTTTATTATCGTGTGCTACGAGTGCGCTGATCGCTTGGACCTGCTGTTTTCTCATGTGTACCTTGATTTGGTTATTGACGATTGTAAGTCAGTAATATTATACCAAACTCGTAATAAGATACCAAACTGATGTAACCTACTGCTTGAATAACTGTTTCATGTTCGTAATTGACTGTGATTCCTCGAATAAAATATATTAGAACTCAGAAATTGCCTTTATTATTTTAAATTTATTCGTTAAGCAGGAATTGGCATATTATTATATATCAATATGTATGCATGTACAGGTAAAGTGTATATGTGTGTGTGAGTATTTCCGTTCACGCACACATGCGTACACTCGACGCACACATATGAACTTACTAGAGCTAACTCTTGGGCTGTTGAAGTCGGTTAAAACTAGATGACGCGCGGCATGCAAAACCTTGACTGACGTCTCTATCTCTATATATTCATAGTACTCTTTGATCTACATCTTTAAAAACCTGCGCAACTCGGCTAGTAGGGTCGTTTCGCCGGTAACGCGACCACCTTCGGTTGGCGACCACTTGACGGACTAGGCTGCTTCAATTAAAGATATTAACATTTCTACAAACCCAACAGAAAACGAATTAGTTATTAACTATTCTTGAATAGTGTCAGAATAAGAATAAATACACTTTAAAACCCAAAGCTTAATCCAAAGCAAGAAAAAATAACCTCAATTCACACATTTCACACATTGCTTCCGAAAAGTGTTGACGTGCAGTGAATCTGTAAAAAAAATAACGCGACAGTTGGCGCGAAAACTTTAGTTACGTCACTTAATTTTATTATTATGCTGAAATTATTTACTTGATTGCATAAATGATTTAGCTATTGTAATAATTTCGTTGAAATTCGGCATATTATAAAAATAGATTTAAATAAAATGGGGTGGTCGCGTACCCAAAAAAAATATTACCAAAGAAGTCGGATAGCGACCACATCGTTTTTCTTTTTCTTTCCTTATGGATTCTTGCGGCACCCGCGATATTTAGCTTGGCAAGCCAATTGTATCGGTAGGTATTTAAGCCGCGCCAATCCATGCTATGTCTATAGTAGGTATATGTAATATAATAATAATATATAATTATAAAATGAATAATTCATATGATATGATATGGTTATATTACAAATGCGAAAGTGTGTCTGTCTGTCTGTTACCTCTTCACGCTTAAACCGATGGACCGATTTTGATGAAATTTGGTATGGAGATAGTTTGAGTCCCGGGAAAAGACGTAGGATAGTTTTTATCCCCGAAATAATCCCCTAAGAGGCTGAAATAGGGGTTGAAATTTTGTATGGAGCTACGATATAAACGAGACACACGGACGGAGTCGTGGGCAGAAGCTAGTGTAGGTAAGTAGAATTTAATCTAAAAGTTACATAAAAGCTTGTAAAATGGTGGCATTTAGATACCTACTATGAACGACATGTGTGACTGTAATAGCAATATATATAATAGCACTATGGTGTGAGCGAGATGGCGCGCCGTTTTCGATTCTATTTTGCATTGACAAGCAATGTAAAGTAGATTTAGAAGAGTAACAATTTGTAGTAGTATAAGGGCAGTCAGGTCAGGTAGGTCCAACTTTGAGAAAGAGGTCAATCGTCGAATCCGACTCGGCTGGGCAGCGTTCGGGAAGCTACGCTATGGCACATCTTTTCGTCTAATATTCCGCAGTGTCTGAAGACGAGAGTCTTTGACCAGTGCGTGTTGCCAGTGATCACGTGTGGCACCGAAACGTGGTCGCTTCAGAAATCATAAGAAGCATCATAAGAAGGCTCAAAGTCACCCAAAGGGCAATGGAGAGAGGGCTATGCTCGGAGTTTCTCTGCGTGATCGCATCAGAAATGAGGCTATCCGCAGCATAACCAAGGTAATCGATATAGCCCTAAGCCGCTAAAGTTAATTGGCAGTGGGCGGGGCACATTGCACGTAGAACCGATGGCCGTTGAGGCGGAAAGGTTCTCGAGTGGCGACCACGTACCGGAAGGCGCGGCGTGGGTAGGCCCCCCACAAGTTGACTGATGGCCTGGTAACGATCGCAGGAATCCGATGGATGCGGGTGGCGCAGAACCGGTCATTATGGCACTCTTTGGGGGAGGCCTATGTCCAGCAATGGACGTCTTTCGACTGATATGATGATGATGATGATGCATCGTTTTATTAACTACTTAAACACAATTTGCAAGAGTGGTCGCCAACTAGCTAACAGGTGGTCGCAAACCGACTAAAGCGGTCGCTATCCAGCGAATTCGCTATTTTGAAACCTTTTCCATATTTTTTCCTAATCTATGGATGAAAGTGTTATATTTTATTGTAGGTTTCAAAACTTGACTATACTCAGAACCTATACGAATACCATCTATTATGTGTTTACATTGAATAGGTATACATTTACTAATCTAAAGTGAGCAACTCGGCTAAGTGGTCGCTAACCGGCGAAATGACCCTAAGCAATTGTTGAGAATGGTTTATACTTGTATCGGCCAATCGGTTCTAACGTACTGTATAACCGCCTGGGGGGGCGTGCAAATCTCACATGATTGTGCTGGAAAGAGCGCAGCGTGCCCTGCTTAAGGTCATACTCCGAAAACCAATTAGATATTCGTCCATGCTTGTGTACGCAGGTTGTGACATGCAGGTTCTCAGCATCCGTGGTTTATTTGTTCTCCGTGTGGTTGCAAAAATGCACGAAGTGGTCGCCAAGTCACCTAATTATAACACCTTTTTGCAAAAACGCAACTTCAGAATTCCGGTGCCTCCAACAAAATCTACCTTTGCCCAAAGATTTCCCAACTTCATCCAGCCGTTTATTTACAATAAAGTTAGCGCCAAATTTCCCCTTAAACTATTATCCGTAAGAGAAGTGAAACACAAATTAACGAGATGGCTTTATTCCCTCTCGTATGAAGACATAGAGGATCTAATGAGAGTAATTAAATAAACTCCACACACACACACACACGTAACTTTCGTTTTTAACTTTAGATTTTAAATTTAACCCTTTTGCTGTTAAGCATGTTTAATTATGTTTTATGTAGTATTTTATGTGGCTGCTGATTTTTGTTAACATTTCGCACCTTTTATGTAAATTCACATTCGAATTGGCTACCTACAGGACAGGCTGTGCCTAGTGTAGGGGTCAGTGTATTTCTCTTCTGAAAACTGATTATACACAATATTCATTAAGCCCTAAGCCCCATGTATGTTAAGTGTAAAATATGTATGATGTGGAACTAATGTATATTTGTGTAATAAATATTATGAATTATAAAAAAAATATATATATCTGACCCTAGCAATGACAAATATAGCTGCTGCAGCTGTCAATATCGTTGCCAGTGTCAGTCTACCACGGATTTCTAAGATATTTTTTTGTAATATGAGACGTATCAAGCACAGTGTCTTATTCGCCGTCCTAAACCCAAAACGTAAGTGAGGAAACTGTTTATAATTTTCAAAAACAAATGACGCAGTTGAAAAGTCTGCAACTTTTTTCTGGTGCTAAGGAAGGTTATTCCAATCACCAAAAAAATGATCACTTCTAAACATTTTCATTCATTCCCAATTGTGTGTCGGGCCAGTCGGGCCTCGCGCCTGTAGGGTTGCTTAATTGCCAGTTTGTCTTTTCTACATCGACACGCGCGCGCCCACTAAACGGTGCGGTTGCGTCGCCCGTATTTGTACGAAAGTTGGCCTTTCCTAGTACAATTTTTAAGTTGGCCGACTATTACTCGTTAACTAGTCATGCCTTCTTAGCCGTGATAGTTTTCCTTTTAAATTCATTATATGTACTACCTACTGCCTCGATTTTTTCAAATACCCGGTAATCATTTAGCAGGAACCATGAGAGGGCTTGAATCGAAAAAAAATTAAGGCTTTAAAGCACAATATCACGTAAACAAATCCCTGAATTGAAAAATTAAAGACGGACAGAAATGGCGAAACTATAAGGGTTCTTTGTTGACTAAAAAGGAGAGGAGGAAAATTTTGAACTGAATACTTCTTTGCTCGCGTTCTTGTATAGGGGTACAGTTCAAAATAAATCACGTGACTTCCGGAATAACTTTTTATAGAGAAGCCTAATCTGATTTCAAATAATTGTCTGTTACATGTTTTAATCCTTCTTTATTTGCCATTAGTTGTTAATAATAAAATGTTATTTAGTTTATGTGGCGGACAATAAAATAATGCTGAAATGACCGCCATTTTCAATGTATCGCGAGTCAAATGAGCTACGTCAGTCAATGTTGCCATATAATTATACCGATTCATCTGTACTTATACAGATTTTAGTGAATTAATTCAGGTATATATTTTACGGGTACCGCCAACAAAGAAGTATCCACTTAAACTTAATTAACGGTTGTATCTCCGACACAACCCGCTTCTTTTTGAGTAGTGCAGATAATACTTAACTAAATAAAGTCCAGTGAAAGAGTGCACCGGCCATGGAACGCGCAACGTGAAAAAGCCGAGTTGGCGGACACCTCCACCTCGTTTGATCCAACTAATTAGATATAAGCCCGCGTAACAGGAACTTTCAGACCCGCCCAACACAACTAAGGGCGGGTTGCACCAGCTTACGATTAATGGCCGATCAACGTTAAATATGGCGTCGGCAGCCTGTTATTCGGTAGAAACTTGTGAAACTTTCCATACATTCAGATTTTAATGAACACCGCTTACGATTACATACGGTTTGGTGCAACCCCCCCCTAAAGTAAGTAACACACCTTAGACAACAATCCGACAGATTTTAGCCATACATTACTGAGATTGTAAGTTGTAAGGAAGGAGTAAAAAAGTATAACCATGGTCCAGTTAGGCAAAAATGGGTTTGTCAATTACAGGTGCTTTTACATTTGACATGGTAAGTACATTAGTATTTTACAAGATTTATATATTATTTACTCTTATAATTAATGGACGTAAAAAAATACAAACCTTACTAACTAATTAGCCATCGAATCAAATTATAATACAGTGAAACCTGGATAAGTGGGACCTGGGTAACTGAGAAAACTCTATAACTGGGACGCATGCTGCGGTCCCGACACTTTACCGCTGAATTACCTCTGTTAGTGGCAAAACAGAGACCACTGTAACTGAGGCGAGTCCTGTCGATTTATTCGTCAAAATTACCTCTATAACTGAGATAGTGAGTGTTTTTGACCTCTTTTACTGAGACTATGTTTTGAAGACTTTTTGCTGACTAGTCTTTCTTGAATTTTATATTTATTAACCTCTGTTACTGAGCTACTGTCAACTTCGAACCTCTTTAACTAAGACCTATAGGTAGGCAGGACGCAAATAAATTTCCGTTTCGTTGTCAGTCTACCCACAAGTTACGGACTTTGTCTTATTGTGCATTAGGGGATGAGTCTCTAGTTAGTTTAGTTTAGCTATCATCCGGGTGTTTACATATTCGAAATATGCGGAAACGAAGGCTTTAAGTGAGTAAATAATAATAATAAATAATAAATAAATATTACGGGACAATCTTACACAAATCAACCTAGGCCCACGGTAAGCTCAATAAGGCTTGTGTTGTGGATACTAGGCGACGATATATATACATATATAACATCCATAACTCAGGAACAAATATTCGTGATAAACACACAAATAAATGTCCTGACCGGAATATACCCGGGAGTTAATATCCGTTTTTGAAAGTGGAAAGACACACAAAGAAGTCTGTGTGGAATTTAATGTGCCAAAATCTACTGTATACCGAATAATTAAGAGTAAAAACAAAATTCAGTCTCAATTTTCGGAAGGACATTTATTTAATAATCTCACCTCTATAACTGAACTAACCTGTATTCTGACCTCTGAGAGCTGACTCTTTAAATGAGAAATATATTTTTTCAACCTGGATATCTGAGAAAACTGTTTAAGTGAGACTGACTCGCAGGACCCTTGAGATCTCAGTTATCCAGGTTTCACTGTATTCTGTATGTAAGAAACAAGGTTAGTATTTATTTAGTATTGATTAGGTAAGAATAGCAAAATTACGGGCATAAATATTTATGTTTGAAAAGTGAAGTGAACATTGTCCAAATAAAATTTAAAACACGGTTATTCATTATTGCAAATAAATAGTAAAAAACATATAATCAACATATACATATGGTGGTTCGGGTTGTTTCTGTCTCTACGCGCACGCAAATTCACTACCGGAGATAGGTAGGTAGCTTCCGGCGGTTCGGCCCGGAAAAACGGGCAATCCTCTAATTAAGCCTGTGGCGTCAAAGACAGCGAGTGACTACGTCCGGGCTGCGTTCGGGACAGGGTGATCTATTTAATTATTTCTTTGGTCTATCCACAGTCAATAATACTATATTTATTTGATTTTGAGGGCCTAATCATCGCTGTGTGGATATGGATGAATATCTACCACAGCTGGTGTGTTTACATAATACTTGACATCTCGCAGAACTAAGGTAGCTGGTATTGCCCTCCGAATCACTAAACTTAAGTGGCATTGGGCGGGGCATATTGCACGTAGAACCGATGGCCGTTGGGGCGAAAAGGTTCTCAAGGGGCGAACACTTACCGGAAGACGCATCGTAGGTAGCCCACAAAGAGGACTGATGACCAGGTCAAGGTTACGGGAGTCCGCTGGATGCGGGTGACGCAAGACCGATCACTTTGGCACGCTGTGGGGGAGGCCTGCGGGCCTAGCATAGACGCTATCACTTGTCACGTGATTGTGGATATGATTCCGTATCGTTCGTGATACGTTAACCAAGCATGCAAACATGGTTTACAAATGCCCCGTCGACTATTTGACAGCTTGTCACTTATTGCACGACAAGTGTCAAAAGTTGTCGTGCTTCAAAAACTCTAGCCTCTATGCCTTTTATAAATTTGTTGGTAATATTGGATGAATGTTTGCACACAAATAGGATGTTTTATTTATTATGACACCAAATTAAGACGATTTTGAATGCCTTGAGTTTAACACACTTAAGCTACTTTTTAAAATATACGGTTAGTGACATTCTGCATTCCTTTATTTGCGGGCGCATATTAATATTATAAATGCGAGAGTGTCTGTCTGTCTGTAACCTCTTCGCACTTAACCGATTTAGATGAAATTTGGCATAGAGATAGTTTGAGCCCCGGGGGGGACATATGATAGTTCTTATCCTGGAAATAGCTACGACATAAACGATTTCTACGCGGACGGAGTCGCGGGCAGAAGCCAGTAAACAAACAAATAAATATTAGGGGACTTAAATACAGACACGCAGGCAATAAAAGCAGGAAAAAAAAAAACAATCAAATTACCGATTCAAAATGGAGTTATCCAACGTTGACAGGGATACATGACAAATGATAGCCGTTACCGTTTTGTATAACATGGTGGCTGGTTAATGTGATAGATTATCGTAATTTGACGTCTCAACTTAGTTTACTTTATCTAAGTGCTTCCGAGGTGACGATAAGCTATTTTGTGCAACAAAAAAACCTCAATTTCCGCACTGTTTCAAGTAAGTATATTTTTTTATACGAGAATAACATACAATCACTTGCTAAAACATATTTATAGGAAACATTAAATAAAATAATAAATATTTGGCGACAATCTTACATAAATCGACCTACCTAGTCCCAAACTAAGCAAAGCGTTTACAATGGGTACTAGACGACGATATACGTACTTATGTAGATAAATAAATACTTAAATACATAGAAAACATCCATGACTCAGGAAGAAATATTCGTGCTCATCACACACATAAATGCCCTTACCGGGATTCGAACCCGGGACTTCCGGCTTCGTAGGCAGGGTCACAACCAATTAGGTTACAGAGGGCATCGTTTTTAGGGTTCCGTACTCAAAGAGTAAAACGGGACCCTATTACTAAGACTTCGCTGTCCGTCCGTCCGCCCGTCTGTCTGTCCTCAGGCTGTATCTCAAGAACCGTGATAGCTAGAGAGTTGAAATTTTCACAGATTATGTATTTTTGCTGCCGCTATAATAACAAATACTAAAAACAAAATAAAATAAATATTTTTATTGATTATTAACCCTTCGTGCGCGAGTCCGACTCGCACTTGGCCGGTTTCTTTTTTATTTGTAGATATTTCACGATTTTATTTTTTTGGCTTGTCAGTTGCTGCTGCCGAAAACAGCAAAAAAAATCCATCACATATGCATAGTGCGTAAGTAGATGTGATGAATTGGGCGAGGGCCTCCGGCCTCGTCACGCCGATGAGTTGCCAGTCCATATAAAGGTAACTTAGGTGTATTGTTTCTCGAATATAATGGTCAATAAGACAAAATCAAATCGAATATATTTATTTGCATAGAATACAGTACAAAGGGATGTCACATTATTATTTTACTTAGATTTGAACAAGTTACCATACATCGTCCTTAATTCTCCGGGCAGACGGTTGTGGATGGCAAATTGGCAAAGCACATATTTGGTGCGCCCTATAACGTACATAAATAAAAACTTTGTTCTATAAAGCGCGCGGTTGTTTTATGCGGTAAACGCTGCGGTTCTATAGATACCTGCGCTTGAATATTACCGAAAATTGTTCAATAAAAGTCACACATTACGGATTTGAGGTTTCTAATTGAGACACACTTTTCTTTTGCAGGTCGCTCCCAACTTTCGATACGCTGGAAGCAGAGGGAGCGGAGAGAGAGAGGGAGGATGACCCTCCAGCACAAGTGCGCCACCCGCAAGACGGGCGGCTGCTGCGGTTAGCTCAGGAGAAGCGGGCAAACGCAATAAATACCTATGTATTAGTCTTGGCCAGATAATTAAAAACACGATTTTTTTCCCAGTTGCGTTGCTGCATATACACTATGACTTTTCAAATTTGAAAGATTTATTTGTCCAACATAGGTGGTTATTAGGTATTACATTTTTGTTCAGTATCATTATGTGGTTCCTTGCGGCATACAAATACGGTTGTATCTTTTGTAATATGCTTCTACATGCAGCATGTTTTACAAATGATTAACATTAGGTAGGTAGACAAAATTTGTACAAAAAATATATAATTTAAGTTCGTAGGTCCTAAAACTAACATTACGTACCTAGTCAACATTATAAAAAAGATAATTATGGAAGAATTATTAATTAAATGCATATGTCCGTTAAAAAAACATACATTGAATAATATGCTTCTCTTTATCGAAATTTTGTTACAGTATCTTCTATAAACCTTAATACTGTAGTATTTAGTGGCGTGACATTATAATCGCTGCCTCCGCACATTAAGATTAAACAGTATTTTTTTTATTAATGATTTTATCCTGCACATTTTGCAACACTTGCTCAGTAGTTCCATGGTATATTACATCAGCAGAGAAGTCATAGTCATTCTTTCTGATCGTAGCAGTTATACAAGTTGATGATAATTTATAATGTGTTTGATTAATTTTGTTTCTGATTATACGGATGTAACCGTGTTTAAATTGTATTTAATATAGTGTACATACAGCTTCTACAAATGCACATGATCAAATCAACACTTTTTATAAGTTCATACATTGTTCCACAGACGGACCCACAGCGGAGGCTTGGTAATGGGTTCCGTATGGTATCCTTTGGGAGCTCGACCCTAAAAAATTCTAGTTGAATTCCCTGACCCCAAATATGTATATTTAGACACCAAGTTTGTGATTCTAAGTGATTAAGAACCCTAGATATTAATAATATAGGTACCTATAATTCAAAATAACCCCCATAAAAAAAGATAGCCGACGGAGGAATTGGTTCCTATCAAAAACTTAAAGCTATTTACCTAACTAGTACCTGAAAAAAAATTTGGTGCTTTTGTCCAGCGTGTTCACATTATCACGTGAAACTGCCTTACTAATGGTCAAAAAACGAGTTTTAGTGGTTATATATAATGCAAATGAAAACGTCAAAAACCGGCCAAGTGCGTGTGAATATTTTGTGACTTTCGGGGCGATTATCTCCGACTATATTCACTTAATTTAAAAAATGGTGAGAAACTTTATACTTATTTTGATTGGCCTATCGATTGATGTGCCGCACGTGGACTTTCAATGATATTTTAGTTTTAAGTTACATGACTTACATGTATGAAGTACACCCCTAAAAAATGTTTTTTGTTGTCATTTTATTACAGAACCATGTAGCAGCTAACAAAATACACCTATCCTCTAAATTCTATTCAAATACACCTTATAGTAAAATGCCTTTGACATACGGACATGAAGAAACTATAAGGGTTCCGTTTTTGCCATTTTGGCTACGGAACCCTAAAAATGGCTATGGATTTAGGCCAGTGCGTAGGGGTTCAAAGCAAGGGGGTACGTTGCAAAAGGTGGTGTAGAAGTTTTTTTTCTAATATTACACGGTTTAATATTACATGGTATACAAATGGTTACACGAGATATCTTGAAACAACTTTTGGCAGCCACAAATCCTCGAAATTTTGGGACCTTTTTTGGTTTCTCACTCGTAGCTTCTATACGGTGCATCCTAGCGAAAAGTTACTCACTAGGAAATAAAGAACATGAAATTATGCGTCTAATGAGTACCAATAAATACATAACAATTCGGTTCAGCGACATGATAAAAAAACCGGCCAAGTGCGAAGGGTTCCGTACCATTATCTATAAAAACGGGAAAACATCTCGTTTTTTGTATGGGAGCCTCCTGTAGCCTAGTTGGCGAATCCCGCTAAGGGCATTTATTTGTGTGATGAGCACTAATATTTGTTCCTGAGTCATGGATGTTTTCTATTTATAATTTAAGTAATTATTTACCTATATAAGTATGTTTATCGTCTTCTAGTACCCATAGTACAAGCTTTGCTTAGTTTGGGACTAGGTTGATTTGTATAAGAATGTAAATGAAAAAATTAAAATAAAATAAAAATATAAATTTATTCTGTTATTGCGGCAACAGAAATACATCATCTGTGAAAATTTTAACTGTCTAACTGTCACGGTTCATGAGATACAGCCTGGTGACAGACGGACAGACATACAGACAGACAGACAGACGGACAGCGGAGTCTAAGTAATAGGGTCCCGTTTTACTCTTTGAGTACGGAACCCTAAAAACCATGGTCGAAAACGAGGCTTTCCTCAACTTTGTATGTTATTTCAAGATAGTGGTGTTTAAGCTTCTGCGTTTCAATTTTGAATTTAACTATAGATTTTAGCTCCTCAATTGTAGCCCCGAAAGTCACAAAATTTTCAGGATTTGTAGCTGCCAAAAGTTGTCCCGAGGTATTTCGTGTAGTTCCGTACCATTATCTATAAAAACGACAACAAAATCGCGTGTGTTGGTATGGAAGCCCTCTTAAATATTTACTTTATTCTGTTTTTTAGTATTTGTTGTTATAGCGGCAACAGAAATACATCATGTGTGAAAATTTCAACTGTCTAACTATCACGGTTCATGAGATACAGTCTGGTGACAGACGGATAGAGAGACAGACAGACGGACAGCGGAGTCTTAGTAATAGGGTCCCGTTTTACCCTTTAGGTACGGAACCCTAAAAATGGTTACACGAAATATCTTGGGACAACTTTTGGCAGCCACAAATCCTCGAAATTTTGGGTTTTTTTTTGGTTTCTCACTCGTAGCTGCTATACGGTGCATCGTAACGAAAAGTTACTCACGATGAAATTAAAGAACATAAAATTATACGTCTAATGAGTACCAATACATAACAATTCGGTACAGCGACATAGTAGAAAACCATGGTCGAAAACGAGGCTTAACTTTGTAAGTTATTTCAAGATAGTGGTGTTTAACTTCTGCGTTTAAATTTTTATTTTAACCATAGGTTAAAACCTCCTCAAATTGTAGGAATTTACAGAATCAAGAGTTATTTCAGCATTAGTAACCAGGGTGTCCACTGCAAACCCTGAAAATATTTCCCTGACTTTTCCCTGACTTTCCCTGACCATCCCTGACCATTCTTTCGAATTTCCTTTAACGCCATTTCAAAGTACGCCTGTCACATTCCAAACTCTTTATAGCTATGAAGCGCAAGGAAAACTTTTTATTTATAAATTTCACTACGATGGTGACAAACAAGCGCACGGCCTGCCTGATGCTGTGTCACCGCAGCCTTTTAGACGTTTGCAAGGCTGTCGGACGCATAATTCGTCTGAAGCTAGTACACCTACTCGTGCTTTGACATTGTTAGCACTTGACTAATTTGTTATTTCTATTATATGACAAAGCATAGTTTCATGTTTAAAGATGATAAAATTATTAAAATTTTTGTCATAAACTATTTATCTGAAAATCTTGAAGAAAAATAGTTGAGGGGCGGAAACAATTGTATTTTTTAAAGCCTCTCGTTCTAGTGTTTATTGCATCAAAATTTGTAAGCTTCAGATTAAATAAAAGCATCAAATTGGTGGAGAGATTTTTGCATGTTGTAACAATTCGGATTCACCCCATCAACCTGGGAAGATGGGTGTGAATGTGGAAAAAGTAGGCGTCGCCTGCGATATGACCTCCTTGATAAACTTTTAAACCTGGGGCTTGTGCGGTAAATATAGTTATCGACTAGAACAGGCATCAGGAATTAATTTTTCACAACACAAAGTATACTTCTATAGAAAAAAAATGTGTCGAACAAAGCAACCCGCATAATATGACGAAAATGTAAAATAAAATATTGCATGCACCTTCAAAAAAAAACCAAGCAATTTTATTTTTTTCGTGTTCCTAAGATCAAATTTCCGTATCTCATTGCCCCGTTTGAATAATACACTCTGTCTGTATGGGTCGTTATTTTGACGTGAAACTTATAAAAAAAACTGACTTTCCCTGACCACCATGAGCTTCCCTGAATTTTCCCTGACTTTCCCTGACTTTCCAGAAAGTGGACACCCTGGCATTAGTAACATCATACATAACTGATAATCGAAGAGCTGGCGGTTTTCTTGTGCAACGCATCAACATTGCAGTTCAACGAGGAAATACTGCCACCATACTCGGTACAATGCGAAGGCCTTTTGAGGGTTCCGTAGCCAAAATGGCAAAAACGGAACCCTATAGTTACATCATGTCTGCCCGTCTATCCATCTGTCCGTATGTCACAGGCATTTTACTCGAAAAGTATATGGTGTATTTGTATAAAGTTTGGAGGGTAGGCGTATTGTGTTAGCCGCTACATAGTTATGTAATGAAATTACTAAAAAAATATTATTTTAGTGGTGTACCCCATACATGTAACCGGAAGTCTAAAAAAAGAAAAACATTGTAAGTTCACGTGTGGCACATCAATCGATAGGCCTTTTAAAATCAATATAAGATTAAGGTTTCTCAACAAGTTCTTCGATTAAGTGAAAATGATCGGAGATAATCGCCTACGCCAGTCAGTAGAGGTTCAAAGCACGGGGTACTTTCAAAAATAGTTACACGAAATACCTCGGGATAACTTTTGGCAGATACAAATCCTGAAAATTTTGGTGACTTTCGGGGCGATTATCTCCGACTATTTTCACTTAATCGAAAAACTAGCTGAGAAACCTTATTTTAAAAGACCTATCGATTGATGGGCCACACGTAGACATACGATGTTTTTCTTTATTTTGACTTGCAGTTACATGTATGGAGTGCACCCCTAAAATAATATTTTTTTAGTCATTTCATTATAAAATTATGTAGCGGCTAAAAAAATTCACCTATCCTGTAAATTTTATTCAAATACACCTTATAGTCTTCGAGTAAAATGCCTATGACATACGGACAGACATGACGAAACTATAAGGGTTCCGTTTTTGCCATTTTGGCTACGGAACCCTAAAAAGGCCCTCTTAGGTATTGAACCGAGTATGCTGGCGGTATTTCCTCACTGAACTGCAATGCTGATGCGTTGCACGAGAAAACCGCCAGCTCTTCGATTACCAGTTATGATGATACTAGTTAATGCTGAAATAACTCTTGATTCTGTAAATTCCTACAATGGGGAATGGATGAAAATTTTAGAAGTCCTGATTTTTTTTTGGTGTTAGGAATAATCTTCCTTAACACCAGAAAAAAAATGCAGTATTTTCAGGTGCGTCAATTATTTTTGGAAAATATAGACAGTTTCCTCACTTACGTTTTGGGTTTAGGACGGCGAATGAGAAACTTTCCTTGATTCGTTTCATATTACAAAAAAATATTTTGAATATCTGACCCTGGCAATGACAAATATAGCAGCTGCAGCTGTCAATATCATTGCCAGTGTCAGTTTACCATGGATTTTCAAGATATTTTTTGTAATATGAGACTAATTAAGGAAAATGTGTCATTCGCCGTCCTAAACCCAAAACGTAAGTGAGGAAACTGTTTATATTTTTCAAAAATAATTACGCACCTGAAAAGTCCGCAATTTTTTTCTGGTGTTAAGGAAGGTTATTCCTAAAACAAAAAAACAATCAGGCATTTCTAAAATTTTCATCCATTCCCCATTGAGGAGCTAAAACCTATTGTTAAATTCAAAATTGAAACACAGAAGCTTAAATACCACTATCTTGAAATAACTTACAAAGTTGAGGAAAGCCTCGATTTCGACGGACACATCACAAAATCTGCAGGATTTCATCGTCAACAGAACATCGACAAAAATGGTGGCTCTTGTCACACTGTGCGTTGTGTGAAAGATAAGTACTTATACAGCAGGTGCAATATTATGTCCTCATCAATCAACTCAATCACTCAAATTTAGACAAACCATAAAATTCATAAATATAGGTACATACATGAGGCAAAATATTTAGCCGTACAGTTTCAAAAATATGTATACCTACACTACTTTATTAACTTAACATTTATGTCGTGTATACATATTTTCATAACATTGCAAGGCTACATGTTTTTGCCCTTGACTGTATGGCAATCCTTCATTTCTAAGTGGCCGGAGGAAAAGAGCTGTTTTGTGAAACGATTTGTAAAATCACAAATTGAAAATTGACAACTCGAAATTATTGGTCTATATACCCACAAAATTTCATTCAAATCAGTTTCATTTAATTTCATTTCATTTATCACTACATAGTATAAAACAAAGTTTCTACCCGCTGTCTGTCTGTCTGTCCCTATGTATGCTTAGATCTTTAAAACTACGCAACGGATTTTGATGCGGTTTTTTTAAATAGATAGAGTGGTTCAAGAGAAAGGTTTATATGTATAATACATGCATGTATTATACATAAATATAAGCTTATATAAACCCGTGCGAAGCCGGGGCGGTTCGCTAGTTCCTTTATAAAACGTAGTTTTACATGTCAATTTATAGATCTTAAATATGTCTTATAAGTATGTCTTAGTTTAGGTACACTGCAGCATGTAGTCAACGAATTAATTATTATTATTACATTTATTTGTCAAGTTACATTTATAAGTCCAGCCGTTTAGGAATTAGGTGACAAACACAGCACGTACAGAAGAATGATATACATTAAGATACTAGCTGCCCACGTATTGCAAGGCCGGCGCCCACCCGGTCCGTGTACATGGCGGTCCGGCGCGGGCGGCCGGCGCGGGCGCAGACGCCGACGAAGGCAGCGGGGATACCGGCTCGCGGCGGCTCGGGCGACGCCTGCTTGCACGGTGCGATGGCGGCGGCGGCGGAGCGCGGGGGAGGCGGGCGCAGGGGCGGCGGGCCGGAGGAGCACGAAGACCCCAGGAGTGACTCGAAGTGGACCGGAATGCGGCTCCTTGGTTCTAGAACATCATTCATAAAAGCTATATAGTCCTGCAATACTTTGCTTGACAGTTTGTGATTGCAATTAAGGTGGTTCGATTTCCATACAAAACGTTACTTGACATTCGCAGGCTAACGGCTCGATATTTTAAGAAACTTATGTAACAAACTTTCATAAATTGGCTGGCTTTCCATTTGCGCGAAATTCACCCTTTCTTTGAATAAACTTGTATAAACTAGAACAATTTGAGAAAAATTGTTATCCGAAAGTATCACGTCCTAAACATATTTCTCATCATATCAGCCAAAAGACGTCAACAGCTGAACATAGGCCTCCCCCAAGGATATATGCCTCAGAATTGAACTGAATGCTTACTAACTGCACTTTAAGCACACATAACGCAAGCAAAATACACTTTTATTCTCTTAAACTTCGTACAAAAGTTAGTACTAAAGTAACAAATAGGTTACGTTTTGATGCACTTACACATAACTTAAGGTACTAAATAATGCCAAACAATACTCACATGCTTTCAAATTACGTCGAAATCCAGCATTCACACAATTTATTTCAATTTTAAATCGGTAGCCGGCACTGAACTGACATTTTTTGTCTTGGCAATTTGTAACCTTTACGTTTAGTAAAACTCCATGATAACATTAGCACAACTAAATTACTCACTAAGGATTACTATAAGTATGTAACTAACTAACCAAATTAATAAATTATACACTTTTTTTACTATATTATAAACGATGTTCGGTTTATTTTGCTTTGGGACAGATACAGATACACAATACAATGTTAACCCAAATATTTTAAAGAGTTAAGTCAAGTATGTGTTAAGGTATTGAATTTCTATTACCTCTCAATTTGATGGCATTATAGTATACCATCCTATTCATTAGCAATCAGTCACCCAATATTACCAAAAAAAGTATAAAAAGGGCTTTATGGCTCAAGTTTTTGACGTTCGACGAATTTGGACAAATTGTCCGCTATCGTATGATTGGTGATAGCGTTAAATATTATTGTAGATAAAACCATCTTTGCATTTTCGGTAAAATTAACACAATCGGTACGTTAATATACCGCTAGTGAATATCCGCCAGAGGCGCTAGTGACGCGTCATGTCTCCAATAGGCACAAATTACAAAATATGTTTGTCAACGCTTACGTTGTGAATGTTTTGCTATACCAGCAATTAATTATGGCAAATAAGAGTTATGGATCAATTAATGGCAGTGCTTAAAAAGCGGATCTAAGAAAAGAGTTGGGCTAAATTAAGCGAGCCGAAAGTCAGCTAATTGACAGGTTAGTGTGTTTTTTGTTTACTATTAACTTACAAACACATTTTTACCTTGTTTTCAGCTGTTTCTTCTTTTTACAGACTTCAAGACTATGATAGACATTAATTATTATGTATTTATTGAAAACATAGAAGATAACTGAGGCTCAGTGCTACAGCACACTTCAAAGAAAGTGCTAATAAATATGATGATAAATGTAATGAAAACACGAAAGCATTATCATGTTTTATGGGTATTACCTTTGAGTTAGATGGAAAAACATACAGAAAAGCACGTAAATAAAGAACAAAAAGATTATAAGCTTGATGGCAGTTCACGTGTTTTAAATGTGTCGGTAAGTTGTGATACATATTGTCTAATTACAATTACAGTGATTTTACTTATTTGCCCAAGCAAATACTAACTACTAAAATATTTTTTCAGACCAAGGATCTACCCGAGAAAGACAAATGTAGTATTCCTGTCTAGTAAACTATCTTTGTGTTTCTTTTAACCAAAATATTATTTACTTTATGTTCTAAAGTATGTATATACAACTTGATAATTTACATTTAGATATCACACCTACTTTGCCATAATAAATAATAAAATGTGAAACATAACAACATTCCTTTGCATCAAATGGAAATAAATTATTTTTGGTGGTCTGTCAATATTTCTCCCCGCTGTTAATCAATAAATTGAATGGTACTTAGTTGACCGCTTGCTTGTATGTATCTCAAACGATTATTTTCATCATTATTCATCCATAATCCTATGTTAGTCTATAATAATATATATATAGAGAAATATTTGTCTACTATAGTGTCGATGCAAAATATTTTTGCTTAATATCATAACATAATTTACCGGTAGGTACTAAATGTAAAAAAATACTTAACATGAACAACTTACAACTTTGTGATTTGAATGATGTTGGAATAGGTAACATGAAAATAACAGTCAACTTTGGTTTACTGAAATAAAACTAAAATTTATTTCATCATTATAAATATACTGCGCTATACTGTAGTTTATTTCTTATCGGTTTCTAGACTACTGAAATATGAATCAATGATTCCCATCCAATTTTATTTGACAGCATGAATATGGCCTGCCTGTGCCTGGTGATAAGCAAACACTAGTGTGTTGCCAATCAAAGATTAGGTGCGTCCACACCAAACGCACGCTCACCCGAGCGCGGCTCGCCCTAGCGTGCGCGCTAAGTGTGGACGGTGATCGGCGAGCATCGGCGCGCCTGAGCCGAGCCGGTGTGGACGGTTGTTTTGTGTGGCCGCACGCTCACCCGAGCGTTGTCGGCTTTTTGGGCGAAATCAAAGGGGCCGCGGCGCCATGCTTATTTATTTATTTATCGTTTTCAAATGAACAACGTGAAAATTATTTTCGCGGTGTGCGTCCACACTGAACGCACGCTCACCCGAGCGGCTCGCCCGAGCCCTCCGCACGCTCGCCTGAGCGGCTCGGGTGAGCGTGCGGAGGGCTCGGGCGAGCCGCTCGGGTGAGCGTGCGTTTGGTGTGGACGCACCTAATCAGTAAAGATAATTGAGGATTTTGTGTTAATAGTTGGAGGCAAATCTCTTACTCTTATCTATTACACCTTTGGGAGGTCTGGCGACCTTACTCACCATCACAAAAGTCAAAGTCTATTATTATGACTAAAGATGTGCCTACTTAACAATACTTTTGTTTCAGAATGGTGTAAATGGGACCTAAATTTTAAGACAAACAGCAAAAACGCAAATCTACTCAAAGGTTGGACTTAAAATGGATAAGTCTGTATGTTTTGCACAATAGACTCAAATTGAAATAAAAGTAATAAATTCAATGTTTTTATTATATTGTGTATTTTTTTATACCACATCGTAGGCAAAGAAGTGTACGACCCGCTTGATGGTAAGTGGTCATCGTAGCCTATGGAAGCTGCCAACTTACGTTGCCGATTCTTTAAAAATGTCTTTTCTTGAATAATTCAGTACTGTAGTCCCTATTTTTAAGTATATGTTACAAATTCTTGAGAATATCTTAAAAATCACACAAGCTGTTTTAAGGTTAAGATGGTAGGGCGCGTTAGTATGAATCACCCTGACTACATTTTTGCTTGACATATGAAAAGCAGCTAAGTGGAAGTAAAATCGCCCACACGGAAGAGTTCTAAAACCTCACCTTTCAAACACTCCCTGTATATAGGTGGCAGATAACAAGTAAAGGTATCAATCAACTCAAATGAAACAATAGCTTATTCATAGGTGTATTTACTGTAGGTAATTTGATTTTTGAACATTTATTATGTTTTGAATACCATCGGGTGTAATTTTCTTTTCTTTCGTTGGTAATAGATCTAAAAATTCAAACACTCCCTGTATATAGGTGGCAAAGTAAAGGTATCAATCAATTCAAACGAAACAATAGCTTATTCATATATTTATGTAGGTAATTTGATTTTTGAACAGTTATGATGTTTCGAGTACCAGCGAATGTAATCTTCTTTTCTTTCTTTGGTAATAGATCTGAAAAGAAGATAAAATACAGGTATCAGTAATATATGAAATACAATTACGCATGTTAATCCTAGTCTATATACTTCTATGCTATTATTATAAAGAGCTGAAGTCTGTAAGATTGTGGCTTTGTAATGTTGTTTTTAATGGGCAATCTCCAGAACTACTCATACATACTTACTTCTCTCTTTGCCAGTACATTACCGCGACATGTATTACACATATAAACCTTCCTCTTGAATCAATCTATCTATCAAAAAAAACCGCATCAAAATCTGTTGCGTAGTTTTAAAGATCTAAGCATACATAGGGACAGTCAGACAGACAGCGGGAAGGGATTTTGTTTTATATTGTGACAAATTGCAGTTACTAATCAATATACATAGTATATTGATGATCACAATATCTTGAATATCCATACTTACAAATATTATATATGGGAAAGTGTGCCTGTCTGTCTGTTACCTGTTCACGCTTTAACTGCTGAACCGATTTAGATGAAATTTGGTATAGAGATGGTTTGAATCCTGGGGAAGGACAGAATAGTTTTTATCTCAGAAATCATTCTCTAAGAGGTGAAAGTTTTTATGGAGATGCGATATAAATGAGTTCCTTGCGGACGAACATGTTGATTGCAGTTGGTAACTAAGTCCTCATCATCATCATATCGATAGCCTAGTTCACAGTCGTACTAATTACATTTTATTTGTCACTGAAATTGTAACTTTATGATTTGTGCACTATCATCCTAATTACACCACTTTTTTCCCCGTAATTAGTACGATTGTGAACTAGGGTATCGATATCAGCCGAAAGACGTCCACTGCTGGACATAGGTAGGCCTCCCCCAAAGATGGAGGTTTAATAAAATAATCACTGGCTGGCGGTCCATACAACTTATCAATTCATCCAAATAGCATTACTTACCTTAAGTACCGGTTCGATAAGATTATCACCTCTTTGCGTACTAATGATATGCAGCGAAATCTCTGGTTTAGGAACTCCACGAGCCCACAGCGTTTGTTGAAGACTCTCCTTGATGAAATTTCACGAGAACTTTTTCAATAATAGGTGTGAATTCAACAAACAAATCAATGTTTGATTATAGGGATAAAATTACCATATCACAGTATCATTATTATCGAGTATTTTACTCGTAATTTTAGTGCAAAACCAAGTTTTTTACATAGCTTATCGTCATCTCCGAAGCACTTAGATAAAATAATAAAATAAACCAAGTTGAAACGTCAAATTTCGATTATCTGTCACATTAACCAGTGACAATGTTCTACAAAACGGTAACGGCTATCATTTGACATTTATCGCTGTCAAAGTTGGATAACTCCATTTTAACACGTGCCAGCATGTTCTGAATCGGTAATTTGAGTGAAAAAGTAGACAAATCATGTGATTGTCACGTGACTTGTCGTCTATTGCGTGATAAGAGCTCATCCATGCTAGCCGGCCTGGCCCCCATTTCACCAACTTGACAATTGTCACGTGACAATGACAATTCGCCATACATTGCTTGTTCTAGAAATTAAGGTGGTCGCTAGGTTACTCGTAAAACCAGCAATATACGAAGAATTATCGTTGTCAGGTCACAATTGAAAAAGCCCAAAGGAAAAACTAAACCTTGCTGGGATTAGGGATCGGTTTCCCCTCCACGTTTTTTTCAGCGATAAAGTACATTTCAAATGATATTTCATAGTTACATAAGTTTTTTTAAAACCCAGTGGTACAATACATGGTTCGAAACCACGATCTACTGATTGAAATTGCCTTCCCGCTCGTCTTCAGTGGCTGCACGTTTTTTTTTATATGATGTTAATTTAAATTGACTAATATTTCTGTCAAATTCAGGCAGCATGGTGCTCCTGGTTAAACTACTTTATACCAGCCGGTTCATCCGGAGTAATTACTTTTACCTCACTTTTCCTAATTCGCAGCGTTTTAGCCCAAGCTCAAAGCTATCTTCGTCCGCTACATTTATCTTAATTAATTCCAATTTATATCTGGCAAAGGATTTAACTTGCTGTTACTGATCGTTTGGAGCTCTATTTCAAAATTGCTTTAGAAGATTAATTGTATATAATTAATTCGATGTTACCACTTACCAAGAAAGCATCAACAACAGTCCAAGTATTATTAACAATAGAAGGACGCAACTAAACTTTTAGGAATATGCGTGTATTTGTAATCTACATTCGTAAACAACTGGTACTTCCCTTTTAATTGAACGAGCGAGCGAAGCGAATGAAGTTTTATGCTTCAGCTTAGGCTGAAATTCGATTGTAGGTCCGGATTTCCCGCTGTCCGGCTATTATTCTCTACAGGTCGCATTTCTCAAACGATTCTCGAGAAATTTTGTGAGCAGTTTCGATAATTATATAGATTTTTTTGTCAATTCACTTTTTCGTATTTTTTTAAAGACAGTCTGTGAGAGTCTACATCTCACAGAGCCACTAGTTCATTATTCGTATTACCTACTTTAATAATAAAATAATTTAACAACACTAAATGCAAACCTGTGCGTGCAAGAAAAAATATTTTTAGGTTGAAACAAAGAAGAAAATCGATAATCATAGTCAGCAATGCAAATACAAATTCCACCCGCAGCAGTGAGCCTAGTAACGCTGCACGTAGTTCTAATCAGGGCATCATTATCCACTCGCTTACCGTAAAGGCATTACGTGCTCGTATCACCTGTAGCTGGCTTTAATCAGACCCTAATGAATTGGGCTCGCAAATCTGCTACACTGGACTGTCATCGAGTGAAGTGGCTTGCGGCTAGTGGTTTTATTGGATTTAATTTGTTTAAGAGGGTTTTATGGCTTTCAGGTAAATTTCGGCCAGTTGGTTGTCTGCTCCTGAGAGGTTTATTTGGGAGCCGTTTAAATTTGATTGAGGCAGTTAAAGGATTTAATTTATAATGATTATTAAGCCCTTAATTAAGGTACCTACTACCAATGAAGTTTGATGTTTTGATTAAATATAGGTACTTTGTATTAATAATTGATTCATAATATGATTAGAATTGATACTAACGTATTCCTAGGAATAGTATGCTCAACTTAAATACTGCAAAACTCTTGAGGGTTAAGGCTTGAAACAATTATTATTTTTTCACTCAATTAAATTATTAGTTAATTCGAATTTGTGTCAGTTTTTCTTCCCAACAGTTTTAATTTTTTTTTTATAAGAATAATTTATTGAAAAAAACCTTATTGCTAATGTTACATTATGCTTAAAACTGTTACATGTTAGGGAAATTTATTAAATGCGCCTGAACTAGGATTATCCTGTATATCAGGCAAAGAGATAAATACTAATTGAAAAGCAATTATACAAATTAAAATCATATACATCAAAGACATAAATAACTAATTATCGTTCAACATATTTAATTAACGTTGCGTATTGCAGTGTCAGCGTCGACAATAACTGCAAACTAGGTCATCGAGTTTATTGAATTACTAAGTGGACATTTACCTTAGCGCATAATATATATATATATATATTTTTTATAAGAATAATTTATGGAAAAAAAAAACACACAGTGATCTCTTCTTTATAAGCACTGGTTTCAAAAAACATATAAAAAATCTTTTGCGGAGTAGATTGCTTAACAAAGTTCGTTTATTTCATGTTATCAGTAAGCGGGTATATTGGTACTCGTGTTTTGCCCCCTATAGTACCTTAAAAATAACATGCATTACAGACAAATGATTATTGTTATTCTGTCTCTTACATGCAGTCAAAACACCCAGCCATTGTCAAAACTTTTATCTCAATCATATCCATTCAAATATCAGAATAAACAGTACAAAAGGCAGTATTAATTTAATCCTCATAGCTACCTGAACGGGGCGGTGCCGGGGAGCAATTATTGAGCAAATGTAATAGCGGCATTGTGATAGAGGGCTGTGCAGACGTGGAGCGTTGATTAGTGGGCAGTAGAGGCGTGGAGTCGGTAATGCACTTACATTACACTATTTAAACCTAAAGCGAAATTTACACATGCAAGAAATTGCATGCATGCAAGGATTTGATAGATCAATTGAAATCAGCATCCTTCGCTATGTAATTAAACATGCACGCAATTTCTTGCATGTGTATTTTGCGCTTGAGGAGCAACTACATATCGTCGATCGCCGCATGCAACGTGCGTCTCACAACAGTGTAAAGTTAACGGTAGTCGAGTGCATTTGGTGACCGACGGCTGCTGTCACCTATGTATGTGACCGCAGTAGGCAGACTAATGTGAAGATGGCAATCGTTGGCCGAAGTAGTTTGAAACTAGTTCAACGACCCCTTTAGGCGACCGAAGCAGTGTAATCACAGCTTTTTCCACGCCGAGGCCTTTTGTCGACCACATAGGAGCCTGTCAATAATGAAGACTGACATTCGATTGTAATTTTTTAACTGCTGGCCTTGATATGGGCCCTTTGGACGCCAAGAACACCTCAATGTGTTTCGTGTTGTCGTGTTCCCGGCGCCCAGAGGGACTGTAGATACCTATTATGACGTATGCTGTGAAAGTTGCCTTTATGCGTTTGGCTTTGTATAGTCAGTCTCGCAAGGGGCTTAACACTTTTGTACACTGTCGCATTAAACGTCATGTTAAACTGCCATATGAAGTTGTCAAACGAGTGAAAACGACAAGGTACTTAGGTGTTCAGCAACATATGAGGCTGAATGTACTATTACATATTCTGTGGTTTGGCTAAGGTAACTCTTAAGGCGACGTCAGCTCAGAAAACGGATTTTTAAAAATTCGTAGCTCTTGTGAGGTTTATAATACGGTTGCCCTACATTTAATTAGCAATCGAGAGGCCGTTCTCAAGGGACAACAGCTATTTGAATACTGAGTTTTTGACTTTCGCTCGATAGAAAAAATCACGAAAGTATGTAGGTATACACTTAAAAAAATCGTAATAAATTATGCACATCAGCTAAACATATTAAAATTGGTTTTAAAAATTGGCAATATCATGTTTGAGGGAACTTAGCTATTACTTTTTTATTTATTAAAACGCACAAAAAATTAAAATTAAAAAACATGATATCCGCGCTTCCGAACACGCACTTCCATGTCGCTCACGCTTATGCTCAGTGAGAGGGAGAGAAGACCATGAGCCTATGTCGCCTTAACAGAAAAAAAACGTTGGTAATTTTCGCGCGTAAATAATGGCGTTATGCATGGTTTCGTGACGGAGGGGTTATGGGGCCATGGGTTCGATTTCCAATCAGCGCGTAGTAACCATTTTATGTTTGTACTTTTATTGCATCAATAGGTAGATTAGGTAGGTACACGAACACCTTGCTAACATCTTAAAGTGAAATGATAGCGTGAAATGGCTGAATTACAAAACAATAATATGTAGGAACCGCGCCCGCGCTGCGTCGTGCACGGACGTGGGCCCGACTCGCTTACACAGTCACTGTCATCGGACATCGCCCGGGACTGTTCTGTGATTAGGTGGGTAGTTTTGAATTAAACCGCTGTCGATATACCCCCGTGTCACACTAGAGAGGATCGCTATTGATTTTAGTCAACAAAATCACCTAATTACTACTCATTCCAAGGTATTGGTGCGTCTCTCTCTATAATATGAAATTCAGAAAGCTGTACAACCGCTTTACAATACACCACAATATTGTATTCATACGAACACGAAAGCTCCCATGAAGTTGCTCAACATTGGCTTGCAACATTTAAAATAGTAAAAAGCGGCCAAGTGCGAGTCGGACTCGCACATGAAGGGTTCCGTAAAATAAATTGCGGTTTACGATTTATGACTTATTAAAAAAAACTACTTACTAGATCTCGTTCAAACCAATTTTCGGTGGAAGTTTGGATGGTAATATTGGCAATGTACATCATATATTTTTTTTAGTTTTATCATTCTCTTATTTTAGAAGTTACAGGGGGGGGGACACACATTTTACCACTTTGGAAGTGTCTCTCGCGCAAACTATTCAGTTTAGAAAAAAATGATGTTAGAAACCTCAATATCATTTTTGAAGACCTATCCATAGATATGGGTAGACCCCACACGTATGGGTTTGATGAAATTTTTTTTTTTGAGTTTCATTTCTGTGTATGAGGACCACCGTAATTTTCTGTTTTTTTTCGATTTTTGTGTGAAAATCTTAATGCGGTTCACAGAATACGAGTACATCTACTCACCAAGTTTCAACAGTATAGCCCTTATAGTTTCGGAAAAAAGTGGCTGTGGCATATGGACGGACAGACAGACAGACAGACATGTCGAATCTATAAGGGTTCCGTTTTTTGCCATTTGGCTACGGAATCCTAAAAATTTAATTTATTTACTATAAAAACGTGTGCAATTAAAAAGCTTGAATTTAAGACATAATTAATATTTTTTATAATTATACAGTTCAACTAATTAACATTACCAAGCATACGGACAAATATTATATGTCGCCCGTAACCGTTAATTTATTTACACGTAGGTATAAGTACTTAAAAAGCATGTTAATAAATAACGGGCCGCCAACTCTACTCCATTTCCTATTCTTGATTATATTTGCGACGAGCCACGACCACGCCCCATTCCATCCCCTATTATACTCCTTATTTAAACAGAAACGTCCCATTTCCATAATCAGGCAAATCAATTTTCAAACTTAGTATCTACGTACTAAAGTTCAAATTTAAGTTTCACTAACTTGTTATATAAGGATTAAATTTTATCGTGTTTCGATTTGTCTATAAAATAATACACTTTGAGCTTTGTTAGGAAAGCATTGAATGGCAAGTGATGTTTTAGCATTCAAATGAATTTAATTAATTAAAATGTTCTCGGTGATGATTAAACGTTTATCGATTGTTTGTTGATGAATAGGATTCGAATAATTTAATTAATCGGTGACGAATTAATCATTACAATCACATCTCGGACATCAATGTAGTGATTTTAAAAGTAGCAAATTAGGCTTAGTTAGACCCACTAAGTACTTGGTTTGTCACGTGATATTTTGGGAAAACTATTTTTTTCAAATTAATCTAGTTTATACAAGTTTATTCTAGGCAAGGGGGAATTTGGCGCAAATGGGAAGCCAATTGATGAAAGTATGTTACATAAGTTTCTTAAAATATCACGCCGTTAGCCTGCGAATGTCAAATAACGCTTTGTATGGCAATCGAACCACCTTAAGTGGATACAACTAAAATATAATTCGATTGACGATGATGGTTGGCGTTGTACGAGTATAACTCCCAAGTCCCACAAAAAAGAAATCAAACACGTTCACTGCCGCGAATCGCTACGCACTACGCTCGCAGCCGATGCCGTTGGTTTCCCCGTATGTAGCGAAAAATGACTACGGCCAGGCGGGTTCCTGGCAGTGAAATCGTTAACCAACCAATCAACTTAACACATGCAGTGCCAACGGTTTCGTAGCGCTACGCTCGTAGCTGATAACAGCCGCAAAAACCGTTCGTAAAGCATACATTCACTGCCAGGAATCGCTACGCGCTACGTTCGTAGCCGATGCCGTTGGTTTCCTCGTATGTATCGAAAAGTGACTACGGCTAGGCGGGTTCCTGGCAGTGAAAGTGTTAACCAACCAATCAACTTAACACATGCAGTGCCAACGGTTGCGTAGCGCTACGCTCGTACGTAGCTGATAACATGCGCAAAAACCGTTTGTAGAGGAAAGCGCTTACGAGCAGAGCGCCCTCCTAGCGGGTTCCTGGTAGGTACCTACTGAAAGTCTGAAAGTGTTCAAACCACATTCACTGCCGGGAACATGACTATCGTGTGCCTACGCCGTAGTCGCTTTCCGCTTCATACGGGGAAAACCACGGGATCGGCTACGAGCGCTTATTCACTGCCAGGAATCGCTACGCGCTGCGCTCGTAGCCGACCCGTGGTTTTCCTCGTATGTAGCGAAAAGCGACTATGGCGGAGGCACCCGCTAGGTGGGTTCTTGGCAGGGAAAGATTTAATTAAATGAACTTCATTACGTTTAATTTATGTTTTAAAATGCATACCGTAAAATGGGGTGAATAGGAATTGCGGGGGCAGTAGGGACGCGAATAGATTCAGTTGCTTGGATTTTCTGGCTCAGGTTGCTCTTAATGTAATTTTATTATATTTTTATACATATTTTCTTATCTTGCGGCAACACGGAGTAGCCAAATTATAACATTAAAAAAATTGAACTCTGTAGAAGTGAGAGGTGAAGGATATGTGCTGTAGTGGAACCAGGATTGCGGGTAACGATCATGCGCATGAGGACCGATAAATATGAGCGGAGAGTGGGACGGAACGCGGATCGAGGCAAGCTAATCCGAAAGTTTTTAAGCATACATTTTCCCAACTCACCCCATTGCTATCCCCTCTAACTGCACTACGGAGTGAGGTGGGATTTCCAACTTTTTTAGTGTTTATTGTTAAGATTATGAAATTCAACGATAGATAATGATTAAAAAACTAAAATGCATACATCCGGAACATTTTTATCCTATCCTATCCTATCCTATACTATTAAACGAGCAATATTTGTATATGTACATACAGGGCCTGTAATAGGAGTCAATATTCAAAAAAAAGCTTCCTTAGAGCATTTGCAGTAACCCCTTGTTTCGTTCGTTTCGTTTAAAATAATTTGGATTCGGAGAAATTTTGATCTAAAGTCATGACCTCCAAGTAATGTATCTTAGCACCACGACATCATAGCACAGCAGTCAATGCAGATTTTGAGGTAACATCATGTAATGAGGCATAAAAAAATTTAACATTTTTGTTTTCAAAAGATATTTTTGTCATATTTTTTTTTGTGTTTTTAAACTAAAAAAGTTACTTATAGCACTCCAGAAGAGTAAAACTATACAAGTTAACTTATTTAAAAAAAAAATTGGAATACAGGAGTTTACGGGGGCGAGAAAACGATCTAGATAGGTCTCATGTCCGGGAAAATTCGTTTTCTTCGTATTCTCTCAATTTTTCACAGGGAATGCATATAAATCAACGTGCCACCGCTAAAAATAATTTATTATGCAGGTTTGAATGTCGATTTTGACCCAACTCACCCCATTTTACGGTACTTACCTACTTTGGAGCATCGTTGGAGTAAATATCTTACAATAGCCTCATACCGGGAAGGTCGCGGCAGTCCGCTGGATGCGGGTGGCGCAGGACCGGCCATTGTGGCACTATTTGGGGGAGGCCTATGTCCAGCAGTGGACGTCTTTCGGCTGATATGATGATGATGATGATGATGATGAGTCGCATACGCCTAAATTGCATATTCAAATGTACCTACCTATCAAACTACGCCAAAAAGAGGTCCAAAAGCGTTCTTTAAAATAGCTGTTCTCCATTACCTCCGTTGAATGCTAACTTATTTCAGCATTTAAAAACAAGGTGTGCATTCTCTTCCAAAAGTTGAGCATTGTTCCACCGGCAACCAAGTCCATTGTCTTTAAAAGTATCTCTTGTATAATTTATCGTCTGAGGCTTCGAGAGTGGACGACTGGACGTGTAGCTAAGAGGTTCTATTGTTTAATGCCACAATTGGTGGATCCGCGGATGAAAGAAACTGACCAAGTCCGATGACAATGTGGAGTGCGGCGTAGTAGTTTTGATACTTTTGGCTCGCATTCGTAAAATCGTATTGTTATGGTCGAGCGGGAGACAAATGGAATCAACTGGAGGAGGCCTTTACCGTAAGAGGATCCTCAAACCTTTAATCAATTTAATCAACACAAAGTTTATTATAAAATTAATTAGATCTGGATTCTTTAAAATCTAAGAATTTTAATTGATAAAATGAAAGTTAAAATGCAATTTAACGACCACTTTCGCCTTTGTTGGGAGTGATAGTGACCCTGCCTCTACTAAGCCAGCAGTCATCTGTGCAGCAGTCCCAGTTTCTAATCTCGGTAAGGGTTTTTGTGATGAGCACTTACTTGTCCCAAGTCAAGGATGTTTTCTATGTATTTATTTATCTAAATAAGTATGTACAATTGTACAGTCAACCAATTTGATTCCTATGCCATAATATAACTTCGCCGTTGTAAATGCTATGTCAATACGGGTTACTAGGATTAATGCGTCGCTATGTAGCAGTTAAAATGACAGGGTTCTACGGCGGCCTAGGAATCAAATTGGTTGGCCGTACATCGTCGTCTAATGGCCATAGTGCAAACTTTGTGTACTTGTATACCTTATACCTAATTCAGTTTTGAGAAATATAATATAGGTTTACTTTCTTATTTTTTAGTTTAGTTTTATTTTCTTGTTGACAACCGCTTTAGCCTAGTTGGTAGTGACCCTGCCTACGAAGCAAGAGGTCCTGGGTTCGATTCCCGGTAAGGGCATTTATTTGTCTGATGAGCATGAATATTTGTTCCTGAGTCATGGATGTTTTCTATGTATTTAAGTATTTATTTCTCTATATAAGTATATGTATCGTCGTCTAGTACCCATAGTACAAGCTTTGCTTAGTTTGGAGCTAGGTTGATTTGTGTAAGATTGTCCGCAAATATTTATTTATTATTATTATTCTTATTTTAGATTTTTATTTAGTTGTGTAAATATTACCTTATTGTTAGTTTTTATAGCATTTAGTTGTATTACATTTAAAGTTGTTTTATGAATATTCAATGAAGATATACGTTTTATTTTTATTTTATTCGAGTTAAAAGTGTCAAGTGGTTGCGGTCGCAGTATGTGATATTTGGGCGGGAGCATAGTGGCGAGTCCAAATAATGCACGCACGCTGCAACGGAAGTGGGCGGACAGCAGTGAGACTCTTATAACACGCGTGCAGCTACATTGGGGTATTTGACTACAGTGAAAATAAATAGTTTTTTGATTAGCAACAGATAAACATTACAAAAATACTCTGAAAGTATCAAGCTTTAATTTATGTTTGCTATTTTAAGATTTTTAAATTCATAAAAACGAACAATAAGGACTTTCTTTGACAGTGACGTCACAACATAGTACCTAATCCCTACAAATTCCATACTGACGGAGGGTTTTTAACGTTTCATAAAAATAAGCTGATTTGACTTTTGTCAAATACCCAATAGGTTGTTGGCATAAACCCGATTGTAGGAAACAAAAACAACAAATGATAGGTACATCGCTCTCTGTCACCTACTTTCATCGAAACTGAAGAATACCCTGAGCTTCGGTAGAGGATTTTTTTGGCGAACTCCCGGCAATTTTTTACGTATATGCGCTTTTGTTGCTCCCTAGGCACTAAAGTTTCGCCGTTGAGTATATTTTATGATACATTGGTTTGTTAACTATCGTCAAAGTAAAGACAAGTAGAGACTCGAATTTGGATTTGATTTCAATTCGACTCATCAGGCCCCGTAGCATGGATGGCCTTATCACGCGACAAGTGACAGGATAGAGCATCCGTCCCTGGCTGACACCGTTCGATAGAACGATACGACGCGCTTATCCTATCACTTATCGCGTGATAACACCATCCATGCTACGGGGCCTGGTAACTAGAAAACTTTTCTCTCGGTTAAGCAGAAACTCGACTTAGTAATATAATAATTGATCCACTCATAATATAATTCTTACTTAAGACCACCTAGATAGGTACATTACATATTATTAAACCAAATCCAGAAATCATTTAAGAATAATAATATTAAAAATAAATTTCCGCTCGTGTGCACTAAACCTATCCCAAAACTGGCTATTCCACGTTTAGACAAGCGCCATTGTCCAGTTATGCCAAAAAGTTCCGCCATTGTACACCGGCTTTGTTTTATGCAATACGGCGCGCGTTTACAAATTGGGGAAGAGTTTTTTGTATGGAGCGTACATACGTTAGGAAATGAGCGTGCATTTGTCTATTGCTCCATTTTTGGTTTATTTTGACAGTAATGCAATGGATTTATCATTGTTGCCATATGGTTTTGTTTATACACGTCGGAACATAGTAACACAACACTGTTTATATTTGATGTAGTTACTTCATGCGAAACATTTAAACTATATACCTAGGTATACACGTCGCCATGACATACATCGGAGCAAACAAGCACGTCACAAACATCGGAACACACCTCTATTTTCAAGGCATTTGGATGCATGTGCCGATATTTTTGAACACCTATAGTGTACATGTATGTGATGGCGACTGTACTTACCTTTATGCCGTACCTTATACACTTCAACACAAAAAAGTATGCTGATTTTATACGTAATTGGGGATTTACGATTAGGTAGGTAATAGGTATTGTATTCCAATTAAGTAGGTACCTAGAGTATAGTTTGGTACAGTTTACAAAATTCAACTATATATTTCAGTTAAAAATAATTGTACATTTGAGATACGTATTCTCAAATATTCAATGTATTCGATTGTTATTGTTAAGAGTCTGGCAGAAAGTAGTTGTATAACTAATTAGTTTAAGCGCTTCTTTAAAAATAATCCCTTAACAATTGCGTCAAAGCATTCATTGCAAGCACCCACTTTACCAGCATAGCAAATAGAGACAGTTTTTGAAACTGTATGGAACTGACTTACAACTACTCATAAATCTATTTGATAAACTGCAGGTCAATCACGTAACGCATTGTACCTACGCGCGTCAGGTAGATCTAAATGTCATTTTTTTATGGAAAGATGACAGTTGGATTGTCCTAATGCGCGTTCGAAGCGTTACGTGATTACCCCATCTAGTGTTTGTTATAAAATATTTTCTGAATCTGAATAGTCGTATTTACATCAACACAATGCAAATCATTTTGGATGAACCCCTCTCAATGCAAAAATCCCACCTCAACATTACCCGTCTTTGCACGTTAGCATTCTAATAAGAGCCGTGACGGTGATCAAGGCGTGACGTCATCAACTAATGCACTACTTCGCAGGTGCTCGGGAGCACATAATTACTGGCTGGAAAAGGTGAGATGTCATATGCCTCCCCTTACTTAATGTACCAACTAAACATGCGTGGTGGTGAAATATGGAACTAGCGATGATAAGTACTTTTTTGAAAGTTATTGTTAGACACTGGCGCCACCGTTCACGTTAGTTGTAAGTTTGTGTCGGTATAAGATGTGCGGTTTGATACACGGTGCTTTGTTTCGCTTCTATTGTTTTTGGGTTGACGATTTTTTTTTAATAAGGAGCGTAAGTTGTAGTATACTTTACAATACCTATAGGGGAATGGGCTGAGCAATTGAGCATGATATTTTAATATTTCTATGAAGATTGAAAGTACCTAACGAGATTGTAGGTATAGTATATTACATACATACATACATACATACCATCACGCCTTTATCCCTAAAAGGGGTAGGCAGAGCACATGAAACTTGTGTTCCAGTATATTAGACGAATAAAAATAATACAAACGCAAATGTGGTTGAGTATAAGCGTATGAATATGAACAATAAGCTATATATAGTATTCAGGTATAACGATGCTCTAACCTCGTCAAATACTTATGTTTTTAAATATTAAATATCTAGATACTGAGGCTCTATTCGGCGACGTGCTGCTTGTGGGATCACTGATTAGATTACAATTGGCGTACTTTGTATTAGAATAAGAATTTATTTATTTAGCACACCAAGTAAAGAAAAAAATACAATCAAAAAAGGTATAAGCATATAATGATATACGGGAAGGGCCCTGTACCTGTCTGTAGCAGGAGCAAATATTCAAAAGGACGCTACCTTAGAGCATTTGAAGTAACCCCTTGTGCCTCATTAATTATCAAAGTTTTTGGTTTTAGATATTTTTTTATCTAAAAATTACTAAAGTGAACGTAAAACTAGCGGGAGTAGCGGGTAACATATTAGAATCGTTGTGTAAGTAGTCATTTATTTACAGACAACACTAATAGGTACAATTATCTAGTTGGTAATGGCGACAAAAAAGGTGCTAATAACCATGCGCAAATATGAACTAACATTATAATTAATTTAATGTCTAAAAAGACATTCATCATCAATAATAATATTAAAAATAAATTTCCGCTCGTGTGCACTAAACCTATCCCAAAACTGGCTATTCCACGTTTAGACAAGCGCCATTGTCCAGTTATGCCAAAAAGTTCCGCCATTGTACACCGGCTTTGTTTTATGCAATACGGCGCGCGTTTACAAATTGGGGAAGAGTTTTTTGTATGGAGCGTACATACGTTAGGAAATGAGCGTGCATTTGTCTATTGCTCCATTTTTGGTTTATTTTGACAGTAATGCAATGGATTTATCATTGTTGCCATATGGTTTTGTTTATACACGTCGGAACATAGTAACACAACACTGTTTATATTTGATGTAGTTACTTCATGCGAAACATTTAAACTATATACCTAGGTATACACGTCGCCATGACATACATCGGAGCAAACAAGCACGTCACAAACATCGGAACACACCTCTATTTTCAAGGCATTTGGATGCATGTGCCGATATTTTTGAACACCTATAGTGTACATGTATGTGATGGCGACTGTACTTACCTTTATGCCGTACCTTATACACTTCAACACAAAAAAGTATGCTGATTTTATACGTAATTGGGGATTTACGATTAGGTAGGTAATAGGTATTGTATTCCAATTAAGTAGGTACCTAGAGTATAGTTTGGTACAGTTTACAAAATTCAACTATATATTTCAGTTAAAAATAATTGTACATTTGAGATACGTATTCTCAAATATTCAATGTATTCGATTGTTATTGTTAAGAGTCTGGCAGAAAGTAGTTGTATAACTAATTAGTTTAAGCGCTTCTTTAAAAATAATCCCTTAACAATTGCGTCAAAGCATTCATTGCAAGCACCCACTTTACCAGCATAGCAAATAGAGACAGTTTTTGAAACTGTATGGAACTGACTTACAACTACTCATAAATCTATTTGATAAACTGCAGGTCAATCACGTAACGCATTGTACCTACGCGCGTCAGGTAGATCTAAATGTCATTTTTTTATGGAAAGATGACAGTTGGATTGTCCTAATGCGCGTTCGAAGCGTTACGTGATTACCCCATCTAGTGTTTGTTATAAAATATTTTCTGAATCTGAATAGTCGTATTTACATCAACACAATGCAAATCATTTTGGATGAACCCCTCTCAATGCAAAAATCCCACCTCAACATTACCCGTCTTTGCACGTTAGCATTCTAATAAGAGCCGTGACGGTGATCAAGGCGTGACGTCATCAACTAATGCACTACTTCGCAGGTGCTCGGGAGCACATAATTACTGGCTGGAAAAGGTGAGATGTCATATGCCTCCCCTTACTTAATGTACCAACTAAACATGCGTGGTGGTGAAATATGGAACTAGCGATGATAAGTACTTTTTTGAAAGTTATTGTTAGACACTGGCGCCACCGTTCACGTTAGTTGTAAGTTTGTGTCGGTATAAGATGTGCGGTTTGATACACGGTGCTTTGTTTCGCTTCTATTGTTTTTGGGTTGACGATTTTTTTTTAATAAGGAGCGTAAGTTGTAGTATACTTTACAATACCTATAGGGGAATGGGCTGAGCAATTGAGCATGATATTTTAATATTTCTATGAAGATTGAAAGTACCTAACGAGATTGTAGGTATAGTATATTACATACATACATACATACATACCATCACGCCTTTATCCCTAAAAGGGGTAGGCAGAGCACATGAAACTTGTGTTCCAGTATATTAGACGAATAAAAATAATACAAACGCAAATGTGGTTGAGTATAAGCGTATGAATATGAACAATAAGCTATATATAGTATTCAGGTATAACGATGCTCTAACCTCGTCAAATACTTATGTTTTTAAATATTAAATATCTAGATACTGAGGCTCTATTCGGCGACGTGCTGCTTGTGGGATCACTGATTAGATTACAATTGGCGTACTTTGTATTAGAATAAGAATTTATTTATTTAGCACACCAAGTAAAGAAAAAAATACAATCAAAAAAGGTATAAGCATATAATGATATACGGGAAGGGCCCTGTACCTGTCTGTAGCAGGAGCAAATATTCAAAAGGACGCTACCTTAGAGCATTTGAAGTAACCCCTTGTGCCTCATTAATTATCAAAGTTTTTGGTTTTAGATATTTTTTTATCTAAAAATTACTAAAGTGAACGTAAAACTAGCGGGAGTAGCGGGTAACATATTAGAATCGTTGTGTAAGTAGTCATTTATTTACAGACAACACTAATAGGTACAATTATCTAGTTGGTAATGGCGACAAAAAAGGTGCTAATAACCATGCGCAAATATGAACTAACATTATAATTAATTTAATGTCTAAAAAGACATTCATCTCCACTTATAATAAATCTCTAAATTAAAAAAAGAATCAGCCAGTTTGAAACTAAGCTTTGCGCGGTTCGAATGTTCTCAGCATCCCATGAACGGAAAAATATGAAACATTTTATATAGGTACATTATTATTCTAGCTGCAACTTAGGATACTTTTTATCCGACTGCGACAGTTAATTAATTTTCCGAAATATACGACTTCATTTAATTTTTCATTTATTTTTATTGAAATCAAACGCTGCTCCAACTGTCAGCTATAAGAACCGTCAAATTTTCGTCAAAATGGCGGAATTGCTTTGCCTTTCACTTATTAATAATTTAAATCCCGTCTACGATAGACCTTTACGAGACAAATGCTAAAATATAAACCATAAAAAAATATTCGATTCTGATATGAGAACTTATATGCGCAAATGTCGTTTTATGTCGTAATTTCAATAAATGAAATCAACAAATTTGAACAATATAATTAACACGAATTTGTTTTTTTTGAATGACAATGGCACGCGCTCGGCGCATTCAGCCAAAGTACCTGCGGCGCTACCACGAAAACCGATACTCAATGTTCATATATTTGCATCCCTGTCACTCGAGTATGGTTAGTGCGATAGAGATAGAGATACCCGAATATTTTCGAATAGGGAACATTACTGCAATGTTCTGCCGCCAGAGTGCAGCACAAACACAATTAGTAAACAGTTTTTTTGACAACTTTGACAAGTCCTTCAAAGCTCTGGATCAAATAGTGAAGAAAATATTTCAGTGAATAAAATGCATCAGTGCCGCGTAATTGGATGCAAGAATGAAGGGCATCATTCATTTCCGAAGGAAACGATGATATGAAAACTATGGGAAGCGGCAATACGTCGTAAAGCAAAAAAAAGCCCTCATCCACCTTTAAATGGCTATAGGATGCCATTTTAATATCACAGTGCAGGTATTTTACACACGAATGATAATAAAACGATTGTAGTTTAACGCGTTTTCATCAATTATTCGTTATTGTTTGTTAGGTAAATAAATATGACATTGTACGTCATGGCGGTTTGTTGGTGCCGGTTAATGTACGGCCCGATAATACACGTCCATCTATCGTTATCTCTCTCTTTTTGTATAAGTTAAAAAGAGACATAGATATAGAGGATGCCAATTATTGGGCCGTACATTAACCGGCACCGGTTTGTTTACGGGTTGTGTTAGTGTCGCCCCCTACGCAGAGCTTTGCGTAATGTTCCCTATTCCGAAGTTCGTGGTTATAGCTCAGGAATCGAAAATATGGTAAATAATCATAATATATTTTCTCGATAAAGAATTTAAAATAAATATAGTCAAATGGAGAAAAAAACAAAGCAAGAGGTTATATAGGTAATGATTAAGTTATAATTATAAGAGTCCAAAGTTTTAAGAGGGGGTATGTTCTGTCCCTTTTCCGCAAAACGCACCTTCATATGAAACGACTGTTTTTTACTATGACGCTCGAGTATATTGACGTCACAGTCCCTCATCGTTTTCTCACTCTAACAAGCGACATTAAAACGGATGTAGCTTCATAATTTTTTGAGATATTTGAATGGGAGTTTCATTATCTTCTATCTATTTATACATAATAAATGCCTATGTCCTGACTGACTTATTCACTCACTCACTCACTCACTCACTCATCAACGCACAGCCGAAACTACTAATCTTAGAGAGTTGATTTTTGCACAGTATGTTGCTTTTATAACGTGGGCTAGGGATAAAAAGGGATTTTTGAAAATTCTACCCCTAAGGGGGTAAAATAGGGGTGCAAAGTTTGTATGGGAGAACCTTTTTTTTTTGAGCTATAGACTTAAACTTTGTAGAAAAAATTGTTATTAGAATACAAATGAAACACTTTCAGCGTTTTGGAAAATTCCACCCCTACGGGGGTAAAATAGGGGTGCAAGGTTTGTATGGGGAAAACATTTTTTTTTTAAATAGAGACTTAAAACTTTGTAGAAAGATCAGTCATTAGAATACAAATAAAGAACTTTCAGGGTTTTAGAAAATTCTACCCCTAAAGGGGTAAAATAGAGTGCAAAGTTTGTATGGGAAAAACTACTTTTTTTTAAATAGAGACTTAAAACTTTGTAGAGAAATTATTCATTAGAATACAAATAAAGTACCTAGATTCAGTGTTTTAAAAAAATCTACCCCTAAGGGGGTAAAATAAAGGTGCAAATTTTGTATGGGGGAAACAATATTTTTTTTAAATAGAGACTTAACACTTTGTAGAAAGATTAGTCATCAGAATACAAATTAAGTACTTTCAGCGTTTTAGAAAGTTCTACCCCTAAAAATAGGGGGCTAAAATAGGGGTGCAAAGTTTGTATGTGGGAAACTATTTTTTTTAGCTAGATTCCTAAAACTTTGTAGAAAGATTATTTAAATGCAAAGAAAGTACTTTCAGCGTTTTGGAAAATTTCACCCCTAAGGGGGTAAAATAGGGTGCAAAGTTTGTATGGGAAAAACATATTTTTTTTTAATAGAGACTTACAATTTTGTCGAAAAATTACTTATTAGAACATGAAAAATACTACATTAGGCGTTTTACAAAAATTATTCCCTAAGGGGGTTAAAAAAGGGTGCAAGGTTTGTATGGGGAACACTTTTTCTGAGCTAGACACTTAAAACTTTGTAGAAAGATTACTTATAAAAATAAAAATAAAAGACTTTCAGCGTTTTGAAAAAATCTATCCCTAAGGGGGATAAAAAGGGGTGCAAAGTTTTTATCAGGGAAAGTTTATGTTTTTGAGTTAGAGACTTGAAACTTTGTAGAAAGATTACTTATTAAAAAACAAAAAAAGAACACAAATCGTTTTAGAAAATTCCACCCCTAATAGGGTTAAAAAGGAGAGCAAGCTTTGCATGGGCAACACTTTCAGCGTTTTAGAAAACTCCATCCCTAAGGGGATCCTTAAGATCCTTAAGAAGGGTAGCCAGTGTTGTGTGGGAAAAACTTTTTTTTTTGCTAGACTTAAAACTATTCGAAATGTTACTTATTAAAATTAATAATAAAGTACTTTCAGAGTTTTAGAAAATTCCACCCCTAAGGGGGTTAAGAAAGCTTTGTATGGGCAACACTTTTTTTGAGCTAGAGACTTACAAGTTTACGAAAAAAGTTCTTTCAGCGATTAGAAAAATTCAACCTCTAAGGGGGTTTAAAAGGGGGTTCAAATTTTAAATGGCGAGCAATAAAATTTTAAAGTGTTAAGAGATTTTTAACTTCGGTCTTATTCTGTACGTTAAAAGACTACAAAACTGATTTCAGAGTTTTTCCAAATTCATCCCCTAAGAGTGTTAAAATTGGTTCAAAGTTTGAGTATTTCAAGGCATTTTTAAAGTATGAGATTTTTAACTTTGGTTTTAGACTGTTTGTTCACAAACTAGAAAATTAACATCAACGTTTTTTTTTAATCATCCCCTAAAAGAGGGTTCAAATTTTGTATTGAGAGAAATCATTTTCTAAGACGATAAAAAGTTCTACGCGGACGAAGTCGCGGGCAACAGCTAGTCATCAATAATTTACGTGCGCCTTCTGCAACAGCCGTTCCATTTTACTTTTGTAAGCGGTAAGTATCTACCTACAGATAAAATATTTTATTTTATAAGTAAATTAAAAAGATGTGTCCGTAGTTTTGATTTAAAACTATGAATGGATTTTAAGGCACGTAGTGGAGGAGGAATGATGTTCCAGCACTTGGTTGCTGCATAGCGGAAGCTGCCTCGAAATGCTGCCGTGTGCGGCATTGCACGAACCAGCTCATGGAATCTGGATGACCTCACTACCGATGACCTGGAGTTACGAAACCACGTCAACTTATTGTACAGGTACGAGGGAATCTATCTATCTATGCCAAACATCGACTTGGCTAAGTATAGTTTTTGACGTATGGACATTCTCAAAATACCAATTTGGGTAAGCAATCGCGTAAAGTGCGTGCGCGGTGGGATATGGACACAGAAACGAGCACAAGCGTTCAGGCCCCGTAGCATGGATGGCGTTATCACGCGATAAGTGATAGGATAAGCGCGTCGTCTCATTCTATCGAACGGTGTCAGCCAGGGACGGATGCTCTATCCTGTCACTTATCGCGTGATAGGCCATCCATGCTACGGAGCCTGCACACGCTTGACCAGCCCCTGCGTTCGCGACAACAGACGCGGCGCGTACACAATGTCACCGTAATAGTTTAATTATGTACAGTTTCGTGTTAAAAGAGCCTGGAGATCTACTCCATCCATCGTATCGAATTAAAATCGGTTTTATATTTTTCACATGCCTACAAGCATCACTCTAATAAAATGAGTTCCTATTGAATTAGTTAATTCGTTTAGGTAGGTGGGCCAGGCATCACTGAGACTCTTGACCAATAATAACTGATTTTATAATATTAAAACCACCCAGACCAGACCAGTGACCAGTTTCCGCTTCGAAAATTGTAACTTTGTGTAACGCGCAACTGCATGATACCTTCTCATTAAACTAGTGGCTCTTTGAGCTCTAGAACTCGCGACCCTGTCTTTTTTCAAAAAGATTTTTTTTTGGTTTTCGAAAAATATAATTAACGAACTTGCTCACAAAAAATCACAAGAATCGGTTGAGAAATGCGACCTGCAGAGGAGAACAGCGGGTCCCCCGGCGCGTCCCGAACGTCCATGCATACAAAGTGGAGGTATATCCAAATATGTATGGGAAAACGAAAAAAAAAAAAGAGAGAACAGCGGGACAGAAACCGGATACCTGACAAACGATTTTCGGCCCAAGCTGAAGCATAGAACTTCGTTCGCTTCACTTACACGTTCGACAATTATTTTTTCAACACATTTGCTCGTAACGTGCCTCTTATTGTGCCGCTTTTGGACTCATAATAACATTACGACACTCGTGTAGTTATGTTTATATCCCGATTAAGACACGTTGGCAGCTTGCAGCAACGTGTATGTATGGACTCGGCGCATTCTTAAATTGACCGGGTTATACAGGTTTGTTTTTAATTCTCGGCAAATGAATTCTTACTCGACTAAACAAATTAAATCCTTCTTGTGGATTAATTAATTATTTCTTGTTGGATATGATATAAAAACGTTTCATTTAGTAAAACTATTTACTTTTGATAACATTTTACATGAATTTATATTGAATAAGAAAATATTTATTTTATTTTGTATTGGCTGTTTAGAGATTTCATCTAAGCCTCGCTGCGGGCGCACTGCGCGAACTTCACGAAAAAAAATAGTTGCGCGCCATTATAGGTAATTTCACAAATATTTGTAAACATTGATGATGCGTGTTTGGTTATTGTTAAAAATGTTGACTCGTAGTGAATAGAAAAGTGATAAATAGAATTGACGCCACTGTACATTCTTGGAGATGTACAAATATGTGAGTAAAAGCCTGTTGTCATCAATAACTAAAGGAAACAACTTAGGAGCCTGTAACATGTTCATTTTATGAAAAGGATTTTTTCCTCGCAAATGTGTTGAAAAACGTCGTATGACACGCGTGAGCTTTGATAATTACATCCTCGGTTCTATTATCACGCTCACCTGCGGTTCGCGTGACAATTCCGCCTCTGATGTAATGATCAACATACCTCACTTGTATCATAATGTACTATTACTGTTTTACCAAAAAAAAAAACAATAGTTTACTTCTGTTTTAATATAATATTACAACAACACCATTCTTAAGGAGTTTAAACTCCTAAGCATACCTCCACGCTGAGGTGGCCTATCGTGTCCCCCCTTCGTAGCTATCTCAATCAGCTGTCTAAGCAGATTGCTCGTGTCTACATTAGTATGGAGGATGAGCTCGAAGATCTTAAGCTGGTCTAGAGCCTTCCAGTTGTCCCTGTGGCTGACGGCCACGGTGAATAGCTCGTTCATCACGTCTCGGGATCTCTTCACCATGTACATGAGGTAACCTGCAATGATAATATACTTCTCGACACGGTATGTACAGTCGCCATCACATACATAGGTACACTATAGGTGTTCAAAAATATCGGCACATGCACCCTAATGCCTTGACAATAGAGGTGTGTTCCGATGTTTGTGACGTGCTTGTTTGCTCCGATGTATGTGATGGCGACTGTACATAAAGGCATCTTAGGTAAAAAGCTTAAGGTTGTCTTGTATGTAGTGGTGGCATGTTTAAATATATATTACAAATTTTATTCAAATACCCGCTGCCTCCACTGCTTCGCCTGCGTATTGGAAAGAACAGAAGAAATATAGCCTATAAACATCCAGAAAGTCCATTAAGAGAGGTAGGGCACAGCGGAATGTCATCTCGCTCGAATGTGGAGCAGCCCAACTAGGGAAGTACCTCCACCTTACAGAAGACCGCAGCCATAATTGCACCACTGCTTTGTAGTGTTGCTATATTATTGCATGCTATGAAGTATGTGGTGTTGTGTTCCTGGTGGTGAGTAAGGTCGCCAGAGCTCCCTAGGGTGCGCTGTGTTGGGAGTGAGGAACATGCATGTCTCTATCTGCCAACACAGCGAATCCTCAAGTGAATAAAGGGTCGGTAACGCGCTTGTGATTCTTCTGGAGTCACAAGTGTACATAGGCGACGGTACCAGCTTAACATCAGGCAGGCCGTAAGTTTGTTTGCCACCGTCGTGGTATAAAAAAAATTAAAAGCGGCCAAGTGCGAGTCGGACAAATTGTAAATTGCGGTTTACGATTTATGGCGTATTAAAAAAAACTACTTACTTGATCTCGAAAAAAATAATTTTCGGTGGAAGTTTGCATGGTAATGTACATCATATATTTTTTTTAGTTTTATCATTCTCTTATTTTAGAAGTTACAGGGCTACCCCCTTTTACCACTTTGGAAGTGTCTTTCGCGCAAACTATTCAGTTTAGAAAAAAATGATGTTAGAAACCTCAATGTCATTTTTGAAGAGATATTATACCACACACGTATAGGTTTGATAAAAAAAAACTGAGTTTCAGTTCTAAGTATGGGGAACCCCAAAAATTTATTGTTTTTTTTTCTATTTTTGTGTAAAAATCTTTATGCGGTTTACAGAATACATCTACTTACCAAGTTTCAACAGTATAGCTCTTATAGTTTCGGAAAAAAGTGGCTGTGACATACGGACGGACAGACAGACAGACAGACAGACAGACAGACAGACATGACGAATCTATAAGGGTTCTGTTTTTTGCCATTTGGCTACGGAACCCTAAAAAAACTACACGCACGTGAATAGGATTAGCGTTTCCGGAGATTAACTAGGTTATTATACATATACAATCTTATAAACTTTCAATCTCACAGACTTTTCCTCTGTGTAATACTAGTCTAGATACCTACTATAGAAGTATAGATAAACAAAACAAATGCTCATCCGAACAGTCCACAGCCTGGGTCATTGTCAGATTTAGGTTCCCGTCTCTTCGGTGGACATTGCCAAAGTTAAGGGCTATAAAGCCTAATTTTTGGTTGAACTCTGAATCCGCATAAACGGCGTTGCTCCTCCTATAATTCCATGTGATAAAAAACATATTATATGTAAACGTAAGCCCTTAACTATTGACCACCGGATAGATGATTTTTGTTTTTGTGACTGACAATGACCCAACTACGTGCAAGAGAGGCTTTACTTAAAAACCTATTCAAGACCAATGACGCAGATTCGACGTCATGTCTCTATACGAGCGATTTCCGCTATTAAGCTGCAGAATGCTGCTACGTGCTACAGTGAAGCGCACGTAGCGTCACGTGGCCTAAAATGAGTTTTTATTATAAGAAACATTAACGGTCTCACTCAGAAGTAGCACGATTGTAATATATTGGTGATCAAGCATTTTTGATAGAAAGATAAGTAAAGATCTTGCAAACTGGAGGAGAAAATGTCGGAAACAGTACTGGACTGCAGCCATGGAAGTATTTAGATAATGAAAAAGGCTGAGAGAGAGACGTTTCTCATCTATACTATTCTATAGTACCTATACTATATACTTACTTAAGTTTTGTATATGGCCTCATCTGGTTCAATATGAATAATACAATAAGGTTCAATATGAATACAGGATGGTCAGTTACTTGTGATGGCGTTTGTACTAACAATCGATGGATCAGAGTTGTCCGAAATAAATGTTTCTTTTAATATACTTTCACCTGTGTATATGTTACCGTTAGATTGTGAACACCGTCAGTTTATAATCTTACTAGCAATATTCTAAACTGTCGAAAAATTGTGAACCGTCAAAACCGTTCACAATTTAACGCATTATTTTTCGTTAGTTTATAATATATCAATGTCAATTCGTCAAAATTGTGAATTGAGATCAAATTGGCATGATTCGGAACGCACCCTGTGCGCTGATTGGTTGAACGAATTTTTCCTATTTGCATCAGCTTCCACTTACGTCAGAACGTTTTCGTGTCGTTCCATTTATTTCGTCTTCTGGTAATGTCGACGGAGCCCCCCTGAGCGGGGCTCCTATTTCTGAGCGGTTTTCCCTTCGGGCAACTTAAGCTACCTACCTAACCTCATCTACCTTGTCTTTGTGTATGCGTTCTGTATACCATGCCAATTTGATATATACATATAAACTTAATGATAAATAATGCGTTAAATTGTAAACGGTTTTGACAATTCACAATGTTTCGTCAGTTAAGTATAACATTATTATTAATATTGCGAATAACATTATTAACTGACGGTGTTCACAATCTAACGGTGACATTACTATGCATACAATGAACTTCTGAATAGACATACGCTATATTGTATCACGCAGGTTTGCTTGCGTTCCTTGCAATACCAGCTATTTAGTCAAATTATAATTAGGTACCAATTCTGAATCCTTCCGTGTCATTAAATTTTATCTTGAGTGGTTGTAGAGTGTCAAGTTCTTTCTGGGCATCGTTAATCGTCTGTTCAATAAGGGACCCAATCTTTTCCTTCAAAGTATTGTCTTTTGCTTCATCTATTACGTCCGAGCCCTGTCTTCTTGAGAACTGGTATTTGTACCGCCTTAGAGATTTGAACGGCTTAATCTTGTATCTTGAATAGAGTCGTGATCGGAGATCGATTCGTTTGATATATTCTTTGGGTATATCGATTAGTTTAAGTCCGTTACTTTCGTACGTGATACATATAGCACCTGTTTTAAAACAACCATTAATCAATTATGGTTTTTAACGTGCCGTCAAACAGGCAAGCCAGTGCTAATTTGGGTTAGATACGTACTCTTTAACCCTTTATTTGATGATGTATGACACAGTATACACATTTTTTGATGTGCTAAGCTTTTTGTATTTTTTAATGCACATTTTTTTTCTCTTCAAGGCGCAAACGAGGCTTGAACTCACGATTTTTTTTTTATTTGCCAAATAAAGGGTTAAAAGATCTTTTTCAAAAGATGCTTAGATACTTAATTGGTAAAAAATAGACAAGTCGATACGGAACGAGTGCCTTGGAGACTTCAACACTATAGAAGCTACTGTTTCGTATGTTAATACAGCGAAACAAATAAGTAAGTAGATACTAAAAATAAGATCTTAAAAGTTTCGAACCTACGTACTAAAATCAAAACCAATAAATACTCACAAACTAATAATAATACAACATATTCCTTCATTTTGTTAGGTACCCGTTACTTGATGTGCATTGTCAAACCATGATTATTTTCATCAATTATTTTCGATAAACTGTGTAAAGCATTTTGAACGAATAAGCCATTTCCATGACTATTAAAATTTAATCATCATCAAAGCCGATTACAGTCTCAAACTGCTAATAATTCGATAGTAGGAAACTACTACCTACTTAACGTGATAGTGTGATTATGTTGCATTGCGTATGTAATATAGAGCCTGGCCTATCATTCGATACAATACGTACAAAGCAGCTAAGCAAAACCTCCACCTTACAGAAAACCGCAATCATAATAACGCCACTACTTGGTCTGGAAGTAATAACTAGGTGGTGTTGTGATCCTGGTGATGTTGTGTGGAGAGTGAGGGACCCGCGTTCGTCGCTAGCTATCAACACAACGAATCCGCAAATCAATAAAGGGCCGGCAACGCGCTTTTGATACTTCTGGATTCGCAAACGTCCATAGGCTAGTTAGGCTGCGGCGTCTGCTAACCGTTAGGCAGACCGTAGGTATGCTTGTTTACCACCATCGTAGTATAAAAAAAAGAACCGGGTTGTGTCGGAAATACAACCTTTAATAATTAATTTTAAGTGGATACTTCTTTGTTGGCAATGGAACCCTAATATATCCGAATTAATTCACTAAAATCTGTATATGTACAGATAAATCGATTTGACTCGCGATACATTAAAATGGCTGTGATTTCAGCATTAATTTCATGTCCGCCACATAAACTTAATAACATTTTGTGATTAACAACTAATGGCAAATAAAGAAGGATTAAAACATGTAACAAACAAATATTTGAAATCAGATTAGGCTTCTCTACAAAAAGTTATTCCGGAAGTCACGTGATACATTTTGAACTGCACCCCTATACAAGAACGCGAGCAAAGAAGTATCCACTTCAAAACACATCTCTTCAGCACTTTTGCCATGTTGAATACATTTCGTAGGCATTATAAACCACTAAGTACCACTCGCAGATTCACCGTGGATTCACCAGAGATGTCAGAGCCAACAAAAATAATTAGAGCGGATATGATAAGTGGCTATTAGTAATAATCGGGATAGTACGTAAAGCCGTAGGTAATGTTAAACTTAATTAAATTGTGTGCTCGGAGACAAACCAACATCAACCAGCAAAGTTGAATAACACATTATTAATGTTTAACTAGGATAGTTACCAACAATGTGAATTGTTGATCTTTAGAGCTGTGTTTCAAACCAATTATGGTCCACAGCACACACCAGATTGTTTCCTGGATTCAGTTTTTGAATCGTGACACTCGAGGGAGATAATCTCGAGATAGGTACTTTTCAATTTGTGATGCTTTTGATCGCCCATTGTGTGTGGTGTGTGTATGTATGTGACATGTGAACCTAACGTCTAACTATCATGCAAACAGGTTGTAAAGAAGCAATCTGTAGAGGTAGAATACACATTTTTTGAAGGATTTGTTTTTCTTTACACCGTCTTTCAAACTGACAACAACATCCACGTCCACGAGATTGGTGCGAATTATTTTCATAACAGTCTTCAACAAAATTATTGTAGTTTTAACACCTAATGTCTGCTCAAAAGCTAATAAAATGGTTGCCATCCTTGAAGAAATTCCGTGCGTCCAGACAACCAATAGATAAGGATCACAGAATTTTTGGTATTGAAGAACTGATACAACAAGAAAAGGTAACTACTATGATAAACATATTAAAACTTTCGGCGTTTTCTGAATAAAAATAAAATACATTCTATTGGAAAAGTGGCATTTCATAAATAGTATTTAAACTTATCATACCACGAAGAAATAGAAAAACACAGTAGGTACCAGTGGCGGAGCGCCCATACAAGCCGATTCCCAACGGCTTGCCTAAAATTTCCTCTTGGGTCACGCGCCGCCACTGGTAGGTACTTAAGAAAATGCTTAGGGATTCATTAATCAAAACCTGTTAGAGTACAATCGCCAATCCCCGGTACAACTGATAAACTTTAATATATCTATGTACCTATTGTAAACGTTAAGGGATGCGTCAATCAAACGGCGTAGTTATCTAGTAAAGTGGTAGTAGTTAGTATCTAGACTCGATCATTTATATTTTAAACCTAACCGCCATGCTCATAACATTATCTACCATGTACATACATGAAGCAGCGTCTAGACGTCAATAAAACTCTTTTACCACTGGCTTGACTATTTGAAAACTGTAAGTCAAATAAACCTGGCCCCGTAGCATGGATGGCGTTATCACGCGATAAGTGACAGGATAGAGCTTCCGTCCCTGGTTGACACCGTTCGATAGAACGAGACGACGCGCTTATCCTGTCACTTGTCGCGTGATAACGCCATCCATGCTACGGGGCATATGATTGATGAGTATACGCTATGTAGGTACGCTAAAGACAATGCTACGGAAAAATACTGCTACGAGCTACGACATATTGACACATTGCTGTGGGCCTATTCACTAAACTAATTGTATTGGAATTGGTTTTGTATTTTGCCAAGCGTAACGAGTCAGAACGACCACGTCAGAACTAGTACGCATGACAAATGCAAGACCGGTTCCAATGGTTGTATTTTGTCGAATAACCCTCCAGGACCTCGAATGGTTTCATTGTAACCAATAGCAGTTTATGGGCTAATGATCAGCTCGTAAATGTGTAGCATTTCCATTGCAGAATTGTGGTGAAATATAATGTGTACCTACAAACAATAACAACAGAAAACATTATAACCGTCAAATGTCAAAAAAGTTGTACGTAATTTTCAAATAATTGTCTGTCTATATTGTGTCCTGCTGGGAAAATGCCTAACCTGTTTTCTGCCACTCGTCTGGGTCTTGATCTAGTTAAATGTTTCTGTATCCAACTTTAACAAACTAGTGTACACTTTTTCAACTCGATTGGACTTAAACTCGGGCAACTTTGACTTGCAAGATTTGACGCGAACAAAACATATAATAAATACAAACAAGTTAAATAAAAGCTTGTAAATATATTACAGCCCGGTAACTTCACTATAGAGCCGGTGGCGATCGAGCACCATGAGCAGGCAATGCGCATGATCAAGGACCACTATCTAAGGGAACATGTCTTCATCAGAGCTCATGGCCTGGAGTTCACGCGGGATAATGCGATTGATGAGTACCTCCGCAGTCTACTCAAGCAAGGTAAGTAAAGGACTAATTCTGTGATCATAAGTCAAAATGTTATTTACTGCTCTTGGAATAATAGTACATTGTTTATTCTTACGCCCGTGTTATACACAATTAATGTTTTTCATCACATTTGCGAGGAAATAGATAACTACAAAAGACAGAAAAAGTCTATGTTTCATACAAGCACACCAATCAAAAATTGATGAAATTGACAACTTCACTTCCAGATCAGTGCGACTGGAGCGCGTAGCTTCAATATTTCAACCAATCACAGAGCAGTATTCTTGCAGCGCATGGCCTACTCGATTTTATTTTCAACCAATCACAGAGCAGAATTCTTTTAGCGCGCGGCCGTCTAGATTTGCTTAAACCAATCAGGCATATGTCCAGCAGTGGACGTCTTTCGGCTGATATGATGAATCATCACACACAAGCTCATTACTCCCTTGGGAGCTGTAAAATACCATTATTCCCGAGGGAACAATTTAGGCCATTGTCCTTCTGTATACAGGCATGGAATAACTCCATTAATGAGCAAGTGTGATGAAATAGTTAAACTCGAGTTTGCAATATTCTTACGCGCGTGTTATACACAATGTTTTTCATCACATTTGCGAGGAAATAAATAAATACAAAAGACAGAAAAATTTAGGTTTATACAAGTGCACTCATACAATCAAAAATTTACGAAATTGACAAATTCAGTTCCAGATCAGTGCGAGTGGAGCGCGCAGCTTCAATATTTCGGCCAATCACAGAGCAGTATTCTTGCAGCGCATGGCCTGCTCGATTTTTATTCAACCAATCACAGAGTAGTATTCTTGCAGCGCATGGCCTGCTCGATTTTTATTCAACCAATCACAGAGCAGAATTCTTGTAGCGCGCGATCGCCTAGGGAGTTATAATAATCCATAACTCCTGTGGGAGGTAAATCGGCTATAGCTGCTCTATACACCTGCCTATAATACACCCTTTACGAGCAAGTGTGATGAAAACGCTATTTTTGTTATGTTAGAATTGACACTTGATTCCTATCTAACTCAATGTCGCTCCGTTGTCCGTCTGTCTGTCTGTCCGTCTGTCACCAGGCTGTATCTCATGACCCGTGATAGTTAGACAGTTGACATTTTCACAGATGATGTATTTCTGTTGCCTCTATAACAACAAATACTAAAAAACAGAATAAATAAATATATATTTTTTCCTTTTTTTTTCTGTTACTATCTTACACAAATCGACCTAGTCCCAAACTAAGCAAAGCTTGTACTATGGGTACTAGACGACGACAGACATAGGTACTTATATAGATAAATAAACACTAAAATACATAGAAAACATCCATGACTCAGGAACAAACATTTGCGCTCATCACACAAATAAATGCCCTTACCGGGATTCGAACCCGGGACCTCCGGCTTCGTAGGCAGGGTCACTACCAACTGGGCTACAGGAGGTTCCCATACAACAAACGTGATTTTTTTGCCGTTTTTATAGATAATGGTACGGAACCCTTCGTGGGCGAGTCCGACTCGCACTGGGCCGGGTTTTTTTGATAAACGAGGTGGCAATCGATTCGAAATTATGTTCCGGTGACATAGGCTACCTTTTGTTTAAGTTTTTTTTCAGTTAGGTTTCCGTAGATATACTAGTTTACCCGTTACAGTTTTTTGGACATTTTATGCTTGTTGTGGAATATATTAAGTGTCTCGCTTTGCCGCGCTGGTACAGCCTACACTGTTAACTGACCATTCGTGAATCGTGATCCTTATTACAATGCAAATAAAGTGCACGGATGGTCAATTAACTGGAATGGCGATTGGTAACAAAAAATTGATTCTTAATTTTTGCCAAGGGTTGACTATAGGTGGCTCTCCAGTGTCATGGGCAGGATGCTGTTGCCTGCGGCCGGGCGGCGGAAATTGCGGTTAAGTCGGTGCGCGGTTAAGGTTCCATTAACTTTCTGCCGAATATACTACACTAGATGGGGCAAGCGAGCCTTCTTTGTTATTTTCGACTAACACTAACACCTCCTCCCTCCCGTAGTCAGCACCTCCGAGTCCTTGCAACAGAAATGCTGGCTGGATGAGTCACCAGAACAGAACAGGGTTGACTATAGGCTGGAAATAAAAATAAATCCTCGGTGTTTTTGTTCACAGGCAACACTGTATTCGTGAAAAACGAGCACGGAGCCCCGGTGGGCATTTGCGTGAACACTACCAGCAGTCCTGCCGACCCCAAGACTCTGCGTGGCTATGCTTATTTCAGACAGGTTAATGATAAATCAGAATCACTTCCTCTAGTTTATTTTTTTTCCATTTTACCATACTTTTTTGGAGATATACTCCACTATGTATGTATGGACGCCGGTCTAGTTTGGAGTTAAGAATAGGAATGCCATACCTACTCGCGACTATATTTTTAATCCTTTTTCGAGAAAGTTCAACATTATCGATTATTATGTATCATCATCATCATCATATCAGCCGAAAGACGTCCACTGCTGGACTTAAGCCTCCCCCAAAGAGTGCCAAAGTGACCGGTCCTGCGCCACCCGCATCCAGCGGACTCCCGCGACATTTACCAGGTCATCAGTCCACCTTTTCCGGCCTACCCACGCCGCGCCTTCCGGTTTATTTAATCGTATGGCAATTATTATTTTGGCCTTTGAGTTTGTCACTCTTTAGTACCACCCAGAGGACACGTGCAGGGTTGTGGTAGGTAGCTCCTGCGGACGCGAGTGACAGTTGTCCCCCCTTTGTCAAGTGAGTGGGCAACTCGACTGTTAGAGGTTTTTAAGCCGCCCGAAGGCCTCTAACTCGGCTTAACGACTACTGTCATAGACAGCAACCGGGATCAACTGCTTAGCGTGCCTTCCAAAGCACGGAAGCGCTCATTTATAGTAACCACTCAAACAGGCGGTCACCCATCCAAAGACTGACCCCTGCCGTCTTTGCTTGACCTGCGTTATCGTTTCCGATACGCAGGCGCCGCCGGGCTATGAACGCTTCAACCGCGCCTTCAGGTACGTGGTCGCCACTCGAGAACCTTTCCGCCCCAACGGGCATCGGTTCTACGTGCAATGTTATTATATAATATATGGTGTCACTAACCAATTCACGAATACCAAATCAACATGTTCTTCTTATTCTTGAAAGCTAAGGACAATATAGAGCCAATTCTGTCATCGACCTTGGACGAATACACTGGGACTGGGGTGCGTCCTCATTAGTTGAATGTCAGACAATTTTGATACAAGGGATGCTTCCTTAAAAGCAAGTATTTTTTACAGGATCCCAACACAAAGGATTTCTTGAATTTCTTAGCCAAGTTACAAGGAACTCCTAACCTATGGGAGGTTTTTAAAGTCCCGAAAATATTTGAAGTAAGTACCTAACCAAACCTACCTATAAAGCCCCTGCTAGACGGTTGCCAACACGCCCCTCCGACCGAGCGACCTTGGTCCGCACCAACCGTGTAGTCAGTTGTTTGGAGCTAAATTTCTTACTACAGCGGTTGGTACCGTCTAGCAGGGGCTTAACCATGAACGATAAGGGACAGGCTGTTGTCGAATCACCCTGCTGGCCGCAGTGCACACATGAGTGCAAGGGTAAAAGAAAACTCACTACCAAAACTGTCACTGCTCTTCAAAACCTCGTATCTCGGTACGTAGTCGATATCGAGATATGACCTTTGATTTAAGTGAGTATTTGTTACTTAGTGAGTTTTGGTTGTCACCCGACGATATGGCAGCACTATGTCGAGGTCTAGATGGATATTTGCAAATAATTTTTAGTCCTCATTAGTTTGATTGGTGAATTATGAATTTATGACAAGTACCTAGCTTTGCTGAGTTTGGGACTAGGTCGATTTGTGTAAGATTGTCCCCGCATATTTATTTATTTATTCCCAACGTACACTCTTAAAAACCGTTATTGCGCCTGGCTATTCTTGTTTTGCTCTATTATAGTTTTTACGCTTAGGTATATTATCGAGTGTAATTTCAAATGAATTGGTAGGTACGGCCGTATTGTGCCATTAGAGACCTTTTTGTGAGAAATTGACTAAACTCATGTGATATTCCAGATTAAAATGCTAGCAGTGCTACCAGAGTACCGTAGGCGCGGTTTAGCCACGATGATGGCAGAGAGTTCTAACGAGCTTGCAGAAGCCCAGGGGTTTGAGGTCGTAAGGATGGACTGCATCAACCCTCATGAGTAAGTGTTGTGTAGGCAGAGATCCGTGCACCGATGATCGGGCATTCCATATTCAATTTATCGATGCTACTTAACCTCCTGCCTACATTTGTACTTTGGGTAGGACATAAGAAACAAAAAAATCTGCCGGATTTTTCTTCAATGGCAACCCCATCGTTTCTATTGCAACTCGTTATTTAAGTGTCAAACTTCGTCACAAAATACAAACGTCAAAAGCAATCAGCCATTTTTGAAAAATGGCGCCGGGAAATAAAATTTGTTGTCAAAGCCCTGTTGCAATGGTCATTTTGATCACATGTAAACTTTTTATTCAAGGTTATTTAAACATTCAATTTGTCTAGTTTCACACAAATAAATAATAATTTTTACATACCAGACACATATTTACTGAAAGTAAACCAATATTTTCGAAATATTACTTTACGACACGATGTTTTATGTCCTCTGCAAAGGACAAATGTAGGTAACTGAGTCCGAAAATATGTTAGAATTGGTATAATTTGGCTAAACTACATATGTACTGTGCAAAGGACATAGGAGAATATTCTTATATTTTTAGTTTTTGTGTAATGACTTTTACAAAAACTTACACAAACATAGCAAAAATCCTAAATGATTATTGAGAGATGATTCTGACTATTCTTTAAAGTACGAGTATATTTCAACAGTAATGGCGGAAAACTGCTACTGCCGAGTATACTACGTTGGCCATTACTAGACTTTGAAAAGATTTGTAGAGAGTTATTTAGACATGAGACGTCATGAAAATGTTAATAAAGTCAGGATTTGAACACATAATAATCAACTCTATTTGGATAAACACAATTGTTTTCAATAAGTGTAAAAAGTTATGGCATAGTAAAAAGCCATGAAATATTATTAAAAAACGTCAACTTTACGTGATAACACAACAAATTTCAGTTTATATGTAAATGATATTGATGTACACACCCCACAGAAACATTGCAGGGTGGCATTCGGCCAAATTATTAAGCAGATTTAGAAAATACAGAGTAGATTTAGGTGGATGTCTCTCTTATGTCCTTCACAAAGGACAATTGCAGGCAGTAAAATAAAATCAGATTTTATAATTACTTAAATAAAACTTACTAGTTTCACTTTCATTCAATAAACGGTCAACGTTGCTGAAGATATAATATTATAGTCTACATTTTCGTTCTAATTCGATTATTCTAATTTTACTGACATATAATGTTTTATGTACTCTGAAAAGGACAACTCAATAAGGCGCCGATGTACTTTGTAAAGGACATAGTGAAAAACTACAAAGAAAAACAAGGGCTTTTTTTCTTTATTTTTCCTCGCCATTTTAGGTCCTAAGTAACATAATTATAATTGACGACCGCCTTAGCCTAGTTGGTAGTGACCCTGCCTACGAAGCAGGAGGTCCTGGGTTCGAATCCCGGTAAGGGCATTTATTTGTGTGATGAGCACGAATATTTGTTCCTGAGTCATGGATGTTTTCTATGTATTTAAGTATTTATTTCTCTATATAAGTATGTATATCGTCGTCTAGTACCCATAGTATAAGCTTTGCTTAGTTTGGGACTAGGTTGATTTGTGTAAGATTGTCCGCAAATATTTATTTATTATTTATTAATTACGAAGTTTCGATAGGATATTCCAAAAAAAGTACCTCCGGTAGGCAGGAGGTTAAGACTGATACAGAAAAGTTACAGGCCGCGCCACCCCTATTTATTTTTTTATTATTATATACTTAGTTTGATACATTGTTCTACAAAACTAAATTTTTCAGTTTGACTGTGGAGTTAAATTCACAGTCTCATTTCTCTTTAGCATAACAAAATAAAAATCAAAATAATAATTATATCTAACCATGTATCCACCACCATGTACCATGTATTCTATATCATTTCTACATTTTATTACCTACTTAAATACGTATGCCCTTAGATGCTCATGGTATCAATCATTTTGCTTCTGTAATGGCTTAAGTACAGTCGGCGTCATAAGTTGCTGAACATCTAAGTACCTTGTCTTATTCACTCGTTTGACAACTTCATATGGCAAATTAACATGACGTTTAACCTTGTGAACGCCATTCTTCACGTACTAAAATGTCACTGACAAAAAAATTCCATAAGAGAGTAACTATGAATCTTATATGAAAGACAGAAGGTTGTTTTGACAGCGGACGTCATAACACTTAAAGGCGTTCTTGGCACTGCGGGCACGACGATACACGACGCCTTTAGGCGTTCTTGGCGTTCAAGCGACACGCTACAAGGGTGTTAAGCCCCTTGTGAGGCTACAATGAAATCCACGTCACATTTGAGACTTTGTCAAACTCGTCACGAATTAATAATTGACATTGATTAGATTACTACTTGTGTCACTTCAGCTGTCTCATTTTTACAAGCTTTATATTAACTTGCACTGTTCGTATGTATGTAAATATGTAAGTATGTAAGTTGTCCGTCAAAATTTGCAATCCATTTTTCAGTCACTTCCCGTTATCCAATTGAGCTGAAATTTTGCAAGCATATGTATATCGCATGACAATACAATATTATGATAACTTGGAGCTGATCTGATGCTGGAGCTGGAAGGTGGCCATAGGAACTCCGCAATAAAACGACCAACCCCATCGAGTTTGGGCTCGTTAGAATCGTCTCAATGAGTACTTGATGACGGTATGCAGAAAAGTACAGTCGGCAGGAAAAGCTTGTACCAAAAATTAAATTTTTGCAGAAACTTATTGATATTTGAAGCGCCTAAGGGTTAAATTGACTGTATGCTAATTTCCATCCCAGCTACAAGATAGCAGAGCGCCTCCTGTACCACTGCATGTGCAAGGTACCGTTGCACGCGCTGCACGCGCAGCGCGCGAGCGCGCCCCGCGGCTACGTGCGCGTGTACGTAGGCGCGCGCTGTCGAGACCGCCCTGATGCGGACCCCGGCCGGGACAAGGAGAATCTCCTCGAGTAGAAGACTATCCCCACTAGCTACACCATCGACGAAGAACTAGAGGACCTTATCCCTTCCAGGTCATGGCTGTTCGTATGACTGAATGTCCAAATGGTTCGAATGCGTAGGTGTCAAAATGACAAAAGTTCACATGTGTGTCTTTGGCAAAGGCCCCTGAGGCTGTAGGCTGCCACTTCACTATTAACTAACTAACTACCTACATCATGCTTGTGTCAGAATGTTAACATTTTACAATGTGTTTACGTCAAATTATGTCAGAGATAAAATATATAAATGTTACAACATTTTAATGACTAATCGTGTAAATTCTTATAATGACAAAAATATATGTAGGTACCTAATGAATAATTGGGATATACTATAAATAATAAATAAATAAATAAATAAATATTTGCGGACAATCTTACACAAATCAACCTAGTTCCAAACTAAGCAAAGCTTGTACTATGGGTACTAGACGGATATGTGATGGCGACTGTACCCGATGACTGGCTACTAACTTGAGTTGTACTGCAAAACAGCAAGGACAGATGAAAGTCGATCAATTAAATATTAATCAATTTTCCCAGGTGTAATATTGTCCCAATCTAATTTCCCAGAAATGGTTTCTGAATTAAAATAGGTTGTAAAAAATGAGTATATCCCAATTCCATCATAAGTATTAGTCATTATGATATGACACTGATACAAACATATCAAATATGTCATTAACTATGATTTTATACATTCTGACACTCGCACTTTTAAACAATTACTATATTAGATACGGGCTCGTTCTGACAAATTATCTTTATGACTAATTAAGTATATAACAATCGGTCTTTCAAACAATCGTATTATATGTCTGTTGTGCATTTTGACAGTCGTATTATTTAGCACATAGGTAATCGAACTATTTGGACATTCAGTCATACGAACAGCCATGACCCGGTAAAACCTTATCGAATAGAACACTCTCTCGCTGCACTATCAATCAAGACTCCGTATAATATAATCAAATTTAATTTAATGTTTGCGCATCCTTAGTACTTAGTGTTAGCCATATTGATTCATTCATTCTACATGTAAATTTAGTAAACGTTATTGTCACACATTCAATATCTTGTCCGAAATATAATACCAATTTAACCATAAGCGCATTTTTGTTTGTATGCAAAATCACCCTGATGTTACCAGATGAATTTCCTTTTGAGGTTGACTGGTGGAAGATGATTTGTGGCGATGACAAACCACATACTAATACAGACCGGCAGTATTAAGCAAGATCATGTTTCATACAGTTGTCTCTGTCACTTCTTACGGACAGCTGAAATGAGTTAGAATGACACGAATATTAAGTTATTTTGAGGCTTTAACGAGCTGTCTCCAAAAACTGCTCACCGAGGCGTTAAAAAAAGTAAACAAAACACCGACCCGTCAAAGTCAATCAACGTCAAATCTTAGATTATTGTGAGATTATTTGAAAAATATTTTGTGTTTTGTGTGGCAAAAGTGTAAGATACAATTTATATGAAATGGCAAAGCTGGCAAAATGTCTTATGTAGTTCCATATTGCCGGACTTACTCCAGAAGACCGGAGAAAATACTGGTTTTCATCGGTAAGAATTTTTTGCTTATTTTTCAAATATTTCGTGTACATTACGCAATATAATGGTCTGGGATTACAGCAGATGCTGGATACTATCAAATAAGTACTTTTTACATGGTTGCAAGTTGATCTTATTGGGATTTTAAGTAAAAATACAATTGTCGTAAATACGGGTAGTGTTGTAACTAAATTAAAATGTATATGTCGATATTTTATCGACATGAATTATTTATGTAGGCGTTTAGACAAAATATTTTGATGTTACACGTAGTTAACTGTTAAGTTCAGATTTCTGAAAAATAACCATCGACTAAAATGGATTCATATAAATGTTTTCAAGTTGCGTATTTAATATCAGGCTTTAACTTTTCTCATTGTTTACATTAGTGACACTCGATGACTTTTAATGTGTTTATCGTTGTCATTTTAACTTACTTTAATAACAAAAAGTTTTAACCGACTTCAATTCCATACTTCACCAAGGTACAGGAACATTTCTTTTCCACGATACCACATGAACTGCTTTCCGAAAGCAAATGCCCGAGTCAATACTAAAAATACCCAAATCGTTTCAAGTATGCCTATACAATTTGAAGATTTCCCTCGTTTTCTGCAGGATCCAATCATAAGATGAACTACAGATACCCACCCTTATTACCCTTTCTAACAAAAAATATTTTCCAAATTGGTCCACGCGTCTTGGGATAATCGGGAAACATACATAAAAAATTAAAAAATCCGAAGAATTGCCAACCTCCTCATTTTTTGAAGTCAGTTAAAAATAAATTAGTTCCACTAAAAATCCACAAAATGGCCAGGGTTAAAAAGTAACTTGTGTGAATACCTATTAGATGTACTTGCATAATTTAATTTGTAGCGAATACCTAAATCTTGAATGCAGTTTATTATTTTCGTAGTACTTAATGAATTTTGTTTTTAATTTGGTAAGTACCATATGAATTTTGGCATAGTATGGATGGGAGGATGGAGAGAGTATAGTTACGAGTATCACATATTACGAATATATTATTAACAGTAAATATCGATATCGATACCTTGTAAGGAAATATCTTTCGCTTTCTCAAGCGAGCGAGAGAGCAAATTACATCGTGCGAGCGAGCAAGCGGAGACAATGACGTATGAAGACCTGGCAGATTACGTGGTTCTATCCCTTTCTTACTCGTTGTTCAGTACGTAATTGTGAAGAGTTTGGATGTATAGAAAACGTTCAATTTATTAGGGCCTATCTGCCTTTCTCTGTAATCTGTGTGACAAACGCTTTCCCAGTTTAGCTGTTCAATATTGAATAGCATGACATTTAAGTAAATATATCCTACCTCCTCCAAGAATCCTCTTTTCAAGTAACTCGTCATCAGTTATGGTCTAGAATGTTTGATTATTTAATGTGGCCGAGTTTTTATAAAACTGTCATTGTAATTTGAGTCGTCTACTTTGGAAGGTAGAGTTGCTTTTTGAATGCAGTACTTTGATGCAATGGGGCTGGCAACTGTCAAACTGACAGCACCAATAATGGTCCTTAAAAAAGCTAAATGTGTATGGCGGGAAGTAGTCTTTATTTATTTTTGCGAAAATGCCTTTATGTTTCGTCCCGGATGGCTCCGAAGTTGGAATCCACCGTTTTCCGAAAAAGGCTAAAAATAAAAGGTTGTGGATTAAAGCTATGGGGAAGATTTTTGCCTAAGAACTGTATATGGTTTCCCTACAAGTTAGGGACCATCGATCCTCTGTCTCGCTCTCTCATCGTAAGTAATCTAGAAGAGCGTCATTTACAATTATCTTTCGCCGGCCAACCCCATTCGGCCAACTAAATTAATCTCAAGTACCTATACAAAATAGCGGAGTGCCTACAAAGGTCAAAAACACTACATTAAATATCTTACAATATTTATTGCTATATGCCCCTGATTACTTTTTAATACCAATTTAAGTTTATATTTTATATTACCACAGTAGTCTTCATTCGCTTACAAGATTTTAAAGTCGCAGATAAAAGAATAATGAACAATCACACTAAAGTTAGATTCCATTTGTCATTACCGGCTACTAATTAAGACTTTGATTGCTAGTAGCGTTGGTTTGATTATGAATGAGATACGGCATGATATTTTCGAGGAACCACGACTCTTCGAATCCCAGGTGGTCGCTGGGATGAGACAGGAATACTAGTTTGTCGGTCTTGTCCATCTCTCTTATTAGTCCCAGGCGGTCCTAGAAAATCATAGACAAAGATTTAAAAAACATAGGTGGTTACCTACTGAATACTTTTTTGCCTATGAACATGAAGTTATGACTATTCTACTTCAAACAGGAAGTAAACTTAACAAAATGACATGAACTTATGCTTGTCTAAATCCTGGTTTATTAGAGATATCCAAACCCGTTTTCCCTGAGTCCGAGACTATTAAAACCAAAAATTCGGAAAAAAATATATTTTTTTCACTAAGTATTTCGGCCATAAGTTTCTGCCAATTCGGTTAAAAATAGATTATCTTACCTCTAAGTACATGGCAGACTCCTGCAACGTCTGTAGCTTGCCCTGTCCCGGCGCGTGGAAGCCGAACCAAGTCGATTCTCGCGGCTGAACTACGGTGTCATAGTCAAACTTAACTAGCACCAAATGCTCCAGCTTCTTAAGGTTCGACCTGGAAATGTAAACAACTTTCACTTGAGTATCTTGCCAGTTGTTTTTTATACACACTTATTTCCCGTTGGACACAAAGCCTCCTACCATGATCCTGTGCAGATATTCTCCCGATGTTCCTTCGAGTCGAGAATGTTCATTTGATATTGATATTGCATTTGCTTTATGCATTTGATTTTCTACCTTCAAATTAATCAAATAACATCGATCGAGCGTTGTTAAGAGTAGGACTATGTATAAATAAATTACCTACCTGTAGGTCTCGTTGATTGTCGCTTCATTGTTGATATCCGAAAGGAAAATGCTCCTGCTCTTGTATTCGTTTTCTTGGTACGGGTCGTGCCAGTACGCTGCTGGCACGAGAGTATTTTGAACTGAGCTGAAAAGTGTGTAAAAGGGAAAATTTTAATCGCTTACCAAAAATATACTGACTGCGCACCAAAAAATACTTGCACATCAAAATTTCAACATTGCACATCATAACCGAATTTTGATGAACGAAGAATTTTAGCTGTGCCAATGTAAAATAGAGGTCCCATTTACTCATTCACTGCTAAGCTACGCTCGTAGCGCTACGCCGTGTGGTACGCAACAGTACCTTCATAAGTTTTAAGTTACTTTAACTAACACAGTTTTTGTTTGTATGGATCTTTGTTATCTGCAATAAATGATTGATTGATTGATATGTAGGGGAAAGAGCCTGTACTTAGGTATAGCCCTCTGACGCAATGTGTCGAGATTAGCGTTGAATGGATTAGCGCTGGCGCAATGTGTCACGCTTCTGATTCTTCTGAAGTTGCAAGCGTCCATTGGCTGTGGTGTCAGGTTACCATGAAAAAGGCCGTAAAGTTTGTTTGCCTATGACACCTATGATGTAGGTAGGAAAAGCTACCAGTCGTACTTGGCGTTACGGGCACGCATACTACGGGACACATATACATACACGGGAACTACATAATATAGGCGTCGCTCGCTGACATGGCCAAAGGGTGGGCAAACTGGCAAAAGGGTTAGACGGAAAAAAAAGTCGTGATTACGTACCTAAGTGATTTAAAACTTTCCCAACTAATTAGTTCCAATCATTAACTAGATTACATAGGATTGCACCGCCTGCGTTAATCGTTTGTCGCCATCAATAAATTACAAAACACATATGAGTCATGTGTTTACGAGCGATTTCTGGTTAATACCTAATCTAAATTCTATCTAAATTATTAAATATCTAAATTTCTAGTAGGGTAGGGTCTACAATATATGTCAAAATAATTCTTAAAAAGAGGCTGTTTTCAATTTAAAATTTGCTACTGCTTAAATTAGTGATAGGTATTTCCGCGGTTCTATCGGTATTTTTTTTTTATTCAAATGTTACATCCGTGCGCTAAGTAAGTGTAAGTAAGGGCTTCATCGGCAACGAAAGAGCAGATGAGCTTGCAAGAGGGGGCTCTACAAATCACTTTGTAGGTCCAGAACCATTTGTGGGACTCTCGCAGGGGACCATAATATCGGCCTTTAAAGCCTACGCCAAAACCAAACACCAACACGAGTGGAGGAATGAGGCTGGCTTAAGGCACTCTAAGCTCTTCATAGAAGGAGTGGACTCGGGCTGGACCAGAAAACTCTGGAAATCCAGTAGGAAGCAACTCAGAATCATATCTGGGGTGTTCACTGGTCACTTCGGGGTCAAGGATCTCTTGGCCAAGATGGGACTATCTGATAGTTTAGACTGTAGAATGTGTGGCGAGGAGGATGAGACTATGGAACACTTATTGTGTGAATGTCATGCCCTTGCCAGACAAAGAATGAACTACTTTGGTAACGGTTACCCGCAACCAAAGGAATTCAAGGTGCTCCCGGCGAACTGCATCATCCGCTTTGTGGAAATGATGGAGCAAGCCTGGGAGCAGGTATAAAGGAGAGAGCAAATGCACAAAAGATCCCACTGGGTCGAAGTGCATCCGAAAGGGCCCTCACCTAGATAAGATAAGATAAGATAAGATACATCCGTGCGCGGACGAAGAGCACAGCATACAGAGCTAACATCAGCAAGCGAGTAAGACAACATTTTTGGGGGTTGCAGTCTCTTTAACTTACCGATGATAAGGTGCATAGTTGAGTAGCTCCCGCATACGGTCACACGTCTCGTGAGTCAGCGAGTTGCAGCGAGGCAGCCCGTAGATCCCTTGATGCGGTCCGCCGAGGGAAATGAAGTTCCTGATGGGCGGCAACTGGTGACCACAGCGCTGGATCACTGCTCGACTAAATTTATGAAAAAGAATCGCCTTTTTCAAACTTTTTAATCATTCCTTTTAGGCAACGATGTAATATAAAAAATCGGCCAAGTGCGAGTCGGACTCGCGCACGAAGGGTTCCGTACCATTATCTATAAACACGGCAAAAAAATCACGTTTGTTGTATGGGAGCCTCCTGTAGCCTAGTTGGTAGTGACCCTGCCTATGAAGCCGGAGGTCCTGGGTTCGAATCCTGGTAAGGGCATTTATTTGTGTGATGAGCACAAATATTTCTCCTGAGTCATGGATGTTTTCTATGTAAGTAAGTAATTAAGTATTTATTTATCTATATAAGTATGTTTATCGTCGTCTAGTACCCATAGTACAAGCTTTGCTTAGTTTGGGACTAAGCCGATACGTGTAAGATTGTAAAAGAAAAAAAAAAAACTTTAGAATGCCAATTTAGGCTAGCACTAAAACTATAGCACTAGTAAACCACCTTTACAGTAGTCTAGGATGTGCACTGGCAGTCTAAACAATTCGGTTCATGAAGGCCCATCACCATTGGTGCCCTCTGCATTTGCCTGAGTGGGTTAGGCGCTCAACCATAGGTCCGTCCAAATGGAGTATGTTCAAGACGATTAACCTTTTGAGGACCGCTAGATGGCGCTGTCACTAGTGTAAACTAGATAACGGTTGTTTGATTCAAACAAATGCCCTAGGAGCCGTCTTGTCGTCTAAATTGATTGGTAACTAAATGAGTGCATAGTAACGGTGTAAACAAAGTAAATATGGATAGATACGTGCTCTTATCTCAAAATTGTGCACTGATTTGGAAAAATATTAAGTGATCAGTGCAAACATACCGTCATCCCTTTCTTTGGCTAAAAGTGCTAGCGTAAGAAATATATAGGATTATCCTCTAAGCTAATACGCTCTACCTTCAATGCCAGTAGCGTTTTAAGCAGAAAATTCGCCGTATTGTCATAAGACATCAGTAACCTAGGGGTACAGACGGCGGTATCTGGAGTGGATGAGCCGGGGTTCAAACCCTGCGACCGACGCGCTATTTGTATGTTTTAACATTCAAAGAAAAGTTTTAAGTACAGCAGAAGAGATGGCGCCTGTACGCAAGCATTAAATGCCTTCTCAATTTGGTCGTGTTGCCTGTCTATCTCAGTACGAGTATGTATAATGTAGTCTTTGATCAGTGCTTTCAGATATCGTAAAAGAATACGCCACAAATTCCACAAATAAGTAGGTAGAAACTTTTAAAAGATTACCAAATTTAATGTCACATTTCGGAAGTTCGGTAGGTGTCAAGCCGGGTCCGCTGCGCCGTGTTTTCAGTGTTTGCAAATATCTAACATGTTTTCCGTCAGTTTCGGCAAACAAATAGGGTATTGTTTTGATTGGCAAAACATTTTTGAAGTTTAAAAACCACGAAAACATGGCGCAGCGGACGCGGCTTCATTCAGAATCGGAATAGACTGAACACGCAATTAGTATTTAAAAATATAGTAGGTATCTATTTGTGAACGAAGAGGGCAAGATTGCACCTGAATTTATATGTCATTATTATAGATAGGTACCTTGTATAAATTGTAACTTGACCAAATAACTTACAGGAACAGACTGCCCTGAGCCAGTCCAATCATATTGAAGCCCTCCTTCAAATCAACATCCCTTTTTAAGCGGTCGCATGCGAACTCCACTTGTTTATTGGGGTTCGCGAAATAACTATTTTCCAGTTCTCGGACACTGTTATTCCCAATTTGCATCGAATACACGTAAACATCTTGTATGTGATCGCGGAGAAATAAATTTAAAAGCCCCGCGCTGATAGGAAGACAGCATGTATCTCCTAAAAGTGAAATAACAGATGTGTCTCAAGGGAGCAAAATTATACGGGATGGGCCCTGTAATAGGAGCAAATATTCAAAAGGACGCTTCCTTAGACCATCTGCAGTAACCCCTTGTGTCCAATTTTATTTTATTTTTATTCGAAGAAATTTTGATCTAAAGTTATGCAATGGATCTTGGCACCTAGTTACCTCCAAGTAATGTCGTAGTGCCATATGGGTTAGACTAGCTAGAGACAGAAGTACATGGAGAATGCTGGGGGAGGCCTACGCCAAAGAGGCGACTTCCATACTTAATCAAGAGTAGTATAATTAATATGTTGTATAATGAATAATATCTTATTAATTGTATTTATAAAAAAAAAATGTGGTTCTTAACTAATATAATATATTTTGAATTAAGTTTATGAATGTTCATGCATGTTATTGAAATGGTCATTATCATTATGTTGAAATGAAATGAATGTTAATTAAATTATTTATTATTGTTTGTTACTAGTCAAATAGGTTAAGAATCAATTAGTACACAACATGATTTAGCATGCAGATGAAATCTGAATTATGGTAGAATAAAGGCTTTTTTATTTTATTATTTTATTTAATGTCGTAGTGCCAAGACTACGAGATCGTAGCACAGCAGTCAATGCAGGTTTTGAGTTCATGTAATGAGTCATAATAGTTTTTAACCCCTGACGCGAACAGAGGGGTGTTATAAGTTTGATGTGGCTGTCAGTGTGTATGTATGTGGCGTCGTAGCTCCTACACCAATGAACCGATTTTAATGCGGTTTTTTTATCCGAAAGCTGGCGTGATCGAGACGGATCTTAGCTACGTTTCAACAAAATCGGTTAAGCCGTTTTTGAGATATTGAACTTTGAAATGAAAATATCGAGGGTTTTTCAACTTTTTTAAGTTGTCAGCTATTGCATTTATATGTGTGGTAGGTATTTGGAAATAATTGTTCACAAGCTTAATAATCTACCGTTTAATTTTTTGCTCCTGCTACAGGGCCCATCCTGTATATTTACGGCGAGGGCGGTATTTTGAATAATAAACTAGAGCGCAACGAGGGATTCAAGTGTTTACGCCCAAGACGCAAATAATTTTGCTACCGAGTGGATTGGTTTTCACACCTTCTATGAGGAAAATTTAAATCCCACATTTGAGGACAACAATGAAGGTTCTGTTACACATGCTCTTTAGTGGCACAAAAGCATGCTATTTTCGAGCAAATAGCATAGTGTACCTATTTGGAAAGTTGCTAGTAAGAAGCATGCTATTTGCATACATAATAATTGAGCATGCTCAAATAAGCATGCTACTGGAACTTGACTTTTTTTCTGAATAGCAGGATCAGGGAAGAAAAGTTCAACTTTGATCCCTCATTTGAGGCCAACAATGACTCTTTTCGGAACAGCAGGTGTGAAAATATTGGTGACTTGTATTATTTATATATTAATCCTTCTAATTGCTCCAAGAGTACTATTCACACGACATGTTTACACTTTTGCCCTATTACATTGTAATAAGGCGAAAACTATAAATACATACCGTCAAATGGGGTAACTTGGAAACCGCCGGGTTACTTGAGACACCGGATTTCACCTGGAACTAGTGCGTGTTTGTATGTTGGAATAGTCTAGCTTTCTAGCTTGTATGTTGAGCTAGATATAGAGGCTATTCTGACATACAAAGTTCCTGGTGAAATCCGGTGTTTCAAGTAACCCGGCGTGTTCCAAGTTACCCCATTTGACTTTTTAACATCGACTGCACAGTCAGCATCGTATAGTTAGTAGCAGACAAAGTAGCCAAATATATTGTAACACATCCTTAGGTACTCTTACAGTAATAAAGTAGAATATAATAGAAAAAAATATTATGGAACAACTACAGGAATATAAATCACATAAGGCTTAAATCTAAACAAGGGATCTAGTGTACCTACCGAAATATTTGGCTACTTTGGCTGTTACTAATTATATGATGCTGACTACATATTCTGAACGTTTGTTATAGGGTAGGTATCTACATCAACTTGACAGGAATGCCTTTTCTCGAGGCGGCTTGACCCGACCATAATCGTTAATTAGAGAGTTATGATTTTGATCAGTAGTATTAGAGAAAACATACCATCATCACTTTCTTTGGCTAAAAGTGCTAGCGTATGAAAGATATAGGATTATTCTCTAAGCTACGCTCTACTTTCAATGCCAGTAGAGTCTTAAGCAGAAAACCTACCGGGAGCATTGTTAAAGCCAAATCAAACATAGATAATACATCATACCCAGTCCATGCCATAATACAATTGGTGTCGGCGTCTTGTCTTTTACTGCGATTACTGCAGGAGTAACACATATGAACAATACCAAAATCTTCATTGCACGGCACCAGAAGGCACTAAATTAGAATTTGTAGCGACAAAAAGAATGCAAAAATGTTTTACTAAATCGTATTAAAAAACAACACTTATCGGAGACAAGTAGCAACTTTCGTTGCTTGCTCGAGATTAAATTATGCTTCAAAGTGTACGTTCGTTTTATACTATCAGCTCGTTCCAAAAAAAAGCGAGAGAGAAAGAGATTTTGTTTTAGCTACAACTCTCAAAAAAAAAACGATTGCATGTAGGTACCTATAATGTATAAGTAATTTGCGCTTATAAATAAGATACCTATATAAGAAAGACTGTTTTAATCTAAGAATCAGGCGTACTTTCTTTGGATGGAAGGGTGCGTTCTTACTCGTTTTGGAACGATCGTAGTTACAGTAGTAAAAGGTAGTAAAAGGTTGCGATTGTTGCAGAATTTCAGCCTCTCAGGCTTGAATAGCCTCTCAGACTGGCGCGGCCTAGCCACGGGGGTCAATAGTAAACTTGTCATTAGCTGCCAAGTTTACTATTGACCGCCACCGCAGGCCGCGCCAGTGTGTTGCAAGCTTGCATCACACTGGCGCGGCCTGCGGTGGCGGACCATAGTAAATTTGACAGCTATAAATAAATAAATAAATATATTTGGACAATCTTACACAAATCAACCTAGTCCCAAACTAAGCAAAGTTTGTACTATGGGTACTAGACGACGATATACATACTTATATAGAGAAATAAATACTTAAATACATAGAAAACATCCATGACTCAGGAACAAATATTCGTGCTCATCACACAAATAAATGCCCTTACCGGGATTCGAACCCAGGACCTCTTGCTACGTAGGCAGGATCACTACCAACTAGGCTAAAGCGGTCGTCAGCGCAATTGTCAAGTGTACTATTGACCGCCGCGGCAAGGCCGCGCCAGTCTGTGAGAGGCATTACACTGGCGCGGCCTGCGGTGGCGGTCAATAGTAAACTTGACAATAGCTGGGTCAGGCAGAGATTTAGGTTCGCGATTCACTTGTGGACAGTGCAAAAGTGAAGGGCTATAAAGTCTAATTTTTGGTTAGACTCTTTATCCGCATAAACGGCGTATCCCCTTCTATAATTATATGCGATAAAAACAAATTAAATGTGCGCGTAAGCCCTTAACTATTGACAACAGGAAAGACAAGTTTTGTTTTTAACCCCCGCGGCCCCGACGCAAAAAGAGGGGTTTTATAGGTTTGACGTGTCTGTGTCTGTCTGTGGCATCGTAGCTCCTAAACGAATGGACCGATTTGAATGCGGTTTCATTAAAGCTGACGTGATTGACATCTCGATCACGTCAGCTTTAAAGAAACAGTTCTTGGCTACGTTTCAACAAAATCGGTTCAGCCGTTTTTGAGATATTGAACTTTGAAATGAATATCATTTTTCAACTTTTTTTTTATTTTTTTTTTATTTATTGACCAATATAACCTGAGTAGTACATTTTGGTATAAATTTTTTTCACCAGCGGAAACCTCTGGGGTTTATATGCTGATGAATAGTTCGCTATGGTACAGTCAAGGAATTTAATTTCCAACCCACCTAAGGTTCAATATCGTATAGCAAACCGTCACCATAAGAGCTCTAGCTAGAGTACGGCGGCGTTACTTTGACATATCGCATGTATTGTGTTTTGTTAGTAACTAGGCAACAGATTAACTACGTTGACATGGTGAACTGTGGTGAACTGAACTTTTGAACGTGTTATCTCATGAATCCCTATTCTTTCCTGGTGTAACTCCACTATTTGAGCACTTAATAGTTTGCGGTTAGCGGAAAGCATTTTATTTTTCTAATGAATAACGTGAAATTTATTTTACAATTGTCTCGATTGACACTGACACATGACAAATGTAGAAAAAAAGCTAATGTGAACTTTTCGCAAAGAGGTTATCTGTAATGTGAAGTGACAAATAATACATATTGACATTTCAATACTATTACAAAATATAAATTTCGACCTTATTGCATTGCGAATGTCTAACGACATTTTAAAGAATTAAGTTCCTTGACTGTACATTAATTTATTTACTTGACTACATCACCGTTATATACTCATAAGTATTACAATACACTCGTATTGGGTTCAGATAACGTCAGATACCTTTTGATACTAGGTATCGATTGTAAGCTATTTACGTATTTATGCTGTAGTTCTTTAGGTAGGTCTAAGTTGTTAATTATTCTGTGTATGACCCAGCTGTCAAATGCCGGCCAGCATGTTGTCAGGCCGCGTCAGTTTGATTCAGGCCTTAGTAGGAAACAAAGAGAATATTAATCCAGCCTGGCTAGCATGATCACTATTGATCACGTTTATGTCGGCCATAGCATGCGTCCCTCTTGCAATACACGCTTGCTAGTAAGGGACGAGTGCTTCTTCGGTCCGAACATGATTTATTTAACAAAGTCATCTATTGTTAACTGTGTTGTGTCTACCGCTAACCCGTACATCACAACTTAGAAAAATGGAAAAACCTCCGACATTTTCATTTCAAAGTTCAATATCTCAAAAACGGCTGAACCGTTTTTGTCGAAACGTACCTAAGAGCCATCTCGATCACGTCAGCGTTCATTCGTTTAGCTGCTACGATGCCACAGACAGAAACACAGACAGACAGACACGTCAAACTTATAACACCCCTCTTTTTGCGTCGGGGTTTAAAAAGGGAATCTTCGAATTCCTCTCAGGAATTTCCCAGTAGACTAGACTATGTTAACATTTATTCAACCATAGTAACACCTAGCAGGCATACGAACCACACAAAATGTGCAACGTGCATGTTTTACCGTGTGTCAGTTAGATAAAGGCCAAAAAAAAAACAGCCTACGTATAGGGATAATTCGTCTTCATACATCCTTCGATCTTGTGACATGTATATTCTTTAACCTAATATTGTGTATAGTAAAGTAAAGCACATTACAGCTAAGGTAATTTATGTGTAAAATTAAATCACAATTTTGTTATTTTACAAAAATATTTAATTGAAATATTCGTTTATAATTTAATCATTATTCCATGGTAATTCATAGCTACATAATGACGATCAAAATACGCAATTTTAGGTCGTTAATATCCAACAAACTTTACGACTACCTATACAGCGTGTATATTTAATATAACCGCATATTGTAGCCAGACGTTGATTTTAGTGTTATAATCGGATATTTATAACAATTATTAATTTAGCGTTAACTGCCATGGCGTAATAATTTTTTTGTACTCGACGATTAAAATATGTGTATTAAGATTTCATAGAGAATACTGCAACGTCACTCTTTTCATAGTTGTAGTCCATGTTACTGTCGAAACAATCGAAATAACTACTTTTCGATACGCTCCAGACAACTAAAATTAATTCGACCAATCACGTGGCTGCTTTACTGAACTGTAATGAATTGGACCAATAGAATCGCTTTGATGTCGTACGCTCGTTGATGTCTTTTAAGATATCAACAAGCGTACGAGCGATGAGCTGCACTTCGTTTCAACAGTATCGAGTTTGTTTAATTAGTTCAGTTGAATCGTAGAAAATTAATTTTAATGAACTCGTACAAAATTAATTTTTGAAAATGTGTTGAGCAGCAATGTAACGGCGTACATTCATTTGACACATGGAAGGAGCTGAGCTGTTATTCGCTACGCGTTTAATGCGTCTCACCCCGCCGGTCACCCGTTACGAAACTAGACCTCTACCTTCGCTTATTTACTACGCATCGCGGTGCTGGTCACTTGTGACAGTTGTGATGTCACATCACCACATCAGTAAGACAAATTAGTGATCCATTGCGTGCTGAATTATTTTATATGGAAAAAACAAAGATCGCTTTTTTAAATAATTTATCGATAAATACTATTCTATAACCCCCTAAAGTTTGCGGTTATATCAAATATACACGCTGTATAATAAAATCTTCCCATGATCAATTAGACTTTGTCATTCCCTGTACCTAAGTAAAGTAGTATATATTGCAAGTAGTATATATTGTAGTGAATTCACGAAAGTATATACTATACGAGGGGCGGCTGATAAGTTCTAAGCCTAAGGTATAAAATGAAAGAAACGTTGAAGTTCAAAGTATAGTACACATTCAGGTACATTTTGGGGAATTTAACGGTTATCACCACATTAATATGATACCATTATATTATTATAAACAGGCAAGAAAAGGTCACCATGTCTGCCAAATTCGGGTATTTCGGCATTTTTCAATTCCGCTCATAAAGGTAACCTCTTGTTAGAAAGAGAATGTCCCCTACAATAAAATTTGAAGAGTTGATTCATATTGTGCAGTCTACCATCTTTTTGCAAGCTATTTTAAAAGTATAAGTCCGCTTTATTTAAAAAAGGACATTAGCGCCATAATGTCAATCCCGGCTCAGGGCGATCTCTGGTGGTAGTGTCTAGGAAAATGTAAAAAAAATAAAAAAATATGTTCAGTCTTATAAAAATCTAAGAATGTAGCAGGTAGCAAAAATGCTAAAAATTCGTAAGAAATGGACAAAATAAACTTTACACGGATATAGAACGTAATAAACATCCTTGAACTGTGTGCTCCACAAATGGCCGGGCGCTCAATAAAGAATCGTGACTATAAAGTTGGGACATTAATTAGAATTAGGCAATATCAATTCTAATGAAGTTTTCTATTATATCGTCTCCGTAGATTTAATTTACGCATGCCAGTATGACCCGATTACAAGAAAATTCTACATGCTGCGATTTAAAAATTTTAAATGTCTACCTAAGAATTCCAATAATAAAAGTCGTCTTAAAGAGTTCTATAATCGTGTTTTCGTTCGATGAAGGTATTATAGTAAATATATACTTGTCAATAGGGATGACAGGGACTTGTCATTATTGCACAAAGTTGTTGAGGCCAGTACGCAAAGCCGGTTTTCAGGAACGACGTGGTAAACTCGTATCCAAAGTGATACTTTCATAGGACACCATGTCTGTTCACTTGTCATGAGTTGCCAGGCAGATCATCAAATAGACTCGATGCGCTAATATTAATCGCCTACCCGACCATAGGGACCTGGTTTCGAGTTACAATATTCGGTTAACTAATTTGAAAAACGAGTTACGCTTCCAAAGATAAGACGAAAAAAAAGCTGACATAGTAGTTTTGTAGGGCTATTTTAAGGGCAAAACTAAAATTTTTTTTTGGGGATTTGAAGTACTATATGCTTGATGTGTTAAGTGTATTTAACTCGAGGACAGATATATATTTCAATCAAAAATTTTGGTTCAGGCCTTTCTTTCAATTTATGTCTTAGGCTTAGAACTTATCAGACGCCCCTCGTAATTTAACCCGCGGGTTTGCCTGCGTTCCTGGCAATATGCGGGCGAAGCCGCGCCGGCAGCTAGTCATGTATAATCTTATAGTGTTTATCACTTTTACAATTACGTATACATATAAGTAAATACCTAACTTCTAAGTTATTGCTCGACTCCCGACGAAACTATTAAACTTAAATATCACTAAATTCAATATTGAGTCATTACAGATACACATTTGTAAATAATATCAACCATGGTCGTGAAGAATCTAACTCGTGTGTTCATAAGTTTTGAGACGAGAAAAAAACTCAAATTACAAAAAACAGAAACAATTTATTTCAATAAAACAAACATCAATCGGGGCTATCAATATGCATTGAATAAATAAAAAAATAAAAAAATTTACTCGAATTGACCGCCTCTTTTTTCGATACAGGCCATTAAGCGTGCTGACCGCTCTTCAATAGCGGCACGCACCTTTTTCTATAGGGATTCGCTTCGATTCTCTCACTAGCGTGCGTGCCTAGGGCCTGAAGGTTTGGATGTGACTTTCGGCATGCTCTTAGCTCCAATTCTGTCCACAAAGCGTAATGCAACGGGTTTAAGTCAGGGCTTGACGAAGGCCATTCTTCAGTACTAATACAGCTTGGTAAATTCTGTTTTAGCTACTTCTGTGTAGATTTCGCTTTATTCCATCTCGATAAAGAATGACAAATAATCGAATATATATTTTTTTTCAAATAACAAGATTCCAAATTCAAAATTCGAAACACTCGGAGCAAGCTGCGGGCATGTTCTTATTTCAAACTAGCTTTTGCCCGCGACATCGTCCGCGTAGAACTCGTTTATATCGTAGCTCGATACAAACTTTCACCCTCCATTTCCCTTTTAGGGGTAGATTTCCGATATAAAAACTATCCTATGTCCTTTCCCGAGACTCAAACTATTTTTATCATCATTATCATCATCATCATATCAGCTGAAATATATCCACTGCTGGACATAGGCCTCCCCCAAGGAGTTCCAAAGTGACCAATCCTGCGCCACCCGCATCCAGCGGACTCTCGCGACCTTTACCAGGTCATCAGTCCACCTTGTGGGGGGCCTACCAACGCCGCGCCTACTAACTACCTCTATACACAATTTTGTCTAAATGGGTTGTATAGTAGCTCCATACAAATATTAACCCCCCATTTCACCCCCTAAAGAGATGATTTCCGGGATTAAAACTATCCTATGTCCTTTTCCGGAACTCAAACTATCTGTAAACATCTAAATGGGTCACTCAAATCCAAATTTTCACCCCTTAGGGGAGGATTTTCGGTATAAAACTATCCTTTGTCCTTCCCCAGGACTTCCAACTATAGCTATACCGTAAATGGGTTCCATCCAAATTTTTACCCTAATTCACCCCCTTCGGGGATGATCTCCGGAATAAAAACTGTCATATGTCGTTTCACAGCACTCAAACTATCTTTATACGAAGCTGGAGGTCCCGGGTTCGAATCCCAGTCAGGGCATTTATTTGTGTATTTATCACGAATATTTGTTCCTGAGTTATGGATGTTATATATATATATAAGTATCTATATGTATGTATCTATTATATATATCATCGCCTAGTACCCACAACACAAGCCCTACTGAGCTTACCATGGGCCTAGGTTGATTTGTGTAAGATTGTATATTTATATTTATTTATTTATCTATACCAAATTTCATCTACAAAGGTCACATCACATCCAAATTTTTACCCCCTTAGGGGAGGATTTTCGGGATAAAACATACTTGGGAGTACATTGTTGGGAGTCCTTCCCCAGGACTCCCAACTATCTCTATACAGTAAATGGGTTCCATCCAATTTTTCACCTCCCATTTCACCTCCTTAGAGGATGATTTTTGGGATAAAGACTATCCGTTAACATTCTCCAGGACTGCCAACTATCGCTATACCGTAAATGGGTTCCATCCAAATGTTCACCCCCTTAGAGAATTATCTCCGGAATAAAAACTATAATATGTCCTTCCCCAGGACTCCAAACTATCGCTATATCGTAAATGGGTTCCATCCAATTTTTCACCTCCCATTTCACCTCCTTAGAGGATGATTTTTGGGATAAAAACTATCCGTTATAATTTTCCAGGACTGCCAACTATCGCTATACCGTAAATGGGTTCCATCCAAATGTTCACCCCCTTAGAGAATTATCTCCGGAATAAAAACTATAATATGTCCTTCCCCAGGACTCCAAACTATCGCTATATCGTAAATGGGGTCCATACAATGTTTCACCTCCCATTCCACCTCCTTAGAGGGTGATTTTCGGGATAAAAACTATCCGTTGTCATTCTCCGGGACTCAAACTATCTTTATACAAAATTTCATCTAAATGGGGTACATCCAAATGTTCAACCCCATTTCACCCCCTTAGTGGATGATTTCCGGAATAGAAACTATCATATGTCCTTTTCCAGGACTCAAACTATCTTTCAACCAAATTTTATCAAAATGTGTCACAAACAAATTTCCACCCCCAATTACACCCCCTTAGGGGATGATTTTTGGGATAAAACTATTCTATGTCCTTCCCCAAGACTCCAACTCGCTATACAGTGACACTGACACACAGTTTGGCGACGCGTTCACACGATGCAATCTGCCGTGCCACTCTGGCGTCGGTTTTGGAATAGTTTTAAGATATATTATGTTTAGCGTAGGTATTTGTTTTGTGTTGCCTTCCAGGAGGTAACTCATGTAAAGGTTCCGACGGAAGACCAGCGCTGGCCTTCTAGGTTAGCACCATGCTGAGTCGGGGCCTTTTCGTGGACCCTGCTATTTTTACGTTCTGTGTTTTGTTTTTTACACCCATTGTTTTGTCCACGAATAAATGTTTTCTTTCTTTCTATACCGTAAATGGGTTCTATCCTAATTTTCACCTCTCATTTCACTCTCTCAGGAGATGATTTTTAAAGATAAAAACTATGCATTGTCCTTCCCTGGGACTCCTTCTATCTCTATGCCAAATTTTAACTAAATGGGATTTATCCACATTTTCATCCCTATTTCATGCCCTTGGGGGATGATGTTCGGGATTCAAACTATCCATTGTCATTCTCCGGGACTCAAACTATATATATACTAAATTTGATCTAAACGGAGTTCATCCAAAATTTCACCCCCCATTTCACCCCCTTAGGGGAAGATTTCCGGAATAAAAACCATCCGATGTCCTTTCCCAGAACTTAAACTACCTCTAAACCAAATTTTATCAAAATGGGTGACTTCCAAATTCCCCCCGTCCCCCATTTTACCCCCTAAAGGGAATATTTCCGGGATAAAAGCTATCCTTTGACCTTCCCCGGGACTCAAACTATTAATATACCAAATTTCGTTTAAATCGGTGCAGCGGTTTAAGTAGCTCCATACAAATTTCCATCCCCCATTTCATCCCCTTACGGGTTGATTTCCGGGATTATAACTACCTTATGTCCTTCCTCAGGACTCAAACTCTCTCTATACCAATTTTCATCTTAATTTGTTCAGCCGTTTTCACGTGATGCGCGGTCACATAAACAGACAAACAGATAAACAGACAAAAAATCTAAAAACTGTTGGAACGTGTTCTGGTATCGATTCTAAGAATCCCTAGCCAATTTTTTTTCGAATTACTTCCATGTACAGACTTTCGAACCTCTTCAGATTTATTATATGTATAGATAGATAGATTCAACTTTTTAAATCGTGTCAAAACTTATGAACACACGAGGTACGAGTATATTTAATAGAAAAATGAGATTATATACATACGCAGTACTGTAACAAAATATAGACGCATCAACATCAGCGACAAATGTGTGAAATCTTAAGATGTCCATCAGGGAATTGTTAGAAATGTTACAATTACTTACACAATTTTGTAGGATTTTAAACTGCAAAAGTTACGCTATAGACGGTAACAGAAAACCCTTATTTTTTTCCAAAGTAACTAGACAAGATATTTCTTAATAATAGTCTCGATAAACCATGTTTCGTCGAATTGAAGATGGTCGCCGGGCTGAGACAGGAATACGAGTTTCCCAGCCTTGTCCATCTCTTTCAGTCCCAGGCGGTCCTGGAAATAATAAACATGATATTTTAACACTTTCCAACAACGGTTCCGACTTGGGTTGCGGGTAATTTACCCCCATGGGAGTAAACCAACTATTCTTTGGGGGTACGTCTTAACGAGTAGGTACAAGTTTTCTAATGCTCCATTTTAGTAAGTTATATATATATATATCCACGCCGTGGCCGGCGATGGCGATCCTAGCTAGTTGCGGGCGTGAGCCCTGATATGGCTTGCGAAGCCGAACTTACTCTTAACTCTTTACCAGGCCCCTAAGAACTAGCGTGTCTTCATACGTGCTTTATATTATTATACTGTTACAACCGTATTGCACGCCTTGTAAAACATGTATTTACGAAAGTCGGAGATGTTCCTTTAAACCAGAAATAAAAATGTGGGTTACGGTTATCCCATCGCCTAACTAAGTAATTAACTGTCATACTCGATTTTGTCTTATTATATTCTTGATCAGGCGAAGGTATATTTAAAAAAAAAAATCTACGAAACATGAATTCGCTCTAGGTTGAACTCAAAAACAGTTTTATTTATTACTTACGTGAGTTTTTATGACATGACAAGACAATTTACCGGGCCATGGGAAGAATAGCTCCCGCACAGTTAAACTCTATTAAGGCCATGGGATAATGTCAACCCACATCCTAATTCTGGTCAAACACAATAATGCACGAATATTTAGCAATGTTTACGATTACATTACCTTTCAACACTCAAAATCTACAAAATATCAAAAATTGTTCGACCTATGTACTTCGGTTTCATAGAAATTAAGGAAAGTGTTCGAATTTCGCCGTAGTTTACTGAAATTAGAGTTTAAGTGAATTTAAACGGCTGCCAAAGATATATTACGCGTTTTGGAAGCGTGTTGTGAATGAAGATCATAAAATACTATTTTCAGGGATTGACAAAATATTTTATAGGAGATTTGGAGTTAAAACCTGACTACGGTAACCGATATAAGATGTGGGAGGAATATATCCCTTCGCCTGGTAAATGGTTAAACAATCGGTCGCAGGAGGCACAATAAAGCTGACCAGAGCTGACTGAGAGTACGTATAGGTAATTGTAGTTGGGCTTTGGGCGCGATTTTCGTGCCTGACGTCTCTCATCAAGGTCGACGAGACGAGCAGCTCCAAAATGCTTGATGCTCGTTTTGATGCGAGAGCGCCATTCTGGGCGCAACGAGGCAAGCTCCTCCCACTTACACTTTGCAGGCAGTTAGGTGACGCTTTAGCACATCTTTGTAACGAGATGAGAAGATGCTGTCCACCTCGATTCCGATTGCTAGCTATGATAGCTCGAAGTATAGAACGGCGTTCGGTAGTCTACAGTCATCCATACGACAAACATGCCCACACCACCTTAGCTGACTTAAGACTAAGTTAAGTACCCACCCAAAACGGTCACCCATCCAGCTAACCGATACGAGTACGAACAATACGAATGCGCGAGCGACACTACCTTACAAGCACTTTAAAAAATAAGTACCTTGTCGTAGGTTTTGCCGAAAACTTATAGTAGGGCCTCCTACTGCGTTTTTCCCGGTTGTACCTATCCTTAAAGAGTCAATGGTCCGTTTTGGCAACATTCCAAGATTGTATTCTAGGGCTGTATCTCACTTGCATATAGATTGCATACTGCTGCAACGTCTGCAGTTGACTCCCCTGTCTGAGCGCGTACGTATTTTGCGCGAAACTTTATAATACTATCTAATAATCACAGGCAGCGAAGATCTTTTTCGTAGGCTAAGACGAGCCGAATGTAGCGAGGTGCGAGGCCGCAAGTGTCTTCAGTATGAGGTCCAAGAGTGATCCGCATGAAAGCGCAAATGGTGGCCGCACGAATACCACAGCCCAATCCACAGAAAACCAGCGGCGTTAGCAGTGCCGTGTCAATTGCATTGCTGAGTGGAGGTGCACTATGTGAATGTATGTGTAATGATACTAATGATGTGTTATCCGAATAAATTCCTATTCTATTCAATCATTCCCCGATGACTGGGAACATAGTTAGGATGCTTTCTCCACGAAAAAAGGGCTGTAGGTATCTCACCTCCAAATAGATAGCGGACTGCCGCAACGTCCGCAGCTTCTTCAGGTTCGATCTGTACGTCTCATTGATGGACAACTCATTGATATCAGCTAGGTATATACTCTCTCTCCAAATCGGTCATCCATCCTGCTAACCTAAACCTACGACCTAAGATGTTTAACCCTGGTAATAGCGCCACTAAGTTATGAGAAACGTTATACTAGACCGCATCATCCTCCGACTGTTTTTCCCGGTTGTATCCTAAAGGAGTCCAGGGTGCGTTTTGGCACCTAATCCCAAGATTTCCAAGGGTTGTATCTCACCTGCAAATAGATCTGCGACTGCCGCAACGTCTGCAGCCGACTCCCCTGTCCGGGCGCGTAGAAGCCGAACCACTCCGACTCCCTTGGCTGCACCATGCTGTCGCTCTCGAACTTCACCATCACGAAGTGCTCCAGCTTCTTCAGGTTCGATCTGTACGTCTCGTTGATCGACACCTCGTTGTTGATGTCGGCTAGGTATATGCTATTTCTCTTGTATTCTTCTTCGTTAAGTGGGTCGTGCCAGTATGTGGCTTGGACTAAGGCTGTTTGCAGCCAGCTGAAAGTGACATTGAAGTAGATTAAGTATAGAAAGTGATAAGCTCAAGAAAGACTTGTACTGTAAAGGAAAAAGTGACGATTATACTAAGTGAACATCAAAACATTCAAGACTCATAAAGGCACATTACGTATTTGTTGGGTAAAAAAATGGGCATAAAAGTGGCATTTTGTGCAGCTTACATCCAATCAGCACAAAGGCGAACTTTGCAAGCATGAGAAGTAAATCCGTAACGTGTTGTACATGTTATTACAAGAACAAACCAACTAGAAACCGTTAATCGCTCGCTATCTATTGAACGGTATGCAGGATTTGGGATCGGCCTAGAATATATGTATGTATTTTTTTTTCATACCTCTCTATCTCCCGTCATCTCATCACTTACATCATTCATTAATCCTTAATGATATATCCTAATAATTTCTAACTAGTGGTTCTGTGAGCTGTAGACCTCGAGACTCGAGAGCCTGTTTTTTTTTTTGAAAAAGTGACTCGAAAAATAACAATATATAATAACGAACCTTCTCACAAAATTTCACGAGAATCGATTGAGAAATGCGACGTGTAGAGGAGAACAGCAGGACAGACACTGGACGCCGGCCGGACAGACAAACGATTTTCGGCCTGAGCTGAAGCCATAGAACATCGTTCGCTTCGCTCGCTCGTTCGAATACAATAATAAGGTAAATGAAGACGAAAAACTATAACGTTAGCTTCGCCATTACTATAATCAACCAACTTTGGAATTATCTAGCCGTCTTTTGTTTGTCTTAGGTTCTCGATACACGTATAAAGCAAAAGGTCACCCCATTTTCCTTAGGTTATCTATTCGTGAATGGTTTACACTCGACAGTAAATCGTACAAATATTGCATATTTAGTTACGAACTTGTCAAGGTTTGTGTATTGATCCAGTATGGAAATGGCGAGCAAATAACAGCCTCTTGTATACTTAAACATCATCTTCTTTGTACTTCGGTAACATTGGCAGTACGTCAATAGTGTCAATACCTAAGAACTCAAAATATAATAATCCAGTAGGTAACCTTGTCGCCTGAAAGTACGGGGGGTATTTTAGATTTTTGACCAAGTTGCATTCGGCACTCGAGGTCACAAACTAGGATTATTCATTGGGCCAATATCATAAACAAGTCTGCAAAAAATCAGAACTACTGGATTTGACGCAAGCTCTGGATGTGTAAAGTTCATCATCATCATCATTTTCAGCCTGTAATCGCCCACTGCTGAGCATAAGCTTCTCTTCGCGTACGCCACTTATCCCGGTCCCGTGCTAGTCTCATCCAGAAATGACCCGCGGTCTTTTTTATGTCATCAACCCATCGAGCTGGTGGACGACCAACGCTTCTTTTTCCTGTAAAGTTACTGGACTATAAGTACCTAGTACTTACATTTAGTAGTAGATACTAGTGGTTTAGTAGGTTTATGCTACCTGTTCCGTTTTTCATTCTACTAAATATAATTTTCTGAAAGTACCTATTAGCATTTGAAGCATTATTTTTACTGTTATCAATGACGATCACGATAAGAATCCTTAATAAATTTGACATGAAGGTACAATATTATAATTAACTAGCTGTTGCCCGCGACTTCGTCCGCGTAGAACTTTTTATCGTCTTAGAAAATGATTTCTCTCAATACAAAATTTTAACCCTCTTTTAGGGGATAATTAAAAAAAAAGTTGATGTTCATTTTCTAGTTTGTGAACAAACAGTCTAAAACCAAAGTTAAAAATCTCATACTTTAAAAATGCCTTGAAATACTCAAACTTTGAACCAATTTTAACACTCTTAGGGGATGAATTTGGAAAAACTCTGAAATCAGTTTTGTAGTCTTTTAACGTACAGAATAAGACCGAAGTTAAAAATCTCTTACTCACACTTTAAAATTTTATTGCTCGCCATTTAAAATTTGAACCCCCTTTTAAACCCCCTTAGAGGTTGAATTTTTCTAATCGCTGAAAGAACTTTTTTCGTAAACTTTTAAGTCTCTAGCTCAAAAAAAGTGTTGCCCATACAAAGCTTTCTTAACCCCCTTAGGGGTGGAATTTTCTAAAACTCTGAAAGTACTTTATTATTAATTTTAATAAGTAACATTTTGAATAGTTTTAAGTCTAGTAAAAAAAAAAGTTTTTCCCACACAACACTGGCTACCCTTCTTAAGGATCTTAAGGATCCCCTTAGGGATGGAGTTTTCTAAAACGCTGAAAGTTCTTTTTTAGTATTCTAATAAGTAATCTTTTTGCAAAGTTCTAAGTCTAACTCAAAAAAAAGTGTTGCCCATGCAAAGCTTGCTCTCCTTTTTAACCCTATTAGGGGTGGAATTTTCTAAAACGATTTGTGTTCTTTTTTTGTATTTTAATAAGTAATCTTTCTACAAAGTTTCAAGTCTCTAACTCAAAAACATAAACTTTCCCTGATAAAAACTTTGCACCCCTTTTTATCCCCCTTAGGGATAGATTTTTTCAAAACGCTGAGTCTTTTTTTTTGTATTTTTATAAGTAATCTTTCTACAAAGTTTTAAGTGTCTAGCTCAGAAAAAGTGTTCCCCATACAAACCTTGCACCCTTTTTTAACCCCCTTAGGGAATGATTTTTGTAAAACGCCGAATGTAGTATTTTTCATGTTCTAATAAGTAATTTTTCGTCAAAATTTTAAGTCTCTATTAAAAAAAAATATGTTTTCCCCATACAAACTTTGCACCCTATTTTACCCCCTTAGGGGTGAAATTTTCCAAAACGCTGAAAGTACTTTCTTTGTATTTAAATAATCTTTCTACAAAGTTTTAGGACTCTAGCTAAAAAAAATAGTTTCCCACATACAAACTTTGCACCCCTATTTTAGCCCCCTATTTTTAGGGGTAGAATTTTCTAAAACGCTGAAAGTACTTAATTTGTATTCTGATGACTAATCTTTCTACAAAGTTTTAAGTCTCTATTTAAAAAAAATATTGTTTCCCCCATACAAAATTTGCACCCCTATTTTACCCCCTTAGGGGTAGATTTTTTTAAAACACTGAATCTAGGTACTTTATTTGTATTCTAATGAATAATTTCTCTACAAAGTTTTAAGTCTCTATTTAAAAAAAAGTAATTTTTCCCATACAAACTTTGCACTCTATTTTACCCCTTTAGGGGTAGAATTTTCTAAAACCCTGAAAGTTCTTTATTTGTATTCTAATGACTGATCTTTCTACAAAGTTTTAAGTCTCTATTTTAAAAAAAATGTTTCCCCCATACAAACCTTGCACCCCTATTTTACCCCCGTAGGGGTGGAATTTTCCAAAACGCTGAAAGTGTTTCATTTGTATTCTAATAACTAATTTTTCTACAAAGTTTAAGTCTATAGCTCAAAAAAAAAAGGTTCTCCCATACAAACTTTGCACCCCCATTTTACCCCCTTAGGGGTAGAATTTTCAAAAATCCCTTTTTATCCCTAGCCCACGTTATAAAAGCAACATACTGTGCAAAAATCAACTCTCTAAGATTAGTAGTTTCGGCTGTGCGTTGATGAGTGAGTGAGTGAGTGAGTGAGTGAATAAGTCAGTCAGGACATAGGCATTTATTATGTATAAATAGATAGAAGATAATGAAACTCCCATTCAAATATCTCAAAAAATTATGAAGCTACATCCGTTTTAATGTCGCTTGTTAGAGTGAGAAAACGATGAGGGACTGTGACGTCAGTATACTCGAGCGTCATAGTAAAAAACAATCGTTTCATATGAAGGTGCGTTTTGCGGAAAAGGGACAGAACATACCCCCTCTTAAAACTTTGGACTCCTATAACTTAATCATTACCTATATAACCTCTTGCTTTGTTTTTTTCTCCATTTGACTATATTTATTTTAAATTCTTTTTCGAGAAAATACATTATGATTATTTACCATATTTTCGATTCCTGAGCTATAACCACGAACTTCGGAATTCGAAAATATTCGGGTATCTCTATCTCTATCGCACTAACCATACTCGAGTGACAGGGATGCAAATATATGAACATTGAGTATCGGTTTTCGTGGTAGCGCCGCAGGTACTTTGGCTGAATGCGCCGAGCGCGTGCCATTGTCATTCAAAAAAAACAAATTCGTGTTAATTATATTGTTCAAATTTGTTGATTTCATTTATTAAAATTACGACATAAAACGACATTTGCGCATATAAGTTCTCATATCAGAATCGAATATTTTTTTATGGTTTATATTTTAGCATTTGTCTCGTAAAGGTCTATCGTAGACGGGATTTAAATTATTAATAAGTGAAAGGCAAAGCAATTCCGCCATTTTGACGAAAATTTGACGGTTCTTATAGCTGACAGTTGGAGCAGCGTTTGATTTCAATAAAAATAAATGAAAAATTAAATGAAGTCGTATATTTCGGAAAATTAATTAACTGTCGCATTCGGATAAAAACTATCCTAAGTTGCAGCTAGAATAATAATGTACCTATATAAAATGTTTCATATTTTTCCGTTCATGGGATGCTGAGAACATTCGAACCGCGCAAAGCTTAGTTTCAAACTGGCTGATTCTTTTTTTAATTTAGAGATTTATTATAAGTGGAGATTATATAACTAAATATAATTAATTATATTAATATATACCTATATTATAATTATTAATGCAATATTATAATTTTCAGAATAAAATAAATCTTAAAGTGAAAATTTGGATGTTAGTTAGTTAGATAAAATCTGCCATACCTATAATTCATTTTTACGATGTGTGGTTTACGCGCCGAAGCCGCAGGCAACACGCTAGTGTTACCTACGCTATTCCAACACGATCTCAAAGACTTCAAAACTACACTACTTACCTACATACAAATTAGTAATATGAACATCAACGACCGGACAGCGAGACAAACGCGTTATCATGGACACATTTGTCTAGAAATAGTATTAAAGATTCAATCATAGAATCTGTATCATATGCCTATCATTAACTTACCTACAGCGCATCAACAGTAATATAAAATGGATATGGCATTAAATAAAGTACCCATAACCAAGGTCATCCAAGGCCAATCGATATAGAGTGACCACATAAGAATCAATAACGATCCTACCCGTGTTTGGATACCTACTCCATATATGATAGAACTTGCGTGCTAGGAATGACAATTTAAACCATAATTCTAGGACGGACGTTGATAACAAACCTACCTATAATGTCATAAAATCCGGCAGTCATTGTGTTCGAATTCAATACGTTATATTATCGATACTGTATTGCGTTTGTATAGCGTAAAAAAGTCACCGTGTGTATGATTTGTTTCAGTTAAAATAACGAAAATGCACTTAACGTGGAATTTTATATTATAACCTTCTTTTGTTGCTAAATATGCAAGGAAATATAATAAAGAGAAGCCATAAAGCCTGCATCACACTGGCGCGACCTGCGGTGGCGGACCACAGTAAATTTGACAGTGAATGACAAGTTTTCTATTGACCGCCGCGGCCAGGCCGCTCCAGTCTGTGAGAGGCCTAAGACTCACGGAAGTGTGGCACGTGTTCTGGAGACACTGGAGTAGCTGGGTACTGTTTGTTCTATTTTTTATACGTATTATTGCAACTTGAACCTTTTAGGTTACATCGAAAGGTATAATTTTATAGCTATTCGTGTGCGTTATCTTGTTACTTCTTTATTTTCATTTTGAACTGATAAGTAGTAGCCAAAGTTACAACTCGACTAAGCTAAGAATGCTTGTGTTCTGCAGGAAAACAACAATAATGGAAGAATTTGATGTGGGAACGCTGCCGGGACAGTAACCTTGAGCCCAAACCTCAGGGAATTGGGCTGAATGACCGCGACGAGTGGTCGACTGCCCGCCTGTTTCCGGCCAGGCGTCCCTTCACAACATCAACATCAAGCTAAGAATGCACCTCGCGTCGAATAAGTTACACTGAGCGAGGTGCATTTTTAGGTTTTTCAGGATACGAGTATAACAATAGGCACAAAGCCATTGTTCTATAGATAAGCAGTTTGTGGCCATTCGGACATGCCAAACCATCTCACTATAAAGGTTGGTTATTATTTGTTATATACTTTAACTCATTTAAACTGGGCTCATGAATGGATCTTTGTTTAGCCAGGTATATAATGGTATTATCTGCTTTTTTTGCGGACGCGTGCCATTTATTTGCAAGAAAAAGTTTAGCGCCACATAAAATGTTCATTGTAAAATTAACTCTATCGTCTTATTCAATAGATTCCAAATTCATCCGTCATCCATCATCCGTCCATCCGTCATACATCATCCTTCATCCTTCCTCCGTCATCCATCATCCATCATCCATCAAATCATCATCCTCAATGCTCATTATAAAAAAATATATATATGGAATTTTAAGGTACTTAAAAACACAGTTACATAAACACGCACCAAGGTCCAATTACTTTCCCCTCTAGTGGATAAAATGCGATTTTGCTCACTGGTTTTAAAGGATAAAAGACGGCTTTTCGAGGCAGTGAGGAGAAAAAGTACGACCTTTCGTCTTTTGGCTATAACCTGTTTAATAGTTTTGTTAGCACATCTGAGGCCCTAGCACACTAGGTTTTATGTCACGTTTTACGTGACGTTACAGTACATTTTCGCCGTAAAACGTGGCGATAAAACCTAGTGTGCTAGGGTCTCGGGTAAACAATAAAAACTTGAAAAGAACTTACCGCTGATACGCCGCATAGTTAAGCAACTCCCGTATGTAGTCGCAAGTCTTGTGGGACACAGCCATACAGTGCGGGAGGCCGTACACGCCCTGATGCTGGCCTCCCAGGGAAACGAAGTTCTTGATGGTCGGCAGCTTGTGACCGCATCGCTGAATGACGCCACGTCTAAAATAGGGAAACCACTTTCCTTATTCAAGTCATTTAAGGCGACAAAGGCGAAGGTACGGCTGGCGCGCGGCCCATACATAAACTTGCATTTCGAGCCACCGTAGTCAGAGCAAAATAGTGATATTCTCCTTCAAATTTAGACCAATATAAAAAACATTTTCTAACATAGATAAACAAACAGTTTTACTATGCACCTATGTTTTGTTTTTAAATTTGACATTTTAACGCGATTAACAGAATCAGTTATCAATTTGACATTTTAACGCGATTAACAGAATCAGTTGTCAATTTGACATTTTAACGCGATTAACAGAATCTGTTATCAATTTGTCATTTTAACGCGATTAACAGAATCAGTTATCAATTTGACATTTTAACGCGATTAACAGAATCAGTTATCAATTTGACATTTTAACGCGATTAACAGAATCAGTTATAAATTTGACATTTTAACGCGATTAACAGAATCAGTTATAAATTTGACATTTTAACGCGATTAACAGAATCAGTTATCAATTAAAACAAAACGTATAGGAGCATAGTGAAACTCTTAGTTAATCTATATTACAAAAATGATTTTCATACATTCCGTTTGGCAGAAGAAATAAGGGAACTACTACGGCGGTTGAAAATTAAAGTTTTCGTATCCCATTTCCTCTTAATTATTTATATACGACTGTACAATCGCCTGCGTTCGTTTTCCACTATTAGGGCGATACATTGTTTGAACGTCTCGCGTTATTTGTAAAAAGGGGCGGGGCAGAGTTTGACTCGTTGAAAGGAACAAGGCATACTGTCTTAAGGCGCCGTAGGTTCATGGTCTTCTCTCCCTCTTACTGAGCATAAGCGTGAGCGAGATGGAAGTGCGTGTTCGGAAGCGCGGATATCATGTTTTTTAATTTTAATTTTTTGTACGTTTAAATAAATAAAAAAGTAATCACTAAGTTCCCTCAAACATGATATTGCCGATTTTTAGAACCAATTTTAATATGTTTAGCCTTTGTCCATAATTTGTTACGAATGTTTTAAGTGTATGATATACCTATATGTTCGTGATTTTTTTCTATCGAGCGTAAATTGCTTAAGGCGAGGTGAGCTCAGAAAACGGTTTTTTTTTTAAATCGTAGTTCTTGTTTGGAGTATAATACGGCTGCTCTTAATTTAATTAGCACTCTTGAGGCCTTTCTCGAGGGACAACCGCTATTCGAATCCTAAGTTTTTGACATAGGTCTAAAATTCACTTTAAAAATTCGTAATAATTATGCACAACAGCTAAACATATTAAAATTGGTTCTAAAAATCGGCAATATTATGTTTGAGGGAACTTAGCTATTACTTACTTTTTTATTTATTAAAACGTACAAAAAAATTAAATTTAATAACATGATATCCGCGCTTCTGAACACGCACTTCCATCTCGCTCACGCTTATGCTCAGTGAGAGGGAGAGAAGACCACGAGCCGACGTCGCCTTAATCATGTTTCCAATCACTGATCTCCCTGCAGAAAAGCCTCAAGATTACTATTCGTATTTTTTTGAAACCATATTATTATACAAACAACCATAGCATTATATTGTTTCAAAAACTTGGTTCGTTTAACTTCGCTGAACCTAAGGTGCCTTAAATGGAATGGAACATTGCGAACGCAGGCGACAGTTACCTAGCAGTTAACTGTTAAGGTTCAGCCACGACGTCGAGCGGCGACGACAGCGGTAGCGGAGCGCCATAAGTGGGAGCGAGAGGCAGCGCTCCGATCTCTCGTTCTCACTTATGGGTACACATCTGAATCAGTACCCAAGCCTGATTTAGTCTTTATGTTGCAGTATACTGAGAATATTTAAAAAAAAAACGCCCGTGGCTTTCAGACATTTGAATTGTAATGAAACAGACCCGTCGGCACTCGTAAGGTTGAGTGTTACACAAGAGCGCATAGCGAGCACTCATGATTAAGAATCGCGGATTGATCCGAAAAATGTCGAGCGATATTCGACCTTAAAGACGCCCCATTTCATTATAATTCGAATATACCTGGTAAGTATTACCTATTTATTAAATATTTCAGTACTACATTCTGGTTGCTGACTATAGCTCCATTGGAGATAGCAAAGAATCGGTGTTGGGTCATATTGAGGGTCAAATAGCGCGCTTATAAGAGATAACTGGAAGACTCCAACACCAGAATCTGAAATAATAATTATTATAGAATAACCTTACGCCTAAATAAGCACATGCAAACGATAGGACTGTGTGACACAAGGCAGTGCAGATTCTGCTTTGAAGCAGAGGAGACGCCTACACACATCCTAACCGATTGCCCTTGCCTCATGCGCAGTCGTAACTCCTTCTTGGGCAAACACATCATGTGCCTGGAGGAGATCAAATTTCTTGAGATCAACAAAATCCTGCAATTCTTTGAGTTTGCAGGACTTGACCAAGAATTGTAGTAAGTGGCGATCACAGTAGATCAGCGATGGTCACAGTGATACAAGGGCTTTGACAGCCCGGAAGCCACTACCAGAATAATAATAATAATAGAATAACCTGACTAAGTGTGGTCAGATTCTGTGCTTCCGAAATACTTGAGCTGGCATTTCATACCTATTTTCCAAAATGTTCAAATCAGATTTAATTAACATGGCAAATATTTATTATAAAATCGTAAAGTATTCGTCTTTTTTTCTTGGTTTATTCTATCACAGACTACTTCCTTGGTGTGGTATGTAGTAGCACAGAGACCTTAACAAATAATATTTTATGAAATTAGGGCTGGCTCCTGGGCTGGTAAACAACAGAAAGTTGATTTGCTCATTTCAATAAAATTGCATCAATCACTCTAATTATGTCAGTTCTTTAGTCTAAAAGATGTTGATAGTAAACAATAATAGCTGTATGGATCTGATAAACATGTATATAAGGAAGACTTTCCCTTGGACACTGAATCCAATGAATACTATCAAACCGTGAAATCTTTAAGTGAAAAGGCTCAAATCTTGTACAAAAACTTTGAGTTATATGTGTAGCAGTGGCGACGCGTGAAAATGTTCACTAGACAACCCGGAGCACAAAAAAAGGGCAGTTTTTTGATGATTTGCGAGTTTGGTAATATATAGCAAGACATTTTAGGCAAGCCGGGGGGACTCGGCTTGTATGGGCGCTCCGCCACTGATGTGTAGTGTAACTGTGAAGTGTGCAAAATTACTGAACAATTTTATTAGCACTATCCCAAAAATTCTGTATCAGATGAGATAAAGACATATTCTTCAAGATTTATGAAGACATCATTAGTTACTCTCATAATCATTAGAAGGCTAGGGCATCAGCATCTGCTTACATAACATTGTTTCTTAATACACAGACCTATACATGTCTATTTAGTTATGCAATACCATAAAACATGTCTCACCATATTAACAGTGATCAACCGGCTATGAACATTTAGTTGCACAATAAGATAAAAGCGAACTATGGAGTCAACATTAACGTTAAAATTCAACTCTTACTCATACTTGTTAATTTAATTTATTCTAAAATTTAATTATGTGGTATGTGGTGATCGATGGGAAATTGGAAATATATGTTGGTCTGCTCTTGGGCTTTACAGACATAGGAGATGACCATACATGTGCTAACTTGGGCCACGTTCTAGAGATTCAGTATCGATAAATACGATGTCCATTACTATAAAGAGGCCTCAAGATAATAAAAGGATAAGGATGTAATTTAAAAAATAGATATTTTAATCTAGATGGCAATCTTTATTACTGCTAATATGGAGAAATACTGATTGTATACTATGAAAACCATTTCAAGTTAAAATAAAAAAATATATCTTTACTGTTGTTATTTTAAAATGAAGAATCACATCTTGATCTTGACAGTAACATCAATATATTTTATTGTCGCAAAAATATTTCGCTAGGTACATCAATTTAGCCCCGAGTTAGCACACAGCACCTCTTATTTTTAAAGGCAGCTGTGGCCAATGATGGTGAATAGATGATTGACAGCACTCACACACATTTTACAATACTCATAAACTGAGGCTCCAATACCCTGAAATACACAGATCCACCCTCATAGGTTAAAGATGTCCCCACTGAATGATGTGTCCAGACACTGAATCAACTTATCCAGAAAATAAATCTTTTATAAAAATGTACTTACAGAAACTGACAGCCTTGTGAAAACCCAATTACATTGAAGCCATTTTGCAGATTGGGATCTTTTGCAAGTACTCGGCATACATACTCCACTTGCTCATTAGGATTCCTAAAGAAACCACTTTCCCGGTCTTCAATACTGCTGTTGCCAATCTGCAGGGATGTCACATAAACATTCGGTATTTGTTCTTGTAGAAATGTTTTAAATGGCCCCAGGCTGTAAAAGGAACAACATGTGTCTCCTGCAAGTTTAACAAAAATCTGGGTGTAAATAAATAAGTCTAGTTTCACGAAATATTGTGGCTTACAAAAGTGACTAGTGCATGGTTATGATTAGTAAGAATTAATAAATTGATGCACTTTTAGGTAATAATGTGTTTGAGTAACAAACAAGTAAGAATGGTTATAGTTAACACTGGCAAAATTGAAAAATGTAAATGAAAAATGTTTTTATTTAATAAGTTTCGTTCTTTTACAAAGGTCCTTTGGGGCGCCACCTAGTAAGTAAATATATACTTGAGTCAGGTAGTCCCACTCTTCCATCATTTCAAGTTGCTATATAAAATATGAAATATTTTACTGCATTACATTTTTTGTATTTTTAATTACTACTAACTATTTTAGTGTAGATTCTACCAAACAGGAACAGAGTCTATTCCAAGGTAATACAAAGTAGAAGTGCGTGTGTGTGTGTTTACATTAAGAGTTCTATCTATATAGACGACCGCTTTAGCCTAGTTGGTAGTGACCCTGCCTACAAAGCAAGAGGTCCTGGGTTCGAATCCCGGTAAGGGCATTTATTTGTGTGATGAGCACGAATATTTGTTCCTGAGTCATGGATGTTTTCTATGTATTTAAGTATTTATTTCTCTATATAAGTATCTATATCGTCGTCTAGTACCCATAGTACAAGCTTTGCTTAGTTTGGGACTAGGTTGATTTGTGTAAGATTGTCCGCAAATATTTATTATTTATTATTATTTATTATCTAGACAGTAGTAACTCAGTTTCATTGTAATTCAGTGTTTTCAGCCATTCACTCACAACTAACTTACATTAATTTTGTATGTTTACATTTTACATGTTTAAACTTAACTTACCCATTCCATGCCATAATACTATCGGTGTCGGTGTTTGGCCGGCTACGACGATTGTTCCGAATATTAAACAAAATATCGAAAGCTTCATTGTTGATTACAGACGAGACATTAAAATACAAATTAAATTGTCGGAGGTTTTATCAGTTTATCACTATGAACTATGCACTCAGAATAAACAGCTAAGTCGCTAAAGACAAATTTCAAGATATGTAATATTTCAACAGAAATTTTATCTACTTTTATATTTATAAACTCATATTTTCCTGTCGATTTCCTAAAGGAAAATAGAAGACCGAACGCGACAAGTATACGTATCGTATACTAACTAAATGAATGGCTAAGGCTAAATCAAAATAACAAAGCCCGAAGAACTGTCAGTGCCTGTCAGAATCATGTCAAAAATTTAAAAATGCGCCAATGCGCGCGCATTATTTTTTAGGGTCTACTCCAAAACAAGTAAACCATGATTCAACGTAATAAATAAATACAATGATGTTAAGGGTGGCTGCATATCGACTCGATTAAATTATTTTAGGTGCGTCCAGACGAGTGAGTGCGGCAGGTCGCTGCATGATTTCGGGCCAACTTGATAAGTGCTGGGATGCACAGCGTCCGGTAAAATCAAGGTCAATCCGTACTAGATTCCCTTTGGCCTTCCTCGGCGGTCTGCCGTGCTCGGAAGTCGGTACCCGGCTTTTGTGACCTGGATCTGCCCAATGGCCCAATTGATTGCAATCGTTAATAGAGCGCTTAAAATTATGCTTATAAAGAGCATTATACACCTAACAATTTGTCACAACAACCTAGAGACTCAGCTATACGATGGAAAGAGACCATACATTCAATTCATTCACTTTAAAGGTGGTTGATGTGACAAATTAATAGGTAATAATTGAATAAAATAATGTGTTTAGTTAAGAAGTGTAAATTCATAGGTCTATATATAGATATAGAACGCTTAAGTTTTTATTTGTTTAGGAACGCTCTAACTACGTCGAATAAAAACAAATGCCATTTCGTTATCGTTTTAGATTTGAAAAGGTGTTGAATCAATTTTATTAAAAGGTGTAAACTGCACGGTACAATATTTATTATACGTGATTATGCCAATTAAAATGTATTTGTTAAGTAGGTATTTTGAGTTTAGTGACTTAATAAGACAGGAAGACTTTCTCAATTCGTCATGTCTCATAAGTAAACTAGTAAGTATTTTCAACTATAATGAGTATCAAAAATATTTCAATCGGTAATTAATAATTTGTTATACCTAGAGTCCGTCATCAATCAAGAGAAGAAATTGTCAAAGGACCATGGACAAATTTGTATGGGACGTGGACCAAAAACCAACAGGGGCCTAAGTATTTCATAAAACTTTACAAGCGTACAATTTGACAAAATTGTACAATTTTCCATAGAAAAAGTTGACAATTTTGTCAAATTGTACGCTTGTAAAGTTTTATGAAATAGGCCCCAGAGCTGAGAGTTATGTCATTTTATTTACAGCAAGTTTTATCTCATTAGGAGGACTTTCGAATGATCCATGGAACATGGCGGATCATGCTCCAGACAGTGTTTTTTATTTTCTGCATCCTGCTGTTTAAAGTATAATTTTGATAGCATATTATGCAGTGAATGGCAAAGGTGACGGCTACAGTTAATGAAGAATTTTCCTGGAAGTGCGAATAACCAATTCTCGGGCATCATTCGGTGGTTCGTGGTCGCGGCCGCCATTATACTTTTTACTGCTCCAGCTATCACCCAGTGCATTGTGAAGGCCTTCTACCGTACATCATGCTAATAATACTGCTTAATTTATAAACCTACTGACTCTGGCAAAGGCCCTCGAGGCTGCCATTTCTTTTATAATAATAATAAATTAATTTTATAATAATAAATGGCGTAGGGATGTGACTGCCCCATCGCCCACCAGATTTCTGGTGCAATCAGTCAACGTAAGGTGATGGCTACAATTAATGAAGAATTTTCCTGGAAGTGCGAATAACCAATTCTCGGGCATCATTCGGTGGTTCGTGGTCGCGGCCGCCATTATACTTTGTACTGCTCCAGCTATCACCCAGTGCATTGTGAAGGCCTTCTACCGTACATCATGCTAATAATACTGTTTAATTTATAAACCTACTGACTCTGGCAAAGGCCCTCGAGGCTGCCATTTCTTTTATAATAATAATAAATTAATTTTATAATAATAAATGGCGTAGGGATGTGACTGCCCCATCGCCCACCAGATTTCTGGTGCAATCAGTCAACGTAAGGCAGCTTGTGGCGGGCTGTTAGGGAGTAGTGACCCTACGTACCTGAGTGCTCCTGGGGGTGTCCTGTGGTCAGGCTGAGCCGATCGGGTGGTTGGTTGGACAGGCCCCCCACCTCTGGCTTGCCTTAACTGGCTGTCCAGAGTGGAGTCGCGAGAGCTGTTGCTCGAGGGTAGATGTGGACACCTAAGTGGCGAGTTGGCTATATGTTTAAAGTCCAGTGCCACCTCTCTACCCCCCCAGCCTCTCTGACTGGTGTTGCCCTTAGGCCATTTTTTAATGTCGCTATTAATAGGGGCCCATCTAGCAGTTGGCGAGTCACCGTCTGCCAGAAATAAAAAATGAGACAGTTTATTAGGCAGGCGTCCGATGTTTCACCCAATAGCCCAGCCACTAACCCGTATTCTTTAGATTCCATCAACCAGCAATAGTCCCTATACACCCCAGCGGGTGCTGTCTCTGTGTGCGTCCCATGACACGGGCAGGGACAGCATCCGCTCGGTGTACTCCTTGCATTTCATTAAATTGTCAAAAGGGCCTCTACGTGTTGGCTCAGTTGGTACTTTGTAGGTACCTAGCCCCACGCACGCCTCCCAAAGGTCCGGGACAGGCGGGACATCATTGTCCCGTGAGCGGGAAAGACATACATAATAATAATCTCATTAGGAACGTCATTCAACTAATATGACCATAGAGCGAAGTAAAGTAAATTAGCAGACCTTTTTAATGACCTAATTCTCCGCTCTGTTGGCTTTTGGTTCATCTCCGCACTATTGGTTTTTGGTCCATTTTGCCAATGGTCGTTTTACACAGTGAATGTTAAACGTACAGAGCTACAGAGGCCCTAGTTTTATCGTCACGTTTACGTTAGGTTTTATCGTAGCCGCTTGATTTCGGCCCGTGTTTACGTGCCGGAAACACGGCGTCCTGCAAATGCAAAATTAGCGCGTATAGCCTTTAGAGCTGGCTAAATGCAGTGCACTAACTAGGGGAGGGGAGATAAGCCATCTTGCTCTAATCAATGGGTGTGAGTGCAGGTAGCGGGTCCGCGTGTAGGTACCAAAGGGGGTCCCGACACTTAGAAAAATTACAACGGGTGTGGTGTGGTGTCATTATGACACAAGTGTCGGGACCCCCTACCCTACACTCCAACCAGGTAGCGCACTGCATTTAGCAAGGTCCAAAGATGCTCACTCTATTTTATTTATAACTTCGCACCGCTCGTGCTGTCCGCGGCACTCGGACGTTTGGCCTCAGCTCAGACCTGTACCTGTACCTATAGTTAATGGCCACATACAACAAAGTTCTGCAAATTCAGGTCTCCGAGGGATGCTTCATTGCCTTGAATTTTCGTGTAGGCGTTTATTAAAGGAAAATTGACTTAAATGAGTTAAAACTCCATTTTAGTATACTTAAGTGGTTTTTTTTTATTATGTCGCCTTACTATTTAGTTAGGTACCTACCGTTTATTTTGTCCTACTAGTGCTATAACACTTACGCCACTTACGTGTATGCTATATTGGTTTACCATGGTTTTAGGTATATACCTACTTACCTAATATTGTCCATTTCGCTGCCCCTGCAATGATCGCTACGTTTTAACTTTACTTTTCAAGGCAAGTAGGGGTGATAATGTTACAAAAACTGGGTTCCAAGTTCTAGTAAAATGCCAATAATTGAAGCAGCGGTGCAGGGTGGTTCAAGCGTGTGACTTTCAATTTTGAGGTCACGCGACAATCCTGGCTCGTAACAAGGAGTTATTCGGAGGTCTAGCGGCACCTGTATGATTGCACCGGCACCGATAGTGCGGGTTCTAACGTAGATCGCCTTGAATAGTTATTAACCCATTCATGGCCAAGCTACGCTCGTAGCGCTACGCCGTAGTCCGTAGCAGTTTAAACTCCGTATGTAGCGAAAAAAGCTCGTAGCGCTCTGACGCATGTGTGTCGTCATGGGCGCTGAATGGTAACCCATTCACTGACCGCTTCTGTACTTTGGCAGGCACGATGGAGCCGTTGATCTCAGTTATTGTACATAGCAGAGCAGTCGTTAAGCCGAGGTAGAAGGCTTCGCTTGGCTTGACAACTTCTAACAGTATAGTTGGCAACTTGACGAAACTCATAACATAACACCATTGAGGTCTTGTTTCCCTTCAGGGTGGAAGGTCAGACGGCAATCGCTTCTGCAAAAACTAGTGCTACACCAATACTTATTCCGGGCTTTCTATATGATGCAACCGTGATAAGAATAACGCTAACATAAAAAAACCGGTCAAGTGCGAGTCGGACTCGCGCATGAAGGGTTCCGTAAAACGTAAATGGGGTGGGGTTTATATCCATAAAAACGGCAAAAAAATCACGTTTGTTGTATGAGAGCCCCCTGAAATATTAATTTTATTCTGTTTTTTAGTATTTGTTGTTATAGCAGCAACAGAAATACCTACATCATCTGTGAAGATTCCAATTGTCTAACTATCACGGTTCATAAGAAACAGCCTGGTAACAGACGGACGGACAGCGCAGACTTAGTAAAAGGGTCCCGTTTTACCCTTTGGGTACGGAACCCTAAAAAGGACCAGAGTGCCAACCAATCAGTGTGCACGTTTTTCTACGTGTACCTACTTAGAAAGCAAAAATGTATTCATACTTCTTCTTGTGCCATGTCCTCAGCGAATGTCAGCGACCATCATCCGGAACTTGTTTCTATCTTGTGCCAGTCGTCAAAGACTGGCAGTGTCATTAATGTTAGACCAGCTTTTAATGTTATCTACCCAGGCTAGCCTTCTCCTGGGGGGCAATGGTTACTCGCGTCCGCTTTCCCTGCACGTGTCCCCCGGGTGGTGCTAAAGAGTAATCAACTTCTGGCTGCTGCACAGCTTATTCTAATAGCCTCGCAGCAACGTAAAGTTCTAACCCACGATGGTCTTAATATAACTTTGTAAAGAACTGTTTCCTTTTCTTGACCGTGCTCATAACTTCAAGGTTTTTGTTCATTCTATTCAGAACTTCGATGTTTGATACTTTATCTCTCCCGGGAATTTTTAACATTCTTCGGTATAGCCACATTTCGAATGCATTTATTTAGCCTCCATGCTCTTATTAATGGTCCACCCCTCGACACCATAGAAACATATCGACAGTACGTAGCATTTTACCATTCGCTATCGAAGCTTTAAGTTAATATCTTTGATTGGTATAGAGTTTCTTCATTTTCATGAACGTACTTCTGGCAATTTCAATTCTGATACGTATTTCTTTTTCCGGATCCCGTTTCTCATTAACCCAAATATTTATAAAATTTTAAATTTTCTACAATGTTGCCGTTTATAGTCAACTAGCTGTTGCCCGCGACTTCGTCCGCGTAGAACTTTTTATCGTCTTAGAAAATGATTTCTCTCAATACAAAATTTTAACCCTCTTTTAGGGGATAATTAAAAAAAAAGTTGATGTTCATTTTCTAGTTTGTGAACAAACAGTCTAAAACCAAAGTTAAAAATCTCATACTTTAAAAATGCCTTGAAATACTCAAACTTTGAACCAATTTTAACACTCTTAGGGGATGAATTTGGAAAAACTCTGAAATCAGTTTTGTAGTCTTTTAACGTACAGAATAAGACCGAAGTTAAAAATCTCTTACTCACACTTTAAAATTTTATTGCTCGCCATTTAAAATTTGAACCCCCTTTTAAACCCCCTTAGAGGTTGAATTTTTCTAATCGCTGAAAGAACTTTTTTCGTAAACTTTTAAGTCTCTAGCTCAAAAAAAGTGTTGCCCATACAAAGCTTTCTTAACCCCCTTAGGGGTGGAATTTTCTAAAACTCTGAAAGTACTTTATTATTAATTTTAATAAGTAACATTTTGAATAGTTTTAAGTCTAGTAAAAAAAAAAGTTTTTCCCACACAACACTGGCTACCCTTCTTAAGGATCTTAAGGATCCCCTTAGGGATGGAGTTTTCTAAAACGCTGAAAGTTCTTTTTTAGTATTCTAATAAGTAATCTTTTTGCAAAGTTCTAAGTCTAACTCAAAAAAAAGTGTTGCCCATGCAAAGCTTGCTCTCCTTTTTAACCCTATTAGGGGTGGAATTTTCTAAAACGATTTGTGTTCTTTTTTTGTATTTTAATAAGTAATCTTTCTACAAAGTTTCAAGTCTCTAACTCAAAAACATAAACTTTCCCTGATAAAAACTTTGCACCCCTTTTTATCCCCCTTAGGGATAGATTTTTTCAAAACGCTGAGTCTTTTTTTTTGTATTTTTATAAGTAATCTTTCTACAAAGTTTTAAGTGTCTAGCTCAGAAAAAGTGTTCCCCATACAAACCTTGCACCCTTTTTTAACCCCCTTAGGGAATGATTTTTGTAAAACGCCGAATGTAGTATTTTTCATGTTCTAATAAGTAATTTTTCGTCAAAATTTTAAGTCTCTATTAAAAAAAAATATGTTTTCCCCATACAAACTTTGCACCCTATTTTACCCCCTTAGGGGTGAAATTTTCCAAAACGCTGAAAGTACTTTCTTTGTATTTAAATAATCTTTCTACAAAGTTTTAGGACTCTAGCTAAAAAAAATAGTTTCCCACATACAAACTTTGCACCCCTATTTTAGCCCCCTATTTTTAGGGGTAGAATTTTCTAAAACGCTGAAAGTACTTAATTTGTATTCTGATGACTAATCTTTCTACAAAGTTTTAAGTCTCTATTTAAAAAAAATATTGTTTCCCCCATACAAAATTTGCACCCCTATTTTACCCCCTTAGGGGTAGATTTTTTTAAAACACTGAATCTAGGTACTTTATTTGTATTCTAATGAATAATTTCTCTACAAAGTTTTAAGTCTCTATTTAAAAAAAAGTAATTTTTCCCATACAAACTTTGCACTCTATTTTACCCCTTTAGGGGTAGAATTTTCTAAAACCCTGAAAGTTCTTTATTTGTATTCTAATGACTGATCTTTCTACAAAGTTTTAAGTCTCTATTTTAAAAAAAATGTTTCCCCCATACAAACCTTGCACCCCTATTTTACCCCCGTAGGGGTGGAATTTTCCAAAACGCTGAAAGTGTTTCATTTGTATTCTAATAACTAATTTTTCTACAAAGTTTAAGTCTATAGCTCAAAAAAAAAAGGTTCTCCCATACAAACTTTGCACCCCCATTTTACCCCCTTAGGGGTAGAATTTTCAAAAATCCCTTTTTATCCCTAGCCCACGTTATAAAAGCAACATACTGTGCAAAAATCAACTCTCTAAGATTAGTAGTTTCGGCTGTGCGTTGATGAGTGAGTGAGTGAGTGAGTGAGTGAATAAGTCAGTCAGGACATAGGCATTTATTATGTATAAATAGATAGAAGATAATGAAACTCCCATTCAAATATCTCAAAAAATTATGAAGCTACATCCGTTTTAATGTCGCTTGTTAGAGTGAGAAAACGATGAGGGACTGTGACGTCAGTATACTCGAGCGTCATAGTAAAAAACAATCGTTTCATATGAAGGTGCGTTTTGCGGAAAAGGGACAGAACATACCCCCTCTTAAAACTTTGGACTCCTATAACTTAATCATTACCTATATAACCTCTTGCTTTGTTTTTTTCTCCATTTGACTATATTTATTTTAAATTCTTTTTCGAGAAAATACATTATGATTATTTACCATATTTTCGATTCCTGAGCTATAACCACGAACTTCGGAATTCGAAAATATTCGGGTATCTCTATCTCTATCGCACTAACCATACTCGAGTGACAGGGATGCAAATATATGAACATTGAGTATCGGTTTTCGTGGTAGCGCCGCAGGTACTTTGGCTGAATGCGCCGAGCGCGTGCCATTGTCATTCAAAAAAAACAAATTCGTGTTAATTATATTGTTCAAATTTGTTGATTTCATTTATTAAAATTACGACATAAAACGACATTTGCGCATATAAGTTCTCATATCAGAATCGAATATTTTTTTATGGTTTATATTTTAGCATTTGTCTCGTAAAGGTCTATCGTAGACGGGATTTAAATTATTAATAAGTGAAAGGCAAAGCAATTCCGCCATTTTGACGAAAATTTGACGGTTCTTATAGCTGACAGTTGGAGCAGCGTTTGATTTCAATAAAAATAAATGAAAAATTAAATGAAGTCGTATATTTCGGAAAATTAATTAACTGTCGCATTCGGATAAAAACTATCCTAAGTTGCAGCTAGAATAATAATGTACCTATATAAAATGTTTCATATTTTTCCGTTCATGGGATGCTGAGAACATTCGAACCGCGCAAAGCTTAGTTTCAAACTGGCTGATTCTTTTTTTAATTTAGAGATTTATTATAAGTGGAGATGAGTTCGGGTCAGTCGCATTCTTATTCTTACTCACAATCATGCATTTGGTCTTTGCTATATTACAGGTTAAACAACAACGGTGACAAAATACAACCTTGTCTTACACCATTTAAAATATTGAGGTCGCTTGTGCTTAATGTCCCTACTTTAATATTGGCTGTCTGGTTCCAATACAGGTCCCTGATGATTCTTTGATACTTGCAGTCTACTTCCGTTTTATTGAGTATTTGCATTAATTTATCATGTTTCACGCTGTCGACTGCTTTTTCGAAGTCAAAGCATGCGTATAGACATCCTTATTGAATTCCAAGCTGTTCTGAATCAAGATCTGTACTGCCACCAGGGCCTCTCTTGTTCCTAATCCACTTCTAAATCCAAGAGTTTCTGATATATTTTTATCTATTTTATTGTAAATAAATTATCTTGTGTAAGATCTTCAAAAATACTTTTAGTTCATGACTCATCAGACTTATTAGTCTATGATCTCCACATGTTTTTGCGTTCGCTTTTTTGGGTAACGGCAGGAAGGTGGATTAAGGCCAAACTTCTGGGAGCTGTCCTTTGTCATAAATTTGATTGTAAAGTCTAACTAAAAATTGCATGCTGTTCTCATCTAATAACTTTAACATTTCCGAATATATTCTACTGGGTATTCATCTATTCATACTACGGAAAAGTATATTTTAAATAAAACTGTTTTTTTTTCATACAAAATGTAGCCTAAGATGTCACCCGGCCGGACCCATAATTTCGAATCGATTGATACCTCATTAATCAAAATTGGTTCAGTACCTTAAACGATCCGCCGCGCGTGTCCGTGGCCAGGCCGTAAGTACAAACATTTTATTATTATTATAGCCTTTTATTTCAGACACATTTTCTTAATTATTCTAATATATCACACTTTCTTATCTTCTGTGCGTCAGTTTGCCAATCGGCAAAGGCCTCCTCCAACCTTCTCCATTCCTTCCTATCTTGTGCTACTCTGATCCATGTTACTCCAGCAACCTGGGTTATGTCGTAGTAAACATAGACTGCTAAAATTATATCCTTTCGGCTCTGCGGTAAAAAGGGATAAAGTATATTTGAATTAGAAAACAACTGTGCATTATGTTACCAATTTAATCTTTCAAAAACAAATCAAATTTGCTACTGTTAATTTCCAATTGCTGTGTTTCATGTGTTGTGTTGCAATATTTTTCAGATCAAGCTTTTTGTTTCTTCACAAAGCTCTTGTCAACATACAGTAGGTACCTAATTATATTTTTTTTGTCTCAATCAACCTTTAAACTTAACAGTAAAACAAAAACAGCCATATGCCAGTGAACTAGTATGTTATACCTTTATGGCCTTCCAAAAAAATGTTTAACTTAATTTAGACTGATGGACATCTAGAAACCAAATTAGGTACCTATCTGTTCTTTCAATATTACTATAGTTTTACAATAAACTCATATATGTATAAGGCACTTGATCACGGTTTTTCATAGTTTTTGCTAAAGCTCGTAAATCGTAAATTGGCATTTATAAAGATAAATTTATTTATAATGATAATAACGAATTAGAACTTTGGAAAAAATAAGGGTGGATTAAATGATATACTCGTACCTAATCAGAGATCTTAGAATATGATAATTCCTTCATAATGTTCGTCTTAGTTTTCTTGAACTAATGAAAATAAGTTCGTCTAATGCTAGTATGGCTTACTTAACTAAATTTATCTAAAGACAATTTAATACCATAATTTTTGGCATTTAAAAATAAGGCCGTGTTGAAAAGAAACATGTATCTAAAGGCCATTATACACCTAGTTGGAATAAGACGTCAACCTTTCATTTTAACTATAGCAAGTTCAAATTCCTTGGTGTCGAATGGCCTTAAATAAAACATATCTAGGTGTTAAAAACTAAATAGCATTTGCAGGTAGGGTCAATTCAGGTGACTTAGTTCCTCCATTTAAATTTCCTGGAATTTGGATACCCCACTCTGGCCACTCTAAACAATAATGGAAATAACAAAATAGAAAACACTTCGGTAGTTTAACATTCTCTGTAACAATCATTTGCAAATCATGTGCCTAGATGTAGATGCTAAAAGAGAGTGGTCTGTTGGAAAAAAACTTTTTTTTAAATACCATTTATAATTACAGATACCTACCTACTTAATTATTAACATTAAAAAATGGTACCTATCGTTATCGTACTCCCTAAATCACATTCTGTAGGTATTCTGCTAGAATACTATCTAATTATTTTTAACTTAACTTAAAGCTACCTTATTCTACCTCATCACAGTCTCATGAAGGGAATCACAAAAGTCTATTTCGTGTTGATTCACGCCGGTCTTCGCTCGTACGTTGTGCAGCACACAATTACTACGTAATTTTCATCCGGTCCTATAGAACACAATACACAGTCAACCCCCGACGTGATCCCAATCTAGTCGACAACTAGACGGTACAGCCTCATTGTATTAAAATTAATCAGATCCAGTTATAGGATTCTCATGGAATCTGTGTGTTTAAGTATGTTGTGTTCTATACTTCGCGTCTTCCTTGGGTTCTCCATGTAGTCACTGGAATCGGAAGACTCCAGCTGCTTGTGAAGGTTGTAGGACCGGATTCTTCTGGCCCGCGTATCAGAGTCGTACATGAGCGTGTGCGTGCTGCCCTGTCGCGACCGGAACGCCACTCTGTAGGGTGTGCTGTTCTGGACATCCGACATTGATCTGATGTGCCGTCTGAATTTGGACTCCTTTGTGAGAGGTATGACTGTGAATATAGTTTCATTCCTCCTTTCTTCTACTGACCTGAAAAGAAGAGAAAAAAAAGTTAGTTACCATTGAATAAGTAGTCTCTTATGGAAAAAAGGTATTCAACACAAAAGGTTTGTTGAATAGCAACAAATGGGACAGAGTGGACACAGATATACATACATCCTAAACAAAGAAAATTACTCTCAACCTACCTAGAGCCATCTTGAAACCTTAAATTTTACCTCAAATTGCTAAGTAAGGTAAAGGTATGACTAGCAAAAGATGCGAGTATAAGGTAAAATGATGTCAAACTACTACATAAAGGAAATTTCACTAAGGAAAACCAATGGACGTCACGCGTGCATATTTCTGGTTAAAGCGCAGTGTTTGCGTTTCCTACACATTAGGTCATTGTTTACGAATCCAAATTCAAAGGAGAAATTCAATCGAGCTAGTTTCAAATGGCAAGAAGTCAAAATTAAATCGAAAATCTAGACACGAGGCAGTTTGTCAAGCCAAGCTCAAGCAAAAGAACTGGCTAGCCAGCGCAAAGTGTAATATTTACACGAAACACTTGGTACCACTTTTGACCCTTCTATAACTCAAAATCTCTTTAACATAAACACATAAAACTACGCGTGTTTAATTATATCTATAAGGACATCTAGAAACCCAAAATTCATGAAGCTAGCTCAAACGGTTATAAAGATATGAAGGTCAAAAAGTCGTACATTTTAGCACTGACTGACTGACATTTAGTACCTTACCTACTTCCAGATGACCTAGAAGGATGTTATTTGGAATCCAGCTCGATAATTGTGTGTAAACGTAGGAAAAAATCTAAAAATAAAAAAAAGTTAAAAAATAGGGGGGGGTCCCCATACAATTTTTTTTTAATGTAGTGTTGGAACCGTTACAAGCAGATATTTGAAACTATCCCAACATATGTATTATTATATTTGCTATATAACAGAAATATAAAAATAAAGTTAAGTCAAAAAATAAGTGGTGTCACCATAAAAAAAAAACTTGTAATACGCGCTAAACAACCGGCCAACGGTGTGTCGTCGGCGGCACGCGGCACCATATAATTATACACAGAACAGAAGTAAATCTCAATACCTCTATACCTGCTTAGTTTTCTTCACAAAAAGTAATGATACCCCACCAAAAACATAAATGTAAATAAGTTTCTGTCAAAAATTTCATTTTTGGTACAAGCTTTTATTGCCGACTGTACTTTTCTGCATACCATCATAAACTACTCATTGAGACGATTCTAACGAGCCCAAACTCGATGGGGTTGTGTCGTTTTATTGCGGAGTTCCTATGGCCACCTTCCAGCTCCAGCATCAGATCAGCTCCAAGTCATCATAATATTGCATTGTCATGCGATATACATATGCTTGCAAAATTTCAGCTCAATTGGATAACGGGAAGTGACTGAAAAATGGATTGCAAATTTTGACGGACAACTTACATACTTAGTTACATATTTACATACCTACATACGAACAGTGCAAGTTAATACAAATATGTATTTATAGGAACAAAATAACATTATGAACAAGTATTAAACTCTATGTCTTTGCTTTATTGGATACCTATAACAAATGCTGTTTTTTTTTAATGTGAGATCTTAAAGTAGGTTTGATTTGACTTGGCCAGTTTTTATCAGAATTAAAACATATATATATATGTTGAAAACTGGCCAAGTCAAATCGAACCTACTTTAAGAACTCACATTTAAAAAAAAACAGCATTTATTATAGGTATCCAATAAAGCAAATACATAGAGTTTAATACTTGTTCATAATGTTATTTTGTTCCTATAAATAAATATTTGGATTTTGCATCGAACTTGGCACTCATTTCGCAGATCTCCATTCTTTATGCGGCGAAGCCCACAGCCAAGCATACATTTTGTATCGAACTTGGCTCTCCTTTTTTACATTTATGTTTTATGTCTAGGCTAAGCAGGAAATTAATTAAAATAGGTTTAAGGTTGCGTTCTGGACACATTCCGCTTAATAAATTTGCTTATTTATTGAAAAAAGTACCATCACCGAATTGTGAAATTTGTAACATGTTAGAAGATGTTCAACACATATTGACGGAGTGTGCCCGTAATGAAAGCCATATGCAAGTATTGATCACATCACTCAATCTTAAAAAGTTAGATGTAGGTGTATTTCAGTGTATACTAGCGGCCCCGACCTCAGAAGAAGCCAAATTGATATATTTAAGTATTTGTGCTAGAATACTTTATGCAATATAATACTAATAATACGTAGGTAGATATACATAGCTTTAGTAATTTAGGTTAAGGTACAATGGAACTGACGTAATCTTAAGTGATTAAATGTTCCTAAAACAATAAAGAGAAAAAAAAACATTTCAGTTGTTTTATACCTTTATCAGATATTGATGTCGTGAGTAATTATCAGGGACTGATTTCGGTTACGGTTATACCGGTATGAAACCGGTATTCCATTACGGTACCGTTATGTCGTAAAGGTTATGCGCGCCGCGCGAATATAAAGGTACCGTAACCGTTTTGAAATAGCGGTTAGCGGTACCAGTTTTAAACGATACCGTAACCTTTATAATACCGGTATTATAAAGGTTATCTAGAAAAGTAAGCGAGCTGGCACTCTACAGAGGAAGCATTGCCTACTAAACATTTAAAGATAAAAAGACAAAGCAGCAGAGCCTTTGCCGGCGGTTTGGCAACAACTTCAGGCCAAAGTCGATATATCGCTACCTTTAAATAGCGGTTACGGTACCGGAAAAAATAAAGGTACCTTTATATTTCGGTAGCGAAATATAAAGGTTCCGCTACCGAAACCGCAATTTGACAACCGATATGACGTCATATCGTTAAAATAGAATACCGGTATTTTTCGGTTATGCAGTCCCTGGTAATTATCAATTTCCTGCAATACTTATCCGGCATGTATTGGTTGAGATTATCCCTTAACCAGGCAGAGGGTGCCTACCTCAATTTTGAATTGGAAACTTCTTCCTTGGACAGTAGAGTTGCTTTTTGAATGGACAACTTTAATGCAATTCGGCCAAATCAAATATTTGATGCAATTCGGCCAAATCAAATATTTGATGCAATTCAGCCAAATCAAATATTTGATGCAATTCAGCCAAATAAAATATTTGATGCAATTCGGCTAAATCAAATATTTTTTTGTATACAAACAAGGCTGAATAGCATAAATAACTACTGTTTTAAGATTAGACACGCGCTTTAAAATAACGACTTATTTTCAGGGGCAATAAAATCCTTGTACCTATCGAGAATAATTATCTAGGTACATACGTTTAATTTTTATTTGTGCTAACCCTGGATTTGTCCTTTGATACCATCGGCGTTCCTGGCGATAAAGAACCACAGTTCAAGGTTGTACCTTGAATTAATAAGATAACTACTTCAATAATAATTGCTTGTAGGTAAATGGTCTTTATTACGACGGTCACAGCCGAGGTATTGTAAATAAAATAGCCATTATAGTTTGTGTTGGTCATCGTGTTGTATTACCGCCAATTATTAGTAAAGCTTAACAACGACAGATGATTTTTTTTAGCTAATGCTGTGTAGAAACGGTGTATCACAAAAACAACATATGAAGTTCGAGCCGGTTGTTTCATTCCGTGGGTATTCGTATGTTACGTTCGTTAAAATCTGATTCTTTAGGAAGTTTGACAGTTCCTCATAGGCCAGTCATATCTGACTACAAAAATCGCTAAAATCGCAAGCTAACGGCTAGTTCTGCTTTTTAGAGTTCCGTAGCCAAATGGCAAAAAACGGAACCCTTATAGATTCGTCATGTCTGTCTGTCTGTCCGTCCGTATGTCACAGCCACTTTTTTCCGAAACTATAAGAGCTATACTGTTGTAACTTGGTAAGTAGATGTATTCTGTGAACCGCATTAAGATTTTCACACAAAAATCAAAAAAAAAACATTAAGTTTTAGGGGTCCCCATACACAGAACTGAAACTCAAAAAAAATGTTTTCATCAAACCCATACGTGTTTATCTATGGATAGATCTTCAAAAATGATATTAAGGTTTTTAATATATTTTTTTTCTAAACTGAATAATTTGCGCGAGAGACACTTCCAAAGTGGTAAAATGTGTGCCCCCCCCCCCTGTAACTTCTAAAATAAGAGAATAATAAAACTTTAAAAAAATATGTGATGTACATTACCATGCAAACTTCCACCGAAAATTGGTTTGAACGAGATCTAGTAAGTAGTTTATTTTTAATACGTCATAAATCGTAAACCGCAATTTATTTTACGGAACCCTTCATGTGAGAGTACAACTCGCACCTGGCCGCTTTTTTAATATGTTTTTAGGACCACTAGTTACCAGTAATGTTTGCAGCTTCGAAAGACCTGTGCTAACTTTGCAGCACAAATGTTCGCACTTTTTTTGGTATTGTCAATATACATCCTAAACTGTGCGGTTTTTTTTAATAAAATCCATGAGTTTTTTAAAGTATTCTAAATTCGCTACATTTTGTGACTCTGTAGGTTAAATACTTACCGAGATACAGCTCTCCAAAATTTTTTTGTTAAGGCATCTTTGAATCGTTATAAATCCTAAACAGTTATTTTATCTAAAAAAATATTGAGGAAACCTATTAATGATTTTGAAATACCTATTCAACGATACCAAACATAACATAGTTCGTCGACTTTATTTTTTTTCTTTGAATTTTGAAATCTGTTATGTCTTCAGTGACATTCGCAAGATTAAAATTTATCAATTGGTGTATGATTCATTTAAATGGACCCACGCGTTTGATCTCTTGAGTGCCACAAAGGAACAAACAAACATACACATAACTACATAGACTGGTACTTTTGGCACTCTAGAGATCAAACGCGTAGGTCGATTTTAATGAATCATACATCAATCGATTCGTTTTAATTTTGCAGGTGTCAATAAAGAAATAACAATAATCAAAATTCAAAATGGCGGCCACCAGGCGCAATATTATAAAAAGAAAAAAAAAGTTTGCGGACTAAGTATGTCATGTTGCGTATCGTTGAATAGCTATTTTTAAATGATTATTAGGTTACTTCGATATTTTTTAGATAAAACAACTGTTTAGGATTTATAACTATTTAAAGTTGGCTAAACAAAATTTTTTTTGATAGCTATATCTCGGTAAGTATTTAACCTACAGAGCTGGTTCTGGTCACAAAATGTAGCGAGTTTAGAATACTTTAAAAAACTCGTAGATTGTATTAAAAAAAACCGCACAGTTTAGGATTTATCTTGACAATACCAAAAAAAGTGCGAACATTTCGTGGTATTCCGAGTGCCGCAAAATTAGTACAGGTCTTTCGAAGCTGCAAACTTGGATATAGATTACTGGTAGTCGTCCTAACAACATAATAAAAAAAGCAGAACTAGCCGTTAGCTTGCAATTTTACAAGTCAAATATGACTGGCCTATTATGCGATGAGCCATATTTAAGGTTAAGTGTGTTCGATGCTACCCACCCTTATTAAATAAATGATGACATCATTCTCCTAGCGTTATTCCCGGTTGTGCCCCTAAAGGAGCTCGGGATCCGCTTTGACACCTAATCCCAAAATTTGGCATAGGCACTAATTTACGAAAGCGCCTGCCATCTGATCTTCCAACCCAGAGGGAAAACTAGACCTAATTCGGAAGACCGGTTTCCTCACGATGTTTTCCATCCCTGAAAAGCTCACGGTAAATATTCCGTACATAAGTTCCGAAAAACTCATTAGAACGAGCCGGGATTCGAACCCACGACCGCCGCTTGACAGCCGCATGCCTGAACCACTATATACTTAGGCTACCGTAGCTTCTTGTAGTAATTTATTTGCGTTTGTTGTAAAGTCTTATAGACTATTGATTTTTGTAAGAATTGATCCTTACATTTTTATTTTTAGATTTTTCAATCAATGTATAACGGCCTCCGTAGCCCAGTGGGTAGTGACTCTGCCTACGAAGCTGGAGGTCCCGGGTTCGAATCCCGGTCAGGGCATTTATTTGTGTGTTTATCACGAATATTTGTTCCTGAGTTATGGATGTTATATATGTATATAAGTATCTATATGTATTTATCTATTATATATATCATCGCCTAGTACCCACAACACAAGCCTTACAGAGCTTACCGTGGGCCTAGGTTGATTTGTGTAAGATTGTCCCATAATATTAAAACAAAAAAAAAATATCATATTAGGTACGAGTATATATATGTCTTTTTGATACATTTTAAATGATAAGCAAATAGACATTCAGACAGACGTCTTATATATACAGACACAGAGCTCCTGCAAGCAATCGGTCATTAACTAGTTTATATTTGTGTGACAGAATTAGATCTTAACGGCATCTCATTTCAGTTCCACCATTATTTATAAATAGATCATATTATATTTGTTATCAGTCTGTAAATAGTTGCATAAGTATATATTATCTCGAGCCTTATAGGAATTTTCCTTTACGTGGGTTACCGTCGACCCACAATGATTAAATATTGCGAAAGATTTCGTTTTATACTTATTGTTTAAATGGCCGGGCAAATGTATGGAAAACTCGGTTACTGGGTGCCGGCCGGGCCGAACCGGACTCGGCACGGGCGCGGAACGGTGAAATGTGAATCATCCTTTACTGTAGGTATTAAGTATATAATACCTATAGGGTGGATTGCAAAAAAATGTAGGAACAAAATGTAATTAAGGACCTTAATCTAATCTATTCTTTAACTTTTTTCCATTGTGTAACGAAAGTTACCCATATAAAATGTATGGGTAATTGCTGTTACACAATGGAAAAAGTTAAAGCGTAGATTAGATTAAGGCTCTTAACTATGTACAATTTTTTTGCAATTCACCCATAGGTAATAGTATTGTTTAATAAGCCATCTTAAAGAGTATCCGCAGTCATTTTAATAAGTCTGAATACTTACTTAATACTGGGATTCTCCAACGGAATAAATACCCTACCCTATTCAAATTTAAATTTAGAATTTCAGAGTGTGCTCAAAATAGAATCAATGAGTTAAACTATAAGTAAGGATGATTATAGGTTTAACGGAAACAAAAAAAAACAGATGCTAGCAACATGTTGCCCATCATGCTAAAGAATTTCGGCCGTTCGGCGAGCTCCTCATATCACACGTCTCTCGCATTCCTGGCGGAAACGCGGTGCGAGAATTCCCATATTGTGAGTACGTTCCTCTACCTCTACCATAGACAAACTAACTTAGAGTTAAACGCTCTGTCCAGTGCTTGGCACTGGCCCAATATTGAACAAATTCATTCTAATGAATAACAATAGACCCACCCTATAAGTGTCAATTATTAGGCATTCATTTGTCAAACATTGGGGAGTAAAACAATGTTTCGTGCCGTGATCTGGCAGTTACCTACAAGTAAAATGATGGCTATTAATTAATTAAAAAAACCTATCTACCATACGTCATTAGTTAGAATATTGATTATTAATGTTTTAGTGTTTGAATACACGTCCATACATTTATTGATCTATTAGTACTAAATAGTCTTTCACTTTCTCTATCCAGTGTTTTTTTTTATAAGTTTGTTTTTCATAGAATCGCGTGACAGAGTGGTTATCCAAAATGTGGTCTCCGCTGAAAACGACCATTCTGTCCCAGCATTTTCTTAAAACCGACCATAAAGAAAAAAACATTATCGCCACGGAAATAATAATTATTTAATCCTAATAAAAAATACATACAACGTTCATTAAAATCAAACATTAAAACCATAATATAATTATCAAAAGTTGAAAAACGCAAAAAACAGAAAAATGAAAAATTACGATTTATTGTAAAGAAGAACGGGGCCCACCTAGCATAGCATACTCTTTCTCATCTAATGTACTCGTAATGTACGTACTGCTTAATTCAAGACGAATATCAACATTGGGGTGGATTGCAAAAAAATGTACATAATTAAGGACCTTAATCTAATCTATTCTTTAACTTTTTTCCATTGTGTAACGAAAGTTACCCATATAAAATGTATGGGTAATTGCCGTTACACAATGGAAAAAGTTAAAGCGTAGATTAGATTAAGGCTCTTAACTATGTAAAATTTTTTTGCAATTCACCCATTATCCGATTCGAAAAGTTCGCGGCCAGACAATAAAAAAAAACCTTTTTAATTTTTTTCTGCCGCCATTTTGAACTTTCATTATTCAGTTGTCATCCCCGATTTCAATTGCAAGACAATATTTAAAATAAATTTTAAAAATACGAGTCAACAGATTTTTCAGAATGGACAATTTTGAGCAACGTGCTGTAATTAAATATCTTCATAAAAAAGGATTGACACCGAAACAAATTTTTGAAGATATGCAGTGTACATTGGGGCAATCCTATCCATCATATACTACGGTAAAAAAGTGGGCAGCTGAATTCAATTCAGTCACTATCGCAGATGACCCTCGCCCCGGGAGACCAACCACAGCGACCAATCCACGCTCCACGGAAGACCAGCGCTGTGGCATTATTTAATGTCAGAGCATATGCTGAGTGGTGTCCACTTGCAGCCACTATAACATCACCACCAGTCTTCTTGTACATATAGACATGATCTTAGTTTAAGCTTTTAATTATTAAGTTTATTTTTATATAGGTACTGTGTTCTATCCTAAATTGTGATGTGGTGTTATTTTGGCTGGCAATAAATTCATTTCTTTTCTTTCTTTCAATCCACATAATGTGGCAATTATATGCGAGATGACAATGAAAGACCGACGGTTAAAAGTAAGAGAAGTAGCTGACATCGTAGGTATCTCTTATGAAAGAACTCAAAACATTATAATATAACCAACGAATTAGGTTTTTCAAAGGTGTCGGCCAGATGGGTTCCAAAGCTCCTTTCAGTGGAACAAAATATCACTCGTCTAACAATTTCACGCGACTGTCTCGACCAGTATGAAGACAGATATGTTACTATGGATGAGACATGGGTCCACCACTACACGCCCGAGACTTAACGAATTTTCCTTGACTATTAATAGTTGAACTAAAACCTTTTTATTATTAGTTTGACCTTGCCATTACGTTGTGTCAAGTTTGATAAATCTAATGATTAAATCCTTTTCGCTTAAAATTATTAAAACTATAAATGTAAGTAACAGGTATTGTCAATGTCATCATTGCTATTTCTTGTATACGTTTTTTTTTTCTTTTTTTAATTTGTTTTCCAAAATACAAAGAGGTGTAGTGAAATGACATTCATTATGACGGAATGTGTCTGACACTCGGTCGATACTGATAACTTATACTGAGCAAGGAAGAACAGATATTAAGGTGATCAGCCTTTTCATTCCCCGACTGTACCACTATTAACTCGAATTACTATTGCGACCTTTTACGCTGATTACGAGAGGATTTGAAAGTAAAAAGACCTGAGGGGTAATCACTACGTAACGTTCCGAACGCGCGTGGGTACAATTTAACTATCAATTTTCCATATAAAAATTGACATTTAGACCTACCCGACGACGTTCGTACAATGCGTTACGTGATCGACCTGCTGGACAATGCACGTGTGCACACGTTACTAAAATCGATGGCAGAAATTCACAACTGTGAGTTTGAATTATTGCTCCACTCGCACTTTTCGGCTGATTTGGCACCATCGGACTTCCAACTATTTCCAAACTTAAAAAAACACATGGTCGGTAAGACATTTTTTACCAACGACTAGGTCCAAGCTGAAGTTGTAGCCTATTTTGAAGGCCTGTAGGAAAATTTATTTAAAAGTGGTCTAATGGCTTTGGAATCCAGGGCTGTTATTCGCTACGCGTTAATGCGGCTCACCCCGCCGGTCACCCGTTACGAAACTAGACCTCTACCTATGCTTAGTTACTACGCATCGCGGTGTCAAAGTATATTTGTGGGTGAGCGTTGAGGTGAGCTTAAAACAAGTTACAGAATAGGGGGGCTGGTGGAATAAGTGCAAAGAATTCGACGGGGACTACGTAGAGAAATAAAAATAATAAATAGAATCTTTGGATTTGATTTCATACTTAGGACGTGAAATTTCCAATCACCTCGTACATAGATAGGTATATATTGTGTATATGTATACATTGTAATAATCATATTATCTTTAGAAGATTTTATAATCAATTAGGTACCTAAGAAGTAATTTTAAGGTTAAATGTGATTATTTTAATCGTCCTCAGTAAGCAGTTATTTAAATCGATATGGATCATTGGTACGATAACATAATAGGTAGGTAGGTACTATGTAATTTATTGGCTTGATAATTTAGATGTTTCAATTAACATGTTACTATTACAAGTTTCCACTCAGTTTATCAGTTTTATCACACAGTTCCAAGTTCATATTTGTTAAGGAATATTTAGATACACATAACTACTTAGGTACCTATATCATTTATTTAACACATTTTGGTTACCTAAGCTAAGTGAAATAATACGGCGCTCTCGTGTTATTGATTACCAGCGAGATGATGGCATGGCATGATAGTTCAACCGTGTAAGGTTTATCAATAAGCTACACTCGAGCAATGTAATACTATTATACTATTCTGTGTCTCGAGTTGGGTTCCGAGAATGGTCCAGTGTTTACATTGGAGATATATATAATAATACCTATGAGGTTTTAGTTTGACCTCCGATTATAGGTAATAGTTATCAATACTAGGGTTAAGTAGATATCTATACTAATATTATAAAAAAGGAAAAGTCTGTGAGACTGTTGTTTTGTAAGTTTATATGTAATGGGTAATCTACGGAAACACTGGCACGATTTCAAAAATTATTACACTCGTGTATTGATTAGACTTTCTGGATGAACATTAGACTATATATTATCCGACGGGTTTGCCTGCTTTCTTTGCATTACGGGGTCGAAGCCGCGCAGCTAGTATTCAATATTATAAATTCGAGACCTTAATTGTTCGCATTAAATGGGGAACTTGCATGAGACTTCAATTTCGAATAAATTGCACTCAATCGATGCGGATGGAGTCGCGTTATAAAATTATTTTAACAATACAACGGAAGACCAGCGCTGGCGCCGCCAGCATTTACGCTGAGTTGTGACCATTTCGTGGCAAATGTGTATGTGCGTATGTGTCTGCAGTTTGTTTTATGTATTTCTTTTGTCACGAATAAATGTTTTCTTTATTTCTTTCTTTCTTTCAATATTTTAAGTAGGTATTTAATCAGAAAGACCAATATCACAAGTAAATCAGGTACAAGTAGGGAATAAACAGTTTCAAATTTCCAAATGATGTGTTGATATTGGATTATACAATTATACAGTTACATATACTAAATCAATGCTAGGTATGTATATCTACTTAAATCCTCATTGTAACTCTCATTGGACTTCGTCCCAGAGATACCTCTCTATTATCGTCTCTTCCTGTGCCTCCTATTTATTGCATATTTGTATATAACATCTACATAAGCTTTCCTGTACATATATAGCCTTGTAAATATTCTACATATTCATATAACAATAATTAAGCTTTACTGAACAATCATACCGAGTGCTACTTTGTTTATTTCCCTACTCGAACCATTCCGATGACGTGTCTTGGCTATTTCAAGACAACTAACTACCGTTTGGTACATCGTGTGGGCGTAAATAAGTGTAATAAACGGTTTTAATAACAAAGATATACCGCGTACGTGCCAAATGGAACGCTGAGGGATATTCAATTTAATTTATAATGTGGCGGTAACAATTACGTTACTTATTCATTTAGATACAACGCTTAATTTAATACATAACTAGCTGCCCCCCGCACCTTCGCCCGCGTATTGCAAAAACGCAGACAAATCCGCTATGTCCAGAAAGTCAATTCTACACGCAGCGCAGGTGAAATTATTTTTGAAATCGGATTACGATGTTCCGAAGATTACTCAACACATACAAACTTAGGTAAGTATATACAAAGCTCTCTTTTTAGGGTTCCGTACTCAAAGAGTAAAACGGGACCCTATTACTAAGACTTCGCTGTCCGTCCGTCCGTCTGTCTGTCACCAGGCTGATGACATGATGTATTTCTGTTGCCGCTATAACAACAAATACTAAAAACAGAATAAAATAAATATTTTTATTGATAATGGTACGGAACCCTTCGTGCGCGAGTCCGACTCGCACTTGGCCGGTTTTTTTTCCTCTTTATAATACCTATTAGTACCATACAACTATAGTCCACTACCCCAACTATGGTCCAAAAGTAAACTCATTCGTTTCTATCAATACCGATTTCGTAATAGTGATTTTAATACGTTTTTATTTAAAATTGTGTTATTATATTGCGTCTCTTTAAGTTCATCCACGAAAATAGTCCCACCTGAGCAAGTAATATGAAAATTGATTTGGGCCATAGTTGGGTGACTGGACTATAGTTGTGTGGTTTTATGGTATAGAAATAGATTGCAATTTCAGTCAGGTTGACGGCAATTAGGTTACAAAACCTTTTTTATAATAGGTATAATGAACTATATTTAACCGACTTCAAAAAGGAGGAGGTGATATGTTCCACTGTATGTATTTTTTTTAAATGTATATTCGCCGATTTCTCCGTCAATTGTAGACCGATTTCCAAAATTCTTTTTTTATTCGAAAAAGTATATTCCCTAGGTGGTCCCAATAGAATGGACCGTCACCAATTTAGGATCTGATGATGGGATCCCAGGGAAATTGAGGGCAACCCTCAAATTTTATATTAGACACTACGCATGTAGTGATTTCAGTATTTTCTATTATAACTCGTGTATTTACCCTCGGAAATCACAATTTTGGTTAAATGGAACTGATGATGAAGACACAGATGACTTATGGAACTCCTCAAAGATGTCAAGACATTCTGACATGAATCCGTTGAATTAGCAACTATAATGAAGTGTTGATTCTGAGATCCTTGAGGAATCGACGGCACTCTTCAAATATTATCTGCCCACATATAGCGACTTGGGTTTTTTCTGTAATAATCGACGCATTTGCTCTCGGAAAGCAGTTCATGTGGTAAATTGGAAAGGAAATGTGGAAATTTTCATGTACCATGTGGCTTGGCGAAGTACTGAATTAAACTTTGTTTTTAAAGTAAATTATTTAAAATACTGTAGGTATGCGACCATGGTTATGATTGAGTGTATGGTTAAGTGACACGGGTCAGATTTTACTCAAATTGTGTGTCGCATAAAGTGAGGTTTTTTTTTAAATTTGTCGCTTATTTTTAGCTTGCGATTTGTATAAGAAAAACGGTTTGCTCTATAGCACATCAAAAAATATATAAATTAATATTCATTATATTTCCAAGACCGTAGACGGACTCGAAACATAATTGGATGAAATCGGCTCGATAGAAAAAAAATTCAAAGATTGGTCTTAAAATCATCTAAAACGGTTCTATGTCCTTATTTTTTTGACATATGGGTCTGCAATTAAAAACATGAAGTCCACATATTCATACCTAAACCGCTAACGAGCCAAATTTCACAAATAATCCACACTTTTTTTTATTTCAATATTTATTCATTATTTTCGTCTCGTTTAGGTACAAATAGACAGTGTGCGCGTTTTTGGTGTTGACAGCGCCTTAAGGGAAAAGGATCCAACCCACAAGACCATCACCATTGAAATTAAAATTTTATATCTTGGATCTTTTTCCCTTAACTACGTCCTTGTAAAAAACAGTGGACTTACTTATATAAAGTTATTATACCCTATTCCATATAGGTATATATAAAGATCAGAAAAATCGTGCGTTAATCGTCATATGATTTCAAGACAAACCAGTTTGGGTCATTGTTAGATTTAGGTTCGCGTCTCTTCGGTGGACATTGCCAAAGTTAAGGGCTATAAAGCCTAATTTTTGGTTGATCACTGAATCCGCATAAACGGCGTTACCCCTTCTATAATTCTATGTGATAAAAACATATTATATGTGAGCATAAGCCCTTAACTATTGACCACCGGAAAGATGATTTTTGTTTTTGTGACTGACAATAACCCGTTTAATACGCAACAAAATGAGTGGGTATTGTTATGTTTGGAAAGCACTGATTGAAATAAGTAAAACTAGTACCTACAACATTTCCCTTTGCTATCCTTTGTCCCCTAGCGCTGGACAACAGCGGCGCTAGTACTGGCAGAGGGCCGAAGATGTAGCATCTGGTTGGGCTTCTGACAGGATAGCATTGGGCGGGAGACCGGCCATTGTACTGTGGTACGGAAGGCAAATGGGGAAACCACCGTACTAATATCCCTATATAATGGAATATGATGTCAGCAAGAACTGAGGGGTAATCACGTAACGCATTGTACGCGCGTCTGACAGTAAAATCACAATCTAACTGTCATTTTTCCATATAAAATTGACATTTAGACCTTACAGACGCGCGTAAGAAAAGTTACGTGATCGACCCACTGGTGCATACTCCACCGACAAGAGCCAAGCTCTTAAATGTTGATGATGATGATCCTTTGTCCGTTTAAGATCGAATGTTACATGGAGTGTGGTAAAGACGCCATTATTGTTGGATAATTTTAAGTAGGGCAAACCTTGGCTAATCTGTGATATGAAGTTATTCGGTGATAGTTACTTTAAGGTCTAATAGCGGAGTTACTCGATATCTTTACGGCTTGTAATAACTTCCAGTAGGTGGCGGCACTGTCATTCAACTTACTTACGTCAACTTACGTACAGCAAGTATCCGTACGCATCCGTCAAAATTAAGAAAAGAAAAACTAAAAAAAAACTCAAAAAACCTAACTATCACCGATTAGCCAAGGCTTGCCTACCTATGTGGCTCTATGTAATGAATCAACTGTGTGAAGTTTTAAACTGATTTATTGTAGCCGACGTAATCGTATCCTATACCGACGTAATCGACATTTATCGATGATTCGCAGAATCTACGATTAGGATAGCGATATGCAATATAATATTGTAACAAAACGTATAACTTATGTACCGCTATGATAATATATAATCATAATCTATCTTTCATGTTCATGAAACGTATAGGCCCTATAAACACAAGTCAATACTTTATACAGTTACTATAAAAATATAATCTACTTAAATAAACCTCTGACGTCACACTCAATTTTCCCTGATGAAGTAAATATGTACACGTAATTATACTATCTGACTGCGAGTAATTACTGCACGTGTTTGGTATAGACAAAGACTATTAACTGGGAATATAATTATTTATAAATTCGCTATCTTCTCGGCATAAAGTTATCGTGGCATGTCGCTTCGTTTTAAGATCAGCCTCACGCTGGCTTATTTATAATATCTTCATCGCCTTATTGGAACGTTGATTCGATTCCAGGTATTGTTATACCTATACAAACCGTTTTCGATCAGGCGAATGTAAATTTCAAACAAATCCCATGTCGCGACACGTGCCTATGAAAAAACATATCAAACAAAGACAAATGTACTTAGCCATTTCAGAATTCAGACACGTTGTGTTAACGTGCAACTCGGAGTTTTTATGTTTGTCGTGTTTTATGGCGGTGAAAGATCTTTATCAATGGTACCTATGGTGCGGCGTTCGTGGAATGGCCTCGCCATTCAACTTTGTACATTATACTTGTTACTGTTCACCTGCAGCGCCTGAACAATACTGATAGTAGTGGGTTCTCGTAATGAAGGGAGATAGGACTATAGTATCCTCAAACTAAACGGACGACCGAGCCAATACGAGCGCCAATACGAGCCAATACGATCCCAGTCGTCTATTTGGTTTGAGGATAGTATAACTACCTGGGCCTGAAAACTTATCCCCTTGGTCATAAAACTTAACAAACGACTTAAAATATTTTTTTCCCTTTTCTACATACACGAATGCCCTAGTGACAGATAAAGACAAACAAATTCATTATGTTAGGCTAATAGGTTTAACGAAGGTTTATGAATAAGGTTATATTCGTATTTTGTGACGTGTCACACTCACGCCTATATAGGCGAGCTAGAAATACAAGTTAACCCCGTTGCTGCCTGAAACATATTTAGTTACGCATTCCAATTTGATTCCGATGTGTATCGCCCGCTAGACTGGCAGCGTGTGTTTTAATAGTACATTACTTACCTAGGGCGGTTAAACAAAGAATGTCTCAGATCGCAGGTATTTGACGCCCGAGCCGAAGGCAAGGGCGATAAATATGCGCTCTGAGGCTTTCTTTATTACCGCCCGTGGTGAGTACAAAATTTTACGTCTCTATCTGGCCAGGAAGCGGGGTTTTCCGCACGCGTAGCGTGCGGTAATTCCTACTTTATGGCCAGGTATGACGTAAAATAAATTAGATCGGATTGCGTGACATTACAGTAATACCAGCCAATAATAAATATAATATCTATCACCTTCATGTTTGAAAAATCGTGAAAATTCTCCGAAATAACCATTATATGTTACCATCTTCGCATCAACTTAGAAAATCTTTCAGCAAGTATGAAAAAATATGATCTTCTCATACTCATACTCATTTATTAATACAATAATATGAATTATAATAGTTAAATATTTCAAATGAATTAGATTTTTTCAATTGAAATGAAATTAAATATTTATTATTAACATATGTTCCTACCCTACATGAATATTATAGAAAGCTTTGTCAGACAGCCATTTTTTTAGTCTATTAATTAAAAACACGTTACATTAGATTGATCAGATAGAAAATTCAGTTTATCTTTATTTAGATCCTAGACAACAAAAACATAATACACGAACAGTTTAGTGAGTTAATACGCTCATTTTAAACTTTTTGATACGCCCATCCAGGCGTTTAACAATATTTTTTTTACACTAAATCAGTATTAGTGCCGACTTTAGGTACAATAACGATTTACATTTTAGGCTTGATTAGAAAAGCTCGCATTTGTTGCATACATGTTGGTATTCAATAATAATAATAGCCTGTAAACAATACGTAGTAGATTACTAAAAAATAAATATATGTAAATGGATTCGTCTCCAAGCCCATCAGTGAACACAAACACAATTCATCATATTCTAGTGCTATTAGGGTAATAGTTATTAAGATAAGATAAACCAAATAGCTCCGAGATAAACTGAATGTTCGTCATATTTTGTTATACGCAACTGGTAAGACTGATAAGTAGGCTACAGGTACAAGTACAATCATGCTGGGTCTTTATTTCTGTAAACATGTATAAATGAACATATTATACTAGACGGGTTGAACATTACATTGCTATTTTCTATTCCAGAATTACAAATATATCGGTACGATTCAAAGAACGTTTTAAAATTAAAACAAACTTCCCTTTGAGTATAACAAACTTGAACGATTACAACTCAACTAGAATAACTATGAATGATGAATGCGATGCTATTGTTTTTAAAAAGTTCATACAGCAAAATTCCTCTTTTCCATAACACAACCATTTGACAGATATTATTGTTGGATATTTCTGCACATGTTTCTGTATACAAAAGTCAACAATAGTGTAATCTGCCTAGAGGAAGAACGGAGGGGTAATCACGTAACGTTCCGAACGCGCGTCAGTACAATTTAACTGTCAATTTTCCATATAAAAAGTGACATTTATACCTACCCGACGATTGTACAATGCGTTACGTGATCGACCGCTGGCGTATGTAATGCATACCTTGGCCACTAAATGATAACTTCTATGAAGTGTCGGTGTTACCACCGTGATATTCATCATCTGCCTGCGCCATTTCCCATTATCTGGGGTCGGCTCTCCTTGTCCGTTTTCTCCATTCCGTGCGATTTTGGGTTGTTTCTGGATCCAGATCCATTTGCTTCAGGTCTTTTTGGACCGTCGTTAGCCAGGTGGCGGGGGGTCTTCCGCGCCCACGCTTCGTCGTTGGTATGTCGAGGGCTATCCGTACCATGTGGTCTGCAGGACGTCTGAGCACGTGACCGTACCAGCGTAAACGTTTTTCTTGGACTTTGTCCACGATTGGGGCTATTTTATAGCTGCCACGGACATATTCATTTTTTATTTTGTCGAGCCGGGTGACGCCCGCTGACCAGCGTAACATGCGCATCTCAGTAGTATGCAGCTTCGTGAGATGTTGCTTGGTGGAGGCCCAGCACTCTGTGCCATACAAAATGGCCGGGCGGATTGCAGTTTTGTAAAGTTTTCCCTTGATCTTTAGGGGCATTTTTTTGTCACACATTACGCCTGTGAGCTGTCTCCATTTATTCCAGCCAGCTGTGGTTCGGTAGGTCACGTCACTGTCGATTTTACCATCGTTGTTAATTATGGATCCGAGGTACTTAAATTGTTTGACGGTGGGAATAGACATAGCGTCTATGAAAAATTTGATTTGCTGGTCATCCGATATACCATGCGGTGTTACCACCGTGATATATTGACTAGTTAATTAATCAGTCAATTTAACAATCACCTGATGACAAAGTATTATGACTATTGAATCTCTCAAAGTATTCCAAATCCAGGAGCCATCATAAATTGACCACCTTATAATAATTATCATTCATAGGTTGGGGCAACGCTAAAATCTGTCGATTTTACAAACCAAATGAATACCAACCTAATAGGCCTAATAGCTAAAGATTTAACGATGAAGGTCTCCGTTTCTAAATTTGCAAGTTTAAACAACATTTAATATAGATGTTTACGAACCAGTCTCATATTTAACAATACATAATGCGTAATTAGTGTCACCTTTTCAATAGATTATGCAGAATTATATTTTTGTGCTCTGTTATTAAAGATGTTTTCGATCAAGGTCTTACTGGTCCAGTCAGTGGTTGTGACTTGTTAGCTATGCCAATGATTATAGGTACGTATATCTTAGTCTAGTACGTCAAGATGTTGAGTAATTCTGCTATTCGTTTCCTTCCTTGTACAGATTACTTCCTAGTAAGTAATGAAGTTTATTTTTCCGTTGCTCTTGCCATTTAATCGCGCGATGTATGAGTTATTGCTTCATTCGATAATCTATTAGGCAAGTAGTTAGATACAGTGCGATGGACCTTAGCCGTGTCCTAATAAAACGTGTGAGCACGCAACTGCCTCGCACTGACCTTTGAGTTACAGAACCAATAGCAAGCAGAATTGAACTTAATATCAAAACTCCTTCGGATCAAAATCCGTTTAACGAATACTTGGCAAGATATCCGCATTTTTAATGCTGTAAATGCAGCACTTCGTTCCTTCACTTATTTAGGTCTGAATTAGGAAACTTTGCGGTCAAATCTTTATCGTTAGTATCAAATAAGTTCAAAGGTTAACTCGTTATTCCTTTACTACTACTTCTCCCAGGGCGCTAAGATGTATTCGGGTGTCTTTTAAAATAGGCAAGGCGACAAGAATCTAACATTTTGCATTTGGTTGGTACTAAAGATATTTTATTTCGTTAATAGTTTTTTTTTTTTTTATGTAATTTCGCTAATAGCCGACACAATGGTGAATACTATGTTTTATACTTGTGTAAGTAATGAAAACTATTGCACTCCAATGTCACCTAAGCTACCTTTGCGATCATAATAATATGCTAATCAATAGCAGTGTAATGCAACATGACACTTCTGTCTCATAAAATGTATCACGCAATGCATCAGTCGTGCATCAATAAAAATACTTATCAATTAACATAACTTTGTTGACAATGACTAACCTACCTACTTTATTTATTCCGGAATCCGCATCTACATGCTAATTTTAAACACAATTTTTAATTTATTTTCCGTTTACTAGACTGATTAACAATTGAACCACTGCCCTTATAAATATCATATCAACGGAGGGTTACAAAATATAAAGTCAGAAACACTTATTCACAAGACTGACTGACTGATTATTGTGACTATTTGTCACAAGTACAAAACAAAGTAAAGTTCAGCTGTTGATGCTCGCCTTAAGTATACTTACCAAGCGCGGTCTTATGTGAGTCCATTCAATAATATTAAATAAACATAAACATTTAATATTTACTCATTTTTATTTGGTACCCCCGCTTCTAACAAACTTGTTGAATCCCTAAACAATGTAAGTAGTAATTTACATCCGCTTACAATCAGTATAGGTACAGCTCAAAGTCTGATATCGGCAGTCTGTCCTCCGATTACGCTAACGAATCTCCGGGTTATGTTATACTAGTTAGGGTAGGGATGAGTGGTGTGGAGAGCGGACAAGGACTGTGAATACTGTGATCCAGCCCTGATATGAAATAAACAAATACAACATCACATGTTCGACAAGCTTCACAGTCAGTGATCGTGACTACATTATAAAATCCCATATTTAAACATTTTAAACACACCGCATCGACCGCAGGTAGGCGGCAATATCATGGCCGTCATGTGACGTCACAAAATATTTAAATTATTTGTATAATTCGTTGGCAACGTGTGCCAATGTTTCTAATATAATCCCGAGGCAAGTTCTCGATCAGTCCAAAGTACAGTTTGAGTTTGTTTACATAAGCTTATGCAACAATGCACATTGATAATTAATGTGATCGGATCAGTGTTGTTTTTAATATTATGTTGGACTTCAGCTGAGCCTGTATTATTTTCTATGGTTGCAATTTTGCAATGAGACGGTATCTGGAGCGTGGGTAATTCACGTTATAATTGACTCATGCCATTGTAACAAGATAGTAAATAGTAATGCCTATAATAATAACCAACGTCACTGAATAAGTGACTAAATGGTTAGGGGTAGGGTACATCACCAAAAGAAAATGACTCATAAGTTCCGAGTTTCCTTAATTACGCGTCATAAGAACGTATGACGTGTGATAGTTGAGTAGTCTAATAAGTTAAGTTGTTTTTAAATCATCAACATGTACGCGGCTTGCTCAGATGAATAAGAACACATTGGCCACGACATGTTGTCGACTTATGAAATCAACCAAAACAATGTCGGTTATATATACAGGGTGTCCGGTAATTAATCGTCAACCTTCTTACCACGAATTACTTACCACCTCATCGACGGTCGAAGTCGATTTTCTGGACCAGTCTAAGGTGCCCTATTCGTGGTTAGAATGTTGACCATTAATTACCGGACACCCTGTATAGGGCCGGGTATCTACAATAAATTATCCTCCGAATTAAAAGATATTGAAAAAGATGTGACGTTTCTTAAATCAATTATCTACACCGATAAGTGTAGGTACTGTTTAAAATGGTTAGTGACGGGTGAAGATAATCACGTTCTCTGATGTTTACTTTAGGAAAATGTTTATGAAGATGTGCCAATTGTCAATTTGCATCCCTATTATTCATAACCAGTTTAAAATACCGAGCGCATCGCTATAGGCGAAGCAGTCATAATTCTGACCTCATAATATGATCACGCATCGTTGGTAGTTGTTACCGTATATAGGGTAGGTAACATTTTACGACGAACTCAAACGATGTGCATAACTTTTTGAAAATATACTAAATCCCCCGCCCGCTAAAGGCCTCCACACACCGGTCGCGTGCGCGGGCCCGCCGCGGGTGAGGCCTTTAATGTCCCGCACACACCGCTGGCTCCACAGAAAACCAGCGCCGTTGATCAGGCTAGCCGTGCCAACTGCATTGCTGAGTGGAGGCCATTTCAGGTTCACATCCCGATCTACGTCTTCGATGTATTTGTTAATGTGTTTTGTTTTTTGACTTTTTTGTTACTTATGTTGTGTTACCTGAATAAATATCATTCATTCATTCATTCAAATACCTAGTCGCCCGAGCACGAGCCCGTGCCGCCCAATTTCGCTTAGCAAAATAAATAACAAAGGTCTATGGTAACAGAGAGCTCAAATCTATTTTCAGGTCTAGCAACAAAAATGTTTGTCTTAGTAGTATTGTAGCTATCTCATAAGATTCCAATTAGACTGTCATTAGAATTAAATCAGGGTTTTATTTGAGTAGGTGCTAGTATACGTTGTTTTAATACAACAAATCAGTGCCTACGTCAATTAAGGCGTACGTTTAATAACTTTCCTCTTTTGTTACCTATAATATTTTCTGGAATTTCTAATACAATGTTTTGTCATGTAATGTGTTTCGTTAATGTGAGGTGTGCAATAAAGTGTATTTGTACTTACCTACTGTGTTGTAATGTTTTGAGATTATTTAGATTTAAGAATAGATAAGTACCTATAACAGGGGACCGATTTTTGACTTTCGAGCGCTCGAAAATTAAATAAAAGTAAATACGATTCTAGTGTCAAAATTGTTGGCACTTACTTTCTACCGATCGAATTAAATACGAGTGGTGGATACCAGTCGTTTTTAAATTTTCTATGTCTATTTAAAAATAGAATTCCATCATTTATGACCGTTTTCGAGTGAAAGAGTCGAGCACTCGAAAGTCAAAAATCGGTCCCCAGAACCTTAATCATATTTTTTTAATAAAGTTTATATAGGTACAATTAATAAAAATATGGTAACGAAGGATGAAAATTAAAAGTAGGATTTATTTGGCGTACTTTACCTACTTAATGAGCGGTAAATTTATTAGGTACGAACGGTTTAGCTTCAGACTACTGTTTGTTGATAACGACTCCACAAGCGTCTCGAAATTGATGGATGGTAATGTACTGCAGGTACCTATTTTTAGATAATTCGCCGTTTGTTTAGCATTGAGACTTGGTATTGGTACGGATAAGTTTTTAGGATCTAGGAACATGTACTTCGAACCAAGAGTGGGAAAATATTCGGCGTCATTGAAATATGTCAATGGATTGTATTGTTTATCCTTAATTAGAATTGCAGTATGACTATCTAGGAGAGACCCTGTCTATTTTGACGTTGTTGCAGTATAACTTAATGAGGTCGGCTCTGGGTTAGTAGCGTAAGTAGCCGCGAAAAGATGAAAACTTTCACCCACGTGGTTGAAAGCAAAAGGTTTTGTTACGTTAGTTGGTTTACTGCAATCTGTTTGACATACCTACGTAATATGTAGGTACCTAATTACCTGTCCATCTCAATTTCCACATTACAAATAGGTATATCATAATAACAGGTTCGTTATTTAACTAAATTAATGTGTAAGTAGATAGTAGCAGTATGAAACAAATGTATTTTACTGTAATCGTAATATACAAAGAGATATATTTCACGTAGATTTGTTTTATCGTTAATTCAGATAAGGAAATAGTTAACTCGCATAATTAAACTTAGATATTCTATGATATCCGCAATACCTAATGAGTATAGCTAAAGGTACATAGGTATTATAGGTACATTCAGTCGATAAAGTTGGAAAGATAACTGTAAAACCGAGCGGTTTATAGTGTGGGTTATAGTTTACTTACTTGTCTTTGAAGTAGTCTGATATTTGGCTCATCTTCCAGAATATCTGAAGTAGCAGCATCAGCAGCGTGTGGTTGATCCAGGTGTACAGCTTGTAGCAGCTCTCCATCGCGCCCTCCCGCTCGCGATCCCACAACAGCTTAGACAACGAACACTCACTCATCCGTCACTCTATTTAAAAGTATAATTCGAAAAAAATACCCGACAGTTTTCGAGTATAGAACAACGCGCACGAATACGAAAATATTCAAATCGGTTAATGTAGGTAGTCCGAGTCCGGGAAACCGCCCGTAGTCGTTAGAGATTGGAGTGAAATTGAATTGCCGAATGCCGGCTTATCAGTTGTGAACGCCGAGGAGCGATAGGTTTGACCGCGCTCGACCGCCGGTGCACGCGAACTGATCGAACCGACCATGAGAGTACTACCGCGGTTGGTGTGACGAAAGATGACTCAGTTGTATTGGCGTTTGTTTCATACGATCTCAGGCGAGGAATGCGACCCGCCAGCGATGCGATGCGAGCCCTCCACTGGTCTCGTTGTTTTTTTGGTTTGTGGTTGACAAAACGATGCGTTGGTCTCAATCACAGAGCAAGACAAGTATGAAGTAGGCATGCAGCTGATTCTAGCTTGTGTGAGTGGGGTTCAGTTACTAGCACAATTGAGACATATCTAACGATGCCTCATCAAGTCATCATATTTGTTAAAATCATCAGCTCCGTATCCACTTACACAAAAAAATTAAATTAAATACAAAACAGGTACCTACCTATTTATAATACTGGACAAAACACTACCCGAACTTCATATCAGATAAGCAAGTAAGTACCTCAGTTTTTATGTTACGTAGGTAGTTTACATGTTTGTTTTGTTATCAATTTAAATACGAACGTCACACGGCAATTCATATTTTGATGCCATATATGTGGTCTTTGGTAATGGCTCATCTATGTAATTAAATTAATGAACTAGTCAACTCCAGCTACAATCCCCCCCACTCAATTGTAAAAACAGTAAGCTCGATTCTCCATACAAACGTTTTTACGCTCTCATTTTAAAATGACTAGCTAGTTTGCTCTGAAACTTCGTACCTACTTAGAATAAGTTAAGGTAGCATCCAGGTCTGTAATTAGTTTATGTAGCTTTAGATACCATAGTAAAAAAATAAAATTTAAGTTTTTCATACAAAACTTGTTTTTGCTGCACCTATTTCATTTGTTTTACAAACTGGAACAGGAGCCATCCATATCCAAACTAATATTATAAATGCGAAAGTGTGTCTGTCTGTCTGTCTGTTACCCCTTCACGCCTTTTTATGTTTACCGCTGAACCGATTTAGATGAAATTTGGTTAATAAATAGTTTAAGTCCCGGGAATGGACATAGGATAGATTTGATCCCGGAAATCATCCCCTAAGGGGGTGAAATGAGGGGTGAAAACTTGGAGTTAACCAATTTTGATAAAATTTGGTTTAAAGATAGTTTAAATCCTATAGGAAAGGACATAGGATAGGTTTGATCCCTAAAATCATCCCCTAAGGAGGTGAAATGAGGGGGTGAAAACTTGGAGGTAACCAATTAACAAACAAACTGGTGTACCTAATCTAATACGCAAGTTTTTTCCTTAAAAACAATGATCCCAAAAAGAACTCGTCATCATTATGCCCCTTTAAGTTATCTCGAATTACTCAGAAGACTTATCTCACTTGACTGTATAGCATTCCATATTTGGAGACTTATCCGCCGTGACTCACTTGTGCCAATTAATTCGGTTAAAATCAATGTTTGGCATTATATTTATAGCTTACATTATACCTATACGCCAGTCCGTAGAGGTTCAAAGCAGGGGGAGGTACGTTGCAAAAGGTGGTGTAGAAGTTTTTTTTTTATTATTGTTTACATCGATATAACCGAGCAAATATCAAAAATGGTTACACCAGATTTCTTGGGACAACTTTTGGCAGCCACAAATCCTCGAAATATTGGGACTTTTTTTGGTTTCTCACTCGTTTGGCTACGGAACCCTAAAAAGGCCCTCTAGGCATTGTACCGAGCATGCTGGCGGTATTTCCTCACTGAACTGCAATGCTGATGCGTTGCACGAGAAAACTGCCAGCTCTTCGATTACCAGTTATGATGATACTATATAATGCTGAAATGACTATCGATTCTGTAAATTCCTACAATTGAGGAGCTAAAACCTATAGTTAAATTCAAAATTGAAACGCAGAAGCTTAAAAACCACTATCTTGAAATAACTTATAAACTTGAGGAATGCCTCGTTTTCAACCATGGTTTTCTAGTATGTCGCTAAATCGAATTAATATGTTTTGGTACTCATTAGACGCCTAATTTCATGTTCTTTAATTTCCTAGTGAGTAACTTTTCGCTAGGATGCACTGTATAGAAGCTACGAGTGAGAAACCAAAAAAAATCGAGGAATTGTGGCTGCCAAAAGTTGTTCCAAGATATCTCGTATAGGTAATCATTTTTTTCAGTAAACAATATTTAAAAAAAAAACTTCCACACCACCTTTTGCAACTAAGAAATACTCTACGGACTGGCCTACTATATAAGTATACCGTTTATTAATCTGATTTCAGCCAGTCGGATTCGATTTCTGTTATACTCAATTGTAACTGTTAGGTACTTTTCCTTAAAAGAGACGTAAGTAAATAAATACCTAAATTATTTCGGTGCTTAAACATAGCTCAGATTTAGTGGAAAAATCCGCATGAGCTTTATAAAATAAACTTGAAAATAAGTTAAGTTACATACCTACCTATGTAAATACATACAGTGTGTATATAAGTATACACACCAATAGATATATTCATACCTAATGTGTAAATTTATATTCATAGTTATAGTGAGATAAACGGTATATATTTAGTTATAAAAAAAACATACTTGCTAGTGACACGCAAAACATTTTGTGCTAGTTACCTATATGTACCCGAGAGTTAACCAGTGGTCACAAGAGTAGTACGGTTTTACCGGCCCCTAGGTACCTACTTGTTGCTTTGCTACCACGTGCCTTTTTTGTATTTAGTCTTTAGCGTTACTATTATGCATGCTACCCTCTTAATTAGGCACACTATTGTTTTCTCAGTTAGTGATTTATGTAAATCTTATGAGAAATAAACGTCTTAAACCAAGTTCATTTAGTGACTGATGAGCACATGATGAGTCATGGATGTTTTCTATGTATTTAAGTATGTATTTATCTATATAAGTATGTTTATCGTCGTCACACACTAGTACCCATAGTACAAGATTTGCTTAGTTAGGGATTAGGTCGATTTCTGTAAGATAGTCCCCAAATATTTATTTATTATTTATTTATGTTTTTAATTTCATGAATTTACTAAAATTCCGACTTAATAAATATTCTAACAAAATTTAAATTGCCAGCAATGTACAGCAAAGTAAATTGACAAGTAAGTGTACAGTCGCCATCACATACATCGGAGCAAACAAGCACGTCACAAACATCGGAACACCTCTGTTTACAAGGCATTAGGGTGCATGTGCCGATATTTTTGAACACCTATAGTGTACCTATGTATGTGATGGCGACTGTAGGTACCTAAATGATAGCTCTTCATACTTTGTCTAGTACGCCGTCATACACCTAGTACATTGACGGTTCGGATTTTGGAAATTTAATTGTGCAGTCATTTTACATTAATTATGTTTTGGTAATACATGTTAACAATTGCTAATGGAACATATAAATATATAAGTTTTAATAAATGCCCGCGTGCCGGTAACACACTGTACTTACCTTCCGAAGAACTAAATATTGAGATATAAGTACCTATTTTGTTTACGGGTTTAATGCACAAACTCCGATGACATCAGACATTCTGCGGCGCTAAGTACCCACGAACTTCGAATCTCGAACTTCGTATATCTCCGTCTCTGTCGCTTGAGTAACATAAACAATAAGTGCGATAGAGACGGATATATACGAAGTTCGAGATTCGAAGTTCGTGGATATAGCTCTGTATCAATTCTTCGATTGCACGATTGTTATTATCCACAGAACATTAATTACTACTCACAGGAAAACTGATAAGAATTATTAATTTAAAATATTGCACCGATTAGGTACTATTTGTTCATTATTTCCATGCGGTCATCATGTAAAAAAAAACATAATTTTAAACAAGTTACCGCTTGAGTTTTAAAATAAGTGCAAAGTTAAACCAAGTGTAACTCGTAGTATTGCGTGAGGTCACCTTTGAAAACTTTCAATTAAGTACTTCCTCCCCTTTGGGATTATTCAGCAATATTACTCTAGAAAGTTTCATATGAAAAGTTTAATTTGTATTCTAAAATACAATAAGCAATCTAAGTTACTTCTGAGTAAACATACTCATATATGACAATCAGACTAGCGTCTCTAAATTTATAAATAGCGGTGAAGTAGGTAAGTACCTACTAAGTTTTACTTTTTAAGGAAAACTCAAATATTAATTGCTTAATTAGCTGCAATAAATATTTTTCCTTATATTGTATTTGGTGATCGATAATATTGTTGCCCTTAAGTAGTGTTATGTGTATGATGACACTACTGCGGTTGAGGTTCTTGAATATTTTGACATAAATTGCTATATTATTGTCATTGTCACTTGATTTTGTTACATTTGGAGAGATTCTGTCTGAGACCACGGTGTTCAAGATGCAAAGCAAAGCAAACTGTAGCTTTAAAAAAATGCGAATAAAAATAAACGATTGCGAGTTAGAATCCATGGATCATAAAAAAAATACAAATGATATGCGAAAAATTCGGTGCCGGTTAATGTACGGCCCAATAATTGGCGTCCACTATATCTCTGTCTTTTTTACTCACGCAAAAAGAGAAAGAGAAAGATAGATGGACGCGTGTTATCGGGCTGTACATTAACCGGCACCAAAAATTCATGACCAGTTCAAAACATTCAATATTCTCTTTGGTTCAAAATAGGAAAACCTCATGACCATATGACTTTTGTCGCCAAATAATAGTTCAGTCATTATATTATATCCAAAAAGCCGACCCTACCCGGGAATAATTAGTTCTTGGATTTTTTCTTCGTAGGTCCCTCGGGGGGGTTACTGGGAGTGTAAATTCAAAAAGTAGACCGAATCAGGCTCCTGCGTATATTCGAAAAATGGTATTTTTTTTAAAAAAAACGGGTTTTCTTGAATAACTCGGCCATTTTTGATTTTACAGTAAAACCGCGAGAACAAAAATTATAGGAAATTTGATTTTCTACAAGTTTGGTCTTCACAATTTTTCTTCTAGGATCGATATTTTAAAAATTAAATTAAAAAAAAGCGACAAATTCAAAATATTTTTATCATTTCGTTTATTTTCAACTTGACGGCATAAATGGTTCCCAATTTTGACGAATCATTGCTTCGTCTACGTGCTTCGGCAAGTTTTTTATTCGCATAACTCATTCAGCACGCTGGGTGCATGATGACGCTGATCATTAAGTTTAATTTCCAAAATATCGATTTTGGGGGAAAAAGGTAGGAACCAAAATTGTTCAGAGTTTAATTCTGTACAACTTTGTTACTCTTCATTTATGCCGTAAAACGTGGATAACGATAATATTTAGGATTTGTCGCGTTTTTCAGGTTTTATTTCCAAAATATCGATTTTGGGGGAAAAAAGGTAGGAACCAAAATTGTTCAAAATTTGATTCTCTACAAGTTTACTCTTTAAAGTTGAAATAAATGAGATGGGGAAAATATTTTGAATTTGTCGATATTTCAAATTTAATTTCCAAAATATCGATCCTAGAAGAAAAATTGTCAGGACCAAACTTGTAGAAAATCAAATTTCCTACAATTGGACAAAAACAGGAGCCTGATTCGGTCTACTTTTTGAATTTACACTCCCAGTGGTCCCCCGAGGGCATACAAAAAAATATTTCAAGAACTAATTATTCCCGGGTCAAAATCTATAATGACTGTACCTACTTATAAAAGCCATTGGGAAACCCATAATAAATGAATACTGTGACAACAATAAATTATTTAACTACGTCAATGTTGCAATTATCGGTAGCTCTAATTATTACATAATCCTGGCGTCGGGTCAGCCGGTTTTCGTATTGAGGATGTAATTAATATCTCGTTCGATTCGAAGCCGCGAGAACTTAGGCGATTCGAGCGCAGGACAAGTTTCGCGCGGACAACTGGCCTAGAACATTTTTGTAAGTTGCAAGTTCTTTCATGTTCTCGTATGTTCTAGCTTTAAGGGGACGTAGGTTCGTGGTCTTCTCTCCCTCTTACTGAGCATAAGCGTGAGCGAGAAGGAAGTGCGTGTTTTTTAATTTTATTTCTTTGTGCGTTTTAATAAATAAAAAAGTGATAGCTGATTTCCCTCAAACATGACATTGCCGATTTTTAGAACCAATTTTAATATGTTTAGTTGTTGTGCATAATTTGTTACGATTTTTTTAAGTGTATTTTAGACCTATGTTCGTGATTTTTTTCTATCGAGATAAAGTCAAAAACTCAGGATTCGAATAGCTGATGTCCCTCGAGAAAAGCCTCAAGATTGCTAATTAAATTTAAGGCAGCCGTATTATAATTCAAACAAGAGCTACGGTTTTTTAAAAATCCGTTTTTGGAGCTCACGTCGCCTTAAGGCGCTATTTACGTTCGGTCGATTATCGCATTCGAGAGGCGAGACTTACGTACTATACTTTACTTGATGTGCTTGTTGCGCATGAGAATCTCAGAACGTAAAAAGATATAGGTACCTATACCTACATAGAGAACAGCTGTTTCCCGCTCCTCGATGGCTATAGTGAAATTATAAATAAAGTATCATACACTTTATCTTTGGATACTGATACTTGGTTAGGGACTTGAGAGTAGGCATTGAATTGAATACCTACTAAGGTGGGACTTGTGGGACCGTTATATGCCGATACATGTATGAAGGAATATGTTGGAAACATACCACTCCCCTTATCTCCGAAAGTTACCAAGTAAAAATTTAATAAAATATTGCAGATAAAATATAGTTAACTATTATATATCTATGTAAGGCTTTTTAATTATCAAAAATCCTTTATAAACTAAGTTTGTACTATAAGGAACCCTCGGTGTGTGCGTCAGACTCGCACTAGTTTGAACACTTTGACCGCGGTGTCATTATTTGTTTTAGAATCTGTTCCTTACCTGAAAGTGTCACTCATTATCAAACTCTAAGAATAATCGTCTACTAGTTATGTTAAAGGCGTCTTACGTTGGTGCACTCCTAGTGCTTGCTAATTTGTCGCGTTCTGTGACCCAAATCTCACTTTTGTGCACGTAATTGGTTAATTAATTCAATTTAATGCATCGAAGTAATATCTATATCGATCGCAAGATACTTCAAAAGCTCGCTAGTTATATATACTATATTATACACGATGTAAATATTTTGTCCCAATAAACGGTCCGCGAGTATGATGGATGGTTGGTTCAAAAATCAATCCATCGACGATCCAGTATTAGAAATACTGCGTAGTGAAAATATAAGTATAGATAAAGGTTCATCGTTAAGTATTTAAACTAAACGCGCGTGCCAGCATTCTGTTTTGGGGACACGAGGCTATGTAACTATTGTGTTCTTATAGCGGGTTCGCCTTTGGTCTAGATTATTATTGAAGGTATCATTTATAATTGAAACCCGGTTACCACGGTCTTTTATTAGACGAGTTCTTTTTGATAGGTCACCGAAATTGCTGGCAGGTGCGCCCATAAAATGTGTACATATTTATGTCAAGGCACCGTGCCTTTATAATGGACCCAGACAAACTAATAAATTTAATATACGAATATATATTACGAATTTATAAAAAAAGAATCAAAGACAGAACGCTTTTTTATGTCCTATAATTACAGATAAAATGCGGTCAACGTACCTACGTTCTTTAAACTGTTTTAGAAAATGAATATCAAGGTCGCGTCATTAGTACCTACCTACACGTTATGGTAATTTAATTTCACTGTCGCCAATTTTAGTATTCGGATTTATCGGATGTTCTTTACTCAGTCTCGTAGCGAGGTAGGTAGGTAGTTATGTGGTTGTTTGTACTACAGTCAAGTGTAAAAATATGGGAGCATACAACTTAGGGCTTGTGCACAAATCACGCGAGGTTTGATAGGGAGGGGGGGGGGGGGTCAGGAAAAAATCACGAAAGATCACGTTGGGGGGGAGGGGGGGGGATATAAGGCTACCTCACGTGTATTTTTCTACAGAGAACGAAACTAAGAAAAAATATCTACCACACGAATAGATACTTTTCTCGGCTTCGTTGAACATAAATCTTTACTTAGCACTTCAAAATAGCGAGACTATTTTACTAAGATAGAAAAATAAACAAAATTTACTATGTAAAATACTATTTATCTTACAATTAGGTCGAATGAAAAAAATATACGTGAGGTTATGTGGGGGAGTATCATGGGGGGTAGCCAAGAACCTCACCAAATATCTCCATAGGGGAGGGGGGGGTCAAAAAGTAGCCGAAAAAACCTCGCGTGATTTGTGCACAAACCCTTACTCATAAATATGTCCCATCGCTCTTATTTCGGTACATATTTATGAGAGGATTAAATCGATACATAGTATCGCACTTGACTATTGCCATTGTTATTGGAAGACTAATAGCTACATAAAAATTATGTCACATGTCGGGTGATAAAAAATACTTGACATTTAGGTATGTAGTTTTGTCAGCCAGTATACAATATATTTGTAATAGTTTCATTGGTTGAAACGTAGTTAAAGCAAACGAGGTGTTATTCCGCTTTGAGTAGGTACGACGCAGAATCTAGATCGGAAGCCAATCTGGAGCATTTTGCAATATTTACTACGTATTATTTAATCGAAAATTCGTTACGCACTCTGGCTCAAAAATACATAAAAGGACGTTATGAACTTGTTTAAATATTATTAAGTCGTGAAAATATGTTACCTACGTAGGTAAGAAGTACCTACGGTACGGTAGGTACCTAATTGATATTATATGGACTAAAGAATACATTAGTGCAATTAGTTTTATTTCCGTCGCCGTCTACAATCAGAATAAATCTGTGCAGGACTGGTTCTAGCTAGACGCAGCCATAGTCTTCGCAGCGCGCTGTGCAACGTAAGTTGTAACATCTGGGGGCACGGGAGTGCCCCCGCCAAGTCGAGCAAAACAAAGAGGCACGGCCGTACCATCCTTTTCTCGAAGCCATTCAGGCCATTTTCAGGAACATGTAGGGCATAATATGGCTAACACATAATATCAATAACATTCAATTTGAACTTTTAGTTTAAGAACTATTGTCCGTCAAAGTTCGTTAGTTTTGTCACTGATTCACTTATATAATGATAATGATCACGCTAATTCTATTAGTTTTTAGCATAATACTTCATAAAAAACCTAAAAATATTGCAAGTTCAGTCAAGTTTCAGTCTATAAGTTTGTAATCCTATACAAATACATGCGATTACAAAGTTACTTTTGCAGTTCCTTCCTGCAAAACTATACAAACGCATTATTTGCGGTTGGTAAAATAACATTCCCATACAAAGTCTACAAAAAGAAATGAGATCCCATAAAAAACATTCCATGTAAAAAATAGGTTTAATACTCGAAACTCTTTCAAAGTAAAAAGTGGTGAGATATTTCGTAGAGCCAAGTCAGGCATTCTTATTAATCTTTATTTGCTTGCTAAATATAATTTTGTGACTCTTACATAGTTTTAGATACCTATGCAAAAATTAGTAAATGCAGTAGTGTGATTCCCAAGTTGCAGAATTTTATTAAGCAAGCAAATAAAGATTAATAAGAATGCCTGACTTGGCTCTACGAATCTCACCACTTTTTACTGTGAAAGAGTTTCGAGACTTGGCCTATTTTTTACATGGAATGTTTTTTATGGGATACTTATGACACCGATCAACCCGGTCGTCGCATGAAAAATAATACTTTGACGCCGACGACGCAGCTTACTGCACATACTTGTGTCGTTGCGTTTGAACCCAGGCTAAGTAGGATATACTTATTTAAAACTAGCTGTTGCCCGCGACTTCGTCCGCGTAGAACTTTTTATCGTCTTAGAAAATGATTTCTCTCAATACAAAATTTGAACCCTCTTTTAGGGGATAATTAAAAAAAAAGTTGATGTTCATTTTCTAGTTTGTGAACAAACAGTCTAAAACCAAAGTTAAAAATCTCATACTTTAAAAATGCCTTGAAATACTCAAACTTTGAACCAATTTTAACACTCTTAGGGGATGAATTTGGAAAAACTCTGAAATCAGTTTTGTAGTCTTTTAACGTACAGAATAAGACCGAAGTTAAAAATCTCTTACTCACACTTTAAAATTTTATTGCTCGCCATTTAAAATTTGAACCCCCTTTTAAACCCCCTTAGAGGTTGAATTTTTCTAATCGCTGAAAGAACTTTTTTCGTAAACTTTTAAGTCTCTAGCTCAAAAAAAGTGTTGCCCATACAAAGCTTTCTTAACCCCCTTAGGGGTGGAATTTTCTAAAACTCTGAAAGTACTTTATTATTAATTTTAATAAGTAACATTTTGAATAGTTTTAAGTCTAGTAAAAAAAAAAGTTTTTCCCACACAACACTGGCTACCCTTCTTAAGGATCTTAAGGATCCCCTTAGGGATGGAGTTTTCTAAAACGCTGAAAGTTCTTTTTTAGTATTCTAATAAGTAATCTTTTTGCAAAGTTTTAAGTCTAACTCAAAAAAAAGTGTTGCCCATGCAAAGCTTGCTCTCCTTTTTAACCCTATTAGGGGTGGAATTTTCTAAAACGATTTGTGTTCTTTTTTTGTATTTTAATAAGTAATCTTTCTACAAAGTTTCAAGTCTCTAACTCAAAAACATAAACTTTCCCTGATAAAAACTTTGCACCCCTTTTTATCCCCCTTAGGGATAGATTTTTTCAAAACGCTGAAAGTCTTTTTTTTTGTATTTTTATAAGTAATCTTTCTACAAAGTTTTAAGTGTCTAGCTCAGAAAAAGTGTTCCCCATACAAACCTTGCACCCTTTTTTAACCCCCTTAGGGAATGATTTTTGTAAAACGCCGAATGTAGTATTTTTCATGTTCTAATAAGTAATTTTTCGTCAAAATTTTAAGTCTCTATTAAAAAAAAAATGTTTTTCCCATACAAACTTTGCACCCTATTTTACCCCCTTAGGGGTGAAATTTTCCAAAACGCTGAAAGTACTTTCTTTGTATTTAAATAATCTTTCTACAAAGTTTTAGGACTCTAGCTAAAAAAATAGTTTCCCACATACAAACTTTGCACCCCTATTTTAGCCCCCTATTTTTAGGGGTAGAATTTTCTAAAACGCTGAAAGTATTTAATTTGTATTCTGATGACTAATCTTTCTACAAAGTATTAAGTCTCTATTTAAAAAAAATATTGTTTCCCCCATACAAAATTTGCACCCCTATTTTACCCCCTTAGGGGTAGATTTTTTTAAAACACTGAATCTAGGTACTTTATTTGTATTCTAATGAATAATTTCTCTACAAAGTTTTAAGTCTCTATTTAAAAAAAAGTAGTTTTTCCCATACAAACTTTGCACTCTATTTTACCCCTTTAGGGGTAGAATTTTCTAAAACCCTGAAAGTTCTTTATTTGTATTCTAATGACTGATCTTTCTACAAAGTTTTAAGTCTCTATTTAAAAAAAAATGTTTCCCCCATACAAACCTTGCACCCCTATTTTACCCCCGTAGGGGTGGAATTTTCCAAAACGCTGAAAGTGTTTCATTTGTATTCTAATAACTAAATTTTCTACAAAGTTTAAGTCTCTAGCTAAAAAAAAAAGGTTCTCCCATACAAACTTTGCACCCCTATTTTACCCCCTTAGGGGTAGAATTTATAAAAATCCCTTTTTATCCCTAGCCCACGTTATAAAAGCAACATACTGTGCAAAAATCAACTCTCTAAGATTAGTAGTTTCGGCTGTGCGTTGATGAGTGAGTGAGTGAGTGATTGAGTGAATAAGTCAGTCAGGACATAGGCATTTATTATGTATAAATAGATAGAAGATAATGAAACTCCCATTCAAATATCTCAAAAAATTATGAAGCAACATCCGTTTAAATGACGCTTGTTAGAGTGAGAAAACGATGAGGGACTGTGACGTCAATATACTCGAGCGTCATAGTAAAAAACAATCGTTTCATATGAAGGTGCGTTTTGCGGAAAAGGGACAGAACATACCCCCTCTTAAAACTTTGGACTCTTATAACTTAATCATTACCTATATAACCTCTTGCTTTGTTTTTTTCTCCATTTGACTATATTTATTTTAAATTCTTTTTCGAGAAAATACATTATGATTATTTACCATATTTTCGATTCCTGAGCTATAACCACGAACTTCGGAATTCGAAAATATTCGGGTATCTCTATCTCTATCGCAATAACCATACTCGAGTGACAGGGATGCAAATATATGAACATTGAGTATCGGTTTTCGTGGTAGCGCCGCAGGTACTTTGGCTGAATGCGCCGAGCGCGTGCCATTGTCATTCAAAAAAAACAAATTCGTGTTAATTATATTGTTCAAATTTGTTGATTTCATTTATTGAAATTACGACATAAAACGACATTTGCGCATATAAGTTCTCATATCAGAATCGAATATTTTTTTATGGTTTATATTTTAGCATTTGTCTCGTAAAGGTCTATCGTAGACGGGATTTAAATTATTAATAAGTGAAAGGCAAAGCAATTCCGCCATTTTGACGAAAATTTGACGGTTCTTATAGCTGACAGTTGGAGCAGCGTTTGATTTCAATAAAAATAAATGAAAAATTAAATGAAGTCGTATATTTCGGAAAATTAGTTAACTGTCGCAGTCGGATAAAAACTATCCTAAGTTGCAGCTAGAATAATAATGTACCTATATAAAATGTTTCATATTTTTCCGTTCATGGGATGCTGAGAACATTCGAACCGCGCAAAGCTTAGTTTCAAACTGGCTGATTCTTTTTTTAATTTAGAGATTTATTATAAGTGGAGATGTTAAAATCTATTCAGGCCCCGTAGCATGAATGGCCGCGACAAGTGACAGGATAGAGCACCCGTCCCTGGCTGACACCGTTCGTATCACTTATCGCGTGATAACGCCATCCATGCTACGGGGCCAGGGCTGATTTACATAATTCCTTAAAAATTGAAGTAACGTGTTCCATTCTTACTGAAATAGAGTTCACGTGCAAGGTCTCGCCCGGTGGCTGCGGTTGTCTTGTTGTTGCCAAACCCATCACCGGCCAGGATTTATTCTAAAAACCACACTGAAAAATAACTCACTCATAATACAACGTATGCACTTTACACTTTTGTTTGTATGTAGGGGATGGTATTATGCTAAGGATAGAATTTTGTTCGAATTAGAAAATTAATAACTACTTATTACTCTTTGGAAAATCCATCAAAGTAATTTAAATTAAGGAACGTGATTAGATTACCTAATCACACTTACCTACATGGTTTCAATATACATTTACACACCTGTACGAGTAGGTATATGGATATCGAAACGATGTAAGTAGGTATATTATTCGTTTGTTTTGGAAAAGCGGGTGTCACCACCACATTTGCTATACCGTTTAAGTGAATTAATTTCTTTTCGCATAAAATACATTTAGTATAATGATTAAAATTGATAACACCATTTGCTACTGATCAAGTACCAACTCTAGATCATTTACTTACCAAGTGATTGATATCACTATATATACAAACTAAAAAAACTGTTATAGGAAATAGAATAGAGTGGGGCAAACCAGGCAGTTAGTTAGGAACTTAGAAAATAGAAGAGTGAAGACGATAGGGCACCTCTTACGACATGACAACTTCGTACTTAACATAATTGAAGGAAAGATAGAGGGGAGGCGAGGAAGAGGAAGACCTAGAATAGACTACATGGAGCAACTCAAAAAGAGAGTTGATGTTAGGTCATATCGTGAGGTCAAAGAGATACTTTGAGCTACACCGACAAGAGCCTAGCTCTTAAGTAAGAGAAGAAGAAGAAGAAGAAAAAGGAAACATTATTGCCAAAAGCGAATCAGAGCACCCCACTTCCACCCTTCCACGTGGTTTTGTCTGTCCTAACCCTAGAGTATTTATGAAAATCGCGGTGCCAGGAGCTCGCGAAGGAGGTTCTGCCTGAGTTAGATGGGTGTACGAAGTCGAAGCGACGTGAGTGGGGGGGAGGTGGCGAGCGAAGCATAGGTCGAGTGCGCCGTGCGCCTGGGAAACGAAGGGCTGACGAAGCGAGTTTCTGGCGGGAGCCCGGGCGGAAGGTGGACGGGTCCTAGAAACGATAAGTTCTTTATAAAAACGTATATTATGACCATGAAATATTATACAGAGTGGCCATTATAGCGTTCGTTTATTATACAATTGAAAATTATGAACACTGATAATTATAATCGAGGATACCTCTATTTTTATGCAAATAGTTTTTTATACATTTTGTTCTTAATACAAGCTGAATTTCCGCATTTCGTTATTATCCAAAATGAAAATATGCAATTTGTGTTTATATGATACATTACACACCCTGGAAAAGCAGACCCGCCTCTCCTCCTGTCGTCACTGACGAACTGTACGAAACAGAAGGCCACCTTCCTATCTCTCCGACCGACTATTTAAATATGTTCAAGCTCTAAAGGAGAGAAGAATCTCGTCAATTTAATTGTCTCTAATGTCAGTTTTTAGCGTAATAAAACCTAAGATTCGGGTTTATTTCATTATTAATATCATGCCAGGGTGGACTAGCACCATCATAATTTTTATGCCTATATATAAAAACCCCACCGCTTGGCACAAGCGGTCTCATGAATGAGCAGGAATAATAGATGATGTTTACTTGCATTAATAAATGCTGTCTCTACGCTGCTGTAGTCTCCAGTGGTGCCAACATGTGCTTGCAACGCGTAAATGATTTGATTTGAAAACTGGTCTACCTTTTCATTCCGCCACTGTACCTATCAAAGTCAAGGTCAAGGCTCAAATTCAGAAGGCAGTAATCCTGGCGCGTATAGTCCGGTGGTTGTTCTCTCTACAACCTTGACCACCAAGCGCGAACGTCAAAGAACGCCGCCGCCGCCGACGATCGCTTAATATTGGATTCGGAGTAATGTGTGCTTTATGAAGAAAGGTAGACGATTTAAATTAGCACGCTTATATGCTAAAAGGAAAGCCTTTTATAAGGCTAACCCTTATAAGCCATATGCAAGGTGTTGGTGAGCGGATGATAAGGGTTTTGTAAGGGGTATTGGGATACCGATTACTCAAATGGGTGAGCTTTTATATAAGGGCTTTCAAAGCAAAATGAACAGGGTTTTGTCGGGCAAAGGGTATGGTGAGTTAAGCCTTATGCAAAACCCATACAAAACCCTTTATAAGGGATAGCGGGCCGGTCCCTGGTCTCCACGTTAGCCTAATAAATGCGATTTGGATCGGGTCAGCTTAGATCGCGGGTCAAGCTGCCTCGTGGTAAATCATTCCTGTCAAGCTGGTCTAATTTGACAGACATTCAGATGTACTCTATGAGTAATGATTCCAAGGGTAGGTACATACGCAATTTTTAACCAAAGTCCGCTTTCCTGCTCGGTAAAGATATTGTCTTTTAATGTTTCCAGGTACAACACGATGCATGTTGGTTTCCCTTGAGCCACAGGGTGGTGTAATGATGGAGAAAACGAATCAACAAAGACCGCATGTATTGTACTTTTGCAATTAAAAATCGTTAATCCATTATTGGGCATTTTTTTTATTTTTCTTGTGCCTTTGACACCCTACAAATACGAAACACGTTGAAAAATTGTACTTGTAGCGATTATAAAACCCAAAAAAAAAACGTATAAAAACCCAAAAAACCTATCATTTAGCATTAAATTTACCACATTTTCTTGGTTTTCCTGGCTGCCGACCCTCGATTTTTGCCTGTTCACCTGCGGAAAGCCAACTTCAAGTATCGATTCGAGGTATTAGGACTTGCATATTTTGCCTGGGAAATACTTGTTTCTGATAGTGGAAAACATGAATTTTCTTCAACCTTATATTTATCTCGCTAAAGTATTATTTACATAATAAACTAAAATTAATCTTGTCCAGTGATTTTGGGTAAGTGGACATGTCCACATTCCGTTACGATGATTTTGTGGGAACGAGGTATTTTTATTACCAAATTAGGTGTTTATTTTCATCTAGCATCACATACCGTTAGGTACGTAACATCATTCGTTTTGTTTACAAACTGTCAGTAGTGGCTAGAAATCGCGCGCGAACGGTGCGTCGAGTGGTGGACCCAAGAACTAGTGTCCTGGTTCCGTTACGAGATTACGAAGGTTCCTATAATTTTTCTGCTAATGCGACTCAATTATCTTAATCTGTCATTATCCTTAAACATGATTTCAGTAAAATACTATTACAATTGTTAAAAATAGTACTTACATTGTTTAACAAGGGGCGTATGAGGAATATTGCAAACGAGAGTCTATCAGGAGCTCGACGCCGTAAGGCGGAGGGCTTTTGATGACTCGAGTTTGCAATATTCTTACGCCCGTGTTATCTCCACTTATAATAAATCTCTAAATTAAAAAAAGAATCAGCCAGTTTGAAACTAAGCTTTGTGCGGTACGAATGTTCTCAGCATCCCATTAACGGAAAAATATGAAACATTTTATATAGGTACATTATTATTCTAGCTGCAACTTAGGATAGTTTTTATCCGACTGCGACAAATAATTAATTTTCCGAAATATACGACTTCATTTAATTTTTCATTTATTTTTATTGAAATCAAACGCTGCTCCAACTGTCAGCTATAAGAAACGTCAAATTTTCGTCAAAATGGCGGAATTGCTTTGCCTTTCACTTATTAATAATTTAAATCCCGTCTACGATAGACCTTTACGAGACAAATGCTAAAATATAAACCATAAAAAAATATTCGATTCTGATATGAGAACTTATATGCGCAAATGTCGTTTTATGTCGTAATTTCAATAAATGAAATCAACAAATTTGAACAATATAATTAACACGAATTTGTTTTTTTTGAATGGCAATGGCACGCGCTCGGCGCATTCAGCCAAAGTACCTGCGGCGCTACCACGAAAACCGATACTCAATGTTCATATATTTGCATCCCTGTCACTCGAGTATGGTTAGTGCGATAGAGATAGAGATACCCGAATATTTTCGAATTCCGAAGTTCGTGGTTATAGCTCAGGAATCGAAAATATGGTAAATAATCATAATGTATTTTCTCGAAAAATAATCTCCACTTATAATAAATCTCTAAATTAAAAAAAGAATCAGCCAGTTTGAAACCAAGCTTTCTGTGGTACGAATGTTCTCAGCATCCCATAGACGGAAAAATATGAAACATTTTATATAGGTACATTATTATTCCAGCTGCAACTTAGGATAGTTTTATCCGACTGCGACAATTAATTTATTTTCCGTAATATACGACTTCATTTAATTTTTCATTTATTATTCTTAAAGTATACCGCCGCCACATCTGTCAGCTAAAAGAAACGTCAAAATCACAGACTAATAAGAAATACTACGTACAAAATGGCGGAATTTCTTTGCCTTTCTTTCGCCTATTAATAATTTTAATCCCGTGTACGATATACATTGACGAGACACATAGGTACCAAAAGCAAATATAAAATTAATCGATTTTGATATGCGAACTTATATGCGCAAATGTCGAATTAAGGCGTAATTTCTGCAAATGTAACAACAAATTCGAACAATATAAACTTGGTTTTTTTGAATGGCACGCGCGCGCGCTCTTTGCGTATTCAGCCAAACCACGAAAACCGAAACTCGAAGTTCGTATATCTGCATTCCTGTCATTTGTTAGTGCGATAGAGATAGAGATACCCGAATATTTTCGAATTCCGAAGTTCGTGGTTTAAAAGAAAATACGGGTGTCGGATAGATCTAAATTAATATTTTATGTGTGAATATGGTAAAAATTATTTGGAAATACTATTGTTGTTATTGTTTTAGTATATTTGACTAGCTTTAAGTTTAATATTGTACGTCCGAAATGGGCAAGCTGTTGGACTTTATTTTACCCAAAACAACTAAATGTACACAGTTCTGACAATAAAGAAATCTTATTTTATCTTATCTTATCGAAAATAGGGATGTAGACACTAACCAAAATAAGCATAATGTTGTATTATCTCGAAAAAAAACAACGCAAGAGGCTATACTCGTATAGGTAATCACTAAGTTATAAGTGTATAAAGTTTGAAGAGGGGGTTTGTTGCGTCTCTTTTCCGCAAAACGCACCTTTATAATGAAACGATTGTTTTTTACTATGAAGCTCGAGGATCGTGACGTCACGGTCCCTGATCGTTTTCTCACTCTAACAAGCGACATTAAAACTTCGTAATTTTTTGAGATATTTGAATGAGTTTTTCGTTTCTTCTTTCTTTTGAAGTAAGTCTACAGCTACACCTCTATTTGGAAGACAAGCGGAAAAAACCCATACTATCCATACTAATAATCCATACTTCCATATTAATATTATAAATGCGAAAGTGTGTCTGTCTGTCTGTTACCTCTTCACGCCTAAACCGCTGAACCGATTTAGATGAAATTTGGTATACAGATAGTTTGAGCTCCGGGGAAGGACAAAGGGTAGTTTTTATATCTGAGGGGCTGAAATTGGGGGTGGAAATTTGTATGGAGCTACTTAAACAGCTGCCCCGATTTAGATGAAATTTGGTATATAAATAGTTTGAGTCCCGGGGAAGGACAAATAATAGGTTTTATCCCGGAAATCATCCCCTAAGGGGGTGAAAAGGGGGGGGGGGGGGGGGGTGAAAATTTGGATGTAATCTATTTTGATGAAATTTGGTGTAGATTTAGGTTAAGTCCTGGGAAAGGACATGGGATAGTTTTTACCCCAGAAATCATCCCCTAAGGGGATGAAATTAGGGGTGAAAATTCGGATGGAACCCATTTTAATACAATTTGGTAAAGAGATAGCTTGAGTCCTGGGAAAGGACAAAGGATAGTTTTAATTCCGGAAATCACTCCCTAAGGGGGTGAAATGGGGGTGACAATTTGGATGAATCCCGTTTAGATGAAATTTGGTATAAAGGTCGTTTGAGTCCCGAAGAATGACATTAGATAGTTTTTATCCCGAAAATCATTCCCTAAGGTTATGAAATAGGGGGTGAAAGTTTGGATAAAATCCATGTACCTAGATGAAATTTGGTAAAGAGATAATTTGAGACCATTCGAAGGATATAGAATAGTTTTTGCCTCGGAAATCATCCCTTAAGATGGTAAGTAGAAGTTTGTTTGCATTATATTTTCTAAGTATAAGTTCTACGCGGACGAAGTCGCGGGCAACAGCTAGTACACAATATTTTTCATCACATTTGCGAGGAAATAAATAACCACAAAAGACAGAAAAACCTATGTTTTATACAAGCGCATCAATCAAATGTTGACGAAATTTACAACTTCACTTCTAGATCAGTGCGAGTGGAGGGCGGAGCTTCAATATCTCAACGAATCACAGAGCATGGAGCATGTGGTTCTTGCAGGGCATGAACCACATGCTCCATGCTCGATTTTATTTTCCAACCAATCACAGAGCAGAATTCTTGCCGTCCAGATTTGCTTAACCAATCAGATCACACTTATGCTCATTACTCCCTTGGGACCATTATTTCCCGCCGGAACAATTTAGGCCATAGTCCTTCTGTAGGTATACAGGCAAGGAATAACACCATTTATGAGCAAGTGTGATGAAACAGTATATTAAACACGTGTTTTAATCTGCGAAGTATTCGTTCCGTTACGTCCATTCCGTTACTATTTGTATGGTAAAGTAGCCCTCTTAAGTAATGGAATGACGCCTATTCAAATAAAATGGTACACTTTGAAAAAAAAATACCCTATTATTCCGTAGCAGTTAGTGCGTTATCTTGTGCGCATAAGTATTGCTTTCTAATTAGCATTATTGAGGCCGTTGTTTTAAACTTTACTGCGTGGTGATGATTGATATGATCATTGCATGTTAGAGAAAAGCACTATACATGCCTAGCCGTGAAAAGGGCTTGCCGGCTTCGTATCACCATCCGTCTACACCTACTCAACCGGCAAGACCTTCCTTCCCGGCGTCTGCAGTAATGTACTATTAATCTAAAAAAGGCCGTCGAGGCATTGTACTTACCGAGGATGCTGGCGGCATTTCCTCGCTGAATTGCAATGCTGAGGCTCTAGTATAAGTTTTATCGATACAATACGCTTTCGAACGCGTTTGCGTTTTGTTTCAATTTATATGGCAACGCGAACAGCGCCTCTGGTGGTAACTATTAGGAACTACGCGATGCCATACAAATTGAAACTAAACGCAAACGCGTTCGAAAACGTATATGTATCGATAAAACTTATACTAGAGCCTCTGATGCGTTGTGCGAGAAAGCCGCCAGCTCTTCGGTTACCAGTTGGGTCATTGTCAGTCACAAAAACAAAAATCATCTTTCCGGTGGTCAATAGTTAGGGCTTCTGTTTATATATAATATGTTTTTATCACATAGAATTATAGAAGAGGCAACGCCGTTTATGCGGATTCAGAGTTCAACCAAAAATTAGGCTTTATAGCCCTTAACTTTGGCAATGTCCACCGAAGAGACGCGAACCTAAATCTGACAATGACCCAGTTACGAGTAAATTAACCAGATGTTTCGCGATTTTCGCAAATAACCTATGCGCTTTATCACAAATAACTGGGACCCCACGGACCGAGGGTCTCGACGGCAAAGTCCGTCCAGTCCAGTCCTCACCAGTAGGTATTTATAAAGCCTCAAGTTCGTTAAAATGCATTTGCCTCCTCGTCAATGTGAATAACCATCAGGACGGTAAAAATATTACAAATTCGAGTAATCAAATCCTTTTCACCTTCGTGCGGCGTATAGAGTTTCTAATAGTCTCGTTCGTAAAAAACTTACCGGTCAGTATCGTTACACAGTGAACCACGAAAATCGATATGTACTCGTAATATCAGTCAACTTATTTTGATATATAAGTAATATAAAATAGTATACTTACCGAACGCCTATCTAATGATGTGTTCCTAAAAGGAATAGGCTCTTGGCCGCTATTAGATACTATTATAGTTATAGCGGAGGCAAAAATAAAGTGGTATCGATCGACCAGTATTCGGAGCTGCCTCACTCGTCATTTTTAACCGACTTCAAAAAAAGGAGGAGGTTCTCAATTCGGATGTATTTTATTTTTATTTTTTTCATTTTAATGTTTATTACCTCAGAACTCCGTCATTTATGAATCGTATAATTCTTTTTATAACTGAAAGTATATGCTTCCAGATTGGTCCCATTGTTTCCAAAACCCCAGTTGGATGATGGGAACCATGAGGAATTGAGGGAACTCCTCAAATATATTAGGCACGCGTGTAGTAATTTCGGTATTTTCTAATTTAACTCGTGTATTTACACCCGGAAATCATAAATTTGGTGAAGTGGAAGTGATGATGAAGACCACAGATGGCTTGTGGAACTTCTCAATGATGTACTTCAAACTATATAAGTACGTCACAGATTCTGATTATTCCGTTGAAATAGCAAACAATGAAGTGCCAAAGGTAATTCTGAGATCCTTGAGGAATCGACGGAAGTCCTCAAATATTATCGGCCCACATACATCGATTTGGTTTATTGGTCTAAAAATCAACGCTTTTGTTCTCGAAAATCAGTTCATGTGGTAAATTGGAAAAAAAATGTGGAAATGTTAATGTGGCTTGGCGGAGTACTGAATTGAAGTCGGTTAAAACTTTGTTTTGAAAGTAAATTATTTATATGACTATTGCGGGTTATTGACGTACTAACCTAACATTAACAAAACACATGTATCCACCTCAGACCAACAAGTGACCACCTATATAGTATAATACTTACTTAACCTAAGACATTATTCTATACTTTAAGCTTTGCGTTACATTATATTCGTAAAAAACCTTCAAAACACATTCAACTTCAAAGTCAAAACATTTTAATGCGAACGAAAATATACAAAACAAGCACGAATAAAAATAATAATTTCCGGGTTTTCCATTGATCAAGACGACGCATTTTAATCCGTCCTTGTGTTCCACATAAATTTATAGCAACTTCTATCATAACTATTATAAGTAAATAAACAGGCTCGGAATGTATCAAGATTTTTGGTTTTGTGGACTGTTCTTTGGTTGGAGAAATAGAGGTACGGTGCTCCTGCCAAAATGCTAATGCATTCAATTAGTTGTACATTTTCCCCGTTCGCTACCTAACTCTGTCTACACTATCTTGATTTACATTTTATCTACATTCGCTGTTTCACCTAATCATTGTTCGAATGTGGTTCGAATTAATATTGAGCCAAAAAACAACAATTTGATAATACATACCTATATACTTAACAAACGTGCAAATTCTCTCTTGCCTTTGAAAAAATTGCTAATCGATAGTTTAATGACTAGGCTGACTACTGAAAACAAGATTACTTAATTGTTTTTTAGTAACACTAAAATAGTTTGAACGTTGTAAAACTTGTAATAAGAAGGTAGTTGCCGAAATCCTCATAACTCATAATCAAAACAAAAATACTACCTACGAGTATTCTTTGCAGTGGCTCTATCGTAAAAACATAAATAATTTGTTTTGTTCAATTAATTTGTTGAACTTTTTCTATCTACTTATTCCACATTGAATTGCAAATAAAATAATACTTAAGAGTGCTTAAGACCATCAGCTCTTTACTAGGACTTGGAAGACTGAGAAGAAGAAAAAAAAGAAGCGGGTTGTGTCGGAGATACTACAACCGTTAATTAAGTTTAAGTGGATACTTCTTTGTTGGCTATGAAACCCTAATATATTTGAATAAATTCACTAAAATCTGTATACGTACAGATAAATCGGTATATATGGCAACATTGACTGGCGGTCATGTCAGCATTATTTTCATATCCGCCACATAACCTAAATAATGAAATGATTAACAACGAATGGCAAATAATGAAGGATTAAAACATGAAACAAACAATTATTTCAAATTAGATAAGCTTCTCTACAAAAAGTTATTCCGGAAGTCACGTGATATATTTTGAACTGTACCCGTATACAAGAACGCGAGCAAAGAAGTATCCACTTCAAAAGAAGGCCTGAATTCATTGTAAAAAACGAAACAAAGGCCCCTTTTGCATGTAGATAAGTTGTATAGTTATTATTTACGCATTTAATTTGTAGTTAAGTTTTGGACGACATGATTAATGTCATCATGACAATTAAATTATAAGTGGACATGGCGAGTGAATTGTAAGTAAGTACCTAAGTAATGAGTTTGCAAACCGTAAACGGCGTACGCCTTATACAATTCTCAAAAATGGAATGCCTATTCGAAGTTTCCAAAACATCACTACCTACTGCACTGTAAGAAGGGGCAGAAGGGCATTTCTTTTTTGAAGTGGATACTTCTTTGCTCGCGTTCTTGTATAGGGGTACAGTTCAAAATTTATCACGTGACTTCCGGAATATTTTTTTGTACAAAAGCCTAATCTGATTTCAAATAATTGTTTGTTACATGTTTTAATCCTTCTTTATTTGCCATTAGTTGTTAATCACAAAATGTTATTTAATTTATGTGGCGGACATGGAAATAATGCTGAAATGACCGCCATTTTCAATGTGTCGCGAGTCAAATGAGCTACGTTGGTAAATGTTTCCATTTATACACACATACAGTATAAGTTAAATTTAATTAGTAGTTTTAGTGTTTAGTTTAGTTAATAATGATATTCTAACAATTGTGTCGTAAGAATGACCAATCGATCATCAGTTATCTGAATAAATAAATATTTATTTATTATTATATATACCGATTTATCTATACTATAGGTATATATAGATTTTATCGAATTAATTTAGATATATTTGACGACCTCTGTAGCCTAGTTGGTTAGTGACCCTGCCTACGAAGCTGGAGGTCCCGGGTTCGAATCCCAGTAAGGGTTTTTATTTGTGTGATGATGAGCACAAATGTTTGTTCCTGAGTCATGGATGTTTTCTATGTATTTAAGTATTTATTTATCTATATAAGTATGTTTATCGTCGTCTAGTACCCATAGTAAAAGCTTTGCTTAGTTTGGGACTAGGTAGGTTGTGTAAGATTGTCCCCAAATATTTATTTATTTTATTTATATTAAGGTTCCATAGCCAACAAAGAAGTATCCACTTAAACTTAATTAACGGTTGTATCTCCGACACAACCCGCTTCTTTTTATTAATAGCAGTTTTTGAACTGCATCCAGCAATGACTTGACCTGAATAGGAACATATTATACATACTTGTATACAAGGTGCTGGTTTATACAATAAGAAAATTACTTTGAACACCGTGACAGCGTGAAACATTGCGCTTAAACAACAGTATCCGTGCCTTTTAAAACCTTTTTAAGTAAGTATATTTGTCCATTAAGTCACGGGGGTGACTGACGTGTCACCCTCCATAACTCCGGCTACAATGTGGAACAGGCCAAATGGCTGTCGATGTCAGCCATTTGGCCTGATTAAGGTTTTACATCATGAAATGGTTCTCAATAGGCAAATTGGAGCTGAGGTGTGTCACGGAAGCATGCGTGACAGCTTCGATGCTTCTTTGTTGGTAGTTATTAATAGTTTCATATCCTAGAGTAGTTAATTTCTAAACCGTTTGACCTAATGATATCTCGAATGGTATTTACAACGCTTACTGGCAATATATCTTAGTCGAACCAGCATAGTCAAACCCACTATAGATACTCACAGTTGTTACGGATCTCGGGGTCAAGTTATAGCTGGCAGTTGAGACAAAAGATCAGGCAATATGAGTCAATCATTCCGTTTTCTTATGCAACCATAATGGATGTATTCATGTTCATCAAATAGAGACTAGGTACAATTTCAGTACAATTTTACTAAACCTTATCCTTCCGTCATCCCACACCTCTTCATTCTCGCAAATTACTCATTTTCATTAAATCGTTAAAGTAATTTCATGATAAAAAAAACTCCGTCAAAATCCGTTTGTCATGATACATATCACGAAATGACTAACTTGATTCGGTTTAAATTTACCGCTGCCGGAGGACATCTTATTTCAGTCACCTTTGTAATAAATCGTGAATTTTAATTTGAGCGCTTGACACATCAAATCAGTTTATTCGTACAAAAGTAATAATGTCTTTATTCCGTCGTATCGTATCCCTATTAATCGGTGATCTCGTACCTCATATAAAAAGTCCTTGCCAAGGTTCAAGATGCATAATATTCGCCCACATCACACCCGTCGCACACGGTCAGCTCTAAAAAAATCAAACAACATTTAGTCTTATCCCCCAGACATAAGTTTAAAAATCATACAACATTTAGTCTTATCCCCCAGACATAAGTTTAAAAATGTATCTTTACTTGTTTATAGAGACTACTGTATGTTACGACGGATCTAAAACCGTTTCGACGCCACTATACTGGCATCTGTGGCTGTAGCGCTACTGAGCACAGACCTATCAACTCGAAACATCTTAAAAACATATCGCGGTTAGACAGAATTAAACAGGAATTTTTATGATGCGTCAAAAAAATGTACATGTTTATATTCGAACGATGGAGGATAAATGAATGAGCAAACTACGTACTCGTTTTCCTCAAGTTTTAGACATCTTTAGTAAAAAAACCGGCCAAGTGCGAGTCGGACTCGCGCACGAAGGGTTCCGTACCAATATCTATAAAAAACTATTTTATTCTGTGTTTTTAGTATTTGTTGTTATAGCGGCAACAGAAATACATCATCTGTGAAAATTTCAGCTGGAACTATCACGGTATCAGTGAGATACAGCCTGGTGACAGATAGACGGACGGACGGACGGACAGCGAAGTCTTAGTAATAGGGTCCCGTTTTACTCTTTGAGTACGGAACCCTAAAAAGGGTAAAGTCGCAAACCCCTTAACTCAATATGATCCAATTTTACAGGAGCCACATAAACTTTATCAGCAAAAAATGGAGGTTGGAGTTGCGAGATTTTCTAGTTGCTATTTGTACTTATGTAAAAGTTTCTTTTTTAGAATGGCGTTCGGGATTTGCGACGTTTTCTAGTTTGCTATAATTACCTAAATTTAAGTACTTAAACGTTTTTTCGGAGCATTCGATGTTTGGGTCATCCGACCCCGTGGTTTTCCCGCTAAGTAGCGGAAAGCGCCCACGGCGTAGGCTCCTCTAAGCCTGGCAGTGAAAGTAACCTTTGACTTAAAAAGTATCCTATATAATTAAGTACTTTTTCCTTGGGACTTATATTATTATATTTTATGTCCATACCAGTACCTATCGTGGTATTGAATTTAATCGGCGGGAGGTAAAAACCGAAGGTAATTTCGCTTAATTTTCTTCGAAAGTATTAGAAGGCGCTCAATTGGTGGGGCTGGTTGGGATCAAGTTCTATGGATGCCTGGCTTTTGCTTCGTAATTATGCCTACTTACAAATCTCATCCGAATCGATTCAGCGGTAGCTACTGCAAAAGTAACATAGGTACATATTTACTGTCGCGTTTGTAAAAACAATATATGTCTCAATGATGTCAGAAGGAAGATTATCACCTTAAACTTCCTTGTATCCATTGTCTCTTCGAAATGTCAAGACTTTCACGAACTACTCAAAATCTGTTAATCATCATAAACGTACTTATTAGGGTTCCGTAGCCAAATGGCAAAAAACGGAACCCTTATAGATTCGTCATGTCTGTCTGTCTGTCTGTCCGTCCGTATGTCACAGTCACTTTTTTCCGAAACTATAAGACCTATACTGTTGAAATTTGGTGAGTAGATGTATTCTGTGAACCGCATTAAGATTTTTACACAAAAAAAAAGAAAAAAATATATATTTTTGGGGGTTCCCCATACTCAGAACTGAAAAAAAATTCATCAAACCCATACGTGTGGGGGTATCTATGAATAGGTCTTTAAAAATGATATTGAGGTTTCTAATATTTTTTTTTTCTAAACTGAATAGTTTGCGCGAGAGACACTTCCAAAGTGGTAAAATGTGTGTCCCCCCACCCCCCCTGTAACTTCTAAAATAAGAGAATGATAAAACTAAAAAAAAATATATGATGTACATTACCATGCAAACTTCCAACGAAAATTGGTTTGAACGAGATCTAGTAAGTAGTTTTTTTTAAAACGACATAAATCGTAAAAAGCAATTTATTTAACGAAACCCTTCATGTGCGAGTCCGACTCGCACTTGGCCGCTTTTTTATGTTATACAATCCTGCGATCGCTGCCACGCGGGCGCCAATCGAGGAAGCAGCGGTCAATTCACAACATGTTTTACTCACATCACAGCTCGCTCCTAGTTTCTCTAAACCCTGAGTGAGATTCGTAACAACTAGTGTGCAAAGGTCAGAGTTACACTGGTCGGCTGGAAATGAGCTGAAGTTCGTTATGAATACAAGCCCAGTTAACTCCTCTTGACCCACACGCCGATTGGCGTGATTCAACAATCTCTCAATACTATATTTCCCTTTTGGGATAGCAATGTCGTATGTGACTATACGAGTATATAGCCTAAGGCGATATACGATGTTTTGTAATAAACGCGGACACGTTGAGATACGAGGGGTGCATAAGACATATGCATACTTTATTAGCTTTTGCAAGTGACGGGATCCTTGCGGTTACGAAATGTAAGTAGGTAGGTACTAGGTAGCGTAGGTACTCACAGATAGGGTAACTAACATGTATAGATACCCTATTCCATATATAACATTATTAAAACCGTGCGTTAGTCGTCATGCGATTTCAAGGAAAACTATTTTGAAACGAAATAAAATTAGTAGGTATTATTATAATCTACACTTATAATAAATCTCTGAATTAAAAAAAGAATCAGCCAGTTACATTCCAAACTTTTTTTGTCACGAATGATCTCAGCTTCCCATGAACGGAAAACATGAAACATTTTTATAGGTAGATTATTATCCTGACTGCGACTTAGGATAGTTTTTATCCGACTGCGACAGTTAATAATTTTTTCGAAACATTTGACCTCATTGAATATATTTAATTATTTTCTCTTGACGGAAATCGCCGCCACGTCTGTCAGCTTTATGAACGTCAAAATGGCGGAATTGCTTATCCTTAATTTCACCTATTAATAATTTAAATCCCGTCTACGATAGACCTTCACGTGACACATACCAAGAAATAATGCATAAGAAATTAATCGATTCTGATATGAGAACTTATATGCGCAAATGTCGTATTAAGGCGTAATTTCAATAAATGTATCAACAAATTCGAACAATATTCGTAACACAAATTTGTTTACTTTTGAATGGCACGCGCGCGCGCTCTTTGCGCATTCAGCCAAACCATGAAAGCCGAAACTCGAAGTTCGTATATCTGCATTCCTCTCACTCGAGTAATGTTAGTGCGATAGAGATAGAGATACCCGAATATTTTCGAATTCTGAAGTTCGTGGTTTAAAAGAAAATACGGATGTCGGATAGATCGAAAATAGGGGTGTAGACACTAAATAAAATAATCATAATGTTGTATTATCTCGAAAAAGGACTTAAAATGAAGTCAAATGGTGAAAAAAACAACGCAAGAGGTTATAGAGGTAATCAATAAGTTATAAGACGTGTCCAAAGTTTTAAGAGGGGGTATGTTTTGTCCCTTTTCCGCAAAACGCACCTTCATATGAAACGATTGTTTTTTATGGTCGCACCACACTTGGGGGTGTTTGCCCAAATATTCGTGTTGCATACTTGCATCTTTTTCCTTCCTACGGCAAATGAGAGAGAGGCAACGACGCAACGCGAACACGAACCCCCAAGTGTGGTGCGACCATTACTATGACGCTTGAGGATCGTGACGTCACGGTCCCCGATCGTTTTCTCACTTTAACAAGCGATATTAAAACGGTTGTAGCTTCGTAATTTTTTCAGATATTTTAATGGGTTTTTCGTTTCTTCTTTCTTTTGAAGTAATAATAAATTTTGAGTCTACTCCCCTATTTGGAAGACAAGCGGAAAGAGTAATCTATATATTAAAGATAAGTCATGTGAATAAATAGATACCTACAGGAAAAATAACTGTACGGATTGACAGCCAAAAGTCTACTAATTATATTATGGAAACAAAAATATAAATGCCTATGTCCTGACTCAGTCAGTGAACTTTATTTTTGAGCTCTAGCTCAAAAATAAAGTTCCCCCATGCAAATTTTCACCCAAGTCTCTAGACTTGAAATTGTTTAGAAAAATTATTTATTAAAATAATATAGGTAAATTACTTTCAGTGGTTTGGAAAGTTGCACCCGCTAAGAGGGGGATAAAGAGGTGCAATGTTTGTATGGGGGAAACTTTTTTTTAGGTAGAAACTTAAAACTCTGTAGAAAAATTAAGAACTTATTAAAATACAAAAAAGTACTGCCAGCGTTTTGGAAAATTCCACCCCTTAAGGGGTTAAAAAGGGGTACAAGGTTCGTATGGGAAACACTTTTTAGGGTTCCGTAGCCAAATGGCAACAAACGGAACCCTTATAGATTCGTCATGTCCGTCTGTCTGTCTGTCCGTCCGTATGTCACAGTCAGTTTTTTCCGAAACTATAAAAGCTATACTGTTGAAACTTGGTAAGTAGATGTATTCTGTAAACCGCATTAACATTTTCACACGAAAATATAAAAAAAACAAATATTTTTGGGGGTTTCCCCATACTCAAAACTGAAAAAAATTTCATCAAACCCATACGTGTGGGGTATCTATGGATAGGTCTTCAAAAATGATATTGAGGTTTCTAACATCATTTTTTTCTTAACTGAATAGTTTGCGCGAGAGACACTTCCAAAATGGTAAAATGTGTGTGTCCCCCCCTGTAACTTCTAAAATAAGAGAATGATAAAACTACAAAAAATATACGATGTACACTACCATGTAAACTTCCACCGAAAATTGGTTTGAACGAGATCTAATAAGTAGTTTTTTTTTAATACGTCATAAATCGTAAACCGCAATTTATTTCACGGAACCCTTTATGTGCGAGTCCGAAACGCACTTGGCCGCTTTTTTTTTAATTCATTCCTTAAACAAACATTTAGACGATAACATGTTACACGCGGACGAAGTCTCGGGCAACAGCTAGTAAATAATAAATAAATAAATATTCTCCGACAATCTTACACCAATCAACCTAGTCCCAAATTAAGCAAAGCTTGTACTATGGGTACTAGACGACGATATACATACTTATATAGAGAAATAAATACTTAAATACATAGAGAAAACATCCATGACTCAGGACAGATATTCGTGCTCATCACACAAATAAATGCCCTTACCGGGATTCGAACCCAGGACCTCTTGCTTCGTAGGCAGGGTCACTACGAACTAGGCTAAAGCGGTCGTCCGATTATGTTTGAAAAAACTTTATAATCGAAATAATTAAAACTAGTACAATGTTTCCCTTTGACATCCTAGATAAGCGAAGAAACGTAGACGAATATAATTATGTCCGTTAAAATTCGAATGTTACAAGGAATAAGGTATAGTTCGATCTAAAATCATGCATCACTATTTACTGCCACAATTTAATAATTGATAACCAAATTCGAGACCAAGTGAATGCATGTAGAAGATCGCCAGGACAATAAGAAACGAATATTTTTTGCAAATGTATTCGTGCAAATGCAAATCTATTGTTTGTAGTAGTCATAAGAGTACTCGAACCAAGGCCAAAAACCCCTAATATGTGTCTTACAGAGACTTCAAGCCGTCTCTACATGTGTGTGTTATGTGTTGGCTCTATTCTTTGGACGCTCTAGCAATAATAATATTTCATTGCATTTTACTGCCTCCGCGATGGTTGTAAACAAACAGTTATTTCTGAGGCCCACTGATTTAGAATCCACGTAGGTTGTCTCGTTTAAATTATAGTATTCTACTTACGCTGTAATTAACATTTTTATTATGGGCTTGTGCACAAATCACGCGAGGTTTTTTCGGCTACTTTTTGACCCTCCCCTCCCCCTTGGTGATATTTGGTGAGGTTCTTGGCTACCCTCCCCCACATTACCTCACGTACATTTTTTTTATTCGACCTAATTGTAAGATAAATAGTATTTTACATAGTAAATATTATTTATTTTTCTATCTTAGTAAAAAAGACTCGCTACCTATTTTGAAGTGTTAAGTAAAGATTTATGTTTAACGAAGCCGAGAAAAAGTATCTACTCGTGTGGTAGATATTTTTTCTTAGTTTCGTTCTCTGTAGAAAAATACACGTGAGGTATCGTTAATACCCCCCCCCCCCCCCCCCCCTAAGTAATTTTTATTGTTTTCTATTAGGTTAGCATTTGACGTGACTTGAAGTCCCTATTACTCAAACTATGGTTTATTTACCACCGACACTACCTGTGGATGACGTCACATAGAAAACTCGTTTCGTCCACCTCGAGTCTCGACAAGGCTAGACTATTGCAGCCGGTGCTCGCGCACTTAATGATTCACGATCGAGTGGCCGGCCCACTTTAACATGCCTAATCAAATAGACGTATAAACTCAACAGAATCAACGAACATAGGTCCTTTTATAATTGGGTACTTTTGTGCGTCGCCACAGCACTATTCACAAAAAAAGGTTTTAATGACTTGCCTCGTCTCTAGTATATGTTGATCTTTAGATTCGTAGAAACTAAGACATTTTGGACGCTAGACTTAAACTGGTCCGCTGTAGCGATATTATCAAGCTTTGTGAATACAGACCCAAGCTACGACTACGCTACGGTAATCGACTTGAGCATCGATCTTTTGATTGTTGTCTACGCTTCTCTAATGGTAGGTTAAACTAAACGAACAAGCATATTTTCACTTACGATTGGTTTTTCGTAGGTACATAAACTATACCAAATTATACCAAAACGCGTGTTGATTCACTTGGTCAATATTAAAAAGTCTAAACTCGCCACCTACAACCGGAGAGAAGTCGTATTCCTCTTTGCAAAAATTGTACCATGTGTATTCATTACCGGGACATCCTGTAGAACCTGTGTGTAGAACAGGCCTTTAAAACCTTATTAAAAATAGCGATATTATAACGATATATTTCGTTATGTAGAAAAATATTGTTATAAAAAAAAAGCGGTATTCTCCATAACGATATAAATATACCTATATCATAACGAAATAAACAGTCGAATAACGTTATAAATGAGAGCCGCGCGCTTCAACTCCGCTGTTGCCCACAAGCATGTAAGTATGTACAGTCGCCATCACATACATCGGAGCTAACAAGCACGTCACAAACATCGGAACACACCTCTATTTTCAAGGCATTAGGGTGCATGTGCCGATACTTTTGAACACCTATAGTGTACCTATGTATGTGATGGCGACTGTACATAGTTATAGAAGCATATTTGGTGAAAATGCACTTACGTTTTATCATTCCCATAGGCATGAGATAACTAATACCATTTGGAGATATCGCTAGAAACTCGATACGTTTTATATAAAATTGATAATCAAACAGACACGAGTTCTGAACTTCTGATAAATATTAGGGTAAACTCGCATAATTCGGTGACACGCCTCATTCGGTTATACATGTTTTGAAGGACGCTACCGAATAAAGCTAGTGAATTAGGGCCTTTTAAATGCAACCTTAGTACAGAGCATTAAGTTGTTTTTTCGTTTGCATTCTCGTGGGTCAAATTGCGAGACCGAGATAGTTAATATTTTCAAATTTCTCGCACGAGACGTCATTTCGGCGCCGCGCGGACATGTATAAACTGGTTCTGCGTTTACAATTAGTTTTTAAATACTAAAAGTGCCTTGATTTGTATAAAAGTGGACAGTGAAGTAAAAAGACATTATATTTGATATATCAGTTATCGTTTTTAACAAAACTTGTATAGTTTTTTCACAGTATGTTGTGAAAGCCGGTCAAAAAGTTATCATTTTCAAACGTTTGATGCCGTAACGGTATCACCAAAAAAAACAAGGTAAGTTAAAGATAAGAGTGAAATTTAGTTAAAACGCGTGTATTTTAATTGTTTATTGCATGTATTGTGTTGAATAATCCATAATTAATAAACTTGCGAAACATAAGCAACGTTAGCATATTATTATGGGTTGTTTATCACCAAATTAAATGAGTAATTTTTTTTACAAGTTTTATATTAACTTGGCCTGTTCGTATGTATGTAAGTTGTCCGTCAAAATGCAATCCATTTTTCAGTCACTTGTCGTCACAGACCATAGGTTAAGTGGTCTGTGCTTGTCGTTATCCGATGGAGCTGAAATGTTGGGTATTATTATAGTTTGGTTGACAATTTAATATCATGGTACCATCAAGTTGATCTGATGATGGAGACAGAAGGTGGCCATGGGAATTCAGTATTTTACCGACGTAACCACGTTGAGTTTGGGCTCGTTAGAAGCGTTCCAATGAGTAGTTGATGATGGTTTATAGAAAACTAGTCGGCAATAAAAGCTTGTACCAAAAATGATTTTTTTGACAGAAACTGATTTAGTTGTATTTTTTAATTCTCAGAACATGGACGATGATAAAATAAAAAGAAAAAAACCGCAAGTACAATGAAGCTACGTTAAAATCAGCAATTGAAAACGTATTGGAGTCAAACATGACATTATATAAATGCATACATGCAATTTAATTTAATACTATTTTATGTTGTTTTCTAAATATATTTCAAATACAACTCATTATCCCTAATTAAGTGACAAAAAATATTAAAGCTTGTGTAATTTGGTTATAGTCTAATTAGAGTAGGGCGTATCACCGACTTAAAGTGATTGTCACCAAATAAGCGATGTTCAGGCAGCATAAATAAATGCAGATTATGAACAGTATTACTTGTAATAATTAAGATTTAAATGACTGATTATGCTAATAGTAAGACTGTCTGTTGTTCCTATTAAAAGTAAAAACATTGATTGACAATAACATGGACTTTTATTCAAATTTCGATTTTATCACCTAATTAGATGAGATCACCCTACGAGTGTGTTTAGTTTAGACAATAGAGTTAGTAAAAAAAATGCGTTTTTGTGTAGATATTTTTACAGCTGACTTTACAACCGAAGTCACATTGGAACTTTGAGAACTTGGAGCAGTGGACGTCTTTCGGCTGATATGATGATGATGATGATGTCACAACGCTCGTTTGAAAAGTTACGCAATTATACTTATTATTACCAACTAGTGGCTCTGTGAGCTGTAAAACTCAAGAGTACCTATATCTTTAAAAATATATATAAAAAAAAACCATAAGTATAATTAACGCGCCTGCTCACAAAAATCGATGAGAATCGGTTGAGAAATGCGACCTGTAGAGGAGAGCAGCCGGACAGCGGGACGGACACCGGACATACGAACGATTTTCGCTAGGTCACGGCTACGCTTATTTAGTTACTACGAACAGGGTAAGTACGAATCGTAGCGTCAAATTTTTTGCGGATTGCGGGGAAGTTGTCTTGGATTTGCCAAGTAACGTTCTGGGTTGTATGTAGCCAACTGTTGTATTTTAATAACAAATATAAATTGTTTCATTTTCAAGATTTTCTTGTTCAGCAGAGAGGCACGGGTCAGCAAAAAAGATAATGTATCCGATTATGATTCGGCAAAAATCATCATCACTGTCTAAGCCTACGAATGCTGTTAGATTCGCATTTTATGTTAATCAGTTGATATGACGGCTATATCTCAAATACCCCCCAAAATGTTCCAGCCCACTCCCACGGTCCATCAATAATTTGTGCAAGTTAAAAGTTATACTAATAATTCTACTTTATCTACTTGAAAGGAGTATCAATATCAAGTCCTATACGCCTACTTAGTTAGGTCGTTGACTCTCGACGCAAGTTCAAAGCAATCACGACTGATTAGACTTGATATGATATTAGCATAATATCAGCTTATTTATGCGGCGGGAAATTCTGCACTTGTTCCTTAGAAGCGTGCAATTTGCAGACGTCGCGCCTACTTGTAATTTGACAGCGAACCTGTAGTTGTCCAAGAAGTGTCGTGGGAATGGAGAATTGGAATTAGGCAGGTAATTAGGTATATCTATAAAACATATCTAAGTATTGAAACCTGGAAAAAAATGTGGTTTAATAATGCTCCGTCCGATACATAGGTACTTAAGGCTCGACAGTCAACAGGGGCAGCGTTTTCGAGTTTTTTAAAACAATCTCAGACGTAGAAAATAGGGTTCAAAAATCTAAAAAAAAGATATGTATTACTTAAGGATCTAATCTAGTCAAAGTCGCATTCAGTTACGCGATCTAATGAACTTCACTCGATAGAAAAAAATCCCAAAGTTACCTCTTTTTGTAAAGTTTATTCAATATTATGACTAAACTATAGATATTTTAAATTAAATTTTTGTACTCAAATAAAGTTATTAAATATTTATAGCCAAATTCGCAGAGTTTGAATAGATAGAATGATTATCTTAATTACTATGTTTAAATACCTACAAAATGCGCGAGCGCGGAGGCTCAGCAGGCCCGATAAGTCGCGCGCTGGCCCATACGGACGACGACTCAAGGACGTTAGCGGGTGTACAAGCCTTAAGTATTCAACGTTGGAACATAAAGCTTTTATTTTAAGGCATACCTACATTAGCTCTTAAATGTAGGTATGCCTAACCATGAATTTGTAAACTCGCATATTTTTATTATTTCAATACATGTCTCCCATTACTTGAATACATAATAAACAAATAATATTTATTATATTATACAAGCAAGATATTAATTAACAAAAACAAAACTTAAACCTATACACTTAAAACTAATAACTAGTATATACGTACTCGTACTCCCCGAGGTCGCTGCCTGTGGGAAGGGTGCCCATAAGGCTGGCCACATTTCCTTGTTGGGTAGTTATTCCTATGCGTTGACTGAGGAAGTAGCCAGCCCTATAGTCTGCCGAGTTCTCCATCATCTTCTTTTTGATAGCTTTATAAAGCCTGTGGGCGTCCGGACTCCAAGGGCCGAGAGTTTCCACCGCGAAGGCTGCAAATATGTGGTTGTTTGTGAGGCCAGCATATTTACGGCGCTTCGCGGTTTCTGCCGCTACCGCCGCCCCGCCTGCCCTCAAGGACGTGGAGGCTAGGTGGGACGGTGCCAGGGTATCAACGCAGGTTGCATCCCAGATAAGCGGCCGCCCCATCTGCCACGGAATGAGCGTCATGCCATCGGGTCTCTTGCCATCGTCGCGGGCCAGGCCAGGAGGTTCCAAAATGGCCGGCACGCTTACGCTGGCAAGAGCCCGACGGACGACGTCATTTAGGCAAGCGTGGCGTGATAAGCGGCCGGCACTTCTTGTAGTTCTTGTACAAGACAGGCCGTGGTAGCCCAGACGATCCACCTCGACTTCTGTTTTCTGTTTTCCCGTATTGGACTATATTATTTTCACTTCTCATGCTCGCAAAGTTCGCCTTTGTGCTAGATGTATGCTGCACAAAATGCCACTTTTATACTCTAGTGCACAAAGTAAATTTGTTTTAAAGACCAAGATAATCGGGCGCAACACACACAATAAAACTTCGTAGAATAATTTCACATTTGTGTTTTTCATTACTAAATTAATAAAACCAGATAAAATAGGAGTCAATTATAATTTTAAAACGTATTGAACCATTAAATGAGTTGGCAGTATGAAGTACCTAAGTCTGATATCACGTGTCGAAAATTAAACATGGCTCCATGAGCTATATTATTTAATTTAATTTTGCAATTATTTGTTATTTTCTCGCAATCGAAGTGAAAAGCAGTGTGTATAACTCGGGCATAAATTAACCATTTGTGGCAGTCCACATCAAAAGGGACCTTATCGCGGCAGGCACTTCCGAGTCTTCCGACGCACAGATTCGCGTTTGCAAGTCAATATGGCGTAAGTGTCTACCGCCATAAGGTCCCTTTTGATGTGGACTGCCACATTTAACCCCTCGACTTAACTATCCACCCTCGCCGGTGGCTCGGGTGGATATAAACGTCTCGGGTTAAATGGCTCGTTTTATGCGCTTGTTGTACAATCAACTATTAAACTTAGTTCCATTTTTTGCTTGGATTCCGCGGATGCGTTGTGCTGAAAAATATTTTTAGTTTAAAATTCTGTAAGTATTGTGCTTACCACTTCTAATAGCCATTCTTTCAGATATTTTTTCCTACGAGTATGTAAACGAAGTTGAAATGAGTCTCACTGCGTCTAGCTAAACAATATCCTTTGTAATCTTGTCATCGACCTGATTTTTCTCACATATGGATGGTTTAATTTCCCTCTATTGTCTAAGATTGTTATTTAAAACATTTAACAGCTAAGAATTTACCATAACATTTTATAAAAAAAAATATTATACTTCAGTTTCACTTGAGAACCCAGTAAGTATAAGTAGTTACTAGTAGTTACAGGACAGCAGTGGTGACTGGTGACATACATTTTTGCGACGCGAATGGACGAGTTTATTTTCCAAGATATATATACTGATTTTTCTAGTGCCTTCGACAAGGTAAATCATCGAATCCTTCTGCACAAATTGGCGGGCTATTAGACCAATCAAATTAGCTTACCCTGGACATAATTCGTAAACTCGTTGTTTTTATTGTTTTATCGGATTTTACTATTCAGTATCATATATTTATCAAATATATTAGGTAAAAAATCCGCGATCGTAACCGTATTTAAAAAAAACACGAGTTAACGTACACTACCTAACTTTTTCCTAAAAGTAAAAAAGGTAACCAAATACCTTGTTAGTATAACTTTGAGGTGCATTAAAATGCGATCACTTAATAGAAAAATTAAACTGAAATGAAATTCGCATATACGTTTTTTTTCACAGTTTTCCTCTGATCTCATTATCTAGACAAGCCAAAATGGTAACTATGATATTTTTATCTGTTTAAGCTATATTGAGTGTTTTTAGACATTTAAGACAAAAATTAATCATTTATTTTTAACGTTTTAATAATAATGTATTTCTCGGTAGTTATAAATAGTAACTATGAAATTTTTGTTTACTAATAGCTTTTTGTGTACGATAATCATGTTTTCATCAAAATTAAGCATGTTAATTTCACGCTTAAGAAATTGAAAATTTTATTGAAAATACTCGCGACCTTGTAGTGGAGCCAGGTGCACGCGGTGGGTGCGAGGCGGGGAGAGTGTGGGGCGCCAGCGGGTGAGCGCACGGCGAACACGTCATAACGAGTTTATTTCAATTACGTGTTTTGCACCGACCGCGCCGTGTACAAATAAAACAAATACATATAATGGAATATCCTAATTGTAGGATTTCACTAAGTACGTATTCACATACTTAGTGCGTGTCAGTTTATACTGGACATCAAATGTTCAGTGATGTAACTAAAAATGTACAATTTTCGCAATTTTTACAAGCTTTATATTAACTTGCACTGTTCGTATGTATGTAAGTTGTCCGTCAAAATTTGTAATCCATTTTTCAGTCACTTCCCGTTATCCAATTGAGCTGAAATTTTGCTTGCATATGTATATCGCATGACAATACAATATTATGATGATTTGGAGCTAATCTGATGCTGGAGCAGGAAGTTGGCCATAGGAAATCCGCAATAAAACGACACAACCCCATCGAGTTTAGGCTCGTTAGAATAGTCTTAATGTGTAGTTGATGATGGTATGCAGAAAAGTACAGTCGGCAATAAAAGCTTGTACTAAAAATGAAATTTTTGACAAAAACTTATTCCATTAGTTATGTGCTATAAATGCTTCGTACTAAATTTCAAGATTCAGAGTTCACTTGAAGTACCCTTTAGGTTTTGATTCCCTTGCGGGTTTTGACAATTTGCGGAAATTAAACGGCTGTATTTTTTGATTTTGTTGGCTTAGAAGTTTGTTTTTTTCACAGCTCCAAGAGACAGTAGACTTGAGTATTTGATATAAATTTCAGCTGGATACCTCCACGCGTTCCTGAGAAAAAGGTTTTTGACAGACTGATGGACGGACGGACGGACAACAAAGTGATCCTATAAGGGTTCCGTTTTTTCCTTTCGAGGTACGGAACCCTAATAAGTTAAAGCTAAGAATTATTCGATTTATGAAATTACAAATTAGCGTATCCAGACTTATTTAATATTTAAAACAAGAGTATTTTGGTGTAACAGACACATTTGTGAAAAAGTTCACAAAGCAAAATGGCGTATTTTACAATGAACTGAGAGTTACGACAAAATGTATCAGAGACGTTTCTTATTTGATTGGATATGACAAAAATGCTCGGTAAAATTGAGTATCAACGCAATATTTTTCATGGTTGTAACGGACAATTTTTTCAAGCTATCGGGACGTTATCTATACCAACCGATAGAGAAAAAAAAACTGAGTATGACTGCATTTTAGCTCATTTTCGATATTTTGTCCCTTACGCCCTTTGAGCCTACGGTAGTCGATATGCTTATTGCCACCCACCCAGAGATGGGCAAAATTTATTCGAATACGAATAACGTTTAAGAATAAATAGGATTATTCGCGAATAACTTCTTTATTCGCATAACCATTCGTAATGCTTTTCGGGAATATAATTTTTAACGAATATTGTAGGAATGCTTTTTAATTAAATATATCTCAAAAACGTAATATCCTAATACAGACAGAACAGTGATACCTAGTTTTAAAATTTGTTAGAAAGAGGTGACCGCTCAATCAAGGGTACCAATTAACATCGCCGTGCAAAGGTGAAACGGATATTAATTGTAATTATTTCACCTCTTTTATTTTTTCTATTTCGGCTTTACCACGGGTGACAAAAAAACCTGTGAAGTGCGAGTCAGACTCGCGCACCGAGGGTTCCAGACCACCCTATACAATAGAAACAAGTCCACTATAAACTGACACTCACTAAGTATGTATTCACATACTTAATATAACCGTTTTACATAACAATAAAACGGGTATTTTAAGCCGAAAGGAAAGCGCAGCATTTATTGTGAAAGAGGTGTCTAGACTCGCCCTTATATGTACTCTGTTTTAGTGTATACTAGGCTTAATTTACCTGTCAAATGTCTATGCCAATTGTTTCTGGTCACCTTGCTAGCCGGGAATCCTATCTTGTCATTGTAGTCTTCACCAGGAAGAATTTCTTATAATGCTGCGCTTTCCTTTCGGCTTAAAATACCCGTTTTATTGTTATGTAAAACGGTTATATTTGAAGCCTTCCGGAAAGCGCAGCATTTATTGTGGAAGACGTGTCTGTTATCTGCTGGTGACATAAACAAAAACACACAATGTTGACATTCTCAGAAAATAAAACAAATTTTAATAATTCTGAGTTATAGGCATAACAGGAATATAAACAATTTTGAAAGAACAAAATTTATATTTCTTAATTGAAACAAATAGCACATTGTTATGCTTCAACAAATTATCTTATCATAAGAGATCAATCATCAGTCAAACAATCATTTGTAATTAAATACAAGAGAAATTATCAAATAAATCATCACTAGCCCGATTCTGCGCTTTATTTATTTCTCTGCAATAATGCTTTTGGAAGGTATTAACTGCCCTCCAATTGCCCTTGGCTAGTATCTCTTCAATTGGTCTATTTTCCAACCAAGCTAGGGAAGCCACTGCTGAACGACAGCTACCTGGAGTAGAATCTATTCCAGCCTCACGAAGCACGGATTTTACCCATCCTCCAATAATTGCCTTTGTTGCAGGCTTGGTTGCTCCCTTAATAGTAATAAATAAACTATGAGTCTCAGTGCCTGATCTTCTATCTTTGGTCCAATCAATAAGGTTATTTAAAGACTTCACAGGACATATGTTCTCACAGCGGTGTTTGAGTAAGTTCCAACCCGACTGTCTATAAGATTTGTTGTCAGTTTTTGAACCAAAGACAGGCCAAAGTTGTATTGAATTTCCTAGATTGATAAAATTATCATTCTTAACACTTAAGAGTGTTAAATCATGCAATCTTCGTCCTGAAGCCAACAACATAATTGTAGCTGCTCTACGAGAGACATCAAACAAAGTCATCTTCGGAGGGTTTTCTTGGAGCCACTTAAATACTATCTTGGGATCCCAGATAGGGGATTTGAAGGAAGCTGGTTTAGAATTGGCAATAGCTTTAAGAGTTTGTCTAACCAGAAAATCTGACGATATAGCCTCATTTTGTCCATAATAGGTGGCTATAGCAGATTTGTGTACTAGCATTGTGCCATATGATAGTCCTTCTTTTAAATAAGTGTGGGCTAAAAATCTAGCAATGTCTTGCGCTTGAGGCGATTTTATATCGACAGTGCTCTCCGAGCACCATTCAAACCATCTCTTCAGTGGAGCTCTATAAGTCTGTAGAGTAGATTGCCTCCAACTCTTTGCCAAGAGATCTTTCTGTTCTTTACTCCAGTTCTCTATTTTTGCAGCCCACCCCCAACCATCCAAATTTTCATATCCAGTAGATGTACTTCTGGTGGAGACAGGCCTGTTGTCAGATCCACTAGGACTTTCTGGAGATTCTGAATCTGTACTGGATCTTCTAGTGCACGGGATTGGAGATCCGCTCTCCAATACGGTTGAGTCCAGTCTGGAGCTACCAATAGGTACACGCCCCGTGCTCGGTTTAGATGAGTCAGTACTCTGGGGATGAGGCAGGGTGGTGGGAAGATCCATGCTAGACTGTAGTCCCAGTCCTGGCTGAAGGCGTCTGTAAATTCTGCGTAGCAATCCCTCGCATCGATTGAGACGTATCTGGTTACCACCGCGGAGCGGTTTGAGGCAAACAGATCTATCTCTGGTTTTCCCCACCGATTGAAGACCTCCGTGGTCGCCTCGGTTGTCAGATGCCACTCGGGTAATGCTCTGCCCCGAGACAGGCGATCCGCGATGGCATTGTATCTTCCCGGAAGATATTGTGCTGACAGAACAATGTTGAAATGATCGATCAGTTTTAAGAGTTGGAACGTCAATGCCAGTAAACCTATCGACCGAGTGCCTCCTTCTTTCCGTAAGTATGCCACCACGGTTCTGTTGTCCGATTGCAACATTATGTGAGAGTTCCTCAGCTGTTCGCTCTGAATTCTTATGGCTGAGAAGACTGCAAACATTTCTTTCTTGTTGCTGTGCCATATTTTCTGTCTCTGATTCCATGAGCCTGCCATTGTTGTCTCCCCCATATGAGCACCCCAACCAACATTTGAAGCGTCTGTTGTTAAATATTGTGACACTTTCATCTTGTGTATTGGTGATGTGGTCTCCGTGGTTCTGAGCCACCATTGAAGGTCTTGTAATGCTAACTTTGGTATATGGAGTTTTTTCTTCAAATTCTGATGGGAAAATTGCCGAAGAAATATCTGTAGACGCCGGCAGTGAAGTCGACCCCGTTGAATCACGAAGCAGGCAAAGTTTAACAGGCCCAGCAGACGCTGCAATTGACGTGTTTGGCATGTCTTTTGAGTGATCATTTTGCGCAAAGACTCCTTGATGGTTAATTGTTTTGCTACTGGTAGACACATTTCGTTTGTTTCTATTTTCCAGAGAAGACCCAAAAACTCGAGTTCTTTTGTGGGTAAAAGAATTGACTTTTGATGGTTCACCTGCCACCCCAAGTACTCCAGTAGCTGAACGGCTTCCGAAGCCTGCTGTGCTAGTCTGGCGCGGTCCTGATGGACCAGAAGGAAGTCGTCCAGATAAACTAGCACGCGCATCCCTCTCTTGCGTAGGGTTTCCGCAACCCAGCAAGTTATGCCAGCAAAGAGCCTGGGGGCAGAGGCAAGTCCAAAGGGTAATGAAGTCATCTGAAGAACCTCTCCCTTGTAGATCAAGCGGAGAAAGGGTCGGTGTGCTTCGGATATTGGCACGTGAAAATAGGCCTGAGATAGGTCTATTTTCACAAGCCAATCCTGAGGTTGCAAGAACTCCGGTACTATGGTATGAGATATGAGGTGAAAAGCTTTTGTCCCCACATAATTGTTGAGACCTCTCAGATCGAAGATAGGCCTCACACCTCCATCTTTCTTCGGTACAAGGAACATCTTTGAGAAAAAACTGCCTGAGACTGTCTGAGGTTTCTCCAAAATTTTTTGGGACTTCAGTTCTTGAATCTGTTTGAACATCTGTACAGAGGGTTTTGTTGCAAAGTCTGGTAGTATCTTTCGCATTAATGGGGGTTTTTGAATAAATGGAATACGGGATGCTGTTATTGCATTTAAAATGAAATTGTTGGCCCCCAACTCCAACCACCTCTCCCGGTACTGAGCCAGGCAACCCCCACTGAAAGGCCATCTGTCACTTTTGGTCATTTCCACTTCCTTTGGAACGAAAGGAACTGGATTTGCCTTTGCCCTTCCCTTTATATGTTTTATTCTTGTTATGAAAGGACTTAAATCTTTTTGGTTTGATGCCAGAAGGTCCTGGCTCTGGGTCCTTTCTTTTAAGATTTTTGTCTGCATCCTTTTTAATAATTGGTGGGTGAAGCCAGATTTGTGGGCCACCCTGCGCTTGTATAAAATTCAACAATTTATCCCTCTGAAAAAGATGTTCATCACTAGGGGGAATATCAAGTAAAGCTGCTTTTATATTTTTATTAGGGATATCCTTAACAATTGCCTGTCTGCGTACCTCAATGCACTCCGCCCTTTTTCCGCAAACTATTTGGAGTAAAGACTCACAGTTTTTATAATAATCAGAAGATGAGCCAAATAAAACCGAAAATTTGTCAATTAGTAATGTGGCATTAATGTCCTCCGGGGAGTTTGCCACCCAATCGACTACTGCCTGCAGGCCCGACCTGAGCATAGCTCTTTGCTCTAAAAGAGCATTAGATAAGGCTGCCATGATCCTCTCTGTACCCGCTAGGTAATCTTTATTAGGATGGAAATAAGTGAGTTCATCATTGGCCTTTAGTTCTATGAAACCCGGCGAGGCCAAATGAGATTCCAAAGGTTTTTTGTACTTAAGAGTTTTCCAAGCTGGACTACCAAATTGCTGTAATTGTTGTAGTTTTTTTAGTCTCGAAGGATCCGCTCCTTTGATAACTAACTCGAACTGAGTTTCAATATCGCCTAGGTCAAGAACCTTTGGGGGCTCGGTCGGAGCCTTTAAAAAAGGTGTCTCAGGGGCGACTACATATGTATTAACCTCAGGCACGGGTACACTAGGTTTAGATATCCCGCTCGAAGCATTCGACGCGGTAAATCCCTGAATAAAGGAAGTCAGATAACCTACCTGATTCATAAGGGCGTCGATCCGCGGATCTTCGCCTTTACCTCGCTTGTTTGGGAGCCGCGAAGACGAACTTTCGTCTTCTGAAGACGAGTCATCGGAGCTGGACTGCATCGAAGCTGAGCCGTCCACGGAATTAGCACGTGGCCCGGCTGGTGTTTCTTCATTAGAACCCATTTTGCTCACCAAGAACCCACACACGTGACAAATGCAACGCGCACTAACACTATAGTGGTTTATTTTAAAGGAATTCACCGTTATTTCGTTCAAGAAACACCAAAATTATGATTTTAACTTCGAAAGTCACGCTAACGAAAACGAGTCAAAACACACAATGTCAAGATAGGATTCCCGGCTAGCAAGGTGACCAGAAACAATTGGCATAGACATTTGACAGGTAAATTAAGCCTAGTATACACTAAAACAGAGTACATATAAGGGCGAGTCTAGACACCTCTTTCACAATAAATGCTGCGCTTTCCGGAAGGCTTCAAATGCGTGTCAGTTTATACTGCACATTAAATTTTCAGTGATGTAACTAATAATTTACGGTTTTCGCAATGTTTTCCTTTATCTGTTCTATAAGGCGTTGCTTCGCACCAAATTTCAAGTTTCTGAGTTCACGGGAAGTACCCTGTAGGTTTTGATTATGCGGGTTTAGAAAACTTGCGGAAATTTGCGGCATAAATCTTATGATTGCGTTGGCTTAGAAGTTTGATTTTTTTCACAGCTCCAACGTCAAAAGTCATTATTAAAAGGGAATAAGACCTTTTGACGTCTTAGATTGCGTAGTTACTTTTGATGCTGACTGTAAGAGTCCCCAGCATGGTCGACTCAAGTCGACTCTCCATACAAACGAAGTTTGGTTCTCATTTTAAAACGGCACACGAGAATAACATGAAACTTTTTATATACAATAGGATCTGCCATATCTAGGTCGGAAACTTGTTTCTGTTGCAATAAATAATACCAAATAGAAAAAAAAATATTGGAGACTTGGTATGAAAAACGTTCTAGTTGCTCTGTTTTTTCTATTGACGTGATAACGTCTTACCGATGAACAATTGAACACCAGCAGCATGCACGTAAAAATATGAATCATTGTCCCGTTCCGCCTGAGCCGAGCGTTCGGCTTTATGACGTTATCACCGGTGTCTGAAACGCTGACCACGCAACGTATCTATCGCGTGGTCAGCGGTTTCAGATACCGGCAGAAGCAGTGAAAAAGCCTTCACTTCAGTGGCCATTTTGTCGACCCTTTTTCAGCGTTCAATAATTGTTTTAACGAATGGTTTGAACGCATTATAATATAAAAGAGAATACTTTAAAAAAAAAACTTTTATTCAATGTAACTGCATATTTTTTTCTATTCCCGAAACTTTCAGTTTGACCCTCGTAGTGACCCTGCCTACGTAGCCGAAGGTCCCGGGTTCGAATCCCGGTAAGGGCATTTGTGTGATGAGCACAATTATTTGTTCCTGAGTCATAGATGTTTTCTATGTATTTATTTAATTATATATTCGTGTTATCTATTTATTCGAATGAAATGAGAATAAATCATTCTTCATTCGAAAGTGTAGACGAATAAATTATACGCGAATAAATTAGTGACGAATAACTGATTATTCGAATAAATTTTTATTCGAATAAAGAATCATTCGAATAAAGCCCCTTTCTGGACCCACATAAGTAACATATTTTATTTAAATAATTATGTACAGAAGACTGAGCGCTTATAAATAGGTAATCGAGATTCCACGACAATTATGTCTCATGCTGAACAATTTAGTTATTATCGATATAATGAACACAATATTTCAATAAATCTCCACCCTAGCCGAACCGTGGTGCACGCCACGTTCGTGTTTATAAATGTTTGACAATCATTGACCTACCCATAATAAATGAAGGCCGAAACGCATTGACAGCGGTGGCGAAGCGGCGCGGCGCAGCGTGGAGGTGGTACCGGCTGTAATGTTCTTCTCTAATACGAAAGCGTCCGCACAGAATACCGGCCGGGAAAAAACCGTTCGGATCCTTTCATATTAGCTCGAACATTACAAGTACCGCCTCCGCGCCGCCCCGCGCCGCTTCGCCACCGCTGTCAGTGCGTTTTGGCCTTGAATGCCTGCGACTCGCCACAGCACGGTCGGTAGTTGAGGCACAAAGCAATGACGGCCTTATTCTGCAAGATATAACGTTCATATTAAAACTTAAGTAAGAAAAAATATGAATTAATTAATAATCGTGGATATTTTTTGTTTAATTTGTTTCTTATAGTACTAATAATATGTTGACAGGATAAATCAAACACTTTACAAGTAGTTATGTATTTTGGTTTTCCAAAAACTACCAATATTTGTGACTTTAGAATTCCGCAAAGAGTATCTGTTTAATTTTTTATAATTGATCAACACACATAAAATACTATTCAGAATAAATTGTAAAATTGTAGTTATCTATAATTTCTGGTAAGATAAGCCAGAAAATGTGTAATTTACTGAACTTTCTTTCTTAATGATAGTCCCGGTTGATTAATTAGTTTAATTTTGATTTATTTAACTGAAATGCAAGCATCCTATCATAATAGAGGCACTTTTACAAAGTTACATATTACGCTGCACTTATGAAATCAGAATTTGTAAAAAATTTAGATTTTTGGTTTTTTTACAGCGACGCGGAACCGTAAAATGTTTAATTCTTTTTAAAATTACAAAATTGTCTGTTCAATATTTTTCATTTTTATAAATGGTTCAATACGTTTTAAAATTATAATTGACTCCAGGTTGGAACATTCTTTTTATTTTAGCTATAACTAACAATACTTTACATCATAGAAAAAGAAAATTACAGTTATCGAATTATGTCCGGGTTTAGCTAATTTGATTGGTCTATATGGTGTACTCGGGTCTCTAAACATGTGGTTTAATTCGTATTTAACAGGTCGTCTGTCATCAGTGGTTATAAAAGGTTATTCTTCAAATCTGTATGAGGCAATATCAGGTGTGCCACGATATCATTGATGAAGATCAAGAATAGCACTGGACCGAGATGCGACCCCTGGCATCTCGGTCCAGTGCTATTCTTGATCTTCATCAATGATATCGTTGACTGCATACGTAACAGTGAGTGCTCCTTGTTTGCTGATGATATGAAAGTGTACAAAGCGATACGAACTACAGAAGATGCAACACAACTACAAGATGACCTTGATCGCGTAAATCTGTGGTGTGCCCAGAATGATATGGTACTTAACCCCGTAAAGTGCTCCCACATCAAGTTTACCAAAAATAAGCGGCTAATATCAACCTCATACACAATTCAAGGCAACACTCTCCGGGAAGTAAGGCAGGTCAGAGACTTGGGGGTAATGCTCGACGCAGAATTAAACTTCAGAGCACATTATGACTCGATTATCTCTAGATCCCTAAAAATGCTTGGATTCATAAAACGCAATACCCGAGACTTCAAGAAAGTGTCGACCAAAATGGTCCTCTATAACTCGCTCGTACGTAGCTGCCTTGAATTTGCTAGTGTTATATGGAATCCTGGCTACCAGGTACACAGGGATCGCATCGAACGTGTTCAGCGTGCATTTACACGTCATTTAGCCTACCACGCACCGAACGTGAGATATAAAACTGGATATGCAACACGGCTAAAACATTTTAGTATGGCATCACTGGCAAATAGACGCCTTTTACACGATAAAGTATTCCTGCATAAAATGATTAACGGTCATATGTGTTTACAGGATATATTAGATACAATTTATAATATTTAACGGGTGACCCTCGCGCAGGCAGCTTTCTCGCTCAAAGAATAGCGATTGCTATTCAACGCGGGAATGCTGCCTGTGTGATGGGCACCCTGCCTAAAGGGCAAAGTTTTGATACGTTTCTGTGATTTTATTTTATTTTTAAGTCGTTTGCAAATAAGTAAGTACTGTAATAATAGTTTTATGAATTGACCATTACAATAAAAATTAATGCTCACGTTGAAGAGTAATAAAAAAAATTTATCTTTCTGTTCCGCGTCCAAACTGTCGTAGAGTCCTCACACGCACCTTTAATGTCCCCCCAACACGAACAAACACGAAAAGGCAGGCACCATGTACAGTAGACGGCAAACTTCGTGCGCAAATGACCTTGCCTGCGCAAAGGCGAATTGTACGTGCAAGCTGCCCCCCCACTTCCCCTCATTTGCGCACGAAGTTTGCCGTCTACTGTACTAGACTGCTTACATGCTATAACAATATCGCTACAGATGCTAACTTAGACATTTACCACGACAACCTTCGAACTCACAAAAAAAAGTTAAATCTTTATTTGAGAGAAACAAGTGTCAAATAAATCCTCTCTTTTTTTATAACAATGTATAATGTTATAATGTTATGAAATCTTGTTTTAAATATTGCATGTTACTTATATATCTTTTAATTTTAGTTTTTAGATCAAATTTATTTAAATCATTTTAATGAAACTATAAAAACAACAAAAAAGAAACAAAAATTTAGAACTTTATATGAATATCTTCCTCATGAATTGTTAATGTATATTCTATTCTTTTATTGTCCAAGCGTTATGATTGTTGAAGAGCTATTTAAGATTTGCGATTATATCCTTTTAACTGTTTTAAATTATGCATGATTTATATTTGCGAATGATGTGTTCACCTGTAATTGGGGTGCATGTAAACCCAAATAAAAGCAAATATTTAAATTAAGATTTGTTAACATGTACTCTGTTGGTGTCCCGTACAACTAAATAAATAAAAATAAAAAAATAAGATGGCGGCCGTTCTGTTCTACAAGGTCCTGGGCTGTTATTCGCAACGTGTTAATGCGGCTCACCCCGCAGGTCACCCGTTACGAAACTAGAGCTCTACCTACGCTTAATTACTACGCATCGCGGTGTCAAGGTATAATTGTGGGTGAGCGTTGAAGTGAGCTTAAAACAAGTTACAGAATAGGGGGGCAGCACGGTTATCACAAGACGGTCAGCGAGCTCTCTCGATTTTTCTCGCACTATCCGTCTCTCTCTTGTTAGAAAACTTAGAAAGGGAGGTATAGTGCGAGAAAAATCGAGAGAGCTCACGGGCCGTCTTGTGATAGCCGTGCTGGCTCAAGGACTGTTGGGAGTCGAAAACAACGAAGATTCGTACCAAATTCATCAAACTCCCCGTAATATCGAGGTTTTTGTCAATCTCGACTGGATTAATTGTCAAAACATCATACTTATTGTGATACCAAACGTTCAGATTTTAAACATACAGGGTGTTTTGTACCTGGGTGCAAACCTTTAAGGGGGAGATACACTAGACCATGTAGAACATATTCATCCAAAAATTTTTTTTTTAGCGATTTTTTGATTTTTAAAGCAACTTTCACGATTTTAGTATGAAAAACCCAAAATTGGTCAATTAAATGCTAATAACTTTCAATTCAAACTGAAATGTCCGTTTTTTTTTATTATTTTAGTAGTCTAATGTGTCCTTGAACGTACCAAAGTAGTTTGAAGCACCATTGTGTCCAAAAAAGTTATGTGCAAAGCATTTAAACTTTACAAAATAAAAAATAAAAATAAAATGTTACTTTTGATGTCATTAAAAAAATAAATAAAATACGCTAAAAAAATTTTTTTTTGGATGAATATGTTCTACATGGTCTAGTGTACCGTAAACCCGGGTTACTTTGGCCCTGGGGGGTAACATTGCCCATCCTCAAAACTCTTATTATTTTAATGACTGTTGTCTTAACTATTTATGATACGTGAAAACAAACGTTGCTTTAGCGTGTGGTATTGTTTGTAAGAATATTGGATTAATAAAAAGTGTTTATTCACGGGTGGGCAATGTTGCCCCCCAGGGCCAAAGTAACCCGGGTTTACGGTATCTCCCCCTTAAAGGTTTGCACCCAGCTACAAAACACCCGTATAAATTAGTAGGTATTAGAACAAACTGAAAAAGAAGCAAATTTAAAGTTGAAAATGTCCTTATTCGAAGCTTTTTTACAAAGTAAATACTTATTTAATGTTCTACAAGAAACTCAAACTCATATTATAAATTAAATAACAAAGGATATTGATATATTTGTTGAATTTTTCTTCACCAGCACATTTAAGAGCCCTAGTGTTTCAAAAACGATCATCTACCTTCGCTACTTCCCTTAAAAGGAAAATAAAGAACTTCATAAACTTCTCTCATAAGCCCATAGGCACAGAGCCATAGGTAGGTAAGTATCACAATGACTCACGTTTACGTTTATTTTATTTAACCATTGATTCATTCATTCTTTCAGTGTGGTATCATCGGGCTGGACATAAGCTACCAACAAAGACTTGTCGGCTGTGCTAATATTCCAAGCGAGTAGAAATAAAAAACCTATGAGCGAAGCTACTAAGTATACGTAAACAAGTTTAGCACTTATTATCGAGTTATCTTTGCCAATATAAAGAGGCGTATGTCACGTGTAACTCTTAAGTGCTTAACCCTTTTCAATTTAAAAACAAAACTGGTATCTCGGCTTGAGTCAGGATCACAACAGGTGATGTAATGGCGAAATCGTGTCCAACTGTAATTAGGTCCTCACAAAAGGAGATATTGAGGATGTCTGTGGCTGGTGTGATGACTTGTTTGTATTTTTGGACGAAGTGTGTTGCTACTGCGGATTAGGTATTATTGTGTGTTTTGGACGAAACCTGCGTTTTTGATTTTTTTTATTTTAATAGGTAGGTACCTACTAAGTTAACATTTCCAATAAATCTCATGATTTCATTAAAAGGAGAATATAATGTTTTCTGATAGGTTCTTATTAAATCCTGGTCTTTAAGCGTAGCTCGTAGGAACCTAATATAAAGCAACGGAAGTGTTACGCTGTAAAATTTTCTTCACAATCAACGTCAACCTAAGCCGACTTCGTCTTCCGAATGTACTAGGCATTTGTGGGATGATTGTAGTATTTTTGTATTTATAATTGTACACACCGTAAATAAAATGCTTCAGTACCTACTCTTAAGTCTTATCACTACGTTACGAGCTGCCCGATTTTCCACAGTTTAAAAGGTATTTCCCCTCGCAATACTCTCGGGCAACAGTTCGGTAGTACTTATATATGAAATAGATATTAATAGTTATTGTGCAATACCATTTATGCAATGACTAAGGTAATCACATTAAGCTCGATCTACAGGAAATACAATAGTGTATTATACCAACATCAACCAAGCTAATCACATGACTTAATTTAAACTAATGATGTAATTTCAACCTCTTTTTCGATGCGCGTTTTAGTCTCCATTCCGGGACTATGTCGTGTGTGTACGACAGCTGACACATTGTGTAATTTTTTATTACTTACCTATTGCAATCACTAAACCGTTTTTCTCTGAAATCATGAAATTTTCAGGATTATTATAAAACAAACCTAATTTAACCTAAGTATTAGGTTCTACTCTACGGGAAGTAGTTAGGTATTACAAAAAAACAAAAATTTGAGGTCTTCGAGAAAACTGTTTTTTTGACGAAATGAAAATTCAAACAAACGATACAGTTGCGAAATGAAGTTTAGTGATTGCGATAGGATACCGTAATTTTTGCATTTTTTGTCCAAAAAGTAAGGATACAGTAGGAAATTAAAGTATAAATATAAAATATGCAAAAGCCAGAAAGAAGGCCATTGCGGGGGCACAGCCGCAACGCAAGTCGCACGAAAGGAACAATGTGACTGACTACCTACATACCATTAATAATTATATATAATCAACTAAATAACAATTACTTAGAAGACTTACCTATTGCATTCTTCGGTTTCATGCTTATTTCTGCAACACCTATATACCTAAAATGATAAAACTTGAATTTACGAGTCGCAATACAAAAGTAGGCACAGACAGTCAACTACAGAGATGTATCCCTTCGATGTTACAAACATATGTATTGTATACATAGACTTTACTACCATAGTAATAAGACATAAGTACATACATCATTTTGTAACATTAAAAAACATACTTGTCTTTGTAGTCGACTGCACTTACCTACTTAGGTACCTACATATTATAATTTATTTGTTAAAACATAAATCGGGAACTTACATGGGATTTCAATTTCGAATAAATTGCACTCAATTGATGAGGATATACGTAGTAATATCATACAGAAGAAAAAAAAATAAAAAAACCAATTGTATTCGTTTTATCTCACGTTAAAATGACGAAAAAATATAATATTATTTTTTCGATAAAATAACATAACAGTTAGGTACTTACACAGAATATTGAATCAGAAATGATGTTTTGTATGATAAGTATAGACTTAAACGCAAATATTGTGGAGATAAATAATTGCAAATTAATGATTTACTCCATAGTAAACGCGCCGAGAATATATGTTGTGACGTCATAGCATACGCCAGTTTAATATAGAGCATTTTCGGGGGGTGCCGGCGCGTGCAGATTTCAAATGCATCAGAAAAAAAAATAATAAGAAAGTTTTAGTGCTAAATACAGTTGTTTTAATGCTGGAATATACTTTTGATTTTCGTAATAAAATAAAAAGATGCAAGTTCCCTATTTATGAATGCGGCCTAAACCGCGCAGACACAGTACTCGCTATGAGGCTTCGCTGCGGACACGGACACATGCCTTTAAACAAATTTGCTTATCTGATGAGAAAAGTTCCATCACCGAATTGTACCGAGTGTGATGTTGAGGAAGATGTGTATCATATTTTAATGGAATGTGTCCGCAACGAATCGGCCCGTAGACAGATCGTGGATGAAGCCTTTCACGAAATTGGTGGATGTAACTACATTCTGGCTCACCCAATTTCAGATTCAGCACTCCTTATTTATAAGCTAGTAAGAATAGGTTTAAGTAGAAGATAGTGTTATGTATAGATGTATAAATACAGAGCGACATCGTCACTCAGTGACAGTTTTCAAATAAAGAAAAAAAAGTTCCCTATTCTGAAGTCAACTAGTTGACGTCACCAGTTTCGGCATAAAACAAATGAATAATTTATTTGTTGTTAGATTGTAATTTGACAGTGAGGCAGAACGAAAAACAAATGACAAAAGCGAAAAGTGCGTTGACCCTCGCTACTTCGCTGATAAAGCCTGACACGTGAAAATGTCGTCAAAAAATAAAAGGATATTAAATATTAATATTTCCGGAACCACATTTAACATTGTATGTTAGGTAGATACAGGTACGGTACATGCTATTTTTTGTTTTGGACCTATAATATTTTGTAGCCACGAATGTTCGCGAGGATTTAGGACTTACAGTTCTTAGATTTAAGTGCAAAAGAAGGATTTCAATACCAGTTTTTATAAATTCTACGTATCGTCACTGGAAAGCCGCGTTAGAGGGACGATTGCTTTACGTCCGACATAAAGATCATTCTGGATAGGCAGGCAGATACATACCTATTTAATATTTACACAAAGTACTTAACATCTCACTTGTCATGCGAGCATATCTTATACTAAAGTTTCCACTTGAAAATATTCCATATGTAATGAGAGCCAAGTTCAGTGGAAGAAAAGGCAAGAAAACACGTGCCAGATTTATTTTATTCAATCGTTGAACCTTGGCAAGATAGTGTCGTAAATATAAAGAATTGAACTTTGTACTGAGCCCTTATTAGAATTGCGGCATTTTGACGTGTTGAAATGATAAATATGTGAATTGTTTTGGTACCTAAATAGATATTCTTGTAGCCTCTCTCTGAGTGTGTTTTCATTGATGTAATTGTGTGCACTGGCACTATAGTCCAGTACGCGAACACTGTAATTGGTCGTCAAACTAACATAATTCACAAGTCAGATTTTTTTTGTTATCAGCGAGAGTAACCGCTTCGACTCGATTGCCCAAGGTCACTTGCGTATACTATCGCCTTAAATACAATCAGCGAAAAATATTTTTTAAGATTTTCTAACGTAGATTAACGAATACTTAATTTATTTTTTTGTTAGGAACACGTGTAAAACTTTGAAAAGATTATACAACTCATTGTTTTCTCCAATAATGCAACGCATTTGATTGTTCAAAATGTTACCTATCGTTTTCTAATAGTTTTATTAGTAGATTACGTCAGCAAAACCGGATACGATTTAAAAAATTACAAATCTCCTAAAAAAATATTTAAGTGACTAGTGGAAGGCTTTCAAAATTAAATTTTTCATGTTAATTTAACCTATTGATCAATATATTATTAATTCAAACTGTCGTTATCTTTGATAGTTTTTAACACAATTCAGTTACCAAAACTCACTTGAATAATCTTTTAGAGGAAATTTTTTTTTATTCGTTTTAGATTATACTGACGTTATCCATTGACGAACGTTTTAGTAAATTATAGGGAAGGTTACAGTTAAATGCGACACAAGAAAACGCTGTGTCATACCTAAATCCACGTTAGAATTCACTTTCTCTTTTTACTACATACTCATTATATTCTAAATATTATCAAAAAATCGCGCTCTTGTGAATTATCGAAGGTGCATTCTGTTTACGTACCGGACTACTAGCACCGCTAAATATAATAATCTTATAATAAATTGTGAGTTATTATTTCTAAAAAATATTTTTGTATTTATTAGAAAAAACAAGCTGCGCCGACCCGACCTCGAGGTCGTTCATTTCGTTCAGTGTTGGGACAGTGTACAATATAGCAAATTTTAACAATTTAAGATGATAATAATATGTCATGTCATAGACCACCTTGGTATACAGGGCGTCCCAAGGCTATGCGAAATGAAGAGAAAGTCCCTTAAATATCGTAAAAGTTAGTAATACTGCATTAAAAGATTTTCAAAAAATACTGACTTTGTCTGGGAATCGAACCGACTTAAATGTGAAAAAAACTCCCCTATTTTATGAAGCCAATCGAAAGAATGGACAAAAAATTATAAGTGCTCCTAAGTACGAGTAACATAGTATCTTAAAAGAAAGGAATAACGTAAAATTAATCATTTTTATCAATTTAAAAACATAATTGAAACTGCCGAAGTCAATTTTATTGAGTATCTGCCTGTATTGCCTTCTGTCTAGGTTACAGAGGATGCATTCAAATACTAAGTCTCATCAATTTAACCGCAAATGCACTTTTGATAAGGAAAACTGTGCCAGGAAGACGTTTATTAAGTGGGGTACTTATTTGCGAATAATCAAAGCTATCCATGGAATGATAATATCTCTATTTTTCGAACGTCGTCGTTGGCAATAAATAATTTACGTTATTTCTTTTTTTTAAGATACTATGTTACTTAAGAATAAATATTATTTTTTGTTCATTCTTTCGATTGGCCTCATAAAAATACGGGTGATTTTTTTTTTCACATTTAAGTCTGTTCGATTCCCAGACGAAGCAAGTATTTTTAGGAAATATTGTGTGCAGAATAACTAACTTTCAAAAATAAGATAAAGTCTTCTTTTAGCAAAATATCCTTTCTACGATATTTAAGGTCCTTTCCCTTCCTGTCGCTTAGTCTCGGGAAGCCCTGTACGATGTAGGAAATGGTTGGAGAAGGCCGATTAAAAATATCGAACGAGCGAGCTAAGCGAACGAAGTTCTATGCTTCAGCTTGGGGCGAAAATCGTTCGTATGTCCGCTGTCCGTCCCGCTGCACGCTGTCCCGCTGTTCTCCTCTGGTCGTATTTCTCAACCGATTCTCGTGAAATTTTGTGAGCAGGTTTGTTAATTATATCGAACTTTGTGAGCAGGTTCGTTAATTATATCGAATTGTGTGAGCAGGTTCGTTAATTATATCGAATTTTGTGAGCAGGTTCGTTAATTATATCGAATTTTGTGAGCAGGTTCGTTAATTATATCGAACTTTGTGAGCAGGTTCGTTAATTATATCGAATTTTGTGAGCATCAGGTTCGTTAATCATATCGAACTTTGTGAGCAGGTTCGTTAATTATATCGAACTTTGTGAGCAGGTTCGTTAATTATATCGAACTTTGTGAGCAGGTTCGTTAATTATATCGAATTTTGTGAGCAGGTTCGTTAATTATATCGAATTGTGTGAGCAGGTTCGTTAATTATATCGAATTGTGTGAGCAGGTTCGTTAATTATATCGAATTGTGTGAGCAGGTTCGTTAATTATATCGAATTTTGTGAGCAGGTTCCTTAATTATATCGAATTTTTTACCGAGTTACTTTTTCGAAATGAATTTTTAATTTTTTTTTTATCTGGCTCGCCATTTCTACAACGTACAGAGACGCTAGTTTATTGAACGAGTGAGCGAAGCGAACGAAGTTCTCCGTTTCAGCTTCGGCAAAAATAAACATGTCCGGCGTCTGTCCGGCTGTTCTCCTCTACAGGTCGAACTTCTCAACCGATTCTCATGAAATTTAGTGAGCAGGTTCAATAAAGACGAAAGAGGTGGACTGATGACCTGGTAAAGGTCGCGGGAGTCCACTGGATGCGGGAGGCGCAGGACCGGCCATTGTGGCACTCCTGGGGGGGAGGCCTATGTCCAGCAGTGGACGTTTTTCGACTGATATGATGATGATGATGATGATGAGGTTCAATAATTATATATTTTTTATTTCGATTCAGTTTTGCAAAAAAAAGATTTTTTAAAGGTAGGTTTGCGAGTAGTTTCTCACAGCTCGTGCAAATTAGCTCGGAAGTTAGAAGTGGGTTTATACCCAGACTACCTGGATGTGCCTATTAATTTAATACATATTTAACTAAACTTATACTACATATAAGGATATTAATAAGGATCTTGCAAGACTAGTCGTTTTGTTGGCTAAGTCGGCATTATCTTGACTATCTTGTTAGCCTTATGGGTCTCTTCCGGTACAAGATCGGTGCACGCGCACTGCGGGTCTGTTTTTATTCGTCGCTTCCGATTCCAACTCCGTTTCAATATGTTTCGTCTGCTTACACGCACCGCACGCCGAGTTAAAGTGTCATAAATTAGCGTGCGAAATAATACGACTGAGGTATATATACAAGGGATGAACCGAATTTTGGTTTTTAGCATACCTCATTCTGAAGCCATGATTCGGACCTAAATATACTTTAAGTATCACACACACACACACACACACACACACACACACACACACACACACACACACACACACACACACACACACACACACTCACGGCACTATGCCTATGCACTATGATTTTATTTTTACTGTTTTCTTTTTTATTATGGAGGAGCGGGTCTTCCTGACACAGGTATTTTTTACCTACTAGGAAGACCCAACCCTGTTGTCATTTTGTACGCGTTTTTTATGAAATAAATCATTTTCATTTCATTTTCAATGACCATAGTAGGTAGTTATAGTACTATTAGTCTAATGGAATTTAGACCTACATTGACCTTGACCTTGGTAGGTCGATCGGTGTAAGTACCTAATAAAATAATGTCCATGCACCATGATATTATGTTCGAGCCGATTCGCGTAGATGGGTAAGTATTTATGGTTTCCAGGTGGGCAGTGATTTTTCGTAAGTGTGGACGTGCCTATATAGTTACCTACCTATATCTTAATTAGTTCTTCATGTATTCATTATGTTATCTATCCATGCTTACTTATATTATTATTCATGTGAAAGTAACTGACCGTCACCTTACACGCTTAAATTGCTGAAGCGATTTAGAAATAAAGCATGGAATTTTAACCCAGAAATCATCCCCTAAGACCGTGAAATGGGGAGCGGGAGTTTGTAAGCGGCGTAGACTTGTTAATGACACTCCCAGTGTCATTAACAAGTCTACGCCGCCAAGATCGAACCAACTGTTAGTTTACTATAAGAACTTACTGAATATTCTCAAGCATTGTGCTAACACAATTCTGTAATATTTAAATCTAGTTACCTATTTAATTTATTGTATTATGTAAACACTGCCAAGGGTACGCTATAACAATCATAGGAAATAAATAAAACTATATAAATCCCAATGTTCCGTTCTGTATAATAACTAACTAACTAATAACGTAGAATTATCTCGTTAAGCTCATGGTTTTCTTCCGGTGCGGGCCGGTGCGCGCGCACTGGCGTTAATCTGAATGATACGCTTCAAGTGGACAATTGGTTGATAACATTGCTTTTTTAGGGTTCCGTACTCAAAGAGTAAAACGGGACCCTATTACTAAGATTCCGCTGTCCGTCTGTCTATATATCTGTCTGTCTGTCTGTCTGTCTGTCTGTCTGTCCGTCTGTCACCAGGCTGTATTTCATGAACCGTGATAGTTAGACAGTTGAAATTTTCACAGATGATGTATTTCTGTTGCCGCTATAACAACAAATACTAAAAACAGAATAAAAAATCATTTTTATAGATAATGGTACGGAACCCTTCGTGCGCGAGTATGACTCGCACTTGGCTGGTTTTTTATTGTAATAATCGCTATTACTCACGACTTTATCCGCATAGAATGTTAGCAAGTACGTGCAAATTATGACGATTATTTCCGAAATAACATCAAGTAAATTTAAACAAAAACCGACAGCTATTAAAACCCTCTAATGTAAGTAGAAATTGTACCTTTTACTTCCGAATAAAAATTTATCCTATCCTATCCTATCCTATTGAACGAACAATATTTGTATATACATATGTATATTTGCAATCACGTTCTCGGAAACGGCTCTTACGATTTCGACGAAATTTGGGATGCAGGGGTTTACGGGGGCGAGAAATCGATCTAGGTAGGTCTCATGTCCGGGAAAATTCGTTTTCTCCTCCATTTTCACCCGAGCAGAGCTCGGTCGCCCAGGGACTGATTTGTAATATGTACACTTTCAGACGAATCGATAGAACCTATAAAATCCAATAAATTAGCCGTAGTCAAATACTGCTGTTACTGCTGTGTTGCTGTGTGTGTAGTGTTGTTTACTTTAGTCATGCCACTAAAGTAAACAGCAGAATTGTGATATTTTTCGAACGAGCGTTAGGACTCAGGACATATATGGACTGTACAAGTCGTCGTAGCTTTCTAAGTTTAGTAGCGGGTAACCTCCGGAACCATTTATTCGATTTTAAAAATTCTTTCACCAATGGATAAATTTGGGCTTTCTGGGTTTGCCTATGTGATTTGCTTGCAATACACAAGCAAAGCCGCGCTGGCAGCCAGCATATTATATACATAATATAGATCGATCGATTAGAAAACGCGTCGAAAACATATCCCTGGCTTTCCATCCACACAGCCGAGGGAAAAGTAGGTATTACCTATACCACAGGCATACCTACCTAACATAATTGATTGAATACCTACCTACAAAATAAGTGACAAATGAACAATGGTACTTATAATATTTAGGCAGCCTTGACCCTTGGTTGTGTTGCTATCTTAGAAACAGTACTGTCAGTGTCACATTTAATTTTTCATACCTACTCTACCTAGTTGACGTGTTCACATGATAATTATAGCAATTAACTATAAAGGTCTCATATAAAATGTATAAAAAGGGTCTAATTGTCTGGCAATCGATATACCGGTGAAGTTTGTAAATTTAGTCGTGAGAAAATTAACTATGAGGTATCTCTGTGATATGATTTTATGGCAATAGCACGGCTATCACCAAGAAAAAAACCAAATCGCTGTATGTGGGCCGATTTATTTTTAATCGTATGGCATACATTATTTGGCCTTTGAGTTTGTCACTCTTTAGTACCACCCAGGGGACACGTGCAGGGTTGTGGTAGGTAGCTCCTGCGGACGCAAGTGACAGTATGCTGTCCCCCTTTGTCAAGTGAGTGGGCAACTCGACTGTTAGAGGTTCTTAAGCCGCCCGAAGGCCTCTAACTCGGCTTAACGACTACTGTCAGCCGACAGCCGGGATCAACTGCTTAGCGTGCCTTCCAAAGCACGGAAGCGCTCATTTAAGTAACCACTCAAACAGGCGGTCACCCATCCAAAGACTGAACGCTGCCATCTTTGATTAACCTGCGTTATCGTTTCCGATTCGCAAGCGCCGCTGGGCTAAGAACGCTTCGAAGGCCTGTGGGCCGATAATATATTTGAGGAGTTCTGTCGATTCTTTGAGGATCTCAGAATCACCTTTGGCACTTTATTAGTTGCAATTTCAACGGAATCATATCAGAATGTCGACGTACTTTTATTAAAACAAGGTGTTCAAAAGTGAACATTAATAACAACCTCTTTATTTGTAAAGATGTAAATAACATGTGATAAGTAGTTATACCATTTTAGTTTCACTATTAGATAAACTACTTTTCAGGAAGTTGGCCACTCTGGTCTTCATATATTTTTGAAGAAAATGTAGTTAGTTATATTGTAAAATGAGGGAATAAATAAGTCTATCGCAATCTAGTATGACGTCAAGGTGGATAAGTACTCCAATATTGATTCGAGCTTCGACAAATAGGCAATGGTTAACGACACTCGGTTGTATGCATTAATAAATGCTGTTTACTTAGGTCTAGCTAACATTACCTAGGTACCTACAGAAGTGAGTGAAGCTAAATAGTCATTCATTACGTAATTTTAAGATTGTAATTAGTGTTTCTAGTGATTCATGGCTTATTATGACAGACAGCCGTATGCAGTATGTAAGTAGTCACAAATTCAGGCCTTTAAAACGTTATGAAAATAGTGATATTATAACGTTATAAATAACGATATGTTTAAAATTTCTAAACAAATCTCGGCAAATAAGGGAATTATAGCGTTATAATAGCGCTATTTTTATAACACAATAATTCATCCGTCATCGTAATGAGTAGGTACAGTCAGCATTAAAAGTAGCTACGCAATCGAAGACATCAAGAGTTCTTATTCCCTTTTAATAAAGACTTTTGACGTTTTCGTTTGCGTAGCTACTTTTCATGCTGACTGTACAGTCACCATCACATACATAGGTACACTATAGGTGTTCAAAAATATCGGCACATGCCGATACACCTCTGCCTTGAAAAAAGAGGTGTGTTCCGATGTTTGTGACGTGCTTGTTTGCTCCGATGTACCATCACGAACCGGGATTGTTGATCCAATTACCCATGTTTCTAATTTGGCCGTCTAATGCAAATCGAATAGCTGTCAGCCAGTCGGTGACATCGGTTATTGAATACACGGCTAAATTACGAGTAATGGCAAGTGGCTCAACAATCCCGGTTCGTGACTGTATGTGATGGCGACTGTACCTAGCTCAAATGCACTAGGTATATAAAATACCATTGTAACTAGTAAATTATGGACAACCGACTTGTACTTGACTATAAATGAAAGCTATTGAGCAAAATTCTTCAGGACAAACTACTGTGTTTAAAAAAACAACGAATACTTACCTGATTAGGGACCATCAACTACTTATTGATTTTGAAAGCTTGGATGACTTAGATAATTAAGTTTGAAAGCTACGGGTATATTACCGACTTTATCAGAATACTTGTGGTAGTAAATATACATTTTGGTAGATTTCTGTTTTAACCGACTTCAAAAAAAGGAGGAGGTTCTTAATTCAGCACAAATATAATAGGTATACTTAGCTAAAATGCACTATATAAATACGTGAATATAAATATCATTGTAACTAGTAAATTATGGACAACCGACTTGTACAGTTGTACTTGACTACAAATGAAAGCTGTTGAGCACAATTCTTCAGGACAACTACTGTGTTTAAAAAAAACAACGAATCTACCTACCTGATTAGGGACCATCAACTATGTACTTGGTGATTTTGAAAGCATGGATGACTTAGATAATTAAGTTTGAAAGCTACGGGTACCTAGATATATTGCCGATTTTATCAGAACACTTGTGGTAGTAAATATACATTTTGGTAGATTTCTGTTTTAACCGACATGAAAGTATATAAGTACGAGTTCCAGATTGGTCCCATTGTTTTCAAAAAGCCAGTCGGATGATGGGATCCATGAGGAATTGTGGGAACTTCTCAATTTTAACAGGCACGCGTGTAGTGATTTCTGTATTTTCTATTGTACCGAAACCACATATTTGGTGAAGTGGCTGATGAAGACTCCTCAATGATTTAGTACGTCACATATCCTGATAAGATTCCGTTTAAGTAGGTAGCAACTAATGAAGTGCCAAAGGTGATTCTGAGATCCTTGAGGAATCGACAGAGCTCCTCGAATATTATCGGCCCATATAAATAATGATACTTGGGTGTTTTCCGTAATAATAAAAATAATCAACGCATTCATTTTCTCTCGGGATGCTTCCCCCCCACCCCCCACCCATGTGGTAAAGTGAAAAGGTAATGTTCATGTATGCTTGGCGAAGTACTGAATTGAAGTCGGTTCAAACTTTGCTTTTAAAGTTAATTATTATATAGGTACCTTCAAAGGACCAAGCTAACTAAGTATACAGCATATCAAAGCAGACATTTTCCTAAAGTCACTTCAGTCGACAAAATTTAGTGGACACAAGATGTGAATGTTGCTCTTAGACTTCGCTCCTGCCACATTCAATTAAATTACTATGCATACATGATGCGGAAAGTTGACTCTCTCAATTGCACCATACGACGTGGGGCTGTGGAAGATGTCCCACGTTACAATGGAGTGTGGCCGTGGCGACGCACAGCGACATCCACTGAATATAAATAGGTAAATTGATCTCGGTAGGATAAATAGTATATTAGCTATTCTGACCTCTGAAGTGGAGGAATTAGTATACAACTTAGTTAAGACTATATTCAAATTAAGAATAAATTGCAGATACAGATATTTTATTTATAAAATACAATATTTTACGTGTCAGAGAATTAGATTATTAGCCAATATACTTTAAATAAATAAGGATTGAAAAAATATCGTTATCTTTAAAGTCAGTGATCCAATTTATCTCTTGCCGCAGAGACCACGGGATGCTGGTGCTCGGAGGGAAAGTCTTTCCTTAGGGAGGTGGGGCGCCGCCTGCGGGAAAGAGGCCTCGACCCCCGCTCCGGGTCATTCTTATTTCAGAGGTTGTCCATCGCAATCCAACGCGGCAATGCGGCGAGCGTGATGGGCACCTTTGCACCGGGAGTGACGCGGGGTGGGTTGTTTGAGTAGTTTTAATTTAGTTTAATTTTTTATTTCCAATTTGTTTATTGCTTTTGTTCCTATAAATACTTGTTATTTGGTAGGTATGTATATTGTTGACTGAATTCTGTAATTTGTATACTATAATGAATAAAATTTAATACACTTATTTTAGTTTATACCAATCGTAATAAATACAATCATGAGAATAGGTACAGTCGGCCTCATAAGTTGCTGAACACCTAAGTACTTTGTCGTTTTCACTCGTTTGACAACTTTAGATGGCAGTTTAACATGACGTTTAATGCGACACGGTACAAATGTGTTAAGCCCCTATTGGCAACGTGCCTAAGCAGCAAAAAGCCACAATACGGAAAAAAAGCCCCTAGGTATTGTATACGTCTGATACGTCTCCCTATTGCGCAAGAAATTCCTTAAATACCTGCGTTTCCCCGAAAACTAGCGTTTTTCTTGGGTAACATAACTCATAATCATGTTCCTCTAAGATGTAAACATAAGTCATCATTACTAAAGAAGGCAACCATAGGTGTATCGATGGAATCGATTGATTAATAAACTAATGCATAGATCTCTAATGATTCAAGAATTCATATGTTAATAGTAAATCGTCAAGAATGTAAACAAATGCCATTCAAACAACGCAATAAGCTACGGAACAAAACAAACAATACCGTATTCTTCTTTTGAACCAGCGCGGATCGCAATGTGTCGGCCATGCTAATCGAAGCCCAGCTGCGCAAAAACATGGTGTTTGTGTGCCCGTATCGGGTCACGGAAAAATACTAAACTGGTTTTTGTTCAAATCAGTCGTGTGCTTGTCTGCATTGCGTTAATTAATTTAGTAGGTAGGTACATAAGTATCTAAAATAATTATTTATACGTAGACCCGGATGTGTCTTTTTTTACGACGCTGGCAAACAATCACACACACCACCGTTTTATGGACGCTTGTGATTCCAGAAGTAGACGACCGTTTATTGATAGCATTCATTATCATTACGTTGATAGCTAGAGTCGAACGCGAGTCCCTCATTTTCAAGTCTTTCAACACAACACAACACATTACCGGGAGCTCTGGCGACCTTACTAACCACCAGTGCCACCAGGAACACAACACCACATACCTACAGTACAAGGTACAAGCAGGTTACATCTGTGGATGGTTAAATTGTTACTAGGTATGCCAACAATAGGCGTGCTTATTTAATTTTAAATAAGTATATATATTTCTCAGATACACATGCTGCGTTTAAAAGCGTGAAGGCGTTAGGGAGGTCTATTCCGCGCTCTAGTGTTTAAATTTCTTCGCTTTATTGCATTAAAGAACTTGATGTGCGACATACTAAAATGTGGATGTAAGATGCTTCATGAGAGTCCATCCCAGAGCAATTCGTTATACCTAGGTACTGACATATGCCGTCTTTCGTAGTTTATAGGTACTTAATACTTTTATGGGCAGAGATTTGTAAACTCCCTACAGTGAAGTGAAATATTGATCTATAGCATTCCGTAGTGGCATTTGTTAGAACTCCGATTTCGCAATCAAATTTCGAGCCGGCAAAATATCAAGTGAAATCACTTCTAAAAATAGAAACCTCGAATGGAGATTTCATCGCCAACATGTATTTTTAGTGCTTTAATTAGTAGAATCAGGGTCGGCTCTTTCCATTTGTAGGCATTGTAACTTTGGTTCATGTTAATCTAAAGGTACAGTTAGCCTAGACAGTGGGCTACCGATTTTCGGCTCTATTATTTGCGAGTTAAGCTTCAAAAGTGGCAGACCACTTGCTAGGGCGACTGTACCTACTACCTTTACGAGAGTCTATCTCTATGATGACTCGAGTTTGCAAATGAGCACGAATATTTGTTCCTGAGTCATGGATGTTTCCTACATATGTATTTAAGTATTTATTTCTCTAGGCGTATTTACCCTAGGGCCAAGTTATTACCAAGTATTTACCCGGGGCGGCAAAACTTACTGGCCCGGGGCGCCAAATCTTTAAATACGCCTCAGCTCACACGACGCTGGTAGTGTGGGAGGCCCTAAGTGTAAGGCCTGAGTGGACGCTCGAGTCGAGTGTGCGGGAGAGCGGGGCGTGCGGCGTGCATGTTAAACAAATGAAACTCATACCGGTGTCCTGAGTAGACGCTGCACAAAACGAATACACGCTCGCCCGCCCCGCTGCACGCCCCGCCGAACGCTCCGCTCCGAGCGTCCACTCAGGCCTTACACGATTTAGAACTATTATATAATCTGTGACGATGTGTGTTACCTACTCAATCACGCTTAAACGGCTCATGGGTGAAATTTTGCACAAAGATAGTTTATAGCTTGGATTAAAATATAGGATAGTTTTTATCCCGGGTCCACGCAAATGAAGTCGCGGGCGGAACCTAGTACCTACCTACAGTCAGCATCAAAAGTAACAACGCAATCGAAAACGTCAAAAGTCTTATTCCCTTTTAATAAAGACTTTTGTTTTGACGTCTTCGTTTGCGTAGCTTCTTTTGATGCTGACTGTACCTATTTATAATAAATACCTATGATCTTTCTACTAAAATGTTGTGTTTTGAGTTCAAACTAAGTACATGCACATACACCCGCTAGCTTTTGGTTTTCCCGGTGGCATACGAATATTTTCCTCGCTTTTCCTGTACTTAATAGTTGTGATGACTAATGGTATCTTACTCGTAAGTATAAAAATGAGGATAATTCACACTACCTACCTATACCTATTCTAGAGAAAAAATAGGTGACATTTAGCTCCCTATTCATAATTGTACCACCATTTCTACGGTCGTTTTCTTGTTTTTTTAAGAATCAGTGCAACGAATACAACTTTCGACCCACTTTTATTGGAATTCGGTCTCCAGACATTAGACATACCAGGTATATACGAATAGAAAGAGGCCTATTGTCTCTTCACATCTTTATTACTTATATACATCAGACAAGACTGTGTAAAATGATCAAATACTGAGAGGCTATTACGAGATTACTCGACTGGGGCTGAGGCTATTACGAGTACGACTGCGTAGCATAGCAGGCCAAGAATTGTGCAAAAGTAGGTATAGGTACACCTACCAATTGCGAGAATTTCATGCTAGGTATACCATTCCCACGGGCTTGCCTATTGACAGTTAGGTATGCTTTTGTTCTTGAAAATTAGCACCACCTTCCCATCGATAGGTTACCTATGTTCGAGTCTGTGTCACTTAATTACAACTGTCTCGCCATTGTACTCATTAACTAGGCTGATCACATGCATCAAGTCATTGGTATGAGTATCCACCAAATCTGTGTTGCGATACAAAATGATCGACACGTAGCTGTAGGTATTTTTCAACCAACGGTGAGTATTAGATGAGATTAGGTTAGAGTCGGGTATAGTAGATTGTGTCTAAAGGGAGCAAAATTATGAATTCAATTGAATTACAGCAAAGGCGTTATATTGAATCCAGAGTTGAAGCGAAAGATTTTACAATGGAATCCTGAGCGTACTTAGCGATTTTTTAAAAGTAGAATCTTGAGCGGAACGACGGGTTCAAGTGGTTACGCCCAAGATGAAAATTACCTTGCTACCGAGGGGCACATACTGCTTTTCACAAACTTTTTTTTTTTTTTTGCTATGAGACGAATTGAAATCTCTCATTTGAGGGCAACAATGGCTCTTTTCTGAACAGCATGATCAGGGAAGAAAAGTGAAACTTTGATCTCTTATTTGAGGGCAACAATGGCTCTTTTCTCAATAGCAGGATCAGGGAAGAAAAGTAAAACTTTGATCCCTCATTAGAGGGCAACAATGGCTCTTTTCTGAACAGCAGGATCAGGGAAGAAAAGTAAAACTTTGATCCCTCATTTGAAGGCAACAATGGCTCTTTTCTGAACTGCAGCAGGATCAGAGGAAGAAAAGTAAAACTTTGATCCCTCATTAGAGGGCAACAATGGCTCTTTTCTGTACAGCAGGATCAGGGAAGAAAAGTAAAACATTGATCCCTCGTTTGAGGGCAACCATGACTTTTTTCTGAATAGCAGATGTGAAAAAGAGATTTCTGATCACGTCTCCGTAAATTCGTCATCTGTAGATTAGACGCTTCGAGTCTTCAAACTTTAAAGGCTACAATTTCTCACTTGACTTAACTTAATTAGTATTCGTTACCGTTCATACAAAACAATACTTTGTCATAAAACATAAAAAACAAGAGTAGCTGACCTATTGTGACTTTTGAGCATTAGACGGTTGACTCCTAACAATGGCTACAATATTAGGTACCTACTTATTTACATGACAAATGGAAGCAATTTCAAGTTAGGTAGGTAATGCTTAGTCATTCGCGTACAGATGTAGTAGCGGATAATGATTTTCGATCGTATTTTGTAGGAAAAGTTCGTATTTACCTATTAATCTTGCTTCCTTAATTAGCATGCACGTGCGTGGCTATTACTTATTTAAGTAGGTAGCTACAGGTACTTTATTCATATATTCGCCGTACTACTTTTTATAATGTTTGCAGTTTCATTGTTAAACGATTGATTTATCGCCGAAACGTCGAAAAACAGGAAAACGCTTAGAACACACAAGCCAGAGAATTACATTTGATATAAAACAGCATTTAATATTAGAGAATAGCAAAATCGCGGACAAAATCATTTTATACTTACCTATAAAATGTAATTACCATTTATTTCAAGTAACTTAGACTCATATTGGTTAGTGTGTACTTATAGCTATTATGTTAACATCTATATTATATCATTAAACATATTTTTTTTATTAATTAATATGTCATGTTTCTAGAACCACTTAAGTAATAAGTACAAGTCATAATAAGTACTTCTAGAATGCATGTCATCGCAATGCCTCAAATATGGGCAGTCAAACCCCTCAGACAACAAACGCAGGATGGGGTTGGGGCTGGCCCGCACCCGACGCACCATAGGGATGTGCATCGCTTGCGCATAGTCATATCCCTGATGCGCTACAGAAGCGGGGCAGCCCCACCATCACCCAGAACGCATTGTTATATTGGACCCGTAGGGCCCCATAGGCCCACTGCGTGTATTTGGGCCAATCTCCGAGCGTTTGAACCGCTCGGTTCTAACGTCATTGTCGGCTCAAGATTATTTCAGCAGAGGTTAAACATACCGCGGAAAATTAAATCAGAAATGACTCAGGTAGGCTTACGTCTTCATCAAAAGTGGACTCTGATATTCGTCTCTTAATATTATTTCTAGGAGACGACAATGACGAAAAAACGCTGAATATTCGCCCATTTGCCCATAAGCTGCACGTATACAGGGAAGTGCAATTCTTATGCTCTAAAAATGCGTTGATTATTACAGAAAAAACCCAAGTCGCTATATGTGGGCTGATAATATTTGAGGAGTTCCGTCGATTTCTCAAGGATCTCAGAATTAACACTTCATTAGTTGCTACTAACCCTAAGGGAAAATATCCGACAGAAGACAAAACTCACAGACGCTCTCAAGCAGGCACTGAATTTAAAGTGGAAATGGGCTGGACATATCTCACGATATACAGACAAAAGATGGACCATAGAGAGTACACGATGGAAAGGCCCAACGGGGAAAAGAAATGTTGGTAGACCAATAAGACGGTGGGCTGATGACATTATACAAGAAGCAGGAAAAGATTGGATTGAACTAGGCAAGGACAGGGAATCATGGAAAAAGATGGAGGAGGCCTTTACCCAAAAAGGGGTCCATATTTCAATTAAAGAAAACTAACCATACTAACAATAATATAAAATAACTAACTAACAACTTACTAATACCATTTGAAATGTACCTACCTTAGAAATATGGAATAAAATGGCTTTATTATTATTATTATTAGTTGCTACTTCAACGGAATCATGTCAGAATCTTTGACAAACTTTACATCTTTGAGGAGTTCCATAAGTCATCTGTGGTCTTCATCATCAGTTCCACATCACCAAAATTGCGATTTCCGAAGGTATATACTTACACGAATTATAATAGAAAATACCGAAATCACTACATGCGTGCGTATAAAATTTGAGGGTTGCTCTCAATTTCCCTGGGATCCCATCATCACATCCTGACTTGGGGACAATGGGACCACCTCAAGAGTATACTATTTTGAATAAAAAATGAATTTTGGAAATCAGTCCACAATTGACGGAGAAATCGGCGAACATACATTACATCTTTGAGGAGTTCCATAAGTCACCTGTGGTCTTCATCATCAGTTCCACTTAACCAAAATTGCGATTTCCGAGGGTAAATACACGAGTTATAATAGAAAATACCAAAATCACTCACGCGTGCCTATAAAATTTGAGGGTTGCCCTCAATTTCCCTGGGATCCCATCATCAGATCCTAAATTAGTGACAATGAGATCACCTACTCAGGAGTATACTCTTTCAAATAAAAAAAGAATTTCGGAAATCGGTCCACAATTGACGGAGAAATCGGCGAACATACATAAAAAAAAACATACAGTGGAACATATAACTTCCTCCTTTCTTGAAGCCGGTTAAAAAGAGTTACTTTCACCTTCCTAGTACCTACAGCGCGCAAATTTACGTGCAATCATGTTTGCCCTCACCGACAGGCTCCGTTCGCGTTCCATATCCATGTTGTCATCTCCACTTATAATCTTCTTCTTTCTTTGCCCAGCCCATTTCCCATTTTAGATGGGGTCGGGCCTCCTCGTACGTTGGCGCCAGGATATTCTATCCTGGGTTGTCGATGTAGTCAGGTTAAGTGTCCTCATCTCTTTTTCGACATTGGACCACCACGTTGCAGGTGGTCTTCCTCTTCCTCGGGGGTGATTTGGGATGCTCAGGGTTTTCCTCACGGAGTAGTTCTCATCTCGTCGCATAATATGTCCATACCATCTCATCCTGCTTTCTTGGACTTTTTCCGTGACCGGTGCAACTTTGAACGAGCCGCGGACATATTCGTTCCGGATCTTATCGAGGCGTGTGACACCGCCAGCCCACCTAAGCATTTTCATTTCTGCCACGTGCAGCTTTTGTTCGTGCCCTTTTTTAGCGGTCCAGCATTCTGCTCCGTACATCATAGTGGGTCTGACAACAGCTTTGTATATTTTCCCTTTTGTTTTAATAGGCATTTTTGGGTCGCACATAACGCCAGACAGGGATCTCCACTTTAGCCATGCTGAGTTCACTCGGTGGGTCACGTCATTGTCCACGCTTGCGTTTGACGAGAGGACAGAGCCGAGGTATTTGAACTGCGCCGATTTGGGCAGAACCTTATCGTCTATGAGTATATCACAGTTGGTATCCTCTGTGCCGCCATAGTCACACTCCATATACTCCGTCTTCGTTCTACTGATGCGCAGTCCGTGGCGTTCGATCTTCTTAAGCCAGGTATTGAAGGATTCCTGCAGGTCACAGTCATCTCCACTTATAATAAATCTCTAAATTAAAAAAAGAATCAGCCAGTTTGAAACTAAGCTTTGTGTGTTACACGGAAAAATATGAAACATTTTATATAGGTACATTATTATTCTAGCTGCAACTTAGGATAGTTTTTATCCAACTGCGACAATTAATTAATTTTCCCGCGTTTTTCTTAGAAAACGGCCCGGGCCGGACACGGCCCGTTTTAGCGTGAGTCCGGTCGCGTGCGCGGGCCCGCGGCGGGCCCGCGTTCGGTGTGTGTTTGAAGTGTAGTTTCAATGTTTTACAACTTGCGCGGGCTCGCGCATGCGACCGGTGTGTGGAGGCCTTAACTGTACCTACTGTATCTTATAGCAGAATGTCCTGCGGCGAATATTTGTGTGTGAGCATGAATGTTCGTTTCTGAGTCGTGGATGTTTTCTATGTATTTAAGTATTCATATCTATAACATACACCGTCGTCTAGTGCCTCATTGAGCTTACCATAGAGCTAGTTCGATCTGTGTAAGATTGTCCCCTAATATTTATTTATTTTATTTTATTTACTTGTAACTGTCTGTATTCTTGTAAAGAACCGTAAAACTACACAACTATAGTCCAGGTCACCCAACTATGGTCCAAATCAATTCTCATATTACTTGCTCAGATGGGACTATTTTCATGGATGAACTTAAAGCCAGGCAATATAACGACACAACTTTAAATAAAAAAGTATAAAATCACTAATACGAAATCGGTATTGATAGAAACGAATGAGTTTACCTTTGTACCATAGTTGGGGTAGTGGAATATAGTTGTGTAGTTATAAGGAACTACAAAACATATACGACTTCATTTAATTTTTCATTTATTTTTATTGAAATCAAACGCTGCTCCAATTGTCAGCTATAAGAAACGTCAAATTTTCGTCAAAATGGCGGAATTGCTCAATAATTTAAATCCAGTCTACGATAGACCTTTACGATAGCACATGCCAAAAGTTAAACCATAAAAAAATATTCGATTGTGATATGAGAACTTATATGCGCAAATGTCGTATTATGGCCTAATTTCAATAAACGTATCAACAAATTTGAACAATATAATTAACACGAATTTGTTTTTTTTTGAATGGCAATGACACGCGCTCTTTGCGCATTCTGCCAAAGTGCCTGCGGCGCTACCACGAAAACCGAAACTCGAAGTTCGTATAACTGCATCCCTGTCACTCGAGTATTGTTAGTGCGATAGAGATAGAAATATCCGAAAATTTTCGAATTCCGAAGTTCGTGGTTATATATATCTCAGGAATCGAAACTACACCCCGTAAGCCGCGTCCGCTGCGCCATGTTTTCGTGGTTTTTAAACGTCAAAAATGTTTTGCCAATCAAAACAAAACCCTATTTGTTTGCCGAACCTGACGGAAAACATGTAAGATGTTTAAAAACATGGAAAACATTGGTGCAGCGGACCCGGCTGTAGGTAGACACTAAATAAAATAATCTTAATGTATTTTCTCGAAAAAAGGATAATAGAGAAAAAATCAACGCAAGAGGTTATATGTATAGGTAATCACTAAGTTCCAAAGTTTTATATCTGTCCCTTTTCCACAAAACGCACCTTCATATGAAACGATTGTTTTTTACTATGACGCTCGAGGATCTTGACGTCACAGTCCCCGATCGTTTTTTCACTCTAACAAGCGACATTAAAACGGTTTTGAGATATTTGAATGGGATTTTCGTCATCTTCTATCTATCTATAATACCTACATATAAATGCCTATGTCCTGACTGACTCACCCACTCACTCATCAACGCACAGCCGAAACTACTGGGGCTAGAGAGTTGAAATTTACACCAGGCCCCGTAGCATGGATAGAGATAGGATAGAGCATCCGTCCCTGGCTGACACCGTTCGATAGAATGAGACGACGCGCTTATCCTATCACTTATCGCGTGATAACGCCATCCATGCTACGAGGCCTGAACTACCTTTTACAACGTAGGCAACGGATAAGAAGGGATTTTTTAAAATTCTACCCCTAAAGGGGTCAGTTTGTATGAGCGAAACTTCTTTTTGAAATAGAAGCTTAAAAGTTTGTAGAAATATTACTTATTACAACACAAATAAAAAAAGCGGCCAAGTGCGAGTCGGACTCGCACATGAAGGGTTCCGTAAAATAAACTACGGTTTACGATTTATGACGTATTAAAATAAAACTACTTACTAGATCTCGTTCAAACCAATTTTCGGTGGAAGTTTGCATGGTAATATTATTTGTATTATTCACTTATTTTAGAAGTTACAGGGGGGGGGGGGGGACACATTTTACCACTTTGGAAGTGTCTCTCGCGCAAACTATTCAGTTTAGAAAAAAAATATAGTAGAATTTTTTTTTTTGAGTTTCAGTTTGAGTATGAGGACCCCCAAAACTTACTGTTTTTTTTCGAGTTTTGTGTAAAAATCTTAATGCGGTTCACAGAATACATCTACTTACCAAGTTTCAACAGTATAGCTCTTATAGTTTCGGAAAAAAGTGGCTGTGACATACGGACGGACAGACAGACAGACAGACATGACGAATCTATAAGGGTTCCGTTTTTTGCCATTTGGCTACGGAACCCTAAAAAACAGCGTTTTGGAAAATTTTAGTTTACAATAACTAACGAGGAAATCGAACAATCCAAGTCAAAGCCGACATTGAATGTATAGATTGACAATAGTTTGAATTAATAATATCTATGTTTTAATCGAATTAACCTCTGTCAAGTTGTATTTATACTTAACGATACAGTCTTTTCAAACCACATGCTCGACAATGCCGAATTATAGGTCATGTAAACCCTACCGAAAGCAAGACATTAAATCCCTTGGTATTAGCCGGGTTATAATGTTGTACTGAATTTCATTATAACCCGCTGGTTAATAATATGATTTCACTTTTCATAATTCTTATTACTATATGCATAAAGTTTAATTTTGCTAAACACAATTTGTCCTAGGCCATGGCCTACTTGATTTGACAAAATAAATGAAGTTTGCCTCCGTGTGAACCCCGGTCCGGAGGAGCGCGGTGGTCGAAATTCGAATTTCGAATCTAGGACCACGGCTTGTGCTTTCGAATTTGGAACGCCGCGCGCCTTCATTTGTTCACGCGTGACGAACAAATCGAGTTCTTGTAGGTGCCTATAGAAGATTTAATTTCAAAAATAATATTGAAAATGTCGAGTGATGAAAGTGTTTTGACTCCTGAGTTTATCAAATTAGATGCCATAGGCATTGTCAACAATCTGCTGCCAGAGAAGTCAAAGGAAAAATACCTAAAAGCCTACAACGATTTTGACAAATAAAAACATTACCTTATCTTTCCATGATTGGACTAACGTGTCTAATGTTACTATGTACTTTTAATTTGCTAAATAAACATTATTTATCTACTGAGCCTGTTTTTTTGTCTCGCATAAGGTGTGAAAAGTAGAGTATACACCTCGGGGATAAGACTGTTTTAGTCTTGGGCGGTTGAACCCCTCACTGCACTCAGGACTCAGTCTTAATTCCCTCGCTTCGCTCAGGAATTAACTTATAACTCCCTCGCTACGCTCAGGAGTTAAATTATGAGTCCTTCGTTACGTTCGGGATTCAATTCGCTCCCGTGACATAAAACAGTGCTTTATCCCCTTGGTGTATAATCTACTATTATCTGCTCACGGCGTTCACGTTCATTCATTTTTATTTCGTATTATCAGCTTTTACACGTAAAGAAACGACGCCTACAATAATTTGGTGACATTGACAATGTCAATGCTATAAACAAAAACGAGATAAGTTTCATGACTGCTAGGTGCCAGCATTTTGAATTTGGCAAATCTGTTACGAATCAGGCCTTAGTTGCAAGTTATTAGTACCAAAATGCGCTGTACAACGGTAATGAGCTGTTAAGTTTGTTCAAGAATGAATGGGGTCGTGACGAGATGGGTACGGTGTGTGACCGTTTGCACGGAACCCTCAGTGCGCGAGTCAGACTCGCACTTGACCGGTTTTTTTGTTTTGGGGCTCGCGGATGTAAATTTCCACTCATGCAAAATAAACGATAAGTATATTATTGATCTAGGTAGGTAATTGTATGTGAATTTTGTACGGCTTTATTCGTACATTCAGTGTTGCGATTTCAAACATAAATCACGTGTGTTGCTAATATAGATTTTGCTTTTTTTTTTCTTAAGAGTGCTTGTGCGTAATGAGAATCAGCGTAGCTAGCTTGCTCATTTTATGTACGTTGTCGTCTCTCGCGCACTCGCTAATATGACAGAAAGAGATGGTACCTTTCTGGCGGCGGTAAAACGTTAGCATACTAGATAGCCCCCGATGTGACCCCCATTGCCCTTTGCACATTTTCATTGATCACAATTACCCTTACCTCGGTGCAATGGGAGTCAAAACTGTTTTTTTTTAACTCTTATATTTGCCAGAGTTGGTTATTAATGTAATGATTATTGATCTCAAATTATAGCCAATTAAGTAGAATTTGTTAGGAATTATGAGGATGTTGCGATAAAGATTTAGTGTCAAGTTTTTTTTATTATTTCAATTCTTGCTTGACTCCCATGACCCCGTTTTACATGTTCACTTTTAGTTTTCGCTATAGATGAGACGTTACTTACCTATTTGAAAAGGTCATCTGCAAACGTCAGAAATAAAACAACTGACTGGGAAAATATAATTATTCGTATCATATACATCAAATGAATACACTAACATATAAATATGAGATTGACACACGATATGAAAACTTTATATCTAAACTATACTAAATAAAAACAATACTGGAAATTAACTTCGACCTTGCAACATATCAATAACTTTCCTAGAACAAACAAAACTATGAATCAATATTGTATTTAAGATTTAAAATGCTTAGTATCATTGTTATCTGTTACATTTTCCTGCAACTATATTATTATAAAATCGATAACAATAATAAAATGCTTTATCACTACACCCAATTGTTCTAGATAAAACATAGATAGTACTTAATGGCGTCTACGTTTTATGAATAACTTTGCTATGATTTTGCATCAGGCGTTTTAGGAGCAAAAATAATTATAATAAACTGAAATGCAAAATTATAAGTTTAGGTACAAAAGAAGAACTTTCTAATAGTATATACAAAATATTATCATTCATGTGGATAAAATATTCTGTTATGAGCTTCTTGTTGTATGTGATAGAGCAAAAAAACATCAATTGGTTGGCACCTAAAATACCAAATTCTTTCTTAAACCAAGTTTGATACCCAACTATTTTCATGAATTGTATTTAATTCAATGACAAAATGTTCTAATTTAAAATCTATCTATAAGTACACATAAGTGCAAAACAATCTATGCGCCTCGGCAGTTTTGGTTTCTCGCAAAATGGAATATTATCGTCAAGGTAAGGTTAGGTTTAGTTAACCTTAGCCTTAGTTGTACTATTACTTATTCTGTGGCCTTAGCGAGCCATATTATAAGAATCGTCAAATGATGTCCAGAATTATCGATACTATACACCTTATACCTACCTCCAAGCTTAAATAGTACGAGTAAGCACCTATTATGATACGGGCAGTTAAAAATAAAGACGATTAATATCACTTTTGGTGTATAGTTGTCGGACGCATGAAAGAGTGAAAATGACTCAACAAATCTACAGACATAACTTTTTTTTGTAAGCAATAAAGAAACTGCTAGTTTTAATATTAACAAATATCTGCCTCATTGGTCAACAAATCACAACGATAAGTCGTCAGGAAACGTCCGCAGATCCGTTAACTGCCGAGGCGTATTACGCTAATATCTGCTCAATCATTTGTTGCCTCTATGGCAAATGCTTTATTTCCTAAGCCACAAAGCTGAATTCAAAACGTCTTGGAGTTCACAACGAAAAGAACAGCCTCAGAGAGAACAAATACTTGAATGTATTTATAACCCCTGCCACACACTCGTCAAGTGACGTGGGAAATAGCGAGGAAAGGAGACAGAGACATAGTGTGGCAACGTTACTCGTTATGTCACTAAACTTGCTCCTCGTCATGCCCATCGCTCAATCGACGCAAAAACCGACAAAACAGGGATGTTTTGTCGGTTTTTAGGGCGCGAGTCAAAGGAGCGGCAATAAAGGCAAGTAACCTAGTGCGGAGCGTCGCGATTAATCACGTTAGTATTCCCAGAACCATAATTAAATTCCATCATATCTATGTCCAGCAGTGGACGTCTTTCGGCTGATATGATGATGATGATGATATCACAGTGAAACATTGTCAGTATGACGTCCCAGCAGTACCTAATCTTATTATGATAATACGAAATATAAAAGTCAGAATGGATGTAAGACTGATCGGGAATATTTCATTTATTTATCTATTTTTTAATAAATAAATTAACTAAATAATTCTAAAGAAAGCATTTATCCACCCCTGGAAATGAAGTGTGGAGTAAAAATGTCATAGCTGCCACCATTTCACCATACCCATACGACTTAGTTGTATTTTTTAATTGAAATACCAAAGATACGAGTATATAATAATATACACACATCTTCAGACGATAATATTATTGTGTAATAACTGATACCAAATCTGGTTGAGACCTGAAGTATTGCCATTGTAATATGAAGATTTTAACTACAGTTTTAATTAAAAATTAAATCTAAATACTTGTATATACATTAGTATTTTTATTTAGACAATGTTTTGAAATTGTATCTTTAAAATTACTAATGAATCACTTACGCGTGCATTTTTCGCCAAGAGTAAATCTACTATTGATTGAATGTTTTACTTAAATAGCAACACTGTAGAATTTAATTATGTTTCCGAGAGCAAGTGTGTGGCCCGGAGCAGAGCAAAGAGCATAGTGTGGCTGAGGTATAAGGCATCTCACAGACTGGCGCGGCCTGGCCGCGGCGGTCAATAGTAAACTTGTCAGTAGCTGTCAAATTGACTATGGTCCGCCACCGCAGGCCGCGCCACTGTGATGCAGGCTTTAACTGTTACGCTAGCAAGCAAGACCACCTCCCTCATTGCGGTCCAACTCAGTTCTAACATACTCGGCCTGCTTCTCGCTGAGGCCAAGCTTGGCTAGCTCGGCCTCGAACTGAGCCTTGCCGCCGACGCCCACGAGGTAGCCGTTGAGCCTCGCGGCCAAATGTGAGGTTTGAAGCTTCTTGGAGTCCAGCCCGAGGCCGCGGCAGAGGTCCTTGTGGCCTTGGAGCCGGTATTTTTGGTGGTAACTGGAAAAGAGCACATTTTCTCTTGAGCCATCAGAGTTTTTCTTTTTATGTAACGTATAGCCTCTCAAACTGCTTTAAAATATGGAATTTGCGTAATTCTAAATTGGAACAGAGTTGCATTTGTTTAAAAAAAAAACAAACTCTACGCTATTTACTATTACAGTTGGTTCAAATTTCATTGCCTATTTTTCTTATAGGTACATATATCGAACGGCTAGATATTAAGTGGGGAATGGAATGGGGTAGATACCACTATCTAGAAGACAACAAAAACACTGAAGTTTTTGTTGTCTTCTAGATACCATGTTGTTTGGGGTTTTACAAGTCTCAATGGATGAGAAATACTGCTTATTGGTAAATCACGCTAACGCCTAATGATATTGTAGGAGCAAAGCATCTATCTATCCACCATCCATATCACTATCAATTTGTGTTGTGGATTCCTTCCAACGTGGGAACAATACGCCTTTTTAGGGTTCCGTAGCCAAATGGCAATAAACGGAACCCTTATAGATTCATCATGTCTGTCTGTCTGTCCGTCCGTATGTCACAGCCACTTTTTTCCGAAACTATAAGAGCTATACTGTTGAAACTTGGCAAGTAGATGTATTATGTGAACCGCATTAAGATTTTCACACAAAAATCGCCATACTCAAAATTCATCAAACCCATACGTGTGGGTTATCTATGGATAGGTCTTCAAAAATGATATTGAGGTTTCTAATATAATTTTTTTCTAAACTGAATAGTTTGCGCGAGAGACACTTCCAAAGTGGTAAAATGTGTGTCCACCCCCCTGTAACTTCTGAAATAAGAGAATGATAAAACTAACAAAAATATATGATGTACATTACCATGCAAACTTCCACCGAAAATTGGTTTGAACGAGATCTAGTAAGTAGATTTTTTTAGTACGTCATAAATCGTAAACCGCAATTTATTTAACGGAACCCTTCATGTGAGAGTCCGACTCGCACTTGGCCGCTTTATTTGTATTTGGGCTAATCGCCTTTTTATTGGTGACCCCATAAAGCAATTTTTTCTTATAAGTAAACTAAAATGTTAGTTGGGATATATATCTACTTGGCCTGCAACATTTCGTTTCCCGGCCTCTATAGTAATGTACTATTAAGAGGATTGTGAACCTGGAAATTTTCATACAAACAGCGATAACGTTTTTCACCCCGCAAACATAGTTCGATTTTTATAATTTTTGAGCATGTTGTAGTTATAATGAAAAACTAGGTCTGTACGTTTTGATTTATAAGAAATATTGTTTACGTTATAAGTTATTAGCATCTGTTTTATTTTTTTTAAATTAATCTAAACTGATTTACTAAAAAACGTACAGACATAGATTAAAGTGTACTCAATCTAATTATACCAAAACTGTTTCATTTCATAAAGGTTTAGTGGGGTAAAAACGTTATCACCCGAAACAATATTTCAACAAGAAATTGTAGGCTCTCTCTATCGCACGATACGGGTGAGGCACAGAGCGGTGTGAAGCAATTTAAAAAAAAAAAAATACCTACTCGTGCTGCGTATGGACACTTCACAATCCTCTTAAGTAACTCTATCACACTGTTATTCTCATGACTTGCAGAAAAAGTTCATTGACCATTAAAAACTGTCGACTATCAAACCTATTACATTCTTCTTCAATGAGGATAAATTGAACACGGAATACAAATGAAGAGTTCTCGAAGTAGAGGCCAAACTTCTTTGTCGAGACGAGAAGTGGGCCGTGACATAATTTAAATCTGCATTATGTATTCAACCGTTGCTATGCCGACCGCGCGTGCTTATATCGCGAGGAGGACAAGGCAAATGTACCGACCGCAAATAGTATATGCATTGCTCATCTATGCGGACTAGAATGCTGAGTGAGATTGTAGTATACAAATCTCAATAAGTGTGACAGAACCCTTTCTGTATCCATACTTATATTATAAATGCGAAAGTGTACGTGTCTGTCTGTATGTTATTACCTCTTCACGCTTAAACCACTGAACCGATTTAGATGAAATGTAGTATGGAGATAGTTTGAATGAAAATGAAAAAATGAAAAATGATTTATTCGAAATCTTAAAAATCCCAGGAAAGAGCAGGATAGTTTTCATCCCGGAAATCATTCCCTAAGGAGATGAAATGGAGAGTGAACGTTTGTATGGAGCTACGATATAAACGAGTTCCACGCGGACGGAGTCGCGGGGAGAAGCTTGTATATCATTTCATTGTCCTTTTCATATCTCTACTTTTTATGGTTCCGTAGCCAAATGGCAAAAAACGGAACCCGACAGACAGACATGACGAATCTTCATGTCTGTCTGTCTGCCTGTTTGTCCGTCCGTATGTCACAGCCACTTTTTTCCGAAACTATAAGAGCTATACGGTGTAAGTAGATGTATTCTGTGAACCGCATTAAGATTTTCACACGAAAAATTAAAACAAAAACATTAAATTTTGGGGGTTCCCCATACTCAGAACTGAAACTCAAAAAAAAAATTCATCAAACCCATACGTGTGGGGTATCTATGGATAGGTCTTCAAAAATGATATTGAGGTTTCTAAGATCATTTTTTTCTAAACTGAATAGTTTGCGCGAGAGACACTTCCAAAGTGGTAAAATGTGTGTCCCCCCCCCACACCTGTAACTTCTAAAATAGAGAATGATAAAACAAAAAAAAATATATGATGTACATTACCATGAAAACTTCCACCGAAAATTGGTTTGAACGAAATCTAGTAAGTAGTTTTTTTTTAATACGTCATAAATCGTAAACCGCAATTTATTTTTATTTGCCGCAATTTAGTTAGTTTAGGATTACGTTCGTAAATTTACAGTATGGCAACGAAAAGGTATAGAGGGAAATGCTTGGAACACTATTTTTGACTTCGTAATTCTGTTTGGACTAGTTAGGAGATCAACATATATAAAGTCCTTGCCCGGAGAGTGAGCTGTCTTCGTTAACAAGTGAAATCAAAACATTCTCGAAAAACCCAACTGTTTTTTTGCAAATATTATAGCCTATGTCACTCCCACGATTAAGAGGAATCCAACGACACCTCACATGTCGAAATCCGTCAAACGGTTTAGGCTGCAGGGCGTGTCAAAGAATAAGACATACCCACATACATACATACGTACTTACATACATACATACATACATACGCTCGAAAAACATAACCCTCTCTCCTTCGGCAGTCGGGTAATGAAACACAAGTGATACTTACTCTTCAGCAGGGTAGAATGTGGAGGCGCGCGCTATCTCCGTGCGCAACTGTCCAAACCGCGCCGTCATCTCCTTGTAGGAGGCCTCGGCCGACCCTCGCTGCTCCTCGTCATGGTACAGGATCATGGATTGGTACTGGAATCCAAAAATCATCGGCGTCATCAATCATCCTTATCAGCCGAAACGTGGATTATACATGGGGTCCTGTCACTTGACCTACTAACTTTTGCCCGAATGTTTCACTAGAACTAAAGCGTTTTTCTTCGAAACAGTGAACTTTTCTGGTTTTCTTAAACCTATAAAGTTTACTTTTTTTAACCTGTGGTGTCGCCCGTACAAGGAACATTAGCAATAAAGTTTGAATCATCTCAAAATACAAAGGGTATAGCCGTGTTTGTATGGCGAAACTGCCTTTGACGAGGAAATGGTTTTCCTTTTGCTCGGATAATTATCTTTATATACGTTGTTATTTCACCAAATATCAGGCCCAAAATCATCGTATTTTTTGAGATAATTAAAAAAAAAGGAAAATCGTTTTATTTATTATCTACTAAAGTAGCAGCCCGATTTTTTTGAAATTTGTATATATTATAATAGAGGACTTTTTATAAAAAAAAATTACCTTAACATTTTATATCTAAGTAAAAAATAAAAGATTTTTAATATTTCAAAAAAAAAATTTTTTTACTTGCTGTGTGGCGACACCTTCCTACATGTGCGTCAGAGTCCACAACGGGTTAAGAAAAAAATGCACTAAGTAGGTTTAATGAAACATTACGTCAAATGAAGCATTTGACGCATTTAGGGTTTTTGTAGTTAGGTCTAAGAAGGGAGAACCGGATTAAATGAATATAGATAGGCCTCCAAGGACCGCCCCAATAATTAGTAATTTGCAGTCTAAGTAGGGTAAATCGCCAGTAGCTGGCCATCCTTCAATATCTGGCCCCCTCATACTAAAAATGAACCCGGTTTCCCCTACAAACAGAATTCAATTTAGTATAATGTGGGCAGTTATTGAAGGGTGGCCAGTAATTAACATGTTATACTAAAAATATATTCTATTGTAGGTGAATAGAGTTCATTTTTAGTATGAGGTGGCCAGTTATTGAACGGTGGCCAGTTACTGGCGATCTACTCTACCTACCATGTGAACGAGTCCGATAGAAATTCCCGCAACGTTTACCAGACCGTCAGTCCATGTTAGGAGAGAACCCAGTGAGAGTAAGACGCTCCGTACTCTACCTACCCATTTTTTTTAACGTTGGGTAAATGTCTTTACGCATCCCGTCCCCGTGTCAGGGGAGGCAGAACGGGTATGACGGACTAACCGAAGCTGGACTACCGTCTAAAACCACCAACGAGTTCCGGCGCCGCCTTGTAAAGGGGGGCGTCGCAGGATCGCTCTTGGCAGTCAACTGCGTAAGAACTTTTAGACGATTACAAGAACTGCCATTTTCATTGTTTGAACAAGCATAAAAAGTTCAAAAACTGTATCCCGAATACGGAAACCTAACTGAAAAAAGACCGGTATTTTTTTCAAACCGATTGATACATCATTCATCCAAATCGGTTCAGTATCTTAAACGATACGCAGTAACACACGTAAATACAAACAGACTGCTAAAACATATCGCTTCCTTCCGGCTCTGCCTTACTCGGGCAAAAATAGGAAATAGCGAAACGAATGACATTGAATGGGAATAGTACATTACTTACCTAGGGCGGTGAAACAAAGAACGTCTCATATCGCAGGTATTTGACGCCCGTTCCGAAGGCAAGGGCGATAAATATGCGATCTGAGGCTTTCTTTATTACGGCCCGTGGTAAGTAAGAGGCCATAAGAGAAACTAATAGAATACGCAATAAGTACACTGAAAAAAATGGTTTGTTGGATTTACCAAATTAGCTAAGGTTGGCTGAATTACATAGAAACTAAGATAAATATAACAAAACCTCGCTATTGGACTTACAAAACTAAAAAGGTTGAAGTCGCTACCAGACTTCTGGTGTAAATTAACAAAGAGTATTTTACATTTTACATAACAAATCTCAACAATTTGGCTTGGTTGATTATACCATAAAAATATAATAAATATAACAAGGCCTCGCGGTTGAACTTACAAAACTAAAAAGGTTGACGTCAAAATATAGTCCTTACCAGAGTTCATGGTGTATATTAACAAAGAATCTTGTACATTTTACCAAACAAATCTCTACAATTGGGTTTGGTAGATTTTATTATAAAAATATGATAAATATAACAAGACATCGCGGTTGAACTTACAAAACTAAAAAAGGTTGAGGCCAAAATATAGTCCCTACCAAAGTTCATGGTGTATATTAATAAAGAATATTGTAAGTTTTACCAAACAAATCTCTACAAGTCGGTTTGGTAGATTTTATAAATAAAATATGATTAATATAACAAGACGTCGCGGTTGAACTTACAAAACTAAAAAAGGCTGAGGTCAAAATATAGTCACTACCAGAGTTCATTGTGTTAATTAACAAAGAATATTGTACATTTTACCAAACAAATCCCTACAAATCGGTTTGGTAGATTTTATAAATAAAAATATGATAAATGTAACAAGACATCGCGGTTGAACCTACAAAACTAAAAAAGGTAGAGGCCAAAATATAGTCCGTACCAGAGTTCATGGTGTATATTAATAAAGAATATTGTAAGTTTTACCAAACAAATCTCTACTAGTCGGTTTGGTAGATTTTATAAATAAAATATAATAAATATAACAAGACATCGCGGTTGAACTTACAAAACTAAAAAAGGTTGAGGCCAAAATATAGTCCCTACCAGAGTTCATGGTGTATATTAATAAAGAATATTGTAAGTTTTACCAAACAAATCTCTACAATTTGGTTTGGTTGATTTTATCATAAAAGTATGTTAACTATAACAAGACCTCGCGGTTAAACTTACAAAACTAAAAAGGTTGACCTCAAAATATAGTCCCTACCAGAGTTCATGCTGTTAATTAACAACAATATTGTACATTTTACCAAACAAACCTCTACAATTCGGTTTGGTTAATTCTATATTGTAAATATGATAAATATAACAATATTTCGCAGTTGAACTTACAAAACTAAAATGGTTGACCTCGAAATATAGTTCCTACCAGAGTTCATGCTGTTAATTAACAAAGAATATTGTACATTTTACCAAACAAATCTCTACAATTAGATTTGGTTTATTTTATAATTAAAATATGATAACTATAACAAGACCTCGCGGTTGAAATTACAAAACTAAAATGGTTAAGGTCAAAATATAGTCCCTACCAGAGTTCATGGTGTAAATTAACAAAGGATATTGTACATTTTTACCAAACAAATGTCAAGAATTTGGTTCGGTTGATTTTATGATAAACATATGATTAATATAACATGGCCCTGTGGTTGAACTTACAAAACTGAAAAGGTTGAGGTCAAAATATAGTCCCTACGTAGAGTTCCTGGTGTAAATTAACGAAAAAAAATGAATATTTTACCAAACACGTCTCAACAATTTGGTTAGGTTCTATCGAAAAACTGGCCAAGTGCAAGTCGGACTCGCGCACGAAGGGTTTCGTACTATCTATAATATATTCTGTTTTTAGTATTTGTTGTTATAGCGAAAACAATTATTAGTAATAATATTAATATTAAAGACAGAGCGGAGTCTTAGTAATAGGGCCCCGCTTTACTCTTTGAGTACGGAACCCTAAAAACGAGTCATTTAGGGATTACGCGGTATTTTCGATTTTTGGTAAAGTGACGTTCGACGCTCGAGATCACAAACTTGTATTATTCATTGCGCCAACTTCATAAACAAGTCTGCAAAAATCAGAACTACCAACCCCGCCAACTACCCCGTACTTTCAGGTGACATAGTTACTTATTAAGAAAAGTCGGATCATTTTTAATTACCGCGATGAGTACGAAGAAGGCAAAGCCCATGGTTGTAGGTATATGTTTCAGTTTAAGTTCTAGTGACATTGTTACAAGGTTTATTATTCCAGTTTAACAAGGTTTTACAAAATAAATATCACGGAACAATATACTTAACACAAATATAATGCGGATTTCAGTAGCGTTGATATCTTTAGATATTCAAAGGCATATTTTAAAATGCAAGTAATTAATAGTGTTAAGAATAAGCAGCATAAATAGTATTCGAAATAGGTAACTCACCTCTTATCATGTTTAAAAATGTTGTAGTATTATACTTAAGTTACTAAATCTATTTGATTCACTCTAAATATGGGATTTATACAATAATATTGTCATTAGGATAAACTATAGCAATATATTCTCATTTGCGGTAAGCTATATAGATTTACATGCTTGGTTATGCTTTCATCTTCAAAACAAAAAAAAAACAATTACTCAAACTTAATTAAAAAAAATCTTCTCTCTTTCACAAATGTTGTGATAGTCCGTTCAATTGTTTACATATCAAGTTATCTAGGTAAACCTGTAATTGGCCATACTACTGTGTATTATAGTATAAGTTACGTACTTTGTATCGCTGTTGGTTTTCTGAATAAATAATAATAATAACTAATGCACTTGCTAGTTAGAGCAACAAAGAGAGGGATAAACGAACTTAGTTTGTTTCCGTTTCGCGGTAGCTCCTCAGACTACACTACGCTAAATGGAATAAGTAGGTACCTATAGTAAATCGAGTTTTCTTTCGATTTAAATTATATACATGTATATAAAAGATACTCTTGGTTTTATTAGTATATAGGTATGATAGTTAATGTAGTTAGCACAATTATTAGAATAACGTACGACTTAGTTTTGCTTCAATCATTATTAAAACGACATTACTTAAGTATCATAACCCATAAGGCATAGAAAACTGTATGCAATTGTATCTAACATGTATTTAACCTAAACCTATTTACAAATTAGTAATTAATTAATTATTAACTCTGTACTTATTATGATGTTTATAATCACACAGACAAACTGTTCCGACAGTTTTGCGAGACCATGTTAGTTATTATGTTTATATACTCTGTGTATTAAATAAAATTAAATAATAATCTAGGCCGCCTTTCACGTTGTATGGATGTACCTACCTAGCTAGACTATACCCAAATTAATAATTTGCAGAGCCATACCACAGATTGCCATACCTATTCCCAGACAAAAAAAGTAAAGTTTACTTACTTAATGATTAGCTATGTAGTAATTAGGCTTTAACGATGTTTAAGTTTTCGTGGCTTTTCCTTAATACGAGTAAGTAATATCCTTCCTTATCCTTACTAATAGTATGAATGTGAAAGTGTGTTAATTGGTTGGTCCTTCCTTGGTGTTTGTTTTGACGTCTTCATAAATAAGCAAAATACTTACGTTTGTCACGCGGGCCAAGCCGCTGACAAAACTAGTAAGTAGATACTACATGGTGTACCCATGTAGGTACAGTCAGCAGCAGAAGTAGCAACACAAAATAACACGCTCGAAATAATCTAGAAAGTCCGTATCCTCTTGACATTAGAGCCATGTGTAGGTCATTTTGAGCACTTTGACCCGCGTAGCTACTTTTGCTGCTGGATGTACCTTTAACTTTATCATTGATTAATTGACGTCTTAAAATATACAATTGGTAAATTACCTAAATACCTAATCATTACATAGTATACAACAAAGTCGCTTACGTTTTTTTCAATAGATAGAGTGATTCAAGAGGAAGGTTTATATGTATAATTCATGCATGTATTATACGTATAAATCCGTGCGAAGCCTGGGCGGGTCGCTAGTTATAAGTATATAATCAAGTAATAAATCGTTTTGTCTTTATTTGTTGGTCGTAGGAATGAGATTATATTGCTTTGTTATTTTGCAACCTTTCACGCCACACAAAATAGTATTAAGTACTTACCTAGTCTATTTTTTCCAACAACATTAACACGAAACATATGGCGTTTAGTACGTGCATAGGTAACTATCTACTCGTACCTTTTGAGAAAGCGCTGCAGTCACTACCAGACCTATACCTTGTTAAAATTACCAAAGAGTTTGGTAATTTTAATTAGGTAAAAGTCTGGTACATTTTACAAAACAATACCGCTGCATGCATAGTTCCATCCTACTCAATTTATAAACATAAGAGTGAGATGTGACTATTCCCCTCCCCGACTGCCCTGCGGAGGTGCGCCCCTTCCCCCGGCTACAGCATCTTGCGATGCGCGCGCGGCGCGGCAGGCTTCATTGCGTTGAGGTAGTTCATTGTATATAGTCACTTTGTTTTGATTGCGTTTTAATGAAATTTTCTTGGTGCGCCATTTCATTTCGGCTGGTGCGTGGTGGATTTAGTTTGCAAAGTGTAACCAACTATGGATAGTGATCTCGACGATGACTTAAGTGTGGGGGTGACTGAATATTTGAAGGAATGGGGATTATCTCAATCTACCATAACAAGTTTTGAAGGTAAGCATTAGAACGATATTACACTAAAAGTGCTAAATTGGCAACACTTACCTTTCTAATTAATTGTGAATAATAATGATATTGTATGTTTTTTTTTTATTCATGAATTTAAATAATCTCAAATATTTCCCAGTGGCGCTAGTCAATACGTGAACGGGCTCTTTTTAGATGAAATTTGGGATGTTGATATTTAGCTTGAGTCCCGGCAAAGGACGTAGGATACATTCATCCCGGAAATCAGTCCGCGAGTCTGACTCTTGACCGCTTTTTAATGTATGGTAACACCCCCTGATAAATAATTTACATGCTTGAATTTCTTATTATTCAATATTTGTTTTTGGCTGACCAAAGCCTGCATCTCGACAAAACGTGATGGATGAAGAACAAGATACCTAGGCATTTCGCACATTAAGTCAAATACATAAAATCGTTTTTTTTTTCAGATTGGATTGGATTTTGAAACCAAGTTTAAAGGATCAGAGCTCCTACTATTCAAGAAATGGCCCAACTTCTTAGAGAGTGCGTTTAATCATTTGAAAACGATTAAAGCTGCTTCTGTCTACATTAAATTGATCGAAGAAAATCCAAGCGAAGGTTGGTTATCATAATATTTATTAAAAAATCACGAATATCACCCCAAAATCGAAACGTCGAGGAAATGTTCTTCGTCCGTCAAACTCGACCCATCCACGAATTGCTTTTTTCCGCCCTCTGCAATAATGTACTTTTACGTGATTGGTTATCATTATTCTGATGTTTAATTAGTGTTGAATAGGGTGTTGGCACCAAATAAAATAACCAATATTGTATAAACATAATGTTTGATCTAATTAAGTCAACAAATATGCATCATACATAACTAAATATTTATTTTTATTTTCCAGATATAAAATATAATAATAATTGGATATAAAATAGTTCCACCTGTGAGATTACACTACAAAGGTACAGATGGTAAAAAAAAACCGTAAAGCCAAGCATTCAAGAAGCTATGAACAGTTTCATTCTTCATGCGAAGGTATAATTTCATTTTGACCACTATTGTGTGATGACGACTTTCCATACAAACGGCCATAAGGATTAAATATAAACTCCAATACAAATTTTCACTACCCATTTTACTTCCTTAGGGGATGATTTTCAGGATAAAACTATCCTAATCAGTTCTATCGGCAGACCAGCGCTGGCAGCAATGCCAGCATTATGCTGAAATAAAACCGTTTCGTGACAAACGCTGTGTGTTGTTTGTCTCGAATAAATGTTTCTTTCTTTCTTTCTTTCTTTCTATCTCCTTCCTCGGGACTCCAATTATCTCGATACCTACTAAATTTCATATCCTTCAGCTCAGCGGGTTAAGCGTGAAGAGGTAACAGACATACAGATATACAGACACACACACTTTCGCATTTTTAATACTAAAAGGTACGAAATTTTAAATAAATTACAGCCTGTCATATTCTGATATACACTCGTAAGGTACATAACTGGAAAGTTTCTTAAAAATTCGTCCAGTAGTTTTTGAGATTAATTGAAACGTACATTCATCCATACATCCAAACTTTCGCATTTATAATATTAGTAGGATTAGTACGGATACGGTTAAAAGTAAACAATATATTTTAATTTCCAGAACGAAAGCGAAGTCCTCACCCAGCTGGACTATTGAATAAAAGCCCAAATGGCTAAGGGACTGCGGTGCCAACCCATCATCATTGCTGTCGGACCGACCATCGATGCCCTAAAGGACTTTTATGTTGCTTATGACGACATCCTTTTTAATATCGACTCATTCCTGAAAGCGCTGGACGTATGCTTCAAAACTTTTCACTGCCTGGACGCAGAATATGGTTGGCAACATCTCGCTGCCCCAATATTATAAACTTCAAATTTCAAGTTGATAAAATTGCAACATGGAACCTTATAATATTGGGGCAGCGAATTCTGTTGATTGTATGTCTGGAATCTACACAAAGACGTCAGAATACGGTGCGCTATTTTTGCAAACGATACTCCACTGAGAGCCCAGTCTATAAGACTACTCAGCAAATTTTATCATGACTTGTAACTCAGCCTATAAGATTCACACTTACTACGTATACCGTGAACAGGGTATTTATCTCGTAAACTTAAAGTTAAGATATGTACAGCCAAGGAATTTGATTCACGTACGGTCAGCCGCAGGGAAAGAATGTGGGCCGCAACCTGGCAGCCTTTTGACTTTTATTATAAGAAAGGTTTTGTACCCAACTGAGTCACTGACATAATTTTAAAATAAGTGATCTACAGTTTATTGTATCGATTCGTAAAATAAATTTTATTACATATACCAAAATTGGGACTATTTTTCTTTAAACCACTGTATTTATATAGCCCTTATAATATTAAATAAGGTTACTGGTAAATCGACGTTATTCCTTTTAACAGTGTTATCTATTTAAAAAAGGCAATTTGTAAATGTTCACTCTCTAGGAACTGCTGATTTTCGGATAGCCTTCATGACCTTTTTAATTGCAAATGAGCTTTACTATATCTCCCTAAAAAGAAATACGTTGGTTACCAATAAGCCTGCATATTTTTGAAGTGTTTGTCTTTAGCTTTTTTTCATCTACAATATTTTTAGGGTGTGGCTACGAATAATTTTTGATACCCCACCCTATTTATACTCTGGAAATCAAAAATGTGTTTGGTGATATCTACCTAAAAAGATGTGTACATTTTACTAGTGTTAGTTTGATAAATTAACCAAACTAACACCATTAAACTGTACACTACTTATTTGGTACGTTTTACTAAACTAAGACCGGTACAATTAGCAGAACAAGCACTGATAAAATCTTGGTAGATATTACTAGTAAACATTTGGTAAAAACCACAGTACAAATCTGTTAGATATTACCAAACCAATTTTGGGAAAAAATACGAAACACATGATCGATAATACTTAATTATATTTGATAAAATCTGCGATCCACTTATAGTAGATAATACAATATTATCTTTGATATAAAGCACGATCCAATCTGATAGATGATACTAGACTAACTTTGATGAAAACTGCGTTACATATCTGGTAGATATATCAAACACCTTTAGTAGTAACTAAAATATAAATCTGGTAAATATTACCAAACTAAAGCTGACAAAATACACCGAACGTGATTAGTAAATACTACTTAACTTTGTTTGTTAGAGTTCACCAAATAAATTACATTATACTTACAAGTTAAGTTCAGCTCTTTCAATCAAAATGATTTAATACATTGTACCAATATAAAGTGCTATATCTACCAAATTGTGTTGTAGATTTTACCAAATTACTTTTGCATTTTCTACTGACTAACTTCGGTAATTTGTACCAAAAAATAGTAACAGTAGAACATGCCAAAGGTATTTGGTAAAAAAAGACGAGTATGTTTGGTAAAATGAAAAATATCCGTTTGGTAGATTACACCAAACTACATTGAAAAAAATTATACTTAACTACTTTGATAAAAAGGTTACTAAAGTACTTTGTTTAAATATGTACTAAAGTTCTTTGGTGAGAAAGGTTACTAAAGTACTTTGGTAAAAAATATACTAAAGTACTTTGGTAAACAATTTTACTATTTACTACAAAATATAGGTGTAATCTACCAAATAAATTGGGTACAACACCAACTTATTTAGTTTGATAAAATCAACCAAAATTCGTGATAGGACCGAAATCAACCGCTAACTTTGGTAACATTTACACGGAATCTGGTAAATCCAACCTAACATTTTTTTCAGTGTAGTTATTTGAATTTTTATGACACATTCCACCTATATATGGCAGGCCTTTCTCGGCTTCTGATTTTATTATCGTATTACTTGTCGCCGTGTCATCCTAATTCGATCTTAAGGAAAACCTTCTTAAAAGCGTTCCTTCCCCTTCCAATAAAAAAAAAACAATAAACATTCAAAGCGAACGTAAGATATATTTATATCTGAACTATGAATAAGAAACGAGAGTCATTATTTTTAAAACGTTTCAAATGGACAGTTTTACGAGGAGATATTTCCAGAAAGTGGAACTCAACACTCTAGAAGTCTAGATTGACCGTACAATGTCACTCTATTGACCTGTCATTTGGCTGTACAATGTCAATGTCACCTAGGAAGCACCTAGGAGCATCGGAAAGTGTTTCAAATATGAACACGACTTCATAGGTAGATGTCGTAAATTATATTTTTCAACCACTGTAAACTATTTCTGGATACAGCAATTTTGTGTGTGCAGTTGTTGGTTCAGTGCTCAAATGTTTCGTTGCTCACCAAATAGTAGATACCTAAGAATTGCAAATTATGTTCACTACTTATAGAAGACAATAACGCCTCCTTGTTTGAAATAAGGCGATTTTTTTTTTCATATTTTTGACGTCAATTTTAAATATAATTCGTCACATCCAACATCATCCTTAGTGTAAACATCTTATTTGAAAACATGAAGAGTACCTACTTTAACAACATACCTACACGATAACACCTTTAGTAGTCTTGGCGCTGAGGGCCCAACTCAACGGCACCTCTACATGTTCTTGGCGTTCAAAAGCGCTACGAGTTGTTTTAAATGCGTGAGTTTGACCAAATTTGGTCTCAGTTTTTCAAGAAGTGTAGGTAATCTAAAAACACCAGGGAAGGCGACCATCATCATTCTAAGACGAGCCAAATGTGGCGAGGCGCGAGGAGGGCTCCAGTGCGTTCAGTATGAGATCCTGGAGTCCTCCGCATGAGAGCGCAGATGCCGGCCGCCGTGGAGTTTTTAGTGGATAGAAATACCACATAACCCAGTCATCCCCCGATGATTGGGTACCCGGTACACAGGTTTCCTCCAGGAAAAAAAAAAACAACGTAATCCAAAGGAAAGAACTTGGTTCTTACCTGTCTCTTTAGCTTGGTGGTGAGTCCGTACTCGTGATTGCCCCAGAACATGTCGAGCAGTTCCACGAAGGTGACGGTTTTGGGGTCATAGTCCAGCTCGATCACTTCTGTGTGGTCGCCACTGGAATTCAAAATATTATACACTTAATAGTTGGAACTGATTTCGCTTATAGATATTGCATAAAAAGTGAATTATCAAAAATAAAAAGAGAACATAATGGCAAAAAAGTGATAGAATTTTATTGTTGAAGTAAATACTTAATCATATTTTTTTCTATATTAGATATTTTCACTTACACAGTAAAAGTTCACTATCCACTTATACAGGGAAAATGACCTCTCTACGTCTACAGTGTAAGAGGTGCGTAATCGTAAAGTGACACCACCATTATTTGGAACTTATCACCATCACTCAAATTTAAATTCTTACAAGATCATAATCATGAATATTTTTCGAACTTAAGTCTTATCCATCTTTTGCTTTGGTCACTATATTGCATCCATCCATCGGCCGCCCATTACACATAACCCAGTCATCACCCGATGGTTCGCAGGTTTTCTCCACGAAAAAAAAAGGTACGTCCAGAAGGTTCTCTGTTAACAAATCCCCTGTTTAGGTATGCCGAACGAGCCTAAACGTGGCCATCCCTTTCTATCGCACCCCTGGGGCCGATAGGCCGTCATTACTAATTTGTACTTGTATTGTAGCGGCGCGACCAAAACGGAGTGAGCCTCCCCTGCTAAAGCAGCCTAAATGCTATTATTATTAAAACCCGAAATCAAGTGAGCGGTCATTCAAACCAGTCTTCATTTTCTAAATATTCTTTTGTACCTAAGTACTTTTACAATGTACCTATTCTAGGTAATATTATCCCAAGTTTGCGTCATCTTTCATTATGCACCTTATGGGTATTTACGTTTCTTTTTGTTCTTTTGTCATCGCCACGTATTGCATTGCTATCCAATCTGGTTTTTATGTAAAACGTTCTAAACAATGTTAAGAAAACAATATTGTAATTGATCTTTTAACAACGCGTGTTAAATATTTTATTGCCACAGATATAAGTAAGAAGTCACGATGTTTTAAATACCTACTCCATCACCATTTACAAGAGATGGCATGTTTATGGTTGTCTTAGGCATAAACTACTGTTTTGTCGTTGGTAATTAAATAGTATAATAATTTATTTGTTACAATTTGTTAGTCATGTACAATTTGTTTTATTACCTACTTAACAAACTTTATAAATATCATTAACAGCGCGCTACCGTTCACCCTATAAAAATTGTTGACTTATTAGTTTATCGAGACATTTCTCTCGCGCAATGAAATGAAGTACTTAGTACCTAAGTACAAAAATGACTCTATACTCACCTACAACAGATAAAAATTAATAGATTTTAGACAGCCGGGAATTACATATGAAGTGGCAACCGGGTTTTTTTTACGGGAATTCCAAATGAAAGACTGCATTTTATTTGTACTCACTGTCAGCAATGAGGTAAGTAAGTGTAGGTAATGTTTCGAGAAAGTAATCAATATTCATAAAGATACACAATGAGACATGTCAACGTAACATTTATTCGCAACGGCATTTTGGATTTTCCAACCTTCACTAATTGATCTATATAATAATATCGTTTTCTCAAACATGCAATGAAATATTCTCTTTACGTTCCTTATAAATCTTATAATAGACTCGGGAGTATCCTTTTTCGGGCGTAGCATCTCGAGGCGGCCTGAAATGGGATTTCATACAACTTTTCAGGCCTAGGCCTGCAAAGTAACTTTTTAATTTTCATTTCACTATTTGTGGCACAGCATCACGGCATTCAGCCATGAAAATTAGTTTGATTTGAGGATTTTTATTTATTTAGGTATTTGATTGCATGTTTGAGAAAAGCACTATACCTACCTACATGCCTCGGCGTGAAAACGGATTCCCGGCCTCGTATTTCTATCCGGCCTCGCTACGCTTGGTCTATACCTACTTTGCCGGAAATCCGTGTTTTCCCGGCCTCTGATGTCTGATCCGTGTTTTCACGGCTATCACAACTATCACAAGACGGCCCGCGAGCAGGGGCGGTTCACTCTGTGATTCCGTCGCGCCGCTACAAGTACATGCCGGCGGCCGCCAAATTGGCGGCCCATTAGTAGCTGCCGCGTGTTGGTACAGGACGCTCGCACGGGTCGCAGCACGTTGCATGCGATAGAACGGGATGGCCACATTTAGGCACGTTTGGCGTACCTAAACAGGGAATTTGTTAGCAGAGAACCTTCTGTACGTAGTACTATTACTTATTCTGTGCCGCGAGCTGTGTCGCGGCGACATAGACTACCCATCCATCCATCTCTTTCTATGCGTTCTAATTACAAAGAGACGTGAGAAAGAAGTAGCCGTGCAGCTCTAGCACAAGAACATGCATCATTAGTCCTGCCATATCCCAACACTTAATAGAATATTAAGTTATTAGAAAGAAGCGTATGGTTTAAGTCAGCGATAAACGGCATCGACCAAGCTTTGCAGTAATAGTAGGTACAGTCAAGGTCACCAATATGTATGTATGTATACACCACAAACTTACAGAAATATGTATACATACCTTATTACTATATACGGAAGTAAGGTTGTTGTATACAATGATGTAATATAAAAATAGGTAGATATGTTGTCTATACGAAATTCCGTGTTTAAAAATGGCCACCAAATTCTGACAGCATTCGTTTCCATTGACGACGCAAAACTATGGCAAGCTGTGTGACTTGACCAAATTTTAGTGTGCCACTTTTGGACCATATCTACGTATATTTTATATTACATCATTGGTTGTATACATATTTTTGCAACTTTGGGTATATACATATTGGTGACCTCGACTGTACATTAGACATTCCTAAACTAGGGCGGTATAATTTCAAAGAATGTCTCAGTTCGCGGGTATTTGACGCCCGAGCCGAAGGCGATCTGAGACTTTCTTCATTACTTACATCCACTTTATGACTGGAGTACTTAACGTAAAACATAATTATATATTAATTAAGTACATTTAAAAAATATTATTTTAAATTAAGTATGATTAACTGCCTCACAAATGCCCGGAAGTATAAGTGTAAATACAAATGAGTTCCTGTTAAGGGGACGTAGGTTCGTGGTCTTCTCTCCCTCTCACTGAGCATAAGCGTGAGTGAGATGGAAGTGCGTGTTTGGTAGCGCGGATATCATGTTTTTTAATTATAATTTTTTGTGCGTTTTGATAAATAAAAAAGTAATAGCTGATTTCCCTCAAACATGACATTGCCGATTTTTAGAACCAATTTCAATATGTTTAGCTATTGTGCATAATTTGTTAAGATTTTTTTAAGTGTATTTTAGACCTATGTTCGTGATTTTTTTCTATCGAGCGAAAGTCAAAAACTCAGGATTCGAATAGCTGATTTCCCTCGAGAAAGGCCTCAAGATTGCTAATTAAATTTAAGGCAGCCGTATTATAACCACAACAAGAGCTACGATTTTTTAAAAATCCGTTTTTGGAGCTCACGTCGCCTTAAACATCTACACATTACACATTTTAGCGAGTCGGATGTGCACACGCAAAGCAACCTTACCGGCAACTTGGCCTTGCGAACCAACGACCTTGCGATCGCATACGCCGAATTATAACGACTGAGAAAACGAGTTTTTATAACTTCTAATGAGACGCTCAGGTACCTTTAACAAAACAATGACTAGCAACGTTTGAGAGCACGTGCGGAAGGTCATTATGAATTTATGCGTTTGTTTTCGGCCGAAAAGCCAATGATAAATATCAATCATGATATATTCTATACTAGCTTTTGCCCGCGACTCGCGACTCCGTCCGCGTGGAATTCGTTTTTATCGTTGCTCCATACAAACTTTCATTCCCCTTAACACACCCTTAGGGAATGATTTCCGGGATAAAAACTAGGGATAACCCTATGTCCTTCCCCTGGATTTAACCTATCTGCATACCAAATTTCATCTCAATTGGTTCAACAGTTGAAGAGTTAACAGACAGACAGATAGACATACTTTCACATTTATAATATTAGTATGGATTAGTATGGATATACACTATATAAGTACCTAATAGAAACTGGTTAATGTAACTGTTGACCGAAGAGCTGGCGGCTTTCTTGCGCAACGCATCAGCATTGCAATTCAACGAGGAAATGCCGCCAGCATCCTCGGTACAATGCCTCGAGGGCCTTTTTTAGATTTAACGTAGTTTTAATTTAATTTAGTTTATGTTAATTATGTTAACTAACATTAACATGTTACGTTAGAAAAAAAAAATAGAAACTCCATAGAAAAGAAACTCCTTGCCAGGATTCGAAATTCTTACTTCCGACCCTGTGTTGGAAAGTCAAACCGCTTACCACTCGGCCACCACCTACTGACCTACCGACGACGAGTAATAAAATTAATAGTCGTGAAATCTTGATTCACAATTTAAATACATCAGCCCTGTTGCTAGGGTGTCATGCAAGAGAAATTTTGGTAACAGATATCTCAGCTTTTACGAATATCTTAAGTTTTAAGCATACGGTATATATATACCGACCTACCAAATCTGTAAGTAAGTAAGTAAGTAAATATTTATTTGTGATACACAGGTTAAAAAATAGGTGACTAGGTATAGGACTCGGGCAAGAATAGGTCTACGGTTTCCCCCGCCTGTCGTAAAAGGCGACTTAAGGGGGTCAACGGGGTCGCCAGTGATTTTTTGTGGCGGGGGCCACAGCACTCGGCCACCCCAGAGAAGGCGGCGAAGATGCCCAGAACGAGCCAGCAGGGGCAAAGCGCGAGGAGGGCTCTAGTGCGTTCAACCTGAGATCCTAGAGTCCTCCGAATTACTTAGCGCAGATGGCGGTTGACGTGGAGTTTTAGTGGGTAGAAATACCACATAACCCAGACCTCCCCCGAGAGCTGGGTACCTGGTTCGCAGGTTTTCTCCACGAAAAAAAAAAAAGGTATAGAATAAAAATACAGTACGCTGTGACCTACCTAAAAGGTGTACAAATGTTGAGTTGAGCCTTACAAACTAAAAACTACAACTAATACAAAATATTTTTGAGCATTAAATTTACATAAACCTTTTCAATTTACATATTATATAGAAGAACATTCTTATATTTTTATTACATATTTTACTTATTTAGGAAACTTATATCTAAAAAAACTCGTCAATGGTGTAATATTATTATGCTCTCTCTAAAAGTTTTAATTTCAATACTATGTATAAAGATTTATTTCTACCTATAGACATTTGGAATTGAAGAGTTTGATAATTTTACCACTTCCAGGCATTGCGTCATATCGCCACACCCATGACTTGGACTTTTTGAAATACGTGACACTTGCATAAAATCAGATAAATACCTAATTAATCTTAATCCACTGTTTACATAACGGGAAATACCCTCTGGCCATAAAGTAGGAATTACCGCACGCTATGCGTGCGGAAAACCCCACTTCCTGGCCAGATAGAGACGTAAAATTTTGTACTCACCACGGGCGGTAATAAAGAAAGCCTCAGAGCGCATATTTATCGCCCTTGCCTTCGGCTCGGGCGTCAAATACCTGCGATCTGAGACATTCTTTGTTTAACCGCCCTAGGTAAGTAATGTACTATAAAAACACAAGTAATATCACAAAGATCGGTCCATACTCCATAAACCACTATTATATTCACGAAGTAGATTTATTTATACTCGTAGTCATATCGATCCTATGCCGCAGCCGAAACCTTGAACTCTACTGTTCTAGTTTCTACTACTTCTACTAAAATATTTATTTATTTATACTTTATAGCACTAAATAAAAAAAGTACAAAGAGCGGACTTAATGCCATAAGGCATTATCTGCCAGTCAACCATATGGCAAAACAGAAACTTGCTAAAGTTTGTGCAGTGATAAAAAGCAGGAAGAGCTTTATCATCTATTACCTAGATCAGCTGAATAATACGAGTAAAACAATAGTAGGTACATTGTTGTAGAGGCTAGAAAGTAAGCAATAGATGGACGAGTTAGTTCGAGGGCCGACGCGTAGCGGAGGCCCTCGAAAGTACGAGTCCAGCTATTGCATTTTCGGCCGAGGCTTAACATAGTGCTTTTCACGCCTACTGCGAGGAAATTGCAAATAATCATCATTTTAAATCAAAATTAAGTTCCTAATTGAAGATCATAATACTAATCAAAAAGCAAAAGAAGCGCGGCACCGCTCGCCGGCGCGGCGGCGCCGCTCCTCCCGCTCGACGCCCTGTGATTGGTCGAAGAGCTGTTCAAACTGAACAACCACTATTACAATGACCAACCACTCAAAAATAATCGACCAATAGCAGAGTAGAAAGTAAAAAAGGCCGCTAAACACTACATTTTACTTTGCAAATCTACATTGTTTGACTGTTTTTGAATTGTACTACTAAGAACTACTTTCTACACTCATTTCAATCCATCTTTGGCCATATTTCCGAGAAGCAGTGGCGTGAAAAATAGTTATTTTCACCTCACCGGCTCGAAAAGGCTTGCTTTGTCGCTCAAAATCTGCGTGCAAAAGTCCATTATATCCGCTAGCGTGGAAAGAGTTTTTGAAATTCGAACGTGACGCTCTATCGCGAGATCCAGCTTTTTTCTATAGGAATGAGAGCTCATTATCCTGCGTTCAAAAACTTATGGTGTAATGCTTATAATTCATTAAATTATTATTTTCATAAAATAATTTAATAATAAGTATTATTATAAGTAGTCTTTTTTAAGTACTGAATAAAAAATAAAAAAATATTAATAATTAGACTGACTTATAAAAATACAATACAAATAACTAATTTTAAATTGTACTTACTTAGTTTTACATTTCAAAATTTTACGCTTCATGCAAATTTGGAACGCACCGTTTAAAAAGTTAATTTAAGAAAAAAACTCGTGTAAGTACCTACATTTCATTGTTTTGTTTTGTTGTAAAGCCACAGTAATATCAAAATAATGGAAGTTTTTTTATAGATTTTAGCGCAGAAGATAAACATAAGGGTCAATCAACTTATTCTTGTTGTTATTCTGTCCCGGTAAGCCAAGAGACAACAGTTACAGACTTTCTTAGAAAAAAATACTATAAACTGGACTCCTATCATGCTAAGGAGATGCGCCACCATGGAATGGGTTTACGAATATGACAAAAACACGTGTTTAGTGGATTTAAATCCCATAAAATAATAGTTTTAAAGGGTGACCCAGGAGACGTAACCATGGCAACGAGCAACAAGAAATAGTTGATTGACCCATAAAATGAATTTTAATGCCTGCTGAGTTAGCGGAAAAAGTAAAATATGCGTATTTGAGTTGAGCCTTAGTTTACCCGTGAGTACTTACCTAGTACCTACCCAAAAATACATTGACTTTTTTAATGAAAGCGTGGAGTCTATTTCAAGATGCACAAATGTTTATGTTACTTTTAATAATTATAAAATGCTTTGATTTTGATGAGATGTAAACAAACGTTTACTGAAAATGAGTACCTGTACCTGTACCTATAAGGTCCAAATTAGTTTCATTACATTTATAATTTTCCTCGCGGTGGTGAGGTGAAAAGTTGTGTGTTTCGCTCGGCAGCAAAGTTGTTTGTCGTCTCGTGCCTTGAAAGCCTCGCTATGCTCAGGATTGTACTTTTGAACCATTCGCTTCGCTCATGGTTAAATCTAACAATCCTTCGCTAGCTCTGCTTTCAATACAAGCACTTGCGCCAAACAACAACTTTGCAGCCTTGCATAACAAATAACTATTGTTAGATTGCTAGAACTACTTAGGCAAATAAATAACAATGATCACAATGGATAGGTACTTATTTGATGGAAATTACGTAGTTATTGGTTTCACTGGTGCAACCTGCCATCATCGATAATAATGATCATTTAATTGCTATCGATTCGATAGTATCGAATGATGCAGAAGGAATAAAGAACTAATCGTAAGACCATTTATTAGTAATGAACTAATGATTCATAAGAAGTGTTATTCATAAATTACACTATAATAGGCTTTGCTTATCGATAATCCTTAAACACCTACGATGAATTGCACTTGCATTGAATTACTTTTTGATTACAAGTATTCCGTTCCGACAATATTAATTAGAATTAAAACTTATTACATGTGAGGGTCTGACTGAAAATCAGCGTTGCAGTGTAGGTACTCACTGCAACAGTATGCTGAGTCTAGCCCCTTTTTGGCATCACAAAATGTTAATGCCTCGTACGATATTGTTTGAGTGTGTTTGTCTATTCCCAAGTCTAATTTGTACACTGTTCCTTTTGTATAAAATGTGATGTTGAATAAAGTTTTTCTATGTCTATGTCTAAGTATTACAACCTTTAATCCTTTGACTTAATATTGCTCGCGGAATTAATTTTCTAAGTAAGTAATTACCTGCTGGCGCTCGCTCTACAATACAATGCACCTACCTATATTTTCTGGAACCCAAAAGCAAAACAACATGTAGATATATAAAATACACACGACAATATATATAAAAGAATGATCCCTACGTTCTACGTTCAATCGTTAAAAAGCACTGTCGTCTTGTCCCTTTATGTCAGGAACGTGTAACGTATGAATTTGGCGTTGATGAAATTATGTAAGTATATATATTTATTGGGTCTCCCTTGTTAGACCTAACAACTTTAGCCCTAATGTGTCATTAGACCTAATGTTTCACTAGACCTTATGCATTTTCCTATGAAACAGTGAACATATATGTCGGGTTTTCTTTGAATATCATCAAACAGAAGTCATTAGGTTAGGTTAAAAGGTTTGTTTTGCAATAATCCTATAAAGTTTACTATTTAAGAAAAAAATGCATTAGGTCTAGTGAAACATTAGGGCTAATAAAAACATTAGGGCTAAAGTTGTTAGGTCTAACAAGGGAGAACCATATTTATTAATTGAAACAGCGATGTCTCATCGACAGCAGCTATATACTTACTCAAATAGGGTCATTTCGCCGGTTAGCGACCACTTAGCCGAGTTGCTCACTTTAGATTAGTAAATGTATACCTATTCAATGTACACACATAATAGATGGTATTCGTATAGGTTCTGAGTATAGTCAAGTTTTGAAACCTACAATAAAATATAGCACTTTCATCCATAGATTAGGAAAAAATATGGAAAAGGTTTCAAAATAGCGAATTCGCTGGATAGCGACCGCTTTAGTCGGTTTGCGACCATCTGTTAGCCAGTTGGCGACCACTCTAGCAAATTGTGTTTAAGTAGTTAATAAAACGATGCATCATCATCATCATCATATCAGTCGAAAGACGTCCATTGCTGGACATAGGCCTCCCCCAAAGAGTGCCATAATGATCGGTTCTGCGCCACCCGCATCCATCGGATTCCTGCGATCGTTACCAGGCCATCAGTCAACTTGTGGGGGGCCTACCCACGCCGCGCCTTCCGGTAATTGGTCGCCACTCGAGAACCTTTCCGCCTCAACGGCCATCGGTTCTACGTGCAATGTGCCCCGCCCACTGCCAATTAACTTTAGCGGCTTAGGGCTATATCGATTAACTTGGTTATGCTGCGGATAGCCTCATTTCTGATGCGATCACGCAGAGAAACTCCGAGCATAGCCCTCTCTCCATTGCCCTTTGGGTGACTTTGAGCCTTCTTATGATGCTTCTTATGATTTCTGAAGCGACCACGTTTCGGTGCCACACGTCATCACTGGCAACACGCACTGGTCAAAGACTCGTCTTCAGACACTGCGGAATATTAGACGAAAAGATGTGCCATAGCGTAGCTTCCCGAACGCTGCCCAGCCGAGTCGGATTCGACGATTGACCTCTTTCTCAAAGTTGGACCTACCTGACCTGACTGCCCTTATACTACTACAAATTGTTACTCTTCTAAATCTACTTTACATTGCTTGTCAATGCAAAATAGAATCGAAAACGGCGCGCCATCTCGCTCACACCATAGTGCTATTATATATATTGCTATTACATTCACACATGTCGTTCATAGTAGGTATCTAAATGCCACCATTTTACAAGCTTTTATGTAACTTTTAGATTAAATTCTACTTACCTACACTAGCTTCTGCCCACGACTCCGTCCGTGTGTCTCGTTTATATCGTAACTCCATACAAAATTTCAACCCCTATTTCAGCCTCTTAGGGGATTATTTCGGGGATAAAAACTATCCTACGTCTTTTCCCGGGACTCAAACTATCTCCATACCAAATTTCATCAAAATCGGTCCATCGGTTTAAGCGTGAAGAGGTAACAGACAGACAGACACACTTTCGCATTTGTAATATAACCATATCATATAATCATATGAATTATTCATTTTATAATTATATATTATTATTATATTACATATACCTACTATAGCATACATAGCATGGATTGGCGCGGCTTAAATACCTACCGACACAATTGGCTTGCCAAGCTAAATATCGCGGGTGCCGCAAGAATCCATAAGGAAAGAAAAAGAAAAACGATGTGGTCGCTATCCGACATCTTTGGTAATATTTTTTTTGGGTACGCGACCACCCCATTTTATTTAAATCTATTTTTATAATATGCCGAATTTCAACGAAATTATTACAATAGCTAAATCATTTATGCAATCAAGTAAATAATTTCAGCATAATAATAAAATTAAGTGACGTAACTAAAGTTTTCGCGCCAACTGTCGCGTTATTTTTTTTACAGATTCACTGCATGTCAACACTTTTCGGAAGCAATGTGTGAAATGTGTGAATTGAGGTTATTTTTTCTTGCTTTGGATTAAGCTTTGGGTTTTAAAGTGTATTTATTCTTATTCTGACACTATTCAAGAATAGTTAATAACTAATTAGTTTTCTGTTGGGTTTGTAGAAATGTTAATATCTTTAATTGAAGCAGCCTAGTCCGTCAAGTGGTCGCCAACCGAAGGTGGTCGCGTTACCGGCGAAACGACCCTACTTGTATTATCTCATGATAGTCATGATTAAAAAGAAATCTCATTCAGAAGCCCGTGGCAAATAAATACGTCATCAGTACTGTTTGGTTTAAAAGATATAGACGACGATAATCGTCATGCCAGTCAAGTCTACATATAAAACCCTGATTATAATAGAATACTTATATAAAATAATTGATTTTAACTACGATCTCGAGGGTGTTGCTTTGTAAGATTGTATTATTAGCCGCTATTATGCGCAAAAGGGTAGCATCCGTGGTGCGCAGAATTCGGGGCAGCCCAAACACTCTACTGAGTACCATTGTTGACAGATTTGAAGGCCGTATCCAGAAACACTGGAACGATATTCATTGTTTAGTTTAATACCTAATGTTTATATTTCATGTACCCACTAACACTAGAATTAAGTTTTTCATATGTTTTTGCTTTTACTAACAACTATGGACAATGTTCCGAAATAAATTATTTGAATTGAATTGAATTGAATTAGGGGATAACCAACAGTACCCTTAGCGTGGGATTGAAGTGAGTCGCGTTTACTACAGACTCTAGCGTCTATCGTTAAGAAGCGTCTATCGTTAAGATTTAGTATGAAAATATTGAAAAGTCTATACACCGCCCCTGGCGGTCACTCATAGAACTAAAAATCCAAACAGTAACGTGAGTCACTTACGCATTACTTCAATCGCGAACGACTCCACGATTGTTCGTATAGTTTAATCGATTTTCCAATATTCAACCTTATATCACAAGCATTTATCGTTTTAATTTAAGTTTGTCGGTTATGACATTACAGAATACGCGCATCGCGACGTCGACAGTGTCGATACAATATGGCGGCACGTGGGCCATTTATTTGCATTTTTAAATACAAAATACGCGACAATCCGAATTTTGCGGATATATGTTGTCAATTCAAAACCCTTATTTTTATAAGTTCTTTAATTTGAGATAAATTTCGATCAGATCTACGGTAACTCTTGACGGAATAATACGATATCACGGGCCATTTCGCAAGTGAAATAGTAAACTACAGTCGCAACGGTATTCTTCGATTCGAAATGTCTCACACTACCGATTGCTAGTAGGTACGAATCGAACGTTAGATTACGCATCGAACTAACGCTAACGTTTTGCAGTTGGTTTCGTAGTATAATGGCAGTGTGAGTTACAAGTTTGACGGGTCGAATCGAAGAATACCGAAGCGAGTTCGAAATCTATTCGAAGCGCGTTTATTCGATTTCGTATGTAGTTACATATATTTAGGTTACGATTGTAACTCACGTTAGCCGTACAGAACTACTCATTCGATTTCAATAAAATCTATGAATCTAATATGATGCACCATCGTGATGGACATATTAATCATCATATCAGCCGAAAGACGTCCACTGCTGGACATAGGCCTCCCCCAAAGAGTGCCACAATGGCCGGTACATATTACAAGCTTTTATTTAGTTTCACCTGTCTCGTTGTCTGTAATCAAACCTTGAAAGTTAAATTTGACCCACTTCCCGGTTTCCGATTGAACTGAAATTTTGCATGCATATGTATATTGCATGACAATGCAATATTATGATGACATGGAGCTGATCTGATGCTAGAGCTGGAAGGTGGCCATAGGAACTCCGCAATAAAACTACGCAACCCCATCGAGTTTGGGCTCGTTAGAATCGTCTCAATGAGTAGTTGATGACGGTATACAGAAAAGTACAGTCGGCAATAAAAGCTTGTACCAAAAATGAAATTTTTGACAGAAACTTATTTTAACCCTCCGTTTCGTTTGCGTTACTTGTAACACGCAGGTCGAGCCGCTCGGGCAGCTTGTCTATTTTTTTATTTAATCGTATGACATACCTACATCATTTTGGCCTTTGAGTTTGTCACTCTTTAGTATCACCCAGGGGACACGTGCAGGGTTGTGGTAGGTAGACCTGCGGACGCAAGTGACAGACCTTTGTCAAGTGAGTGGGCAACTCGACTGTTAGAGGTTCTTAAGCCGCCCGAAGGCCTCTAACTCGGCTTAACGACTACTGTCATAGACAGCAGCCGGGAAAGACTGCTTAGCGTGCCTTCCAAAGCACGGAAACGCTCATTTATAGTAACCACTCAAACAGGCGGTCACCCATCCAAAGACTGACCGCTGCCTTTGCTTAACCTACGTTATCGTTTCCGACTCACAGGCGCCGCTGGGCTATGAAAGCTTGTCTATAAGTAATACTTACAGACTTCTGTAGTGTGGGTTCTTCGTGGTGCCGCCAGAGTAGCCGACCCTCGTGCGGACGACGCCCGGCGTGGCGCCGAACAGCGAGTCGTTGGACCAGAAGCAGCCCATGCCGAAGGTCGCCTTCTTCGTCGGGATGTCCACATCGTGGAGGAGGGCGGCCTGTGGACAATTACAATTAAATTAAAAACAAGTGCCTATGCAAAATATTTTTGGATTTCGTAAAATTGACTGAAATATTTAAATAATAAAATTGATTGAGAATTGTATGACTTAAACGAACCTGTTCCCAAAATGTGACGAGAATCGGTTGAGGAATGCGACCTGTAGAGGAGAACAGCGGGACAGCGGGATATCCGACACCGGACAAATGATTTTCGGCCCAAGCTGAAGCAACTTTTCGCTCGCTCGTGCGATCAAGGAAGATCTTAGATTGTGTTTGTGTCTCATGGGACCAAAATGATTTACGTCCAGGGCGGTATATTAAATTCTGAGTGAAGCGAAAGATTCTACAATACAATCTCGAGCATAGAGAGGAATTTTTAACTAGAATATAGAGCGTTAAGAGGGGTTCAAGTGTTCTTGCCCAAGACGGAAATAATTTTGCTACTGAGTTTATTCAGATCCAATCTGTACTTCTCTTCCCTGGTATTCCCTGTTTAGTTGCAATTTTCCTCATAGAAGACGTGAAAAGCAGTATGTGCCACTCGGCACCAACATGATTTCCGTGATGGGCGTAAACAGTTGAGCCCCTCGTTACGCTCAAGATTCTACTTTAGAATCTCTCGCTCCGCTCCGGATAATTGTACCATCAAATCAGTTTAGTTGCAGCTAAGGCTTGCATGTGTGTCTAACAAGACGTGTTATTTTAAACTTGAGTGTCTTGCAAGAACAAAAAATTTATTTGTTTATTTATATTAACCTAAGCTCTAAATACCAACAGTAGCTATCTCACAGTAAATTCATTGACAGGAACGTTATCAGCCGAGTCAAGAGGTCATTACGAAATAAGATGATCCATTAAAAGCTCGCCACAGATCAGGGTCATGTTATCTTATCGGACCCCTCATTAACTGGTTAATTTATAGTTATATCTATTGTTAGTTCTATGCGCAGTTTGGTTCGGCACGTGGCCCAGTGGCGTCTGATAAGTGATAACGGAAGAGCATTGTCACGATTTTTTATCTACGTTCTTATTATAACTTATACTACGGATTATTTTAAGACTGATTCTTTGCGTTTTGAGAAATAAACAATCTATTGTTAATTTAGTCAAACAAATAGTAGGCACCTATTGCTTTTTTTATTATTTCGTTCTTCATTGGTGTGGCGACATACACAAAGACTTCTAGACCAGCCAAGGCTAATTTAGGCTATATAACCATTAAATGAGTAAGGTGGTGGGTTTCATATTTTATAGACGCCACGTGCTACTGGCATGTTTGATTCAGAATTCGATAAGTAATAGGGTAAATCGCCAGTAGCTGGCCACTCTTCAATAGCTGGCCCCTTCATACTATAAATGAACTCTGTTCCCCTACAAACATAATTCAATTTAGTTATGACGTGGCGAGTTATTTAAGGGTCGGTTATTTAAGGTTATTTAAGGGTGTGGAGGTCGTTGTTGTTCTACGTCCGTAGGAATAACCCTAGAAACCCTACACGTGACCTCCGGGTGGTGCTAAAAGAACAACAAACTCGGCAGCTGCACTGTTCCTTCTGAACCTCGCAGCGCATACTGGAACTCATCAGCGACATCAATACGAATACATGTATGTACCAGTGTGTAACCGCCATACGATAAATAAATAAAAAAATTAAGGGTGGCCAGTAATTGAAACCTTATACTAAAATTAATTCTATTTTAGGTGAATAGAGTTCATTTTTATTATGAGGTGGCCACTGGCCAGTTATTGAACGGTGGCCAGTTACTAACGATTTACCCTTATATTCATACATCTGTGGATTTACCCTATATTTACACACTACCTAGCGTATACTAGCAAGTATGCGAGTGTAAGAGGGACGAATGATTTACGTCCGACATAACGCGATCATGTTAGAGCTAGGTTGTTCTTTGACACTCGTGTTTAACTGCAATACATTATAAATGCTTGATAAGGTACAACCTTTTAGCAACCAAGGGCCACATAGGAGCTAACAAAAATTACGCGGGCCGACTTCTTAATTATTTGTGAATTTATCAGGCAATTCCAAAATTCTGAAATCAACGACCTTTACATACAAAACAGCCAGGGAGGCTCGCGGGCCGCAATCAAGGGTCTCGCGGGCCGCCTGTTGCCGACCGCTGAGGTAAACAATGGGGAATGGATGAAAATTTTAGAAACGCCTGATTTTTTTTTGGTGATTGGAATAACCTTCCTTAGCACCAGAAAAAAGTTGCAGACTTGTCAGCTGCGTCAATTATTTAAAAAAAATATAAACAGTTTCCTCACTTACGTTTTGTGGTTATAGGACGGCGAATGAGACACTTTCCTTGATCCGTCTCATATTACAAAAAATATTTTAAATATGACCTGCAATGACCAATATAGCTGCTGCAGCTGTCAATATCATTGCCAGTGCCAGTTTACCACGGATTTCTATGATATTTTTATGTAATTTGAGACGGATCAAGGAAATTGTCTCATTCGCCGTCCTAACCACAAAACGTAAGTGAGGAAACTGTTTATATTTTTCAAAAAAAATTGACGCATCTGAAAAGTCTGCTACTTTTTTCTGGTGCTAAGGAAGGTTATTCCAATCACCAAAAAAAAAATCAGGCGTTTCTAAAATTTTCATCCATTCCCCATTAAAAGAGTACGCATGGGTTATTCCCACCTCTGTTACCCAAAATATTCCCATTAGTTCCCACTGGTAAAAGATGGGAAATAAATCCCAGCTGTTACAATTTGTAACAATTTGGTGGTAACAGGTCGGAATAACCCGTTCGCACCAAACCGTCTGTAATCGTAAGCGGTGTTCGTTAAAGGCCAAATATTCAGCGTTTTTAGGGCGTTTTTTTTTTCGTCACTGTCGTCTCCAAGAAATACTAGGTATTCAAATTGACGAATATCAGAGTCCACTTTTTATGAAAACAATACCGGTGCTGAGTCATTTTTGATAATTTAATTTTCCGCGGTATGTTTTACCTCTGCTGAAATAATCTTGAGCTGACAATGACGTTAGAACCGAGCGGTTCAAACGCCCAGAGATTGGCCCTAAGGCACTGGTCCCACCGCCGGCTACAGACTATCGGCGATTACTCGCCCAAGAAACGAACAAAAGATAATACCTCAAGTGTAAATAAATTTATAGTTATTATTTGTGAATTTATCAGGCAATTCCAAAATTCTGAAATCAACGACCTTTACATACAAAACAGCCAGGGAGGCTCGCGGGCCGCAATCAAGGGTCTCGCGGGCCGCCTGTTGCCGACCGCTGAGGTAAACAATGGGGAATGGATGAAAATTTTAGAAACGCCTGATTTTTTTTTGGTGATTGGAATAACCTTCCTTAGCACCAGAAAAAAGTTGCAGACTTGTCAGCTGCGTCAATTATTTAAAAAAAATATAAACAGTTTCCTCACTTACGTTTTGTGGTTATAGGACGGCGAATGAGACACTTTCCTTGATCCGTCTCATATTACAAAAAATATTTTAAATATGACCTGCAATGACCAATATAGCTGCTGCAGCTGTCAATATCATTGCCAGTGCCAGTTTACCACGGATTTCTATGATATTTTTATGTAATTTGAGACGGATCAAGGAAATTGTCTCATTCGCCGTCCTAACCACAAAACGTAAGTGAGGAAACTGTTTATATTTTTCAAAAAAAATTGACGCATCTGAAAAGTCTGCTACTTTTTTCTGGTGCTAAGGAAGGTTATTCCAATCACCAAAAAAAAAATCAGGCGTTTCTAAAATTTTCATCCATTCCCCATTAAAAGAGTACGCATGGGTTATTCCCACCTCTGTTACCCAAAATATTCCCATTAGTTCCCACTGGTAAAAGATGGGAAATAAATCCCAGTTGTTACAATTTGTAACAATTTGGTGGTAACAGGTCGGAATAACCCGTTCGCACCAAACCGTCTGTAATCGTAAGCGGTGTTCGTTAAAGGCCAAATATTCAGCGTTTTTAGGGCGTTTTTTTTTTCGTCACTGTCGTCTCCAAGAAATACTAGGTATTCAAATTGACGAATATCAGAGTCCACTTTTTATGAAAACAATACCGGTGCTGAGTCATTTTTGATAATTTAATTTTCCGCGGTATGTTTTACCTCTGCTGAAATAATCTTGAGCTGACAATGACGTTAGAACCGAGCGGTTCAAACGCCCAGAGATTGGCCCTAAGGCACTGGTCCCACCGCCGGCTACAGACTATCGGCGATTACTCGCCCAAGAAACGAACAAAAGATAATACCTCAAGTGTAAATAAATTTATAGTTCATCGCCGGCGGTGTGAACAGCCAGCTATAAACTATAAATATATAACTCTCTCTTTTATTTACACGAAAGCGATTATCTTTTGTTCGTTTCTTGAGCTAGAAAATAGCCGATAGCTCATAGCTAACTCGCTCGCGGTGGGACCAGTGCATAAAATGCTTATGGAAAATGTTGACAAGTTTCTATGGTGACACAGCTTCCGGCGTCATATTTAACGTTGATCGATCTGCGTAACTAATACGAGATCGAATAAACGCGCTTCGAATAGATTTCGATCTCGCTACGGTATTCTTCGATTCGACCCGTCAAACTTGTAACTCACACTGCCGTTGGACTACGAAACCAACTGCAAAACGTTAGGCACTTTGCGTTTAGTTTTCGATGCGTAATTTAACGTTCGATTCGTACTACCAATCGGTAGTGTGAGACATTTCGAATCGAAGAATACCGTCGCGACTGTAGTTTACTATTTCACTTGCAAAATGGCCCGTGATATCGTATTATTCCGTCAAGAGTTACCGTAGATCCGATCGAAATTTATCTCAAATTAAAGAACTTATAAAAATAAGGGTTTTGAATTGACAACATATATCCGCAAAATTCGGATTGTCGCGTATTTTGTATTTAAAAATGCAAATAAATGGCCCCCGCGCCGCCATATTGTATCGACAGTCGACACTGTCGACGTCGCGATGCGCGTATTCTGTAATGTCATAACCGACAAACATTTAAATTAAAACGATAAATGCTAGTGATATAAGGTTGAATATTGGAAAATCGTGAACGAACGTGAAGTCGATCGCGAATTAAGTAATGTATAAGTGCTTCACGTTACAGTTTGGATTTTTAGTTCTATGAGTGACCACCAGGGGCGGTGTATAGACTTTTCATACTAAATCTTGACGATAGGCGGTAGCGTCGATAGTAGACGCGACTCACTTCAATCCCATGCTAAGGGTGCTGTTCCGTTATCGTAAGTTGGTGCAACTCACCCTAAATAGGTACTGCTGGGGCCCGTTTAAATATACGGAGCTAGTTTACTAGTGTTACCAGTGTGTAGACTTGCAAATTTACTTTTAAATTTTGATAGTACATAGATAGATCGCTGATGTCATCACTTAAGAAATTTAGACATACGGCGTCGTTCAATAGATTGATCGTCTCCACAAATTCTATTTCAGTCTAATAAACGCGACAACGGTCTTGAGATACCAATTTAAACTAATAATGCAAACACGTGTCTCTCGAGTTGAATCAATTGACCGATGATTGTCCATCAGCGACAATAAAAAAACATCAAAGTGCATAGGCAACTTATTACCTAGCTATTAGGAACGCGGCATTGTACCCGTTGCAACGAAGACGTGGTGTTAAGATCAACTACCAAAGTAAATAGGTTCGCTAATGGCATCGTATAATAATATATGGACTGTAGATATTATCATCACTTTAGGTAAGTATACTTAGGTATCTTCCTTATTAAACGAGCGAGCAAAGCGAACGAAGCTTGGGCAAAAATTATTTCATAAGAAAGAATTTTTGCCCAAGCTTCGTTCGAAAGACATGACTTTCCGGAAGTCCAGACCAGATATGCGGTTGTTCTCTGGTCGCATTTCTTAACCGATTTTCGTGAAATTTTGGGAGCGTGTTCGATAATTAGGTACATATAAATATTTGTCGATTTATCCATGGTCCATGGCATTAAAAAAAAAAAAACTTCACTAATAATCGAGCAATGTTTGTATACCTACTTATTTATTTGTTTGTAAAAGGGTTTTCGAAAGATTACTAACTATTTCGAAATTAAAATACGGAGGTTTAAGGGACGAAAAATCGTCCTAGATAAATCTAATTTCTCGGAATTTCCGAGCAACTTATTTTATTTTCATTTATTTATCATTTATTTCAAGTAACTTAGACTCACACATGGTTAAGTGTGTGCTTATAGCTATTTTAACATCTATAATATATCATTTAAACATTTTATTTTATTTTATTACTGTTAATGTTGTTTCTAGAAGCACTTAAGTCATACTTAAGTAGGTTAGACATAATAACTACTTCTAGAAACTTGCATGTCTTCGCAATGCCTCAAATATGGGCAGTCAAACCCCTCAGCCAACAAACGCAGGATGGGGTTGGGGCTGGCCCGCACCCGGCGCACCATTGATATGCATCGCTTGCGCAGTCGTATAAAAGCAATCAATGCGCGCTTCAGCAAACATCCCTGAATGCAATGCTTGGTCTCCTGTCTCCTAGCTATATACTTAGTTATATATGAATAAGGTAGACTGTTGAAACAACTGATGATGCTTTTCAATGGTGACCACTCTCAACATAGTTGTTGCGAGCGTGAGCTCTAGAAATATATACCTATGTGCGGATTAAAAACACAGCGTACAAAATGACTGAAACTTATGATTTTCTACTAAATACATGCCACAAAAAGTGTCCTCTTCTTGAGCCATACTCGTAATAAGTGGTCTCCTAAATTAAGAGTTCTCTGCATATTCTTGACGAGGCCCATGATATCATATCTTTATGTATCTAATTCGAGAGAAAAATTGTGACGTTGAATGCAATGGAGAAAAAAATACTTGGTGGTCAATGACAGACCAAATGACAGTAGGTACAATACCTAATCAACGCGACCAAGTAAGAATGTAATTTTTCTAAAAAGTTCTTATCTTATACTCAGCCACTAATTATAATAAGTATGTCCTTAACTTCGAGGATAGGAGAGAGGGGGGAATGCAATTATTGCGTGTCTGCGCCTTAGGTCGGATTCGATCAAACAGGAATAAGGACTTAGTCTGGGGTTAAACGTCAAAATCGTATAGACTAATCTCGGAATAAACTCTAATCTGGTTTGGTGAAATTGACACTTAAGCGTACGAGTCACAATTCGTAATATTGAAAATACCTATAACTTTAAAAAGAACAATTTACTTAGGTACTTTAAAAACAATGTTTCAACCGAATTCAATTCTGTACTCCACCAAGCCATAAGTACATTAACATTTCCACGTTTCCTCAAAAAAAAACCCAAATCGCTATGTTTGCCTTTTTTTTTAACGTTGGGGAAATGTGCCTTTACGCATCCCGTCCTGTGCGGGGAGGCAGAATGGGCCTATAAAATTTTAAGAGTTTCATCGTTTTCTCCAGGACCCCATCATCAGACCCTGATGACCATGGGACCACTTGGGAAGTATTCATATTCAAACAAAAAAAGAATTTTGCAAATCGGCGCAGGCATCTTCAAGTAATATAATAGGGGAACATCAATAAAAAATAAAAGATTCCGACGAATTGAGAACCTCCTCCTTTTTAGAAGTCGGGTTAAAATGAAATGAGTACCTACCTCATGTACATTATGCATGTACAGTGTACACAAGTAATGTCAGAACATAAATTGTGATCTGTGCAGGTAACATTACCAGTCATTACCTACATCATTTTGATTTTGGAACCATTGAAAGTGTGTCGACGTACTAATGAAATTAAAGAGTTCATTGTGCCTTGACAAAAAATAAGTTCAGTAGGTTAGGTGTACATTAGATTCGCCATTGAAGGTACCTACCGTTTGTTCAATCGTCATTCATCATATCATGAAACATTGGACTTACTCCACACATGCACTGACTTATTTTACAGACAGTTAGTGTGCGCAAAACGGTAATTTGACCCATGGAATCGTATGGGCATGTCTACATTCTCCATATTTTGAAAACAGCTGATTCAATTCGCGTTTGATACGTGGTCTACTTTCGTAAACAATTAATACTTACTAACAATGTAGTACGGGAAGTAGTGTCACCCATGTATGGGAGGTGCAAATTTTGGTATCGGATGAATTCACTTGGTACAGATGTCATATACGTAAAGCTAAGCTAATTTAGCCCGGTAGCCATCCGCCACCCCCTGGAGAGTAGGCAGGGGGGGGGGGGGGCATTCAAGTAAAGTTACACGCCGACGCGCTTCAGAAAAAAAATCATATCAGCTTCTATTTACGTAATACCTCGAGTATGGTATATATTTTTGAGACATTCAATGTAAAGTTTCATAGAAAAAAAGGAAAATATTGACGAACATATCAAAATCAGTTTGCAAAAATCTAAGGACTTTCCGACAAAACTAGAAAAGATACACGAAAGTAATGTATAACACAAATGATATCTAGCATTTTAGGCACTTGTCCCACCGCCGGCGAGTAGCGAGTACTCTCATAGTAATTCTTACTCGCGCGAGTAAAAGCGAGTAAGAATTACTATGAGAGTACTCGCTACTCGCCGGCGGTGGGACAAGTGCCTCAGGTAAACATTTTAGTTTTTTTTATTTTAAGACAAGAGCAAAATTGGGAAAATTGTGCTCAAAAAACCAACAACGCAAAGCGAGTTTTGCCTACAAGATAAATTTTATCGAAATGCTTCTCTACAATTTTGCAAATACCTCTTAAATTTATGGATGTATGGAATCCTTATATTGGCATGAATTATAGCATATTTGTTTAGCTTTTATATGATATAACACGCGTTTTTATATGTTACATGGTTCAGATGAAATTCCCACTTTTCAAAAAGCCTTTGCGGCAATGAAGATTATGTATTTACTGATGAACTAGACAAATTAGAGACTGTCTCTCTGCAGTTTTGCGGTGCACATAACAGGTTTAATAACATACTAAAAGTTTGTGATGGTTTCTGGAAAAAAGTAATTTCGATAAAATTAATCTTGTAGGGAAAACTCGCTTTGCGTTGTTGGTTTGTTGAGCACAATTTTCCCAATGTTGCTCATGTCTAAAAATAAAAAAAATAACATGTTTACCTAAAATGCTAGATGACATTTGTGTTATACATTACTTTCGTGTATCTTTTCTAGTTCTGCCGCTAAGTCGAAAAGTCCTTAGATTTTTGCAAACTGATTTTGATATGTTCGTTAATATTTTCATATTTTTTTATGAAACTATACATTGAATGGTTCAAAAATGAATTCCTTATGTCCGATTTATCAGAAAATGATACCACACTCGAAGTGTTACGTAAATTTTATAGAAGCTAATATGATTTTTTTTCTGAAGCGCGGGGGCGTGTAACTTTGAATGCCCCCCCCTGCCTACCCTCCAGGGGGTGGCGGATGGCTACCGGGCTAAATTAGCTAAGCTTTACGTATATTACATCTGTGCCAAGTGAATTCATCCGATACCAAAATTTGTACCTCATGACACTACTTCCCGTAGATACTAATGTAAGTTAAGTTACCTAACTAACTACCTATCATTTTGATGTGTAATATCATGGCAAAACTTACTAGTCCTCTCCGGCTTTTCTTCTGGACAGTGGATCTGAAGATGCTCTATCGAGGCAATGATTGATATTGATTTGTAAAAGTGAACGCGGATGTGTAGGTAGGTACTGCAGAAGAAATATTTACTCGTATCGTATCTATAATAATTAAATTTTAACTCTGACATAGGTACTCTATGTGATGGTTACTGTGCCGTGCACGGCTCTCAAAGGTCCTAAAGTTCCTAAACAATGGTGGCAGAGCCATGGGGCCCTGTGAGCGGGAAGGATAATATGAATAATGTCTAACATTTTCCTTCTAATTAGTTTACAGTATCTATAACGCTAACAAATTACATAATTTAAAACAGAATGTAAAATTAGGTAATATTTTATATATAATCTTCGGTATTTTGACCTACTTTAGGTGCTAAAGTTTTATAAAACCCTAAAATTTTGTAAAGTGGCTAATCCTTTGCCTTATCTAAAAATATGTGTCTAAAATCCCATACCGGAGCAGTCGGCAGAGACACGGCAGCATTTTTATGACGCAATAATTTGTTCAATTAACTTGCTGCAGCTGCAACTCTTGCTGGCTATCGCATCCAACTAACTCATGAAAAAAGCGGCCAAGTGCGAGTCGGACTCGCCCATGAAAGGCTCCGTAAAATAAATTACGGTTTATGATTAATGACGTATTAAAAAAAACTACTAACTAGATCTCGTTCCAACCAATTTTCGGTGGAAGTTTGCATAGGTAGGTACATAATTTTTTTTTTTTAGTTTTATCATTCTTTTATATTTAAAGTTACAGGTGGGGGGACGGGACACATTTTACCACTTTGGAAGTCGCGCAAACTATTCAGTTTAGAAAAAAATTATAATAGAAACCTCAATAGGTATAATTATCAACACCTACCTATCCATAGATACCCACACGTATGTATGGGTTTGATGATAATTTTTTTTTTGAGTTTCAGTTCTAAGTAAGTAAGTGGGGAACCCCAAAAAATTATTGCTTTTTTTCTCTATTTTTGTGTGAAAATCTTAATGCGGTTCACATAATACATATATCTACATACTTACCTACCAAGTTTCAACAGTAGTTCTTATAGTTTCGGAAAAAAGTGGCTGTGACATACGGACGGACAGACAGACAGGCATGACGAATCCATAAGGATTCCGTTTTTTGTCATTTGGCTACGGAACCTTAAAATTGCGGCGAATTCAAAACAGTTTTAAAAATTAAAGCACTTACATCTGATGTACAAGACTGGCAAAAACCTCCAATAATGTCAAAAAGTAAAACCTACGGTTTTAAAATCTTAGGATACGTATGTACCTACAGCAAAAAAAAAGATTTTGTGCATTGTACCACATTAATCTGAAATTATCATGATGGCATAAGTATGAATAGGAACACGACCCTGCTTTTTTTTCAGGCAACTGTTCTGTCAACTAATGAAACTCTAAAATTTCCTCAAAAAAACGAAAATGTCTACTCACATTTACCGGTGGTTTCATGTTGCAGAAGCTCCTAATAATTCTCAGCATGCACCCAAATTTCTCTCTCCTTCTAAATGCTGTTGCGTGTTTTTGTTGTTCTTCTAAATGCTTTTGCGTGTCGCGTGAGGCCGGTGACGAGGAGCGGAGTGGCCGGCGCGTCCGAGAGGTGTGGCGGCTCGGCTAGCACTGACACTTGACTGTAGTGACTGTCCGTGTCGCGTGCTAGCTATCCGTGACTACACGAAACACAGCCACGATTTCCTGCTACACACACAGCAGTAGCGAGTCACACGGTGTCTGATCCGACAGAGCACTGTCTCGTCCCGCCAAAGCTTATATCTAAAAGACAACAATCAATAAGATTACTACTCAAAGGCGTACATCGTCATATCTTATAGTGCTAAATTGAGAAACAATGCAGTAGTTGCTTTGCTTGAATAGGTAATATCAAACAAATTAGTGTCATATTTTATTTCATGGACACAGCACAGTCAGAGAAGACTACTGGTTAGGTTACTTAGACTTGGATAAATATGGTTTATCATCCTAGAAATGGTACGTCCCATTGTTGGACACATGCCTCTTTTCATGGAAGAGATCAATGGCCCGCCACGATGACCAAGTGAGAGCCCTGTAAATGAAAGCTAACCGAGACACGTTCAATCAAAATCTTTCATACGAACCTAATTTTGTGAGATTAGTTTCAAACGTGTAGGTAATAGGTACGCAGTAGGAAAACGTAACTAACACGCTCCGACGCGGCATGTGTGCGTGGTGACACAATTCGACGCCACGCGTGACGCAACCTTGCCCCCTGTGACGGCCGTCTGCGGAGCCGGCGTGACGCGGCGGCGTAAAATAATTGCAGAAAAGGACCTGAGTTATCCCACTTCTGATGTTTGGAATTATGTACATAGCGATGGTTCGTATGGGTAACTGTGGAATTTTAGAGGCCGTAGGCTCGAAAATCCCGTTAAATTGCGAGGTTTTTTCGTTTTTGTATACAATTACCTATGTCAACATTTATAATGCAGATATTTGATAATTATAAGTTATAACAGAAACAGAAAAATATTATGGCTATCCATGCCTATTTTTTTTAGTCTTACGTTTGTTTTTTCAATTTTTTATTGTTTTACTAAACATATAGTTATTAGGATAGGTATTGTATCTATGGATCAATTTGGGCTGATAATAAAAAGCTTTTTTTTTTAATTATAATAATTAAATAATAAATTACATTTTAGCCCACGTCCTTCAAATTTTGTTCATCGCCTTGAACGGGTTAACTTCCATTTTCTAAGATAACTAGGTAAGTAGCGCCTTCTTATCACAGCTTATCATCCTCAGACCAAGAAAAAAGATAGACAGAGCATTACGAACAACCTAGTGAAGCCGGTTTTCAACCAAGCCAAATAAGTTTAGTACACGCTCACGCACACATATACAAAGTTGCACAAAACTCTTCAGCACGTGTCGCAATGCTGTCAAGATCATCTATTCCGAGTTTTGTGCAATTTAACTTGTTTTTGTGTGCGTGAGCGTGTGCTGAACTTATTTGGCTTGGTTTAAAACCGGCTTCGCTGGGTCGTTCGTCAATCGTCATGCTGCGTCTATCTTTCTTTCTTGGTCTGAGTTATCATCATACCATCCAATCATATGACAGGGTCAAATACTGGTATTTTAAGCATTTCAGCAAACCAAAAAGCCTTATTTCAGAAACCTAAGGCATTTTTGTTTGTTTTTCAGCGCCAATCACGACACACGGTCTACGGACGCTTTTCGCTACATTATGAACATTAAACTGCTACAGACTACAGCGTAGCGCTACGAGTGTAGCGAGACCGTGAATGAGTTAACCTATTCGTAGCCAAGGAATTCTCCGTAACCTACGCCGTAACCCGTAGAAGCTCAAATCTCGTGTTAAGGCTCGACAGTCAACAGGGGCAGCGTTTTCGAGTTTTTTAAAACAATCTCAGACGTAGAAAATAGGGTTTAAAAATCTAAAAAAAAGATACGTATTACGTAAGGATCTAATCTAGTCAAAGTCGCATTCAGTTACGCGATCTAATGAACTACACTCGATAAAAAAAAATCCCAAAGTTACCTCTTTTTGTAAAGTTTATTCAATATTATTACTAAACTATAGATATTTTAAATATTTTTTTTGTACTCAAATAAAGTTATTAAATATTTAGAGACAAATTCGCAGAGTTTGAATAAATAAAATGATTATCTTAATTACTATGTTTAAATACCTACAAAATGCGCGAGCGCGGAGGCTCGGCAGGCCCGATCAGTCGCGCGCTGGCCCATACGGACGACGAGTCAAGGACGTTAGCGGGTGTATAAGCCTTAAGCGAAAATCATTCGTAGAGATGTCAGAGGTTTTTAACGAACATTGTAAACAAAGGTAAGGTGCCTAAATTTGAACTCGCTTATCAAAGTAATCGTCATTAAATAGGAAGTAGTTACGTTGACTGTCACAATAATAAACTTGTTTGGTTTAAACAATTGGTTTATTTTTACATTATAACAAAAAAGTAGAATTTTGCATACTTATGTTTAAATATTAACAGTTATCATTAAATACAGAAACACACCCATATTGCACATTTGCGTAACATGCATCCTTTACTTTATACATGAATCCACAGGTAAATCATCTTTTTGTACCAAATTTAACTTTTAGCTATTTAAACATAAGTTACATAAGATTTAATATAATGATATTAGATTAAATCTCACCCGTTGCTCTTTATTACTCATAACATACTCATCTTAAAATGGAGGTACGCACCAAATAATAATCAGAATTGTATCACAATACTGATTCCAAACATAAATACTTGAATAGATACAAGTGTTTTCATAAAAGGAGCAGTTCGGCCCTTCTGCCACATGTGGAAGCAGAATTCTGCCATTCAGGTGAAATAAGTAATATTTTTATATAAGTAAAATTGTATATAATCATTTTCACAACATCGAATCTTTTAATTATAATTATCAATAATCTTTTAATTACCAATATATATTTTATAAAACTATTTTATAACTCTTCATAGAAGTTTTCAAACCGGTGTTACGACTACAAAGCTCAGTTTCAGTGTTGGTAGGATATATTCATATCATATTTTCTACTAAGGTGAAGCTACGTTTAAAATGGATAGCTGCAGGTATTCTACGTAACAGTTTTATTCGTATATATGGCAATGTAGTTCGAACAGGGCAAGACTTTAGAGGGCAAGACTTCTAATAGGAATCACCGAACAACACTGAGATATCATAAACATGTCTATAGATATGTATTACTAGCACGTAAACAGTAAAAATTGCAAAAATTTGTAAAAATGAGCAATAGAAAACTTTGACTCGTTTACATAATGTCTAATTGCGTCAAAAACACTATAACACCATTCGAAATGTGATGACTACTTTCACAAACAATAGGCATCTAATGTAAAAGAACACTTATTTGACACGACAGTTGTGACGTCATTCCTTATAGTAAAGGATCCTTATTAGCAGCGCTATAATAATAAATACATCTATAAATACAATGTTCTGAAATATTAATTTAAACATCAGTAAGTAATTTTGAAGAAGACACTACGATAAACTTTGATAATTTAAGTACGCATCTAATAGTATACAAATGTTGATGCAGACAATGCATACCATCAACTGCTCCAAGGCAAGACCGAAAAGAGGCACTGGTCAACAAATGTAGCAACGGTATTATTATATACAAATATATTATATAAATTTAACACAAATTTAGACCTTATCAGTGGGACTATAATCGTGATATAACAGATAAATTCGCCTTGATCTCAGCATAACCCCTTAGTCGCAAATATACCTTGCTTGGAATTATACTTTTGGATATGACTTGATTGTTGCAAAATATTTCCGGGCTTTATTTCAACAAATTCGGAATTCGTAACCGAGACATCTTCACAACCGATTCTAATTCAATTCTTTCACTAAATTACCTTATAAGACATCTGTAAACTGTTCAATATAAACACAGCATATTTCAGTATATTTTGATATCTGGTTTAATATTTTAATAAAATACAATAGCAATATCACTAAAAACGCAGAGTCAAGGTAAATATGTAAAATGCATTTATAAAATAATACTGTTTTATGAAGAAAACAACCGAAATTAATATTGTGCTTACCTATATATTTCTTTATAAGGCCATTTTGTATTGCTTAAACATTTCTGGATCATGTTTATATATTTATTTATAACACAGTACACATTCTTGGGAACATCACTACGACGTATATCTATATATTAAAGTTTACTTCTCTTCATGTATCTGAAAAATCTGACCTAGATTATCGTGTCTTCAAAATGTTTAATGCAAAATATTATAATTATCTAAGTTAACACAGTCCGAAAGAGTGTTAATAACAATAGCTATCTAAGTACTTTTTAAGTACGAAAGATAGAAACGTCTACAAAACTTTTACACTAGTGACTAAGATATGGACGAATGAATTACTACTGGATGGGACCTAATGAAACCCACGTGATATTATACATCCTCGAAAGTTCAATAATTCAGAAAACTTTCTACTTTATGGAATATCAAGCTGCCATTAAAATCTAACGAGAATACCACAGACGTTGAACACTGGAAAGACACGTTCGAATAAATTTCGTAAAAATATTTCTAAATACTACAAATAGTCTAGAAAGGTTGATCATAGAACCAGATAAAATGCAAATTATTTCAATTTTGATCGCGACTTAGACGGATAGAATAAATGTTGGCACACATAGAGTATTTAGCAATAACGAACAAGAAAAAGGCACTCACTTACCATTACCATCCGTACGTTACGTACAACATTGTCATATTCATGTAATAAATAATTTTGACGTCAATACTTAGTACCGCTAATGTTTTTACAAGGGTCTCTATTACGGGGTTTTTCAATCTACAAGTCCTACTACAAGTCAGGCTTGTAAAACTCACTTTCTCTAAATGTATACTTTCCGCAAAATGTACACTCCCAAAAGGTGCACGTGCCCAGTTGGGGCACTTTCTCGAAAGGTGCACTATTTCAAAAAGTGCACTATTCCAAAACGCACTTTCCCAAATGGCACACTTGCCTAATTGGGGCACCTTCTCGAAAGTTATTTTTTTTATACTACGTCGGTGGCAAACAAGCCACCTGATGGTAAGTGGTCACCGTAGCCTATGGAAGCTTGCAACTCTAGGGGTGTTACATGCGCGTTGCCGAACCTTTAAAAATTTATTTACTTCCTTTTTTCAAGAACCCCATACTGTAGTCTCTTGGGAAAACCTCGGCAGGGAGATGCACTATTTCCATCTTTACCACAAAGTTCACATGAGTTTTTGTCAGATGAAGATCCTAAGTCATGATGACAATGTTAACGTTTTTGACTGACCTCTAGAACCTTCGTGCTCGTAAATATAATATATTATTCATAATTTGAGAAAGTGCCCCTTCTGAGAAAATGTACTTTTTAGAAGGTGTACCCATTGGGAAGTTCCCTTTTAGAGGCAGTGTACCTTCCGAGAAAGTGATCCTTCTACAGAAGTGCACCTTTAGAGAAAGTGCATATTTCGGAAAAGTGAGTTTTACAAGCCTGACTGTGCTCATACATTATCGTAACATATGGATGTTAAACTACCAGCTTTACGCTGTGGCCCCCTCACTCAGTCAACAGTCAGCTGTTTCTAATCTCAATGAAAACCGCGAATGGGCAACTTAAAGTACACTTCTAAAGTACGCGGGAGTGCAGGAGTGTGGGCGACGTATCAGGGCCTGTTACTTTTAATACAGGCGGAATTCTCGTTCTAATAAAAGGAGTTGAACAGAGGCCTTCGCTTGTATTACAAATTACGAACTACACCCTATTTGGTTAGGTATCTAAATGTAAACAAAAAAAAAACCACGTGACTTAGTCATTCAACCAGTCTGCAAAATATGCGATATAAAACATCAGCCAGTTTTCAGAGGTAAGAGAATGGTGAAGCAGTGGTTATTCACGTTATATTACTGGGAGACAGAAGAAATCACTCAAAGCGCAAAATAAAGTAATATTAACCGAACTGAAAATAAATAGAACGGATTTATAAATAGGGGCTCACGCACAGCACAGGCGCACACGACCGCACACACACATTCACACATAGTAACTAGTTGTCTCTTCATTTGTCTAAATACTTTTTCCTTTTCTCTAGATAAATTCTTAATACGTAGATGTAATGCTCATTTTGCTATAATTATTATTTATCTTCTTATTTACTCGAAATCATATTTTAATTCAAGTACGATCTATTAACCGTACCCGCAGTAGGCCAAGATACAGGCTCAGCCTAGTTTGGTCACTGATGGACAGCCTCGATTTTATGTAATATTTGTTTTTGTGAAATAAACAATTTTGTATCATAGCAACCTTTTGTATACCATTATTATCTTATTGGCTGAATGACCAAGTCACGTGGTTCTTTTTGTTTACATTTAGTTAAATACCTAACCAAATAGGGTATAGGTGGAACGTGGGTGAAGAAGCAATCCATTATCCTGCCTTATCGCGCACTGACTACTTTGATCGTTTATACCAAAATTATACAAGTAATTTACCAAAAAGTAATCTCTTAGTAATTATTAATTTACATCTTGGTAAAGTTCCATAAATATTAATATAGTTGCTCATACGCCCAAACAGTATGTCTGATCACAATACTTACATAAAAACAGTCTTAAAAGTAACTCGAATCTTTACGCTAAATGAAAAGTTATTTGGAATGTTTTAAGGCTACAGCAATAACGATTCATATTAGCATTAAATTCCGGTTTACTAGTTATGTGAGACATATACGAGTACATAACATGTTACTATTGTTTTACTTATAAAGCGAAGGGTATATATTTAAAAGTTATATAAAATACTTCTCGAAATCAGCAGCAGTGCTTGAAAACAAGCTTACTTTTAAACCTGATGTCAGACAAGATGATATGATAAGATAACAGTAAATTTACTGTAGAAAAGGAAATACTAGTCAAGGAAATGTATAACCGGAATATGGTTGATGTTGAGCGTAAGAGTCGGTTGCAAACCACACGTATACGTCGGTAAACGGGCGGATATATAGATATCGATCTATATATCCGCCCCATTGGTTCAACGCCAATGACGGATTAATCCGTCAAGAAGTACAGTGCGATAGCAACCTTCATGCATTGACATAAGGTTTAACTCCGCACTAAATGTCATGTTGACGTGGCGTGTGGTTGACATATTTTCTCTTTGAAAGAGCGTTGAAAGGGTTAAATATGGCGACGGCAGCTGTCCTTCCATACAAAACTATCAAGCTCCCCAAACCGGTTTTGATCTCGAAAATTATCTGGAGCCAATCGCTTAATATTATTACCAGTGACCAAGATATAGTAATACTATATTTTAGCGGGTATTTTATTATGCAATTGGCCTCCTAAGGCAGGTCTTATTCTAGTTAGATAGTAGCCAACCTGTCCTTGCAAAAAAAAAACGATCATAGTAATATTTTAGTAATTAATAGTGTATATGTATCAATATATCTATGGTTTTATTGCCACCACTGGTCCACGTATGAAATTATGAGTTTACCTTTTTTGTACTACAAGAAGCGATCGTAGCGTTTTTTCAGGAAAAAAAATGCAGAGTAATCTTGTTTGTATATAAATGCAAATTCACAGTATTCTAACAGGGCGTCTGAAACATTATCAGTGAGAATAAAATATCTATAATGATATTCTTAAATGCCAAACTACATAAATATAAATTTCTTAAAATATTCAAATAAATAATTTATTATTAATATATGTCAATTTATACCATTTTCTTAATATAATAACTTTCATAACTGAACTGGGAGGCACTTGGATACATTGCAAATAGGGTAATACGTAGAATACTGATACTTTTGTTAATGATGCCATGTTGTACAAAATTTTCTAGTATTACATTATTAATATATAATATTAATTTTAAGTACTCATTTCCAATCACAATACTTTTTTCTACTATTCGTACAATGATTTCAAACATTTATAAATTAATTAATTAAATAAAGGAATGTTAACTAGGAAAATGGTAAGGCGAAAACGACGTTATACAATATCGGTTTTACAAGATACTTCACTTACGTATAGGAATCTGTCGCAACTACAATAAACTATTAGCAACCATCTTACCTCTAGGTACAATAACTGTTGAGCTCTTGCAACTATCACAATGTCCTTAAGCACATTGGCAAGCCTTCGCTCCGTGAGCTGCAATGGCAATTCCACCGGCGATACGAATTACTATCACTTACATAATTATTCCAAAATATACACAATCAAAATCATCGCTATCAAAGCTTCGTAAGGATAGTACTTCGACCAGCCCACTTTGATCGACGATTTCACTTTAAATATAAATTCGTACATCGATTCAATACGTCGATAACGATCAATAGTGAATTTGGAATGATCAATCAAAGTTTTACACCGCACTTTGTTCTGTCCACTGGGGACGGTAATAACTTCGTTTACATAATAATACAGCACCTGCGCGAGCGCGTGTCGCCGACGACGTCACTGGTGTGTCCGGAGAACCGCGGGACCGTGCCCGCGCCCGCGCCCGCGCCCCTGCCGGGCGACAGCGTTAGAGGGTTCAGCTGCACAGGCATCGCTTCCTGACTCACGCGTTCTGGCAGTGACGTTATACTGTGGTTGTTCGTCGACGTCAGACTGTTCTCGACCGGGCTACCGTTTGTTCTGATCTGTGACCGCTGCTTCTTCAAGTCGGCTAAGGTGCCTGAAATTACGGACGGTCGATTAGAGAACGGCGTTGGTAAATGTTTAAGGGGGTTACTAAGCTTCAATAATGTGTTAGTTGGAGGCGTTTTTGTTATTTCTTAATATTGACATAAAAACTGTTAGTGTTTATGGAAATCTTCGTTACAAGCAATACAGTGATTTATAACCAAATCTAGCATATTTTATAAAAAAACTAAATTGCTTACTCTTTTGTTATTATTTAATATTGATTAAAAAAAAATTGTATTTATGGAAATCTTCGTTACAAGCAAAATCTAGCATATTAAAAAAAAACAAATTTGCTTACTTATTACTTTAGCTACAGAAGATATAACCTAGTATTTGTAAGAGGTATTAACTAATCGTGATATAGCATAAAGAAACAAAAATACATAAAACACAATAGCATGCATAAAACAAAATACAGGAAATGAAAAAACTACACTAAAACTAAACTACAATAGGAATGTAACGATGGAGAAGTATGAACGAACACGGCATGCAACTACAAAGAGACGCTTGCCTCAAATATGCATCCTCGAGGGCGACTCGGCCCGGGGCAACCGCAGACCTTTCCAATTACATGTACATATAAACCATCACTGTGCAAAAACTGTTAGATAATCGTTTCATATAAAATGTTAAAAACCGGTGCTATATATAAATATGTACTGTGTTTGTTACGAGTTGTAAATCGTAAGGATGCATGTAATTACCTGCGTTAATCATGACGGTGACATGAACATTGATTTTACCATTAGTGTCTGTGGTGTAGGTGGCGGTGCCGCCCTCAGTGAGGGCGATTTGGTTGGGGCTCACTACTAGGTCTTTCCTACCGTCGATGGCGTCCTCGTTATTAAGTACATCGTTGTCTTGGCCTTCGGGCGCTTTGCGGATGCCGTTGGGCATCTCGTAGTGCTTGGGCTCTTCCTCCCTGAGCACGGGTTGTGGCGCGTAGTGCGAGGCGGCGTTGACGCCGAACAGAGGGTTTGTTATCTTAGGCTGGAAGGTTTTGTCGTTCTCGCTCTCGCTCCTGTGCTGGAGGTACTGGTGCTTGGGGGCGTAGTCCACGTTGCCCGAGTCGGCGCTTTGGTTGGACATCGTGGATCCGGTGGAGAGACGCTTGTGGGTGAGGTCGCCGGGAGGTATGTTCGCTGTGTTCTGATCATTCTCCACGCCGTTCGATAAGCCCTGCAAAGAGACAAGTAATAGTTGTCATTTAAATATGTATACACCTGTCGTTTAATTAAGGCTTAATGGGGAAGGCCGGTGAAAGCTAATTGTAGATGGCGCTCTTCTAGATTCCATACGATAACAGAGAGAGATAGAAAGATCGATTGTACCTTACTATGTACGGAAACCATATACAGTCATTAGGCAAAAATCTTCCCCGTAGCTTTAATCCACCACCTTTTATATTTAGCCTTTTTCGGAAAACGGTGGATTCCCAAATCGGGACGAAATTTGAAGTCATTTTCGCATAAATAAATAAAAACTACTTCTCGCCATACAAATTTAGCTTTTTTAAGAAACATTATTGATGCTTTCAGTTTGACAGTTACCTTTTGAACGGTAATACATAAGTAGATTTTTAGGTCTTGAATTAGCAATCGGAGTATACATATTTGCAAGCTAGATGTAGATATCAATGGACGATGAAACATCATCTGTTATGCGGCCTTACTACGACGAAGTACCAATCTCAACATATTGGGAATGGATGAAAATTTTAGAAGTGCCTGATTATTTTTTTGGTGATAGGAATAACCTTCCTTAGCACCAGAAAAAAGTTTTACAGTTTTCAGCTGCGTCAATTATTTTTGAAAAATATAAATAGTTTCCTCACTTACGTTTTGGGTTAAGGACGACATATAAGACACTTTGCTTGATCCGTCTCATATTACAAAAAAATATCTTAAAAATCCGAGGGAAACTCACACTGGCAATGATATTGACAGCTGCAGCAGCTATATTTGTTATTGTCAGGGTCAGATATTTAAAATCAACGAACGGATCAAGTAAAGTGTCTCATTCGTCATTCAACCTTTTAAAAGAGAGGTAGGGCACAGCGGAATGTGGAGCAGCCCAACTGGGGAAGTACTTCCACCTTACAGAAGACAGCAGCCATAATAGCACCACTGCTTCGTAGTGTTGCTATATTATTGCATGCTATGAGGCATGTGGTGTTGTGTTCCTGGTGGTGAGTAAGGTCGCATCCCGCTCCTAAGCAGATTGTACAGGGCGTGCTTAGCCTTCGCACACGTACCGCGTGTGTGAAGGATGGTAAAAGTAACCTACCTACCCAAACCGGGTAAGGCGGATTACAGTGAGGCCAAATCGTATAGGCCGATAAGTCTATCCTCCTGGCGGAAGAGGCGGCTCGCACGGCAGCTCACGAGCACTCACCAGTAGTCAGCGCGCAGGCGCTACTTAACAAAGTATGTATGCACCGGATTGCGATTTGTTTGCCTACAAGTGGAGTAAACTTCTCCCTATTTTTAAAAGATTCTGTGAGATTCATTTTTAAATATTATTTGTTAGATACTATAAATTGTGTCTTATTGTGTAATAATGTATGTTAAATAGTTTAAGTTTACCAGTGCCTAGGCATATGCTGTAATGCTGTTAAATTTTATATTTAAATAAATAAAAAATCATCATTTTTCCTCAAAACATTGGAGAAGTTGGTAGATAGACACATAAGGGATGGCCCACTAAGGGAGACATCCGCTGCACGAACTACAATGTGCATATCAGCCAGGGAAGTCAACGGAAACGGCACTTCATCTGGTAACAACCAGGGCTGAACAGGCTATAGAGAATAAAGAACTATGTCTGGCAGCTTTCTTAGACGTGGAGGGAGCGTTCGATCGTACCTCGTATAAAGCTATTAGCGAAGCAGCTGCAAAACATGGTATAGAGCAGACCATATGTAAATGGATAGGCAACATGCTAATGGCCACGGCCACAAAGGGATGTCCGCAAGGTGGGGTACTTAAATAAATAAATAAATATTATTACGGGACAATCTTACACAAATCAACCTAGGCCCACGGTAAGCTCAATAAGGCTTGTGTTGTGGGTACTAGGCGATGATATTTATTTATTTATTTATTCAGGCAAGGTAACAAAATGTAAATTATTATACACATAATTAGCATAGTTCTAAGAAAATAATATTAAATTTACATTTCTATAATAACCAAGCACAAAATACTAGCTACTAAAATAACAAATCGAGATGAGGTAATTGAGCAAGAGTCTATCTTATTGTAATTAACTTAAACTAACTTAAGTATTTGAGATAATACAGTACATTAATGAGATTGTGTAATAAAAATAAACATATCTAAGTATGGGACAATTTTGCAACGCAAGTCTTAAATTTATTGAAACTTAAATGGAATATATCAATATCATTACAGATATTATTGTAGCATGTACACATACGAGCCAAGGGACTGTGTAGGGTGACATTGTTGGAAGCTACTGGTAATAGAAACTGAGCAGGACTGCGACTTGGTCTAGAATATACTTGAGACTGTAAATTACAAATGAGATCAGAGTCTAACTTATTATTAATAATTTTATATAGTATTGCCAATTCATTTACTCTTCTTCTATTTTGCAAACTTTCAATTTTGAAATGTTGTAGTCTGTCTTCGTATGTCGGTAGTTTTCGTTTGAGTCGCAATTTATACACTAAATGACGCATAAATTTCCTTTGAACCGATTCTATACGCTCAATATGGTTATTATAATAGGGTGACCAAACAGTGGAACAATATTCTAGACAGCTTCTAATTAATGCGAAATATATGGCTAACATACAATTGATATTTTTGAAGGGTTTTATGGTTCTATAAATGAATCCTGATAGTCTGTATGTTTTTTCAACAATATGATCATAATGTGCAATGAAAGTAAGTTTAGAGTCGAACCAGACTCCGAGGTCCCTATATATATTATAGATACATACATATAGATACTTATATACATATATGACATCCATAACTCAGGAACAAACATTCGTGATAAACACACAAATAAATGCCCTGACCGGGATTCGAACCCGGGACCTCCAGCTTCGTAGGCAGAGTCACTACCCACTGGGCTACGAAGGCCGTTATTTAGAGGTACTTTCACCAACTCTATGGAGTTTGGTGGTGAACTCACTCTTGATAGAACTCAATAAAGGTCCCATCCACACGGTAGGATATGCTGATGACTTAGTGATACTGGTTAAGGGGACGTAGGTTCGTGGTCTTCTCTCCCTCTCACTGAGCATAAGCGTGAGCGAGATGGAAGTGCGTGTTTGGAAGCGCGGATATCATGTTTTTTAGTTTTATTTCTTTGTGCGTTTTAATAAATAAAAAAGTAATAGCTGATTTCCCTCAAACATGACATTGCCAATTTTAAGAACCAATTGTAATATGTTTAGCTGTTGAGCATTATTTGTTAGAATTTTTTTAAGTGTATTTTAGACCTATGTTCGTGATTTTTTTCTATCGAGCGAAAGTCAAAAACTCAAGATTCGAATAGCTGATTTCCCTTGAGAAAGGCCTCAAGATTGCTAATTGAATTTAAGGCAGCCGTATTATAATCCAAACAAGAGCTACGATTTTTTAAAAATCCGTTTTCGGAGCTCACGTCGCCTTAATGGGAAATTCCCAAGTACGGTATCAGAAATCATGAACGAAAGGCACTGAGGAAAGTGGAGAGATGGTGCGAATGTCACCAATTATCCATTAATCCAGGCAAAACTGTAGTAATACCCTTTACTAGGAAAAGGACCCTTCGCGGCATACATCAGTTGAAGCTGTACGGAAGGGTACTAGAACTGTCCAATGACGTGAAATATCTAGGTGTCACACTGGATAAGGAACTGAACTGGAAGAAGCATACAGATCTCACCATTACAAAGGCCCTGAGGGTATTTGGTATGTGTAGATCAGCGTATGGCAAAACATGGGGACTGAACCCTAAGGTACTGAAGTGGATCTACACCATGATGGTGAGACCCATAATACTGTACGGTAGCCTGGTATGGTGGCCAAGGACTTTAATGAGCACATGCAGAGAGACCCTGAGGAAGGTGCAGAGAACGGCATGCATGGCTATAACAGGGGCGTTTCGAACCACGCCTACAGCGGCGCTAGAAGTCCTACTGGACCTACCGCCACTTCACATGGTGATTAAGTCAGAGGCGCGCAAATCGCTCTACAGATTAAAGAACTCTTGGACTGTGGAGCGATAGCAAGCCGAAGACTAAGCACACACACATGGAGACTGATGGTTTCTTAGACAGAATAACAAACATGGGAAGCGACAAAATGCTACCCAAGTATGTATTCCATAGGAACTACACAACAAAAGTTCCAACCAGGGCTGAGTGGGCCGAAGGTCTAGAACCACCAGTCTGGTATCGAAGACAGTATATGGTACACGGACGGATCAATAATGGGATCCGGTACGGGAGCAGGCATTTATGTATTGTAAGCATGGGTAGTTTGGCAACTGTCTTCCAGGCGGACATACGCCATAATTGCCTGTGTACAGGAGAATATAGATAGGCAAACCAAAGGGCAGACTATCTATATACTCAGTGACAGTCAAGCGGCCCTTAAAGCGCTTACGGCGCCGAAAGTGGACTCTAGACAAATTTATAATGGCGTCCAAGCACTAAACAGACCTGGAAGGCACAATAAGGTGCAACTAGTTTGGATACCAGGGCACAAGGGCTTCGTCGGCAACGAAAGAGCAGATGAGCTTGCAAGAGGGGGCTCTACAAATCACTTTGTAGGTCCAGAACCATTTGTAGAACTCTCGCAGGGGACCATAATATCGGCCTTTAAAGCCTTCGCCAAAACCAAACACCAACACGAGTGGAGGAATGAGGCTGGCTTAAGGCACTCTAAGCTCTTCATAGAAGGAGTTGACTCGGGCTGGACCAGAAAACTCTGGAAATCCAGTAGGAAGCAACTCAGAATTATATCTGGGGTGTTCACAGGTCACTTCGGGGTCAAGGATCTCTTGGCCAAGATGGGACTATTGGATAGTTTAGACTGTAGAATGTGTGGCGAGGAGGGTGAGACTATGGAACACTTATTGTGTGAATGTTGTGCCCTTGCCAGGCAAAGCATGAACTACTTTGGTAACGGTTACCCGCAACCAAAGGAATTCAAGGTGCTCCCGGCGAACTGCATCATTCGCTTTGTGGAAATGTTGGAGCAAGCCTGGGACCAGGCATAAAGGAGAGGGCAAATGCACAAAAGATCCCACTGGGTCGAAGTGCATCCGAAAGGGCCCTCACCTAGATAAGATAAGGTCGTCAGAGCTCCCTAGGATGCGCTGGGTTGGGAGTGAGGGACCTGCATGTCTCTATCTGCCAACACAGCGAATCCTCAAGTGAATAAAGGATCGGCAACGCGCATGTGATTCTTCTGGAGTCACAAGTGTCCATAGGCTACGGTACCTGCTTAAAATCAGGCAGGCCGTAAGCTTGTTTGCCACCGTCGTTATATAAAAAAAAAAAAACCTCGATTTTAGACCATGCTTAGCAACTAGCATTTGATTTTCTGTTTGTTTTTAATTCCAACTGTTCCCATCATGAACTTTACATACTTTTTAGGTTTTCAGAAAAACACGTAAATTTGATCTTGTGGGCAACAAGTACACTACGTAAAATGTGAATATGAAAACTAGTTTTACCCAGACTTACGAATCTTATGCTTCAAAATGGAGGAGGGAGGGTTGTTCTGACTAAAAGCTCACGTAAGTTTGAAAGGTTTTAAGATTCATGGAAAAAAGATAAAGTGAATCACGTCCGTGTTTTTGATTGGATAAAAAAGTGTAAAATATGTGTGTAGTATAAAATATGGCTTTAACCATTTAAATCCAATAATCGTTCTAATTTATCAGTATTTAATGAGTTATCAAACCATATATAACATTATATAAAAACATTCTTGGTATTATTTACTATGCGGCAAAACATTTGTGACAGAACTTATAGACCGAATTATAGGTATAAGTTTTTAACAAAAGATAATTCTGGACATCGATTATTTTGACAATATTAACTGAGATAATAATGACGAAAAAAAAACCGGTCAAGTACGAGTTGGACTCGCGCACGAAGGGTTCCGTACCATCATCTATAAAAACGGCAAAAAAATCACGTTTGTTGTATGGGAGCCCCCCTTGAAAGAATATTTTATTTTGTTTTTAGTATTTGTTGTTATAGCGGCAACAGAAATACATAATCTTTGAAAATTTCAACTCTCTAGCTATCACGGTTCTTGAGATACAGCCTGGTGACAGACAGACAGACAGACGGACGGATGGACGGACGGACGGACGGACGGACGGACAGCGAAGTCTTAGTAATAGGGTCCCGTTTTACTCTTCGAGTACGGAACCCTAAAAACGCTGTATATTCACTCAGGTAGTTATAGTTAATTGGACATATTTTTAAGAAATGTTTGACACTTGTTTTAAAAGAGTAAAATTCAATAGTGAAATTTCCTCTCTAAACAAGAGATAAGAGTCAAAATTGACAAAAACTAAAAGCCGCGAAAATGTTTGCTTTTTTCAGTTAAGAACAATGATTTTAATTATTTGTGTATGTAAAATATTATATTAGATTAAATTGATTAATAACTGGTTGTCGTTAACGTTAGGTTTTATAAACATCCCTTGACCTTCGGTAAATTATTTGTATCTGATATTTGAATAATCTTTTAAGACTTATTTAAAAAGAAACAATGCTCGTTATGAATTCTTGACAATAAAGTTCTACCTAGTTGCAACTTTTTGACACTTTTACCAATAATTTTGCACGCGAACCTAATTCACTTACGTCACCAAGATATATCGTAGTTATTTGTTTATTTTTTCCACTACAGTACTGCAATAGGAGGTTTTACATTGCTTAATGACTGTAAGTATTAAAAAAAAGAAAAACAACGATAAAATATATTTCAATGGTTTGTTGCTTTTCATGCGATTTTAAAAATCTATAAACTGTCTCAACATGAACCCGATGAGGGTATAGCAACTTAACTTATACTAAGTACAACTAAATTACTAATATGAAATAACAATAATTACTAATATGAAATAACATAACAATATCTTTGAAGTTATTGCTCATTCGTTAAAGAAATGTTACGAAGATATAAGTACTCTTCGAATACGCGCCTTCGCCTAGTTTTCTCTCTACTGTAGAAGAAATATATTGTAACCAAAAAAGTGTCAAATGATTTAAATATGTATAAATAAATAAATACCCGATAACGTAGCCCAAGCACCTGCGGCTCCTTGCGCATGCGCCGCAAATTATCGTTCGTCAAAAACATTATATCCAATGACATGCTGAATCACACACTGTACCCGCGAAATAATCCTTTGCGAAACCAAATCGCTAACACTTTATGTGACCATAAAGGAAGAGTTGAAGTGCGAAGGGGAACTTTAGTATATCGAAATGCATTATCGAGAGGAGGAATGTGCGTGCACGGTGGCCAGCGCGGACTGAGCGGCTTGCGCCCGCGCCGGGGAAATCGCAGGAAAACTTTAGTCAGTCGCGTCGTCAATCAAACCATCACCGGAACGAGATGCCACTCACTGCTGTTATAATTTTAACACGTAAACAAAGAACTGTTTAGTGATAGATTTGTTGTATGTTGTAGATGCTTTCAGCGGTTTTGAAAACATCGCATCACGGTCACGTGGACAGTACGCACGCGATGCAAATTAAGCGAAATCTATCATTTTCTATAATGCCAATACTTAAGATGATACTTTTGTAAAAAAGTCTTCAATCATCTCATCACATACTCTCCAAGATTTTCGATTGACTACTCTGTCTGCCTGCCTGTCTTCTGTCCGTCCGTATGTCACAGCCACTTTTTTTCCGAAACTATAAGAGCTATACTGTTGAAACTTGGTTAGTAGATGTATTCTGTGAACCTTATGAAGATTTTCACACAAAAATCGAAAAGAAATTTTAAGTTTTAGGGGTTCCCCATACACAGAACTGAAACTCAAAAAAATAAAATTCATCAAACCCATACGTGTGGGGTATCTATGGATAGGTCTTCAAAAATGATATTGAGGTTTCTAATATGATTTTTTTCTAAACTGAATAGTTTGCGCGAGAGATACTTCCAAAGTGGTAAAATGTGTCTTCCCCCCCCCCCCCTGTAACTTCTAAAATAAGAGAATGATAAAATTAAAAAAAATATATGATGTACATTACCATGCAAACTTCCACCGAAAATTGGTTTGAACGAGATCTAGTAAGTAGTTTTTTTTTATACGTCATAAATCGTAAACCGCAATTTATTTTACGGAACCCTTCATGTGCGAATCCGACTCGCACTTGGCCGCTTTTTATACGACGGTGGGCAACAAAAATCATTATGCGACCGCCGTAGGTTTGTTAAAGTAACAGCTTTAACGTAAGTAAATGGCAAAACTGTCAACTTTCTGCAAATAAATAACTTTGAACTCCAATTCCATTTTAATCGCGTCTAGATAATACCTACGAGTTTCCCGATGGTAAGCGATCAACATAGCCTAAGCATGCTTGCAAATACACACACACACACACACATACACAGGCTCCAAATGAGCCGTCAACGCGTTGCTGACTCTTATTGATTTCGGGACTCTCTGTGACAGTGTGAGCAGTTTATAATTATGTACTAGAACAGCGGGTTAAATTGTAGAATTTTCTTTTAGATCTTTATATCTGAATCACAAGTTTTAAGTTCTAGACATGACGCAAACCAGACCTTCGTGGATGCACTTAACAGGTTCTAATTATAAAAGGTTTTGACCTGAATTCGTAACCAATGAAGGTATTGTTACAATATGTCTAGTCCTAATGAATGCTGCAACGCAATTACTAAGAGAACGCAAATGAGGTACACCAATAGATCGTGTGGAGAACAACTATGGTAGTCGTGACGACTATTCGACATCTGAACAAATGGCAATAATATGTGATAGAATGGACAGTTATAGTACAATAAATGTTAGTCAAGTTCTGTAACGAATGAATTCTATGGTTTTCTTATCACGTATGTTCGTATACATGTGACGGGGTGTTTAGTCAATGTATGAAACTAAAATTATAAATATGATTTTAATGACATCATGAGCTGAACATTGCATTCAGTATGAGTCGGTTGCACTCATCTAACGAGTTCTAATCTAATTATAGTTGGTTCATTCATCTCATCAAGAACAGAAAAGTGTTATGAAAGTGAATCAAGCGAAAGAAGTTGGTCAGTCAAATGGAAGTACCTGATCTTGATTGATGACCGGTTAGGCTAGTGGGTAGTGACCGTGCTTACGAAACTGAAGGTCTTGGATTCGAATCCCGGTAAAGGCAAATATTTGTGTTCGAGTCTTGGATATTTTCTATGTATTTAAGTATTTATATTTATTAAATATATCGTCGTCGAGTACCCATAACACGAGCCTTATTGAGCTTACTATGGAACTAGTTCGATTGGGTAAGATTGTCCCATAATATTTACTTATTTTATCTCCGGGAAACGGAGAAGTCTGAAAAAACGTTATATTTGGACAGATGAAAGTGCTAGGAGAGAATTTCCCGTGGGGCGTACAAAAACATGTAAGTACTGTAATGTAATAATAACGCGCACATTGACACTTGTTGGAAAATTAACTGTGAATGCATGTCACATTACATTGATATAGCGCTGCTTGGAAAACAGAGAAAGTACAGATAACGATCATGAGCATACCGATGATGTCGAACATTCCCTACTCGAATTAACCTACCGCAATGCAAACGCAATGAAATTGCATCTGAGAAAGGAATAACTGGTCAAGAATGTACTGAATACCGAAATCGGAAAAACTTAATTAAAATACTATTGTGAATCTACTAGCGATAGAAATGTAATAACATGAAGTGAGACTTGAATATTTTCAGTAGCGTCTATACGTCTCACTGTTCGGTCTTTTTGAATGCAACACAGGGAATGGGCTACTAGAATATTAGGAATAATAATCACGTGTTAAAATTTTCATATTTGGTTTTGGGGAAGGGGGTTACAATTTTTCGGTTTTCCGCGTATATCTCGGTAACTATGCGTCCTAGCGACATGACTACTGATACAGAATGAAAGCTGATTAAATTTGCTACAAGTTTTATTTTGTAAAATTTTTCGATATCTTGTATAGTTTTCAAGATATCTGCTCTTGAAAGTTTATAATTCTGGAAAACAACAACTAGCTCCTTCGTCATTGACGGCTATTCTTCTTAAGGCGCTCTTATTAGACGATATTTAGGTATTTGCGGAGGTGAGGCAGACGGAGCGGGAGACGCGCGTCCCGCGCACCCCGCTAACGGCCTTATTCTGTTGGCATCCGTATTCGGCTCGTTTTTGCGGATCATACGATCAAATGTTTGTCTTCTTGAATAATTGTTTTATTTTTCAAATCTTGGTTGATTTGTGTAAGATTGTCCCCAAATATTTATTGTTTATTTATTTATTTAAATCTATTTTTTTTAAGAAAATAAGGAATAATAGGTAGTTACAGTTCTTAAGTACATCGTAGTATGATGACATCAATTATGGACACTTACTTTTCAAAGATATGTTAGTACAGATTTCTTCATCATCAATCCACCTATCGTTTTCCCAGTTCCTATGTGGGTGCTTCCGTTTTCCAAATACGTAGAACTGATAAAATAATAGTACATCTTCACTTCCTAAGGGTGAACGTCACCAATTATGGATTGTACTAATATATTACAGGTTTTTTAAACCAAAATAAAATCGATTACTTCTATAGGTAAAGTTATAGCGCCGGTTAACACCCGCTTAAGAAACCATCAAAAATAATAAACAAATAGCTATGTTCATCTATTTATCTCCTGGCAAATTATATGATTACCATGTATGTCTTTCCCGCTCACGGGACAATGATGTCCCGGACCTTTGGGAGGCATGCGTGGGGCTAGGTACCTACAAAGTACCAACGGAGCCAACACGTAGAGGCCCTTTTGACAATTTAATGAAATGCAAGGAGTATTATTACCATAATTATTACCTTTGTTACATAAGTATGACTGACTGATCAAAAACTGGATAATTAGACCACTGTTAGTCAGAAGAGCATTTTATTATACAGGGTGGTTATTTTAAGACCAGCAAGTTCTTCAGTACATGACTATGTATATTAAAAAATGTAATTTGACCAAACATCATATAAAAATAACAAATTCAATTTGTCTCTTAAATACCTAAAAGTGTTATGTCACTGCGCTCGCGCGGCGCGTGCTACCTACCATGCTACCTCGACCAGCGGCCACACCGCGATGGACCTTGATACTCTCAACAAGCCAACAAGATTGGACTTATACTTGGCTCTATACTCCAGGCAAAATACGGTTTCGAAAATCATTAATTTATAATAGCGTTTTTTTGTATATTTCATTTTTAATCTTTATTCTAAGATGCTTTACACAAGAATCCAACAAATTTTCCAACCGGAAGTAATTATATAAATATAAATTAAGCTTTAATTGTCTTTTTTTTGTTTGAATTATATTGAATTTTTTAAAGCAAATGTAAATTTAGGTAAAAGCCTCCTCGATCTCATGCCATTTTTTTCGGTCTTTAGCCAACTGCATCCAGCTAGGTCCGGCGACCTCAGTTATGTCATTGGTCCAACGTCTTCGTCGTCTACCTTTCCTTCTTTTGCCTTTCGGCCCTGACCAGTTTGTTGCTTCCAGTGCCCATCTTTTCTCCTAATATCTGGCGATATATGGCTTTTACCCGAATGGGGTCCATATAAGAAAGAAAAAATGGCATAAATCTTTTAGATTTAGTAAATATGTACTAACACAAACAATATGGAATAAATAAAGCTTAAATAAATATATATATATAAACTAGCTGTTGCCCGCGACTTCGTCCACGTATAACATGTTATCGTCTAAATGTTTGTTTAAGAAATTTAAATGTTTGTTTAATAAAAAAAAACATTGAAATTAGTTTTGTACAGTCAGCATCAGATAGTTAGTAGCAGCCTAGGTAACCAAATATATCGCAACACGTCTTTGTTACTATAGGTGTAAGGATGTGTTACGATATATTTGGCTACTTTGGCTGCTACTAACTATATGACGCTGACTGTACCTAGTGCAGTGATAACTCCCTGCATTTGCCTTTATTACGCTATCTGTATTATATTTTGCTCTTTATTTTTTAGCAGAGTCAAATCTCTTTGTTTCACGTCTATATCCTTGTGTGGGACTCTGGCTGGTTGTTGGCTATTATCTTTTTAAATTATTCAAATTTGAATTTGATAGACAATTTTTCCAGAATCTTGTCAATTCTTGTAAACAAACTTACGAAGGATCATTCTCGATATTGAAGCCCTAGCGTGAGCTTGCATTTTGGAGACAGTGCCTTTTTCCTTTGAGAAGCAGCCCGCTTATTACAGTTTTTTGCTGAAGTTTGATAATCCAGTGCGCGTACCTGAAGTTCTAGGGATTTTTTTCAGCTGTAATCTATTTTATTGAAGTCCTAGTCGCCAAATTCACAGCGAGTGCTTGGATGCAGGCCTGTTCTGCTGGGAAACACGTGCCGATTATCCTGTTGCGGTCATCCTGGTATAACCTGCCGCGCAGGCATCCGGTGGTCTATTCTTCGGGAGGCGTCGGTGGAGGAACTTCTCAGTCGGATTAGTATACTGTAGCATTTAGGTTTAGCCTTTATTGGACCATCTGCATCTAGGCTTAGCATTGTACCTACAGACCTTACACCTCTAACGTAGGGTCGCAAAGTGTCGCAACCCGCTAATGCGCTCAGCTTCCGTGTCCCGCCAGTGAATAATTTTCCGGACTTACCAACCTCAAAATTTAGAAAGGCTTTTTGCTCGCCACCGTCTACATATTTTCGTTTTATGCCCTAGGTTTTTTTCACCGTCCTGAATCATTCACCCCGTCATCCATACCACGCATTCTTCATTATCTCATCCTTCACATCTACTTAAAAAACCTGTAAGCCTAATCTTCGCGGCTTTCCGTATTCGCGGTCTAGGACCAAGTGTATTGGCGGCTTGAAACCCATACCTAGTATTGCTTATAGGGTTCTGTATCTCACTGCTAGCCGTACGACGATACAACTGTTTTCCTTTTACCTGTTTAGCATTTTAAGGGCTTTATCGTAGGTAACTTACGAGGGAAGGGAAAATCCCACGAATACTCTCTGGTCAAACTGAGTGTTAAATTCTATAACTTTTAACCGAGTCCTATTTAGGAGAGTAAATCAAATAAATATTGTGTTGTATTTACAGCGTAAAAGCCTACAATGTTTCTTTTAAGTAAGTTTCGATATAAAAAAAATAAAATAAATTGCTTTCGTGTCGGTTTGCAGAAATGTGTTTGTTTTATTTACGCTAGTTTTCCTGCACTAGTCTTTAAGTAAACAGTCTAAAACCGAAGTTACAAATCCCTTACTTTAAAAATGTCTTGCTCTCCATACAAACTAGAAGAACTGTATATCCTAGAAGCATGTTCAGTAACGTTTCAGAAGGCCGCAGATTTCCGACACGTAAACAATACAAACAAAAATTGAAAACTTTGCAGGGTAGCAACAACACAGCGCTAATCAGAGGCGGAATCTTGGGAATGGCACCAAACATTTTCAATAAAATTCCAGACCGAATTAAACACTGGATATTAATAAATTTAAAAGACAATTGACTTCAGATTCAGATTCAGATTTGTTTATTATCATAATTTTACAATTGAAATCATAGTACAATGAATATACAGATAAAAATGTGTTAAAATTATAACTTGTCAGTTACAATAAAATACAATAGATGTGTACAGTTGTGTACAGAATTGTTATTATTTGTAAATAGTTTAATAATACTCATACTCATAGCATAATGCTATTACATAAAATAGAGAAAGAAAACATAATACAAATATTAACGTCAAGCTTTTAAGATCTTGTTATTTAGTCATTTGAAAGAAATTCTTGTAAACTATACAGTGTTTTTTCAAGCAATAGTTGTTTTACATGGAAGCGAAAAGAGTTGTCGTTCGTTATGGTTTTAAGGTTTGAAGGTAGCCGGTTAAAAAGTATTTGTCCTATTAACTTCGGAAGTTTTGTGCCTATTCTAAGTCTGGGCGAGGTTGTTTTGAAGTGGATACTTCTTTGCTCGCGTTCTTGTATAGGGGTACAGTTCAAAATGTATCACGTAACTTCCGGATTAACTTTTTGTAGAGAAGCCTAATCTGATTTCAAATAATTGTTTGTTACATGTTTTAATCCTTCTTTATTTGCTATTAGTTGTTAATCACAAAATGTTATTTAGTTTATGTGACGGGCATGAAAACTATGCTGAAATGACCGCCATTTTCAATGCCTCGCGAGTCAAACGAGCTACGTCAGTCAATGTTGCTATATATACCGATTTATCTGTGCTTATACAGATTTTAGTGAATTAATGCAGATATATATTTTACGGGGACAACCAACAAATAAGTATCCACTTAAACTTAATTAACGGTTGTATCTCGGACACAACCCGCTTCTTTTTAAGTTATTCGCATTTCTCATTGATCTCGAACTATTTTCACCTCTCCTTTGAAATTCATTTGGATAACGTTTAACATACATCAAAACTTCCAATATATAAGTTGAAACTGATGTTAAGATACTAAGTTTTCTTAAATGTTCGCGACACGTGTATCTGTCCTTTGCATAGGGAAGTACTCTAATTGCACGTTTCTGGATCTTTAGGATGCGCTCATAATCCGTACTGTTGCCCCAAAGCATTATCCCGTATGAAAGTTGAGAGTATATGTACGCATAATACAGCTCTTTTAAGCAACTTTCTGACACAAGTGGTCTTAACTGTCTTAGAGCATATATCCCTCTTGCTAACTTACTGTATAATGTATCTATGTGATCTTTCCATGACATTATTGGATCAATCATTTCAATCAATAGATCAATATTTGATTGAAAAGTGTTATTATACCATTAAAGATTACTTAAACGACCCGACGACATAACATGATTCCATTCCAGACATTCCTTAGTTATAATATTCTTTAGTAATAGTATTTTTTGAGAGTTTTTGACATGTATTTGAAGTATTTAACACCAATCACTGTATTGACATTTTTTTTTAATTTTTATAAATATATTAGCTGGCTGAAATATTTTGTAAACCTACATTGTGGGTAATGCACAGAAGTCTTATATTTTGTATACCAACAATACTTGTAAAAGTTGTAACCTATGTTTAACAAAATAAATGTAATTGAATTGAAAGTACTTAATTTGTATTCTAATAAGTAATCTTTATGCAAAAATTTAAGTCTCTAGCTCTAAAAATAAAGTTTCCCCCATACAAACTTTGCACCCCTATTTACCCACTTTAGGGGTGGAATTTCCAAAAATCCTTCTTAGTGTTGCCTACGTTGTAAAAGGTAGTTCTGGTGTAAATTTCAACTCTCTAGTCTTAGTAGTTTCGGCTGTGCGTTGATGAGTGAGTGAGTGAGTGAGTCATATCAATAACTCCATACCGACAAAAGGTATGTTCACTTAGATAACGTCACATTTATTTGCTTTAGTGGGCTTATTTTTAAAGGGGCGTGGCGGGGGAGGCTTTCTTGGTAGTTATTTGGAGAAACAGCGGTGGCAGAGTGAGTTCGAGATGTGAAACGGCATACTTTAGTGTTTTGTGATGGGTATCATGTGCACAAACAGCTGGCAAAGTTTTGCAGCTGTATAGGGGAACACCCTGTAGTACTTTGTACCCGACTGCCTCAGAAGGAAGTTTATGTTTTTTGAGCGTATGTATCATCATATCAGCCGAAAGACGTCTACTGCTGGACATAGGCCTCCCCCAAAGAGTGCCACAATAGCCGGTCCTGCGCCACCCGTATCCAGCGGACTCCCGCGACCTTTACCAGGTCATTAGTCCACCTTGTGGGGGGCCTAACCACGCCGCGCCTTCCGGTACGTGGTTGCCACTCGAGAACCTTTCCGCCCCAACGGCCATCGGTTCTACGTGCAATGTACCCCGCCCACTGATACTTAAGTTTAGCGATTCGGAGGGCTATATCGGTTACCGTGATTCTGCTGCGGATAGCCTCATTTCTGATGCGATCGCGCGGAGAAACTCCCAGCATAGCCATCTCCATCGCCCTTTGAGTGACTTTGAGCCTTCTTATGAGGCCTATAGTAAGCGACCACGTTTCCGTTCCATATGTCATCACTGGCAACACACACTGGTCAAAGACTCTCGTCTTGAGACACTGCGGAATATTGGACGAAAAGATGTGCCGTAGCGTATGTATGCATGTATGTCTATGACGAAGATGAGGAAGGGCCGTGGCCTGCTGCTGGTGGAGTGGCAGGGTCTTTTTCCGCACTCGTTTTTAATAGAATCTACTAAACAGCAAGTAAATATACTTCAGTTCACCAACTCGTTTAGGACTTTAGTCTAGGTAGTCGCTATCCGGCGCAATAGCCCTAAATGCTTTTGATATATTTCTGTATGAATAAATAAATCTATTATTCGTACAGTCCATAATTGGTACCATTACCCCCCCAACCATGTGCTCGTGTCCGAATCCGATTTACACCCGACTACTTACTACCTAACAGTTCTAAATACGTATTCAGGATAACTGAAGATTTTTATTGACATCTTGTCAATATGCTCCAGCTACCTATTAATACGTTTTAGGTGCGGATGTAGAAACGCTTTAATGTAGTAAATATCGCATACCTTATATTTGTTATTCTATCATTTCGAATGTGTTCTCCAGCATGTATTAGCGTTTCCTATTCCTTTATATATTTTTATTTACCTTGATAACTCGAAATAATTGCTGCAAAAAGGCGTATTTGCGTGCCAGGTAAACATTCACAGGTCCGTCGTCGGCAGTGGCCACGGGCGTACTAAATTGTACTCGCCACCGCGCATGCATGACGCGGACACCCGGTTTTTCAGACAAATGACCAAATGTATTGAATTATCAAACATATTGAAATTCTAAGAAGCCGGTAGATAGATCTACCAAATAGCTACCTATCATAACAAATTTCATTGTAATATTCCAAATAACTTTTGAGATATTTCGAGTTTGGTGGTAAAAAAGCACTGTTTTGAAAGGCAAAATCTATCGAGGTTTTTGTAAGCAATCGTGATTTTACGAAGTACGAACATAGCCAATGAACTGAAGATATACATATCAAAAATTTGGATCTCTAGCAATAGTACAAGTATACTAATAATCGGTTTGGAAAAGGCACTTTTTCGATGCGCAGCTGCATACAGCGCCTTAAACCTCAAGCACGAAAGTACCAGAGCATCAAAGGCGCTATCGACTTGGCAAGTCTGTTGACATACATTTCACTTTAGCCTGAAACTGACCTATAAGTGTACCAAATTTCAGCTGAATCGGATACGGACAAGTGGTTGAAAATAGTTTGCAAATTTTGAAGGTCAACTTACACACATTGTTTCTTTACATACGAACATTCCAAGCTAAATAAAAGCTTGTAAAATTAATAATGGTAGGAATGTGAACCATAGAGAGACGCCAAATCTTGGGATTAGGTGTCTAAGCGGACGCCGGGCTACTTTAGGGCACAACCGGGAATAAAGCTAGGAGGGTGATGAATGTGCCATAGATTTTCTATAAGCGTGGAAAAAGAAACTTGCTGTAATGATGACACTAATACATAAAAAAGCGGCCAAGTGCGAGTCGGACTCGCACATGAAGGGTTCCGTGAAATAAATTGCGGTTTACGATTTATGACGTATTAAAAAAAAAAACTACTTACTAGATCTCGTTCAAACCAATTTTCGGTGGAAGTTTGCATGGTAATGTACATCATATATTTTTTTTAGTTTTATCATTCTCTTATTTTAGAAGTTACAGGGGGGGGGACACACATTTTACCACTTTGGAAGTGTCTCTCGCGCAAACTATTCAGTTTAAATATCATTTTTGAAGACCTATCCATAGATACCCCACACGTATGGGTTTGATGTAAAAAAAAATTTTGAGTTTCAGTTATGGGTATGGGGACCCCTAAAACTTAATGTTTTTTTTTTCGATTTTTGTGTGAAAATCTTAATGCGGTTCACAGAATACATCTACTTACCAAGTTTCAACAGTATAGCTCTTATAGTTTCGGAAAAAAGTGGCTGTGACATACGGACGGACAGACAGACAGACAGACGGACAGACATGACGAATCTATAAGGGTTCCGTTTTTTGCCATTTGGCTACGGAACCCTAAAATTACACAATTCACCGAAAAAACTTGCACACCTTCATACATTTTTGTGTACGAAGCATGCCCACTTGGGTTTGTACTTTGACAGCAGGGGAAATGGTGCGAATGCCTACTGCCTTTCGTGTTGCTCGAAGCGTTACATGGGTTATGTTATGGTCAACATTTCGAAATATTATAATAACTTAACTTCGGTAATAAGCGGGTACGTAATGATTGCTGCTTATATGCCGTAATTAACCTCATTAAGATTATAATTTTCAACATAAATACGTAGAGAGCAAAAGACTTTTACTTTCGACCAAGTATACTGGTAAATACAAACATATTGTGTACCGTATTTGAAACGCATTATAAGGACCGTATCGAAAATTATGGAAACAAGTTTGTAAGGGTAAAAAAAAGAGGTTGCAATATTTAGAATTTTCTTTCATATGTCAATGTGACAGGTATTTTCAATTATTGGAATTTAATATAAAAAATAACACAATTCTTCTAATATCCAAGATGAAGGGTTTATCAGATAAAAAACGACTTTCAATTGTGACCAAATACTGCAAGGGATCGGGTATGTCTATTATGAGAAAGATAGCTGCAGAGGAAGCAGTTAGCCTGAAAGCGGTTTATAATACCATCAAACGATTCGGCATGAATCATACTTTAAAAGATTTGCCTGGTCGTGGCAGAAAACGCGGCCCTTTGCGTCCTAATTTGGACAAGAAGAGTTTTCCCGGAAAAAAGACATTTCCATTCGGGATTGTGCGAAAAAATGCCAAACTACTATAGGCATGGTCCAGTGTGCCAAGGAGCGGAACTTGTTGGTACCATATAAAAAGCAAAAACAACCGAAACGCAGCAAAACCCAAGAGTCTCCCGTCAAAACTAGGGCTCGGAAGTTATACGACCAAAATTTAAGTAAAAATGACCAATGCATCATCATGGACGATGAAACTTATGTCAAACTTGACTACAAAACATTGCCTGGGCCGCAGTTTTAAACAGTAGAGAGAGGAGCAAAGGTCCCTAAAGAAGACAAAGCAATTTTTTGCGAAAAATTTGGCCAAAAAGTGATGGTTTGGCAAGGTATTTGTCAATGCGGCATGAAAACGTCTCCGTTCTTCGTAAAGGGCAATTTAAATTCTGATATTTACAAGAAGGAATGCCTTCAAAAGCGAGTGCTGCCACTCATTCGCAAGCACAGTGGCCGTGCATTGTTCTGGCCTGATTTAGCTGCGTGTCACTATGCTCGGCATGTACTGGACTGGTATATAGAGAATAATGTTGAATTTGTTGCGAAAATGCATAATCCCCCGAATTGCCCTGAAATTAGACCAATTAAAAAAAGACTGGATTCGTACCCAAAAATCCTTCAGTACAGTTGCTGTCCAGAAGTTAACGAAGAATATTAAAAGTAAAGTCAGAAAACTAGCAAAGGGAGGCAATAAATAAAAAATGGACACTATTATTATATTGTTTGAAGATTTAAGAATCGCATTATTTTAGTTTTTTTTTTGTAATTAAAGTTTTTACGCACATTACACCATAATACTTTTCCATAATTTTCGATACGGTCCTTACATTGTGTGTGTGTAGTCCCCAATTTTAAAGTTAACGAAGAATATTAAAAGTAAAGTCAGAAAACTAGCAAAGGGAGGCAATAAATAAAAAATGGACACTATTATTATATTGTTTGAAGATTTAAGAATCGCATTATTTTAGTTTTTTTTTTGTAATTAAAGTTTTTACGCACATTACACCATAATACTTTTCCATAATTTTCGATACGGTCCTTACATTGTGTGTGTGTAGTCCCCAATTTTAATCAATGATATTTTGAGTGTTTCGGTTTCTTCTAATTACATATGTTAAACCAACAAAACCCAGAATTGATGAACTTAGTCGTGATAATTAGGTAAAATAGGACCTAATCATATGAATTCTAACTTATTATTTACAACTTACGTGTACCTGTGTTTTGTACACGTTTTCAATGAGTTCAATTAATGTCAGTAGACGCTCGGCAGCTCATTTAAAATGAGTTTGTTTTTTTCCATAACAACAATGAAAATAAAGTCTTCACTTAACACACTAGTGACTTAATTATAGTTATTGTAATTTGTTTTGTTTTCATCTTTAAAACTTGTGAACCAGGTACCCAGCCGCCGGGTTAATGTAGTATTACTGTATCGTAATAATAATAATACAGAATTAATAGTGAGTCAATTGAAAGAATCTAAGAGTTTGATACAGCCTGATGTGTCGTTACATAGTGTATTGATGATAAAGATCTATTAAACAAACATTGTACATTCCAGCACTGGTATTTCACAAATATGGTTGTCGATAAATCATACAAACAAATTGGCCGCCGTTGTTCTGTACGATTGCTATTGCTATCCCCGTCTTTCCCGTCTGTATGTCACACTGTCACTTGTTTGGTGACAGAATAAAATTATAAGTACTGCCTTGATCACACGTACCAAGCAAACGGGCGAGACAGTGGCCTCGGCCGAGTACTCGGTGCGTATAACATAGCGAGTGACTGTTTATACGCACCGAGTACTCGGCCGAGACCACTGTCTCGCCCGTTTGCTCGTTACGTGTTATCAAGGCATAAGCCCCGGAATTCACTATGAGTTAAATGTTCCGGGACACGTGGTGCCCCGGGTGCGATGTTGGGTGAAGTGGCACTTGCCGGACTTCGTCTGATATGTCGCGCGACAGGTGAATGGAATCTCGTGTCTCGCGATACCGCCATACTTGTCAAGCGAAGTCGCGTGATTTCGACTAACGTCGCTGGCGACAACTTGTCCGCTAGCGAATCTTTAGCTTAAGTATGTCAATCATGTACCTACCTATGCGATTAGACAGATTTTGTTTTTCAACTACTACGTTAACCGACCTCCGTACTTTTTTAGGGTTACAAATCGTATTAAATGTCAGTTCGTCATGGATCGATGAAAACGGCGTAATATTACAAATGAAAGTATAGCAACTCTATGTTTCTGTAAGCTTCACGCTTAAACAGCTAAACCGATTTAGGTGCAATTTGGAACATAGATTGAATCCCAGATAAGCTGGCCCTTAAGAGGGTGAAATATGGGGTGGAACTTTGTACAGTCAATCGCACAGCATTACATACAGCCAAGTTCGAAAAAAATATACAACGACAAAGGGGTCAAATATAAACAAGACTTTATTGTTAATGTTAAGGGCATAAGGCTTAAGGTTGCTCAGTTGTTTGAGCCTACGGGAACGTATTTTCTTATATGTATTTATTAACTTGTCTGAAAATGGAGGATTGTGATCAACGAGTTTACGCAAGCGAATTCGCAGGCATGTCTAGTACGAGAAAAATGCAGCACATACATGAAATTGATCAATTGCCGTTTTAAGTATGACACAAAAAGAGCCTTTCAGCGCAGTAATCGTGACTATTACAATAGCATGCACCATTTAATATATGATTGTGATGTTTACCCAGATCTCACGAGGCCAATGAAGCGTGAAATGATGGCTGATAAGCGATATAAATATGTTAATGAGGATGGAATGTTATCTAGTTATGTTATGGCTAATCGCATGTGCTGTGATGGTTTTTACTTTATGATACTTCAATTGATAAACTGTTGACATTTCTGAGTAAACTTGTTCAGTGATCTCTGCTTCTAAAAGTAAAACAATTGGGCATTTTAATAAACTTCCTATTGAATGCTGGCAAATACCAACACGTTAAAAAAAACATATTCATATAGGCAATATATTTTTCATCGTAATTATAAATAAACCTACAATAATTTTATATTGATGAATGAGTTGATTTCTAATGTTATCAACTTTCACAGAAATTATTATAAGTGTTACAGACTTAGAGCTCTGCATGCTCGTTTAATAGTTCTCAATAAAAATTGCAGTAAAATAAATTTCACTGTAAGCGCTTGCACGCAACAGTGAGCGCAACAGAATCGGTAACAGTTTCCATATTTCGACAGGCGCGAGTTAATCGCCTATAATAAAGCCTAGATTGTAGCAACACCTAGACCTAATTGATCGTGTCATACGTTGCACCATTTACTAGGTATTTCCGTTTTGTAATACTTTGTCATACATATATACTACAGTCGCGTCTGCCCCAAAATATATTCCCTAACGGTCATTTCAATTGGGCCCGAAGCGAGATACTGAAATTGACAGAACTTTAGTCGTAGCTCACTATTCGTTCTCTTTACGTATTTAGACGGATTTACGAGGAGCGGCTGATAAGTTCTAAGCCTAAGGCATAAAATGAAATAAACGTTGAAGTTCAAAGTATAGTACACATTCAGTAACATTCTGGGAAATTTAACGGTTACCGCCACATTAATATAATACCATTATATTATTATAAACAGGCAAGAAAAGGTCACCATGTCTACCAAATTCGTGTATTTCGGCATTTTTCTATTCCGCTCATAAAGGTAACCTATTGTTAGAAAGAAAATGTCCCCTACAGTAAAATTTGAAGAGTTGATTCATGTTCTGCAGTCTACCATCTTTTTGTACGCCATTTTAAAAGTATAAGTCCGCTTTATTTAAAAAGGACATTAGCGCCTTAATGTCAAGCCCGGCTCAGGGCGAACTCTGGTGGTGGTGTCTGGGAAAATGTAAAAACAATAAAAAAATATGTTCAGTCTTATAAAAATCTAAGAATATAGCAGGTAGCAAAAATGCTAAAAATTCGTAAGAAATGTACAAAATAAACTTTACATGTATATAGAACGTAATTAAACATCCTTGAACTGTGTGCTCCACAAATGGCCGGGCGCTCAATAAACAATCGTGACTATAAAGTTGGGACATTCATTAAAATAGCAATTATATATAATGAAGTTTTCTATTATATCGTCTCCGTAGATGTAATTTACGCATGCCAGTATGACCCGACTATAAGAAAATTCTACATGCTGCGATTTAAAAAATATAAATGTCTACCGAAGAATTCCAATAATAAAAGTCGTCTTAAAGAGTTCTATAATCGTGTCTTCGTTCGATGAAGGTATTTTAGTAAATGTATACTTGTCAAAAGGGACGACAGGGACTTGTCATTATTGCACAAAGTTGATGAGGCCAGTACGCAAAGCCGGGATTCAGGAACGACGTGGTAAACTCGTATCCAAAGTGATACTTTCATAGGACACCATGTCTGTTCACTTGTCATGAGTTGCCAGGCAGATCATCAAATAGACTCGATGCGCTAATATTAATCGCCAACCCGACCATAGGGACCTGGTTTCGGGTTACAATATTCGGTTAACTAATTTGAAAAACGAGTTACGCTTCCAAAGATAAGACGAAAAAAAAGCTGACATAGTAGTTTTGTAGGGTTATTTTAAGGGCCAAACTAATTTTTTTTTTGGGGTGGTGAAGTACTATATGCATGATGTGTTAAGTGTATTTTACTCGAGGATAGATATTTATTTCAATCAAAATATTTGGGTTAGACCTTTCTTTCAATTTATGTCTTAGAACTTATCAGACGCCCCTCGTATTGCGTAGTTCTGTAAAACACGGTGGTGTAAATCCGGTAGATAGCAAATCCATCTTCGCCAATCCGTACTCATTAGTGGATTGTCACGCGCAGCTGGCCAAAGAATCTATACACCGTAGCACTAATTTCAATTCATGGTTCTTCTGTATATCGTTAGGCGTCGTTACTCGGGATTTTTTTTAAATATTTAGGTTAAGTGTCTAATTACGATAGCGTTAATAAAAATGATCTGTAACTACCTTTCTATCAAGTATTTTACAAAGTGAAGTGTGATGTGTTTACGCCGGCAATGTAATTATGTTATATTTTATGATAGTTTCTATAACAACCTCTACAGTCACTCATCCGCGATGCGGATTTGCTCAATGTACAGATTAATAATGCAGATAACCTCATAACTCATCCGGGCCCATATTGTTAGAATACAACCGAATTAATTAACACGCCACATTCCGCTGGATTAACTGAACCTCAGTTTTAAGCAATTAGTAACAATAACGTTGTATTTGAAGTACGAATTAAATGAACATAAGTTTATCTAAATGGGAAGTGTACATTATTTTTGTAGATAAATGGTCGTTTATCATACGGAGTGCCACGGTCGGCAATTTACTTAAATATAACGAGGGAATGCCAGCAGCTGGCCAGCGAGACGCCATATATTATGACGTACGTAGTGAAGTTTCCCTTTCGCAGTGAGCACAGTTTTTCACGGGGCGGCCGCAGTTTTCCCACTTCCCGCGAAAGTCGAAAGCAGAATAATTTCCTCGTGACGTATTTAGATTGTGGGACGCACGAGACGAGTGTCAATTATGATAATTTTAATTACGTGTGCTCAATGTTGCGTGCTGTTTGGGATGATTGCGGTGGACGGGTAATCTTGTGGGCAATATGGGGGGAAGGGGGGATTTAGCTTAGTGGAGCAGACCTAATGTTCCGTTGCCGCCATCTGCTATTGCGAGGTATGCACGGCATGCATTGTTTCTAGTTTATTTGACAAACAGTCCGTGGCAATAGGCATGATGCCTCATGTTAAAATTTATAACGTAGTGTTGCTAAATGAATAGTAAACCATCAAATTATTGTAATAATAAATTACAAAATATAATTAAAACCATAAAAAGATTAGAAAAAATATGTATTTTTTATCGTCCAAGGGTAAATTTAAAGCTACCAATAGAATCCTTACGCTTTTATATAAACAAAATTGTACAACAACTATGTACCTAAACGAAGTATTTCCATACAACGATTAGTAAAAATAACATCTGTGACGTAATACCCGTCAATTAGTATGAAGCGTTTATGGCTGCCGCCAGCGAGGTCAATCTTTGTCTCAAATTTTTAAGTATTATTGTTCTTCAATTGTAGTTGCTCCCATATAAACATTTGTTCTTCTCCAAAAACTGGTTCGAATGGCATTGTAAAAAAATCTTAGTCATCATCCCTAGTTCTACTAGGTGTACTTATATTTGATAAATTAACAAGCTCCGTGTATCACGTTTACATGAATTACGAATAGATTTAGTATGACTAAAATTGAAACTGCAATAAAAATGTTCACTTTCTTACGGAAATTATACACTCGGCCATAAAATACATTGAGTGAAACAGGATTTCTGGTTTGCCTTGTATAACACATAAAAACTAGCGATCAGAATTATGAATGCAGTTAACTAATTGAGTTTTTTTTAAACATTTTGTTGATCAATAAATGTGTCGTCGACGCGTATACTTCGTTTTTTTTAGCATTAGGGAGACCTTTGCAGAAGAGATATAAGGTTTTTTATCGGGCACATTCTGCGGATCGAACAGTGAATACGAGTTAATAAATATCACGTAATTATTATCATGTTTTATTAATACATACATTACTCAGTGTTGTGAACATAATATTAGTTAATTTATATTCTAAGATGAAATGATAAAAAATTTAATAAATTGCGTTTGCAATTTTTCATGGAAAGGTTGTACATTAAAAAACCTAAAGAGGCAGAGTTCTCACACAATGGTCTATTTTTAAACGTCACTGTCACTATCTGTCAACTATGTGGGTTTTTCATTCGAGTTCATATTGTTGTCGGTTGAGTCGGTTGTGATTTCTATTGCTGTAAGCTTACTTAAATATTGTTGTTATCGTTTTTGTTGAATTTTGTTATTAGTTATTGATCTATTTAGATATTTTGTTTGTTGGTGCACATGTTGTGTTGGAGCAGCCTCCAACACAACATGTGCACCAACAAATAAAATATCTCGGGCCAGCGCCCGAGTGAGCTACAGAAGTCGCAGCCGGTTCCGGCTAATGTTTTTTTCATCTCCAAAGAAGAAAAAGCAAAAGCAGAATCCTCTGACTGCCAGTGAAAAGCGGATGGTGGTGAATATTTACAAATTAGTGTCAGAAATGTGCCATAGAAAGGAGTATCCCACTAAATCGGACCGTGTGAAAAAAGACTGCCGAGACTGCTGGCATATCTTTGGCTACGGTATACAACATTTTAAAAGAAAATATATGCGTTCAGCTATCGGTAAATATCAAATGATATGTACTCGTATGTACATAAGTTCCGAGAAATTCAGTGGTATCGGTCGAAATCGAAGAAGGAAGGTTAACGACCACTGCTTCTTTGTTTACCCGTTTGACAGATAATTCTAATCTTAAAAAATACGAAGTATAGATGAATGTAATGTATTATTTCGTGGTAAAAGATAACTGAAAAACTAGATGGCGTTCCAATCACAGAGCACTCCGCTTACAATTTTACGCCTAAAGCCCGCCGACTGAGAAACCAATAATATCGCAACCATTTGTTCGTTTGAGTTCCCCGTAATTACAGTAGATGGCGCCGAATCAAAGTCAACATTTTTGCTCCTTCTTATATGTATACGAGTCAATTTACTTTTGTCAAAAATGGCCCGCAAAGTGACCATAACTCGCTACATATTGGAAGGTAAAGTGTATAGGCCAGATCAAAATTAAAAAATAATAGTACGGTCGACGCCAAAGATATGTTTACACTTTTGCACCTTATTCCATTGTAATAAGGTGCTAAAGTGTAAACATATCTTTGGCGTCGACTGTACATTGTTTAACAAGGGGCGTATGAGGAATATTGCAAACGAGAGTCTATCAGGAGCCCGACGCCGTAAGGCGGAGGGCTTTTGATGACTCGAGTTTATGAGACTTCGAGCAATACAAATTGAAACTAAACGCAAACGCGTTCGAAAACGTATTATATCGATAAAACTTATGCTAGAGCCTCTGAATGCAGATGCAGTCATGATAGTAATCTAAACGTTAACGCACACGTATCGCTTCCGCTCCGGATCGGCTTCGCTTCAACCTGTATTGCGACTGTATTGCAAATGTGACAGTCAATGTAGCGACGCTATAATTCGTATGCATATCTGTTTGACAAAATTAAACGTGAAAACGCTTATCGAAAGCAGGCCTGTCCCATTTGTCACTTCGCCTCTGCCCTTCGTGGCCAGGTGAGTGCTCAGCGGTTTCCTCTACAAAGGGTGTGTTGCATGCTCTTGCTAATGAATGTATAACTAAAGCACCGTACCTGCATGTCATCGTCGACAGCAGAGTCGAAGGTCTCCCGCAGGCGCGCCTCGCCCCGCGCGTCCTGTTTGGCCGCCATTTGCTTTTCGCGAAGCGACGTGCGCCGGACGGACCGGACTCTGCAAGAGCAATAGGGTGTTAGTCGAAGAATAATACAGATTAATCTAGTAACTACTTAACTCAATTGTTAAACTGTTAGAGCACATTACGGCCACTAGTGGCCGCCACCAAACGCGACCAACTCCGCCGCGTGCGCCAATGCTGACAAATGTACGAAAGAACTCGTCCGCAGCGTGGCCCCTATAAATTGCTGCCTTTAGCAAATAATAGTATAGCTCATTTGTTTCATAGATAGATAAGGACCGTATCGAAAATTATGGAAACAAGTTTGTAAGGGTAAAAAAAAGAGGTTGCAATATTTAGAATTTTCTTTCATATGTCAATGTGATAGGTATACATTCAATTATTGGAATTTTATATAAAAAATAACACAATTCTTCTAACATCCAAGATGAAGGGTTTATCAGATATAAAACGACTTTCAATTGTGACCAAATACTGCAAGGGATCGGGTATGTCTATGAGAAAGATAGCTGCAGAGGAAACAGTTAGCCTGAAAGCGGTTTATAATACCATCAAACGATTCGGCATGAATCATACTTTAAAAGATTTGCCTGGTCGTGGCAGAAAACGCGGCCCTTTGCGTCCTAATTTGGACAAGAAGATATGCGAACAGTTTTCCCGGAAAAAAGACATTTCCATTCGGGATTGTGCGAAAAAATGCCAAACTACTATAGGCATGGTCCAGCGTGCCAAGGAGCGGAACTTGTTGGTAACATGTAAAAAGCAAAAACAACCGAAACGCAGCAAAACCCAAGAGTCTTCCGTCAAAACTAGGGCTCGGAAGTTATACGACCAAAATTTAAGTAAAAATGACCAATGAAACTTATGTCAAACTTGACTACAAAACATTGCCTGGGCCGCAGTTTTATACAGTAGAGAGAGGAGCAAAGGTCCCTAAAGAAGACAAAGCAATTTTTTGCGAAAAATTTGGCCAAAAAATGATGGTTTGGCAAGGTATTTGTCAATGCGGCATGAAAACGTCTCCGTTCTTCGTAAAGGGCAATTTAAATTCCGATATTTACAAGAAGGAATGCCTTCAAAAGCGAGTGCTGCTACTCATTCCCAAGCACAGTGGCCGTGCATTGTTCTGGCCTGATTAAGATTAAGAATAATATTATATATATTTTTTTTTGTAATAAAAGTTTTACGCACATCATTTTCGATACGGTCCTTAGATGTAATGTACTGTCAAAACTGTGTACATAAGATCTCATGTAATACATTGGAAGGTATCAACAGTTTGCCCTTTTCGGGCGTACAATATTATTGAACTTGAAATTAAACTTAATAATTTGTAGACCTAGGTATTTATACGAAATATTCATTACGATTGTAAAAAGCATTTATCTGCCAGCCATGCCTTCAGTTTATTTTTGAACTTAGTACTATCTAGTGACTTAATATATACAGGTAAGCTATTAATGATTTTGATTCCAGTAGCATAGGTACTCTTGCTAATTATGTAACTATCGTCATGCATATCGCCAGAATTCCTTAGCACTTTGAAGTTAAAAAAACAGAGTATGAGTCGTCAATCGAGACCAATTTGGATAACTGTATTTAATTTATCAATTGTTAAAAAAGATGGCGGCGGAAACGAAACCGATGGAGGCTTTACGTGGGAAAGAGATGCAGTGCTTTGGTCACGCTGTCACTGCACCGCTACCTCAGCCACAGCAAGAACTATTCCTTCTCTTGCTCGGTGACGGGACTATGGAACTACTCGTATTTTGTCTGCTTTGCAGATAGCTACAAGTCTATAACATTTTGAGAGAGGTACGGCACAGCGGAAGGTCATCTCGCTTACATTTGGAGCGAAGTACTTCCACCCTACAGAAGACCACGGACAGTATCTCCAGATCTAAAACCAAGACGAGCTCTGTAGGTATGTGGTGTCGTGTTCCTGGTAAAGTAACGTCACTACAGCCGAGTATGCACCGTGCTGGGAGTGAGCGACTTGCATTAATTTGCTTGCTATCAGGCAGGCAATAAGCTTCTTTGCCAGTGACGGGCATAGAAAAAAAAAACGGATTCGAGTCCGCCGGCTGAGCAGTTATCAGTACAACTAACCGACGATCGCCGCGCTAGGGCGTTGGAACAGTTTGTTGGAACAGCTCAGACAGCCTAGGGAAGTAGCTCCACCTTACAGAAAATCAGCCTTAATAATACTACTCGCTCTGTAGTCGGCGTTATGTTCCTGGTGCTCTTCGTAACCGCTCCGGCCACGACTTTGGTCTTAAGCGACCTGCGACCAGCGTTTTATCTGTTCATTGCGCGTGATCCCAACTAACCACAGAGCGTTGGGCGTCTCGACCGCGCAATGAAGAGATAAAACGCTGGTCGCAGGTCGCTTAAGACCAAAGTCGTGGCCGAGCGGTAAGGTTCCCAGAGATGTGCCGTGTTGGATATGAGTCTGTTTGCCATCAGGCAGCTATGTTCGTCACCGACGCGGTAAGAAAAGTACGATTCACATTCGCTGGTTCGCTAATAGATGAGCAGCAGTACTGGCCGACTGCCAATACTGGTGGTGTAGGACGATCGGCGCGCTCGGGCAGCGTGAAGTACTGGTCTGTTGGACCGCTAATGGTAGAGTATGGATGTGTGAAGTACTGGTCTGTTGGATCGCTAATGGAAGAGTATGGATGTGTCTGTACTGGTCTGTTGGAACGCTAATGGAAGAGTATGGCTGTGTGAAGTACTGGTCTGTTGGATCGCTAATGGAAGGGTATGGCTGTGTGAAGTACTGGTCTGTTGGATCGCTAATGGAAGAGTACGGCAGTGTGAAGTACTGGTATGTTGGATCGCTAATGGACGCGTAGTGGCCATACTGACCGACTACTGCTGGCGGTGGACGAGGACCGTCTTGCGCCGGCGCGACGCTCGGGCGCGTGCGCGCGGCGCCGGTGTTCCTCCTGTTCAGCGGTGAGCCGCACAATGCGCGCGCGCATCTCTCCTTCCTCGCAGATGTCTGCAACAACGTTTAGGACCTTATGAGAACCGTTTATAGTCCATATTCGCACTTTTAGCTAAACCAGACCGTAGATCTTTCATGAAATTGACGCACACTTATCGTATCTGAGTTAGCACCGCTTAAAACCCAAAAATGCGTAGTCCCAACGACGGCCCAGCATCATAGTCATCACACTCCGCCTCGACTGCGGCAATCTAGAGCCGTCTCCGGTTGACCCGAACGGCGAGTACAGCGCCAAGTACAATTACTTTACTGAAGAGACACTGTACACGACGCACGGCATCAACCGGAGACCAAAGCCATATGCTTCCCCAAGCGAGGCGGAACCCTTATAATGCTGTGCTGTCGTTCTGTTGTACAGTTGAAGGGAAACCAATAAACCATAGTTAAACAAATTACCTGCTGGAGTCTCATCGTGTTTATTCCTGACATTGAGATCAGCTCCGTATTGCACTAACATTTCCAGCACCTCCAACTGCAACAAAAGGATATAGATAATGAACATTCACGTAAGTATTTACTTCACGTTAAGGGTAGTCCCAACTCCACTTGAATTTATAAATACAGGTCTTCCTCGCGATGTGTTACTTCACCGAAAAGTTTTTGTGAGTTTTATTCACGCAAACCTATTCCCAGCTACTCATTACTTGTATCTTTTCAAGGCGAAAGTCTAGCACTGATTAGTTATGCATGTAGCACCCACGACCTTATCATCACTTACAATTAGGTGAGATAGTGGTCAATCGAAATAAAACCGGCCATATGCTAGTCGGACTCGCGCACGAAGGGTTCCGTACCATTATCAATAAAACGGGGAAAAATCACGTTTGTTGTATGTAAGCCCCCTTAAATATCTATTTTATTCTGACTTTTAGTATTCGTTGTTATAGCGGCAACAGAAATACATCTGTGCAAATTTTAACTGTCTGTCACGGTTCATGAGATACAGACGGACAGACAGACAAACGGACGGACAGCGGAGTCTTTGTAATAGGGTCCCGTTTTACCCTTTGGGTACGAAACCCTAAAAAGGGTTTTGTTTGAAAGTTGGATTTTATGTGCCCACTGCCCACCTCTTTTGGGAATGCATGCAGCGTGAGTTTATATAGAACATGATTTTTTTCCCCATACAGTTGCATACAGATATGACTTATTAATTTTGTTTCTGATTATACGGATGTAACCACAGATGTATGAATATAAGGAGATCGGACATGGCGGCCGATTTGTATAGAGTGAGCCTGTCGCAAGTACATTAACCCACACAACGCCCAAGTAATTGACAAGATAAAGCACGCACACATCTAAAACACAGACACTTGTATACCTACACGCTTATTTGACAATAAACGCGCATCATATCAGGCATTTTGGGAAAAAACGTAATATTCTCTGCTCGCAGCACGCGTGCACAGTATGGCAGTGTATGCCCATTGAGCATACAGCTGCGACACGGCCGCCGGCGGCTTGTCCTCTCTCTAGTATTCTATGCTCTGAGGATGTAACCGTGTTTAAACAGTAACAATTTTAGACTTTAAAAAATACAGGCGATCAAATCAACACTTTTTATAAGTTCATACATTGTTCCTAATTACAGTATGAACTCGTAAAAACTGTCCATTTGACCATCCGTATTATTTTAAGCACAACTTTATATAATAAATCCTATTTATAAACAGATACCTCCATATACTCAGAAATAAAATTGGCCAAACATATTTTAAATTATCATTAAATTTGAAAAGTCACATTTGTATGCAACTGTATGGGGAAAAAAAATCATGTTTTTAATTATCTGGCCATGACTGTATATATGTATGTATGTACGTACGTGTCCCCAGCAGGCGGCGGCGTGCACGGGCTGCCACGTGTCGTGGTCCACCACGTCGGTGGCCGCGCGGTGCTCCAGCAGGAACTCCACCACCTTCAGGTACCCGTTTGCTGAGGCTATGTATGTATGTATGTATGTATGTATGTATGTATGTACGTACGTGTCCCCAGCAGGCGGCGGCGTGCACGGGCTGCCACGTGTCGTGGTCCACCACGTCGGTGGCCGCGCGGTGCTCCAGCAGGAACTCCACCACCTTCAGGTACCCGTTTGCTGAGGCTATGTATGTATGTATGTATGTATGTATGTATGTATGTACGTACGTGTCCCCAGCAGGCGGCGGCGTGCACGGGCTGCCACGTGTCGTGGTCCACCACGTCGGTGGCCGCGCGGTGCTCCAGCAGGAACTCCACCACCTTCAGGTACCCGTTTGCTGAGGCTATGTATGTATGTATGTATGTATGTATGTATGTATGTACGTACGTGTCCCCAGCAGGCGGCGGCGTGCACGGGCTGCCACGTGTCGTGGTCCACCACGTCGGTGGCCGCGCGGTGCTCCAGCAGGAACTCCACCACCTTCAGGTACCCGTTTGCTGAGGCTATGTATGTATGTATGTATGTACGTACGTGTCCCCAGCAGGCGGCGGCGTGCACGGGCTGCCACGTGTCGTGGTCCACCACGTCGGTGGCCGCGCGGTGCTCCAGCAGGAACTCCACCACCTTCAGGTACCCGTTTGCTGAGGCTATGTATGTATGTATGTATGTACGTACGTGTCCCCAGCAGGCGGCGGCGTGCACGGGCTGCCACGTGTCGTGGTCCACCACGTCGGTGGCCGCGCGGTGCTCCAGCAGGAACTCCACCACCTTCAGGTACCCGTTTGCTGAGGCTATGTATGTATGTATGTATGTATGTATGTATGTATGTACGTACGTGTCCCCAGCAGGCGGCGGCGTGCACGGGCTGCCACGTGTCGTGGTCCACCACGTCGGTGGCCGCGCGGTGCTCCAGCAGGAACTCCACCACCTTCAGGTACCCGTTTGCTGAGGCTATGTATGTATGTATGTATGTATGTATGTATGTATGTACGTACGTGTCCCCAGCAGGCGGCGGCGTGCACGGGCTGCCACGTGTCGTGGTCCACCACGTCGGTGGCCGCGCGGTGCTCCAGCAGGAACTCCACCACCTTCAGGTACCCGTTTGCTGAGGCTATGTATGTATGTATGTATGTATGTATGTATGTATGTACGTACGTGTCCCCAGCAGGCGGCGGCGTGCACGGGCTGCCACGTGTCGTGGTCCACCACGTCGGTGGCCGCGCGGTGCTCCAGCAGGAACTCCACCACCTTCAGGTACCCGTTTGCTGAGGCTATGTATGTATGTATGTATGTATGTATGTATGTATGTACGTACGTGTCCCCAGCAGGCGGCGGCGTGCACGGGCTGCCACGTGTCGTGGTCCACCACGTCGGTGGCCGCGCGGTGCTCCAGCAGGAACTCCACCACCTTCAGGTACCCGTTTGCTGAGGCTATGTATGTATGTATGTATGTACGTACGTGTCCCCAGCAGGCGGCGGCGTGCACGGGCTGCCACGTGTCGTGGTCCACCACGTCGGTGGCCGCGCGGTGCTCCAGCAGGAACTCCACCACCTTCAGGTACCCGTTTGCTGAGGCTATGTATGTATGTATGTATGTACGTACGTGTCCCCAGCAGGCGGCGGCGTGCACGGGCTGCCACGTGTCGTGGTCCACCACGTCGGTGGCCGCGCGGTGCTCCAGCAGGAACTCCACCACCTTCAGGTACCCGTTTGCTGAGGCTATGTATGTATGTATGTATGTATGTATGTATGTATGTACGTACGTGTCCCCAGCAGGCGGCGGCGTGCACGGGCTGCCACGTGTCGTGGTCCACCACGTCGGTGGCCGCGCGGTGCTCCAGCAGGAACTCCACCACCTTCAGGTACCCGTTTGCTGAGGCTATGTATGTATGTATGTATGTATGTATGTATGTATGTACGTACGTGTCCCCAGCAGGCGGCGGCGTGCACGGGCTGCCACGTGTCGTGGTCCACCACGTCGGTGGCCGCGCGGTGCTCCAGCAGGAACTCCACCACCTTCAGGTACCCGTTTGCTGAGGCTATGTGCAGCTGGAACAGATAGAGATATCTTCAAAATTTACAATATTATTAAGGGGATCAGCAACTTTTTGTAACGCAAGGACCACGTAGCCCAGTCGTAAGCAAATTAAGTTAGTTAAGGCGATTCGCAATTGTTTCAAAAACATGATCATTACGATCGCCCATGCGCTTTCCGCTTCCAGCGGACTTCTGCGCCCTTAACCGGGTTATCAGGCCACCTTCTTGGGGGGCCTTCCCACGCGTCGTCTTGGTATGTGGTCGTCACTATTAGGCACCACCGGCCATCAGTTCTCTGGGTAATACCACTTAAAGTTTGGCTATGTCGGTAAATTTTGCTCCTCTGCGTATTCCTGTTTCGATCTTGCAGAAAAACAGTAGTGGATGTATTTTGGTTGGTCATAATATGGCATACGTGGTAGCAAGACTCTCGCCTCGCTCCCACGCATGGTGCACTGCTGGGGCTGCCACCGATGCTCGAAGTTGTGGCTGAGCCGTTGGTGTAAGACACAGATTGAGGTAACAGTGTAGCTCGTTTACACGCGCCCTAACAAAACTAATAATACTGGCACGTTTCATATAAACAAAAGAATAAAGAAGTAAGATATTGATATATATATATACGTCGCGCATATGTATACGTCGTTCAATCCATGTGGACTCGCCCCCATTTCTTCCCATTGCGTACTAAAACTTTACTACTAGTAACAACTACACTTTAAATTCAAGTAGTATAATTATCTGAAATTGAGTACTGTCAAGGTTGATTCGAAAAAAACATACAATCACTTTGTCGTAAAAACCAAAGTGTCACTAAGAGACCAGAAAATTAGTCCGAAACAATGAGTCACGGAATTGCCATGAGAGTAGTTTCTGGTATCAAACGAATGAATAGCTTAATGTGGTTTTCTTGTCAATTAACTAAAAAGCAAATAGATAAGTTTTAAGAAATGCGTATACCTACCTACATATTTTATTTATTTATTATAGCCTTTTATTCAGACAATAAAATTTGATATTATATAAATTAAAAGGTTTTCTTTCTTTACGTTTCATTCATATATCTCTTTTTTCTTCCATTTTTGAGTGTCCGTTTGCCAGTTGGCAAAGGCCTCCTCCAATCTTCTCCATTCCTGCCTTTCTGTGGCCACTCTACCCCATGTTATACCGGCTACCTGTCGTAAATCGTCATCCCATCTTCTTTGTGGTCTGCCTCTCTTTCTTTTTCCATTCCTTGGGTACCATTGGGTGATTATTTTACTCCATTTGTCTTTCCCTCGAATCGTGTGTCCTGCCCATTTCCATTTTTGTCTTCTTATTTTTTGGGTTATATCCTGGACTCTCGTCTTGTATCTGATGCTGCTATTCCTTACTTTGTCTGTTCTTTTAATCCCAACCATACTTCTTTCCATTGCTCGTTGGCATATGGATAGTTTATTTGTTATATTTCTTGTCAGAGTCCATGTTTCACTTCCATATACTAGTATTGGTAAGATGCATGTATTGAATAGTTTGCTTTTGGTTGATATGTGTAAGTTTTTGTCCTTCATTATCTCCTTCAGTCCCCAATATTTTTTCCAACTGTTCGCAATTCTTCTTTCAGTTTCTTTACTTATATTGTCTTTTGGAGACATCAGTTGCCCAAGATAGATGTATTCTTCAACATAGTCGATCCGAGTCTGTTCCGCTGATATTGGGTATTTGTTGCCATTGGTCATAACTTTGGTTTTATCGGGGTTTAGCTTCAACCCTGCCTTTGCACTTTCTGATGTTAGATCGTTAATCATCTTGTTTAGATCGTCAGGTGTTGCTGCAAATAATACAATATCATCTGCAAATCGCAAATGTGTCAGTGTGCGACCATCAATAGTTATGCCCAAATTTTCCCATTCAAGGTTCCTGAAGACCTGCTCTATTACAGCTAGGAAGAGTGTTGGTGAGAGCGGATCTCCCTGTCTCACGCCTTTTTGTACTGGAAACTTATTGCCTACCTTTTCTAGTTGGATACGTGCTGAGCCGTGTTTGTATATATTTTTTATAATCCTTATGTATTTATGTTCTATTCCCTGATCTCTTAATGCTTCCCAGATTCTTGTGTGTATTAAAGAGTCAAACGCTTTGCTGTAGTCAATAAATGCCATGTAATATGTTAATTGATATTCAGCGTATTTTTCTATTATTTGCCTCACGGTATGGATGTGGTCTAGTACAGAAAAGTCTTTGCGGAATCCTGCCTGTTCTATTGGCTGTTGTTCGCCTAGTTTTTTTTCTATTCGTTTCAGTAGAATCTTTGCAAAGGTTTTATATATGTTGGAGAGCAAACTAATGGGTCGGTAGTTTCCTATATCACAGTGGTTCCCTTTTTTGAAAAGAAGGATTATATTCGATTCAGTCCATTGTTTTGGGATAATTTCAGTGTTGATAACGGTATTAAACATTTCTGTAAGTACAGGTACTATTGCTGGTTTGGTTTGTTTCAAAATTTCATTACATATGCCGTCTGGACCAGGTGCTTTATCTGTTTTTTGGGTGTCAATAGCTCTTGCAACTTCTTCTTGCATGATTGAAGGTACTGTTGTGTTATTTGACAGGTCTACATCACTTTCTATTATGTTGTTTTGGTATAATTCAGTGTAGTAGGCTGTTGCAATCTTTAGTATTTCTTTTCTGTCACTTTTTTTAGTCCCGCTTTTGTTTCCCATTTTCACAATCCATTCTTTATTGTTAGTAAGTTCTCTGTATGCCTTCTTTATTCCTCCTGTTTGTTTAATATGCTTCTCTATCGTTTCCATTCGACGTTGTCTTCTGTCTTTCCTTATATTTTCTTTTATTTCTTTATTAATTTTTGTAATTTGTCTTCGATTGTTGTTTGTAGGTTTGGCGTTTATTAAAGCTGCTCTTTGTTCTAGAAGGTTGATGGTATTTGTTGTCATCCATTTGTTTGAATGATTTTCCTTGGCGGCATATTGCTTGGTGGTGTCTGTGATTGTGCTTTCCAGCCAGTTATATTTTTCTTGTAAGCAGGCATCTTTTGTTTCTCTATCATATTCTTTAAGTTTGGAGTCTAATGAGGTAGCTATTTGGTCTATTAAACGGTTGTTGGATTTTATGTACTCTGCATTTATTTTTGGTCTTGTGTTCTTGGGTTGCGATGACTTCAATTCAGCTCTAACCATGCGATGGTTGGTGTTGAAGTTTAAATTATTAATGACATTAATGTTTGTGAACCATTTAGACTTGTTGGTCATTATAAAGTCTATTTGGTTTTTAGTTTTGCCATCAGGTGATGTCCATGTCCACATTCTATTTTTCTTTTTTTTAAACATAGAGTTTAGGATAGTTAGATTATTTTCCATTGCAAAGTCGATCATTAATTTTCCATTCCTGCTTCTATTTTTTGGGCTGTATGTATGTGGTCCTAAGATTGTATCTTCATCCAGTTGTCTTTCCCCGATTTGTCCATTGAAGTCGCCCATCACTATTATATTTTTATGAGCGTGTTTCTGTAGAGCTTCATTCAAGTAGTGGTAAAATTTGTTGATTGTATCGGTCTCTGCTTGTTCTGTGGGTGAGTAGATTTGCATGATGGTCCATGGGTCTTTGTAGCCTGGTAGTTTTAAATTCAATAATGCTATGCGCTCTGATATGCCGTAAAATCCATCTATATGTTTTGTTAAGTGTTTATTGACCAGAAAACCAACTCCATGCTTGCCCGGGGTCTCACCTATGTGGTAGAATATAAAGTTTGGGTATGCAACAATTTTTTCGCTTATTCTTCTTACCTCGCTCAGGCCAAGAATATCCCAGTTTAGGTTTTTTAGTGCATGTGACAATTCCTCTAGGTTTTCTTCTGATCTCAACGTTAGTACATTTAGTGTAGCAATATGTATCGGTTGTGCTCGTTTGTTCATTGGAGGTTCATGAGTTGTTTTTTGTTCGGGTAGAGGTGGATCTATGTTGTTTTTATTGAACTGTTTTTGTTTCTGTTTCCTAATTGGAGGGTGTACCTACATATTACTGTAGCGAAATTCTATATCCAAAACCGACCTTCAGTATGGCAGTCCGAAATTAATCTTGTAATACTGGTAATAGTAGTGATGAATATTACAATATATCATCATCCTCCTAGCGTTATTCCCGGTTGTGCCCCTATAAAGGAGCCCGGGGTCCGCTTTGACACCTAATCCCAAGATTTGGCATAGGCACTAGTTTAACGAAAGCGACTGCCATCTGACCTTCCAACCCAGAGGGAAAACTAGACCTTATTGGGATTAGACCGGTTTCCTCACGATGTTTTCCTTCACCGAAAAGCTAACGGTGAATATTCCGTACATAAGTTCCGAAAAACTCATTGGTACGAGCCGGGATTCGAACCCACGACCGCCGCTTGACAGCCGCATGCCTGAACCACTAGGCTACCGTAGCTCAATATTACAATATCTATCCTGGGTATATTTACTATAAAATGATTTCATCTTTGAACAAAAGCCCTATTTACTTTCATGTATTGCACAATCAATTATGTTTCCTAAAGCCAAGGTAAAAAATACGACTTGCCCAACTTAATGTCAAGGTAATAAGGTTGTGGGTCAATTAACTTTTTCTTGTTCAATTCTGCCCCAGTAAGCCGAAAGACAATAGTGACAGAGCGTATTTTAAAGAATATTATAAATTGGACTCCTAGCATGCTTAGATGCCCCAGTGTAACCCATTCGCCGCCATAGAAAAAAGCCACGCAAGTCTTAAGTCTATTGTTTTGGCCTCCGTATGACGTCGGTGGCATAAGTGACGAACTTGAGTCAGCAGCCGCGAATGGGTCTAAATGGGTTTACCAGTTACCTATTTAACAAAAACACATTTTAGGGGATTGAAGCCCTATAACATTATAAGTTTTGAAGATTTTTTTCTACTCCTGTACCGTTACCTGTCAATATATAGGCTGTAGCTCAAATACAATGACACCACTAATAAATCGTCGAAAAACTCTATGCTCTATGGCCCAAAAACGCATTGTTTAGCGTACTTTTTTGGTTCATACATTTTTCATAAAAGCAATGTTTAACTTTTTTTTAAATCAGCTTATTGCAGTGGTGCCAACTTCATAAACAAATATTTCGAAATAAAAGTATTTATTTACGATTTAACATTTGTATATTATACATTTTTACTACAATAATAATAAATCATCATCTATTGTGTGTTAAATTACACGTTTTATAAATCCTTGGTATTATTCATAAAAATAAACAGCTCGAATTCGGTCGGGGTCCGGATTTGGTTTGGTTCTGATGGCAAGTGCAAACAAATTAAAAACAAAACAAACCATAAGCAAGAGGTGTCACATTTCCGATTTCTCACCAAAATGCAGTTCAAAATGATAATACGAAAGATGATAAACTATTAGTCCTAAACTATTAAGATTTTATTCGTGTTTGTGAAGACAAGTGTACGTTCCTTTTATAATTGTCGAAGAAATTAATACCTGCACTCGTGAGTAGCAAAAGTACGAATATAAAACTTGCTGCCTGAAAAGATTAACTATTCTGTAGTCTGCTATTTATTTAAAATTTGCCGTAGAAAAAGTATTGTATGCAACGGTGTATAACTGGTCTAAAAACGCTCGTGGCGTCTGTAATTGCGATGCTCGCCAAGGCTCGCATCGCAACCCACGCCACTCAGTTGCATACAATACTATTTCAGGAGACGGCAACGAGCAACAAATAGTAGATTGTACAACAAGTGCATAAAACGCACCATTTTACTCGAGACGTTTATCCATCCGAGCGAGCTTGCGAGCGAGGATAGATATAAAGTCGAGTGTAAAATGGGTTTTATGGACGAGTTGTACACTCTACTTTTCACTTCGATTGCGAGGAAATGAAACAGCAACACGTAAAATAATAAATGAGACGAAATACAAATTATAAGTTTATTTCATGAAGTTTTATTGTGTACTTTGGCTGTTGGTATCTTTGCCTTGGTCTTAGAATACGAACGAAACGAAATAAAATAAAGAGGTTGTTGTATGAAGTTAAAGATGTTCGTGTGGCTGTTGCAGCGATTGCCTTGGTCTTCGACGAAGATTTTACTTTATGCTCTAGAGCATAAAAAGCGACTTTATGTCGCCTACGCACGACATAAAGACGAACTTTTAGAGCATGAGAAGTGAAAAAATTGTTTATTGGCCGGCGTAATACAACAAATCAATGCAACTCACCAGCGTAGCCCCCTGGTTGTCCCTCGGCTCGTCCAAATCGACGCCCTCCTTCGCGAGCTCCGCCACTTCCATCAGCATCTTCATCTCCGTCGCCGCTCTCGTCTCGTCTATCAGCCTCTGCGTGACCCCCCGCTCAGCCATCGCACTCTCTATCGAATCTAACGTTCTCTCCTCTTCGCATATATCATAAGGCATGTTGCCATCACCGTTAACAGCTAGTAAATTGGCTCCTCGTTGGATCAGTATTCTGACTAAGTTGAGGTTGCCGCAGGTGGCGGCTGCATGGAGGGGCGTCCACTTCTCGCTGTCCTCGGCGTTGACGTTGGCTCCGTTGTCTAGTAGCAGCCGCATCATGGCCTCGTTGTTGTCTATGCAGCACTGGTGGAGGGCCGTGAGACCGTCCTCGTTGGTCGCGTCGGGAGTCACCCCGCGGGAAAGTAGGCGGCGAACTACAATTACAAAATGTAAAGAGTTCATTTTATTTTAGTTCTTAGAGTGATTAGGGTGGTCGTGTTTTACCGTTTGTCTGCACAACAATAGATTCGTATTTGCATCATAATCCTTTTTTCACAGCAATAATGTCAATCATTATATACTTGAAATTATTTAACGTGACCGACTTATTATAAAAACTGTCATTGGGATTTGAATCTTTTACCTAGGACTTCGGTCAACTTAAATAATCTCAATTACACCCATTACCCATTCATACTGTACTCGCATTTTGTAGCAAAAAAACTTGTACACATGTCAAAATTAACTAGCAAGGAAACATTTAGAATGTACATTCAGAACAATAATGTAACCAACGTTTAGACTAAATTGAGAAATGGTTTATAAGTTTTCATATCACCTTTTTTTTCAACATAGGTACTTAATCTACATTAACTTTGCTAGAGTTACCAACAATACGCTACAGCATGCCAACAACGTACAACAGCTAAACACAAACTTTATCAGCAACAGGTGATTTTCCATCTAAAAGAGATTGCGATTTACTTTCAATATCGCACATGGGTCAATGTCAATGAGATAATGTTTCAATCGCGCATGACCGACAGGTGTTCTCAATAACTCACATTGACGTGTATTTACCACATCATAAACCTATTTATACATTACTAGATAACTTATATTTATAGTACAGTCACCAGCATTTATGCCATAGCAAAGCGCGAATAAATATCTGACACGCACGACTCTATTCCTAGTAGTCATTTTAATTTTACTAGTATGTAAGTGTTTTTCTGTGTAACGGATATATCATGGTTGTTAGTTAAATAGAGACAAAATCATACAATATTAACCCTTTTCAACCCTCTTAGGGGTAGAATTTCCCAAAACGCTGAAAACACTTTGTTTGTACTCTAATAAGTAATATTTCTACAAAGTTTTAAGTCTCTAGCTCAAAAAAAAAGTTTGCCACATACAAATTTTGCACCCCTATTTTACCCCCTTAGGGGAAAATTTTTCAAAAATCCCGTCTTATCTCTAGCCCACGTTATAAAGGCAACCTACTGTGCAAAAATCAACTCTCTAAGATTAGTAGTTTCGGCTGTGCGTTGATGAGTGAGTGAGTGAAGAATGACTTATGCCTCGTCAGGACATAGGCATTTATATATATAGATTAGCTCCTGAAAGGTCGGAAATTACTTTCGGGTGTATCTTAGAATAACTTTTATTCAAATGAACTAAGCAAAAAAACACGCTATTATAAACTAAAACCGTATTTTTACTGAACTATAAGGCCGTTAGGACGTGTCATATGACTGCACATGTATAATTCACTAGTGTAATTACAAAAATAACCGAACTAAATTCTATCATTCTATGATATAAATAAATCTTCATTTGATTATCAAGTGTACCGCGTTATGTAAATTACCAATTTATCATAGTAGCTATCAGTACTCAATGAGAATTGGCCAGGTAAGGCTGATACGATGTTTAAAGTGTGACAGGAAAATACAGATTATGTGACCGTAAATACCTAACATACCAAATGGTGGTGCTTACCTCGTTATAAAGATAAGTTGAAGCAATATATCTCTTTCTGATAGTATGCGACACATGCTTCTGTTTCGGATCTTGTGTTTATCACACGATAAACTAGACCCAGATATGCCATTTAGGCAGACAGTTTGCACGCTGAAGTGTGAGGCTGCTAGAGAGTTTTTAATAATATAATCTATACGTCAAAGAATACATCATATTGTACTGTACTGTCATGTACTGATATTGTAGTACGCCTTTAGCAATTATCTGCCGTTAAGACAGTGAGAGGTAGCTACTGGTAGTAGTAAAACAAGATTATTTATTACCCAAAATTAACATAATTTTACGACAAAAATTTCCCTAACAAAAGATCGGCGGTCATCGTTATAATTTTTAAGAAAACATAGTTAAGACTAATACGTTCGACCGTGATGCCCGAACTTATTATAACATGTATTATAATGCTCATTAATTACACTTTAATGTGTGCCATAGTCATGTTTTTAATGACTATACAAATTCTTATCGTTATGGAACGTTATCGCGAGAGTTTTTAGCGAGTTTCTCTAGTCGAAACGACAGTTGGTAGTAGAAATCAGTATTTTACTAGATTTGAGTTTTTTGATTCATAACAGGCTCCATGTACAAAGAACTTGCTACCTAATTTAGTGTTAAGTAATTGTTTTGCAATATTTTTTTAATTAGGTGTATTAAAGAATATCATTGTTAGATATAATCGCGTAGTTTTTTTATATTTTATTTTGTTTACAACCTTTGTTGTCCTACGTCCCTGCTGGTCCAAACATTGTCAAAACCACACGAATGCAACATCTTGCTTCCGCCACACTATCGCGACCCGCGATGAGCGAGGGGAGCTATCGTATGACTCACGCCGCTCGCACCAATAATGGCACCCTGCCCTCATATTAATTTACGTCACTCCTGGCCATAAAGTACTGGTGGGATCCCACAGTCACCCCTACACCAATCAACTCACCCACTTCCACGCACGCTAAGCAGTTGATCCCGGCTGCTGTCTATGGCAGTAGTCGTTAAGCCAAGTTAAAGGCCTTCGGGCGGCTTACGAACTTCTAACAGTCGAGTTGCCCACTCACTTGACAAAGGGGGGACAACTGTCACTTGCGTCCGCAGGAGCTACCTACTACAACCCTGCACGTGTCCCCTGGATGGTACTAAAGAGCGAGAAACTCAAAGGCCAAAATAATGTATGCCATACGATTAAATAAATAAAACCCACTTCCAAGCCAGAATGTAAAGTACGCGCCACATAAGTTTGCGTCTGTGATGTTAGCTACTAACGGCGTCGCAGAGGTGTCAGAGGAGTTGGACGGACGGGTGTGCGGAAGGCGACTTGATGCTAACTTCAGAGACGTAAACTTATCTGGCGCGTATTGTAAGAGTACGATATTATGTTTAACGTACCTTCGTCGATGTCATTTCTAGCAGCAGCCTCTAGAAGCATGACGCTGTCGCTGAAATAGATGTTCCGCTTGGTGCTTTTCTCTCGTTTCGCCCGCGACCGCGCCCACTCCTTCTCGCGTTGCTGCCATAGTTTCAGCTGCTGCATGCGGCGCCTGCAATTAGTATAAAACGGGTGAGACGAAGATGGCGTTGACAACTTTCATCGTCAAAGGTCTTTCAGTCCAGACAGACAGAGTTCAGACTGCCTATAAAAATTAAAAATACTCCCGACAAGACTTTCGATAAAAAAGAACCCGCACTCCAATCGGTCCACCCGATCCGATGCCACAGACAGACCCACAGACAGACACAACAGATACTTACACGTGTTGAATTTATAACATTCCTCGTTTGCATCACGGGTTAAAAAGAGTTAAGGAGAGAGACAACGTCTACTATGGCTATACACGCCGACATCTTTACAATATCAGTTAACATACTATCTACATATTGATACCTACTGTTGTAAGTCAACATTTGTACTAATGTAGGTACCATCGGCCAAAGCCAGAGTCGACCAGATTCAAAGGTGGTCGACTCTGGCTTTGGCCAATAGTACATATCAATGAAAACTTGAAGGGTTATGTAAATGAAAAGCATTGCATTGAGAACTCCAAAAAAATGATTTTGTCTCTGTATCGGGTGGTACAAGATATATTTAGGTAACAACTATGCATGCTTGTGTTTTGTAAAATGTAAATGACACCATTTTCCGGTCTACATAAAAAAAGCGGCCAAGTGCGAGTCGGACTCGCACATGAAGGGTTCCGTGAAACAAATTGCGGTTTATGATTTATTTAACGGCCTCCGTAGCCCAGTGGGTAGTGACTCTGCCTATGAAGCTGGAGGTCCCGGGTTCGAATCCCGGTCAGGGCATTTATTTGTGTGTTTATCACGAATATGTGTTCCTGAGTTATGGATGTTATATATGTATATAAGTATCTATATGTATGTATCTATTATATATATCATCGCCTAGTACCCACAACACAAGCCTTACTGAGCTTACCGTGGGCCTAGGTTGATTTGTGTAAGATTGTCCCATAATATTTATTTATTATTATTTATTTATTTATTTATGACGTATTAAAAAAAAACTACTTACTAGATCTCGTTCAAACCAATTTTCGGTGGAAGTTTGCATGGTAATGTACATCATATATTTTTTTTAGTTTTATCATTCTCTTATTTTAGAAGTTACAGGTGGGGGACACACACATTTTACCACTTTGGAAGTGTCTCTCGCGCAAACTATTCAGTTTAGAAAAAAATGATATTAGAAACCTCAATATCATTTTTGAAGACCTATCCATAGATTTCCCACACGTATGGGTTTGATGAATTTTTTTTTTGAGTTTCAGTTCTGAGTATGGGGAACCCCCAAAATTTAATGTTTTTTTTTCGATTTTTGTGTGAAAATCTTAATGCGGTTCACAGAATACATCTACTTACCAAGTTTCAACAGTATAGCTCTTATAGTTTCGGAAAAAAATGGCTGTGACACACGGACGGACAGACAGACGGACATGACGAATCTATAAGGGTTCCGTTTTTTGCCATTTGGCTACGGAACCCTAATTACGTAATCCAATTACGCAGTACGATAAAATTAACGATTTCGGCTGTTAAAATTATGCAGTTTACCTACTACGATATTAAACTGCTATCGGAAAACGCGTGTTAAACGCAATGCTGTACCTTACATGCACGTAAAATAAACAGATATTTAAGATCAGAAATTCAATAATGAGGGCATTCAATTGCATAAAATTACATAAATGTATAGTTATAGTAAAATTAACAACTTGGAAAAGTTGAGAAACCCCCGATATTTTCTTTTCAAAGTTCAATATCTCAAAAACTTGTTGAAACGTAGCTAAGAACTATCTCGATCACGTCAGCTTTCGGATATAAAAAACCGCATTCAAATTGGTATTTTCGTTCAGGAACTATATACGATACCACAGACAGACACACAGACACGTCAAACTTAAAACACCCCTCTTTTTGCGTCGGGGGTTAAAAATCGTGACGCGTAAAGATGCATCAGCGCGTCTTCACGGCGCTAAGCTCTGGTCCGGTCTCCGGTGTAAGACCGAGCGTTTACGTCGGCCATGCACTTTTCCATTGCATTCATTAAATCTTCAAGGACGTGTTCATTATAATTTGTATATTTGTGCGTCCCGAACATATTCGCGGAAACACATAATTAAGCCCCTAAAATATTACATGTTCTTTGATGTTGAATCAAAACATTCAAAACGGACTTTACCATTTTACGATTAATGATAATTTAATATCCTCGGTGTTTTATTAACCAGTGCAGATTCTGATTTGTTTACGTAATCGCTATACCGGTTCAGCGCGTAAGCTGCGCCTCGAATACTCGAATAGCCGTTGCAGATGATGTGAATATTCAAATGTAATTACGTGGATGACTGGATCGGGGCGGGTTGCAAAGCGTCATTGGTTGTAACTATCTGAGTAATACCTAAATTAGAATAATGGTAACTGATGTATGCATGTAAATGCTTTATTGTACCTACACAAGACATTGGTAAAAATACAGACAAAATAGGTTAAGTTGGTACAAAGGCGAACTTATCCCTGTAAGGGATCTCTTCCAGTTAACCTTTGAGCAAATAAGACGAGATCAGGAACTGGAAGATAGACAAACTAACACGTGTACAGAGACGTATTTACCTCTATGCTAAAGCAAATCAATACTACAAGCAAGTACAAATAAAATAATAATATTTACTATGTAACACATAAGTGAAGCTACGGTAGCCCAGTGGTTCAGGCATGCGGCTGTCAAGCGGCGGTCGTGGGTTCGAATCCCGGCTCGTACCAATGAGTTTTTCGGAACTTATGTACGAAATATTTACCGTTAGCTTTTCGGTGAAGGAAAACATCGTGAGGAAACCGGTATAACCCCAATAAGGTCTAGTTTCCCCTCTGGGTTGGAAGGTCAGATGGCAGTCGCTTTCGTAAAACTAGTGCCTATGCCAAATCTTGGGATTAGGTGTCAAAGCGGACCCCGGGCTCCTTTAGGGGCACAACCGGGAATAACGCTAGGAGGATGATGACTTATTAATCTTATTATACACAGCAACAGATATACTCGTATATAAATAAATCTTCGTCGATCAGACTACACCCGCAGATATGATGATATTCAAGTAGTACAAATGCATGAGTTATACCGTAGTTCTACATAATAATTGAGGAGTTTCATCGCACCTAGACCCCATCAAATCTGTTTTGAATTCTTGACAACAATGGGATGGTAGGTACTAAGTGTTCAGATTTTAAGCTTTAAAATATACAAATATTTTTTTTAATCGGCCCACAAGTGATGCTGCTCCATTAAAACCCGTTGATTTGAGTACCTCGTCTTTTGTCATAAAAGTATAACTGTAATGTACAATAAAATAACAACAATAAACTTAAGACTACCTTAAGCCTAGTCAAAAAGTCTCCCTCCTTGAGTCGTCCCTGGTGCAAAGGTTCCCATGACACTAGCCGCGTTGCCAGGTTGCCACGTTGAATGGCGATGGACAACCTTTGCACCAGGTACGACCCCACGCGGGCGTCAGATCCCCTCTCCCTTATTCGACGTCCCACTTCCCTAACGAAGGCAATTGCCTCCGACCCCCAGCACCCAGCACCCCAGCAGTCTCAAACGTAAGGGGTACAAAATGGTAACTACCGCCCAGGGCCGAATATTTGTCTCGCTTTAAAATAATAAAAAATGTGTAATAAAATGGCAAAATGATAACTAGGAACGACGGAATAAGCCGCAGTAGAAGGGCGACATAGTTCAATTTAATTGACCGTTCTATTAGGCAATGGTGCAGAGTTGCAGACAATTAAAACTAAAAAGGCGTGACAATATGTCAGCCAGCTTTTCTATAATTATACGTATTAACATAAATTAAAAATTAATAACACCTCCGACACAACAACCATATTAGCTATTATCTATTAAGTTAAAACTTAAGAGGATTGTGAACCTGGAAATTTTCATACAAAAAGCGATAACGTTTTTCACCCCGCAGACATAGTTCGATCTTTATAATTTTTGAACATGTTGTAGATATAATGAAAAACTAGGTCTGTACGTTTTGATTTATAAGAAATATTGCTTACGTTATAAGTTATTAGCATCTAAAAATCTGTATTTTTGACTTAAAAACTTTGTCTACCGTCTTTTTTTTTTTTATTAATCTAAACTGATTTACTAAAAAAGGAAAACGTACAGACATAGATTTAAGTGTACTCAATCTAATTATACCAAAACTGTTTCATTTCATAAAGGTTTAGGGGGGTAAAAACGTTATCACCCGAAACAATATTTCAACAAGAAATTGTAGGCAATTAATTACCTGCAGGTCTGGTAACTCTCTCTATCGCACGATACGGGTGAGGCACAGAGCGGTGTGAAACAGATAGCATTTTTTAACATACCTACTCGCGCTGCGTATGGACACTTCACAATCCTCTTAAGAACCAACTCGACAGATAAGAGTTCGATTAATTAACAACTTAGAAAAGTTGGAAAACTGCCGACATTTCCATTTCAAAGTTCGATATGATTAAAATCGGTCAATTCGTTTAGGAGCTACGATGCCACAGACAGACACACAGACACGTTAAACTTATCGGCGTCAGGGTTTAAAATGACCGCACTCAAATCAATTCTACGTTTGGGAGCTGCGCTGTCCCATACAGACAGCCCTCTTTTTCATCGTGGGTTAAAAATAGATTATCAAACACAAACAAACTCACAATACTACCAAAAGATTAAAAGAGTAAGTAAACACTTGAGTATTTATTTATGTATAATAAATAACAATACGTCTATCATTACAGTCTCCCAATGCGATAGCGTTGCAAATTATTAACATAACATATATAGGGCACTAGCTTCTCCCCGCGACTCCGTCCGCGTGGAACTCGTTTATATCGTAGCTCCATACAAACTTTCACCCCCCATTTCACCCCCTTAGGGAATGATTTCCGGGATAAAAACTATCCTATGTCCTTTCCCGGGACTCAAACTATTCCTATACTAAATTTAGTCTGATAAATCTGATAATTTCCCTCTTACAAACTTTGCACCCCTATTTAACTCCCTTAGGGGTGGGTTTTTCCAAAACCCTAGAATCAGTTTTCTTGTTCAGAAATGAAATGAATGTAGAATCAGTTTTAATAAGGAGTCCATACACAAAGTTTCAAGTCTCTCACTTGAAATTTTACTCAATCCCCATACTAACTTTCAACCCCCTTTTTACCCCCTTGAAGGTGGAATTTTCAAAAATCCCTTTTTAGTGGGTACTTAAGTTATATAAACATATTATAAACTGCCTATTGTGATAACATCAGCTTTCTAGGTTCAACGGTTTGGGCTGGGCGTTGATTTAAGTGAATCAGTCAGTCAGTCAGGCCTTTTACGTTTATATATATTAGATTACATAATTCTAAATTTTACAATAACATAACACATACAAAATAACTTTGGTGTATTCATTCAGAGATTTTTATATACGAGGGTCAAACTGAAAGTTCTTAGAAAATCAAAAACTGAGCAATCAAGCAACTTATTACTTTTATTATATCTTTTCAAAATAGCCTCCCTTCACATCAATACATCGCTGCATTCGATAGAACCACTGAGAAAAGCACTTTGCCCACTCGTCCTTAGGGGTCTCTTCGACGGCCTTTTGAAACGCAGCCACTGCTTCGTCGGCGTCCATAAAACGTTTTCCTCGAAGTTTTTCTTTAATTTTTGGGAATAAATAAAAATCACAAGGTGCAAGGTCGGGGCTATAAGGTGGGTGACCCAGTAATTCCACGTTTGCCGTCGCCAAATAGTCGATCGTTTGCTTGGCGGTGTGCGATGAGGCGTTGTCGTGGTGAAGCAGGATCCTACTGCGAGGCCGTTTTTCTCGAACTTTTTCCAAGACAAGTGGTAAACAATTGTTAGTGTACCACTTCGCAGTAACTGTTTTTTGATCCTCTAAAATAATTGTTGCGTAATGACCAGTCCTTCCGAAGAACGAGGCCACCATCTTTTTTCCCACACTTCGACCTCTCTTCACTTTAGTAGGCAACTCCTCGGAAGGAAACACCCACTCAGCAGACTGTCTTTTAGTTTCAGGATCATAACAGTAAATCCAGCTTTCGTCACCCGTAACTACGTCGAACACAGCATTTGAGTCACCTCCGTTGAATCTTTGACCCATTTCACGGCACCAATCAACACGACGGACTTTTTGGGCTTCTGTCAAATTATGAGGTATCCACCGGGCACAAAGCTTCCTCACCGCTAAATGTTCATGGAGGATTTTGTGGACTTGACTCATACCAATGGCTAAGCTTGTACGAATCTGCTGATAGGTTACTCTTTTGTCAGTCTCTATCATACGCCGCACAACACTGATGTTATCTTCAGTAGTCGCCGTAGAAGGCCGGCCCTCACGCAGATCATCAGTGAGATCAGTGCGGCCACGTTTAAATTCATTAAACCAGTTGTAAATAGTAGCACGAGATGGGGCTTCATCGTGAAAGGCCAATCGAAGTCTATCATAACTTTCTTGTTGACTTAAATTACATCGAAAGTCGTAAAAAATCATTGCTCAAAAATTTTCTCGCGTTAAATTCATGCTCACGTAGTACACACAATTTTCAATTTGCCGCCAAATCGTAAAACAAATGACAATCGAGTGGAATTCGTACACAAAAATATTAAGAAAGAGTTCCATTTTCAAATTTTGAACTTATTTTTTTATTATATTTATTACAAGTGGCCAGTTCTAAAGACTTTCAGTGTCGCCCTCGTATATACTATTCGAAACGACAGAACTGCCATGTGACCTTTAGTATAATTAATCGCCAAGGAAACACATTCGCGAGAATGGAGTCGTGATTGGTACAATTGACTATCAATTGACACGTAGTTTGCTAAACTGCTCGCTCACGTGTGGAGCGCAACCATCAGTTGTACAGTCAACCAAAGTTGTCTACTACTTTTGAACCTTAACGTACTAATAATATAGTCGAATAGTGGATGACCACTTCCTTGTACCGTACTAGTGCAGAGCGGGTATCGAGTTAGCTTAGCACCTACTTCTTTATAGCAATTTATAACTGTTTATTTTCTAAAGTAAACACAAGATGATAATTAACATTAACTAAGTTAAATCTAAAATAGGCCCTCGAGGCATTGTACCGAGGATGCTGGCGGCATTTCCTCGCTGAATTGCAATGCTGATGCGTTGCGCGAGAAAGCCGCCAGCTCTTCGGTCACCAGTTACCACCAACCAGACTAGCTATAGATAGAACAAGATAGCAGTCCAAAAATATAAGTACGTTCCTAAAGGTAAAAAAATATCTGAGCAACCTTGCCCTGAACAATAAAGTCGTGTTCACATATTTTTGATCCCTTTGTCCGTGCATATATTTTCGAACTCGACTGTACACCGTACAGAGTGCGATACGATGAGTGTATAATAGTTGGGTCATTTTATGATAGGACGTGAGTTTGGGACACTGCGAAATTCAACAGTCATAAATACTTGTAACGTGGCTATCATATAATAGACATGGCACACATTAACTGGTTAATTAACAAGTACATGTGACATACACATAGACAAGGTTATATCGTAGCTGACTTCTGAATCGCACAACTAACCCAAACCCATCATAACCTAGATAAGTCTACCCTCGCTCGACGCAAACGAAGGTTATTATAAGTTTATCATGTGCCTGTCTGTCGCATCTTAGCTCCTAAACGAATGAAACGATTTGAATGCGGTTTTATTAATCGAAAGTCTTGTCTGTGGACATGATTGTTAATCATGTTTGATGTGTCGATGGTGCTTTAAATGTTTAATTACATTATCCTTAAGCGGCAAGAGCATGTTTTAATGGCTTATTAAACAATTAAACATGTTCCAATAATCCATAAAAATATCCGCCAGCATTAATTCGCGAGTAAAACCAATGTATTTGATGGGTAAACGCTAAACGGTATCGTTACACATTTAAGCGCCGATATAATGGTTGTATAAAATAAAGGCATTAAATAAGGTAAGGCACTATTAAGGCATACTGGGTCGATTATAGCATTCGAGAATTCCATACTAAAAGTGACATTCGTATCAAACTCGCGACATTTAATATTGGTATGCTTAACCTTATATATTGTATCGATATTTTGGCCGCCAATCAACAGATGATTTACCTTTTGATATATATTTTCAATGTTGTGCATGTTGACCATGTGCATATACATTTAAAATGCAAACTAAGTAGCCGTGAATATAACTTGATTTTGTTGATCGGATCATGACAAACAGCAACGGGACATAAAATAAAGTGAAGCTATAACAAGTCAGTTTTTGTGAAATTGACCTGTTTTAATTTCGCCATGCCTTGATGATATAATAAAATTTTACTAAGTAATTGTAAAAGAGTCACGAACTGAATTGTTAATGTGAGTACAGTCAAGTGCAAAAGTATGTATCGATTTAATCCGTTCCTAAATATGTACCGAAACCTTAATCCGCTGACATAAGAGCGAAGGGATATATATATGACCTATATGCACCCATATCTTTACACCTGTCAGTAAATTCGAACTCGTAAATAACTAAACACCTTGGTATACCTACCTTGTCACTTTCACCCGTTAGACAACTTCGTATGACTGTTTAAACATGACGTTAAAGCGACACGGTACAAAAGGGTTTCAACCCCTTGTGAGGGCCAACTGTACCAAACGATCGAAATTTGCGTCAGAATTTACTACATCGTTTCATAAGTCCCATTCACACGACCTCATTATCAACACAGTCATGCAGTACCTCGTGTCTCCAATCAAAGGTAGAATTGCGTTAGACTTAACATATTTAAATACAAGCCAATTGCTCAGTAGAGCAATTTGTGTGGATTAATTTCGCCAACAGCGTTCCATGTAACGCTTAATCCCTCATGGGTTGTTAACGGTCGACGGTCATGCAATCGGCAAAAGAGAAAACATGATTTCACTTTATTCCGTCTGACTCAAGCTCCCTTATCAAATAAAAAAAACATAAGAGGTTTTAAACAAAAGGCTGCCCTGAACTGACCGTGTCATACAAAAACGACCTATAAAAATCAATTCCAGAATACAGTACACAACTCATGTACAGTCAGTGTCATACATATGATAGCAGCTGAAGTAGCCAAATACATCGTACAATCTTTATTCCTCTTGGAATAATATGTGTACGATATATTTGGCTAATTTAGGGGCTAGACAAGTCCTACAGGTCATACAAATATACATTAATTTCTATCGTGGATTTAAAGATACTAAACTAGATGTTATCTACAATAATGCTCCCAACTTGAAGCTTGTTAATTTGTCGCGAGAAAATGTTTAAAACGTCCATCTATGTCGGCTAACTATCGAGAACGTGACGAATGACCTGGAAAAAGTTTTGGAGACCCGCAACAAATATAATCAATAATCAACTGAGGAAGAATCTCTCGTTTACTTCTGGTAACAAAGGAAGATTTCATTTTGTACACATCGTAACTTTATAACTTAAACCCTTTTCGAGTTAGAACTTTACGACATAATCACAAGAATTATTCATGGATTTATATTTGATTTTTCCGATTCGATCGTAGAATCATATTGACATGACGAGTCGTTGACGACTGCGCAAAAAAGGACAAACGGCAATAAGAAACTTGTCTCAAAAATTAAATTATTACAAAAAACTTTTTCCGTTATGTCCATATTGTTCATAATAAAGTGGTGATGAAAATGAGCATGTACATATATCTCCACTTACGTTTGGAACATCGTGCTCGCAGACGCGACCATCGTATAGACATCACATAACGTATCTTTACGTCATACCTGGCCATAAAGTAGGAATTACCGCACGCTATGCGTGCGGAAAACCCCACTTCCTGGCCAGATAGAGACGTAAAATGTTGTACTTACCACGGGCGGTAATAAAGAAAGCCTCAGAGCGCATATTTATCGCCCTTGCCTTCGGCTCGGGCGTCAAATACCTGCGATCTGAGACATTCTTTGTTTAACCGCCCTAGGTAAGTAATGTACTATTATCAATGCCTTTTAAATCCCCTGATGTGTTAACCAGAGCGCTAAGGATTATCTAAATTGAAAAGATCAAACACGGCTGTGTACTCACGATGTACGTACATAAAGCTTGTTGACATTACATATCGACTAGCCTAAGCTTAAAAACGTGAATACTATTTCAGGAATATAAATAGAACCCATACGTAGGTTGTTTATGTTTGTTTTATACGTAACAACAAACAAACAGGAAACTCGGCGTTAAATCTGCAATCGAGTTGCCAAAAAACGACAAAATGGTCATAAAAAACGATGCAACCGCGTGATAAGACGTGTAGTCTAAAGATTCTTGTTTTTACTGAAACTGTACGGATTCCGTTACGATATCCGGGACGCAGTCTAATCGAAGTTGGACAGTGTGTGATAAAACCCGGTTTAACGGAATAGTGGGCAATGTACAGCTCGCACAATAACGCACGCTGCGAGCTGCTAAGATTTTTATGATCGCACTAATCTAGATATCCTACGCTTATTAAAAATGTTCCGCTTCGAAAATAACAAGTAAATCGAAGGTGTTTAAAATGGAAGCGGAAGAAAAATCAATTAACCACGACTTATAAACCAAAGCAACTATAGAAGCGCCAGGAAATGGTCGATCAATGAAACTGACAAGAATCGTCGGTATAGCCGATATCTCTTGACAATATAATCTATAAAGTTCTTTGGGTATCGCAAACTACTCCAATACATCACGCTTATCATTGTATTCGTCGATAAACAACGATAGTTATTGGGTAAAAATATTAGAACCGAACACTGTAGGTACATATGCGTGTGTGTAAGTGTAAGGTGTTTAGAAAGAACCGTAACCAATTGAGTAGGACGCGGCAACAGAATGTGCTATTGTTTTGCATAGATAAGATACCTAGTTTCAAGGCTCACACTTGTAATGGAGTGTCGACTGAAACATCGACAATGTCTGAATACTTACTAGATATATGGACATAACCACAATACCTACAACGTACCAAACCATGGATCTTCATCTGCCTCCCCACTACATATACACTTTTGAATTTCTTCGCAGACATATAAATTATACGGTATAATGCAGGTTTTTTCACGACGATTTCAGTGGCTACATAAGTTACGAAAACCTCAACAGTACGAGCAAGGGTTGGGACCCATGACCCCACCACTTGAAAGTGGCGTTCCTAAACCACTTGGCTGACATAGCTGGAACGATGGAAACATTCGCTAAATCCGCGGATAAAACGGCAGGTACTAAACCTCCGGAAATTATTTACGGAACATAACTGACGACTTCAAAACGTTTTAAAACGGGAAGATAAACAAACCAGGAATAAATTTTTGTTTACAAACATCACAATCTTGTACTTTGAAGTTAATTATGCAAAGTGTTATTACAACTGTGAAATAATGTCCCGGTCCCACGGCCATTTCGTCAACAAACATACTATTTAGTGAAAGTTAATGGGAATGCGTAATTTGCCTTAAAGCATCTTCGTATTCTTTCGTTCGTGAGCAATTAAACTTAGACTGATGAGTGATGATCTTCACTTGGACTGACTGAATAAGCATTGTTGGGAAAATTCCCTGAGAGGTACTTGATAGTGGTTACATTAGCAGCACGGCTATCACAGGACGGCCCGCGAGCTGTGTCGCTGCGAGCTGTGTCGCGGCGAGATATACTATCCGTCACTTTCTAATTAGAATGCTTAGAAAAAGGGGGATAGTTTAATTTTGCCGTGCAGGATGTACTGTCACTGTCAATACATGGTAATATGAAAATTTGTCGAATGTACCGGACCTTTATTATCTTAACTCAAATTTTGTGTTCATGTTCAATGACCTGGGGGCCGATTTTTGACATTCGAGCGCTCGAAAATTAAATAAAAGTAAATACCATTTTAGTGTCAAAATTGCAGGCACTAACTTTCTACCGATATAATTGAATACGAGTGGTCAATACCACTCGCTTTTCAATTTTCTATCATTATTTCAAAAGAGCATTTCGTAATTTTTTACAGTTTTCGAGTGAAAGATTCAAGCGCTCGAAAGACAAAAATCGGTCCCCTGACCACCTAGTTCACTCAGATGTACTCGACATATACGTCTACTAATTATGATCAGCATTATGGTTGTTATGCTAAATTAAACATGACGCTGTCGCAACAATGATGAGTCTGCATTGTTATCGTTTCTAGGATCAATAATATTATTGACATGTACAGTATGTTCAGTCAATGTCACATGTTAGTGATGTCTGCCTATGTCTGCCTGTATGTGGTAAATAGCAGACAATATTAATTTGCCATTAACAGGAGTCTTACAGTCGAAATGCCAAATAACTTGAGCCAATTTGGCATCACACTGTTAATATTAATTATGCCCCTTAATTTTTTTTGCCACTGAATATTTGTGATTTTTATTGGGATGCTGGAATTACATTTAATAAACCATTACATTCCTAGTGTAGTAAAGTTGCAAACTTCCAAAAAACTGATTAAAATTTTTAACAGCTACAACTATAGTTAATTATACAAGAATAAAGCAAGTGTGGGATGTACTGGGGTAATAACTTACTTATTAAAATACCGTCAGCTAAGATACTAATATTGGTAGTTAAAGTAAAACATTTACTTTTATCCTATCAGTAACTATCACTGGAAAGCCACAAATTCAAAGCAAACTACCTAGTTAGCTTAGGACGTTAGGACCTCTTAAGCTCACATTTAAAATAGTACTTACCTCCGAGCAAGATGTAGCCGCTCCTGTGTGGTGAGGTGCTCCACCTGCGCCATCTCCGACACCAGGTCCGAGTGCTCCATTTTGTAGCGGCTCCTACAAACACACAATTGAATAATAACCCACGATAAAGACTTAGAAGTTATAATAATGATCAGATCCGTCTATACCATTGGTTAATAATGATCCCCTGAATATGGTGCAAAATTTTAACTTTGATGTTTATGGATAATTAGATGCTCCATTTATGTAAGCCAATATTATTACAAGAAGAGCTTTGGGAATTATTATGATAAATGTTTTTTAACCTTGTCAGTCCATCTTAGTGGTCACTTAATATGACCACATAATTTAAACATAAACATATACACACAAAGAGGTAAAAGAACCATTTACATTTTTGGATCCTGTTATAATTTGACTATTTTATTAAGCAATAACAAGCCAAATATAATTAGAAAGAATGACTAAAAATACTTCCTAATGATACCACTAATCCTATCAAAATTTTACAGATAATGAGAGGTTTCATTAATCAAATTACATATCAATACCACATCACTAAATCTTGGGCACCCCTGCTAGATAATTACTGTACCTACTTTAACCAATTCAAACCATTAAACAAAAATATCATTGTTGTCACTACTCAAATCACTTTATGTGCCTAGTTATAATATAGAAAATCCAATTAACTAGTCATTACATTATGTCCACACACAGTTGACTATCAGTGTCCTACAAAAATTAGGGAATAGTCTGAATAGCACAAAAGCTACCCTTAAAAAGTGTTCTAAATTTATAGTAATGTAGATTAACTCCAGGACTTTTGAATAACATGTAAACACAAAAAAACAACAAATTGATATTATTAAGATTTAGGAGAACAGGCACTATTAAGAAAATTTGATATAGTATCCCTTTGATAACTGGATTGATAAGATATCAGGTAGCCATGATAGTTCAAAACCTATCCTTAATCTTGTTAGAATCGTTTCGTACAAACTAATAGCACACCTTCAAAACAAGGCAAAAGAAATTAAAAACAAGTAACATTTAGAAAGGCACCTAGATATAAACTTCTCTACTGAAACCACTATTACACCCAAAACTAGTTACAAATAAAATGTAACCTACAAATTATACAATTAGAGTGTTTGTTTTTTAATATTGATTACGCTACTTACCGCTATTTTTATGTATTACGAAGCAAAAGTATGTTTCTTTCTAATCTTGACACATTCGCCACACATGACATGATAAACAGCTTAGGAAAAACTACAGCACGAAAGATTAAAGCTAAATAAATTACGTACTAGCAATGACTTATTCTCTAACATAAACATTTACAGTTATGTTTCATTTTCCGTTATTTTCGTGAAAATTATAAACAAGGAGAAAATCACAAGACAATGCGAGCGGCACGAAACATCGTTTATTGAATGTTGCCAGATAAAAAATATGGTTGATGGTTGACTTGACGTGAATGAATGAAATGAAAATGAATGATTAGATAAAATTGCCACTATAAATAATGTGAGCACAGGTTAGTAAATTAATGCGCAACTGGTGGTAGCCCGCTCAAAGTGACGTCACCGCCATCTAGCAAGAACCAGTGCGAACGACGTGGAATGAGCTTGATTTTGATTGACGTCACCAGTCATCATGGCGTCAACTGAATCATTATTTTTATTTTACAAGCTTTCTATTAATTTACGATGTATGTAACTAACTATATATGTCCCCATATTTGATCAAGTGAAATTTTGCAACTCAATTTTGAAGCAGCTTCATCCGACTGAGCTGAAATGTTGGTTAAAGGTATAGTTTGGATCAAAGAGAATATAAGAATAAGAGACGGGACTTCGAACAAGGTTTTGGATGACAGTGACATTGTCATTTGATTTTGACATGACAACTCATTCATACTTTAGCTAGTTTGAAATACCACAATACAAATAAAAATAAACGCTAATTCGGAAGTAGACTTACCAACCTAACGAACGAGGACTATAGTAGGGTTGTAGTACTTAACGTTATCGATATCGATAATATTTGAACCCAACGTTATCGATATCGATAAATTATGATTACGGACGTCGTTGAGCCCACTGCATGAACAGAAAATTGCTTTACAAAATCTAAAACTAATCCGATTTAGGTATGAAATAATAAAAGGAGAACAAATATTTCATGCAGTTTATTTCACACTTATTTCCAAAAGTTATATACAAGCATGTCATTTAACACCACTTAAAAAAAATAAAATTATTAAAATATAAAATTACAGAAACGTATCAAAATTTTGCCCTTTAGGCAAGCATTACACAGGCAGCATTCCCGCGCTGCCTGCGCGAGGGTCACCCGTTGCGTTCCTCAACCGCTTGCTGATCTTCTTGTGTCTCGACGTCAAATGCGACAAAGTCGTACTGGGCGCCGAGACAGCTATATTTCCCGACCTTGGATCGCTCTTATTTCCAAATCACAGTATATTTACAAAAATTCAGCAATCTGTACACATGTCTTTGCGGGTCGCAATGAATTCTTCTCGAACTAAGAAACCTCCCGCTTGTAGGTTTTATCCAAGTACCAACCGTTGTTTTTCATAAGTAAACCAATATTGGCGCTTGATATTTCGTTATTAATACGTAACGTACCATGGATATTATAACTTCACGAGAAAACATGTGTGTGTCAAACAAACAATGCTTTTGACGAAATGAAATTAATAATCATCTTAAAATAAAACACGTTAGTATTAATAACAAAATATCAAGCGCCAATATTGATTTACTTATGAAAAACAACGGTTGGTACTTGGATAAAACCTACAAGCGCGAGGTTTCTTCGTTCGAGAAGAATTCATTGCGACCCGCAAAGATGTGTACAGATTGGTGAATTTTTGTAAATATACTGTGATTTGGAAATAAGTGTGAAATAAACTGTATGAAATATTCGTTCTCCTTTTATTATTTCATACCTAAATCGGATTAGTTTTAGATTTTGTAAAGCAATTTTCTGTTTATGCAGTGGGCCCAACGACGTCCCTAATCATAATTTATCGATATCGATAACGTTGGGTTCAAATATTATCGATATCGATAACGTTAAGTACTACAACCCTACTATAGTCCTCGTTCGTTAGGTTGGTAAGTCTACTTCCGAATTAGCGTTTATTTTTATTTGTATTGTGGTATTTCAAACTAGCTAAAGTATGAATGAGTTGTCATGTCAAAATCAAATGACAATGTCACTGTCATCCAAAACCTTGTTCGAAGTCCCGTCTCTTATTCTTATATTCTCTTTGGTCACCATCACAAAATGAGAGAAAGAGAAAGCACGGAAGTAGGAGATCGCATGAGTCCGCCATAGCAAAAGCACAGATAGAAAACTTGTCACTTGTCAAGTTGTCAGAACTTGTCAGATTTGATGCTGAATTTGAGCAAATGGACGTCATTCATCTTTTTGTATGGTACCATCGAGCTGATCTGATGATGGAGACAGAAGGTGGCCATGCGAATTCAGTACTTAACCGACGTTACCCCGTTGAGTTTGGGCTCGTTAGAATAGTCTCAATGAGTAGTTGATGGCGGTAAGGTCAGTGCGGCCAATTCCGTCTGCGGGGTATTTCCGTAGGATAGGACGGCTTTTGCGGCAATTCTAACCACAATACGCACTAGCCGACTCGATCGATAAAGCAGCGAATGCATTTGCTACCAACAGTGAAAAACAGATGGCGCTCTGAAAGGGGAGCCAATAATGTACAGCCCGATAATCCGCGTAAGAAACCTTCATACAAAGATTCAAATCTATAACTTTCTAAATGAACGATTTTCATGCAACGGTTCAACCCTTATTTCACCCCCTTAAGGGTTGAATTTCGAAAAATCCTTACTTAGTACACGTCCACGTACTGTAAATAATATATGTTCTAAATTTCTTGCTTGTATCTTTAGCGGTTTAGGCCAAAGATAAATAAATAGCATATGGAGTGTATCTTGAAGGATCTGAATAACTAGTGCCATCCTTTACTTTCTTAAGGAGTATATTCATAAGAGAAAGAGAGACAAATATGGCTACTCTACTTGGTCTTTAATGGTGCAATGGACCCATTTATGGGTTAAATTCTCAACTATATATTTGTCAGATGTCATCACGACTAGTGTTGTGTAATCTTCATAGTAAGCTTTTGTCGATAAAATATTTAATCATAAAATAAAATAAACTGGATTTACTGGTCCAAAATATCACTCTCTTGACTAGCTTGGCGAATTCTTATGTTATTGCGCATGGTGCATCTTGGTTGGAAGGTCAGATGGCAGTCACTTTCGTAAAACTAGTGCCTATGCCAAATCTTGGAATTAGGTGTCAAAGCGGACCCCGGGACCCTTTGGGGCACAACCGGGAATAACGCTAGGAGGATGGTGCATCTGGGCCCTGTTCAATAAACAGTACAATCCGACAAATTTGCAGCAAAACGAATCGACCTGAACGTGTCTCGCCTTAATTTGATACTTATGGCAGCTACTATAGGGTAAAAGCGGAAAAATTAAAAGACGTATGTAGTTCATATTTTTTGTTTATTAAATTATCACTTGCAAATTTTATAAAACTTGCAAACATTATAAACCTTTAATCAATACAAGTTTGTTATAAAAACTGCGAACATTGTGAAAGTGTTGTCAGGTTATATCAATACAAATGAGCACTTTGACAGATTTTGACTTGTACATGTTGATATGCCAATTAGAGTGCAATGCTGCAATATGGGCACCACATGAAAAAAAGTATATCCTCATGTTAGAAAGGATACAAAATAAGTTTACCAGGTATCTGTACTGGAAACTGTATGGAGTCTACCCTTTCTATCCGTTGATGTATCCTACAAACTTCGTCATAGGCATGGTAGGCTATAATAGATTGGAAACCCGTAGAGATTTGTCACTGGCATGCTACCTTGTTCGAGTTCTACGGGGTGGTATCTGCAACCCGGGTATATTGGAGCAGTTATGTTTGAGTGTGCCGGACGGGTACGCGGGGCGGCGGCGGTGGCCGCGGCTGCTGGCGGAGCCGAGCGGCAGAACCAACTTGCTTTGTAAAGCGCCTCTCAGTCGCGCCGTACACACACTAAATCTAGTGGCTGACCACAGTGATCTTTTTTATTGTCCAATGTCCGAATTTGTTAAAGTATGTCTGTGTGTCTTGTGCAAGTATAATTATTAGGTTAAACGAATTTTAAGGCGCTATTGCATTAGGTCAACCTGTTAAAATAGTTGCTGTACTGAAATAAATAAAATAAATAAAATGTTTGGCACTTGTTTGAATAAATCACACCAGACTAGATGAATAAGTCTTAGACGTACTAGGACTTTTGTACATACGACTTGTGTAATCTGAACACTTACCGGTTGACATGATAAGGGATGATTAACAAATATTGTTGGCACTGCATGCGAATGGAGAGTTTTTCGAGTGTATCCCAGACGAAAACAGGATTCTTCAAAATGTGTAGAGCATATCCTTGAGTATTGTGTAGGACTCCATTCCTCGCCTCTGTTTATATTTTTGACCCATTCCTTTCTTATTTCTAAATCAGCCGGAAACCTATTTATATAAAAAAAAACAGTAAAATGTATAAACTCACTATCAAACGTTATCGATGTTAGTAGGATCTCAAGTACAACACGATGTGGTATGTGAAGTGTCAAAATATCGGGTTGCATTATTTATAATTGAAATAATAATGTAAAGCTGATGCAAATACGCAAAATTGATACAAAAAACTGTTCATGCTTTTCCAGTGATCGATATTCAATAAGATCTGCAGGTATTTCATACTTAACAAACATTAAAATAACAATATTTATGTCATAAGGCTTACCGGTGAAATGATGCACTTGAATTATTTTCACTTAGTACACCCATTCGGTGATTACAACATGTACCACACACGCCATATTTAATGTTAAATGCGTACATTTAACCAAAATATCACTTTTAATACTAAAAACCACAAATTATTACCAAAACACGACAACGCGTTTGATATCCAGCTGGCTATCAAGCTAATATGGCCGCCGAGGTGAAGTGGCGCGCACGGCTTGAAGATAGGGTTGGAGACATGATGCTACCTCGTTTTAACACAGACAGTTTGACGTTAGAGTAAAGAGCGTATTAGATAAGGAACTTTGTTCAACTTAATATACTCCATCTATGCTATTTATTTATCTTTGGTTTAGGCTGTGCGTTGTCTGTCAATCAGTCAGTAACGCAAGAGTTTTATGTATGTAATATATATATAATAGATAATACGTATAATTATTTGTTTTGTTGATTTGCATATAATTTACACTGACAATTCACTTTCATTTCACACCTCAATCGATCTTCATAGTCAAAAGTATTTACCCGTCGATTTGGGTAGATACGGGTAAATACCGGGTAGATGGGTATTTACCGGGTATTACGCGGATAAGTGGACGCGTATTATCAGGCCGTACATTATCAGCTCGAACAAAGGTGGCCCGGACCAAGTTTGCTGACTCAAAATTTATTATTACTTCAAAAGAAAGAAGAAACGAAAAACCCGTTCAAATATCTCAAAAAATTACGAAGCTAGGTACAACCGTTTTAATATCGCTTATTAGAGTGAAAAAACGATCGGGACCGTAACGTCACGATCCTCGAGCGTCATAGGTGTACGACTTCATTAAATTTTTCATTTATTTTTATTGAAATCAAACGTTGCTCCAACTGTCAGCTATAAGAAACGTCAAATTTTCGTCAAAATGGCGGGATTGCTTTGCCTTTCACTTATTAATAATTTAAATCCAGTCTACGATAGACCTTTACGATACACATGCCAAAAGTTAAACCATAAAAAAATATTCGATTGTGATATGAGAACTTATATGCGCAAATGTCGCATTAGGGCGTAATTTCAAAATAGTACATTATGATACTAGTGAGGTATGTTGATCATTACATCAGTGGCGGAATTGTCACGCGAACCGCAGGTGAGCGTGATAATAGAGCCGAGGATGTAATTATCAAAGCTCACGCGTGTCATACGACGTTTTTCAACACATTTGCGAGGAAAAAATCCTTTTCATAAAAAAAAACATGTTACAGGCTCCTAAGTTGTTTCTTTTAGTTATTGATGACAACAGGTTTTTACTCACATATTTGTACATCTCCAAGAATGTACAGTGGCGTCAATTCTATTTATCACTTTTCTATTCACTACGAGTCAACATTTTTAACAATAACCAAACACGCATCATCAATGTTTACAAATATTTGTGAAATTACCTATAATCATAATGGCGCGCAACTATTTTTTTTCGTGAAGTTCGCGCAGTGCGCCCGCAGCGAGGCTTAGATGAAATCTCTAAACAGCCAATACAAAATAAAATAAATATTTTCTTATTCAATATTCATGTAAAATGTTATCAAAAGTAAATAGTTTTACTAAATGAAACGTTTCTATATCATATCCAACAAGAAATAATCAATTAATCCACAAGAAGGATTTAATTTGTTTAGTCGAGTAAGAATCCATTTGCCGAGAATTAAAAACAAACCTGTATAACCCGGTCAATTTAGGAATGCGCCGAGTCCATACATACACCTTGCTGCAAGGTGCCAACGAGTCTTAATCGGGATATAAACATAATTATTTAAACTTAATTTTAATTTTGACATGAATGACTGACTATGTCATGTCATAATAGTACATTACTTACCTAGGGCGGTTAAACAAAGAACGTCTCAGATCGCAGGTATTTGTCGCCCGAGCCGAAGGCAAGGGCGATAAATATGTGCTCTGAGGCTTTCTTTATTACCGCCCGTGGTGAGTACAAAATTTTACGTCTCTATCTGGCCAGGAAGTGGGGTTTTCCGCACGCATAGCGTGCGGTAATTCCTACTTTATGGACAGGTATGACGTAATAATTATTTTCACATGCCTTGAGGCAGAATGTATTGAGGGTCAACAATGTAACTACACTTATAACATCTACTGAACTTACCATATGTTCGTGAATAAACTTTCATTTTATTTCATTTCATAAACATAACTACACGAGTGTCGTAATGTTATTAAACACGCGTGTTTAATACCCAGGATTATGAGCCCAAAAGCGGCACAATAAGAGGCACGTTACGAGCAAATGTGTTGAAAAATGTATTAACAAATTTGAACAATATAATTAACACGAATTTGTTTTTTTTAAATGGCAATGGCACGCGTTCTTTGCGCATTCTGCCAAACTTGCCAAAGTGCCTACGGCGCTACCACGAAAACCGAAACTCGAAGTTCGTATAACTGCATCCCTGTCACTCGAGTATTGTTAGTGCGATAGAGATAGAGATACCCGAATATTTTCGAATTCCGAAGTTCGTGGTTATAGCTCAGGAATCGAAACTACACCCCGTAAGTCGCGTCCGCTGCGCCATGTTTTCGTGGTTTTTAAACGTCAAACATGTTTTGTCAATCAAAACATAACCCTATTTGTTTGCCGAACCTGACTGAAAACATGTTAGATGTTTAAAAACATGGAAAACATTGGTGCAGCGGACATGGCTGTAGGTAGACACTAAATAAAATAATCATAATGTATTTTCTCGAAAAAAGGATAATAGAGAAAAAATCAACGCAAGAGGTTAGGTATATGTATAGGTAGGTAATCACTAAGTTCCAAAGTTTTATGTTCTGTCCCTTTTTCACAAAACGCACCTTCAAAAATGAAACGATTTTTACTATGACGCTCGAGGATCTTGACGTCACAGTCCCCGATCGTTTTCTCACTCTAACAAGCGACATTAAAACGGTTTTGAGATATTTGAATGGGATTTTCGTCATCTTCTATCTATCTATACCTACATATAAATGCCCTGACTGACTCACCCACTCACTCATCAACGCACAGCCGAAACTACTGGGGCTAGAGAGTTGAAATTTACACCAGAACTACCTTTTACAACGTAGGCAACGGATAAGAAGGGATTTTTGGAAATTCTACCCTTAAAGGGGTCAAATAGGGGTGCAAAGTTTGTATGGGGGAAACTTTATTTTTTATAGCTATAGAGTTAAAATTTTGTATAAATATTACTTATTAGAATACGAATAAAATACTTTCAACGTTTAGGAAAATTCTGCCCCTAAGGGAGTAAACAAGGGGTGCAAATTTTGTATGGGGGAAACTTTATTTTTTTAGCAAGAGACTCAATACGTTGTAGAAAGCTTACTTATTAGAATACAAATAAAGTACTGCCAGCGTGTTGGAAAATTCAGCCTCTTAGGGGGTTAAAAAGGGTTGCAAAGTTTGTATGAGCGAAACTTCTTTTTGAGATAGAAGCTTAAAAGTTTGTAGAAAGATTACTTATTACAATAAAGGGGATTTTTTTGAGCTAGAATCTCAAACCTTTTTTTAACGGACCTTTTTTTAGGACCAAATGAAGGTATTAAAACGATTTCCAGCTTTATGGGAATTAATTCCTCAAACGTCTTTTTTGGATCTAATTTTCTTGGCCTAATAGCCGAAATGACACTTGCATGATTATGAGGAATCCAACTACACCTGAGGCCCTAGCACACTACGTTTTATGTCGGTGAAAATGTACTGAAACGTCACGTAAAACGCGACATAAAACGTAGTGTGCTAGAACCTCTGATATGTCAAAATCCATCAAGCTGTTTGGACTGTAGCCCGTAAAATAGAATTGTTTTGTTCATAAATACGCTTGAAAACATAACCCTCCCTCTGAGGCAGTTGGGTAATAAGTTTCTGTCAAAAATTTAATTTTTTGTTACATGCTTTTATTGCCGACTGTACTTTTCTGTATAAGGTCAATGAGGGCAATTCCGTCGTATTTTTATATAAGTTCAATTTGGTTGGCCATGACTAAGTATTTACTTATGCTATTAATTAACTTATTATATTATACACTTTGCAAAACAATCAATTACAATAAATTTTATGCAACATAATAGTAACCGACAGATTGGTAATACGTCCGGGTACACGAAAACTAACTGCTAGACGGAAACGCCCCAAACCCTAGGGAAAATCCGTCTACTGACATGTTTTCAAAAAAAAGCATACCTATTTAACACAAATAAAAGGTTAACTAAATGCTAAACCTATTATAAACATCAAGAGGGTTACTATTATGTTGCATAAAATTGATTGTCATAATTTTATTTTGCATAACAGCCCTTGGCAGAATCATCATTTCGCAGAATTACTTTTTGCATAAATTTCATTGCATACTCTACAGTCATTTTGCATAACTGCCTTAGGCAGAATAGTACATTGGCATAATGACGATTGTAATATTAGTCCTATGATCGAATAATCGTGTCACCGAAATTTGTATCGCATAATATTTAGCTGTCATTTGGCACAACGTTCTTTGGCACAATCGTACAATAGCATAATGTTCTTAAGAATAATAGTCTTACCCATGCTTATTAATTAATTTAAATTGACATCTGTATATTCTGTATAAAATATTTAAAAGTTAAACTAAAAATATTTACTGACTGAATTAAATATACTGTTTCATGGTATCGGTTCTGGCACTTCGCCGGCCGCTACCGCGACACGCTCGCTTCGCTCGCTCGGCTCGCGCGCTGTAAGGTCGCAGTTCTACCTAACACTCCTCCTCGCTTCGCTCGTTGTCTTACCTACACCGACCTGCTTTAGATTTGAGTTGGACCGAAGGCGGTGAGAATATGATAAATGAAATAATAATCACCTATATCCAGGATTTAAACCCAAATCTTAATAATAGCTTATTCATTAATTTAAATCTAGTATATCTGTATATTCTGTATGAAATATTTAAATGTTAAACCAAAAATAATGACTCACTGAATTAAATATACTGTTCAATGGTATTTGCAGAACTTTTTTACTGAACTTATATCAAAATAGTATTCTTATCTAACAATTCCTTGCTTTTTTTTAAGAGCAGAATAGTACATTATGATACAAGTGAGGTATGTTATCAAATCAATATCAATTATCAAAGCTCACGCGTGTCATACGACGTTTTTCAACACATTTGCGAGGAAAAAATCCTTTTCATAAAATGAACATGTTACAAGTTTGTTTCCTTTAGTTATTGATGACAACAGGTTTTTACTCACATATTTGTACATCTCCAAGAATGTACAGTGGCGTCAATACTATTTATCACTTTTCTATTCACTACGAGTCAACATTTTTAACAATAACCAAACACGCATCATGAATGTTTACAAATATTTGTGAAATTACCTATAATGGCGCGCAACTATTTTTTTTCGTGAAGTTCGCGCAATGCGCCCGCAGCAAGGCTTAGATGAAAACTCTAAACAGCCAATACAAAATAAAATAAATATTTTCTTATTCAATATAATTTCATGTAAAATGTTATCAAAAGTAAATAGTTTTACTAAATGAAACGTTTCTATATCATATCCAACAAGAAATAATCAATTAATCCACAAGAAGGATTTAATTTGTTTAGTCGAGTAAGAATCCATTTGCCGAGAATAGGGAACATTACGCAAAGCTCTGCGTAGGGGGCGACACTAACACAACCCGTAAACAAACCGCCATGACGTACAATGTCATATTTATTTACCTAACACATAATTGATGAAAACGCGTTAAACTACAATCGTTTTATTATCATTCGTGTGTAAAATACCTGTACTGTGATATTAAAATGGCATCCTATAGCTATTTGAAGGTGGATGAGGGCTTCTTTTTACTTTACGACGTATTGCCGCTTCCCATAGTTTTCGTATCATCGTTTCCTTAGGAAATGAATGATGCCCTTCATTCTTGCATCCAATTACGCAGCACTGATGCATTTTATTTATTGAAACATTTTCTTCCCTATTTGATCCAGAGCTTTGAAGGACTTGTCAAAGTTGTCAAAAAAACTGTTTACTAATTGTGATAGTGCTGCACTCTGGCGGCAGAACATTGCAGTAATATTCCCTATTAAAAACAAACCTGTATAACCCGGTCAATTTAAGAATGCGCCGAGTCCATACATACACCTTGCTGAAAGGTGCCAACGTGTCTTAATCCGGATATAAACATTTATTTAATTTTATACGTAATTTAGAGCTTAAATTTGAGAGCGCTTTCCTTAAGTAGATCTCCATACAAACGGTGATTTTGGTGCGAGCCCTTGCGCGACAACCGCTCACAGCCGTGTGTGTGTGTGTGGTGTGGTCTGGGAGGTTAAATGCCAGCCTCGGCAAAGGGATGACGCGTTAGGAAAAAAAATCCTGAGTGCGTAAAGGGTGAATTGCAAAAAAATTGTACATAGTTAAGAGCCTTAATCTAATCTACACTTTAACTTTTTTCCATTGTGTAACGTCAATTACCCATACATTTTATATGGGTAACTTTCGTTACACAATGGAAAAGTGTTAAAGCATAGATTAGATTAAGGTCCTTAATTATGTACAATTTTTTTTGCAATTCACCCTAAAATGTATCGCGATTTTTGAAGTGGATACTTCTTTGCTCGCGTTCTTGTACAGGGGTACAGTTCACAATGTATCACGTGACTTCCGGAATAACTTTTTGTAGAGAAGCCTAATCCGATTACAAATAATTTTTTTGTTACATGTTTTAATCCTTCTTTATTTGCCATTAGTTGTTAATCACAAAATGTTATTTAGCGGACATGAAAATAATGCTGAAATGACCGCCATTTTCAATGTATCGCGAGTCAAATGAGCCATATACGTCAGTCAATGTTGCCACATATACCGATTTATCTGTACTTATACCTACAGACTTTAGTGAATTAATTCAGATATATTAGGGTTCCATAGCCAACAAAGAAGTATCCACTTAAACTTAATTAACGGTTGTATCTCCGACACAACCCGCTTCTTTTTTATTTTTATTTTACGACAAAACGTTCAATTATTGGGTTGCGTTCATCTTTTGATTCCACCACCACCAACTTCTGATTTTCGTAATGCGAATGCTATTTTACTAAGCACAATAGTGGATAAATTAATCTCCACTTATAATAAATCTCTAAATTAAAAAAAGAATCAGCCAGTTTGAAACTAAGCTTTGCGCGGTTCGAATGTTCTCAGCATCCCATGAACGGAAAAATATGAAACATTTTATATAGGTACATTATTATTCTAGCTGCAACTTAGGATAGTTTTTATCCGACTGCGACAGTTAATTAATTTTCCGAAATATACGACTTCATTTAATTTTTCATTTATTTTTATTGAAATCAAACGCTGCTCCAACTGTCAGCTATAAGAACCGTCAAATTTTCGTCAAAATGGCGGAATTGCTTTGCTTTTCACTTATTAATAATTTAAATCCCGTCTACGATAGACCTTTACGAGACAAATGCTAAAATATAAACCATAAAAAAATATTCGATTCTGATATGAGAACTTATATGCGCAAATGTCGTTTTATGTCGTAATTTCAATAAATGAAATCAACAAATTTGAACAATATAATTAACACGAATTTGTTTTTTTTGAATGACAATGGCACGCGCTCGGCGCATTCAGCCAAATTACCTGCGGCGCTACCACGAAAACCGATACTCAATGTTCATATATTTGCATCCCTGTCACTCGAGTATGGTTAGTGCGATAGAGATAGAGATACCCGAATATTTTCGAATTCCGAAGTTCGTGGTTATAGCTCAGGAATCGAAAATATGGTAAATAATCATAATGTATTTTCTCGAAAAAGAATTTAAAATAAATATAGTCAAATGGAGAAAAAAACAAAGCAAGAGGTTATATAGGTAATGATTAAGTTATAAGAGTCCAAAGTTTTAAGAGGGGGTATGTTCTGTCCCTTTTCCGCAAAACGCACCTTCATATGAAACGATTGTTTTTTACTATGACGCTCGAGTATATTGACGTCACAGTCCCTCATCGTTTTCTCACTCTAACAAGCGACATTAAAACGGATGTAGCTTCATAATTTTTTGAGATATTTGAATGGGAGTTTCATTATCATCTATCTATTTATCTCCACTTATAATAAATCTCTAAATTAAAAAAAGAATCAGCCAGTTTGAAACTAAGCTTTGCGCGGTTCGAATGTTCTCAGCATCCCATGGACGGAAAAATATGAAACATTTTATATAGGTACATTATTATTCTAGCTGCAACTTAGGATAGTTTTTATCCGACTGCGACAGTTAATTAATTTTCCGAAATATACGACTTTATTTAATTTTTAATTTATTTTTATTGAAATCAAACGCTGCTCCAACTGTCAGCTATAAGAACCGTCAAATTTTCGTCAAAATGGCGGAATTGCTTTGCCTTTCACTTATTAATAATTTAAATCCCGTCTACGATAGACCTTTACGAGACAAATGTTAAAATATAAACCATAAAAAAATATTCGATTCTGATATGAGAACTTATATGCGCAAATGTCGTTTTATGTCGTAATTTCAATAAATTAAATCAACAAATTTGAACAATATAATTAACACGAATTTGTTTTTTTTGAATGACAATGGCACGCGCTCGGCGCATTCAGCCAAAGTACCTGCGGCGCTACCACGAAAACCGATACTCAATGTTCATATACTTGCATCCCTGTCACTCGAGTATGGTTAGTGCGATAGAGATAGAGATACCCGAATATTTTCGAATTCCGAAGTTCGTGGTTATAGCTCAGGAATCGAAAATATGGTAAATAATCATAATGTATTTTCTCGAAAAAGAATTTAAAATAAATATAGTCAAATGGAGAAAAAAACAAAGCAAGAGGTTATATAGGTAATGATTAAGTTATAAGAGTCCAAAGTTTTAAGAGGGGTATGTTCTGTCCCTTTTCCGCAAAACGCACCTTCATATGAAACGATTGTTTTTTACTATGACGCTCGAGTATATTGACGTCACAGTCCCTCATCGTTTTCTCACTCTAACAAGCGACATTAAAACGGATGTAGCTTCATAATTTTTTGAGATATTTGAATGGGAGTTTCATTATCTTCTATCTATTTATCTATACATATAATAAAGCTGAAGAGGGTCGAAAGTCTGTACATGGAAGTAATTCGAAAAAAAATTAGCTAGGGATACTTAAAATCGATAACAGAACACGTTCCAACAGTTTTTAGAATTTTTGTCTGTTTGTCTGTTTATCTGTTTATCTGTTTATCTGTTTTTCTGTTTATCTGTTTGTCTGTTTATGTGACCGCGCATCACGTGAAAACGGCTTAACCGATTTAGATGAAATTTGGTATATAGATAGTTTGAGTCCTGGGGAAGGACATAGGGTAGTTTTTATCCCGGAAATAAATCCCTAAGGGGATGAAATGGGGGGTGGAAGTTTGTATGGAGCTACTTAAACCGCTGCACCGATTTGGATGAAATTTGGTATATAATTAGTTTGAGTCCCGGGGAAGGTCAAAGGATAGGTTTTATCCCGGAAATCTTCCCCTTAGGGGGTAAAACGTGGGGGTGAACATTTGGATGTAACCCATTTTGATAAAATTTGGTTTAGAGTTAGTTTAAGTTCTGGGAAAGGACATTGGATAGTTTTTATCCCGGAAATCTGCCCATAAGGGGGTGTAGTGGGGGGTGAAATTTTGGATGGACTCCGATTAGATCAAATTTGGTATAGAGATAGTTTGAGTCCCGGAGAATGACAACGGATACTTTGAATCCCGAAAATCATCCCCTAAGGGGATGAAATAGGGGTGAAAATGTGGATAAATCCCATTCAGTTAAAATTTGGTAAAGAGATAGAAGGAGTCCCAGGGAAGGACAATGCATAGTTTTTATCCAGAAAAATCATCTCCTGAGGGGGTGAAATGAGGAGTGAAAATTTGGATAGAACCCATTTAGATGAAATTTGGTATGGAGATAGTTAGTCCTGGGGAAGGACCTTAAATAATTTTTAGTCCAGAAATCATCTCCTAAGGGGGTGAAATGGGGGATGAAAATTTGGATGGAACCCATTTACGGTATAGCGAGTTGGAGTTCTGGGGAAGCACATAGGATAGTTTTATCCCGAAAATCACCCCCTTAAGGGATGAAAATTTGGATGTGATGTGACCTTTTTAGATGAAATTTGGTTAATTTAATTTAATTCAAATTATTTATTTCAGACTTAGTCCATATCATGTTGGTAACAATAAAAACTTATAAAACTTAAGTTAACAGTTAAGAGATAGTTTGAGTGCTGGGAATTGGGGGGTGAAAATTTGGATGGAAACCATTTCGATGGAATTTGGTATAGAGATGGTTTGAGTCCTGGGCAAGGACAAAGCGTAGTTTTAATTCCGGAAATCATCCTCTAAGGGAGTGAAATGGTGGTTTAAATTTGGATTAGGATGAAGTTTGGTGCCTATAGAGATAGTTTTACTCGCGTAGAAGAACAACGAATAGCTTTTGTCCCGAAAAAAATCCTCCAAGGGCATAAAATAGGGGGTGAAAATTTGGATGTACCCTATTTGGATGAAATTTGGTATAGAGATAGTTTGGGGTTCCGAAAAAGGATAATGCATAGTTTATGGAACTCATTTAGTTGAAATCTGGTTAAGAGATAATTTGAGTCCTGGGAAAGGACATCTGATAGTTTTATTCCGGATATCATTCCCTAAGGGGGTGAAATGGGGGTGAACATTTAGTATAGCGATAGTTGGGAGTCCTGGGGAAGGACAAAGGATAGTTTTATTCCGAAAATCCTCCCCTAAGGGGTGAAAATTTGGATGTGAGTGACCCATTTAGAATAAATTTGGTTAACAGATAGTTTGAGTTCCGGAAAAGGACATAGGATAGTTTTTATCCCGGAAATGATCTCTTAAGGGGGTGAAATGGGGGTTGAATATTTGTATGAAGCTACTATACAACCCATTTAGATAAAACTTTGTATAGAGGTAGTTAGTAGGCGCGGCATTGGTAGGCACAAGGTAGACTGATGACCTGGTAAAGGTCGCAAGAATCCGCTGGATGCGGGTGGCGCAGGATTGGTCACTTTGGAACTCTTTGGGGGAGGCCTATGTCCAGCAGTGGACGTCTTTCGGCTGATATGATGATGATGATAAATGATAATAATGATAAAGATAGTTTGAGTCTCGGGTAAGGATATATGATAGTTTTTATATCGGAAATCTACCCCTAAAAGGGAAATGGAGGGTGAAAGTTTGTATCGAGCTACGATATAAACGAGTTCTACGCGGACGAAGTCGCGGGCAAAAGCTAGTAATTTAATAAATGAAGTTGAATTAGAAAACAAAATTATCCAGTCATAACCTTTATTTTTAATTTTTTTACATGATCCACTATTTATTAACAATTTAAACAATGAGCGGTGTAGATCTAAGCCTAGGCACTATTATGTTTTCAATTGACACACCATATTTCATAGACCATAGTAATCATGTTTATTATTGATACTGCGTAAAAATGCATGCTTTTTTCAAAAAGTTAGATATTTAGAAACATGACATTAATTACTGGCCATCAATTCAAATGAATACACAATCGCAGTAATATAATAAACAACACAGTTGAATTTGTTACTATCATTCACTAACTACTAAATATTTAATGTAAAATGTCCACATTAAAACAACTCAATCAGTCGTGAAATTAATGCACCACACTATTGTCGATGTTTTCTACATTGTTACAATTATCACTTATTAATTATTCACGGATGAGTTTAAAATTATCGTACATAATTATCACAACTCTCGTGATTTGAAATCGTCAAGGGAATGGGCACATCAGGTTGGTCACACGTCACACCCCAGTCACCCCACACAACTGCATTTTACTCTGAAATCGAGGTCGAAAATTAATATAGAAGTCCACGCATACATAATAATTAATAATCAATCTTTCCTTGTGATACCTACTACTGACGAGCAAAATAAAGTAAATATTACGTTTAGTCTGTAATTTATTCTCCTAAGGCCCATGGGCCTACTGGGAGGACGTATTCTCTTGAAGGAACCGTTTTGGGTTGGAATAGAGTTGCATTTGTTTTGTTTTGGTCTTTTTTTGAAACAAACGAAATTCGTGTGTCGTATGGGTGGGATGTTAATTTGCGTATGAATATTTGCATTAAAAATACAAGGATCTATTTAAAGATATGTGTGTGTTCATTCAGATAATCATTGTGGCTGTTTTAATTACTCTGCTGTACATTTCAAATTAAAACTCTTGATTTTTTTCCAAAATTCATCCGTTTTGATCTATCATAGTTATATGTTAAATAATGACCGTAATAGGCTTCGTACTTAACGACCAATAACGGATAACACTTTCTAGTGTATTGTTGTTCAACTTTTCACTCCATTGTACACGAGACTTTAGCTTTGGTTTGAGGGTGGATTGCAAAAATATTGTACATAATTAAGGGCCTATGCTTTCACTTTTTTTTCCATTGTGTAACGAAAGTTACCCATATAAAATGTATGGGTAATTGCCGTTACACAATGGAAAAAAGTTAAAACGCGGATTAGATTAAGGCTCTTAACTATGTACAATTTTTTTGCAATCCACCCCGTGAACCTCATTATACCTAAGAGTTTAAAATGGTAATCGTATGACCTGTGGTCATATTTTTAGAAGTAGCTTTGAAAAGGTCAGTCATGTCAAATATTTATTACCTATAACTATTTACAACACCCAAATTAACACACCAAAACAACAGAGGTTACAAAATATTACACCCAGAAATGCGACGCAAAGCGTCTAATCTAATTAAATGACATGAATATGAAGGGTAATGGTCTAACTTTAACTTAGTATATTTTAAAAATCAAAATGATCCATGCGTTTTGCTTTGACAGAGCTTAAATTAAACTTACAGTAGACATCATGCAAAATGCTTACTACTTCTTATGTGAGTTCCAGATATTGATTTAAAAAATGGCTTAAGTAGGTACTGGCAATGTTTTTTGGATCGGTACCTACAATCTACTCTTTTTGGCACTAGAAAAAACGTAATCGTATTTTTCCAACCCGCTTAATTTTGGACGTCTATATTGGCGGTTTTGTGCTTTAATCATGACTTGCATACATTTTTTTAAAAATATTTTCACATTTACTACTGTAACTAAAATCAACATAATAAATATTGAAAACGACACCTATTTAGTTGTCTAGTGTTTAAATGCTATTATTGTTCTAATTTACCTTTATAATTACAATTTACAAAATGCATTTTTGTGAAATAATTCAGTCAATGAGTCATCTTTATACCATAGGAATACACAAGAATTTTATTGACACTGATTAATCATTCAGATAGGAGTTATAGGTACTACGATAAAAGTCGACCCATCAACTGAGTTATGATACATACAATTATCTATAATATTAATTAGTTAAGCATCTAAATAACAGTTCAACATCTTGCATATCACTACTTACACTAAGTTTGTTATAAATACCTACAGTTTTCAAATAAAGCATTTAATTTCTGGTAATACTGGCCAAGATTTTGATACATTGGAATGATTCGATAGTGTAGAGTAACACAATAACGCGAAAACACATCGCAGTGGTACACAATAAAATAACGCACCGCTCTAGTTACGTGTAGTGCCTACTAAAGTCAGTTTTCCGTCTTTTCTCGGTCAATGGTTATAGGCTTGTGTCCTAAATTTTTTTACGATGCCCTTCGAACCAATTTTTAGAGAGGATCATATGTTTGTATGAGAGCAACTACAATTAAAGAACATAAATACTTACCCAAAAAAATGAGTCAAAGACGGACCTCGCTGGCGGCAGCCGAAACGCGTCATACTAATTGCCATTAAAGTATGACATCACAGTTTTATATTTGTACTAACCGTTGTATGGAAAATCAAGCAAATTGCTGTATCGGTCGTGAAATACTGCGCTTAGGTCCATATGATAGTTGTCATACAATTTTGTTTCTATAAAAGCGTAAGGATTCTATTGGTAACTTCAAATGTACCTACTCTTGGACAATAAAAAAAAAAGCATATTTTTCTAAACATTCAAGGTCTACTTCTTATGAATTTATACATTATTATTTATTATAATAATATGATGGTTTAGGTATTGTTAGTCTGGCCAGGGAAAGACGAGCCTAGAAAAGAGCGGCAAAGTTAAAAAAACAGCATGATGTAACACTGTACCTGGGCGAATATTCAGCGTTTTTAAGGCGTTTTTTTTTCGTCATTGTCGTCGCCAGCAAATACTATTAAAAGATACGAATATCAGAGTCCACTTTTGATGAAAACGTAAGCCAATACCGGTACTAAGTCTTATTTGATTTAAGTTTCCGCGGTATGTTTTATCTCTGCTGAAATAATCTTGAGCCGACAATGACGTTAGAACCGAGCGGTTCAAACGCTCGGAGATTGGCCCACCTCATCATATCAGCCGAAAGACATCCACTGCTGGACATAGGCCTCCCCCAAAGAGTGCCAAAATGACCGGTCCTGCGCCACCCGCGGACTCCAGCGACCTTTACCAGGTCATCAGTCCACCTTGTAGGAGGTCTGGTCTACCAACGCCACGCCTTCCGGTACGTGGTCGCCACTCGAGAACCTTTCCGCCCCAACGACCATCGGTTCTACGTGCAATTTGCACACCTACAACGCGAGAATGATATTTGAACAATTATTATTTTTCTTCAACTTCCACAATGCAACTGATCAAGCAGACGGAAGTAAAGTTATATGAAATAAAATTCTTTAACTTCATTCTACTTAATTTTTAAGAAGAATAATCTAAATAAAATTTAAATTTTGACGTGACATAATAATAGATCTTTTTATGATATTCTTCAATGTGAATAATATTAGCAGTAAATAAGTCACCCTTTAATTCTCTTAAAAAGCAAAAACAGTCGAATTTATTATGGAACAGTTACTTTCTTAGTTACCCTAACAAGTATCAAGATTAGGACATCATACTAATTTAAGATGTTTGACACATTTGACAATGATATTACTGATGTCATATAAAAAGTTGCCATATAAAAAAAGGACTCATCTTTCACTGGCCAGACTCTATCCTTTTAGAAACACTACGTTATCAATTTTAACATGTGGAAACTACCATATTGCACTTTTAATTAAAAACAGCAAGTATAACGAAAGTAACGCACTACACAAAACAAGCCTGTCTTAATCTAAGTATCTCCATTGAATTTAAGTGGGTAGTTATACAGAGCCATCGTGTGATTGGCCCCAAGTGGTTTTTTCCTACGATTTTTATTACTTTATTTTATTCATCATCAGCATCCGTAAAAAAATTGTTTGCAAATTATAATGAGCTAGAAGTATCATGACTAGTCTAAATAAAGTATTAAATGACATATTGAAGAATGATCTACATTTTGTTCAACAAGACCTAGTCAAAAATGTACAAAAAGTTTTCAATTTAGGAAAATGCCAATGTAGCTACATATTAGGTACATAATTCGTCGGGTGACAAGCAAAAGTCACTACCAAAACTGTCACTGGTCTTCAAAACCTCGTATCTCGGTACGTAGTCGATATCGAGATACGACCTTTGATTTAAGTAGGTATTTGTTACTTAGTGAGTTTTGCTTGTTACCCGACGATATAGAATGACAAGTGCATTTCAATTGGCGTGAACCTTTTGTTCACAATCACAGCATTAAAACTTATTTCCTACTTATTTACAATAATATAAAGTTGACAGCAAGTAATTGTACAAAATACTCCCATACTATGAGCCACTGCTTGGATTGACAAAATTCTAATTTATTGTGTGGAATTACGAAATATTTTCACAGTTTACTCGAGTAGGGACTGAGAGTATGGTCGATATAAAATTAAAGTATAGATGGGTATTTAACAAGCATCAAAACAACAAGATTAAATAGTGTGACCAATATTCTTGAGAAATCTACTTATATGTGGGTTACATCTCAAGGTTTATAGGATTTATGGTGACAATAATAAACTATGAATTAAATTCTTGGTACGTTCTAGTAATAAATAGGATTATGGAAGTAGAGTCGTCTGACAAACATCCTGTAGTTTTGAGGCAATGAGTACCGTATACCTGTAGATATCATGATAGGTATGATGAGGTATTTAATTACATAGGTAATTTGTCATGTCTGCAGTAGAACATCGAATAAGTACCTACAGTTTCAATGTTTGTTGTAAGCTATTGTAAAGTATAGAGAATATAATTTAAATACAGAGCATGTATCTATACAATAACGCTTTCAAAAATATACATCGGTTAATTTCAGCGCGTATCATGTAAGACATCATTTTTACACGTCTTAACTCACAGCACAGATAAGGTAAAATTTTATGAGTTCAATTCACTCAAGTGTCTTATATTTTAGCAGTGGCAACCGGTCGTGGTCACCACGGCGGCGTACTCAGGTGCCTTCGTCGGAAGAGTCGGAGTCTGAGGAACTAGTCAAGAGGGAGGAGGCCATGGTCAGCTGCCTGATAAAGGGCTCCCGTGGCAGACTTTGCTGGCCTAGAGGGAGCCGTCGCACGCCCAAACGTTCGCTCTCTGGTAATGATTTGCTGCATTTCTCTTCCGTGATAGCATCGCGAGACATTGATCTGCAATGTGAATTAAACAGTGTTTCGATCTGAAGTAAAAATGCTACCCTGTATTTTTATTTTTTATGCATTTTTGAAAAGACTACCCCATTTTGAGCTGAATGGTATATCGTTCAAGGTTGCAGAAGCGCAACTGAGGAAGTATTTCCACCTTACAGAAGACCAAATAACAGTACATAAGTATTTACTTTGAGTGCGGTGAATAGTTAGTAACACCCATATACAGAATGATTTCGGGGTCGTGAAGCAAGAAGACCAAAAGCGAATAAGATGGTAACACTGAACAATTTTTCCCAAGAAACCAACCACGAAATCGGAAAAAAAATCAGCTGCTCCATACATTAACTCTCAATTAACTCACAGTTAACTCTTAATTGGCTCTTATTTTTTTGCGATTTCGTGGGTGGTCCCATGGGAAAAGTTGTTCAGTATTACCATCTTATTCGCTTTTGGTTTTCTTGCTCCACGACCCTGAAATCATCCTGTAGTTATGGTACTACAATGCCTTACGGCAATAGGCTTAGGAATAGGTTACGGAATCTGCTAAACATCAGGCGTGTCACGTATCAATAGCTTTTGTTTATTGAACGCTTGCCTGAACGTAGTTTAATAGAAAGTAGAATGACACCAATAGATGCGATTTTGTTTATTCCACGACAGTGGCAAATAAACAACGGCTTACCTGATGGTAAGCAGAAACCTCAGAAACACTTGCGACAACAGATGAGTCACCAGCTCGTTGCTGATCTTTTATTCATTTGAGGTTTTTGGTTCGACAGCTAGAGACCAGTGCAAGGCCCTGAACACAGCGCATCCTCGGGCATATATATGACACAATAAGTTTCTGTCAAAAATTTCATTTTTGGTACAAGCTTTTATTGCCGACTATACTTTTCTGCATACCATCATCAACTACTTATTGAGACAATTCTAACGAGCCCACACTCGATGGGGGTTGTGTCGTTTTATTGCGGAGTTCCTATGGCCACCTTCCAGATCCAGCATCAGATCAGCTCTGCGATATTGTCATGCGATATACAACAGTGCAAGTTAATATAAAGCTTGTAATCAGAGTAAAAGTATACGTACCCAGTCAATTCCAACATGGATCCCCTCCTACATTGGCCTCGGTGTGGTCCTTGCATGATGCTCGCGGGTCGGCTGGATGCTCCCAGTGGGTCGGAGTGTGCCACGTCCTCCATCAGCAGCACCGACGGCCCCCCGAGACTTGTGCTCCTCTTCGACAACATGCTAGGACCCTGTCTCGGCTGGCTATATGAATCCCCTTTATACGAGGAACTCTCTCCCTTCGAGCACTCCGGCTTATTCCCTTCAGAGTCCGATGCCACCGCGTCCCCAGCCTGAGTGGAACTCGAGCTCTCTCTTCGGAATAAACCTATGATAGATTTCGGATGTTTTGGCTTCTCTATACCACCTAGTGATCATGAATGATGGGGTGAAAGGAGAAAAGAGAAAAAATCTAATGAGAGTATGTTGGTAAAATCATAACATCTAAAGCTATATAGGTATTAAGTTTATTGACATTCATTGTAAATAATAAAATACTGTGCAGGCCATAAATATATATATGTATATATCTCTATTGCATTCTCATATTGTATTCGTACTTAAATATATACGGATGGCGCGGCCTGCGGTGGCGGACCATAGTAAATTTGACAGCTATAATGACAAGTTTTCTGTTGTCCGCCGCGGCCAGGCCGCGCCAGTCTATGAGAGGCCTTACAAATTAAATTCACCGACATTCACATTTATAAATACATATGGAGGGGTAGTAAAGACGGGTATGAAAATTACTAAAAATGAATGCATGTTGACCATGTGCAAGATAAAATGCAGCAACTGGGTATAGATAGACATGGTGTGACGTATATGAATCTGCCTTGTATAATTAAATTTTGATCTGATTTCCATTTTCAGGTACCTACTGTAATTGAAATCAGTCCCTTCATTCATTCACTGCCAATATTTGATTTTGACAGATCGAAATATTAAAAATGGTGCGGTCGGTTAAACGTTATTACTACTGTTACTACTTAAAACGTACCTAAGAAAGTAGCGGAGGGCGAGCTATATGCCAAGTATTCCTTGTTGGAGGCCCAGGAGGGAAACTCGGACTGCTTTAGGCCGCCATAGTATCCCTCTGCCTCATCCCGTTTCCATGGCAACATGGTTTCCGTTGCCGTGGGGGTCGCCACGCGCGCTTGATCTGCTACTATCATATTATACGTGTCTGTAATAGTTTGGTAAATTATAGATTTATGGTTTTACATTTGCATAAAAACAAAATAAAAGAGGTGCGTATTTTTTTGTTTCCATTACTTTCGTTTATTTTATTTTTAAATAAAATTAAATAGTAATAATCAATGATGTAATATAAAAAATAGGTAGATATGTTGTCTATACGAAATTCCGTGTTTAAAAATGGCCACCAAATTCTGACAGCATTCGTTTCCATTGACGACGCAAAACTATGGCAAGCTGTGTGACTTGACCAAAATTTAGTGTGCCACTTTTGGACCGCTTATAACATATCTTTGGTAATAATAATAATAATTCATTAATATTTCAGACAAGGTCCATACACATTTGTTAGTAAAAAATGATTAACTTATGAAGTTCATAATAATAATACTTAGGGTCTAGAAAACTCGTGCGCGCGTCTTTACCTGCACATAGGGTCATTTCGCCGGTTGGCGACCACCTAATTTCATGTGCCGGTTAGCGACCACTTAGCTGACTTGGAGAACTGAAAGCATGTTTTCTCGTTTTTTTTGTAAATTCCTATTCCATAACTACAAACAATAAGACATACGACTGACTGTTTCAATAGGCTTTGTAGAATTGATGTTATCTTGAATTGAAAAAACCATGTTCTTCATGTGGTCGCTAACCGAAGGTGGTCGCGTAACCGGCGAAATGACCCTACTCGTAATACCCTGCACGTAAAATATCCAGTAAAAAAGTAAGTAGGTAACAGATTTTTCTTACCATTGTCATCTGACATTCTCCTTTCGTCTTCTTCTAAAATGTCCTCGTTCGGTACTAAAATAAATATATTCAATCAATATTGCAACCAAATGAAATTACATACCTGCTACAGACCGTAACGATCGATGCAATTGCATTTCATTCTATTTACGTGCTGCAGTTAAGTAGATAAAAATACGTCTTTTTAACAAATCTATAAACGAATGATAAAATATTGTTAAACAGACTTTTTATTTGTTAAAAAATGAGTTACGGAAGTAGTTTTCTTAATAGCATCATATACATTAGGTACATAGGTACCTACTCACAATAGCAGGTGTATGAAGAAATTGTAGAAAGTGTAATAGTATGCTACGCAAATTAGGGACGTTGCTGAATTTTTAATATTTTTTTGTATGTCTAAACTTAAATGTATAGATAGGTAAGTACATATTTTTAACATCGTTTATACTTTTATAGCATGCTTTACATTAAAATATACGCTATGTAACTACACGTGCGACGTACCTACTTGTTTTCAATTAGAGATGGTATTAGTAATAAGTTAAAATTACGTTATTTGATATTTACAAAAAAATACACATGAATAAATAGCGATATAAATAAAACGAAATATGCACACAACTTCCTACCAATTATAAACAAATTCATATAATATTGTATGTACGTTTAGATGCCAATTAGATATGCCATGCAATACAATTATTGAAAGTTTTTCCGTATGATCAAAAGTATTTACGATACAAAATGTATTATATACATTCAGCCCGTTTTCTAAATCATATTTCAAGGGTTTACGTCCATACAAACTGTCAATGATTAATACTTTTAATCAAACGTTATTAGAGACAGTTGAAACATGAAATTTTGAATAAGTGTTTTCTGTAAAACATACCGAAGTTGTACGTGGATCGATCCCTTCTCCACGGTAAGGATTTTTCAACAGCTGTAGGCAATATTTCCTCGGGCGTTTTAGCGTACTGCTTGACTATCCTCGCTTTCAGCGGGTTGAACCCAGGCAGATTAGCCAGCTGGTTAATAAGTGAGCTACTATTCTCTTTATGCGAGGACGTCGGGCTCAGTTCTTTATAGCCAGCTGATTATACCCAGTTGAGGGTGGATTATTGCGGTGCCACATGAAGTTGCCAGAAGGGAAGAAAACGACAATCAAACACAATTAAACAAGCAGAATTGGAGCAGAATGGAAGTTAGGAGCTAGCGCACTGTCAATTATGCTAGCGAGCAGCGGTATTTGTGGCAGATCGACCGAACAACGTCATGTTCAAGTACGAGTAGATACAAAAAGATCAAGTAGAAATAATAAATAAATGGAAGAGTAAATCAAATGCAGTATCGAAACATGCCACCACAAATACGTTAGCACATTCTCACAGAAGGTTAGGTTTAGCCATGTCAAATTAAGGAATAAGTAGTTAAGGGCCCAGCAAATAAAATTACACGTTGTTTAAATAACCCATTTGTTACATTACGTTCATTTGTTTAAAACTCACGACAAAGTGCGAAATAAATTATAAATACATTTCTCAACAACATTAAGGATTGTTCGGATCTGAATGAGAAGGGTATTCGTTTGACGAAACGGCATGTATGTACCTAAATAAAACGTTGAGATCCTAATTCGCCTTGAATTCAGACAGCTGTCGCTCACCCTTTGAGATGACCCGGAAACCTCCGGTTCAACTCTGCTCAACCCCTTTCCCTTTTCTCGATCTTCGCTAAAATGATTTGCAAATAAAATTGGAGTTTATGAATAGGTTAAAGATTAAAAAAAAGAACAATTTGATAACTGTTGGGTGCATATATTATATTGCATCTTAGATAAATTAATTTCCATTTTGTTGTTTAATTAAGCTTCGTCGTTGAAGATGAATCATACCGCTCTATATAAAGTACTGACCTACACTACCAAAGTAGTGTACTAGGTACCTACTACTTTCGGACGCGATTCTCGAACTCTAGATTTACTAACACATAATCCAGTACTAGCACTTAATGGCTGTAATGGGACTCCTTAAACATTGCATTATTTTACTTAGCTTTGCTTAATTCTAATAAAGCTTATTCAAGGCAAATTAAGACCACCGATTGAAATCCATTTTCAAATCCAAACGTGTGAGTGCAAGTGTGTTCATGCAGAATACCTACGCGGGGATTTGGCAGTGAATGTAATACCGCCGTCGTCGCCTTCCCGCCGCGGAACCCGGTCGTCGTCCTCCTGCAGCACCTCGTCTATGTAGTCTGTAATAATCATTAATTTCATTCACTCACATCCAATCTTCGTTCCATTTTCAAACGAAACCGCTAGTGAAAAAGTAATTGAATTGTTGCAAAGTGAACGATCATTTTATGCGTTTCGAGTTTAATTTAATATTAAATAATTATTATGTGTGGCTTTTGATCGTAGGTAGGAGACTACAAAAATATTGCATGCTAGGAAAATAAAAATGTGGCGCTAGTAAGAAACATTGTGCACGAGTGAAAATAGGGTCATTTCGCCGGTTAGCGACCACTTAGCTGAGTTGGTGAACTGAAAGCATATTTTCTCGTTTTTTTAGTAAATTCCTATTCCATAACTACAAACAATAGTGCATACGGCTAACTATTTCAATAGGCTTTGTAGAATTGATGTTATCTTCAATTGAAAAAACCATGTTCTTCAGGTGGTCGCTAACCGAAGGTGGTCGCGTAACCGGCGAAATGCCTATATAGTTATTTTATTTTTATTTAGATCAATAATTTGATTTCTAGGCCGAATGATTGATAAGAGAAAAATACATCTTGTGTCTAGGTCATTCTAATGTAAAACTAAGCATTTGTGCTCAGCAAATAAGGAAAATAATGATTGTATTTAAAAATCTATGCGTGTTTCAAATAACTAAAAGGAAATAAAAACAAATAGTTTTAACCCACATGTGCATGCGATCGACACTCGTGATAATAATAAAGTATAAAATAAGTACCTAATCTATAATACTTTTTTTTACCGTGCGTGAATTGTTTAGCGGAACCATTTTGCTGGAATTCTGGGAAAGTGACATGGTTTTTGCCATCCTGAAAAACAAATAATTTGTGTCAAACAGCCACCAATTTAAGCAGTTAGGTAATTGGTATCTATAGGTACCTACGTAAAAACTTAGTAAGGCCCCTCTTGTAAATACAATACATATTTATTTGTGTTGGCCAAATTGCTTCAAAGTCACATTTAAAAGCAACTCTACTGTCCAAGGTAAAAAATTCAAATTCCAAAAACAGTTTTATAAAAAGTTCGCCACAATAAATAATCTCAACTACGTATATTATACTATACCTACGTACTATCAAACCAACTGAATCATGACCCACCATAGAACCTTGTCATTGTCACAGTTAACGAACATACGCACGATCATATGACGTTAATCCGTCAGTTAATTGTGACAAGGTTCCATGGTGGGTCATGAGTCAGTTGGCATGATAGTACATTATTTACAGTGTGCCTATTTATTAATGTTCAATAGAAGGAATGACGTTTTCAGTTTCGTTTTCATGTTATTATTTTTTATTTTCAGGAATTACTGCCGGTTTACAACCAATTAGGGATTAGACGGCACGTTAGGTGCGTGCCGGTTATGGAGATAAATTAATCCTGTAAACCCTAATAGACAGCTACTTATTAACACCTCGTGATTTATTTTTACCGTAACCGTAGCTCTTTATTATGCATAATATCAAAATGTTAGACATGTTGACTTTTCATAAGGAGGAGGTAACATATATATGTTCCACTGTATGTATTTTTTAATGTATGTTCGCCGATTTCTCTGTCAATGGTGGACCGATTTTCTAAATTCTTTTTTTTTTCGAAAGAGTATACTCCTGAGGTGGTCCCATTGCAACCAAATCAGGATCTGATGATGGTATCCCAGGGAAATTGAGAACAACCCTCAAAATTTATGCGCGTTTATAGATTTCTGCATTTTCTATTATAACTTGTGTATTCACCCTCGGGAATCGCAATTTGGGTGAAGTGGAACTGATGATGAAGACCACAAATGACTTATGGAACTCCTCAAGGAAGTAAAGTACGTCAAAGATTCTGACATGATTCCATTGAAGTAGCCATTAATGAAGTGACAATTCTGAGATCCTTGAGAAATCAACGGAACTCCTCAAATATTAACAGCCCATATATAGCGACTTGGATTTTTCCATAATAATCAACGCATTTGCTCTCGAAAGCAAGTGGTAAATTGGAAAGGAAATGTGGAAAATTTAATTTACCTATGTTGCTTTAGGCCTTAAGCCTGTCAAAGACTGTGAAGTCTGTTTCAGGCTAAGTATACAGGCTGACTTCGGATACCGTAAAATGGGGTGAGTAGGGATTGAGGGGGCAGATGGGACGTGAATATTTTCAGTTGCTACTTTAATTTTCTTACTCAGGATGCCCGGAAAAATACTTTTATTTTACTTTTAGATATATTTTCTTATCTTGCGGGAACAAATTATAACATTAAAAAAAGTGGAGTCTCTAGAAGTGAGAGATGAGTAAGTGGCCTGGAGTGGAACCAGGGTTGTGGGGGGGGAGAGATCATGCTCCCCACAACCCAGCCCCCGACCCCACCCATGCGGAAGAGGGGCGATAAATATAAGGGGAGAGTGGGACAGAAGTAACGCGGATCGAGGCAAGATAATCCGAAATTCACAATCCGAAAGCTTTTCCCATACATTTTCCCAGCTCACCCCATTGCTATCTTCTCTAACTCCACTACGGGGTGAGGTGGGATTTCCCACTATTTTTGTGTTAATCGTTAAAATGAAATTGAACGACGGATAATCATGAAACAACTAAAATTCATACGGCCGGAACATTCTTTATGTAGGTATAAAAATCAACATGCCACATGTAAAAATACTTTTTTATCGAGGTTTGAATGTCTATTTTGATTTTGACCCAACTCACTCCATTTTACGGTACGTGAAGTTTTTATTTGGTACCAAACAACAGGCGACGGTATGTTTACGCCAGACCTTATACTTATAGAATATACTTAAAATACTATTACTACAATGTAGGTTTACCTTGTTCCCCCGTTTGCTACGCTTATGATGATGTTTCCTATCGCCGACGAGCCGCCGAATGTTCATATGTGTTTTATAATTAACCTGGGTGCCGAGGTCCCGATCATTGACCGCGTGACGACTGTAGCTTAGACGACGATGCTGAAAAGTATTATAAATTATTTTAAATACAACTCGTGCACAAAGTTAATTGCAAAGTACATTGCATCTTCTAAATTAGTTCATTCTATTACTCTCAAAGTATTTTTTCACTTCTCATGCTCGCAAAGTTCGCCTTTGTGCTGGATGTATGCTGCACAAAATGCCACTTTTGTGCTCTAGTGCACAAAGTAAAATTGTTTTAAAGACTAAGATAATCGGGCCTAACAGCCACACACACAATAAAACTTCGTAGAATAAACTTGTCATTTGATTTGATTTGGTTTAATAAATTTCACATCTGTGTTTTCCATTACTAAATTAATAAAACCAGATAAAATAGCAGTCAATTATTATTTTAAAACATATTGAACCATTAAATTACTTGGCAGTATGAAGTACCTAAGTCCAATATCACGTGCCGAAAATTCAACATAAAAACTTTAAAAAGTTAAGTGACGGGAAATGAGCTATTATTTTATTTTATTTTGCAATTATTTGTTATTTTCTCGCAATTTAAGTGAAAAGCAGTGTGTATAACTCGGGCATAAATTAGCCATTTAAACCCTTGACTTAACTATCCACCCTCGCCGGTGGCTCGGGTGGATATATAAACGTCTCAGGTTAAATGGCTCGTTTTATGCACTTGTTGTACAATCTACTATTTCATCCACTGTCTTTCGTGGTTAACATTGTTTCAGAGTTTTAGTGGTATGCCACAGGCACAGAACACTAAATACTATATAGAAGGGGTATCAAGCGCGATTTCCAACGGGACCGGTGGCGCCACCTCATCCCCTCCACGTCGCCTACAACAACACGGCGATCGGGTGACGTTGGTGCGAAAGCTTGAGCGCATGCTCAAACTGTAGTGGCGCGCGTGCCACGCCCACATCGCCATTCTATAGTATTAAGCGTTCTGTGGTCACAGGGGTAATATTCCCTGCCTGATATAAAATAGCCAAAAAGGTTTCCAATTTTATAGGCACTTTGAAACATAGTGACAAATATACACCTGCCTAGCTAGCATGGTCGGGTTTATGTCGGACGTAAAGCATTCGTCCTCCACTAACATATACTTACGTAAGGGCGATAATGGCAATGGTTAATTTTATATCCGACATAAACGCGATCATGCTTGCCAGGCTTATAGGTAGGTAACCAAAAATATGTAATAGCGAAAAACAGCATCAACAATGGCTGGCAGTATTGTGAGTGGATAAAAAGTGGCGTGCGTTAAGTGTATAGTATCTAGTTATTAATGAAAAATTAAATACTAAAATAGGTAGCACTAGCTTATGAGGGTAGTAAAAAATAGATATTACATCTATCAAGCTAATCTATCAAGTCTTTTTAACTACATATTCAAGGATTTACTTACCTAAGTACCTACCTATAATGGTTACCTATGTGTAGTGTACTGAAGGTAGTTAGGTAAAATTGTAATGTACTTTTTTATTCCGTAGACTAAAATTACATTTCATGTAGTGCTATTTGCTTGCTATTGTATGGCATAAAATGTCATTTTAGTCTACGGAATAAAAAAATAGACTGTAATGTATCTAAGCAAACCGCATTCGCATTTCTCAATAATACCTACTTACCTTCAAAAGTTAAAAGAATCGCTAAAACTGCGGATCTGCATGTACGAGTATGTATAGGTATGTGGGGAAAGCGGGGCTGTAGGTACAGTCACCGGCACCAATATAAGTATGATGGAACAAAGGCCGCAAAAATATCTGATGACAAGTCTATTCCGAGAGCCATTAGAGCGTGTCAGATATTTTTGCGGCCTTTAATCCATTATATATTGATGCCGGTGACTGTACCAAGAAGTTCGAATATGTCCACCTCTATCCATTCACTTTTGGTAACCAGAGCTACAAACTCTGCACACTCCCAAATTGCTTCTGGTATACCAAGCGAATTATGGACGGTTTTAATTTTATTAAGTATTCTATGCTGACCCATCCGGTCAATTTATACTAGGTCGTGGGTCTATGATACTGAGTCCTCAACAGTAATATTTCTATGACGATCACTCTTGATGACGATGATCAACTTGTTAATTTATCAGTTAAATAGCCATGTCATGATAAGGTTTATATATGACTTAATCTCTCACTGTCGCAGACCCACGACACGTCACGACAAATTGACCAAGGTATAAAGCGAAAGAGATGGAAACATTCTATACTTGAAACCGTATATAGATTCCAAAAAATATCCTCACAATAATAAATTAAAATGAAACAAACTGACACCGGCAAATTCAAACCTCTCCAAATGATGGAATATATATACGGTTTCAAGTTTAAATACGATTTTCGAGACTGTGGTACCGCTCCTGCTTCTTAAAGTAGTCAAACGGGTGCTTAAAAGGTCACATACACATACACGTCTATACGGCTTGCATAACTCTTCCGCAAGCAAATGGTGGATGCGGGCATCCGTCAAATCCTTCTTGCTCGGATTATATTCCAGCTCTTGCATATCTATGTTCCACGTCGATGAATCCAACTGACTGAAACTCGGACTAAAACAATAAAAATATATTTTTAACATTGGGAAATAATAGGATTCTTCATGGAAATAAAAAATCCTACCTTCCATTAAAGTTTGTGTTTGTGTAGTTTTTAAATATGGCCGACATCGATTCGGCTGTTGAAATGTTTCCTATGGTTGATGCATTCCTTTGCATATACTCAATGGCGTCTCGCATAGCCAGCTTTGAATAGGTCTCTAATATTTTTGGTTCTTGACCCTGAAGACAAAAGAAGAGTCATAATCATAAGTATATCTTCAAAAATAATTTACAACTGTAAGGTTTTAGAATGTTATCTGACCTGGTAATTCTTTAGCAGGAACGGCCGTATAAACTTGTTATCAAATCTCTTGAACTTATCCCTAATGTGATGGTTACCGTGTTTACCTAAAATATCTTCTATACCTGCCATCAAATGGTCCATGAACTGTAAAAAAACATTAACGTTATAAAATCGCGAATAGTTAAACGATAGGTAGGCAATATTTTTTTATAAGTTAATAAGTACTTTACAAACAAGGTCTTTATTTCTTTGATTTTACTTTAATAACGCAAAAAGCTTGTATGCATTTATCTGAAAAAAAAACAAAAAAAAACATTCAACACTTTATTTTACTCTCGTGTTGAGTAGGTAGACTAGCTGAGCGCGACTTCGCCCGCGTATTACATAGAACGCAGGCAAACCCTCGGGATAAAATATAGCTTATTATAACCATACAGAAGAGAGAAGAATTTATACCTGGGAGCAGGTATAAATGAGAGGGCAAATGCACAAAAGATCCCACTGGGTCGAAGTGCATCCGAAAGGGCCCTCACCTAGATAAGATAAGAAGATAAGAAGACCATACAGAAAGTCTATTTTACACGCGGGTAAAATAATTAATCTACGCACATATCATTAGTGCTCTAAAATGCGTTCAGAAACCGTCGGTAACGACCAGCATTATTACAACCAATTTTACTATGACCACTTTCTTGTCTGTGGTAGTAGGTAAAATCTGTACTGTAATGTTATTACAGTACAGATTTTGGTATCGTTATGAGTTTTAAATTTGGAACAGCTGTCAAAATTCAAGTGGGTCTCTATTCTAGTATCAATAGATATTAAAACAGTTATTGATTATACGAAACGTCAATTTATTGTACTTTAATTTTACTTTTTAACATATTTTTTAACTTTTTTTCTTTTTAACTTTTTTTAACTTTTTTAAACTTTTTTGCACTTTTTTTCACTTTTTTTAAACTTCTAATCTTTTTTTTACTTTTTCTAACTTTTTTCACTTTGATTCCTTTTTTCACTTTTTTTTACTTTTTTTAAACTTTTTTAACTTTTTTTTCACTTATTTAACTTTTTTTTTACTTTTTTTGCTGTTTTTTGTTTTTATCACTTTTTTTTTACTTTTTCTGACTTTTTTTACTTTTTTTTCACTTTTTTCTTTTTTTTCACTTTTTTTCACTTTTTTGAAAAAAAAATGTTTTGAATTTTTTTTCACTTTTTTTTTTGAAAGATAATTTACAGGTACCTAGCACTCGTAGCAATGCAGGTCATTTTCCTACGGCTTCTGAACCCATCTTAGAGTACTTATGATATGTGTTTAGATAAAGTAGTGTATGCAACTGTACATAATTAGGCCTTAAAACACTCGTGTGATCCTATTATGAAACTCGCTGACGCTCGTTTCATAAAACCACACTCGTATTTTAAGCCCTCTCATTATGTATCAGTAGCATAAACTACTATTTTGAAATCGGATAAGCTGTTCCGGGTATTACCCATCACATGACTAACAGACTTTTTCTCTTTATAAGTAATATTAATATAGAATACTCACCCTTTCATGTATTCTTTCATTCATCGTAGGTTTGCGCTTTTCAGCTCTTTTAACATTAAGCATCTTCACCAACGGTTTAATGGTGATACCCTGTATGAACACCGTGAAGTATATGACAGCTATCGTGGTCGTCACGAACATTGGCTGTAGCTTGACTACTTCAGGATCTATCAGAAGCACTAAAGCAAAGGCCACTGCACCGCGGAGACCTGCCAAACACAACATTTAAGGTTTTTCATTCGTTTGTTTTCAGTACTTTAAATGTATGTTACAGATATCTTTGTTTAGGTACAGGTGGTCAATAGAATGTGTCAAAACTGAAAACAATCCAATGGGGAATGGATGAAAATTATAGAAGTGCCTGATTTTTTTTTGGTGTTAGGAATAACCTTCTTTAACACCAGAAATAAAATGCAGACTCTTCAGGTGCGTCAATTATTTTTGAAAAATATAAACAGTTTCCTCACTTAACTACGTTTTGGTTTTAGGACGGCGAATGAGACATTTTCCTTGATTTGTCTCATATTACAAAAAATATATTAAAAATCCGTGGTAAACTGACACTGGCAATGATAATGACAGCTGCAGCAGCTATATTTGTCATTGCCAGGGTCAGATATTCAAAATATTTTTTGTAATATGAGACGAATCAAGGAAAGTTTCTCATTCGCCGTCCTAAACCCAAAAGGTAAGTGAGGAAACTGTTTATATTATTCATAAATAATTGACGCACCTGAAAAATCTGCAATTTTTTTCTGGTGTTAAGGAAGGTTATTCCAAACAACAAAAAAAAATCAGGCATTTCTAAAATTTTCATCAATTCCTTATTTACCATGATACTGACTTTATGTACAGTGGCGGAATAAAAAGGTTGACCAGTTTTCAAATAAATTCATTTACTCGTTGCAAGCACATGTTACCTTTTTAAACTGTGTAACAGACGAGAGTGTTGTATTTAAAATTATGTTTAACTGTGTGACAATAAAGTTCGAATTCACTTGATCTAAAACCTTTTTATTCGTTTGATCTTGCCATTACGTTGTGTCAAGCTTGATGATCAATAACAAGTTCCTGTCAATGTCATCGTTGCTATTTCTTGTATTCGTTTTTTTTTTAATTTTAACTTGCCTTTTCAAAATGCAACGAGGTCCATTCGCATAGGACGTATCTGTAGGCCATGTAGTGAAATTAAATTATTTATGACGGAATGTGTCATACTCGGTCGATAAAGCAGACTGATAAGTGATAACTTATACTGAGCAAGCAAAAACAGACCTTAAGGTGGTCAACCTTTTCATTCCGCGATTGTACTTCTGCGGGTGTGTGCATGCATGGTTGCCATTTTAACACTTATCGTTGTGAATAAGACATCCGTCACTCCCGCACTCGCATACTTAGTAGGTACTTGTCAGAACGTGACGGCTGTCTTATCCACAGCGGTAATCAGGCATGGCCCCATTAACGATAAGATTGATTACTAGATTTGAGCGAAATGTAAGATGAAAAAGAAATTGTTATTCAATGAAATTGATTATTAGCGATAATTTTTGGCATATTCTATGGATAACGATACATATATAATATATACTTACCGCCATAAGACATTACAAACTTTTCGACTCTATTCAGTTTGTGCAACCGAAACTTATTAGCTACCGCACTAAATATGTACACTCCTGAAACAAAACAAACATTAAAGCTTTGGCTGAAATACGAAAATGTCAAAGGAGATGGTTAGCCATTTTATACTTACCGTAAAACGGGGCTAATTAAAACATGCGAGGCTATTTAGAAAAAAAAATAAGTTTTGAGTCCATATATTTTTTGTCCTGGTAATGGTAGAAACGTAGATCTTCGTCTGGCGACCCTAAGTCTAATGTGAAGTTGGTTAGTGGTTGCAGAAACGCTGAGGACCTAGCTAACGAGCTTAAAAAAAATCTTGATTGTGTCGGTGGAAAATCAGTGAAATTAAACACCGTCCTACTTCTATTCAAATTTTGGCTGGCTGTGGGGTATGTTTTTTTTTATACTATACATATGTAAAAGTACATATTCTTGGTAGTTTTTTAAGCTATACTACATAATTTTAGCTGTTATTTTGAATGATATATTAACGGGGTTTTAAAACGAGGCTATTTGAGACGGTTTCTGGGGTTATTTGGTTACTAGTACCAAATATCCCCCTTACTGTAAAGGTAGGTTGACCATCTTTTTTTTTCAACAGTGCAATGGTGCGAGAGTACAACTGTACGTACCGTAATTGCCGGAAGGGGAAAAAAATCAACCCTACACGGCATACCTATACCCAAGAAAGCATTGGCTAATGATATGGCCGACGTGGCAACTCCGTCTTTGGCAGAAGCTGGCCAGAAACATAATTTAAATTACGACTGTTTTTGATACTGCTAATTATGCCTGTTGTTATTTTAGTAATATTTAGATTTACCAAATACAGTTAAGTAATTTTTCTATACACATTTTATAGGTATTAACAAAGAAACATATTATATCTAAAGTTGATTTAGAAGTATTTTTTTTACATATATATACTTGATTTACTGTCGTCAAAAGGAACTTTTATTTTATGTTTATATAAAAGAGCACATTTTGGGTTAATATAAATGTAACTACGGGTCCTTTAAAAAATATTTCAATAAAACTTGACTTAGTACAAGTTTGTGATTTTTTTTCTCCCGTTTTTTTGTCTGAAAATATGGTTACTCTGCTTATAATACCGTTGGCGGTCGTTTCTAAAGCGTCCTAAATATCACTTGTTATGTTTTAAATAACAAAAGCCTCAAAATTCAGCCAAAACCAGTTCGAAACCCGTCGATTCCCATAAAGCCCCAAATACGAGGTTATTTCGAACACCTCTTTAAAAAAATATTACACATCCTGTATTAACAATTAATACACGTGAGGTATATAGAATGGTGGAGCATCATGAGTTTTATCTATTAAAAATATTACATATTTGATAAACACATAAAACATGGATTTACTGATGTTTTAGTCAAAAAATTGTCCCAAATAGCCACATTTTACGGTATTACATTATGCGGACGGTCGCAGGCGTCGCAGCTGGTTTTCTAGCTGAGGCCATAAATTTTACGAGAAGTACGGTTTTATTCCATTAAATACAATTTTGAACTGAGACTGCCTTAACGGCAATCTTTCGCCTATTAAAGAAAGAATTTAGCGGCTCTTACCTTTCAAAAGCGAAAAAAGCCGATTTTGCTTTAAATTACTTTTTTCAATTTAAATGTATTGTTTTATTTTTACAATCATTAATGTAGGTAATTTTTATATCACCGTTATTACCGGCACCGTTGAAAAAAAAACAGATTTCTTGCTCCAAGTGCAGTTTCAGTTTCTGACCCAATTTGAATTTTACACTCTGTATAAGCCATAGATTGTGTGACGCCGATCAGAGGTCAATAGACGTTATTATACGACTTATCCCCATGTAATATTTTAAGGTAGGAAATTAGTGTCGAGTTGCCGGATAAGTTATAAAAGAAAGACATGCTGAACCGACCCCAATGGCTCGTTTCACGAAGATACAAGTTTCTAGTCCAAATCGGCAACACTGAGATTCTTGACCAATAATGACTGACCTTTGACCTGTGTTAGGCAACACTTTAGTTTAGACTTGTAAAATTATAACTAAGTAGTAGCTTAGTGAAGCGGGCCCCAGGTAAATAGGACAATAGTCCGTAAGCCCACTCCTACTACACCTACGTCTCATGACAACACGATAGAATGCATGGCAACGGGGCGAAAAAGTTGTGCTGAGCAAGAATCAGAAGATTATCGCACCTAAAGTTTGAAAAATCCTTTACTTCCGGTCAAAATTTTAAGTGTAGGTATATTTACGTGTCAACAGTACCAGACATGTGGCATCATTTAGCCCTTTAATCGAAGAAAGAGTAAACCAAAGTCTGTCAGTCCTGATATGGCCGGAAGTACTTGGCAGACGGTGCCAAAGTTGGCCACCTTTTTAATCAATTTAGGTGCGATTATCTTCAGATTCTTGCTCAGCACAAATTTCTCGACCTGCTGCCATGCATTTTATCGTGTATTCATGAGACGTACATAAGTGTATCGGGAGTGGGGTCACGGAATACAAGGGCGAGCGAATTACAATAAGTATTATGATGTATCTTACCTATTATTCGAAACACTGAGCAAAACAAGATGGTCAACAGCACAAACCACGTGTTCCAGTCGTGGTTGTTGTTCACCGTCGCCACCCCCAGGAACATGAAGATGATCGTCTCCGATGACGACGAGAGCATTTTCATCGTGTATTTTATAGTCGTGTGCGACTTGTGAGATATGTTGCCTTCTACATAATTCTTCATTGTTATACCACAGAATGTTATCCTGTACAAAATAATGATTGTATAGTAAATTATGATTATTTTTTTAAAACATGCTTTTAGAAATAACTTCAACGTGACGTTTCATTGCTGATACACCGCGTGATATTGCTTTTTACTAGCTATTTACGCAGCTTAGCTTTTTATACTTGTCTCTCTGGTACGCTAACGCTTCAAAAAAAGAGATGGTTGAATTGTTGCTGTTGATTAACACGCTTCAGTCAGACTATTCATGGTTTATTCGACTTCAGCGGAGTGACGTTGTTGCAGTTATCTTCTTTGGCACAGTCAAGTGTAAAAATATGGGTTTACACAACTTACTCATAAATATGTCCCATCGTTCTTATGTCAGCGGATTAAGGTTGAGGTACATATTTATGAGAAGATTACATCGATACATATTTTTGTACTTGACAGTACAGTCGCCATCACATACATCGGAGCAAACAAGCACGTCACAAACAACGGAACACCTCTATTTTCCAGGCTTTAGGGTGCATGTGCCGATATTTTTGAACACCTATAGTGTACCTATGTATGTGATGGCGACTGTACTATTAACTAACCTATCCCATTTCAAAATAATTACATAAATCTATTCCAAATATGTCAGTGTACTCTAGTCAACCAATTTGATTCCTAGGCCATCATAGAACCTTGCCGTTATAAATGCTATGTCAATACGGGTTACTAGGATTATTGCGTCGCTATGTAGCAGGTATAACGACAGGGTTCTACGGTGGCCTAGGAATCAAATTGTTTATTATTATGATTTATTTCTCGAAAGGACTCATAAAATAGTTACATAACAAATGCACTGCCAAACTGCGTATTGCTCTGGGTACAATAGTTGTGTCGCTACTGACTGATGTTGACTGTACATTAACTCTATTGCTTCAACACATGGCAATTTTAGATATTTACTCGTATAACTGAATGTAAACAACTTCCAGTTACACAAACAACTCTACACGTACGGATAGCTACGAGCCCATTGCTATTTCCTGCAGCGATCGCCAATCTGGACCAGCTTTAAGCGATTAAAACTCTTCCTCTGTCCCCATTTCTACCCATTCCCGATTTGCTCTCTCTGCAGTGTTGGCGCCGCCGCCGGATACAAAGCAGCAAACATTGTGATGGGAATACGTGACCTATATGTACATTCAATGCCGGTGGCGATTGAGCATTGGTATTTTGTGAAGTCGTTACCGATTACCTTTACATACGTAAATGTGTTCAGAATTATTAACGAATTAATCTGAGCTTTTATATACCTTTAGGCTTCTATAACATATTTTTGTCGGTATACTGTGTGGCTGTTTTTAGACTAATTCGAGACAAATGATGCAAAATGAATTTTAAAAACCCAATTTTAAAGACCCTACAAAAGTTATTATTTTTGTAAGCCTGTTCAGTACAAAAACGCAATTACACATTTAAAGGAATAATGACGTCTTAACTAAGAAAAGTCGCAAGATTACAAAGTATTTTTGAATCGGTCTAGTGGAGAAAAACATAAAAGTGCGTCACAATTTACACCCGCGTCTTAAGCAGTAGAGTGAGGTAAGGGATTACGTAAAGCTTTCCATTTCAATACAAATGTCCCTTTGTTTGCGAAGCAGGTTCTTATTTTATTCTAAGCTTGGTGTTTCTAAGTAAGATTATGTTTCCTTTTATACCATCTGATATTCTCCGAGGCTTCATTTACAAGGTAGACTTTTATATAATTTAAATTTAGATAGAAAAATACGTTTATAAAACTGGCCAAGTGCGAGTCAGACCACGCGCAGTGTAGGGCCCCGTAGTTGCCTATCCGTCTTTGACCTTTGTTACATCGACACGCGCGCGCCAATTAATAAAAACGTTGCGGTCGCGTCGCCAGAATTTGTACGAAAGTTGCCCTTTTCAAGTACATTTATTAAGTTGGTCGTTAACTGGTTATGCTTACTGATACATAATAGTTTTCGAATAAAATTCCTTATATTTACTACGGCCAAGTTTTTTTTCATATACCCAGTAGTAACCATTTAGGCAGCAGGGGGGCGGGCCCATGTATCTAAGAAAAATTAAGACTTTAAAGCCCAATATCACATAAACGCATCCCTAAATTGAGAAATGATGTTTAAAGACCCATACTATTTTTTCAAGCTATCCAACGATACCCCACGCCATAGGTTTACCGTGAAAAAAATTACATCCCCACTTTAGGTGTAGAGGTATATTAACCATAAAAAAATCTACCCTTTTATCGGCGTGTTAGATTTAACATACTCATGCCGAATTACAGCTTTCTAGTAGTTACTGAGCTTAGCCGCAGACGGACAGACAGACGGACATGGCGAAATTTTAAGGTAACGAGTACCTGAGAGCCAGTTATTGAACTGAGTAATTGATAACTTTTATTGCTAGAAACATATAACCTACAATAGCGTAAACACTGTTGTTGACTTAATTCGCTATGGCTCTCAGGGGCAAAAATACCATTCAATAAAAGCAGATACTATATTATAATAAAAACTGGAAATTTAATTTAATGCAACATTAAACAATCCAACATTAAATGACCTACAATAGCGATCTCAGCTCACCGTTTGAATTGTGGCACCACTCACACAACGCCTAACTCATTCACTTCTAAGCTACGGTCATATTGCTACGGCGTAGTCCGTAGCACCTTAATCTACTTATGTCAGTTGTGACGCATTATCGCTGAATGGGTTAAAGCTTATAGCCGTGCTTACAACGGATGCATGCCTCGGCCGAGCACGCCTCGCCCGAGCGTGCGCGCTCAGTGTAGCCGTACCCCGGCAGGCTACGCCTCGGACGAGACATGCGCCTGGTGTGGACACGGCTGTTGAACATTGGCAGCCCTTATAGTTTACGACTGACAAAAAAATACTCACGCCAATATGCCACTCATATGGAACATCTCCGCATTAAGATACGCCAAGTACGCCATAACGAAGATGAATATAGGTTCAATGACTCTGACTTCGTGGGTGAACCTCGTCACCAGGCCGGTGGCGAAGCCCCACACGACCCCGATGCAGGTGCCCCCGACAGCCACCACTAGGAACGAGGCGAAGCCGGCGAGTAGGTCTGTGTAGACGAGACGGGATGGACCCATTTCACTGGAACAAAGATTTGGTAATGATTTTGAAGAAGAAATATAAGTCATATAAATTTTCCCATCCATTTCCCATTAGTCCCATGACGCATAATATGATTATAAATGCAACGCTCATCCGATTCCGGATTGATTACGGACGTTGAGAAAAAATACGAATAGGCTACGATGACATGAAGTCTATTTTTAACCCCCGCCGCAAAAAGGTGTCTAGTATATGTATAAGTTTATCATGTGTACTCGTATATGTATGTGTATCTGTGTTAATATTGGACGTCGAGAAAACAATACTTATGGAATGAATTCCATCTCGATTCGTGCGTTGCAGTGAAATTTTCGTTCATGCTTCGCAAAGCTCCGCTTATCAAAATGATTCGAGCGCTCACCTCAACGCGCACTTAGTTATAAAGTGCTGTCTAAAGTGCAGACCAACTCTGTGCGACATATAATAATACCATGCGAACACGATGAACTAAATCAAGCCAATACACGCTTTTACGCCGCGTAGTCAATCGTAGTGTGCGGAATGGTTATATTTTTCGTAGCGAAAATTTATTCGTAGCAACTTGCGAATCATCAATATGAAAGTAACCGACAAGGTTTGAATGAGTAAGAAAGTAGATTGTAATCTCCACTTATAATAAATCTCTAAATTAAAAAAAGAATCAGCCAGTTTGAAACTAAGCTTTGCGCGGTTCGAATGTTCTCAGCATCCCATGAACGGAAAAATATGAAACATTTTATATAGGTACATTATTATTCTAGCTGCAACTTAGGATAGTTTTTATCCGACTGCGACCGTTAATTAATTTTCCGAAATATACGACTTCATTTAATTTTTCATTTATTTTTATTGAAATCAAACGCTGCTCCAACTGTCAGCTATAAGAACCGTCAAATTTTCGTCAAAATGGCGGAATTGCTTTGCCTTTCACTTATTAATAATTTAAATCCCGTCTACGATAGACCTTTACGAGACAAATGCTAAAATATAAACCATAAAAAAATATTCGATTCTGATATGAGAACTTATATGCGCAAATGTCGTTTTATGTCGTAATTTCAATAAATGAAATCAACAAATTTGAACAATATAATTAACACGAATTTGTTTTTTTTGAATGACAATGGCACGCGCTCGGCGCATTCAGCCAAAGTACCTGCGGCGCTACCACGAAAACCGATACTCAATGTTCATATATTTGCATCCCTGTCACTCGAGTATGGTTAGTGCGATAGAGATAGAGATACCCGAATATTTTCGAATTCCGAAGTTCGTGGTTATAGCTCAGGAATCGAAAATATGGTAAATAATCATAATGTATTTTCTCGAAAAAGAATTTAAAATAAATATAGTCAAATGGAGAAAAAAACAAAGCAAGAGGTTATATAGGTAATGATTAAGTTATAAGAGTCCAAAGTTTTAAGAGGGGGTATGTTCTGTCCCTTTTCCGCAAAACGCACCTTCATATGAAACGATTGTTTTTTTACTATGAGGCTCGAGTATATTGACGTCACAGTCCCTCATCGTTTTCTCACTCTAACAAGCGACATTAAAACGGATGTAGCTTCATAATTTTTTGAGATATTTGAATGGGAGTTTCATTATCTTCTATCTATTTATCTCCACTTATAATAAATCTCTAAATTAAAAAAAGAATCAGCCAGTTTAAAACTAAGCTTTCTGTGGTACGAATGTTCTCAGCATCCCATGGACGGAAAAATATGAAACATTTTATTTAGGTACATTATTACTCCAGCTGCAACTTAGGATAGTTTTTATCCGACTGCGACAATTAATTTATTTTCCGTAATATACGACTTCATTTAATTTTTCATTTATTATTCTTAAAGTATATCGCCGCCACATCTGTCAGCTAAAAGAAACGTCAAAATCACAGTATTCAATACTACGGACGAAATGGCGGAATTGCTTTGCCTTCCTTTCGCCTATTAATAATTTTAATCCCGTCTACGATATACATTGACGAGACACATAGGTACCAAAAGCAAATATAAAATTAATCGAATTTGATATGCGAACTTATATGCGCAAATGTCTAATTAAGGCGTAATTTGTACAAAAATGTAACAACAAATTCGAACAATATAAACTTGGTTTTTTCCTCTTCAAACCACGAAAACCGAAAGTTCGTATATCTGAGGGCCTACCGCGAACGGCATTCGAAGTTTTCCCTCTCTGTCGCACTTATGCACGAACTTGTAAGTATGACAGAGAGGGGAAACTTCGAATGCCTTTCGCGGTAGGCCCTCTGCATTCCTGTCATTTGTTAGTGCGATAGAGATAGAGATACCTGAATATTTTCGAATTCCGTAGTTCGTGGTTTAAAAGAAAATACGGATGTCGGATAGATCTAAATTAATATTTTATGTGTGAATATGGTTAAAACTATTTGTTGTTATTGTTTTAGTATATTTGACTAGCTTTAAGTTTAATATTGTACGTCCGAAATGGGCAAGCTGTTGGACTTTATTTTACCCAAAGCAACTAAATGTACACAGTTCTGACAATAAAGAAATCTTATTTTATCTTATCTTATCGAAAATAGGGATGTAGACACTAAACAAAATAATCATAATGTTGTATTATCTCAAAAAAAAAACAACGCAAGAGGCTATATAGGTAATCACTAAGTTATAAGTGTATAAAGTTTTAAGAGGGGGTTTGTTGCGTCTCTTTTCCGCAAAACGCACCTTTATAATGAAACGATTGTTTTTTACTATGACGCTCGAGGATCGTGACGTCACGGTCCCTGATCGTTTTCTCACTCTAACAAGCGACATTAAAACGGTTGTAGCTTCGTAATTTTTTGAGATATTTGAATGAGTTTTTCGTTTCTTCTTTCTTTTGAAGTGAGTCTACAGCTACACCTCTATTTGGAAGACAAGCGGAAATAATCCATACTTCCATACTAATATTATAAATGCGAAAGTGTGTCTGTCTGTTACCTCTTCACGCCTAAACCGCTGAACCGATTTAGATGAAATGAGCCCCGGGGAAGGACAAAGGGTAGTTTTTATATCTGAGGGGCTGAAATTGGGGGTGGAAATTTGTATAGAGCTACTTAAACCGCTGCACCGATTTAGATGAAATTTGGTATATAAATTATTTGAGTCCCGGGGAAGGACGTATAATAGGTTTTATCCCGGAAATCATCCCCTAAGGGGGTGAAAAAGGGGGGGGGGGGGGAGGTGAAAATTTGGATGTAATCTATTTTGATGAAATTTGGTGTAGATATAGGTTAAGTCCTGGGAAAGGACATGGGATAGTTTTTACCCCAGAAATCATCCCCTAAGGGGGTGAAATTAGGGGTGAAAATTCGGATGGAACCCATTTTAATACAATTTGGTATAGAGATAGCTTGAGTCCTGGGAAAGGACATAGGATAGTTGTAATTCCGGAAATCACTCCCTAAGGGGGTGAAATAGGGGGTGAAAATTTGGATGAATCCCGTTTAGATGAAATTTGGTATAAAGGTCGTTGAGTCCCGAAGAATGACATTAGATAGTTTTCATCCCGAAAATCATTCCCTAAGGGTATGAAATAGCGGGTGAAAGTTTGGATAAAATTCATGTACCTAGATGAAATTTGGTATAGAGATAATTTGAGACCCTTCAAAGGATATAGAATAGTTTTTGCCTCGGAAATCATCCCTTAAGATGGTAGAAGTTTGTTTGCATTATATTTTCTAAGTATTAAGTTCTACGCGGACGAAGTCGCGGGCAACAGCTAGTAAGCCAAATAAGCTTGAGCAAAATTTTATTCACAAAAACATCCATCCTATATTTTGTAGTCGTACAGTATGGGCATGAATATTAGACATTTCGCATGCCAATTGGGTTAATGTGTCACCAAATCACAATGAAATCGTAAATAGACGCGAATTGTGCCTATGTATAACATTGATCCCCAGTGTAAGTATGTTATTTTAATTATTATACTACGACGGTCGTAAATAAGCATACGGCCCTAATGGTAGTGGCTTGCGACTCCAGAAGAATGTATATAGATAAAGAATGTAACTAAAAGTAAACTCTTCAGATAGAGATCGTGATGTTTCGCTGTAAATTAACTACTACTAATATGCTAGTGTGTCCCTTACTGTAATGTATCTTTTTAATTTTAAAGTCTATACTTTCTTTAATGCATGTTGTGTTCACCTGTAATTGGTGGCGCAATTAAATTTAAATCAATGTTTTTTTTTGTTTTATTTGCTTGTGTTTGTTGTTGACACTATTGGTAATCCTTAATAAATAAATAAATATTAATTTACAGCCACTTCGCGGGAAGTCTGGCTTAGATAGATGTAATTTATATACTCACTCACTACAACATAGATTAAACCTTCTTAAACTTCACTGACTTATTGCGTTCATGTTGTCGTGTAGACGTAGTTGTATTTGAGTTCTCGAGCAAGTCAAAATATCAATGATCAAGTTCTATCAGTTCTATTTTGAAATATGTATTTAATATTGGTTTTACATACTTCCATATTTGATAATAATAATTATGCAATTTGAATTACCCGTGAGCTTCGAAGTTAGGTATATCGTTGTATCTTTGCAGCTTGGACGTTTTTTTGCCAATTTGATTACTTTTATCATTGATTTCTTTAAAACCACTGATTAGAGATTTTGGAATTGACGGCAACTGATTTAACCGTCTATGTTACCAGAGACCGGAATTTTCGTGGCATTTTTGAGCTGTCATAGTGACTTCTCATTTAGTGTACCCACAGTGAGACTACACGTGTACGCTTCAAACATGTGATACAGCACGACGATGACCGCATCATTGAGCAGTGACTCCCCAAACACCACTATATACAGGACTTCGTCCACGTGTATCTCCTCGAACACCGCCAGCACAGCGCCGGGGTCCACGGCCGAAATCAGTACAGAGTATGGCCGAGATCAGTACAGAGAATAGGAACATGTCCAGGAGGAGCGTTGTGCGGCCGAACATGCCAGTACCACATACCCACAGGGAGACACTTACGTGTAAGCTTCAAACATGTGAGACAGCACGACCTCAGAGCATAGAATACTAGAGAGAGGACCAGCCGCCGGCGGCCGCGTCGCGGTTGTTAGCTCAATGGGCATACTCTGCCCTACTGTGCACGCGTACTGATCGCAGAGAATACCTATTACGTTTCTTCCCAAATGCCTGATATAATGCGCGTGTATTGACCAATAAGAGCGTAGGTTAACAAGTGTGTGTGGTTTAGATATGTGCGTGATTTGTCTTGTCAATTACTTGGGCTTTGTGTGGGTTATTTTTTTTTTTTAATGAACTTGCGACAGGCGTACTCAATACAAATCGGCCGGCATGTCCGATCTCCTTATATTAATACATTCTGTGACGACGGTGACCGCGTCATTGAGCAGTGACTCCCCAAACACCACTATATACAGGACGTCGTCCATGTGTATCTCCTCGAACACCACCAGCACAGCGCCGGGTCTACGGCCGAGATCAGTGCAGAGAACAGGAACATGTCGAGGAGGGGTGTTGTGCAGCGAACCATGCCGGTACGACTAACCCACAGTGAGACACTTACGTGTAAGCTTCAAATAGTTGATACAACACGACGAGGAGAGTTTGTGTTTAGTTGGACATGCCAGTTTGACCACATACCCACAGGGAGACACTTACGTGTAAGCTTCAAACATGTGATACAGCACGACTGTAACCGCGTCATTGAGCAGTGACTCCCCAAACACCACTATATACAGGACTTCGTCCACGTGTATCTCCTCGAACACCGCCAGCACAGCCACGGGGTCCACGGCCGAGATAAGTGCAGAGAACAGGAACATGTCGAGGAGGGGTGTTGTGCAGCCGAACATGCCGGTTTGTCCGCACGCCCATAGTGAGGCACCTGTGGGGAAAACAAACTGTATTTTTCTTTGCGGCGAGATCTATTTTTCTTTGTTTCTTCCGATCTCAATCAAATCTCAACCTGTTTAGCACGTTTTTGCGGGGAGGTGTTCTTTTTGTCTCCGTTACTTTCGATCTCAATCACATTTCAACCGGTTTAGCACGCTCGCTTCGACGCGCGTCAAACTAATGAACAAAGACTAGGTACAATATACATAATGAATAAGCCCGAGAACCATATTATTATTTTTTCGTCCAGAATTGAGTAATTTATTTGCCATAAATATGTACGAAATAAGTTTGTTTACTCAGTGACGTGACTTTTGACGTGTAACATTAAAAAGTTTCCATTGCCAGTTAAATACATTGTAAAGTAAAAAGTCTAGTCTCTAAGGCTGCTGAGCCTCTAAGGATAGGTTTGTAAAATAACTAGTTGGGATATATAAAAATTTAGGCTAAAAAACAGGTCAAGTGCGACACAGATCAACACCGAGGGTTCCGGACCACCCCGTACAATAGAAAAAAGTCCACTATAAATTGACGCTCACTAAGTATGGATTCACATACTTCGTGCGTGTCAGTTTATACTGGACATTACATTTTCAGTGATGTAACTAAAAATTTACGGTTTTCGCAATTTTTCCTTTATCTGTGCTATAAGACGTTGCTTCTTACCAAATTTCAAGATTCTGAGTTTACGAGAAGTACCTACCCTGTACGTTTTGACTCCCTTGCGAGTTTCGAAAAATTGCGGAAATTTGCGGCATAAATGGCTCTATCTTTTGATTTCGTTGGCTTAGAAGTTTGATTTTTTCACAGCTTCTAGGGACAATAGATTTGAGTATTTGATATAAATTTCAACTTGATACCTTTACGCGTTCTTGAGAAAAAGGGTCTTGACAGACGGACGGACGGACAACAAAGTGATCCTATAAGGGTTCCGCTTTCTCCTTTCGAGGTGCGGAACCCTAAAAATTAGAGAAGGAAAAAAGAATATGTGTATTCATGACAACAACAAATAAAAACCTAGGTGATGGCGTCTTACCTATAGTTAGCGTATTGAACACCGTCCCTACGACAGCGAACAGCAGTATAGTCCCAAGATGGTCAAAGAACAGCCTGTTCGGCATGAAGTACCCCGCGTCCAGAATGATAGGGGGCAGCATATACAAGAAGAAGGTGTCTGGTGTAAGTGGCTGGACGTGGACAGTGTGTGTGCTGAGCAAAAGAGCACCGATTATCACACCCACGGAGATTAGCAGGCAGGATTCTGGAAACATCCTGGATAGTTTTGGCGCCATGTGGAAACCTGTAACAATCCATAAAATATGTTATGTGTAGGAGTATCAAGAGAGATGATGATTTTAATCCGTTAGATTTTATATCTTATCAAACAAAAAATCTAGACATATATACATATAATATTATAATATTGTAGTCTTTGTTTCACATTTATAATACCTATTACTATTACAATGGCCCTCCCCTATGAAGCACAAAGTACTTTGTTATATACTGTATTTGATGCGCCATCTAGTATCGTTAGTTGAAATACTCCACTTGAATGTTAAAACATACAAAAAGTGCGTCGGTCGCAGGATTTGAACCCCGGCTCTTCGACTCCAAATACCGCCGTCTGTACCCCTAGGCTACTGATGTCTTATGACAATGCGGCGAATTTTGAAATACCTTGACAGCCTCTAGTAAACTTATTATGCTGTCATTACCACGCACCTAGTACTAAGATTGGCCGCCCTGCTATGAACAAAGAGAATATAACCACTACGTTTAAGGCTATGATGAAGTCATTCGTGACACATTGCACAACTATGAAGTTTCTGAATAATGACAATGTGAACAATAGGAAAAAATACATATTTCATTGTTGCGTGTGACAGAATAGTGAGGAACAATAATACCACAGACAATATATCGATTAACGTTAAAAAGTTCATAGTACCAAATTATTGTCTATATTATTATGTAGGTACATGTCAGTGGCGGCGCGTGAGAATTTTCACTGGGCAAGCCGGAGAAAAATAAAGGGCTGTTTTTTGAAGATTTGTGAGTGTCGGAATATATAGCAAGAAATTCTAGGCAAGCCGGTGGGAATTGGCTTGTATGGGTGCTCCGCCACTGGTACACGTATGTTTGTAATATAGACCAGTGTCGCGCAACTAGGAACAAAAAGATGAATGACGTCCATTTGCTCAAATTCAGCATCAAATCTGACAAGTTCTGACAAGTGACAAGTTTTCTATCTGTGCTTTTGCTATGGCGGACTCATGCTATCTCCCACTTCCGTACTTTCTCTTTCTGTCATTTTGTCATGGTGACTTTGGCTGGTTATCATGGATATTATAACTTCACGAGAAAACATCTGTGTGTCAAACAAACAATGCTTTTGACGAAATTTAAATTAATAAATATCCTAAAATAATACACGTAAGTACCCATAACGAAATATCAAGCGCCAATATTGATTTACTTATGAAAAACAACGGTTGGTACTTGGATAAAACCTAGAAGCGGGAGGTTTCTTAGTACGAGACTTAGTAAGATGTGTACAGATTGGTGATTTTTTTGTAATTATACTATGATTTGGAAATAAGTGTGAAATAAACTGTATGAATTATTTGTTCTCCTTTTATTATTTCATATTTAAATCGGATTAGTGTCAGATTTTGTAAAGCAATTTTCTGTTCATGCAGTGGGCCCAACGACGTCCCTAATCATAATGTATCGATATCGATAACGTTGGGTTCTAATATTATCGATATCGATAACGTTAAGTACTACAACCCTACTATTGTCCTCGTTCGTTAGGATGGTAAGTCTACTTCCGCATTGGACGTTATTTTTAATTTGTATTGTGGTATTTCAAAACAGCTAAAGTATGAATGAGTTGTCATGTCAAAATCAAATTACAATGTCACTGTCATCCAAAACCTTGTTCGAAGTCCCGTCTCTTATTTATATTCTCTTTGATATTGACCTTCATTTATTTATAATATTTACTATAGTCCTGCACTATCATAAACCTTCTAGATATTGACAATTTTGACAGTAGGAAAACAATGTTAAATGACCTAATTTGCCCGTGGAGTTATTTTAATAAATAAAATAAGTATTTCTAAGAAGAGAAAGAAACAATTGCTGACAATATTATTGCCATATAAAAACATAAATTAATGTTGCTATACACATAATCAAGATCGCAACAAACAACCTATACATTTTTGTTGCGTGTGACATAATAGTAAGACGCAATAATATCACAGACACTTATTGAGTATTTGTTACAACAAGTTCTTATATCCAGCGATTGTGTCTATGTTACATGTGCTTCTTTATAATTTCTTCTTTTCTTATTTTATTAGGCACCTACACATTAATGAGATTTTATTTAGTAATTTTCAAATAAACTTGACTCTCAGTTTAATTTAATTTACGTCTGGTTGGTAGTACAAAACATTTTTCAATGAATAAAATAATGCACAATATTTCAATGTAGTTAGATCCAACTCACGCTTGACGACACTACTTTTATCGACTCAATATTCGAACGTGTCACATCACTAAAGATATGTGTCAGGATTGACTTCATGGCGGCGGGCCACATACCGACGGGCAGTTCCGTTTTTGCCATTTTAGCTACGGAACCCTAAAAACGGACACAATTGGGAATATTACGCAAAACTCCGCGTAGGGGGCGACACTAGCAGAGTTGGCATTGTATCTACCGATGTGCCGACGGAAAGTTTCCAACATTGCGAAATGTTTCAGCAATTTAACATAGGAAAATTTCGGAAATTATCCTCATTTTTGTATGGGAGAATCTTTCCATTTCCAACATGGAAATTTACGTAGAAGCATAAAACTGTAACTCTTATACATAGTATAGAATAGTTAAATTTTTTTGCTTCTCAGTACGTAAATTTCCTTAATTACTTGTGAAAGTTTCTAGAAATTTCCGGAAACTTTTCCAACTTTTTGGAAACTTTCCGCAACTTGCACATCACTAATTGTATCTCGTTCCCACTTGCGGTATTATCTATGCATGCATTCTTGTCACTCATTTCACAATTAATTGTGCATGTGTGTGTGAGTCGCTATCTTCCTCTACTGGTTTACGGTTTGTGCTAGTGCTGCACTCTGGCGGCAGACCATTGCAGTAATGTTCCCTATTGAAATTACTTGCATATTGAAAACCTCTTTTAAAATAACCTCAAATGCTAAAACTTTTCTTTATTGATAGTTAAAGCCTGAACCTCATATTATGTCAATAAACGTCAAAGAGACTTTCAAGAAAAACACGTAAAATTGCGAAAATAATTTTAAATTAAATAGAATTACAGGAATCGGAATGATCATTATTTAGAACGTACGTTTAATATTTCATTTCCAATTAAGGCTTTAATTCTAAATTAAAAAGTTTCTGAAGATGCACATAGATCAGTAAAATATCAAAAATCATTTTTGAATCCAGAGTCTGCCTCCGAAGCCAACCTAGAAGAAGCTCTGCGTCAACTCTCAGCAGCCTGTGAAACAATCAAAAATGGTAAACGACGCTACAGAAGAATACGTTACTTATGAAAACTTTTACAGCCTTAATAAACACAGTACTAGTCAATCCTGCGTGGTGGAGACTTCCGGCTGCAGTTCATTTTACGATTTGGACAGTGTTATCAAAAGAAAATCTTACAGTTGCCTTACAGAAGAAGTAGGATTGTCGACTTTTAATATATTCAGGGCACTCAATAGAAAGGGAGACGAGTGGCCGAGAGCTCCGTCCGAACCTGTACATATTGTTCAGGAATGTATAACCAAAATTAAGCCCAAGCTATTTAATACATACGATAACGAAGAAGAAAATTCAAAGAAATTAAAAAGTGTTTTCCTCCGTGAATGTGTGCTGTCTTCGGGCATATGTTTGAAAGATAATTTTGATGACTCTGAAAGTAGCAGTCCTCGAAATAGTCGCCGTTACGTAGACAATACTGACCCGAATAAAGTAGATAAACATTATACCACACATCAGGCTGATCACCTCAAATATGAAGGTAATAAAAGTAACAAAGAGGATCATGAGAATCGAGTTGAAGATCCATGCCTATGTGATTTAGATGGACATGGCTGTCCCTGCAAAGATAAAAAAACATTGACTGAAGAAAAAAACATAAAGTCTCGTCAGCATCACAATCAGGTCACAAGTTTTAAAAAAGAAGTATCTGCATGTACATCGAGCAGAAATAAAACATATTTAGAGAAGGAGGAAAAAATTAAATGCATGAGTGGCGATGGACTAGCTGGAAAATATACACTGAATCTACCGAAAAACGACACGTCTTGTATTTTAATTATGGATGCACAAGATATAACTAAAGTTAGTCGTACTCAACTATCTGATCCACGTAAAAGCGGTGTCAGGCTCGTAACAAGAGTTTTAACAAACAAAATTAGAGTAAAACCCCACAAAAAAGGCCATACTGTGAGGTGCCCAAACTGTAATGAACACATAGAATTTGCTTTAACCACAGAAGATGAAGCGAGTACAGGAGTGCCACCGAAAATGTATCGTAGATCAGAAACTGCGTTCACCTATGTTACGTCTTCCAAAGCAAAATTTCATCCAAAAATGGAAGTACCGAATGAATGTCCACATGGCTGTGAAATGGTGCCACTTTGTCAAATACTGCCGAAAGTCAATTTTAATGCATCTAGTATAAAACCGAATAAGACGCCACGTCTCATTAGGATGACGAAAGCATGCAGGCATTATCCCCCGTGCGCGGTCGCTCCATCATGTCAGAGGAACAATGTCTTGAAAGGCATTTGCGAGACTGTCCCTCCTTGTTGTCACCGCCCACGATGTGTCAATCTGCCTCTATGTATTCCGTTTTGTAAAGAACTACAATATGACGAAATGACGAGAAATTATGTCGATAACGAAGAAAGAGAAGAAAGTTGCTACGTTTCTGGATTGAAATATGTTCCTGTGAGTCGAGTACTACAACAACATAAAACCAAAACCCAGGCACCAAGTGCGTATGAATCTCGAGCATATTTCGTAAATCAAACTCATTTTCCTTGTCAGGTTCTCTCACAAAATACAAAACAAATTGAAATTGCGACCAAATCGTGTCAATATGACCCACAACATAAATGTACCACTAATACGGCGAAGGAGGACGCAAATGACGCAAGCGTAGTGTATATCAGAGACGTGGGTTGTCAATTTAAGAACTCCTGTTCACCCCGTACTTCTTATTTTCAAACACGGGTATCGTACACTTCAAGTGCGTCGTTTGATCCTACGAGCAAAAGAGGAGTAGACAACTTATATACTAATCCTAATGCTGTAACATGCGAGACATTGATTGTTGATCCAAAATCAAAAGATGGTGTAGTGACTACGCCGTCAATTTCTGCCTCGGCAGTTGCATCTCTTTTGTCGCAGCACGAGTCTGGCAAGAAAAGATCCTCAAAGACAGGCCCGGAAGCAAACACGGCTCCTCGCATAGGCACATTCTGCATGTTACTTAACGGTGAAGGCGGATACTTGGTCCCTAATAAACCTAAAAAAAGTTCTCACAAAGGTAAATGTAAAAATAAGTTTACTGTACAACACCGACAAATATCTCAAGTACCTACTGGCTAACTTTTGGTCTGAAAATATGTAACATGTAAACTACAATGTCTCTGTTGTATGTAAAAAATATCTAGTAAATAAAACTGGGGGCCGATTTTTGACTTTCGAGCGCGCGAAAATTAAATAAAAGTAAATACGATTTTAGTGTCAAAATTGCAGACACTAACTTTCTACCGATAGAATTGAATACGAGTAGTCAATATCACTCTCTTTTCAATTTTCTATCGCTATTTCAAAAGAGCATTTCGTAATTTTGTCAGTTTTCGAGTGATAGATTCGAGCGCTCGAAAGTCAAAAATCGGTCCCCTGAACTGCATGACAAGGTTTCATTTCATTTCCTGGCACTTTAAAACCAATTATTTTGGGGACTGTAATTTGTAAGCAGACATTTAAAATCAAATTCCTAGACTGGCTTACATGGCAGCTATGCTGACGACATGGTAGTGACCCCGCCTACGAAGCTCGTGGTCCTGGGTTTGAATCCCGGTACGGGCATTAATTTAAGTGATGAGCATAAATATTTTCTCCTAGGTTTGGGTGTCTTCCAAGTGTTAAGAGTGTATTTTTTATATAATTATTAATTACTCATAATAATTGATTTGGGATTAGTTTGGGACTAGGTTTAGGTTGAGTATAACCCCTCATTAGTACATTGTGATACAAATGGCGGAATTGATCACGCGAGCCGCAGGTGAACGTGATAAGAGAGCCGAGGATGCCATTACCAAAGCTCACGCGTTTCATACGACGGTTTTCAACAAATTTGCGAGAAAAAAATCCTTTTCATAAAATGAAGATTTCATAGGCTCCTAATAAATAATACAGTAACCTTGCCGCCTGGAAGTACGTCAAATCCAGTAGTTCAGATTTTTTGCAGACTTGTTTATGATGTTGGCCCAATGAATAATCCAAGTTTGTGATCTCGAGCGCCGAACGAGACTTTGTCAAAAATCTAAAACACCGCGAAAACCCTAAAGGACTGGTTTATGATAGTCCTTTTCAGGACGTTTTTAAAGAAGACTAAATTTGTTACAATATGAGACTGGAATTGTCTCTGTAGACCCAATAGTTTTCGCTTTTCAAAATTCATAATTTTTTCAAACTTCGCCATTTTTAACCGACTTGAAGAAAGGTGGAGGTTATATGTTCCACTGTATGTATATGTCACCGTTAGATTGTGAGCACCGTCAGTTTATAATCTAACTCGTGATATTATAAACTGACGAAAAATTGTGAACTGTCAAAACAGTTCACAATTTAAAGCATTAATTTTCGTTAGTTTATAAACTTTCAATGTCGAATCGTCAAATTGTGAACTGAGATCAAATCGGCTTGCTACGGAACGTACACAATGACTAGGTAGGTTAGGTTAGTTAGGTATCTTCAGTTGCCCGAAGGGCAAATCGCCCAGAAATAGGAGCCCCGCGCAGCGGGGCTCCGTCGACACTGCTGGATTCCGAAACAAATGGAATAAAATGTCAGAATAGCAAAAAAAAAACAATCATGATCTGACGTAAGCGGAAACTGATGCAAGTGGAATAATTCGCTCAACCAAACAGCGCACAGGTTGCGTTCTGAATCAAGCAAATTTGATTCAGTTCACAATTTGACGATATGACATTGTTAGTTAATAAACTAACGAAAATGAATGCGTAAAATTATGAATTCTTTTAGCAGTTCACAATATTCCGTCAGTTTACAATATAACGGGTAAGATTATAAACTGACGGTTTTCACAATCTAACGGTGACATATATATATTATTTTTAATTATTGATGACTCCAGGTTTTTACTCACATATTGTACATCCCCAAGAATTTCCAGTGGCGTCAATTCTATTTATTACTTTTTAACCGACTTCAAAAAAGGAGGAGGTTATATGTTCCACCGTATGTATTTTTTTTTAATGTATGTTCGCCGATTTCTCCGTTAATTGTGAACCGATTTCCAAAATTCTTTTTATTCGAAAGAGTATACTCTCGATGTGGTCCCATTGTCACCAATTTAGGATCTGATGATGGGATCCCAGGGAAATTGAGGGCAACCCTCAAATTTTATAGGCACGCGTGTTGTGATTTTGGTATTTTCTATTATAACTCGTGTTTTTACCCTCGGAAATCGCAATTTTGGTTAAGTGGAACTGATGATGAAGACCACAGACAACTTATGGAACTCCTTAAAGATGTAATGTATGTTCGCCGATTTCTCCGTCAATTATGGACCGATTTCCAAAATTATTTTTTTATTCGAAAGAGTCTACGTCTGAGGTGGTCTCATTGTCACCAAGTCGGGATCTGATGATGGGATCTCAGGGAAATTGAGGGCAACCCTCAAATTTTATAGGCACGCGACTAGTGATTTCAGTATTTTCTATTGTAACCCTCAGAAATCCCAATTTTGGTGAAATGGAACTGATGATGAAGACCACAGATGACTTATAAGTTTCTGACATGATTCCGTTAAGTAGCAACTAATGAAGTGTTAATTCTGAGATCCTTGAGGAATCGACGGAACTCCTCAAATATTATCAGCCCACATATAGCGACTTGGGTTTTTTCTGTGATAATCAAGGCATTTGCTCTCGGAAAGCAGTTCATGTGGGAAAGGAAATGTGGATATTTTCATGTACCTACCTGGCTTAGCAAAGTACTGAATTGAAGTAGGTTTAAACTTTGTTTTTAAAGTAAATTATTTATTCACCACGAGTCAACTATTTCAATAATAAACAACCACGCATCAACAATGCTTACAAATACATATTTGTGAAATTACCTATAACGGCGCGCAACTTTTTTTTTTTCGTGAAGTTCGCGCAGATGTTAAAGCGAGACTTCTATAAAGATGAAATCTCTAAACAACCAATACGTTTCTATATCATATCCAAGAAGAAATAATCAATTAATAAGAAAACGGGTTTAATTTCCTTAGTCGAGTAAAAATCCATTTGCCGAGAATAAAATAAAAAAAGCGGCTAAGTGCGAGTCGGACTCGCACATGAAGGGTTCCGTTAAATAAATTGCTTTTTACGATTTATGACGTATTAAAAAAAAACTACTTACTAGATCTCGTTCAAACCAATTTTCGTTGGAAGTTTGCATGGTAATGTACACCATATATTTTTTTTAGTTTTATCATTCTCTTATTTTAGAAGTTACAGGGGGGGGGGACACACATTTTACCACTTTGGAAGTGTCTCTCGCGCAAACTATTCAGTTTAGAATAAAATGATGTTAGAAACCTCAATATCATTTTTGAAGACCTATCTATAGATCTACCCACACATATGGGTATGATGAAAAAAAAAATTTGAGTTTCTGTTCTAAGTATGGGGAACCCCAAAATTTATTGTTTTTTTTTTAATTTTCAGAGAAAATCTTAATGCGGTTTACAGAATACATCTACTTACCAAGTTTCAACAGTATAGCTCTTATAGTTTCGGAAAAAAGTGGCTGTGACATACGGACGGACAGACAGACAGACAGACATGACGAATCTATAAGGGTTCCGTTTTTTGCCATTTGGCTACGGAACCCTAAAAATGTGTACGTCCCGGTTAATTTAAGAATGCACCGTGTCCATACATTTTGCGGCATGGTGCCAACGTGTCTTAATCGGGATATAACAATAAAACACGAGTGCCGTACCATACATACATACATATAATCACGCCTCTTTCCCAGAGGTGTAGGCAGAAATCACGGATCTCAATTTGCTACGATCCTGACAAACCACTTTCGCTTCACTCACTTTCATAACATTTCTCATACATGCTCGTCGGTTTAGGGTACATTTGACCTGGCCTTTTTGTAAGATTTCTCCAATTTGTTCGGAGAAAATTCGCCTAGGTCTTCCCCTTCCAAATTGCCCTTCTACTCTTTTGTGCCGTACCAAATGTTAATTCATAATTCATTTATTAATTGCTTTGTTACAAAAGGTCTTAAATATAGGCACATGTCCACCACAAACCCTGTTAGGGCGCAGCATTATAGGTACTAAGGCTAAAAAGTATAAACTAGGTATAAACTATAAATTTCTGTTCAACCGTATTCTTTCTTACTCCCTAAAATTATAATATTCATACATTATATCATATATCATTCATTTATAATTACTTATATTTACCTACCTATTCACATTAATACATTATATCATTGTTAAAAATAGCAACTAACCAATTATCGCCTAGCAACATTATCGGTCTAAGATTTAAGAAAAAAGTAAAATAGATTTTGTCTATGGAATGACCAGTCGAATTTGAGTCGTTTCAAAGCAGCCAGAGTTATCGTATCGTTTTTGATGAGCTTGCTCTGAATTTCCCGTAAAGCAACTATTTGTCGTGTCGCAGTTGTGGATAATATAGTTTTTAATATTTAACTTGTGTGTGGAAGCAAGATCTGAGTATTCTGAGTCAATGAAGTTGAGTGCCGGGCGCGACTCTTATCGGTGAAAGCTCAAGGAAAGGTATTTCGCGGACTCGAGGTAAGTCGACGGTCCGAAGGTTGGTGGAGTATCTGCCCTGATGCTGATACCGAGTTCTGCATACTCCAATCGCAGAAAAGCCTGGTAAGTACTCAATTTGATTGACTTGAGACCCTATTCCACAAGTACATTATTTCGCCATTTTCGTACAAATTTAATCTCGTAATATACAGTCCATTAACCAAGAAACATTTGGTCTTCGAGCCGCATAATATTGTAAGGCGATCGTGGAATAATTCGTGTTTTTAACAAGATTTTGTAGTATAGATGTATTTTTTTCTCGTTGTACATATTTGGGGGTAAGCCTACAAACGTTTGGGTTGGTTCTCTTTGGATAGAAAACGCGTTTCGTTTTGTGTGTTGGTACACGTCGCGATCTGTCTAATAGAATATAAACTAGTTTCGGAACGTTTCTAAGCTGTCAAACAGTACAAATACATAGTTTAGTTGAGGTTATAATCGTCGGTGTTGTTGTTTATCGTGAATTGTTATTGTGTTTCGTGCGAATAAAATGACTGGAGGAAACGGTGAAAACGACAGTGACGGCTATGATAGAAACCGCGTAGGTCGCGACTACGCGTTAGCAAGAATGGAGTACATTGCAAGCTCGGATTTAGCCGGGTATTCACTAGAAGATGTAAAGGAACTTGAAAAGGAATTCCACTTATTCCAGATAGATTTGTTATCGTCGCTGTCGAGCGCAGATAGGACAAGTGAGCTAGAGATTTCATCACAATTCGAAATGACAGTGAAAGCTATAAAGGTGCGCTTAACAAATCAAACCGTAACCGTAGAACAAAAACCGTCAGTATCCAGTACTAGCGCGTGTGTGCAATTGCCTCGTATTGTGATTGCACCATTTAGTGGGAAGATGGAACAGTGGGTGTCTTTTATTCAAATATTTGATTCATTAATTCACAAGAAAGACATTCCTGCAGTTGAGAAATTCCATTATTTATTGACCAATGTGCAAGGCGAGGCCTTGAACTTAATAAAAAACTACCCATTGTGTGACGAGAATTACGTTACTGCTTATAACACATTGAAGCAGCATTACGAGAGGAAAAGAGTAATTGCTTCAATGTTTTATGAAAAGTTACTTAATTGTGAGTCTGTAAAATCGAAAAATAGTCTCGAATTGAATCGTGTTTCTCGAACCTTTAGAGAAAATTTAGAAATTTTAGAAAAATATCAGTTACCTGATAAAAACTTCATGTTGTACCATTTGTTGTGGTCTAAGTTGGATGTTGCCACTAGAGAAGCCTTTGAGTTTCATCTTGAATCAAACATTGACATACCAGATTATGGAGTGCTAATTTCTTTCATTGAAAAGCGGAGCCAGGCCTTGGAAAATTCGGTTTCTAGGTCAAATATTGTTGTAAGCAGGCCCGCTAATAAATCGAAATCATCGCTTGTTGTGCCGCCGGTCAGCCTATGCGCAATTTGTGCTGCTTCGGGTCACAGTTTGGAAAGTTGTGCTGAATTCTTGAAATTGTCTCCGATGGAGAGATTTAATATGGTAAAAGATAAGAGACTTTGTATCCTCTGTTGTCAGCCGTCACATGGGGTAAAAAATTGTAAATCGAGTGTCATGTGTGACACATGTAATGGCAAACATCACAAATTGTTGCATTTTGATAAAAGCAGGGACTCTGAACCTGCAGTGTCAGAAGTCTCAGATGCTCCGGTGACTTTGGCCGTTCCAAACTGTAGTGCACAGGTGTTATTTTCGACAGCAATGGTGCTGATAAAAAATAAAAATAATAAATTGGTGCCAATTAGAATATTGCTAGATAGTGCAAGTGCTTGTAATTTCATGACTTTGCGATGCGCTCAAAAGCTTGGATTGTCCATAAAGAACACTAGTGGGCAATCAGTGAATGGTATTGGCCAAACATCAACGGAGACTCTGGGATCTGTCGATTGTGAAATTGTCCCCACAAATAGTGAGTCTCATTGTAAATTTTCGTTGGAAGCATTCGTTTTGTCGCAGATTTGTTCTGATATGCCCTCGGAACAAATTGATGTCACCTCGTGGGGGCATATTAAGAACTTAAATCTTGCTGATCCATCGTTCTTCAAACCTGGACCTATTGACATGCTGGTTAGTGTGAATATTCTCGCTTCCGCACTTAAACCTGGTGTTGTCAAGGGCAATGCAGGGCAGCCTATTGCCATCCGCACAGTTTTCGGCTGGATTGTAATGGGTGAGTGTGCCATCGGTGTTGCGTCTTCTCGTTCTCGTTCTCGTAGTGGGTCCAGTGTTGAGTCCAAAGACTGCCTTCTCGTGTCAAGTCTTTCTTTGGACAATAGTATAAAGCGGTTCTGGGAGTTGGAAACTGTTGATGCTCCTAGATCTGTTGTTTTTTCGAAATCGGAATTGTCGTGTGAAAATTTAATGGAGTCTTCGTATCGTCGCAATCCTGATGGAAGGATGGTGGTACCATTAACTTTTGCTGACACTGAGGCAAAGCCCCAGTTTTCAGGATCTCGAGAGATTGCCCTCAAGCGTCTCTACAACTTAGAAAAGAAGTTTAAGTTAAATCCCAATTTTCGGCAAGCTTATGTCGAGTTTATGGATGATTACCTGAAGTGTGGTCACATGGAGGAAGTGGATCCCCCCTTGTCGTCTGAGGGTCACTTCTTCTATATACCACATCAGGGAATTCTGCGTGACTCCGTTACAACGCCCTTGCGCACAGTTTTTGATGCAAGTGCCGTGGATGCTACCGGGAAATCCTTGAATGATACCTTGCTACCAGGTCCCAAATTACAAAAAAATATATTCGATTTACTGGTTCGATTTCGATGGCATGCGATAGTGTTCACCGGGGACATCAAGCAGATGTATCGCCAGTTTCTTGTCGACCTGCAAGACTGCAACTACCAACGCATCTTATGGCGTCCATCCCCTGATGACCCTGTGAAGGATTATTCTTTGCTCACAGTAAGTTATGGCGTGTCCTGTGCCCCATACCAAGCGCTCTGGTGTATCTCCAAGTTGGCGAAGGAATTCTCAGCTCGCGCTCCTCACGGTGCCGCAGTGCTGGCCAGGGATGCATATGTCGACGACATTGTTTCAGGGACGGATTCTGTCGAGAGTGCAGTAAGCTTGCGCAAGGAGTTGGTGGACATCTTGTCATCCGCACAGCTTCACCTGCGTAAATGGACTTCGAATAGTCCTCAATTTCTCGATAGTTTGCCAGGATCGGAGCTGTATTCGGAGCAACTTCATAACTTCGAAGATGTTAATGATTTGTCGCTCAAAATTTTGGGTCTTTCGTGGCTCCCTAAGGAAGATAATTTCACCTTTAAAACAATTCAAAATGACTGTCGCTGTACGAAGCGGTCAATCCTCTCGGACATCGCTCGTATTTTTGACCCGTTGGGTTTGTTGTCGCCTGTTGTATTCTTCGCAAAATACTTAATACAACGCTTGTGGGCTTCGGGTGTCGAATGGGACAGCGAAATCCCTAGTGCTATCGCTCAAGAGTGGCGTAAGTTTAAATCACACTTGTCGGATTTAAGCTTACTGTCCATTCCGCGTAGAATGATTGTAACTTTCGTGTCGTTGCAGCTCCACGGGTACTGCGACGCGTCGGAGAGGGGCTACTGTGCTGTCGTCTATTGTCGTGTCGTTCAAGATGACGGCTCTATTGTTGTGCGTCTCTGTTGCGCAAAATCGAAAGTGGCTCCCCTTCGTCAGTGCTCGATACCTCGTTTAGAGTTATTATCAGCTGTTTTATTGTCGGACTTGCTTGCTTCGTTCACTGAAGCTTTAAAAGACTTCCATACCTTTGACAGTGTCTATGCGTGGTCGGACTCCACGGTAGCCCTGACCTGGATTCGTTCGTGTCCATCGAGGTGGAAAACCTTCGTGGCAAACAGGGTTGCGCACATACAGGAACAAGTTCCCCCTGAACGTTGGCATCACGTCTCTGGTTTGGAAAACCCAGCGGATTGCGGTTCCCGCGGTTTGTTACCCGCTGACTTGATCCAGAACCCTTTATGGTGGGCGGGGCCTTACTGGCTACCCCTTCCACACAAGTCTTGGCCACAATCAGAAATGATTTTGGACGACGCGGCTTCCAGTGAACAGAAGATTTATAGTCTCTTCACAGCCTCCAATATTTTGTTAATAGACACAATTTTGAATCGGTTCTCTTCGTTGCAGAAGGTATTGCGCACTTTGGCTTATTGTTTTAGGTATATGTACAATCTGCAAAATCCTTCGTCGAAAAATACAAATCCCAATTTGTCGTCAGAAGAACTTAATAGGGTTCTTCATTTCCTCGTGAAGCATGTCCAAGAGTGCGTTTTCGCTTCAGAACTTCGTTGTTTATCGAAGGAGAAGTCGCTCCGCTCTGTAGCCAAACCGATCCGAAAATTGTCGCCTTTCTTGGACGAATCTGGTTGCTTAAGGGTGGGCGGTCGCCTTTCCAAAGGAAATTTGCCCTTCGATGTTAAACATCCGCTCTTGTTGCCTCGTGATCATAGGTTCACAACGCTGGTCATTGAGGACTACTACAATCGGCTTATGCATCCAGGATTGCAAACGCTGCAAAATCTAATAGCCCAAGATTTCTGGATTATTTCGTCGAAAAGGGCTATAAACTCTGCGATTTCATCTTGTATAAAATGTTTTCGCGCTAATCCGAAGATTGCTGCGCCTCCGCTGATGGGCAATTTACCTTCCTTTCGAATCAATCAAGTCAAATGTTTTTCGTCTTCGGCGGTTGATTACGCGGGTCCATTCGACACTAGTTTAGGTCGCGGGCGTGGCTTGCGCACATTCAAATCGTATATTTGCGTGTTCGTGTGTACGGTCACAAAAGCAATGCATCTAGAGCTTGTTTCCGAGCTTACGACGGAAGCTTACTTGGCAGCTCTGCGCCGGTTTATTTCGCGTCGTGGTCGTTGTTCGAGACTCGTTTCGGATCAGGGAAGGAACTTTATTGGTGCCTCTAATGCGTTGCACGATTTGATGGCTAAAGCTGCACACTCAGAGCAAATTGAGTTCGTTTTTAATCCCCCGGGTAGCCCGCACTTTTCTGGCTTGGCTGAAGCCGGTGTAAAGTCGGTAAAAACCCACTTAGCGCGTGTGTTAGGCTCGCAGCGCCTCACCTTTGAGGAATTCTACACAGTTTTGACTCAAATAGAAGCCATGTTGAATTCGAGGCCTCTATCACCTGTTAGCTCAGACCCTAATGATTTCTCGGTGTTAACTGCTGGGCACTTTCTTACGTTGGAGCCGCTCACTATATTACCTGAGAGTAATCTAGTTGATGCGAAGTTAGGCCCCCTTCAGAGGTGGAAATTGCTACAAAAAATCCACCAAGATTTCTGGCGTAAATGGCACTTAGAATATTTACACACTCTACAACAGCGCCACAAATGGTTCGATGGTCAAAACAAAATAGATGTCGGGACTCTTGTTCTCATTGTTAATGAGCAATGTAGTCCAATGAAATGGAAAATGGGTCGGGTGATTCAACTCCATCCAGGAACCGATGGTATTTGTAGGGTCGTGACAGTTCGCACCGAGTCTGGTGAACTTAAAAGACCAGTTGTAAAACTGTGTCCTCTTCCGTTACAAAATTAATTTGTTTCATCGTCGTTCGTATTTAGTTGTAAGTCACTGTAGTTTTATATGTAACCGAATAGAATCGTAGTTTATCTAAAGAGATACAACCCATAGTAGTAGTAAATTTCAAAATAACTTGTATTTTGGTGGGCGGAAATGTTAAAAATAGCAACTAACCAATTATCGCCTAGCAACAGTATCGGTCTAAGATTTAAGAAAAAAGTAAAATAGATTTTGTCTATGGAATGACCAGTCGAATTTGAGTCGTTTCAAAGCAGCCAGAGTTATCGTATCGTTTTTGATGAGCTTGCTCTGAATTTCCCGTAAAGCAACTATTTGTCGTGTCGCAGTTGTGGATAATATAGTTTTTAATATTTAACTTGTGTGTGGAAGCAAGATCTGAGTATTCTGAGTCAATGAAGTTGAGTGCCGGGCGCGACTCTTATCGGTGAAAGCTCAAGGAAAGGTATTTCGCGGACTCGAGGTAAGTCGACGGTCCGAAGGTTGGTGGAGTATCTGCCCTGATGCTGATACCGAGTTCTGCATACTCCAATCGCAGAAAAGCCTGGTAAGTACTCAATTTGATTGACTTGAGACCCTATTCCACAAGTACATTATTTCGCCATTTTCGTACAAATTTAATCTCGTAATATACAGTCCATTAACCAAGAAACAATCATATTTCATTAATTATATTATATCATTCATATGTTATAAAACACGCGTGTTTAATACCCAGGACTATGAGCCTAAAAGTGACGTAAAACAAGAGGCACGTTTTGAGCAAATGTGTTGAAAATGTATTTATTTAATATTTTGAACTTTTCGAAAAATTTTACATTTCGCTTCAACTGAGTGAACATTTTCAAGGTAATCGATTGCATCTCGCTCTGTGCTAGTATTCACTTACCAACAACTCGCCTCAGACAAACCAGGAAACCTAAGCCTGACCTCTGAATACGCGTAGTTGTTGGCTCAAGTTGTACTAGACACGAGCTCCCCAGTGAGTCGAGGCATTTTGTGAATAGCTTATATAGCCGGAATCTACGTCAGAAGTACGTTGGGGAAACCTCACAACACCCAACTTTTCAATTGCCGAAAGCAAACTCGTGAGCTACCTTGTAGAATCCTTTCAAACTTCACAACATTTTCAACTTATTTTTTTACGTAAGTTTATACGTAAAGCGACGGTTAAAATTTGAAGTTTACTGAGCTAAGCTAAGTAAAGAGAAAAAGTTTCTTTAAAAAAAACATTTTTTAAGTCCTTTTATTGCTGGCTGTACTCTTTTGCGCAGTCTTCAAATACTCGTCAATTCGATTAGATTGAGCCCTGACACGATCGTTTTGCTATGAGCAATTTAGCCGTCCCTATGGCCACTTTCCGTCTCCATCATAGGAGCTATTATCATCTGACTTCAATGTGTTTACACATGTTTAAAACTCGATTGGATTTCGGGAAATTTGCCAAATTAGGCTTGCTAGTTTTCATGGTTCAGAGAAAACTTACAAAAAATAAAAATGCAATGTACCCAAATCCAGAATTATTTGTTTCCAAAGCCAGTTTTTTTTAATAATGCCTTGTGGACAAAGTCTACCTAATAACCTTTTATTATATGGTTCTATCGTTTAGAATAAGCCGAAAGAAGCATGTTTTATTTGAAAATCTTTTCTCTAAATTCAAGAATGGCTGAGATATTGGACCCATCGCTTTCCCGAAACACTAGGTAGGTTAGCGTTAGGTCCGTTAGGCAGCTTCAGATGCCCGAAGGGCAAATTGCCCAGAAATAGGAGCCCCACTGCGCTTTAGATATTTGCACTTCTGGCCCTTTTTTCTAAGTCCTTTTTTGCGCACCCTTTTGTAAACCACGACCCGAAAAACTAATAATCCTTTCTGCTGCCTTTAATAATACCTAAGTGATATATATTGCTACTGTATATAAACCAAAGTGTCCCAGTAATTGTTTTGCCACGGTTAAAAATACTCTTGTGTTTTAAAAATCTTACGCTCTATGGCACGCGGCTTCACTGCACTTGGCTTAAAGCTAATCAAACAAATGAGTCTTTAGGAAATTAAACCTTACAAGTAGATATATCTATCAAACGAAGCCACTTGATTGATGAATGCTAACTACCTGAGGCAATCAATGGCCCGCTAGACTGAATGGCTACGAAGCTAAGATCGACAACGAAACAAATCAACTTAAACCGCCTCTTGGAATTTTATCTGCAGCGCAATCAAATGCAAAATTGACTTTTTTTCTTTTCTTTGTGTTTATTCATTTCTCTTTGAACTTTTGTTACTCTTTCTGTAAATAAAAACTAGAAAGTCTTTTGATTTCAGAATGTTTTGTCATAACTACCAAGTTCATACCCAGATGCCTTAGTGAGGACTTGAAACTCGAACTTACTCTAACGTTATCGAAGATGCATATGATCGATGGGTTTGCGATACAGGACGAAGGCTCTAAAAAGTCTTAAGGTTAGTTGAAACAAAAATATTTCTTTGGGACGATAATTTGAATAAAATAATGTGCCAGGAATGATTGTATACCTATACGCCGTACATACAAGTTTACCCGTTAAGCGCCAATTATTTATTTAAACAAATTACACAGTATTACAGTGAGGCACCAAGGCATTGTGAAATGCATACAATGTTATTTAAGTACTAACATAACCTTATAACAACAATAATCTTAACAACTAACTGAAGACGGACGGTCATCCATCCTCTCACATAACCTCTTACATTCATCACATATCAACATATCATCTTCCAACTACTTGCAAAAATATGGCAGTCAGGGGCTGACTTGAGAAGCGTGTTTAGATAATCTAAAGCGCGAAGTAGTGATGATTTCCGATGCGCACTTTGGGAACAGCCTGTGCGCACTTTGGGAACAGCCTGTAAGTCGCAATTTCGTGGTCTAAAATTGTACTTGAACTGAGACAGAGAGGGCACGAAAAGGCATACCAGTTGCGAGACCAGCTGGGGACAGTCTGAATCCCGACGTAATAGTCCATAATTAAATACGCCTCACTTCTATAGGGAGTTAAAACCCAGGGTGCCAAGCAAAAACTTTGTCGCGTAAAGGAAGGGATAGTACCCATTTATTATTATTATTTATTATTCTGGTAGTGGCTTCCGGGCTGTCAAAGCCCTTGTATCACTGCGACCATCGCTGATCTATTGTGATCGCCACTTACTACAATTCTTGGTCAAGCCCTGCAAACTCAAAGAATTGCAGGATTTTGTTGATCTCAAAAAATTTGATCTCCTCCGGGCACATGATTTGTTTGCCCAAGAAGGAGTTACGACTGCGCATGAGGCAAGGGCAATCGGTTAGGATGTGTGTAGGCGTCTCCTCTGCTTCAAAGCAGAATCTGCACTGCCTTGTGTCACACAGTCCTATCGTTTGCATGTGCTTATTTTAGGCAGCAGTGCCCAGTAAGCACCCTGACCAGCATGCGAAGGCGGTTCCTACTTAGCGCCAAGGCGTTAGAGGACGTACCCAAAGATGTTTTATATAAAAATCACAAAAAAGCCTTTTTTTTTAATACAACGACGGTGGCAAACAAGCTTACGGCCTGTCTGATGTTAAGCAGGTACCGTAGCCTATGGACACTTGTGACTCCATAAGAATCACAAGCGCGTTGCCGACCCTTTATTAACTTGAGGATTCGCTGTGTTGGCAGATAGAGACATGCAGGTCCCTCACTCCCAACACAGCGCATCCTAGGCAGCTCTGGCGACCTTACTCACCACCAGGAACACAACACCACATGCTTCATACCATGCATACATACAACGTGTCCCAAAACTCAACGATAAGCCGGCACCAGAGGATGGAGCTGCTTATGATTAGTCGAGAAAAAATAAGGAAAAAAATATATCTAAATAAGTAGCTCCATCCTCTGGTGCCGGCTTATCGTTGAGTTTTGGGACACGTGGTAGATATATTTTATTTTATATATTTAGATATATTTTTTTCCTTATTTTTTCTCGACTAATCATAAGCAGCTCCATCCTCTGGTGCCGGCTTATCGTTGAGTTTTGGGACACGTTGTATAGCAACACTACAAAGCATTGGTGCTATTATGGCTGGGGTCTTCTGTAAGTACTTCCCCAGTTGGGCTGCTCCACATACGAGCGAGATGACATTCCGCTGTGCCATACCTCTCTTTACCTTTTGGATTATGCGGAGCGCCACGAGTGTAGCAAGGCGGTGGGTGAGGTGCATGAGTTTATGGCAAATAAATGAAATGAAAATGAATGAAATGAAATGAGTTATTTACAAGGAAGCGCCCAACTCTTTCTCAGTACATACTACCTACTTAGTTAGTTTGTTCATAGTTCGTAGGTTAGGCCATGCAACGCCACGCAACGCTACGTGTGCTACACGTAGAGGTAAGTGAATAACACATTCACCGCCACGAATCGCTACGCGCTACGCTCGTAGCCGATCTCGTGGTTTCCCTCGTATGTAGCGGAAAGCGCTTACGGCGTAGGCACACGACAGTTGTGTTCCCGGCACTGAACGATCTATACTCAAACAAGGCGATCCTCAAACTAAACCTTACCCTTTCATGTCTAAAGTACTTGCTGAAAGAATAAACGTCTAAATAATGCCTACCTATGTCGATGACCCACTTACATATGAATGAACAACATGATGAAAATTACAATTTTTATATAAAACTTGAGTTACAACCCTAAGGCCAAGTTCAGGGTAAGTACTAGTCATTTACTTCATCTCATTGGCCAATCTGGGCCAGTTTTACCAGTTAAACTATTCACACTAGTTAGCTACTCATTAGCTTATTATTTTTTAAGTAAAAATTACAATTATGGATGAACAAGAACTTACCTATTTTAGCAAGGCTTGCGAAGAATATCCACAAGCCAATTAGGAACGGTGTTTCCACTCTGTGGAACTCAAAGGCGGCTATCACGAAAGTTCTCTCCTTCTTCGTCTTGACAGTGGCCGGCAGGTCTGTGGTGGACTCCAGCTGCTGGCGAAGCTGCGTGCCCGGCGGCTCGCCCGGGAGCGGGGCCACCGGGCCCATGGGTCCGAACCCCAGGCCGGGGTATGTTGATGTCCCATCGACAGTTATGGACGGACTCTGTTTCGTGGTACTCTGAAACAAGACGTGTTTGATTTAATAACGGTTGGAAAACTGTTCTCGCTATACATCGACATAGGTTGCGGTTATTACAAGCTTTCTATTAACTTGCAATGTATGTAGCCAACTAACTATGTTACTATGCAGGTATGTATGCAACTATGTTTTTCGGGTGGAATTACCGATACAGCTGAAGTTTTGGGTAAAGCTATAGTTCGGATGGCAGTTCAATATTATGGTACCATCGAGCTGATCTGATGATGAAGACAGAAGGTGGCTATGGGAATTCAGTACTTAACTTGTTAGGCTTGTTAGAATCGCCTGAATGTGTAGTTGATGACGGTATACAGAAAAGTTCAATCTATCTATACATATAATAAAGCTGAAGAGGGTCAAAAGTCTGTACATGGAAGATATTCGAAAAAAAATTGGCTAGGGATACTTAGAATCGATAACAGAACACGTTCCAACAGTTTTTAGAATTTTTGTCTGTTTGTCTGTTTATCTGTTTGTCTGTTTATCTATTTGTCTGTTTATCTGTTTGTCTGTTTATCTGTTTGTCTGTTTATGTGACCGCGCATCACGTGAAAACGGCTGAACCGATTTAGGTGAAATTTGGTATACAGATAGGTTGAGTCCTAGGGAAGGACATAGGGTAGTTTTTACTCCGGAAATCAACCCCTAAGGGGATGAAATGGGGGGTGGAAATTTGTATGGAGCAACTTAAACCGCTACACCGATTTGGATGAAATTTGGTATATATAAATAGTTTGAGTTCCGGGGAAGGTCAAAAGATAGGTTTAATCCCGGAAATCTTCCCCTTAGGGGGTAAAACGGGGGGGTGAAAATTTGGATGTAACCCATTTTGTTTGGTTTAGTTTAGAGGTAAGAAGTTTAAGTTCTGGGAAAGGACATTGGATAGTTTTTATCCCGGAAATCTTCCCCTAAGGAAGTGAAGGGGGGGGGGGGGGGTGGAATTTTGGATGGACTCCGCTTAGATCCAATTTAGTATAGAGATAGTTTGAGTCCCGGAGAATGACAACGGATAGTATGAATCCCGAAAATAATCCCCTTAGGGGATGAAATAAGGGTGAAAATGTGGATGAATCCCAGTTAGTTAAAATTTGGTAAAGAGATAGAAGGAGTCCCAGGGAAGGATAATGCATAGTTTTTATCCTGAAAAATCATCTCCTGAGGGGGTGAAATGAGGGGTGGAAATTTGGATAGGTACCCATTTAGATGAAATTTGGTATTGAAATAGTTAGTCCTGGCGAAGGACTAACTAACTAGCCCAGAAATCATCTAAGGGGGTGAAATGGGGGATTAAAATTTGGATGGAGTGGAACCCATTTACGGAATAGCGATAGTTGGAGTTCTGGGGAAGGACATATGATAGTTTTATCCCGAAAATCATCCCCTAAGGGGATGTAGTTGGGAGTGGAAATTTGTTTGTGACCCATTTTGATAAAATTTGGTTAAAAGATAGTTTGAGTCCTAGAAAAGGACAAATAACAGTTTTTATTCCGGGAATCATCCCCAAAGGGGGTAAAATGGGGCTGAAAATTTGGAAGTAGCCCATTTAGATGAAATTTGGTACCTATAGAGATAGTTTGAGTCATGGAGACGGACAACGCATAGCTTTTATCCCGAAAATAATCCCCCAATGGTATCAAATGGGGGGTTAAAATTTGGATGTACCCTATTTGGATGAAATTTGGAATAGAGATAGTTGGGGTTCCAGGGAAGGACAATGCATAGTTTTTATCCTGAAAATCATCTAAGAGGGTGAAATGAGGGGTGAAAATTTGGATGGAACCCATTCACGGTACTTATAGCGATAGTTAGGAGTCCTGGGGAAGGACATAGGATAGTTTTATCACGAAAATCCTCCCCTAAGGGTAGAAAATTTGGATGTGAGTGACCCATAGATGAAATTTGGTTTACAGATAGTTTGAGTTCCGGGAAAGGACATAGGACAGTTTTGATCCCGGAAACCATCCCCTAAGGGGATGAAATGGGGGTGAATATTTGTGTGGAGCTACTATTCAACCCATTTAGATAAAATTTGGTAAAGAGGTAGTTAGTAGGCGCAGCGTTGGTAGGCCCTCCACAAGGTGGACTGATGACCTGGTAAAGGTCGCGGGAGACCGCTGGATGTGAGTGGCGCAGGATTGGTCACTTTGGAACTCTTTGGGGGGTTGGGGGGGGGGGGGGGGGGGGGGCTATTTTCAGCAGTGGACGTCTTTCGGCTGATATGATGATGATGATGATGATAAAGATAGTTTGAGTCTCGAGGAAGGACATTGGATAGTTTTTATATCGGAAATCTACCCCTAAAAGGGAAATGGAGGGTGAAAGTTCGTATCGAGCTACGATATAAAAGAGTTCTACGCGGACGAAGTCGCGGGCAAAAGCTAGTCGGCAATAAAACCTTGTACAGAAAAAAGATATTTTTGACAGAAACTTATTCTATGTCATTTTGCGCGCGGGGTGCTAGCGGGTGCTCTGTACGTAAGCGGTTTTCTCTAATAGCGGAAGAAAGGCCATCGGCTACCAGCGTAGTCACGAATTTGTTGACAATGAATAGGCTACATACTAACTTGGAAATAAGTTTAACACATGCACTGCCAAGAATCGCTTACGCTCGTAGCCGGTCCCGCGGTTTTCCAGGTATTGTAGCGGATAGCGCCTACGTAGGCGCTCGCTAGGTGGGTTCCTGGCAGTGAATGTGTTAGAACCGTAAAAAAAACGTGTCGAAGTACATTTTGTATTTGCTGTACTTATTCGCATTTATTCCTGTAGGTAAGCTATGAGTTGATAATATGTAAACGGGAACTACATTAGGTGTAGGTTTTGATTACTTTGCGAGTTTCAAAATATATGGCATATTATGCGGCCTGCGTGACCCACGCGTTGCTGATGAGAAAAAGGGTCATGACCTCATGACACATTATGGATGGACATAGAAGTGTTCCAATGAGGGTTCCTTATTTCACTTTGGTGTTCGGGACCCTAAAAACGATAATCGATCATGTGTTTTTGGAAGTCTAAGCAGTCTATAAATATTACATTGGGAAGAAACTAAATAATATTCTTAATGATCTTTTATGTATTTTGTTCAGGAAAGTGTGCTTTTATCTGCGCAAATTTTAACGTAAGTATCCACTAAGTTACCGACTGTTCTTAATAAATTCTAGTTTGACATTGTTAAGGTTGTATGTAATGGGAGCAACCTACTCGCATATATTTTTTTTCTCGTTAGACAAAGTTGTATTATTTCCACCGTAGTTCCTACGTTGAACTTTGCACACGAGTATTTTTACATATGAATATCATTTATGTATTTAAACATATTTTTTGGATTGTTATCGTGTGGAATTTATGTATTTACCATGCTTGCCCAATGCCCATGTGTGTACCTATGTACAATAGTATCTATATACGTTTCTTGTAAGCCTAAAGGCTTAGTCTTGCTCTTGACTTATTTATATAATTTTACGAAACGCAAACAAACTAACAAGCTGAGATAAGTAGGTATAAAATTTGATACTTATAATAAGTACATACCCTTTTCTAACGTACCTAATTATTAATATTCATCTTTTGTTTAAATAAAGTAATTTACTCCCAAAACACATCGACTTTTAAATAACTAAACAGACATAACGTTAGTATACGTACTAAAAAGTTGCTCTCTCATAGGGATGAATAATTTTCCCGCATCCCACATTCAGCTCATTCAGATTAAAAGTTACGCTCGAGATGATCTCTTCCGATTACGGCCTCTCAGTCGCGAGCGGAAAAGAAAACTCGTTTCACTCATCCCAGCCATCATAGTCTATAAAATTGTTAATAGTGTGTAAATAAGTCTGGTCAACAAAGATGCCGATGGGAGACCCCGGCATCCGAGCAGTAAGGAAGTTTAACAATGCTGTTTATGGGGTCCGGTCCACGATAATTAAACGGTTTAAACCTCATTATTTTCCCAATATCTCCAATATGGGAAAATAAGTTGGTATACTTATAAACTTTTTTTGATATAAAAAAAATGGCAATTTAGTACATAGACAAAGACATAAGACATAAAGCCCAATAAAAAAAAACAACAGTTGACACAATACTTCTGTCAGTTTTTCTAAATATTGTAAAAATTTTGTCTTTGGCAAAGGCCCCTGAGGCTGCCACTTCACTTTTAACTAACTAACTACCGTTTATTTTCTATTTCGTTTGTTAATTTTCTTAGTATTATAGACATAATACTAAGAAAATTTAATTTTTAATCGAAAAAATACAAAATTTATAAATGGCCACACATAGGCCATTTATTTATTTTGTTTTTTTTCGATTAAAAATTAAATAGGTATGTTATGGTTATGGCATATCATTTATCAAAATCGAACCATAACACTGTAGATCAGATGGCATGTAAAAAATCGGCCCTGCGTAATATATATAATTATAGCAATCACAAAGACTTTAAAAAGACAGAATAGCCCAATGCCCTCATTTGGGTAGAGTAGGTCATTCCCAACGAGGCCCTCATATTGATCTTAGTACAGCCCGATAGTTGCCCGCCGCAGCGCTTATCTTGACCTTGTTTTGTGATGCCGAAGCAACCTTGACAGCTGAGGGCTATTATTCGGGGACATTTAACAAGTCATTTCAGTACAGCAATAAAGCCGATATTATTGTATTCATCAGATATATCAATCGGAATAGGTACCTACAATAATGGGCTTGTGACCTTAAATTTGTTTACGATGCCATTCGAACCAGTTTTTGTAGATGAACAAAATGTTGGTATGGAATCAACTACATTTAAAGGACATTAATACCCAAAAATCGAGTAAAAGACGGACCTCGCTGACAGCAGCCGAAATAACGCTTTATACTGATTGGCTTTAAAGTATGACGTCACACCGTGCAATTTGTACTAACCGTTGCATGGAAAATGTGGTAAATTGCTGTGTCGGTCGCGAAATACTGCGTTTAGGTCCATAGTTGTCATACAAATTTGTTTCTATAAAAGCGTAAGGATTCTATTGGTACCTTTAAATTTACTCCTGGAAAATAAATACAAAAACTTTTTATGATTTGAATTATATTTTGTAATTTATCCTTTATTACAATAATTTGATGTTTTACCATCCATTTAGCAACACGAAGCTATCAATTTTAACACCACGCAACAAGCCTATTACGTGTCATCCTCATGTAAAAAAAAAGAAAGTACAACATCTATGTACTTAAACGCAGTATTTCACGACCAAAACACCAATTTTCGTGATTTTGTCTCTTAGCGTGCTCTAATTGTAGCTAGGCACCGTGAAAGATAATTGACAAGTAGCCAATTACAGATATGGTTCGTCGATGATGGAACAAGCATTTAGTATTCATTCTGGATGGACCGAGGAAACTGTAAAGTTTTTTTTTTATTCAATGGATATTTTAGATGGTCGCTCCAGTCCAACAAGTTGCAAACCTAAGACTGGTTACACAAGGCGACTATTTGCCGCGATACAACCGCTCGACAATAGTCATAGTTCACCCTGTCAAAATCACCTCTAGCGCTGCAAAATTGTCGTGTAAAGCGGTTGCTCTTATCTAACCTAAATATAAATACAGTAGTTGTTTGTTATACAAGGGGGGAAAGTTGTATTTTACCTGCGAGTGTTCATTTGAAACACGAGCGAGCGAAAGGATTCTATGATTGACCACGATCGAAGCGAGTGGTTCAAAAAAACTTTTCACCCGTGTATAACACAAAACTTAACACGTATAACACTACAGCGAGGAAATAAGAAAAAAAAGTAAGACAATATATTTTTTTAAATAAAATAAAAAATAAAATAAACTTAAACGAGCACAACATTTAGTACTTGTACCGTTCTACGTTTTGTTACCTGTCACATGTCACTTAAGCTGCGTTCAAATGTCAAAACTCTTTCTTCACACGTGGATAAAAAGCGATTTTCTCAATAGGTACCTATTAAACATACAAAAAGGGCTTTCCGAGCTAGCGAGGTGAAAACATATATATCGGTTCTACGTGCAATGTGCCCCGCCCACTGCCACTTAAGTTTAGCGATTCGGAGGGCTATATCGGTTACCTTGGTTCTGCTGCGGTCAGCCTCATTTCTGATGCGATCACGCAGAGAAACTCCCAACATAGCCCTCCCTATTGCCCTTTGGGTGACTTTGAGCCTTCTTATGAGGTCCATTGTAAGCGACCACGTTTCAGTGCAATATGTCATCACTGGTAACACACTGGTCAAAGACTCTCGCATTGAGACACATTGCACGTAGAACCGATGGCCGTTGGGGCGGAAAGGTTCTCAAGTGGCGGAAGGCGCGGCGTGGGTAGGTATGACCTGGTAAAGGTCGCGGGAGTCCGCTGGATGCGGGTGGCGCAGGACCGGTCACTTTGGCAGTCTTTGGAGGAGGCCTATGTCCAGCAGTGGACGTCTTTCGGCTGATATGATGATGATGATGATGACATATATATAATCACATATATCACAGATTTCCACTTGGTACGATCTTGGCAAACCTTTCTTGATTTATTCACTTTCATGACATTCTTCATACCATGGCAACCTAAATATGTACGAAACATTACACATCCACCAACTAGTGGTACGGTACGATGCACCAATATTCATTGTATACATATCATTTCTGTGTAGTTTCATGATTCATTATCATTAGGTAATCATGGTCTATGAGATTGACAGTGTGTACTTTTGATGCTGACTGTACACCTAGTACAATCAGCATCAAAAGTAGCTACGCAGATGAAGACGTCAAAAGTATTTATTAAAAGGGAATAAGAGCTTTTGACGTCTTCGATTGCGTTGTTACTTTTGATGCTGACTGTACAGTACAAAAACAATTCTTCGTCAGACTCTAGACTGGTTCTTGTAACACCAATTTGTATCTATGTCAAAGTCAAAGTCAAAAGTCAAAATCTTTATTTGCGTTAAACACATTCACATGCATGCAAATACAATATACATTACAATAATATTAAAAAAATTTTTTTTTTTTTTTTAACTACTAATATTAATAACAATAGTAAGAAACTGCTCCGAAATTATTTAAAAACAAAATAAAATAGTCAAATTATAATAACAATAATGTTCAGTTAATTTAGAGCATTGGCAAAATATTCGTCAATGGAGTAGTATGGCCTTTTTAAAAAGTAATCTTTCACTTTTCTATTAAATATTTTCATATCGTCACAATCCCTTAAATCTTTGGTCAACTTATTATATACTCTTATTGCATTATTGCCTAAACTTTTATTAAAATGTGCATAATTAGGGAAAGTCAGTGTTAATTTATCATTATTTCTTAAATTGTAGTCTTGGCTTTGCCCTACTGTACAATACAAATTCTTATTTCGATGAATATAGATACATAGATGATAAAGATACAACGAAACAACAGTAAGAATTTTATTTTCAATAAACATATGTCTATGCGTAACGGGTACTTTAGAACAGCCTTCGATGATCCTTAGAGCTTTTTTCTGTTTCAACAGGACAGAATTAATGTTGACTCCGTTTCCCCAGACCTCGATACAATATCGGAGAATACTCTCAAAATAGGAGAAGTACACATTTTTTAGTATAATCTTATCAGAATACTTCGACAAACTTTTTAATGCAAAACAGGCACTAGCCAGTTTTCTATTAACTGTGTCAATTTGGATATTCCATCTCAGGTAAGGATCTAGATTTACGCCCAGAAAACAAACACTGTTTGATTTGCAAATTGGTATGTCGCACTTAAAGTCTGGACTTTTACTACAACGGCGAAAGATCATGTAAAGGCACTTACTGCTGTTCATCCGTAATCCATTTGCTGTGAACCAGTGAGACAGTTCAGTCCAGCATGTTTGTATTTTTTCGTTAAAAGCGTTTTTAGAACTAGCATTTAGAACTATACTAGTGTCATCTGCGTATAGGTAAGTCGTCCCACAGCTGATGCAACTCGGCAAATCGTTGATAAATATTATAAACAGGAGAGGGCCTAGGACTGAGCCTTGGGGAACTCCATATTTAATTAATTTGTCATCAGACCTGACCACATTGTCCTCCATGTGGTCTTTTATTTCTACATACTGAGATCGGTTACATAGATATGACTTAAAAAGTTCAAGTGCCGTACCACGTATTCCATAGTACTCTAGTTTATCGAGTAGTATTCTGTGATCAACATGTGTAACAGACAAATAAATGAATTGAACTTTATGGTAGCTTTTAAAGCTCAACTTGCCCATGATAACCTAACTTATATATCAGTATCACGATTGAACGTTGATACTCTAGGTGAGGGCCCTTTCGGATGCACTTCGACCCAGTGGGATCTTTTGTGCATTTGCCCTCTCCTTTATACCTGCTCCCAGGCTTGCTCCATCATTTCCACAAAGCGGATGATGCAGTTCGCCGGGAGCACCTTGAATTCCTTTAGTTGCGGGTAACCGTTACCAAAGTAGTTCATTATTTGTCTGGCAAGGGCATATGCTCGTAAGTGAAACCAGATTAGAATATTAACCGTACGACTCGCTGAGAATGTGGTGCCTACCTAATTTCAGAGTATATTGGGCTTGACTTAACGTATGGGTAGTAAAGTGGAAACATTTTGATATTTATCGCTTGCACTGTGACAAGTGGTATGGCGGGTGTGAAAAGCGTGCGACAAAATACAAAATGTTCAACACGTTCATTCTAATAGACGCCCAGTTCTATCAACTCAAAGCCATCATAATAGAGGCTATTAAATTTAGTGGTTGGATGTAGACTTAGTGATACGTTTTGAAGGAAAACGCTGCACGGTTTAAATTAAGCTTAGTTTGCCGCGGTCGGGCAAGACTATCTTGTTAATGACGACGTGGGTAAATTGTATTCACAACGCTTACAGATAGATAATAAGCTTCTGAACCAGTGTAGTCCGGTTGTTTCTATCAGGCACCCCGGAGTTGCAAAGTGTGTTTATAAGCTAGTGCCACGCCTTCCTATCCTCAGCGACGTCTTTAGTCTTTGGCGTCGCTCCAACTCGGTCCAACTGCTTGCAGCTCAATTTCATTGTTGTCGTTATGTGTTTATAATTCGGTATTTGACGCTAATTGCAAAAAAGAACGACAAAAAGTACGAACTTACAACCGTTTCAATGTTGCTAAGGGAGAAAGTACTGACATTTCAATTCAATTCAATATATATTTATTTCAGGTTACTGGACCCATAATGTGTGTAAAGTGATTTGAAGTAACAAGTATCTTACTTAAAGCCTGTCACAGACTGGCGCGGCCTGGCCGCGGCGGTCAATAGAAAACTTGTCATTAGCTGTCAAATTTACTATGGACCGAATCCGCAGGCCGCGAAAGTATGATGCAGGATTAATATAGTAACTGACATTCGTTCTTTACTGAGATACGACGGATAAAGTACAGGTTCCACTCCGTCTTAAAACTTTGCACGATGATATCTGTCATCATTTTTGACTTTACTGGTATTTAAGAAAGAAAAGAAAGAAAGAAAATATTTATTCGTGGACAAAACAATGGGTGTAAAAAACAAAACACAGAACGTAAAAATAGCAGGGTCCACGAAAAGGCCCCGACTCAGCATGGTGCTAACCTAGAAGGCCAGCGCTGTTCTTTATTTATTTACATTTTTTAATTTGATTTTTATTATTATTTGTTAAAGAACAACACGATTATCAATAGGTATCATGCTTATTATGACCTCGTAAGAAGCAGTTGCTCCGAATCCAGAGGTCAAGCTATTGCTGGGGGTGATATGTAGACCTATTCAACTTGTGAATTACGTTGCTAAGTTAATTAAGAGAAGTTATACCGATAGCCCGGAGCGGTCATGTGTTGAACTATTAAAATAATTATTATCTAAATATATCGTCATGAATACTTAACTGATACTATTATATGGTATGTTATACATATTAGGTAATATGGTGTCTTTTTGCCCAATTCGTAATGATAACTGTTGTACCATCGCCAACACTGTTATCTGACCATCCGTGCACTTTATGCGCATATTAACTGGTCACGAATGGTCAGTTAACTGTGTTGACTTTTGTCTATACCTACAATTATCCGTTGGCTGACGTTATGTTGGTATCTATGGCGTGGCATCTATACTAGTAGATCCCAATTCCCCTGCCTCATCATCATCATCATCATATCAGCCGAAAGACGTCCACTGCTGGACATAGGCCTCCCCCACAGACTGCCAAAGTGACCGGTCCTGCGCCACCCGCATCCAGCGGACTCCCGCGTACTTTACCAGGTCATCAGTCCACCTTGTGCGAGGCCTACTAACGCCGCGCCTTCCGGTACGTGGTCGCCACTCGAGAACCTTTCCGCTCCAACGGAAATTCCCCTGCCTATTTTTGGACAATTCAATAAGTATTTTAGAGTACCATTACTGATGATTTGGGTATAAATTATGTATATGGTGAGTTTTTGCCGCTAGTGTACGTTATATATGTGATAATAAAATATGATTAAACAATTTTTGATTTATTTGAAGGGAACGCCCGAAACAGTCGAATTGGTTTGAAAGCCATCACGGAGACGAGCTCAAAGGCCCAGTATAAAAAGTCGACTAATAAAACCTTAACAGTTTCGCTGCCAGGAACCTGATAGTTGGGTTATTTATTTTCGAGCCTAGCGCTACGGAAAGGCCTGCAGTGCTTATGCATAATGCCTGGTCTACAATCCCGACTGTAGGTAAATGCTCCAAGAATCTCAGTTTTGACCTACTACTTAATACAAACATTTAAGTGTTACGACACTTATGACATATTTACTCATTAATAATTACATCACAAATAAAGCGTAATAGTAGTTTATGTGACTGTACATAATGAAGGGCATTAAACACGAGCGTGGGTTCACACGAGTGTTTAATGCCTAATTATGTACAGTTACATACACTACTTTATCTATCCACATATCATTAGCCTCCATGATGCATTCAGGAGCCGCTAATTATGACCGGCATCGCGGCGTTGTTTTCTGGCAGCGGTCATAGTTTTTTTTTTAATTCAGAGACAAACTAGAGTCGGATCCAACTAATCCAACTCTCATATCGTTCGATATCTTACTTACGTGCGACATTTGTCAAAGTATGCAAATTGACAATTCATTTCGAACTAAACGTCATCTCGACAGATATTAGTATAGAGGTTAAATCAAATTCTTTGTTTTTCAGAGACGTTCGAAATTTGAATGAAATAATATTATCGAAATCGATGTTATTATTTTGCAATAATAACATTTTCACAGATAAGAAATTTGTTCTAACAAAACTGTCTATTTTTATGGTGGTCATAATGTGCGGTTCTTGAACGCATCATGGAGGGTTTATGATATTTGGATAGATAAACATTTTAAAGCCCATTAACATTGAAGGTTTGGTATACGCTACGAAATTGCTACGAACGCTACGGATCTGGCTACGACGTATGAGTTACGGCTACACAGTCGTTGACGCTAATCGCAACTAAGAACTCGTGCTACGTTAAATAGGATTGTACTGAAACCTTAAATTAAAGTACTAAGAGCTATTTTCCAACGTCCATGTTACTTCAAATTACGTTTTAGTTATTTAGTAGGCCTTGCAGTAATGGGGTAAACTATATGGTTCAGCAAAAATGCTACGTTTTGTTTGACTTAGTTACGGAAAATACCAGTCTTTATGATTTGGGTCAACTTTTGTTATTTATAAACGGTTACCGTGTTCTTTAACATCTGCTCCCTCTACATCTCTTACTAACTCATTGTCCGTGCTTGGTGCTACCCATGTGATAAATACCTGCTTAAAACTTAACAACTTAACTTTGTATGAGTTAAACTTGAAAACAGCATTACCAATTACTTAACACCAGTTAAATTGCATAAATAATATGAAGTTGGCCATATCTCAAGGTTAAGGCTTGATTCTCCTTCGGAGGTAGTACCTTTCGCTAACTTTTTTTACGATGCTATTCGAAGCATTTTTTGGAGAGATACAAATGTTTGTATGGGAGCAACTATGATTAAAAAAACATATATACCCAAAAATTTGAGACAAAGATTAACCTCACTGGCGGGAGCCCAAGACGCTTCATACTAATTGACATATAAGTAAGACGTCACAATCTGCTATCTGTACTAATCGTTGTATGGAAAATCAAGTTAATTGCCTTTTTGGTCGTGAAATACTGCGCTTAGGTCCATAGTTGTAGTACAATTTTGTTTCTATGAAAGCGTAAGGATCCTATTCGTAGCTTTAAATTAACTCTTCAACATTAAAAAAAATACATATTTGTGACGTGCTAACGTCTTATAAATCGATGAACGCCGGCTTCACGCATCACGAAAAATTGTGACTCATTGTCCCGTTTCGAACGCTGGCTGCGCGCACAAAATATCAACGCACAGCCCAAACCGCTGGTTCTAGAGATTCCAAATTTGGCACGTAGATGTCCCTTATAAGGTCTAGAGGCGTACTACGAAAGGATTTTTCAAAATTCACCCTCTAAGGGGGTGAAATGGGGGTGTGGCAGCACAATGTTTTCTTATGAGTTATGACGTTATCACGTAAAATTATCGTCCGTAAACCGACTACCAACCAACCACACAATCAACCAATTTTTTTCTAAACTTTCAAGGTCCATCATATTTTATACCTTTTTATGATCTTAATTATATTTTGAAATTCATACTTTATTAATTACAATAATTTGATGGATTACTATCCATTTAGCAACACTAAGTTATCAATTTTAACATGAGTCTACACCCCTATTATAGGGATTTACCCGCTCGAACCATCCAGGGTCGTTCAGAAAGAAACCAGGATAATGCTAACATTGCTAACATGAAAAGCCCTATTATCGTAAAATTACTTATATGTATAAAATGTATCCCTACCACAACGCTTACTTACAAATAAGGAATCTCTTCCCATTCATAATTCATCCTCGTCACTAAGTACAGATTCGTTGGCTTACTGTAAACGGGATATTTTCGCGCTACCCAACCGTACCTTTCGACTAAATCTATGGTTTGATATCAAATATACATTGGTGCGTTCGCTTCTATGCGCGCCACACATACGGAGAACCAAGCAAAAGTCCAAAAAATTGTATTTCGACGACAGAAAACTAAATGGAAAAAACAGTATCTTTTTCATACAAAAGGTAGCCTATGTCACCCGAAGCATAATTTCGAAACGAGTGATACCTCATTCATCAAAATCGGGTCAGTACCTTAACCGCTATGGTGGAACACACGTAAATACAAATATATAGACTGCTAAAATCATATCAAAATCAAATAAATCATAATTCATTATTTATTCTGCAAATTGGCCACAAGGGCACTTTTACATGTCAAATGGTATTCTACAATATCATATTAATAATCATTAAATAAATGCAGATTTTAACCAATTAGTACTTAAACGGTTAACAAACTAAACGTCACTAAATGAAAACAAAAAAAAACAAAATTGTATAATATTATCAATTACATTCGATATAAGGTCTGTATCAGAATTAACAATAAGTTTATGATATTAATTTAGTACCCCAGATATGTATATAAGGTCTCTATGCGTCCAAATACAATTAATAATTATTCTAATGTTCTTATAGAGATGTACCTATACTGTCTCAAAGCGTTAAAACAGAAATAAAAACCGGCCAAATGCGAGTTGGACTCGCGCACGAAGGGTTCCGTACCATTATCTAATATATATAACGGCAAAAAAATCAAGTTTGTTGTATAGGAGCCCCCCTTAAAAAATGTTTTATTTTGTTTTTAGTATTTGTTGTTTTAGGGGCAACAGACATTTATAATCTGTGAAAATTTCAACTCTCTAGCTATCACGGTTCTTGAGATACAGCCTGGTGACAGACAGACGGACGGACAGCGAAGTCTCAGTAATAGGGTCCCGTTTTACTCTTTGAGTACGGAACCCTAAAAAAGGATCATTAATGTTATATTGTCAGAGATGTACAGGGTCAATAACAATAAAACGTGTCAAGAACAGAATGATGATCATATCACTTCCTTTCGGTTACTTACGGGCAATAAAACAATAGTCATCTTGCTTGTTATCAATAGGTATAGCTAATTAGCTAAGGGCAATATACGTGCGTAAAATGTCTAGCTTTAGCTCGCAACTATACGTCCGCGTGGAACTCATTTATATCGTACCTCCATACAAACTTCCACCCCCCCATTGCACCATCTTAGGGGATGATTTTTGGGATAAAAATGTATGTCCTGCCCCGGGATTCAAACTATCTCTACAACATATACCATCAAAATTGGTTCAGCAGTTTAAGCGTGAAGACAGACAGATAGACAGATACAATAGACGGCAAACTTCGTGCGCAAATGACCTTGGCTGCGCAAAGGCGAATTGTACGTGCCAACTGCCCCCCCCCCCCCCCCCCCCCCCCCCACTTCGTCTCGCATGTTCAAGTTGCTTGCCGGGAACTGTACGAGTATGGATAGTAAGGTATGGATTATATAGACTTAAGTTATATAAGTGCCTTATGCGTAGTCCAACCAAAATCTCTGTATGTATGACTTATAAGTATACAGTGTCAGATTAGTATTTTAGTCAAACTTTTACTTTTCCGTTGATACAGAGATCAAATCACAAAGAAAAATAATTAAACGCGCAGCAGACTGAATTTTGACACAATGATGTAAAAAATTGTAGGAAAGACTGATTTTAGTGCGGTATCAATCCAAGAACATATTAGGCACTAAAAATTACGCATCAATACGAAATTAATAATCCATACGTTTTTGTTACCTACTCAATGGGAACAGTTTAAGTGCACTGTAGGAAATCGTGTCAACATTGACACAATTTCCAATTTGTTAAAATTAGAGTAACTGATTCTGTACCTACGACATCGTAGGTACAGAATCAGTTACTCTAATTTTAGCAAATCTAAATCATAAAGAAATCTCATAAAATTGGCGCAAATTTTATATAAAACCGATACATCGAGACAAATAGACTTCTTGTCTACACGTGAGCGGAAAGATTTGGAGACCGCTAATGGGAATAAATAATACATGACCACGAACCTTGGAAAGACGTTCAATAAATGCAACCACTAGAGCTTCAATTTAACACACATTATGCATTTAAATTACATATCAATGTGTATCGCACGTTTGTTCTATCACGGCTCGGCGTGCGTGGAAGCGCGCGTGAAAAACGCTGAAATCAATTTTGGATGTGAAATGTTTGTGTTTGATTGACCCCTAGTTTACTGGAATGTTGGGAGAAGGAAAGTAGGTAACAATGTGTAAACATGTTTTCGTTAATGTAAGTAAACAGCACATGTACTATACGGTACGCGTAATATACTCAAATATTTATTAGTGAGATACATTCGGTGTGATAATGCCCTTCGGCCGCCTACGAAACCAACACTAGGAAACCAGTTACCTGTGATGAATTATTTTTCTTCCTTCAAAACCTTATGGAGCGGATAATAGGAGCGGGGCTCCGTAGAAACTGTCCAATTTCTACGGAGCCCCGCTCCTATTTCTGGTCTGTATGCCCTTCGGGCATCTGAAGCTATCTAACGAACCTTACCTACCCAGTGTTTTGCGATAGTACAAGTAACAGGTTTCCAACAAGGAAGAAGAATTCTTTGTACGTATCGTAGCAAGAAAAATAATTCTGCCAAAGGGGCTGCGGGTATTTTTTTGGAAAATTGAGACGAGACACTTAAGGTGGTTCGATTGCCATACAAAGCGTTATTTGACATTCGCAGGCTAACGGCGTGATATTTTAAGAAACTTATGTAACAAAGTTTCATCAATTGGCTTCCCATTTGCGCCAAATTCCCACTTTCCTAGAATAAACTTGTATAAACTAGATTAATTTGAGAAAAATAGTTTTCCCAAAATATCACGTGACAAACCAATTTCTCAAATTAATCTAGTTTATACAAGTTTATTCTAGGGAAGGGGGAATTTGGCGCAAATAGGAAGCCAATTTATGAAAGTTTGTTACATAAGTTTCTTAAAATATCACGCCGTTAGCCTACGAATGTCAAATAACGTTTTGTATGGCAATCGAACCACCTTAAGTAACGAATTCTATGAGATTATTTAGTGTGGCCGAATGTTTATAAAACTGTCATTGTAATGGGAATATTCTGCCTTGGACGGAATGTAGAAGATTCTACGTCTCGGACAACCGCAACCTTTTGACGCAATGGACTACTTTGATGCAATAGGGAACTTGCATCTTTTTATTTTATTACGAAAATCAAAAGTATAATCCAGAGGAAAATCAACTGTAGCATTAAAACTTTCTTATGATTTCTTTTTCTGGTGTTATATGCATTTGAAATCTGCATGCGCCGGCACCCACCGAAAACGCTCTATATTAAACGGGCTTATGCTATGACAATAAATATTATATTAAATAAATATTATGGGACACAATCTTACACAAATCAACCTAGGCCCACGGTAAGCTCAGTAAGGCTTGTGTTGTGGGTACTAGGCGATGATAAATATAATAGATAAATACATATAGATACTTATATACATATATAAAATCCATAACTCAGGAACAAATATTCGTGATAAACACACAAATAAATGCCCTGACCGGAATTCGAACCCGGGACCTCCAGCTTCGTAGGCAGAGTCACTACCCACTGGGCTACGGAGGAGGAGGAGGACAATGACGTCACAACTCATATTCTCGGCGCGTAATTCATTAATTTGCAATTATCTTCACAATATTTGCGTGCAAGTCTATATTTGTCATACAAAATATCATTTCTAATTCAATATTCTGTCTAACTGTCATGTAATTTTATCTAAAAAATAATTAATTTTTTCGTAGTTTTAAGGTGAGATTAAGCAAATACAATCGTTTTTTGAATGTATTGTTTTCTTTTGTATGATATTTCTACATACGTATATCCGCATCGGTTGAGTGCAATTTATTGGAAATTTAAGTCCCATGCAAGTTTCCCATTCGGTCAACTCAAATAATCTCAAGTATATTTTTGTTACTTCAGGCGGCGGCTTACGGCTGTCAGGCTAATGTGGAATTACTCACGTCTGTATACACCCTGTATGTTTAATATTACCTCAAATTGTAACCATACATTTTAGTACTATGAACCGAGTTAAGATGGTGGGCCACCTGATACGGCACGACAGCTTCTTCCTAAACATCCTGGAGGGTAAAATTGAAGGCAAGCGAGGCAGAGGAAGGCCTAGGCTAACATATTCTAGCCAAATAAAACATAAAGCTGATGTCGAGTCATATGAGGAAGTCAAGAGGCTGGCAATGGACAGAGAAAAGTGGCGGTTACTCCACCGACAAGAGCAAGGCTCTTAAGTAATGATGATGATGATGAACCGATATTGTAAGAAAATTGTAAGTTAGTCGTAACTACCAAAGCGTAATTAATTTTTGAAAATTTATCAAACAGCAATGTATTGCTCACACTCATTTGACACATGGAAGAAGCGGGTTACTTGTGACAGTTGTGACGTCACATCAGTAAGAAGAAGAAGAAGTCCGTGCTGAATTATTTTAAAGTTAAAAAAAAGTTAGTAGTTAAGAAAAAAAATCGTGCAATATCGGTTCATAGCCCTAACACCTAACTATGGTTACAATTTGAGGTAATATTAAAAATACACGCTGTATAGACAGTATATTACTATAAGGCCGAGGATATCTTACATGGAGCGAATAAAAGAGAAAATAAACGCTTCATCGTACAGAGAAATAAAAAGAAAGGCAGAATGTAGAACAAATTGGAAATTACTCCACCGACAAGAGCCTAGTTCTTAAATAAGAAGAAGAAGATAGACAGTATAGACACACGTGTTCAGTTGTTATTCGTACGTTGCCAATCATCCCGCTTGTTATAAAGACTGACTCACACTTTCCAGTTGCAAAATAGCGGCATGTGCGTCTAACTCACTGAAAGGCTATGTTTTCGGTGTGGCACAACCTCACAACCTAACTTCCTTAGATATTTTCCTCCGGGTATCGCGTATTTTTCCCCCCACAGAAAATACTGATACATCGCTACAATAGTACATTGTTTAATAAGGGGCGTAAGAGGAATATTGCTAACGAGAGTCTATCAGAAGCCCGACGCCGGAGGCGGAGGGCTTTTGATGACTCAAATTTGCAATATTCTTACCCCCGTGTTATACACAATGTTTTTCATCACATTTGCGAGGAAATAAATAACTACAAAAGACGGAATGAGTCTATGTTTTATACAAGCTCACCAATCAAAAATTGATGAAATTGACAACATCACTTCCAGATCAGTACGATTGGAGCGCGTAGCTTCAATATTTCAACCAATCACAGAGCAGTATTCTTGCAGCGCATGGCCTGCTCGATTTTATTTTCAACCAATCACAGAGCAGAATTCTTGTAGCGCGCGGCCGTCTAGATTTGCTTAAACCAATCAGATCACACACAAGCTCATTACTCCCTTGGGAGCTGTAAAATACCATTATTCCCGCGGGAACAATTTAGGCCATTGTCCTTCTGTATACAGGCATGGAATAACACCATTTATGAGCAAGTGTGATGAAAATCTAATTCCAATTGAAGCGTCCGACTGACATTGCACTGCATTACCTCCTCAGGGATCCGATACGTAATGTACAGTCACCATTACATACATCGAAGCAAACAAGCAGCTCACAAACATCGGAACACACCTCTATTTTCAAGGCATTAGGGTGCATGTGCCTATAGTGTACCGGTGTATGTGATGGCGACTGTACTTACCGCACGTCAAGATGGATGCAACTATCGCACTCTCTCTTCTCTACAAATATGTATTGTATTCTGAATCTTGTGCCCCAGACATAAGTTTCCAAATGTATATATGTTTATAGACGTGATAAAGCGGTTTTACCCGTAGAAGGTGGTTGTTTGACATGCATAAATCGATGAGGCTACATCGATTCCTAGCGCGATTTGCTGAGTTTTGGTGCAAGATACACACAGTTTGGCTATAGAGTCGATAATCTGTCAGGGGGTTCATACAGGACAATTCTTAAGTCAAAGTAAAAAAGGAAAATTAGAGTCCCTGTTTAAAATGCTCGCGTTTTCCCACGTGACATTTGGCGGATATTTATTTCCATACATATTTGCCAAGTCTTAAGAATGCAAAAAGTTTGGTATTGTATACTTCTTTTTTAAATGATATAGATTCAAAGTTGTATATCTTTTACTTGGCCATTCTGTACATGTGCATAATTAAATACATGGTAAGTAAAATGGTAGGTTTAAAAGTAAGAAAAAAAGTGTAGTATCGAATTCCGTTGGTAAAGAATTGCGGATAGGAAGAAACGCGTTTTTGGATATGCCTATAATTATCCAATTGGTGCTAAGCAATAACAACTTTTCGGAGTTCAAATGAATTGACATTTTGTACACAATAAACATTTCTATTCTATTGTATTCACATGACTGTGCAAAAAAACTAACAGTTTCAATAAAAACTCGTCCAGAAATATTTTTATGACAGTTTTTTTTGTTTTTTTTTCCACCTAATGTGAAATAGTAGATTGTAAAACAAATGCATAAAACGAGCCATTTACGCGAGAGGTTTATTAGTAGATAAGTCGAGGGATTAAATGGCTCATTTATGCCCGAGTTATACACACTGCTTTTCACTTCGAATGCGAGAAAATAACAAATAATTGCAAAAATTCATAAAATAATTGTTCATTCCGCCACTTTACTTTTAAAGTTATTAAGTTTAATTTTCGACACGTGATATTAGACTTAGGTACTTCACACTGCCAAGTCATTCGATGGTACTATACGTTTTTTAATAATAATTGACTTCTATTTCATCTGGTTTTATTATTATTATTATTTATTTATTTATTTCCATACATACAATTATCATTTTTGTAATAGAAAAAACCCGGATGTGAAATTTATTAATGCAAATCATATAAAATAAAAAGTTTACTATACGAAGTTTTATTGTGCGTGTCGCGCTGTTAGGCCCGATTATCTTAGTCTTTAAAACAATTTTACTTTGTGCACTAGAGCATAAAAGTGGCATTTTGTGCAGCATAAATAAAGTAAAAAATACATCATTAATGCTTATACAATATACATTAGTAGACAATGCACCCGTTCACATTTTACATCCCACATGAAGCTTGTAGCTAATCAACTCAATCCATTTCAAGCTTGCACGTGCTAGAACATTACACGTGGAGACACGTGTAATGTTCTAGCACGTATACTCGTAAACTTATTATTGGTAAACACAAATACAGCGATAGTATATGGCCAACGTACATTATATTTGTTCAGAACTTTGGCATGTTGCCATTTTAGCCGCAACTGGAATACCTTTGTACATAAGTGCGTAATATTTTGCGTAGGTATCCATCAAGAGAGTGAGAAAGGTAGGGCACAGTGGAATAACATATCGCTCCATCTTGTTTGTTTTATGTGTTTTATTTTGTCACGAATAAATGTTTTTTTTTTCTTATTTATTTTCTTTCTCCAACAGAAGATTGCAACCACAATAGCACCACTATTTAAATCAATAAAGGGTCGGCAACGCGCTTGTTATTTATTCTCCTGTAGAGCCGCAAGTGTCTTAAACCGACTTCAATTCAGTACCTCACCAAGCCACATGGTACATGAAAATTTCCACATTTCTTTTCCAATTTACCACATGAACTGCTTTGCGAGAGCAAATGCGTTGATTATTACAGAAAAAACCCAAGTCGCTGTACGTGGGCTGATAATATTTCAGGAGTTCCGTCGATTCCTCAAGGATCTCAGAATTAACACTTCATTACTACTTCAACGGAATCATGTCAGAACCTTTGACGTACTTTACATCTTTGAGGAGTTCCATAAGTCATCTGTGGTCTTCATCAGTTCCACTTCACCAAAATTACGATTAGGGGAGAGTGGGGTTCGGTGGATCATGTTGCATGTATTGCGCTCGCGACATTGCCGCTCTGGCATGCCCGCATCGACCGAACCAGTGAGCTGCGCAGTGTCCGAGCGGGAAGTTGCGACTCGTCACAAAATTAGTGCAAAAGTATTTATTTTCGTGTTTTTCAAAAACGTTTAGTGTCTTATTGGATTGATTCTGCAATAGTTCTGTTAAATTTAGATGATCTCTAATATATGAAAAATAATGTGAATGGTTCATTTTAATACCAAACTAAGTCAATATTTTTTAAAGATTTTTTTTATATATTTTGTTAATTTGATTTCTTTATCTCACAAAAGATTTAACGCTAGTTTTACAAAATATGTTCCGCCAAACTGAGGACAGTTTGTCGGCGGATAATACGCTCGATACCACTGTTGTTTTTTCACTACTTACATTAACCCTAATAAACTAAACCAGGAAAAAGTGTTCCTACAAATAACTACAAAATTTATTTAAGTAAGTAAGTATACCTCAATAATGCAACCCGTCATGCCTTGCGCTACTTAAAACTTTTATCAATTAAATCTAAGAGTTCTAGTTTTAATCTTTTTTTTATTATTATTTTACTACTACACTCCTCTAAGGTTTTACTTATTTTATTATTTACCTTAGAAACAATATACTAACGCGTTCTTTCACCGTAATAGTTGTTGGCATTATATTCTGGGTATCTTTTTTGCGTGCTTGGCCTGAGGTTACGTAACTGCAGTCTACTCGTTTTAAACCTGTTCCGGCCATAATCATCAATACACATTAAATACCTAACTTTCTCATGTTTCGGTAAGATTTTCACCATTTTATACATTAACTTATTAGGGTTCCGTACTCAAAGAGTAAAACGGGACCCTATTACTAAGACTTCACTGTCCGTCCGTCCGTCCGTCCGTCCGTCTGTCTGTCACCAGGCTGTATCTCAAGAACCGTTATAGCTAGAGAGTTAAAATTTTCACAGATTATGTATTTCTGTTGCCGCTATAACAGCAAATACTAAAAACAAAATAAAATAAATATTTTTATTGATAATGGTACGGAACCCTTCGTGCGCGAGTCTGACTCGCACTTGACCGGTTTTTTGTTCTAACAAGACTTTATTGAAGTAAGCTAAGTTTTTTTAAATAAGACTTTGATTGTATTTTGTTGTTTTAATACATTTTATACTCATGATCCAGTGAACCCCATATGATCCACAGTACCCCAAATACCTCTCGACCCAGTGTAACCCATTAGTGGATCAACATACCTTTTTTAAGGGAGTTCATTTTTGTTTTTTTTTACCACAAAACATTATTGTAACCCATTAGTGGGTCACAGTGGATTAACGTCTCTTTTTTTTCAAAACGCTTTTTTTTTAGTTTTTTTTTGACACAAAACAGCCATTTTGGCGTTTATTTATATAACTAGATAAATGTTCTAGGGTTTAATTAAGAAACTAGCCCTTTTTAAGTGAAAGTGGGGCCGCTACATCAGTCACAAAAAAAAATGCTCCACTGATCCCCACTTTCCCCTACCGAGGGTAAATACACGAGTTTTAATAGAAAATACCGAAATCACTACACGCATGCCTATAAAATTTGAGAGTTGCCCTTAATTTCCCTGGGATTCCATCATCAGATCCTAAATTGGTGACAATGGGATCACCTCGGGAGTATACTCTTATGAATAAAAAAAAAATTTGGAAATCGGTCCACAATTGACGGAGAAATCGGCGAACATACATGAAAAAAAAAACATACAGTGGAACATATAACGCCTCCTTTTTTGAAGTCGGTTAAAAAGAAGCTCATGGCTTTCACCCGAGTGTTAAATTGAATTACTGGCTCAAATTCATAACACAAATACCTGCAGAATTGAATTTCAGCCACATTTAATTTAATCTCGTCCTGTGAGAAAGCCAAATTAACTCAAGCAACAGCTGAGGCCGATTGCGACAACACGACACGTGGGACCACAAACCAGAAGCAAGTATAATATTTGTCTTTATTACGAATGTCGCTCCTCAAATGACGGAGTACCGGGGCGCAGTCTCGTCCCTAAAAGGCTTCATTCGCATTTTTACACCATTTATTTGACATTTCAGCAGGATTGATATAAATGTACATTTGTACCTACAATATCCTATTGTAATTTTACAATGAAAGCAAATCAAGTCACCTAACCCAAAGTTGATATTTTCAAGCGATAGGAAATCTTGCTACTTACTAAGTCTGATGACCTAGTTGAGATGGCTTTGAAGTGATTCCTTACAAATGGCTCTGAAAGGGGATCGAACTGAACCTAAATCCGGTTGGTATTATCGACAAATTTATGGTGATAGATTTATGCTGATATTTATTATAAAGAGGTATAATGGATGTGAGTTTGCATATCACGGGTTAACTCTGGAACAACTCATCCGAATTTAAAAAAATCACCAGTATTCACACATTACCGCATGCGTTCATTGTAACACGTAGGTGGAGTCACAACCGATGATTAAATTACCTTGCTTAGCAATAAAGCATAATATATTTTTTCGCTAATAAATTAACCAATGAGGTAGTTTTATTTACAGCGCGACAAACTTGGGCTCTATGTGGTCCTTAATGCACGCTGTAGGTATTTTACAGAAAATAAACTGTTTTCTAAAAATACATAATAAATAGATAAATATGTTCGGTACCTACCATTGAGATTTTTCAAAAAAAAATATGTACGAAATACCGTTTGATATTTAACAGTGGCTTTTCGGTGAAGGAAAACATTGCGAGGAAAAAGTCTAGTCCCATTAAGATCTAGTTTTCCCTCTGGATTGGAAGGTCAGGTGGCAATTGCATTCGTAAAACTAGTGCCTACACCAAATCTCGGGATAAGGTGCCGAAGTGGACCCCGGGCTCGTTAGGGGTACTACCGGGAGAATATGCTAGGAGCATAGGGGTATCCCCTTTGTTGGCATATTTTTTTTAGATTATTATAGTTTCGCATAATTGATTTGGCATAATTTGTATTGGCATAAAACTGTCGTATAGTAATACTTTGGCCTACTACTTTGTTTGGCATATTACGCTTTTAGAATAATTTTAGTATGACTTATTTATATTCGACTAATACACATTATGCATATTATTGTATCGGCTAATAATAATTTGTCATATAACCAATTAATTAATTAATGTGTTATTTGTTATTAACCATAATTTCAGTTTTCTAAATGAATAAAACACAGTTTCGTTGTTACCATGCATTAGGAGCTTAGGGTGATGAGATATGCTTTTATCTACACCACAAGTATTACATACTCCATTCGGTAAATACCTTTTTCCAAGCTGTTCTGTGACGAGGATAAAACATAAGTTATTGCGCCATTAATCTTACAACCAGAGGTTAGAAAATTGCAGAGATGTTTTATGACTAAACACGAGACCTAACTAGAAAATATGTTCCGTGATGGAAAAAAATGCGGATTTTTTCGTTTTTTTTCTGATTTCCATGACAACATTGAGTGCCGGCAACCCGACTATCGGTTGCCTACGCCGTAGTCGCTTTCCGCTACATATTTACGAGGAAAACCACAGTATCGGCTACGAGCGTAGCGCGTAGCGATCCTTAGCAATGAATGTGATAAAATACAGCGTGATTGATTTTTTAATTGAATGCCATTCTCAGTGGTTTGTTCACAATCGAGAATAGAACCGAAGTTTTAACGCAATTTTTATTTTATTTTTAAATTCATTTTTGTACCATGTGTAATCCAAACGCTAAGTATGCCATTGAATTAGATATGAATAAGGAACGAACAAGACCTGTGAAAAGCAAAGTAATTATTGGAACGGTAATAATAAATATTAAACGGCTATTGATAATAATGTGGCCAAACCATACAATATTATGTACATTACGTACGCATACGACATTAAGTAAATTTTATTTCGATTTCATTCCACTCAGCCTACGATTGTATATTATAGGTACATATGTATTACTCGTCAGCTAAGTAATTAAATGTAGTTAGTAAGTATAGTACCTCTCATAACTCCGTAGGTACGTTAGTAATTAATAAATTAAATATAATATTATGTTGTTAAATTAGTAAAAACAAGAAAACAACATCATAAATAAAAATAAACTAACAAGCAAATAATTATAAACTTATTAAAAACTAAATTAACTTAACTTGCCCAGTTATAGGAAGAAAACCCCGTCCAGCAGTTCCGTCTGCGGCATGGTGCCCATAACGCTGGCGGCGTTACCTCTCTGTATTGCTAATGAAATACGTTGCGAGAGGTAAGCGCCAGCCCTATGGTCCCCTGAAGCGTCGACGAGTCGTTTAGTCATTGCCCTCATAAATGATTTCATGTCAGCTGACCAGGGACCCAATGTTTCTACCGCAAGCGCCGCAAACTCGTAGTCTTTAATTAAAGACGAGTATTTGCGGCGCTTTAACACCTGGGCCTGGTCAGCTGCAGCGCCGGGTTGAGTGCGAGTCCCCTGGATGTGGGACTGAGCAAACGTATCCACGCACGTTGCGTCCCACACCAAGGCTCTGCCCAACCTCCACGGCACCACTCATTAATAAATATTTGATAATTATCTCTTCGAAAATCGTCGGTATGTAGACTTAATTCCTTTGAAATTCAGGGCGTATATTGATAATGTAGTGAAGTTTAACCCACCGTAAATGATCGTATTGATCACTGTAAAAGTATTGAAGCACATAGACAGCCATCCCCAACCCTAATCTTATTTTTATAATAGTGGGTCTGTCAGCTAGTGTTTTCTTCAAAAATACATTTTTTTAATTTCTAAAAACTGAATCGACAAAAAAATACTACTTATACTATAATGAACGAACGTGGCCACATAAATTCACGAGAATCGGTTGTGAAATGTAGAGGAGAACAGCTGGACATCCGGTCATACGCAAGAATTAAGGCCTAAGCTGAAGCAGAGGACTTCGTTCCCTTCGATCTCTAGTTCAATATTTTTTTTTTGTTTTTCTTTTTTTTATACAATGACGGACAAACGAGCTTGCGGTCTGCCTGATGTTAAGCAGGTACCGTCGCCTATGGACACTTGTGACTTCAGAAGAATCACAAGTGCGTTGCTGACCCTTTATTCACTTGAGGATTCGCTGTGTTGGCAGATAGAGACATGCAGGTCCCTCACTCACAACACATCCTAGGGAGCTCTGATGACCTTACTCACCACCAGGAACACAACACCACATGCTTCATAGCATGCAATTTTTTTAATCGTATGGCATACATTATGTTGGCTTTGTCACTCTTTAGTACCACCCAGGGGACACGTGCAGGCAGGGTTGTGGTAGGTAGCTCCTGCGGACGCAAGTGACAGTTGTCCCTTGTCAAGTGAGTGGGCAATTCGACTGTTATAGGTTCTTAAGCCGCCCGAATGCCTCTAACTCGGCTTAACGACTAATGTCATAGACAGCAGCTGGGATGAACTGCTTAGCGTGCCTTCCAAAGCACGAAAGCGCTCACATTTATAGTAACCACTCAAACAGGCGGTCCAAAGACTGATCGCTGCCATCTTTGCTTAACCATGTGCTATTATGTATAGCATGCAATAATATAGCAACTCTACAAAGCAGTGGTGCTACTATGGCTGCGGTCTTCTATGTAAGGTGGATGTACTTCCCCAGTTCGGCTGCTCCACATACGAGCGAGATGATATTTCGCTGTGTCCTATCTCTCTAAAATTCTTTAATTCTCTCTCTTCTTAAATTGAACGTAAATTTTACCACGATAACGACATAGTTTCATTTCCCGTCCCTTTGTAATCCATGTGGAAACAACATGCCAATGATCCGTGATGACCGCGACCCGGACCTCTGTCAGGGTCCGCGATAGTTACAAATAGATTTCTGCTCGGGCAGCTTTATGTAGAAAATGGCGCGTTAAAACTAAGGTCTGACTAAAATAAAATCAAATTTGGTTGGGTACAATACCTAAGCACGATTTTTGTAGGTTTTTTTTATGAGATTGCGTTTAACTTTCGTCTTTCCCGATAGAAAGTTAAGACAAAACCTAAGATTAATCGATACGTGATCCAACGCACATCAATAAAATGCATGTTCAGTCAAGGGCACCAATTCAATATGCATTCACTCAAAGTTTCATAAATATGTATACTTACTGCATCCTTATTGTTGCAGAAATAAGGTTTGTGTACATATTTTTGAGACTTTGTGGTGTACATATTAGAGCCCTTGACTGTACCTATAAATATGTAAGTACAATCGACAACACAGCTAACTGACCATCCGTGCACTTTATGTGCAATGTAATCAGCTTCCATATAAATACAGAATGGTCAGTTAACTGTGTTGGTGTTTGTACAAACTTTACGTGCAATGATGTAATATAAACAATAGGTAGGTAGGCGTATAACATTATAAGCGCTCCAAAAGTGGCACACTAAAACCTGGCTAATTGACACGGCTTGCCATAGTTTCGCGTCGTCATCGTCAATGGAAACGAATGCTGTCAGAATTTGGTAGCCATTTTTAAACACGGAATTTCGTATAGACAACATTTCTACCTATTTTTTTTAGGGTTCCGTACTCAAAGAGTAAAACGGGACTCTATTACTAAGACTCAGCTGTCCGTCCGTCCGTCTGTCTGTCACCAGGCTGTATCTCACTGATTGTCGTGAATGGTCATGATTCACGATAGTATTTACATTGGTGTTTATTACTATGTCTCAAACAGCCGATTTATCTTATGTAGCAACACCGACAAGGAATCATTTTTATAACAAGGTTGACGGGTAGGCGGGCTGTCAGAGTTTCTAACAGCTATATTGGGAACGAACAGTTAAGTGCGGTTTGTAGTGGTTGATTTGGAGGAAAACCAGGGTGAGCTCTTTCCATAATCACTTTCGATGCGTCCTATGATATTGTAACGATTTGGTATCATTTACACGTGTGTTCATGTGCTTTCACAGATCGGACGATGATTGTTTACGATGCGATGTATTTATGTGCGTCCACAGGTCTCATTCTCTTTGGGAGGCGTATTGGTATATTATGTAGATGGATAAGGTTTTCCTACAGGTCGCGCATGTACGTGACCTGTAGGACACACAACACAGTTCTTATTTGTGGAGTTCTTTAGTGTTAGAGGATTAGTTACAAGTGTAACAACAGGGTAGTTCGGTAGTCTCGGCTTCAGGCCATATCATCATCAGTCAAGGGTGCACCCGGGTAACTGGAACAATAGTGTGTGAATTGGGACAGTATCAATGGTGGTAAGGGATGTCTATAAGGGGAGGTTGGAGGACATTCTCGGGGACGAAAGTCCCCACACGTCATAGGGAGCTGGCACGCACGAGGCGGCAGCCACTATGTCAGATATATAAAGGATTCCGCAAGTTGTAAGGGTATGTTTATAGTTGCATATATGCGAATACGGATGTCTTAGCTTGAGTGCTATAGGTTCTCATTCGCGGCCACAAGTGGCTTCGCGACATGGTGGAGGTGCTGAGATCTAAGCCAGTCTTTATCTGTTTAACACTTTATTTGTGCATTATTGACTAAAAAACAGATAACTGTTCATAAAGGTAATCTAAAGATTTTAAAACCATCCACGAGAAAGAGATTAACATTATTAAAATCCTGTCTTAAGGCCCCGCACGTTCATGGTTTTCTCTCCCTCTCACTGAGCGTGGGCGTGAGCGAGATGAAAGTGCGTGGTCGAAAGCGCGGATATCATGTTTTTCGGAATATTTTAGAAACGAGACGAAATTTAAGAAAGTAAGAAAATGAAGTTATTGTTCATTACTTTATGAAGAAGATTATAAAATTTCATCTCTTTCTGATAAAAAATGGAGCAGTAAACTGGTTACAAGTGAAAAAATAGGGTTGAATTTAGATTTATTTTTCTCCACTTTCTTACGTTTAAATGGATTTCCACGAAAACAATGTCACTTCTTATATCTTGCAGATTATGATATCTATTTTCCAACACGAAAATTGTTACGTTATAAGGTATAAACTGGTTACTAAACAACTCATTTTTACCAAAATTTGAGATGCCAAGCCTTAATCGGTTTAAATTTTTCTGACTTTTCAGAAAACATACTTACAGCAAACTATCACTGTATTATGTCAGAGGTGCTCCTTATGCAAAGGTTACAGTTAAAACCAAGTTATATAACAGAACCATACCATTGATCAATGTTTAGTGTGGTGCAAACATTTAAGACCTTTTAGACATCATAAGGAATTAACCTTCCATAAGTAGTACATTTTAATGTCATGTTACGATAAATAGGGTAATGGGTACGGCTACATTCGTGGCTGGTTTGCACCTTATAAATGCAAAAAATATGTATAGCATTTGTATTTTTTACTGACTCAATGACAAATTATGGGATTATATACAAAATATAATTATTCTAAACTATTCAATGAGCAGCATTGGTATATTTATTTGATTGTCAATGGATTGTCGAAAACAGCGCATCAGATTTCAATGCAATTTATTTACTACACGGGTTTACGGAGTTGAAAAGAATCAACTCCTTTTCTCTGGAAAAAACAAAGAGCAAAGCCTGTTCTTTCAGGTATGTAGGTACTATATTTGATGGTTACTTTTTTATTGAAAATATGACCTAAATGTTTTCTGGTGAATCGGATTCATTGTTCTGATTGCAATCAAGACGTCAGAGGTTCAAGGGTGTACGAACTTCAGAGACTATAAGCTGCAGACACAAATAATAAATTGCGAATGAATTGTATCAATTTGACGGTTACAATTTTACCTTTGGGAGCAATCTGTGGTTTTCCTATATTTTTCTTGTTGACAGGAGGAGGAAGTTTTAGACAGTATGATGTTATTCTCAAGTTTCGTTCTGATTTCATCAGTGTATTTGTTCATAGGTACATTTATACCGAATAAATTACTGAAATCGGTATACGTTGCTCATATCTATTTTACCATATTATTGAGATCAAAAGAATGGTAGCATCCTGGGAGTTCACTTGTTTGTTGTATGATTAGTATGTGGCAGTAGGCTTTGGTGCTGATTCACTTTTATTTCGGTGGTTATTGTCAATAAGGGATCTGACAGCAATTCGATGGATCTAATTGATGTTGACTTCATTATTGTTTGGTTACCAGCAACTTATCTCAAGACCACTAGTGATGATTTTCATTACCAGGTTATGCCGAGAATGATTAACTTTTAACGTAAAATAAGTTACTCGCAATTTTAACTGTGTCATCATCATCTTCTCCTAGCCGTATTCGGCCTCAGCGACTGCTAATCACTGCGGAGAGCGTCACTGGTGCGCCCTCAGGTGACTGACATAGCAAATTTTGCGGTCTATCATAGAAAATCAAGGAAGTGTTATTTATTGACAGTTGTGATATATCAGATAATGCTGGTTAAAGAGTTAAAGAAGTGAGTTCAGACATATTATGAGTCGCATAGTGAGTATACTGTGTTGTGTCGTGCGTGATGCTCAGCTGTGATGAAACAGGGGATGGAACAATGTTGTCAGTATGATACACCAATAGTATACCTACACCAAAATAATGTGTGGAGGTGGCTGGTGGCCCTCAGGTACAAGTCGATTGTTAGGGGGCAGGGAAAAATTCATTTATTATAAAAAAATATATATCATCATCACGTATCTGTCACTCAATAAATCAGGTGGAGTCTTGAAATATAAACCAATGAAGATTCATCGGATACCTACGTGATACGTTGACAATATTGTCAATTGCAATATTGACCATAATCAGCAGGTATTAATCATTTAAATGCTTTCCATACACAACGATAAATATAATAGTAAAATTACTTACAATTTAATCATGAATATATCCTACGTGCGTAACCATAGCTACAACAAGTTAGTAAATACAACAAAATGTACACCTAGCAATCGTAAACACTTAGCTTTGTTGACTCCGATACTATGCTCTGAATCAGGATGTAAAATGGGTATGAAAGCTTTGGTGCTTAGTTTCTTTTAATCCTTTAGCTATAAACCATGACTTACACAGTAGTGTCCAGAATTCTTGTATAAGTAAATTCATTTGTGACTTGAAAGTAAATAGTCAGATAACTCACGTGACTTCGTTAAGTGAATCTCGCGAATCACGAATACGTTTTGTAGGTGCAACCGAAAGGTTCGGCTCGTGGATAGAATACCTTTAGACTTCAGACTTGAGTATAATCAAGTGTTATGGTTAAACAAAGATTTGTAATTATGACTGGTTTAAATATTTCGTAATGGGACTCTTAAATGTTAGATTTTAGATTATTTATTGAAAATTGTACATCTCATTTACATGTCTAAATATATAGAATTTACAATTTTTGGAATGTGCTGGGGTCAATGATTATTCTACTTATATGATTATTATACAGTAAACTATACTTAAGTTCCTAAAGTTTCTTGTAAAAAAGGCAGTGCCGTGCGAACCTTTGCCATGCACCGGCGCGAAGATTTACCCCTTAAATTAGAATCGAATAGATTAAATTTACTGAGAGACAATATAGGTGCGAGTCTAGACAGTGCGTAGCACGCGGCGGATAGCTTGTCACATACATACGAGTAGTCAATATATGATGACCTGATGAGACCCTGAATCGATCATGAAGTCAATAGATAGATAGAGAGATAGATCGTTTATTTGCTTGAATCATGGTCATTATAAGTGTTACATTTCAATTTTATAGTCCAGCACAATTCTGCCGGCTGATGGCGTGCAAATATTTAAAGAAAATCGTCACATACATTACAACATTTACAATTCAATAATATTCAACATATTAACAAAGTCCAGTATAATAATGACTAAAATAATTCCATTGTCATAGTATTATATTAATAGGTACTATCAAAACGAATTTTACTTAACATTTACTGTGCGTACTTAGTATACCTACAATTTGTTGTTTTAAGGAAATCTTGGACCGAAAAAAAGCAATTTTCGGTTAATCAGGTGCTCAATTTCCTACAGAAACTATTGTAAAACATGTCCGTAATTTCTTTCGGTATGGAGTTATAAATTAAGCAAGCCATGTAGTAGCAGTTTTTGCGGTAAATTTCTAGTCTTGGAGCTGGCATAGACAAGGCCGTATGCGTAACTGCTCTACGGTGAGAGTTGTCATTTAATTTGAATAGTGACATATTGGACTTTACTAATTTCGCAGTTTCAAAAATATATATGCTAGGCGCTGTCATAAACTTATTTTTTATAAAGATTTGTCTCCATGAGTCTACATTTCTCAGACCCCAGATTGCTCAGAGGCATTTCTTTTGGGCAATGAATACTCTATTTGCTTCGGAGCAACTTGCCCATAGTACGATCCCATATCGTATTTGGGAGCAAATATAGGCGTGATAAACCGAGATGGCTGTCGCTATTGAGCTAGTTTTCAAGGAATCGGGATGCGTTTACCTGAGGCACAATGGTGTTATTGGTAGTTATGTTTAGTGGGCCATGTTTTAGTTTTAAAGTGCATTAGTGTAAATGTATAATGTTCATTATCAATCAGGTTTATCAGGCACAGTTCACACAGTCAATACACGATGTGGAGGCCGATGAGTCTAACGCCTCTCTGAGAGGCAAATCATAGAGCCTGGGTGATTCTGAATCTGACACTTGCAAACCAATTTGTATGTCTAAAAATATGGCTATTCGGGCACCTGATAGTTAGAAACACTTAGTAATATCCTGACAACAGCTCAGAAGACTCAAACCTGGACATCCGCAGACAAATAGCCTTGGAGCTGGAACTGACCACTAGTTTTAAGTGTTACCTCAAGAAGCTAAACTTACGAAACATCACGCTTCCTTCATCAGAAGAATGTCAGCAGACTGCGATAAATAACAGAAAGGAGTTCAAGTTTGGGACTTCATTAACAACTTCATTAAAAACAAAGGCATTAAACATGAACTTAAGTTACTAAGTACCTGACTGTCCCCATGTTACTACACGTCATACATAAGCATCATATGGCGAACTTGCCTTTCGATATGAATATACCTGCTCGTAGGATAAGCTGACGCCGACTGTATGCAAGGATTAAACAAATTTACGCGTTAATATTGATGAATTGTATCATTTGTTGTACCTTACGAGTTGGTACATAATTCTTTTATGGACAGCTACGAGCTATAATTCAATCAAGAAACATTCTTTCATCATTCCTAGAGATGTTCTTTAAATGATACTCAAACATAATTCATTCGTTTTATATATTTTGAGAAGGCGTTCAATCATATCGCTTGTGGTATCTCACGAGGCAGTACTAAGGCGACAATATCTAGGTACCAGGGTACCAGTGTTGGTATATCAGCCTTAACAAAATTTACATGGTTAAGTATTAAAAACAGTATGGAAAATGCAAAAACTATACACAAATAAGGATGTAAATTTAAAACTGAGATGGAGATTAGTTAAATGCTATGTTTTGTCAATACTTGTGTATAGTGCAGAGGCTTGGACTTTAAATAAATTGACAATTAAAAAACTGAATGCATTTCAAATGTGGCTATATAGGAGAATGTTGAAAATCTTGTGGACAGACAAAGTATCAAATGAAAGAGTATTGAACAAAATTAAGAAGAAAATGGAGCTTGTAGTCAACATAAAAATAAAAGAAAACAGCATATTTTGGCCATATTTAGAGAAACAAGAAATATGAAATAATAACAAACATAATAGAAGGGAAAATAAAAGGTAGAAGAGGAAGAGGAAGACCTAAAACCACGTGGTATATAAGGAAATATAAGGGACTAGACCGGTACTATTGACGCCGCTACTCTCGCCAGGACGTCGAAGAGCAGGGAAGACTTTCGCATGATGATCGCCGACATATTCTGTTAGTTAGGATATGGCACCCTAAGAAGAAGAAGTATTAAAACCCGATGGTAAAGGTAAAGGGTTTGAAATCGGTGTCCCGGTGCATGAAACTTCCATCCTCAACCTTAATTTAAACAGCAGCATGGATTTCTTTAAAACCGACATCAAAATTATTTATTTTTGATTATAGCAACGACTGTTCTTCCAATCTTAGGAACTGCAGAAAAACTAGTGAAATTTTTTTGGCTCCTGGATGATAACTCAGAACAGATATCATGTGTGCACGGCAAGGATAATGACATTAATAACATAACTTAACGTCCACGGAAGTTTTTAAAGTAGCTTCAATCAAAGACTGCGATGGTTCACACTCAAAAAGGAGGAAAATACCATAATATCGATAACATTGCACTTCGCCTTCCCAAACATTCCAGAGGAATAGGTGTACCAAAATCCACGTGGTAGTCCAATATTAGAAAAAATGTAATGTGAAGAACCTGGTCGAAGAAAAGACAACTCATAATCGATCGCGCTGTCGCAAACTGACTAAGAGTCCCGACCTTACATAGGTGTTAAAGGGGAAGGAAAGGAAAGCGAAACTAATACCATTAGTATAAATCTTAAACGGAAGTCACTTAAACTGATGGTTACCGATAATTCAATGTAATTTAAAATATTAAGCTACTGTGTTAGCGAGTGGGCATCATACTATATGACCAAATCCGGAATGAATAAAGTACTTATAAGGAGAAGAGAGAAGAATCTCTACGTACATTGATAAAGCAAGGTTAATTAAATCTGAAAGGTTCGGAAAAGCACTATAAGGACCAATCTGATCCAAAGCTCACAATTAATTTTCCATATACCTAGTACAAAGACCTGAACGTTGCGCTAGATGTCGCAAACACTTTGGACTGCAGCACGTCACATCAATGTATATAAACTGAGATTCATACAGAGACTATCCATCGATAACCAATGAAATATGAACTGCTGCAAGTGACACTAAAGTTAATAGCAGAATAAATTTTATAGCGTAAACTGGTATCTCTGTAGTCCAGGAAATAATTCACATATATATTTTATTTAGTCATTTATACTGATGTGACAGACACAGTGCATGATTACTAAAGAGTTTAAGCGGTTGAGGGGTAGCGAATATTTGAACAAGTTTAACATCATTAATAACCGATACACTATGGGAGGAGGCATGATAAAACGTCGCACGGTCATAAGAACTAATGTAATGGCGCCTATTGACCGTGTGCGAGGATTGAGATACGCAATATCGCAAAGCCTAAAATCTTATCGGAAAATCACATGTTGAAGGACACCCGTCATACTATATGGCGCTCTCGATGTCTCGTGGCAGAGGTAAATAATATGAAGAATAGAAGCAATAGTTGGAAATGATGATTTTCATGCTTTCAGCTCAGAAAAAAAGTCTTTATTTAAAACTCAACCAAAAATTATGACTTTTGGTATCCTTCAAAGCCAACATATCATTATTACACTTTAGGAGTGCTCAAAATACTGGTTTGGCAGTGCTCAAAACAGCTTCACAACAGTTTCGCGTCAGAACAGTTTCGCGACGCTCAGAAGTCTGGATTTAGCGGTCCTCAGAACAGTTTTCGTTGGGCTCAGAGGCCTAGGTAAGCAGTCCTCAGAGCAGTTTTCGTAGGGCTCAGAGGCCTAGGTTAAGCTGAACAATCCTCAGAACAGTTTTCGTAGGACTCAAAGGCCTAGGTTAAGCAGTCCTCAGAACAGATTTCGCAGTGCTCAGAGGTCTTGGTTTAGCGGTCATCAGAACAGTTTCCATGGTGTTCAGAATTATTTTTGGTGGTCCTCAGACTCGAGCACAATTGAGCGATTTCAATAGTGCTACAACAATACAGGTTATTTTGGCAATGCTCAGCCAATTTTGGATTTACGCTCAGAATAAAATGGGCTGTTAAAGATCAGATTTGAGGCTGAGAAAAATATTTCTTACGGTCGGTAAATGCTTGACTCGACCACTGATAGTGGAGCATTGGAGTCGAAAATCACCGTAGCATACTACTTTCATTGTTGAATTAAAACGTATACAACTGCGAGTAAAAATAGGCAAGATCTGTGCAGATATAGCCAAATGTGTACAATTAAACTTTGACATAACTGGGACTTCAAGGGACCGGCAGATGTGTCTCGCTTAAAGAAGTATTCCACTTAACAAGTGTCTCAGATATCCAAGTGTATTAATATCTGTCTCATTTACAGAGGGTTCCATTAATACAGGTGAGATAAGAGATTATTTTCGTTACAGAGGTGCGATTATTAAATGTATAATAAAAAAGTTAGTAAACAGAAATAATTAAGCACGTTTCTATTAACAGTACATGAAGGCATACAGAATCCGTCAATCAAAATAGAACACAAAATTTTATTAAAAAACAAAAAAAAAAACATTTATAAAAATTAAAATAAACTGTATATTTGTTTTGTGTACTTTGGAAGTAACATGAGGTCATTTAGCCAAGAATGAGGAAACAAGACGAAAATGAATCAACAATAAAGTACGAGTTATACGAGGTAAAGAATTAACGTTATCTCAGTTATCAAAGGTATACGTCGTATGAAATAAATCAAAAACAATTTTACAAAAGTATTTTTTTAAATATAGTCTTAGTAAAAGAGGTAAAATACACTCGCTGTCTCATTTATAGAGGTAATGATGACAATAAAATCGAAAGCACTAGTCCCAGATACATTATATAGGCTGGGTTTCTGCCACTAACAGAGGTGGTTCAGTGTTGGGACCTCAGCATGAGTTCCAGCTATGGAGGTTTCTCACTTATCTATATACTTAACCAAGTTTACTGTATATCAAGAGGTTTTATATCAAGTATGAGACATAATTCATTTAATTTATATTGAGACTGAGTGCTCACTCCACCGTCAAACTAAGTTTGTGGTGGATCGTATTTTATTTAAGAATTCAATTCATTTTCGGTATTATATAATAAATAATAATAACCAGGTCTTAGGAAAAGAAAAGAAAAAACAACGTCAAGCCATAGGGCAGCCCGTTGTTTGCCTCTACTTTCAAGCTTCATGTTCTATCCTATGTTATTTTTTTTGGTGATCAGTATTTGTATTGTATAGACAAGAAAAAGCTTTAAAAAAAAAAAAAAAAAAAAAAAAAATCACACTGACCCGCACAGAATAATTTTTAAATATTTATAGTAGGTCGAGGAGGAATCAGGGAAATAAATAGATTAACAGATAAATTAACATTAGTTGTGGTAATGCTTCGTGCATTCGTTTAATAACGTAAGAAATTTTGCCCGCGGGGGAGGATTCTATTCCATGGAAAAAGGAAACAAGTATAAAGATGATAATAAAATCTGGCCAGATATTCGTTTCAATCTAGCAAGGCAAAGCAAATCCTATTGCGGTAACCTAAAAGTATGTACATACATGAATCAGCAATGCACAATGTATAGAAATATTTTAATACACTAGCAAATCTATAATATGGTTTTACGATATATATAGGACATATTATGATTGATTGTTTATTACGACATGGAACGCCAAGACACGGAAGCTTGGTTGGTCAAAATCTCAAGAATAGAGGACCTCGCAGTTGGCTACTTGGGCCCCACGAAGAGCTTGGAACTGATTTAGAAAAGTGCGTCAAGATGAACTTATCAGACGTTACAGCTATCAGAAACTATGTGGATTACTGGGCCCAATCAAGGTGATCGATAGGATTCAGAGCTTGTCAATATTTGCAATGGGAAAAGAACGGTAATTTCAAAGATCTGAGGAAGAGTTAAATAAAGCTGTGAAAGATGATAATCTCTATTGGATATATGATCGCCAGTTTTCTGGGGGGCCGGGAGTGTCGTGAATGGTCATGATTCACGATAGTATTTACATTGGTGTTTATAACTATGTCTCAAACAGCCGATTTATCTTATGTAGCAACACCGACAAGGAATCATTTTTATAACAAGGTTGACGGGTAGGCGGGCTGTCAGAGTTTCTAACAGCTATATTGGGAACGAACAGTTAAGTGCGGTTTGTAGTGGTTGATTTGGAGGAAAACCAGGGTGAGCTCTTTCCATAATCACTTTCGATGCGTCCTATGATATTGTAACGATTTGGTATCATTTACACGTGTGTTCATGTGCTTTCACAGATCGGACGATGATTGTTTACGATGCGATGTATTTATGTGCGTCCACAGGTCTCATTCTCTTTGGGAGGCGTATTGGTATATTATGTAGATGGATAAGGTTTTCCTACAGGTCGCGCATGTACGTGACCTGTAGGACACACAACACAGTTCTTATTTGTGGAGTTCTTTAGTGTTAGAGGATTAGTTACAAGTGTAACAACAGGGTAGTTCGGTAGTCTCGGCTTCAGGCCATATCATCATCAGTCAAGGGTGCACCCGGGTAACTGGAACAATAGTGTGTGAATTGGGACAGTATCAATGGTGGTAAGGGATGTCTATAAGGGGAGGTTGGAGGACATTCTCGGGGACGAAAGTCCCCACACGTCATAGGGAGCTGGCACGCACGAGGCGGCAGCCACTATGTCAGATATATAAAGGATTCCGCAAGTTGTAAGGGTATGTTTATAGTTGCATATATGCGAATACGGATGTCTTAGCTTGAGTGCTATAGGTTCTCATTCGCGGCCACAAGTGGCTTCGCGACACTGATACCGTGATAGTTCCAGCTGAAAGTATCACAGATGATGTATTTCTGTTGCCGCTATAACAACAAATAAACACAGAATAAAATAGTTTTTTTTAGATAATGGTACGGAACCCTTCGTGCGCGAGTCCAACTCGCACTTGGCCGGTTTTATATTACATCATTGTTTACGTGTAAGTGGTTCACGCTCATCTCAGCGCCTTTTGGCAGTTTAAGCATTTTTAATAGTAGTTTTTATTATTTAGGTACTAAAAAGCCAAGTTTGTTGTACATTTAACAAAACTACCTACTTATCAAAACCATCATAGCTATTATTTATAGTATCTGCGAGATCGAGCCTGTTCTCGGAAGTGAGACATAGCTATTGATTTTTCACCCACTCTCCTATTGAAAAAAATAGGTAAAAGTTATATATAGCATAGTAAGCTCAATAAGATTTATGTTAGTTACTTAATGTACTAGATGATATCTTTAATGGATATTAATATTAATATCATGATGATGATGTCCTGGCCAATTTCGGTTACACCGACTGGGTTCTATTAGATTAGCCATCAACGATTACCAATAAGTATGACTGGAGTGTTGTTATTCTACTTTCTGGTGCGCTCTCAATTGCTTTACACTACGTGAGCTCTTTAAATTATATTCTGATGTAAAATCAACGATTTCACCCGAACCCGAATATTATTCTAAAAGCTGGTTTGTACATATCCTATTTTTCTTACAAAGGTAGGACCGCACGTTGTTGGGCAGGTTTTTACCCCACCGACATAGTTATACAGCATGTATTTTTAATATTACCTCAAATTGTAACCAGAGTTAGGGTAATGAACCGATATTGCAAGTTTTACTTTCTTAGTTACTAACTTTTTTTTTTTTAAAATAATTCAGCACGCAATGTATCACTACATTGTCTTACTGATGTGACGTCACAACTGTTACATGTAACCCGCTTCTTCCATGTGTCAAATGAGTGTAAGCATTACATTGCTGCTCGATAAATTTTCAAAAATTAATTACTCTTTGGTAGTTAAGAGTAACTTACAATTTTCTTACAATATCGGTTCATTGTACTAAAAGCTACGTATGTATACATAGAAAACAACGCTGTAGGTAATTAATACTCACATCAACAGGATTGCAATCAGCCACAGCCACCAAGACGACGGCGGCCACGACGAGCGCTCGCCTGCACGCCCGCCGGCTCAAATTCACCCCATGCTTCAGTGACGTCATCGCCTCACATCCACGCACTATCTACACTTATTTAACACCACTGACATTTCACTAAACTCACGCGCACTGTGGAATTAAAATTATTAAAAATATGGTTTTAGGTTGAGCATTGACCATTCGCGATGCTGATAAGGATATTTGTAAACATTTGGTATGCGGCGTACCAACCCGTCACGAATCGTACTTGTTTTTAGTGGTAAGTCGTTAAACGTGATTGAAAATTATAAACGTAATTCCATGGTTGGTGATAATATTTTACTTAGTCTCGGATAAAGTCAAGGGTGTGGTTAATATGGTGGTCAGAGGAGTCCTAAAATAATACACTTTGATGCTTCACTAAATAGGTAATAATGTAATAAGTTAATGTAACGCCCCGGTATTTCAATAACATTCTATAGAAAAAAGTAAAGCCTGAGGAAAAATCCCGATAGCGCAATTCAGGAATCGAAGCAGACGGTAGGTAGGTACAGCGTAGTTCGACTCCAACATTTACGCCCAATCGGATGATTTAGTTAAATTAATATGCTGATTAAATCTCGTTTTAAATTTAAGCACATTGATGCAAAATTAACATCAGAAAATCAGAACACTTAAGGTCATTATTAAATTACATATTTATTTATTTATTAGAAGACCAACAGCTTTTAACATACAACACACAGTTACATCTTACAGCTATTACAATTTATACTCATCATTGCGCGTCCCGATTATTAATTAATTAACTCCTTTCGGGACACTGACCCGTCTGTGAACGTAAGTCTTATCGTGTCTAAGGGTTTGTAAATTGTGATTCACAATTTAGTTACAAACCAGTAATCGTCAAATATGGCATCGGCAGCAGGCATCCCATAAGTTATACCTAAGTTCTTATTTAATGCAACAGATTAAATAAATAGACTACAGACGACGGCTTAAAACAACCCGCCCTGTGTATTCCAGAAGATGTTAAGCTTGATTACTAGCTGTTTCTACAAAAAACTTGAAGTTAGGTACGCAATAATAAATACTAAGTCAACTCACGTAGCTCAATTCATTTCAGCAACTAATTATCCAACGACAAAAGTGTTACAACTTAAATCACGCCAAAGTATTTAAGTATTCAGATCCCAGTGTCGATCCAAGGTCGTGACGTTAATGAAAATGATGCGTAAGAAGAGCTCTTAAGTCTCCACGGTGCTTGACAAATGGCTTGTTCGAGATTCTGCGTGGGCGCCTCGCCGGCGCCGCCCTTGCGACAAGGACTTGCGATCTTAATACCGACATTTACATCAAGGGGCCAATCTGATACATACATTTCACAATCTTATTTTTAATAAATAAATGTAATTGACCGTATTAGATGTAGCTCACTGATTCAGTAAAAGCCTATTCACACTTGCTTTGAAGGCACTTAGATCATAATTGTCAGGGAATATACGGGGGCGAATTACCTAAATTCCTGGGCAGTTTGCATTAAGAAAGACGAGCCAAATCTAATTTCATTATGTTATACCCTGGTTTTTTCCGACGGACTACAGAAAGTATAAGGTTCTGAAAGAAATAGGTTTTAAAAGGGTCGGCAATATGAGTAAACGAGTTGCAGTTGGCTCCGGTAACCACTTACCACCCCATTCAACAGGAGCTATAAGCATGTTTGCCACCGACGTGGTATTAAAAGGAAATGTTACCTGCGCTCTTTCTGACAATTCTGACACGTACTTAATCTCGGCGCACGTGAAAGGGAAACACTGGCCACCAAATCTTGTCATTGGTATTGTGGGGCCAATCATAGAAATATGATTCAGATTGAGTTATGTTGAGACAAAGGGTTATGTTTGAAGAAAAGAAGAGCGGCGTCTGACCACGCGTAAACAAAAACAAAGGTATGGCGTTGCTTAGGAATGTTTATAGTGACATAGGCGTTAGCGTTTCCACACTAGCCTGACAGCCCGCTTCACGCCCGGCTTGTTAACTTCTAGAACGAGCGCGCACGATACACTTTGATATTAATTTCGAATGTGAAACGTGCGCGTCAGATTGAATCACTGACCACGTGACCGGACAATTACGTAATGAGAACGGCTGGATTTATTTGAAGAGTTATATTTACTGAAAAGGGTAAAGGAGTGACGGAGTTTACCTACTTTAATGGTATAGGCTTTTCGGAGCTCATGTGGAAATATAACTAAAGTCGCCGTCAATCGAACGTGCAAACTATATGTAAACAAACAATGTATTGGAATTGACCATAGATATATAAAGTAAAGATAGGCCCAACCCGCACGAGTGATTCGTCCAATGCGGTGGCCCTAAACTAGCAATGGAGGGCCACCGTGCCTTAGTCTGTGGCAGTACGCCGTACCGTTCAGCTGTCAGAGTGTGTCAGAGCCGACTGTCTCAAAATGCCCATTTGGGCCGTAAAAGAGTGCAAAAATGATGATACAAAAGTAAAAAAAAATACATGGGATATCGTATTATCGGTAAGTATCGTCAGTTACTTTATTATCGCTTAGTAACACATTTTCAATAGAATTATTTGGTTTCCTAGCGTTACGTTTTGTTAGTTCGCAACGGCTAGTCAATCAAAAGTAACCTTGTAATGGCGTCATTTTTATACTGGTGTATGAACCATTGACTAGTCTCCCTTACAAGGTTACTCGGACCACCCGAACGTGTGGTACGTGCAGTCCGTACAACAGATGGCGCCACTCATTTTTAATAAGTATAGATGTCAAGCGAATTGTTCGGACGGGCGTATCTTTACTTTATAAATCTATGGAATTGACATTTGAAATGTCAATTCCAATACATTGTTTGTTTACATAGTTTGCAAGTTCTATTGACGGCGACTTTAGCTTCAATCTTGCTATAAACGGAGGAATAGGTAGGTACTTATTTCAATAAGCAAATCTTCACAAATAATAGCGAAATTATGTAAGTGTATCTTAGTTTTCCTGTACTGTACCGTGAAACAAATTAAATCAATATTCCTATATCCGTTTAAATAAATATTCCGTGAACCAATCCAATACCAATATCCGAGTTCCAACCAGCTCAGTGAACTTTAAAGCTGGATAAATATTGCGGGCACTATTTGATCTATGCTTCCCCGTCGTGTCTATATAATGGCATTTGAAAATTCTGCCATTTGTTATTTCGGCATAAAACTCGGGAATTATCTGTACCTTACAGAACACGGCAGGCATAATCTCCACTTATAATAAATCTCTAAATTAAAAAAAGAATTAGCCAGTTTGAAACTAAGCTTTCTGTGGTACGAATGTTCTCAGCATCCCATGGACGGAAAAATATGAAACATTTTATATAGGTACATTATTATTCCAGCTGCAACTTAGGATAGTTTTTATCCGACTGCGACACTTAATTTATTTTCCGTAATATACGACTTCATTTAATTTTTCATTTATTATTCTTAAAGTATATCGCCGCCAAATCTGTCAGCTAAAAGAAACGTCAAAATCACAGTAATAAGAAATACTACGGACAAAATGGCGGAATTGCTTTGCCTTTCTTTCGCCTATTAATAATTTTAATCCCGTCTACGATATACATTGACGAGACACATAGGTACCAAAAGCAAATATAAAATTAATCGATTTTGATATGCGAACTTATATGCGCAAATGTCGAATTAAGGCGTAATTTGTACAAATGTAACAACAAATTCGAACAATATAAACTTGGTTTTTTTGAATGGCACGCGCGCGCGCTCTTTGCGTATTCAGCCAAACCACGAAAACTGAAACTCGAAGTTCGTATATCTGAGGGCCTACCGCGAACGGCATTCGAAGTTTTCCCTCTCTGTCGCACTTATGTACGAACTTGTAAGTATGACAGAGAGGGGAAACTTCGAATGCCCTTCGCGGTAGGCCCTCTGCATTCCTGTCATTTGTTAGTGCGATAGAGATAGAGATACCCGAATATTTTCGAATTCCGAAGTTCGTGGTTTAAAAGAAAATACGGATGTCGGATAGATCTAAATTAATATTTTATGTGTGAAATATGATTAAAATTATTTGGAAATACTATTGTTGTTATTGTTTTAGTATATTTGACTAGCTTTAAGTTTAATATTGTACGTCCGAAATGGGCAAGCTGTTGGACTTTATTTTACCCAAAACAACTAAATGTACACAGTTCTGACAATAAAGAAATCTTATTTTATCTTATCTTATCGAAAATAGGGATGTAGACACTAAACAAAATAATCATAATGTAGTATTATCTCGAAAAAAAAACAACGCAAGAGGCTATATAGGTAATCACTAAGTTATAAGCGTATAAAGTTTTAAGAGGGGGTTTGTTGCGTCTCTTTTCCGCAAAACGCACCTTTATAATGAAACGATTGTTTTTTACTATGACGCTCGAGGATCGTGACGTCACGGTCCCTGATCGTTTTCTCACTCTAACAAGCGACATTAAAACGGTTGTAGCTTCGTAATTTTATGAGATATTTGAATGAGTTTTTCGTTTCTTCTTTCTTTTGAAGTGAGTCTACAGCTACACCTCTATTTGGAAGACAAGCGGAAATAATCCATACTATCCATACTAATAATCCATACTTCCATACTAATATTATAAATGCGAAAGTGTGTCTGTCTGTTACCTCTTCACGCCTAAACCGCTGAACCGATTTAGATGAAATGAGCCCCGGGGAAGGACAAAGGGTAGTTTTTATATCTGAGGGGCTGAAATTGGGGGTGGAAATTTGTATGGAGCTACTTAAACCGCTGCACCGATTTAGATGAAATTTGGTATATAAATAGTTTCAGTCCCGGGGAAGGACATATAATAGGTTTTATCCCGGAAATCATCCCCTAAGGGGGTGAAAAAGGGGGGGGGGGGTGAAAATTTGGATGTAATCTATTTTGATAAAATTTGGTGTAGATATAGTTTAAGTCCTGGGAAAGGACATGGAATAGTTTTTAACCCAGAAATCATCCCCTAAGGGGGTGAAATTAGGGGTGAAAATTCGGATGGAACCCATTTTAATACAATTTGGTATAGAGATAGCTTGAGTCCTGGGTAAGGACATAGGATAGTTGTAATTCCGGAAATCACTCCCTAAGGGGGTGAAATGGGGGGTGACAATTTGGATGAATCCCGTTTAGATGAAATTTGGTATAAAGGTCGTTTGAGTCCCGAAGAATGACATTAGATAGTTTTCATCCCGAAAATCATTCCCTAAGGGTATGAAATAGGGGGTGAAAGTTTGGATAAAATCCATGTAACTAGATGAAATTGGGTATAGAGATAATTTGAGACCCTTCAAAGGATATAGAATAGTTTTTGCCTCGGAAATCATCCCTTAAGATGGTAGAAGTTTGTTTGCATTATATTTTCTAAGTATTAAGTTCTACGCGGACGAAGTCGCGGGCAACAGCTAGAAAATTATAATTTATGCCACAGGCGTGGCTGCGTGTGGTGTGTTGTGTTCTTATAGTGGTGAGTGATGACGTATGGCACGGAAACGTGGCCGCTTACTATGGGCCTAATAAGAAGGCTCAAAGTCACTCAAAGGGCAATGGAGAGGGCTATGCTGGGAGTTTCTCTGCGCGATCGCATCAGAAATGAGGCTATCCGCAGCAGAACCAAGGTAACCGATATAGCCCTTCGAATCGTTAAACTTAAGTGGCAGTGGGTGGGGCACATTGCACGTAGAACCGATGGCTTGGGGTGGATAGGTTCTCGAGTGGTGACCACGTACCGGAAGGTGCAGCGTGGGTAGGCCCCCCACAAGGTGGACTGATGACCTTGTACAGGTCGCGAGAGTCCACTGGGTGTGGGTGGTGCAGGACCGGTCATTGTGGCACTCTTTGGGGGAGGCCAATGTCCAGCAGTGGAAGTCTTTCGACTGATGTGATGATGATGATAGTGGTGAGTTAGGTCGTCAGAGCTCCCGAGGATTCGCTGTGTTGGTAGTGAAGGGTCTGACCTCAGAGCATAGAATACTAGAGAGAGGACAAGCCGCCGGCGGCCGTGTCGCAGCTGTATGCTCAATGGGCATACACTGCCATACTGTGCACGCGTGCTGATCGCAGAGAATATTACGTTTTTTCCCAAAATGCCTGATATGATGCGCGTTTATTGTCAAATAAGCGTGTAGGTATACAAGTGTGTGTGTTTTAGATGTGTGCGTGCTTTGTCTTGTCAATTACTTGGGCATTGTGTGGGTTAATGTACTTGCGACAGGCTGACTCTATACAAATCGGCCGCCATGTCCGATCTCCTTATATTCATACATCTGTGGGTCTGACTGATAAACGTCTCTCAATCAAGGCTCAATATAAAGTGTCGGCAACAAGCATATACCTCCTGTAGACTTGCATGCATAGGTACATAATGATACAGTGATCGCTTGCCATCAGGCGGGCCGTAAATTTATGCCACTATCCTGGTATAAATTAAAAAATTAAAACACCTAGAAACATCAAACATAGGTACCTAAGAACCATCACAATAGACGAGACTTCGATTGAAAAACACCGCTTTCAAATTAGTTCATACGTTTGGGAGATACGATGCCACAGACAGACACATATACATATACACATAATTATGTTAAACTTAGTTATAACGCTCGTTTGAGACAAGAGTTAATAAAATGAAGAAATCTTTCACTAAACATTCACGAAACCTCATCATCATCAGCATCATATCAGCCGAAAGACGTCCACTGCTGGACATAGGCCTCCCCCAAAGAGTGCAAAAATGACCGGTCCTGCGCCACCCGCATCCAGCGGACCCAGCGAATGGACGAAACCTGAAAGATTGAAAACCGAAGATGAAATTAGAGGCAGTTAATGCAAATTTTATAGACGTTTGTTTGTTTGCCGAACTAACCGGAGTGGGTAATGGGTTCACGGAACCCCTAACTGATGGCTCGTCCCGTCTGTGGCATTGAGCGGGAATTCGCAGCCATTTGCATAGTCAGTTATACAATCATACGCTCCGCGGCTAACTTCGTTTGTCAGGCGTCAGACGTAACTTTACGCCGCTTTTAGACCAATGAACAAAGTTGATAAAGATTGTATTTGTAAAAAAAAATATTTTTTATGATATGCTGCTTTTGTTGATGTATTTGTTACATGTAACGTTTCAAGCGTTCATAGCCCAGCGGCGCCTGTGAGTCGGAAAAGATAACACAGGTTAAGCAAAGATGGCAGCGGTCAGTCTTTGGATGGGTTAAAAAGTTAAAAAGGTTATTCACAAATGCATTCCTTGCTTCAAGCAATCAGCAGCACCAATTAATCAATTGATGGGTCAGTTGCCTACGTGTAGAGTCACACCCGATAAGCCCTTTCGTAAAAGCGGAGTTGATTTTGCGGGTCCTATTCAGTTAAAAATGTACCCAGGTAGATGTAAACGTACATGCAAAGCCTATATTGCTTTATTTGTTTGCACCGTAACCAAGGCCATTCACTTGGAGCTTGTGAGTGACTTGTCCACGGCTGCTTTTATTGCCGCATTTCATCGATTTACTTCCAGACGCGGTCATTGTAGTGATCTGTGGAGTGACTGTGGCACTAAATTTATAGGTGCCTCAAAAGAGCTTGACACTATTTTTAAAAATAGAAAGTCAGAAGTAGTTGGAGAAATGTCTGAGGTTCTCGCAAATGACCAAACTACATGGCATTTTATTCCTCCTGGCTCTCCACACTTTAGTGGACTCTGGGAAGCCGGCGTGAAGTCGATTAAAGCCCATTTAAAGCGTGTCATAAGGCAGACTTTACTCACATTTGAAGAGTTTACTACTCTGTTGACTCAAGTCGAGTCTTGTGTAAATTCGCGGCCGTTAACTCCAAACAGTAGTACGATTGATGATGCTTCTCCAATTACGCCCGGACATTTTCTTATAGGTGAAGCTCCTATCACTATTCCGGAAGAAAGTCTCGCAACCGTACCAGTATCTCGTGTAGATTGCTGGCGATTACTCCAAAAGATGTTGCAATCGCTTTGGGTGCGTTGGAGCTTAGACTATTTAGCTACTCTCCAGAATAGATACAAATGGAATGTAAAAAATGCAGATCCTGATACCGGAACTGTAATTCTAGTCAAGGATGAAAGACTCCCTCCTGGAAAGTGGTTGTTAGGTCGAATAATAGATAAGCATCCTGGTAGAGATGGTTTAACAAGAGTTGTTACTTTAAAATACAAAAATGGTACTTTTCGAAGACCTATTGCCAAAATTTGCCCTCTGCCTTTAGATTCTTAGCTATGATCTGATATGAAAGTTTTGTTTTTGTTGGTTTTGTCTTCTCAAGAAGTCAGTTTATTGAGTTTACTGTGTATTTAAACTTTGAGTTTACAGATTCATGTAGAGTTTCACTAGTACCAGTAAAACTAAGTCTGTTTTTCTCTACTTAGGTACTCGGACCTTTGTAAGGACAATTCGTCCTTGGGCGCCGATAATGTTTAAAGTACAATGTTTTACGAGTAGTTTTTTACATTTTATAGTGCACCAATTGCATGGTAGATGGCGCTTACACCCGTGAAACACGCTATCGTTGTTTTCCCGTAGATTGTATAAGGCTCCCTTCAAAATCCGAATTATATGAGTATTAAGTTGTCAAGAAAGTGTTTCAGTCAATAAGGTAATAAGTGCAATGCAGTGACGTAGTGAGTAAACACCCGTATTAGATTTACACACTGAATATGTATATAATGTTACAACAATAATAATTTGGAAGTTGCAGTTTAACAGAACTAAATGAAAACAATATTACAAAAAAATATCCATTACATTAGACAGAAGATCTCTATCAGAATTAGCAAGAAGTTTATGATATCATTTAATATCCCAGAGATAAGGTCTCTGAGCGTCCAGATACAATTAATAAAAAATATTGTCATGATCTTAGAGATACAGTCTCTAAGCGTCAAAACATAAAAATAGGTACATTAGTAATATTGTCAGAGATGTATACGGTCAATAACAATAACCAGTCAAGAACAGGATGATGTCTCTCGTCATTACAAAATAATAATATTAATAACACTAGTATTTAAGTAGTTACTATGCGCATGCAAGCATGAACAGACCGGACTCCACAAACAGCACCCGATCACGAGTATTATGACGCGTATCTCAGCCATCGCCTCCCTCAACTATATGTTAGGGAAGGTGGCGATCCGATCAACGACGCCTTATGAAGTTAACAAGCGAGCATGTCATATTCAAGCCGCTGGACATTGATAATAGCAAAGATTAAACTATATTATACGATTTATACGCGACTTGTGCGGTGAGAAACAGTATTAAATATATGCTCTCATGTTACATAAAAACAGAACAGTGAGTATTTAAGTTAAGGCATAAAAAGTACAAAGTTATTACGCCAAGATAATCAAGATAACATAAAATTTTCGAGACAAATCCCCTTTTAATTTTATCTTTTAAAATGTATGCTTAATCACATTTTTTGAAACCATTGAGATGGGATTTTTTGGTTAAATACGTAGTTCATTGCAAATTTGGAAATCTTAATAACTGTAGATGTTAATTAAATAATCCACCAGCCAAGTGTTATATGCTTTTTATAACTTTATTAAGACCTCATTTTAAAGCAACTTGATGAAAAAAATAAAAAGCTTACAAATTTTGAGAATACATTTTTTTCACGTAGGTAAATGCTGTTTTAATATCGTTAATTAATAAATTGTTATGTCTTGTTAGTGGGTCTGAAAAAAAAGAGTAAGTACAGCCATTATTATTATTTTTAAACTCTTTAAACTTTTAAAGTGGTCGAGCCGACACAAAAAAAATACCTACTAAAAGATAATTATCTCGAAAATGGTTCCCTTTTGCATAATGCATAATGTGGTTCAAATCGTTGCAATCAACCTCTACTATACGGGCCCTGTAATAGGAGCAAATATTCAAAAGGACGCTTCCTTAGAGTATCTGCAGTACCCCTTGTGTCTCATTTGCTTTTTTTTTTGAATTCGGAGTGATCTAAAGTTTTGACCTCCAAGTAATGTATCTTGGCACCACGAGATCATAGCACAGCAGTCCATGCAGATTTTGAGGTAACATCATGCAAAGAGTCATAATAGTTTTTGCATTTTGATTATTAAAAGATATTTTTGTGATTTTTTAATTTTTATATAGTTTTTTAGTGTTTTTAAAATAACAAGTTACTTATAGCATTTCAGAAGAGTAAAAAATACACGTAATTATACTTATTTTGGAGAAAGATTTTTCATTAGGTGCACGCACTATATTTTAAGCCATCCGCTTACTTATACATACATACATACATACAATCACGCCTTTATCCCTAAAAGGGGTAGGCAGAGCACACGAAACTTGTGTTCCAGTGCCACTTTTAGCATAAATGTGGGTATAAAAGATCGACAAAATGTGATGTCGCAGTGATAGGTTGCTAGCCCATCGCCCACAACACACTTCAACCCTGTTCCCATAGTCGACTCTTACGACACCCACGGGAAGAAAGGGGGTGGTGCTATTCTAACCCGACACCACACGGGACCGCTTACTTATCTGCGAAGGAAATAGTAAAATCTTCTTTCAAGATTTAAATAGGTAATAAGTAGGTATCTAACGTTGTGTGACAAAAGCATAGATTAGATTTGTTACATGTTTTAGACTCTTTAACATACAACGTGTCCCAAAACTCAACGATAAGCCGGCACCAGAGGATGGAGCTACTTATGATTAGTCGAGAAAAAATAAGGAAAAAATATATCTCAATTATTTTAGAAATTACAGAAAAAAAATGAAATTCATCGAAAATCGACATCCCTAATGGTATTTTTAACGACCATGTCTACAAATATTCAAATATTACTGTTTTTTTTTTGTTTTTGGAAACTTAAGTAGCCCTGCTATCTAACACAGTTCTTAAAAATACCATAATACATGTAGTTTTTACACAAAAAATAATCAAAATCGATTTTGTCCCTACAATTTTGAAAGATTTTTTCTTACAGTCCACTTTCAATCATCATGGTGTAAAAAAATTGTATTGACACCACAATGGCAATTATTTTCAAAAGTTGACGCAACTAACCAAGATTCCAAAATGGTATAATACTTTAGGAAACCTAGTCATAAAAAAAAACAACGAATTTTTAAACAAGAATCGACATTATTTAATGTTGGCGGTAATCACTTTTACTGTACCCAAAAAAGGATTTTTGTTGTTGAAAAATGTTGAATAAATGCAAAGAAATGGTACAAATTTTTTTAATTTTTTTAAATTCATTTACTACATTATTAATACTACAGTAAATGTTCAAATTGCCTGCCACCGGCATTAATACAGACATGACATCGCCTTAGAAATGATCGTTTTATCCGTCGTGCATATCTTCTACCATTGATATGATCCGCAGCTTGTGTGATTTTTTGGCGAAGCTCGTCCAATGTTGCTATGGGTTTTGAGTAGACTTTGTCTTTAAGACAGCCCCAGTAGAAGAAGTCCAGGGGGTTCAGGTCGGGCGAACGGGGTGGCCACAAGATAGGACCAAGTCGCCCGATCCAACGCCCTGGATACTCTTGGTTTAAGTATTCTCGCACTGCACGGGCATAGTGAGCTGGGCAACCATCATTTTGAAACCACATGTTTTGTAAATCACGTAAAGGCACGTCTTCTAATAATTCAGGCAAGTCGTAGTTACAAGGAAACCTTAATGGTGATGGCTATTTGAACTTTTTACAAAACGACTTGCCTGAATTATTAGAAGACGTGCCTTTACGTGATTTACAAAACATGTGGTTTCAAAATGATGGTTGCCCAGCTCACTATGCCCGTGCAGTGCGAGAATACTTAAACCAAGAGTATCCAGGGCGTTGGATCGGGCGACTTGGTCCTATCTTGTGGCCACCCCGTTCGCCCGACCTGAACCCCCTGGACTTCTTCTACTGGGGCTGTCTTAAAGACAAAGTCTACTCAAAACCCATAGCAACATTGGACGAGCTTCGCCAAAAAATCACACAAGCTGCGGATCATATCAATGGTAGAAGATATGCACGACGGATAAAACGATCATTTCTAAGGCGATGTCATGTCTGTATTAATGCCGGTGGCAGGCAATTTGAACATTTACTGTAGTATTAATAATGTAGTAAATGAATTTAAAAAAATTAAAAAAAATTGTACCATTTCTTTGCATTTATTCAACATTTTTCAACAACAAAAATCCTTTTTTGGGTACAGTAAAAGTGATTACCGCCAACATTAAATAATGTCGATTCTTGTTTAAAAATTCGTTGTTTTTTTTTGTGACTAGGTTTCCTAAAGTATTATACCATTTTGGAATCTTGGTTAGTTGCGTCAACTTTTGAAAATAATTGCCATTGTGGTGTCAATACAATTTTTTTACACCATGATGATTGAAAGTGGACTGTAAGAAAAAATCTTTCAAAATTGTAGGGACAAAATCGATTTTGATTATTTTTTGTGTAAAAACTACATGTATTATGGTATTTTTAAGAACTGTGTTAGATAGCAGGGCTACTTAAGTTTCCAAAAACAAAAAAAAAACAGTAATATTTGAATATTTGTAGACATGGTCGTTAAAAATACCATTAGGGATGTCGATTTTCGATGAATTTCATTTTTTTTCTGTAATTTCTAAAATAATTGAGATATATTTTTTTCCTTATTTTTTCTCGACTAATCATAAGTAGCTCCATCCTCTGGTGCCGGCTTATCGTTGAGTTTTGGGACACGTTGTATATGGCAAAATTATTCTAGCTTTCTTCACAAACTATACCACATTAATTGAGTTGCTTCTCAAGTCTGGTTCTTATAAAGTTCCTGGCATATTTTCCCTTGACCGACTTACCGCGCCTTCATGTCTGCCTCTAAGGCGGCAACGCACGATCGACTCAAATTTATCGTCTCTTACAAAACTGACGTTTCCCCTGCCCTATTTATGTCTATTTTGTCACTGTTCCACTCGTAGGTATAACGACACGTACTTACCTATACTTTTCTACGCGTGGGCTCGACCTCTGTTTATATAGGGGCGATTAAATCTACTGAAAGCTCGAGTTTATGACTCTTTATCGTTGCTTGAAGACGATTAAAGTGGACATAATTTTTTATTAGAAGTAAATTCTGGATAAGTGATCTTAAAGTAGGTACGCACAGTATATACTGTACGGTGTAGGTATGTATGAGCTGTTAACATGAATTATGTCGGTACTGTTGCCCTGTATTTACGACTAGAGGCACTATTAAGGGATAGTTATTTCACATCAATCGTATTTATGATCGAAATCGCGCTACGGTCATGGACAGTGATTTAACTTTACCCATCGAGTGGCTAATTAACCAGTAGTTATGTATTGTATAAGTTCTATACTATATCAAACTTTTACAGCGCTGGCTATACAGCAGTATTCTCATTTCAAATCAAACTGTCTAGAAGTCTATAAATAAGAAGACTTATAGACGTCAAGCATTCGCCCCCGAGGCTTTGGCCTCTGGTCCACGCAACTCGTATTGTATAGGTACCGCTCGCAGCATATTTTAATAAAAGCAAGTTTTTAAAGCTCTAGGTAGTACTTCTTCGTTATTCCACCACCTCTGAGAAACTTTTTAATTCACATGCCTAGAAGTCAGCAAGCCATAATAAAACAATGTGTTACTAACAATCATAATTCTTCCGCTCAACATAATTTGGTGCCAAATATGCGTCCATTATTAACAAAGTTGCTGCATTTTGTAGAATAAATATCTACAACACAAAAGCAGCTGTAAATCTATGTATACGTACACTAATAATGAAGATGTAATGTCTGTGAAAATTTAAGTTTATTATTATATTATGTAATCTCCGGAACTACATACTACCTACATACTATCGATAAAAAAAACTTTTACCAGTATCTTGAATAGACTTTTAGGATGGACATATGATAAATTTTATCCCGCAGATTTGCTTGCGTTCTTTTTAGCAGGCGGGCAAAGCCGCGCAAGAAGCTATTAAATACATATAAAATGTTGTGTAGCTTCACTTGTTTCCAAACTCGCCGTCTGATATATTAATACAGTCCAGAGATTCACCAGTTCAATATTTTACACGTGCACGGGTCGACATCGATGCACCGAGTTCAAGGCCAATGCAGAGGCGGCCTATATTGTCAGAAAATGCTGCGACAAGGACTTGGTTTGGTACTTTTTAATACCAAGATAGTAGCAAAAGAGCAAACGATCTTGATGGTAAAGTGGTTAACCGAAGCACGAAACGTAGGTAGATGTCACATGAACGTTACCGATCCTTAAAGATTTACATTGTTTTAGTTTTTGAAGTGAATACTTCTTTGCTCGCGTTCTTGTATAGGGGTACAGTTCAAAATGTATCACGTGACTTCCGGAATTATTTTTTTGAAGAGAAGCCTAATCTGATTTCAAATAATTGTTTGTTACATGTTTTAATCCTTTTTTATTTGCCTTTAGTTCACATCACAAAATGTTATTTAGTTTATGTGGCGGACATGAAAATAATGCTGAAATGACCGCCATTTTCATTGTATCGCGAGTCAAATGAGCTACGTACGACAGTCAATGTTGCCATCAGGGACCGGAACCGGTTACCCTTATTGGGGTTTTCCATAGGGTAATTTTAGAAGTTGTTTTTAAAACCCTATCCATAATGGTAACCTTATGATAAGGTAACCTTACTGATAGGGTAACCCTTTTGTTATGGTAAGTATATTGGATGTGGTAACCATAAGGTAACCTTAATAAAACCCCAACAAAACCCTATCTTGATAGGGTTTTGTTACGGTTACCTTATGTTTACCACATCCGATATGCTTACCATAACAATAGGGTTACCCTATCATAAGGTTGATAGGGCTACCAAATTGAAAGGCTTAAGCCTGAAAAGGGGTTTTCCGGTCCTTGGACTTGCCATATATGTATACCGATTTATCTGTACCTACTTATACAGATTTTAGTGAATGAATTCGGATATATAATATATGTTACGGGTACAGCTAGCAAAGAAGTATCCACTTAAGCTTAATTAATTAACGGTTGTATCTCCGACACAACCCGCTTATTTTTATAACACGTTGACGGCAAACATGTAGGTATTTATACAGCCTGATGCCTGGTTAAGCAGGTACCGAAACCTATGAGTCCTACGACTCTAACATATTTGAGCATTCGTTATCGACAGCTAGACACAAATGTAATATCTGAACTCAGCGCAGCCTCAGGAGTCCTAGCGATCTTATTTACCACCTGAGGGGTAACCACGTAACAATCTGGGGGCACGGCAGTGCCCCCGCCAAGTCGAGCAAAACAAAGAGGCACGGCCGTACCATCCTTTTCTCGAAGCCATTCAGGCCATTTTCAACATCCTGTAATTTTGTGCTGGCTTAAGCTAGAACCCTGAATTTTCAGGAACATGTAGGGCATAATATGGCTAACATACGATATTCATAACATTCAATTTAAACTCTTAGTTTAAGAACTATTGTCCGTCAAAGTTCGTTAGTTTTGTCACTGACATACTCACTGATAATGATCACGCTAATTCTAAGGTATTTATATTAGACCCACAAGCTCCAAATTTCAAACGTAATTAGTTTTTAGCCTAATAACTCGTGAAAAACTTAAAAAAATTGCAATTTCAGTCACGTTTCAGAGATATATAAACTGCGTAAGTAAGTTTGTAATCCTATACAAATACATGCGATTACAAAGTTATTTTTGCAGTTCTTTCCTGCAAAACTATACAAACGTTATTTGCGGTTGGTAAAATAACATTCCCATACAAAGTCGACAAAAAAAAATGAGATCCCATAAAAAAACATTCCATGTAAAAAATAGGCCAAGTCTCGAAACTCGTTCACAGTAAAAATTGGTGAGATATTTCGTAGACTCAAGTCAGGCATTCTTATTAATCTTTATTTGCTTGCTAAATAAAATTTTGTGACTTGGCATCACACTTACATAGTTTTAGGTACCTATGCAAAAATTAGTATGTAAATGCAGTAAAGTTGTGTGATTCCCAAGTTGCAGAATTTTATTTATCAAGCAAATAAAGATTAATAAGAATGCCTGACTTGGCTCTACGAAATATCTCACCACTTTTTATTGTGAACGAGTTTCGAGACTTGGCCTATTTTTTACATGGAATGTTTTTTATGGGATTTAGATCTACCTGACGCGCGTACAATGCGTGACGTGATCGACCTGCAGGTACACAGGTGCACCCACAGATCAAGCAGTGGTGTCAACTATTAAGGCTGCGGCCTTCTGTAAGGCGGAGGCAGTTGGACTGTACCAAATTGAAAAACTTGTGTCTTTTTAGGGTTCCGTACTCAAAGAGTAAAACGGGACCATATTACTAAGACTCCGCTGTCCGTCCGTCCGTCCGTCCGTCCGTTCGTCTGTCTGTCACCAGGCTGTATCTCACTGATACCGTGATAGTTCCAGCTGAAATTTTCACAGATGATGTATTTCTGTTGCCGCTATAACAACAAATAAAAACACAGAATAAAACAGTTTTTTTATAGATAATGGTACGGAACCCTTCGTGCGCGAGTCCGACTCGCACTTGGCCACATGTTGATGACTGGCATCAAGCGCACAGTACCTACTTTAAAAAGTAGTCTACAACAAGAATAACTCATCCTTCCTCATCAATTCCTCTACCACTGTATAAATTCTTATATAGCCAGCCAGCTACTTGTAATAAATAAGTTGGAATTGAGGCCGCGATCTACGAGCGCATTTTTCATTTTAATTAATGACGTAAGTAAGCACCAACATTCAGCCATAAATGTCTGAAGGGAAATAAAAGTTTGAAACGTCTTTATTGTACGACAAAAAAAACAATTACCTTAATGTTAGAACTTTATTCGAAACTTTAACCTTAATTTTGAAAGTATCTAGATAAAATATTTAGTCTTTAGGTTAATTGTTCTTTTATTTAACCTCTAATTGTCTTATTTTTCGTTTACTTTATAGTAGTTTATGTGACTGTACATAATGAAGGGCATTAAACACGAGTGTGGGTTTAATAACATCACACGAGTGTTTTAATGCCTAATTATGTACAGTCACATACACTATTTTATCTATCCACATATATCATAAGCCTCCATGATGCATTCAGGAGCCACATAATTATGACCGGCATCGCGGCGTCGTTTTCTGCCAGCTCATAGTTTTTTTTAAATTCAGAGACAAACTAGAGTCGGATCCAACTGTCATATCGTTCGATATCTTACTTATGTGCGACATTTGTCAAATTTGTATGCAAATTGACAATTCATTTCGAACTACGTCATCTCGACTGATATTAGAATACAGGTTATATCAAATTTCTTTGTTTTTCAGAGACGTTCGAAATTTGAATGAAATAATATTATCGAAATCGATGTTATTATTTAGTAATAATAACATTTCCACAGATAAGAAATTTGTTCTAACAAAACAGTTTATTTTTATGGTGGTCATAATGTGCGGTTCTTGAACGCATCATGGAGGGTTTATGATATTTGGATAGATAAAAATATTAAATACGTTATTAAATGTTTCTGCTTAGTGCAATGTTACCTTACTAGGTAACTTGGCACCTACTTTGTCACCCAAGCTCTTTAGCACAAATCAATATTTTTGTATTACGAGCATACTCTTACATTTTCACTGCCAAGAATCGCTACGCGCTACGCTCGTAGCCAATCCGGTTTCCCTCGTATGTAGCGGAAAGCGACTACGGCGTAGGCAGCTGCTACGCGGGTTCCTGGCAGTGAAAGTGTTAGAGTATGCTCGTACTACAAAAATATTAAACAAGCGTGAGCAGTGTACTCTACCCAAACTTATCAAAATTACCTTACAGTTAGTGACAAATTAATAGATTTTCACGTTACGTTTCAGTACATTTTCGCCGTAAAACGTGACTATAAAACCTATCGTGCTAGGGCCTATGGTATGGTCCACTCCTGTAGCCCCCCCGTACACGCAGTTATAACCAAATGTGTAACAGGGCTGTTATTCATGCTTCACCTCACCTTACACTGACCGGTGTAAGTCAGACCGGTCACGCGTTGTTATTGCGCACTCTTCTTTTTTTTCTTCTTAGGAAACACAATAAAGAATGAAGAATGTCACACTAACCGTATATTTTAAAAAGTAAGTTAAGTGTGTTAAACTCGAGTCATTTCTAAATCATCTTAATTTGGTACCATAATAATAAAGCATCCATTGATGAACAAGCATCGATCCAGCATAACCATAAGCAATTGGATAAAAATCCCTAGATGCTAAAGTATTTGAAGGGTAACCAGTTGTCACTTATCCCACGACAAGTGATAGTAGATAGCCATGTCGTTAAAATAACAATAGTAATAAATAATTTTATCTATCCAAAAATCACTATAGAACCATCTTAGCCAGTTGCCAGGTGAAAGAAGTAGTGAATATCATAGCAGCTGTCCGCTGGCAAATATCCCAGATATACAGGGTGTGGCCAAATATTTAAAGGGATGCTTCCTTAGAGCATTTGTAGTAGTTGTGTCCACTCATTTATTTTTTTTTGGATTCGGAAATATTTTGATCTAAAGTTATGACCTTCAAGTAATGTATCTTGGCACCACGACGTCATAGCACAGCAGTCAATGCGGATTTTGAGGTGACATGATGTAACGAGTAAAAATAGTTTTTGCATTTTTGTTTTCAAAAGATATTTTTGTGATTTTTTTATTTTTATTTCATTTTTTTAGTGTTGTTAGAATAAAAAGTTACTGGTAGCACTCCAGAAGAGTAAAAAAATACAACTAAACTTATTTCGAAAAAAAAAAAATCTAAAAAAAGAATTTTTTTTTTTCAAGTTTAACCATGTGGAAATAATTGTTCACAAGCTTAATAATCTACCGTTTAATTTTTTGCTCCTATTACAGGCCACACCTTGTATAGTTAGTTCAAGGGCATTGCAGTTCTGCCATTTGCCACTGTCCAGTGTAATCGCAGGGTAAACTTGCTACATTGCAATCTAAAACAATAATTCTTGCGTTGAATTCAGAATTTGGCCCACGAAAACCCAGTTAACCTAAACAACGCTCGTTGAATGGGTCATTGTCAGTCACAATAACAAAAATCATCTTTCCGGTGGTCAATAGTTACGGGCTTATGTATATATATACTATGTTTTTATCGCATAGAATTATAGAAGGGGCAACGCCGTTTACGCCGGTTCAGAGTTCAACCAAAAATTAGGCTTTATAGCCCTTAACTTTGGCAATGTCCACCGAAAAGACGCGAACCTACTTAAATCTGACAATGACCCGAATATGAATCTCTGTGATTCCACGAACGCAGAAACAACTGACGACGACAGTGGATAGTTTAGTTAGCCGGTGTTAGTGTTTTTAATTGGGTACAATTTTAACCCCCGACATATAAAGAGGGGTGATATAAGTTTGACGTGTGTCTCTGGCATCGTAGCTCCTATACGATGGGCCGATTTTAATGCGGTAATTTTTGTTCGAGGTTCGAGGTTGATGACGTGATCGAGATGGTTCTTAGCTACGTTTCAACAAAATCGGTTTTGAGATATTGAAATTTGAAATGAAGAAAAATTTTCAATCATTATTATTTGATAATTTTAGGTATTTGTTTGATTAGCAAAATAAAGAATTGAAACTTTGATTGGCACGGGATGTGCAGAAGCGGGTCGACACGAAAGTAATACTGCATCGTGGAACAGAGCGGCTCCTTTGAAACGCCAGCTTTATTCGTTCATGTATCGCGATAGCTCAGTCGCACTTGCATACTCAAGCGACAGAGAGGGAGATATTGCGAATTCGACTTTCGAGTTTCGTGGTAGCGTCGCAGGTCGTGTGTAGGCGTCACCGCTACCGACAGAATCATAGACAATCCTATCATTGTCTATCATTCTGTCGGAAGCGGCACGTTCGAGAAGCCTACACACGCCCATTCTTGCACAGATCTGGCATTTCGACCAAAGCTTGCCAGTTACCTATTGAGTACATGGTTTTAGCGCACAAACACCCTTAAAATATGTACGTACACATACCTAACTGCCAGGGTGAATTCAACCATTTCTTATTCACTAACAAACAAATGCCGGTGACATTTTACGTTGCATGTCATTCGTGGGACCTTGACAGTGTCCGAGTGTGCATGTTGATTTTCCATCGCGAGGCGTGTGATGCTTATCACGACGATGTTATAAATAATGAGATCGATAAGGGATACGAGTAGAAAATTCTTATCGGCTAAAAGATGTAACAGATTTTCAAATGCTTTGCTTTGGGAGTTTGAAAAAAAAACGACATATGATGAAATTTTGCCTGGTCTGTTAATATATTTTTTTTATTCAGAACACTTATTATACCTCCATAATTATCCCCACCCTGCCTATTCGTTTTAACGAATGGTGCTAAACGTTGTAATGGCAGTCATCTCCGGTAATAAGCTTATTCCGCCGCGGGCTGATACGAAAGTCCCTAGATAATGGATACTCGCAATTGTGAAACACCGGAATTTTGTACACCTAAATACTTTTCGAAAGAAGTAGGGCACAGCCGAATGTCACCTTGCTCATATTTTGGAGCAGCCCGACTGAGGAAGTAACACCAGCTTACAGAAGACCGTAGCCATATTAACATCACTGCATGCTGTAGGTTATGTGAAGTTATGTTCTGGAGGTCGTTGTTGTTCTAGGTCCGTAGGAATAGCCCTAGAAACTCTACACGTGTGGTTCTACAAGAACAACAAACTCGGCAACTGCACTGTTCCTTCTGAACCTCGCAGCGCACACTGGAACTCTCTCAGAGACATCGATACGAATTCATTATATAGCCTGTATGTTTAATATTACCTTAAATTTTAACCATACGTAGCTTTTAGTACTATGAACCGATATTGTAAGAAAATTGTATGTTAGTCTTAACAACCAAAGAGTATTTAATTTTTGAAAAATTATCGAGCATCAATGTAATGCTTACACTCATTTGACACATGGAAGAAGCGGGTTAATTGTGACAGTTGTGACGTCACATCAGTAAGACAATGTAGTGATACATTGCATGCTGAATTATTTTGTATGAAAAAAAAAAGTTAGTAGTTAAGAAAAAAAATCTTGCAATATCGGTTCATAGCCTTAACACCTACCTCTGGTTACAATTTGAGGTAATATTAAAAATACACGCTGTATGTACCAGTGTGTAACCGCCATACGATAAATACATGATTATGTTCCTGATGGTCAGTAAGATCGCCGGAGCTCGCGGGGATAGATCTACCTACATATATTAGGTGTAAACACAACAAATCCTTAAATCAATAAAGGGTCGGCAATGCGCTTACGACTCTGGAACCGTATGCTTGTTTGCAACGGTCGTAGTATATAATTTACTTTCAAAACAAAGTTTTAACCGACTTCAATTCAGTACTTCGCCAAGCCACATGAACTTTTCCACATTTTTTTTCCAATTTACCATATGAACTGATTTCCGAGAACAAATGCGATGATTTTTAGACCAATAAACCAAATCGCTGTATGTGGGCCGATAATATTTGAGGACTTCCGTCGATTCCTCAAGGATCTCAGAATTACCTTTGGCACTTCATTGTTTGCTTTGACGACCGCTTTAGCCTAGTTGGTAGTTACCCTGCCTACGAAGCAAGAGGTCCTGGGTTCGAATCCCGGTAAGGGCATTTATTTGTGTGATGAGCACGAATATTTATTCCTGAGTCATGGATGTTTTATATGTATTTAAGTATTTATTTCTCTATTCATCGTCATCTAGTACCCATAGTACAAGCTTTGCTTAGTTTGGGACTAGGTTGATTTGTGTAAGATTGTCCGCAAATATGTATTTATTTTATTTATTTATTTCAACGGAATCATATCAGAATCTGTGACGTACTTATATAGTTTGAAGTAAATCATTGAGAAGTTCCACAAGCCATCTATGGTCTTCATCATCACTTCCACTTCACCAAATTTATGATTTCCGGGTGTAAATACACTAGTTATAATAGAAAATACCGAAATTACTACACGCGTGCCTAATATACTTGAGGAGTTCCCTCAATTCCACATGGTTCCCATCATCCAACTGGGGCTTTGGAAACAATGGGACCAATCTGGAAGCATATACTTTCAACTAAAAAAATAATTGTACGAATCATAAATGACGGATTTCTGAGGTAACAAACATTAAAAAATATATATATATATATATATGTATATACATCCGAATTGAGAACCTCCTCCTTTTTTTAGTCGGTTAAAAAAGGGGGCATCGAGTTTTATGAATGCCTCACCAGTCACCATTGCTCGCTTTGGCGTCGTACCTCTGGTGGGCAGTTATTCGTTACGAAACTAGACCTCTACCTACGTTTAATTACTACGCATCGCGGTCTCAAGGTATAATTGTGGGTGAGCGTTGAGGTGAGCTTAAAACAAGTTACATAATAGGGGGGCAGGTCGATTACGTAGCGCATTGTACAGTCACCGGAATTATAATATGATGGATCAAAGGCAGCAAAAATATCTGACACGCTCTTACGGCTCTAGGAATAGAGTTGTATCAGATATTTTTGCGGTCTTTGTTCCATCATACAGGGTGACTGGTAATTCGACCTATTCCTTGAAAGGGGTTATACGTGGATAATGAAATTAAAGATAAAAAATGTAAACAAATGTGTTGCTACTGCAATAAAATCAATCCCAAGAAGTGGAAACTAAAAATTCGTTAAATACGCGAGATAAAAAATAATGCGACTAATTTTCACGTAAAATAATGCCTGGAAAATATTCGTAAATATTTAAATAAGCAAAATGAAAACGTATTTATTTTATATTCATAAATATGTGCAGTTTATATTTACGCCACTGGCAATGGTTAGGAATTGTAAACCTTTGGTTCGTAATTTAATTAATATACCTGGATATTCCTATACCTTATTCTTAATTTTTTAGTAAAACCGAAAAATTAATTCAAGTTCCATTTATACTGAATCGACTTGTCTGATCGTGCGTAGACCGCTTTAATATCTTTGCCACTTAGCTGAGGCGCTACCACGAACTTCGAATCTCGAACTTCGTATATCTCCTTTTCGGTCGCTCGAGTACCATAAACCATAAGTGCGATAGAGACGGAGATATACGAAGTTCGAGATTCGAAGTTCGTGGTTATAGCTCTGAATCGCATTCGTTTTCTGACGTTTGTCGTGATCGAATGTTTTCCTTTCCGCTTATGCACTCTGTTGTTGAATTTTTGTTTGTTGTTACGTTTTTGTTTTATTTTGTTGTTTGTGTTTGTGTGGACTCATACGACCGAAAACACCATGGAGCCTCAGCCAAAAGTAGTGACGATATATTCATTAAATAGTTAAAACCAAAACCTGGTTGATTGCCCCTGAGACGTCACTTTGACGATGACAGTTCTTTGTTTACATTTTTTATTAAATTTGTTTACGATGCCATTCGAACCAGTTTTTGTAGATGAACAAATGTTTGTATGGAAGCAACTACATTTAAAGGACATTAATACCCAAAAAATCGAGTTAAAGACAGCAGACGCTGACAGCAGCCGAAACGCTTCATACTGATTGGCTTTAAAGTATGACGTCACACCGTGCAATTTGTACTAACCGTTGCATGGAAAATAAAGTAAATTGCTGTTTCGGTCGCGAAATACTGCTTTTAGGTCCATAGTCGTCATACAAATTTGTTTCTATAAAAGCGCATGGATTCTATTGGTACCTTTAAATTTACTCTTGGACAATAAATAAAGAAACTTTTTTTTCTAAACTTTCAAGGTTCATATTTCTTTATGATTTGAATTATATGTTGTAATTTATACTTTATTACAATCATTTGATGGGATACTATCCATTTAGCAACACGACGTTATCAATTTTAACACCATGCAACAAGCCTATTTATGTCCAGTCAACCAGGGGTCAAAACACGATTTTTTTTTAATTTTTCGAGTTTTTAGTTTGTTTGAAAAAACATCGCCTTGCAGCCTTCAAGTGCTGATTGTGACAAAAATGTTTTTTTACCATCCAAATGGAAGTACTTTTGTCACAATCACCAGCTTAAGGCTGCAAGGAGAATTTTTTTCATACAAACTAAAAACTCGAATATCTCGGTTTCCAGCGAGTTTCGACCCCTGGTTGACTGGACATGAATTGTTGCAAATTAGCTCTAGTATAACCCCTTTCAAGGAATAGGTCGAACTACCAGTCACCCTGTATATTGATGCTGGTGACTGTACGTGCGTGCGACGTGCATCAGGTAAATCTAAATGTATAGGAAAAATTACAGTTGACTTGTGCTAACTTACGTTCGAAAGGTTACGTGATCATTGCCCTGTAGGTACATACTTGGCCGCGTGTATTTACATAATTTGGAAAGTAGGCTAAGCCTGGGCTGTTATTCGCTACGCGTTAATGCGGCTCACCCCGCCGGTCACCCGTTGCGAAACTAGACCTCTACCTTCGCTTAATTACTACGCATCGCGGTGTCAAGGTATAATTGTGGGTGAGCGTTGAGGTGAGCTTAAAACAAGTTACAGAATAGGGGGGCTGTAATCGATATTGATGGGCATGGCGTCGATCATGAATGAGCGTGTTTTACCGACCCACATAACAGCGTTCTAATTGGAACAACATCTAGTTACAAGCCAGATACGTCCGTGTGTGTATATTACACAGACATGTATAAGGTAAACGTATTGGGTGGATTGCAAAAAAATTTTACATAATTAAGGGCCTTAATCTAATCTATGCTTTAACTTTTTTCCATTGTGTAACGAAAGTTACCCATATAAAATGGTAATTGAAGCTGGAGGTCCCGGGTTCGAATCCCGGTCAGGGCATTTATTTGTGTGTTTATCACGAATATTTGTTCCTGAGTTATGGATGTTATATATGTATATAAGTATCTATATGTATTTATCTATTATATATATCGTCGCCTAGTACCCACAACACAAGCCTTATTGAGCTTACCGTGGGCCTAGGTTGATTTGTGTAAGATTGTCCCGTAATATAATATAATATAATATAATATAAATTGCCGTTACACAATGGAAAAACGTTAAAGTGTACTTATAGATTAGATTAAAGCTCCTATGTACAATTTTTTTGCAATTCACACGTTTGCGTTTAGTTTCAATTTGTATCGTTGAAAACGTATATGTAACGCTAAAACTTATACTAGAGCTACAACGTTTCATACTAATTATGACGTCACAGTCCGCTATTTGTACTAATCGTTGTATGGACAATCAAGTAAATTTTAAATTTACTCTTGGACAACAAAAAAAATCATATTTTTTCTATACTTTCAAGGTTATCTTTGTATGATTTTAACTAAGTATATTATTTAATTTATAGGTACCTTATTACAATAATTTGATGGTTTACTGATTTAGCAACACTACGTTATCAATTGTATCGTGAGTCTACACTACACCCCTACTATGATGAGGATAGTTTACACTAATACCCTACTACTACTGGCTACTTTACTTATTCTTAGTTTTAGTTGTAAGTTTAGTTATTTTTGCATGCCAGATGCTGGTAAAATACGTGTTTTTTATAATATTGTCTGACCACCTATTGTATGTACCATATTTCATGCAAAATAAAGTGATTTGCATTTGTAGGGATTCGCGTATCATACATTAACTAATCGTGTATGCACAAAATAGTGATGTACAGTCGCCATCACATACATCGGAGCAAACAAGCACGTCACAAACATCGGAACACACCTCTATTTTCAAGGCATTAGGGTGCATGTGCCGATATTTTTGAACACCTAGAGTGTACCTATGTATGTGATGGCGACTGTACTATCGGCCAAAGTCAGAGACGTCCACCTTAAAGGCGCATTTTGATTCCAGCCGTATATCATTATTTACAAGCGATTCTGTTTTGAATCTGGTCGACTCTGGCTTTGGCCGATGGTACCTATGATCATAAAGCCTATTTCTAACTTTTAAGACAAAATTTAAATCTAAGTATTTTATTTACTACTGAGTCTGAGTACTGCGACAAAATACATATTAGGTACTTTTACCGTGACTAACCTGGCAATTTTCGCAGCAGTTACGATTTGTATAACCAAACTCGTCATACGAATTTCGATTACTCGAACCAACAACATCATATCTTACCGAAATTCCTATCGCGTGTATATAAAGTTCATATTTCAACAACTCGGCAACGTTTTATGTGCCAGAAAAGTACGCAGTCGATAACATACCGTGCGAAATGCTCGTAATAAATTATCGGTTCGGATCCGTGTGGTTTCCAATTTGTCGGGCTGGTGCGTTGAGGTCGCGCATACTGTGACCAATGTACCTACACAATATTCTCGTAAGTTCTAGTGTTTTGGTCGACGTTTACGCTTCAAAAGGAAAACGTTTTATCTAACCGACTTCAAAAAAAAGGCGGACTCGCACATGAAGGGTTCCGTGAAATAAATTGCGGTTTACGATTTATGACGTATTAAAAAAAAACTACTTACTAGATCTCGTTCAAACCAATTTTCGGTGGAAGTTTTACATCATATATTTTTTTTAAACAGAAACGACTACATTTTGTTTACCTTTTAATGTTAATTAGGGCTTACCGACTGAATTGTTAACTGACAAACAAACCTACATCAGTTATCTTATCTCATGAAAAACTAGCGTAGGTAAGTAAATAGGTATTCATTTCAACAGAACTACAACTCTCGTTACAATCAAATTCTAACATAAAAACATCAACCTACATAATTATACCATCAACTGATTGCTATTCATTAACATGGGCGATCAATTGGAAAAGCAATAACAACTTAATTGACAACTTCGTTATCTCAAAACGCTTCAGTCCTTCACAACGTTAATCTTATCCTGTCTAGAGTGTCTTGTAATAACCCCAACAACCCCCCAACATGCACGACAGTTTCACAGCCCAGTGCCACGAGACTAGACAGTGTTGTCCAGACAAAACATTAAAGTTATAAGTTCTAGGGTGAATGACATCAGATAGAATTTAGCATATTTATTGAGCAAAGTTGAAGCTTAGAATGCAGACACGCGCGGTTTCAACAGAGCACGCTTTGAAAGCTGGGATGTTATTCTCAACAGTTACCAATACCTTTCAGGTGAACCAGTGTATGTCAGACCTCCGATTACGCGTTGTTATTACGATTCGCGACGTCAAGATATACAAGGAGTGATCAGTGAGGCAAGGTGAAAGAAGTTGTAAATAGCATAGCAGCTATAAATGTAGAGGATTAACATTAAATCGTTTTGAGAAGATACTCGTAAAATTGAAGTGCATCAATATTGGTAAGAGTTTTTGTTCTGTTTATATGTGAAATACTGATGACGCGTGAGCGTGAACCAGCGCTTATTATATTGAATTACTTTCATCCTTTTAAGTAGGTACTTGCATCTGCTGTTTTTCTCGGTTTACATTTGTAAACCGAGAAAAACAGTCACCAACATTAATACCATATCAAAGCGTTCAAAGGTAGGTATATTAATATTTGATACGACACTATTACAGCAATAAGGGGAATAAATAAATTGCCGGAAAGAGGAACTCGGGTTCCGAAAGCATCACAGCATTGGTACTGGTTGTACAGGGTCGTGTAAGAGGAACCTAGCCTAGAGAAAGACGTATCCTCTATTAAGGTGATCTTCTTGAATTGGCTACTTGACAAAAAAAAACACGGTGCCATTCGTAAGAAAAGGACGGGTACATTCCTGAGTTCCGAATCAAATGCCACATTCAGTTGCCCTTTAAGCCTAAACATTGCAAAGTAAGAAAAAATCGTACGTTCAAGTCTCGTATGCGCTGTACAAAGAGCAATAAATCGTTTTAGAAAAAAATGCAAAAGGTAACTAAAAAATGTGTGTGAATGTGTAAAAGATTCTGGTAAAAAAGCTGCATGTCTTTTTCCAGAATTGCAGTTTTTACTCCGTTGAAAATGTTGAAAGCGATATCACATACTTCGTTGGTTTTTCAGGTTAGAATTTTAATAATAAATTCGATAACGATCCTTCGTCTTTCTAGTCGAATACTTACAGTATCAGTATCAGAGATGAATATTAAACTTACGATACTTGGTTCGGTTATTAATTACTTAATTAGGAAAACCCCTTTTATAATGGATTTCGCATTAAGGAATTTAAATTAGGTAACTATTCATTTTAGAGGAACAAATTTAACGCGTATTTTTAAATAAATATGTATAATTCATTATTTACCTACCTACTAACTATCTATATGTATTTAAATTTTTAGAAGAGTCCGGCCGGCTTTGTTTTATTTAAAAAAGCATCACGAAATGAATGGCTCTGGCCCTGCAATATCCGTTCAACGGTAATTCTTTAAATTACTATATTAGTTCGACCCATGTCACACATATCTACCTAACTAAAATACACCACTAATGACTTTGCATCCCTCTAATGTACGTTTGATGTGTACGCGCGTGGAATATCTAAAAAATAATAGTATTTTAATTTTGCGCGTTGATGTCTTCACAGTTATCTTATACAGCTCCTGAATTCATTAGATGACTGCTGGCGGTTATCTTATGAAACCATACGAGTTCGTGACGAGCTCGTGGAGCTCCAGGATTAAAAAGTATGTGATCTTAGTTTCGTGTACGAAATCTTAATTCAAAGATTAAAGTCGACGAGTAGAAAAACGAGTTATAAGTATTATCGTGAGGTTGGGCAGACAATATTGTTTGAATTACGTTTAAGGTTGGTTGCAGATAACTCAAAACAGCTTGATTTACTTAAAATTCTATAGCTACGTTTAGAAGTTAGATAAGATTACATTTTTGTGATGTATTATCTATTATCTATCCTCTTTTTAGAGGGGAAGAACACAGCCGAATGTCAGCTCGCTTATACAGTTTGGGCCCTGTGACACGAGCAAAAAATGAAATGGTAGGTCATTAAGCTTGTGAACAATTATTTCCAAGTGGTTTTAATTGAAAAAAAAATTTTTAAAAAAATTCTTTAAAATAAATTTACTTTGCTTTTTTTTCTTCTGGGAAGCTATAAGTAACTTTTTATTTTAAAAACACTCAAAAAAATTAAATAATCACAAAAATGCAAAAACTATTATGACTCATTAGGTACATGATGTTACCTCAAAATCTGCATTGACAAAAACAAAAAAAAAACATTAAACCCTTGCGTGTGGGGGTATCTATAGATAGGTCTACAAAAATGATATTGAGGTTTCCAATATCATTTTTTTCTAAACTGAATAGTTTGCGCGAAAGACACTTCCAAAGTGGTTAAATGTGCCCCCCCCCCTCCCCCCCTGTAACGTCTAAAATAAGAAAACGATAAAACTAAAAAGAATATATGATGTGCAAACTTTCACCGAAAATTGGTTTGAACGAGATCTAGTAAGTAGTTTTTTTTAATACGTCATAAATTGTAAACCGCAATTTATTTTACTTCATTTGCGAGTCCGACTCGCACTTGGCCGCTTTTTTCTGTTGCTGCAAGCGTCCATAGGCGACAGCGTCTACTCCATCAGGCAAGCCACCTTTGAAATGGGTATATCAAAAAAAAGAATGACAGAGACATGAAACACGGGACATGATTGGACCACTGGGACAGGTCACGGGACATGATTGGACCACTGGGACAGGTCACGTTTCGTTAGTCGAATACCGGCATTGGTAACTTTTTTAATCTAATACAGAGTAGAATATTAAAGTGCGAGTTTGTCACATTTCACCGATCCAGTCTAAAGTTAATTTCGACCCTGTGCCTCGAGGGAAATAAATTAATATCATTTGTCGCCGAATTTCTCCGGACATTTTATATGTTTCGCTTGTAATGGGCCAATTTTCAGGGTGTAAAGAAACCTCATAAATTAGCATAAATTATTTTTCAACACATTTGCTCGTAACGTGCCTCTTATTGCGCTGCTTTTGGGCTCATAATCCTGGGTATTAAACACGCGTGTTTAATAACATTACGACACTCGTGTAGTTATGTTTATATGCCGATTAAGACACGTTAGCACCTTGCAGCAAGGTTTATGTATGGACTCGGCGCATTCTTAAATTGACCGGGTTATACAGGTTTGTTTTTAATTATTGGCAAATGGATTCTTACTCGACTAAACAAATTAAATCCTTCTTGTGGATTAATTGATTCTTTCTTGTTGGATATGATATAGAAACGTTTCATTTAGTAAAACTATTTACTTTTGATAACATTTTACATGAATTTATATTGAATAAGAAAATAATTATTTTATTTTGTATTGGCTGTTTAGAGATTTCATCTAAGCCTCGCTGCGGGCGCACTGCGCGAACTTCACGAAAAAAAATTGTTGCGCGCCATTATAGGTAATTTCACAAATATTTGTAAACATTGATGATGCGTGTTTGGTTATTGTTAAAAATGTTGACTCGTGGTGAATAGAAAAGTGATAAATAGATTTGACGCCACTGTACATTCTTGGAGATATACAAATATGTGAGTAAAAACCTGTTGTCATCAATAACTAAAGGAAACAACTTAGGAGCCTGTAACATGTTCATTTTATGAAAAGGATTTTTTCCTCGCAAATGTGTTGAAAAACGTCGTATGACACGCGTGAGCTTTGATAATTACATCCTCGGCTCTATTATCACGCTCACCTGCGGTTCGCGTGACAATTCCGCCTCTGATGTAATGATCAACATACCTCACTTGTATCATAATGTACTATATTTGATTTTTGGTGGTAATTTTTTCGGTCCTTTTCTTCTTTTTAATTTTTTATGCGTAAAAACTAGAGGCTACCGATATTGCATGGTATTGTGACGTAAAAGTCATATTACTTACTGGAAAGTTTTATCAAAGACCATTCAATACCCCTTACATGCAACAGACATGCCTTAGAATAATAAAGCATAGAAGGATAGTTTCATACGGCCGACGCGCCAAGCGTGAGGCATAAAATGGATTCATGTAGTTGTGATCAACTCGTATTCACACGCGCCAATACGCACACAAACGCACCAATTTTGTTCCACCGATCGCCGTACTGGGCCATTTATGGCTGAGTTTTAGTGGCCTCACCGTTGCGCGTGAACTGCGTTTCTAGGCGTTATTATTCTAAGTATTATGCAGACAAGCGTATTATCTACCCATTTCATAATCTACTGTTATAGTTATTACACCCAATTCCTTGTTTAAAAATTGTCCGCTCGACCAACTATGGCTGGAAGTCTACGTCTGGTAGAGTACTCCCTTACTAATTTAGCATAATTTCAATTGAAATATTAGCAGTATAAGTTGTATTAAACTGTCTAAATTCTGTCTACCTAGTAAATAATTTATTTTTCAACACACCTGCTCGTAAAGTAGGTCTTATTACAGCGTATTTACACTGATAATGCAAAATATTACCCATGCCGTGCCTTTTACATTATATTATCGCACTAGTGCCTTTTCATTACATATCTTTTTAAATATTAGCAAAATATTGCAGAATATTACCCATGCCGTGACTTTTACATTACATTATCGCACTAGTGCCTTTTCATTACATATCTTTTAACATTTTCATTTTTTATTTTTTTATTTTTTTTCCTCGCAAATGTGTTGAAAAACGTCGTATGAAACACGTGAGCATTGGTCATTACACTTCTCGTCTCCATTAAGCCTTCGCCTTTGGCTCAGGCTTAAAAACCGACTCGAGTGTAATGACCAACATAGCACACTTGTATCATAATGTACTATTACGTAATGGGTCGCCAAGGAAATTTTGCGAAAGCGTCACGTTATTCAAGTTGAAAAATGGATTATGTTAATTCAAACGTTTCTGTTATATCCACATTTGAATAAAAAGTGCAATCAAAGACTTTATTCGAGAACGAACATTTTAAAACGACATGCGTCGTCTGCGATGAAAATTTTATTTAATATCTAAATAAAAGCAAGGCCCGTCATTTAAAGCGCGTCAGCTCTGCCGGTCGGGTTTTTAATTACGGCACGGGAACAGACATATATTTGAATAGAATCGTCGGGTGACAAGCAAAAGTCACTACCAAAACTGTCACTGCTCTTCAAAACCTCGTATCTCGGTACGTAGTTGATATCGAGATACGACCTTTAATTGAAGTAGGTATTTGTTACTTAGTGAGTTTTGCTTGTCACCCGACGAGATGTTGTGATTTGTATGAAGACCGAGCGTGCCCATTTTTAAGTGAAAAATGTGACGTCACTGGGGAATTTTGGTAATGGGCAAAGTCCATTAGACGTGCTGTGTTAACCGTTTTTACGTCTAATACCTATATTTTATTGTTTTTTTTAGGGTCCCGTACTTCGAAAGGAAAAAACGGAACCCTTATACGATCACTTTGTTGTCCGTCCATCCGTCTGTCAAGACCCTTTTTCTCAAGAACGCGTGAAGGTATCAAGCTGAAATTTATATCAAATACTCAAGTCTACTGTCGCTTAGAGCTGTGAAAAAATCAAACTTCTAAGCCAACGCAACCAAAAGGTACAGCCGTTTATGCCGCAAATTTCCGCAAATCTTCGAAACTCGCAAGGGAATCAAAACTTACAGGGTACTTCCCGTGCACTCAGAATCTTACAATTTGGTACGAAGCAACGTCTTTTAGCACAGATAAAGGAAAAATTGCGAAAACCGTAAAATTTTAGTTACATTACTGAAAATTTAATCTCGAGTATGAGACGCACTAAGTATGTGAATACATACTAAGTGAGTGTCAGTTTATAGTGGACTTGTTTCTATTGTACGGGGTGGTCCGGAATTCTCGGTGCGCGAGTCTGACTCGCACTTGTTTTTTTCATTCTGATATCGGTTACACACAAATCTAGATAGACAAATGAAAAAAAAACCATAGGTACAGAACGGTTCATTACTGTCTTTATAGGTAGGTATCCGTTCCAAAAGAACTTTTTATTCAATAATGGTAATAAAATAAATTGGTCCCTGGCACAAATGTGTGGAATATGCGCATTTGTACAGTACAAGACCTTTTCACGCGAAGAAGCTGTGCGCTTGCGTAATCTACCTCGATGTATATCTGTGGGCACGTGACTAAACTTATATAAAACGTGTACGGTGAAACACCGACTAACTTTCATCGAAATTTCTGTCGAAATTCGCAAAGTGCCTGGGTTATTAAAACGAACAAGTACCTTTGCATTATTTTGTTTCAGTATGAACGTTAGAATTTAAGTTTTTATTAAGTGAAGTAGGTACCTACCTACTTCACTTTCTGAAACGTATTTATTATCGTGTAAAAACAAATATCTATTAGGTATTTATACTATTAATTTAAACTAACTATTATTAGGTACTACATCCAAGTCTGATGTTCTAACCGCGTAAATAACAATATGGTCGAATACTTCGAAGCAAGTAAAATAAACAATTTTTACACTTATAACGCCCTAAAATTAGGTAGTTAGTAAGTACCTAATTAGGTACTTAATAGGGCCAGCTGAGGGGTGATCTGATCACGTAACTTTTCATACAATGCGTTACGTCATCGACCAGCAGTTCGATCATGTAACGCATTGTACGTACGTCAGGTAGATCTAAATATCACTTTTTGGAATCGGAAAATTACTGTCGAGTTGTCCTAACGTACGTTCGAAACGTTACGTGAATACCTCTCTGGTTTCTGCGACTAATATTATATACGTGCGGGCGGTGCAAGACCGGTCATTTTAGCACTCTTTGGGGTAGGCCTATGTCCAGCAGTGGACGTCTTTAAGCTGATATGATGATGATGATTACGCCAATACACAATAGTTATTTGTTATACAAGGGGGGAAAGTTGTATTTTACCTGCGAGTGTTCATTTGAAACACGAGCTAGCGAAAAGAATCTATGATTGACCACGAGCGAAGCGAGTGGTTCAAAAATAGAATCCTGAGCCTAGCGAGTGTTTCAACACACGAGACGTAAAAGAACTTTTCACCCGTGTATAACACAAATCTTTTCACCTCACTACAGCGAGGAAAACAAGAAAAAGGGTAAAAAAAAGTAATAAAAATGTAAAAAAAAAGTCTAAAAAAGTTAAACAATTTATAAAAAAAAGATTTAAAAAAAGTTTAAAAAAGTATTTTAAAAATTAAAAATATAGTTAAAACAAAGTTGAAAAAAAAGAAAAAATATATGTCATAAAATATACAAAAAACAAAAATAAACATATAACGTTCTACGTCATAGTACTTTTAACGTTCTACGTCTACTTTCTTCACATGTGGATAAAAAGCGATTTTCTCAATAGACATCAAACAAACAAAAAGGCCTTTCCGAGCTAGTGAGGTGAAAAAGCCATTTATTACATCGCTCAATAATATCTGAACGAACATACTTTAATTATATATCCCGCAAGAGTTAACTTGAGACTCGATCGCGAACTAATGTCATAAATACGAACGAGGTCTCAAGTTAACTCGTGCGGGTTATAATAACCGTTGGGCGCCTACTAACCAAGGTCTACTTCTCGGATTAAAAGTTTTACCTAGTGCTTACATAATACTTAGTTAACAAACCTTCGTCTACGCTTAGTCGCAAACTTCCAACAAATCCGTATAAAAACAGCTGAAAGCGACGGCCTCGACCCGACCTTATAAATGTTAAGCAAGGTTAAATAAATATAGGAATAGTTAGGCCACGGAATAGGTAGTCAGGTTACGTGGTCTATCGTGTGGTTAACAGAAAGTGACGACAGGTTGGGTTAGTCAAAAATATGGGTTGTGGTGGGCCTTAGACACTTCCTGAGCATATTTTTGCTGAAGGATTTTTAGATTTTTCAGGAAATAATTCTAACCTAACCTATTTATACAGAATCCTAAGTCGTGAACTGAAATATGTATTTGTTACTATTTAACTTTAGTTTAAACATGTGGACGTATGCAAAAATATGTGAATGTTGTTTGTTAATCCATTAATTAAAAATTTAAATTGTTTTAAATTTACTGAGTCTCATCGTCACCTTAATTGCTACGTTAAACTGTCATACAGGGTGTGGCCTGTAATAGGAGCAAAAAATTAAACGGTAGATTATTAAGCTTGTGAACAATTATTTCCACATGGTTAAACTTGTAAAAAAAAAAATTTTTTGATTTTTTTTTTTCTTAAAAACAAGTTTAGTTGTATTTTTTTACTCTTATGGAGTGCTATCAGAAACTTTTTATTTTAAAGACACTAAAAAAAATTAAATAAAAATCTAAAAATCACAAAAATATCTTTTGAAAACAAAAATGCAAAAACTATTATGACTCTTTACATGATGTTACATCAAAATCCGCATTGACTGCTGTGCTATGATGCCATGGTGCCAAGATACATTACTTGGAGGTCATAACTTTAGAGTTTAGATGAAACTATCTCCGAATCCAAAAAAAAATAAAATAAAATGAGATGAGGTTACTACAAATGCTCTAAGGAAGCGTCCCTTAGAATATTTGCTCCTATTACAGGCCACACCCTGTATACTTATATGTCATAGTCGAATAGGGTGACCATAAGGTTCGTGTTTTTGCTATTTGAAATTATTATCAATAAAGTTTAATTGTTTGCTTCTAATAGAGTTAAAGCAATTAATTTGCCGTAAAATACTGGGATAGAAATAAAAAAATTCTGTTAACGACTTAGGTTTCACCCTGTATAGGTATTCCAATAAATCACCTGCGTCGAAATTTTCGATTAGCAGAAAAAGGCGTTCAATATGTTGAAATTTTAAAAATAATGGTTTTGGACACATTATAAGTAATTTGTCATGACGTGGCTATTCTATCGATTGCATATACCCAAATAATGCTTCGATGCTTATTATGCTTAATGCAAATTATCAGCCCGCGACGTAAGAGACACTTTTATATCTTCCACACGCGAGAAAATGAGATGTAACACTAATTGGGAGTGGTTTTGTGGACAAATGTCAATAATGAAATAAAATCTAAAAATTATGTTTTTTTTTCTATTGAGAAAATTTTAAGCAATGGTGTTTTGGTTTCTTACAAACAACAAAATATGACATCAAGATAGAAAATGTATTCTTGTTACTTTATTTATTTATTTTTTATTTATTTATTAAAAACAAAAAGTTACATATATACGTTGATACATTGCTCCACAAAACTAATTTTTTCAGTTTGACTACTACTACTACTTACCTCTGCAGCTGACTCTACCAAATCTAAATCGAAGTTACTACGAGTATTTGGGTCATTGTCAGATTTAGGTTCGCGTCTTTTCGGTGGACATTGCCAAAGTTAAGGGCTAATTTTTGGTTGAACTCTGAATCCGCATAAACGGCGTTGCCCCTTCTATAATTCTATGTGATAAAAACATATTATATGTGAGCGTAAAGCCCTTAACTATTGACCACCGGAAAGATGATTTTTGTTTTTGTGACTGACAATGACCCATTTACATGTATTGTATGCCTACACACGCAGCGGATGAAGTCTTAAATACAGACTAGGAATGCAATTGATAACTAAACTGCCATAGCATACCTATAATGGAAAGCATATTCAAAGCTAAAGTAAGTATTATGCTTTGAACTTACACACTACGAGGTCGACAATACATGAATGAATGCACTCAAGTCAACATGCCTTTGAAATGTAAAAAAAACAGCCGCTAGTTTGGAAATACTGTGCAATGTTTTTCCTGTCGCTTTTCTACAAACTGTGAAATTGTGTTTCTTTTAAGCAATCCACGTGATTAAAGGTATTTAATTGAAGTAATAAATTTGTAGGAGTCCGCTTGTTGCGGGTGGCGCAGGACCACTCACTTTGGCACTCTTTGAGGGAGGCCTATGTCCAGCAGTGTACGCCTTTCGGCTGACATGATGATTAACTCTGAAATTAACTCTTTACATGTAAAACTTTGAGGCTTAATTACCCGAAATCTCTACACCAGTAGATCTTTTTGAATAGGCATGATGGTTGGTTTATGGCTCACTTTGTGAAGTAAACCACATACTTATAGCTTCAGCGAGGAAGTACTTCACCTCTAATTTGGTCAATATTGACACCTACTTTAGGACTCTTCAGTATACCTTCAAAAAGGATTTATTTTTAACTACAATATCTACTAGTAGGTACGTTTGTACTAGTCTGTTTATCAGAAGGCTAAGAAATTCATTAAATTATTGCTAACCTTTACGTAGCGCTATACGTGTAACCGCTACAAAGCGGGAAACCATGCTATGAACAGAGAACCCGTCTAGCGGATGCTTTGACAGCGATAGTGTTTAAGGTGCTGATATATCTGAGCATTCGAAACGACAGTCAATAGGGAACTTGCATCTTTTTATTCTATTAAGAAAATCAAAAGTACGAGTATTAAAACAACTGTAGCACTAAAACTTTATGATTTATTTTTCTGATGTTGTATGCATTTGAAATCTGCACGCGCCGGCACCCCCCGAAAATGCTCTATATTAAACTGGCTTATGCTATGACGTCACAACATATATTCTCGGCGCGTTTACTATGGAGTAAGTCATTAATTTGCAATTATCTTCACAACATTTGCGTTTAAGTCTTAACTTGTCATACACAATTCAATATTCTGTGTAACTGTTATATTATTTTTTTTTTTTTGCCATTTTATAACGTGAGATAAAACCAATAAGTACAATCGTTTTTTGTTTTTTTTTCTTCTGTATGATATTTCTACTTACGTACATATTTCGAAATTGAAGTCCCATGCAAGTTCCCCATTTGCTTTGAGCTTTATACCGAGCCGAGCAATTTTATTATTGTTCCGCCGCCCGTCTCTCTTCGCCCACACCTCCCTCACAGCATTTCAGATCGTGAAAATGTTCGTAGCTATGTTTGGCTCTATGCTCGGCTCTGTTCGTTGTTCAAAAAAAAACCGGCCAAGTGCGAGTCGGACTCGCGCACGAAGGGCTCCGTACCATTATCTATAAAAAAAACTATTTTATTTTGTGTTTTTAGTATTTGTTGTTATAGCGGCAACAGAAATACATCATCTGTGAAAATTTCAGCTGGAACTATCACGGTATCAGTGAGATACAGCCTGTTGACAGACATACGGACGGACGGACGGACGGACGGACAGCGGAGTCTTAGTAATAGGGTCCCGTTTTACTCTTTGAGTACGGAACCCTAAAAACGGTGTATGTTCGATGTTCTGTTACATGTAAGTGAATGCTCAAGTCTATTAGCATTTATATAACAACATCATCCGTTTTGTGGAAATGATGGAGCAAGCCTGGGAGCATGCATAAAGAAGAGGGCAAATGCACAAAAGATCCCACTGGGTCGAAATGCATCCGAAAGGGCCCTCATCTAGATAGATAAGATAAGATGAGCACCGAATTGAACAAGAATTTATGATTTAGGACAAAACACATATAAGTATGCCGCTGGACTACTACAGGTATGTATAGCACCGCTGAAACTTAAGAGTTGTACATAAGTTTATTGGGATAGACAACCATACTTTATTTTATTATATCGTCCTAAACCGTTACTAGTTCTTGCTGTTGTAGGGAGAAATTTCATCATCACATCATATCAGCCGAAAGACGTCCACTACTGGACATAGGCCTCCCCCAAAGAGTGCCACAATGGCCGGTCCTGCGCCACCCGCATCCAGCGGACTCCCGCGACCTTTACCAGGTCATCAGTCCACCTAATAATCGTAATAAGGAGGATTAGGAGTAGGGAGTAATTTAATCCATTGGAAAACTAAACAAACTATACCAGCTGATGAAAAGGCGCAGTTAAAGGGTTAAAGAGGTATTTCCCGTTGGATATATGGATACTACGTATCATTTTATGATTAATATGTACTGTATCTGTAGGTACTACAGTTCCATAAGTCACGTCTAATAGGTATTGAAGTAGAACTGTGTCACTTTGTAATATTGAAAAAAAAATACTTAATGAAGTTATTTTCAAAATTGCTTTTTTGAGGTTAGAAATGAGGACATTACGTATTATTTGTGGTATATTGTATTAAAAACAAATCAGCCAAATCGTGTCTGGAGGAGCCCAAACTTGGTATGTTTCGAAAATTGATTTTGTGTTAATTCAAAAAAAAATTATAAAATGTAATGATGTTATACATTTTTAGAACTGCCTCACACGATAGGTGAGGCGGTTCTAAAAATATATATATATTTTTTTTCCATACAAAAAAATTTATGTCATGGCACTCCCCTCCTAAGGGAAAGTTTTTTAGGAACTGCGGGTCAAAAAATTTGTTTTGACCTCTAGTGCAATGGCAAAACTGTAGATCGATTTGCGGTTTTTTTTTTCGTACAAGCCTATAATAATACCTAAGCATGGACTTGGCAGCTGAGATATATAGCAGCGGCCGCGCCGCTACGTCGCACTCTTGCCCATTACTCGAGCCTTCACACTTGCAAAGTGATTGCTGTGGCCCTTTCCGCTGCCCCACCATGATACTTAAGTACCAACTAGGGGGCCATTTACTACATACATTTTGCATTCCAACTTAATATGAATCAAATTTTTCACGCGCTTTCTTTCCGAATAGAACAATTGCGCGCAGCACATTGATATCAAACGAGAATGTGAAATGTAATTGTCAGATTCACTTCTATTAAAGAAAACGATATTAGGTAAATGCTTTCTAATCTTTTGATTAATTAGAATATTTTACATAACTGACACGAAATACACGAATGAAGTTGTCACTAATCTTTTAAGTACAGGGCAACTTTATTTTGTTTTCATTCTTAAAGAGATTTTTTCGTTAACGTTAGGTTAGTAACGATCTTTGTTTCAACCAGATTTATTGAGAATACGAAATACCGTCGAATTTTACGACTCTCGTATGATTGAATGTTTACATAAGGCTAAAATAGAATTCCTGTGTCTGTAATCTAACCAAACTATGTCTTACATAAACCCTGAAAAGTAAAGTTAAGGTACTTTTCTATGACATAAGCGCCTTGTCAAACCATTTGCGATTATCGATGACTATTAAGTGTTATATTGTCCATTATACGAAATTAGAAACGTCTAAAGATGCAAGTAAAGAAACTTGCGATCAATGAGCTTAAAAAGACGCTACATCGTGATAATGCTTTGCCACAAGCCAGGCTAAATTAAACCTTATGACCATGTCATAGAGACTTTTCTGACTGTATATATATATCGATGGGCTTAATGCTAAGATGTGACACGATGTCTAGGTTTTTTATAATCATGTCTTGCCTCGAGCCTTGAACGTCCACATAACACTTACGTCACAGGGATAGCTCGCCGTTATATAATAGTGACTGCCTCCTGCCAACACCATTAGTCCATTACTAATTAACCTTTTATTCGCCAATCGAATAGTACCTACCGCAATTAACTTTGATTCTATCAGTATCCCCACACAATCCTTTGCGCCAATTAATCACTGCCTGTCATCTGGGCCATCTGACAACGAAACGACAACACAATCCAATTAGGTAGTTACACTTACACTAAAGCTCGTTTGTAGTCAAAATTGCCAATCAAAACAAAATTCGTCCCAAACAAATAACTTATCGATTGAATCTCCTAGCGCCCAGCATTTTACGTAACCTAGTGAATAAACACAATGATATATAAAACGCACGCGCCAGACCAGGTTGTTTTGTTTGTGGCCAAGAATAGCTCAGAGGGCTGCTGTAATTGCTATTGGCGATCATGTGAGGATAGTCAAGTTAATGGTGCTGACAGATGGCCGCGTCTCAGCATCGCGAATGTCCTACCGTCCTAGCCGATAGGCTCGCTGATTGTCCAATGTCCACGTTTCAATTGATGTTTATGTGGTAATGGTTGTTTGGAGGTACACTAGGTTAGGCGCGTATCGATCGCGAGAGCGGCGCGTCGGTTCACGCGGGCTGGCAGCGCCGCGACTGGGCCCGCGGCGCGGCGCCCGCCCTCGCCTGCCCGTGCCCTGGCGCCCTACACGGCTGCGCGACTCAATCCCGACAAGCCATTCGTTACCCAACCGCACCGGCAAAATTTGCGGAGCCACGACTTACGAAGCTGTTTTGATGTTGTCAAACTGACATAACTGAGATAATTGATGACCATAGGCTTTACTGAACCAGGTTTAGCTACTTGAATAACAACCAATATATAACAACCTAACCTACCACACACTTAGTACCTACAGTATAAAAGATGCTTTCATGTTGGGTATAAATGGCCCTGACCTAAGTATACTCGTAACTCAATGTCAAGAATAACTTTTCCACGGTCGGCAACTTTAATGCGAAGCTACGGTAGCCTAGTGGTTTAGGCATGCGGCAGTCACACGGCGGTCGTGGGTTCAAATCCCGGAACTTATGTACGGAATATCATTTTAATTCCGGTGTTAGGTGTATGTGAAGTCCCCAACCCGCCCTGGGCTAGCGTGGGGACTACTGCCCGTTCCATCTCATCCATGCAATGGGATGTACATACTCGGCTGATATATTAACTTATACCGCTTACACACCTAGGTATACTCCATTTCATATACCATGGCCCGATGCACTTGAAGCTTAACAATAGGGCTCATAATGTTTGCCTTTTGTTATCTAATTAGGAGCACTTCAAAATGGCACGCGTCGGTCTAACCTGCATGCAACTAAGCGTGACTAAAACATTTTGGTACTTGAAAATAAAAATACGAAATATAAGTTGTTTACGGTATTGTTTAATTATAATGGTATGGCATCTTTATAATAATTGAATAATAATAGCTTTATTTAATACTTAATAAGAACATGTGTTAAAATAAATAAAATAGGTTCAGATAACTCGAGTTAAGACTAACTTAATTTAATTACGTAAAAGATAAAATTGTGGCCATAAAACATATATTTAAATCTATATACATATTATTCTTTTTTAAATTTCATAATAATAGCTAACATGAGTTAAATCAATATATACTTTAGCGGATTTGAAGTGAGCTCACGAATTGGGGCATTGTTCTATAGCCATTGTTCTCTCTCGCACGAGCCAAACTTTGCAAAAAAAACGGCTTATACCTGCGTTGTCACTGGGACCGGTTTTTGAATGTATTGAATAAGACGATTGAGTTCATTTTACAATGAACATTTTAAGTGGCGCTAAGCTTTTTCTTGAAAAAAATGGCACGCGTCCGTCCATACAGTCGTATTGTTAGACTTGAATGCTGTTTTTCTGAAGATAAGAAGATCAGCCCAGTTGAGAAACTCTCAACTATACCTACATATTGTGTGTAGGTAAGCGGTAGCGTTTAAGTTGCCGACAATGTAAGTTAATCGCTCTAAACCAACTGCTTAGATTCCTGTGAATATAATTTACTAGCACTACAATTTTAGACGTAGTTAGTTGAACCATGTTGGAAGAGGTAATGACGATAAAGACAAGTCAACCATTTCCTGCGAAATTAGTTCGTAATGACTTCGCAGGTAGGTAGGTACACTTATACGCAAATTGTTGTTTTTACAGATTTAAGTTTTTTATAGTATTTATGATTCATATTTAAATCGTGATTTTACTTCTATAAATGAAATATATGACATTTATTCTGCAATTAGGCCGTAATGGCAGTTTAACAAGTCAAAATTTTACTAGCTTTTCTGAAAAAGAAGACTACTGTTAAGAAAAAACCGGTAAAGTACGAGAATTGATAGCTTAAGTAGTTCCTGGGATATTTAACGTTGTGACAGACGGACGGACGGACAGACAGACATACAGACAGAGTCTCACCACAAAGGGTTCCTTTTTTACCTTTTTGGTACGGAACCCTAAATAGGCCGAAACAAACTCAACAGGACTGTTGAGCGGCGACTGACTTCAGTCATTTTTCGCCAAAAAGAAACTTATTACAATGATGGTACCTTACCTACTTAACCTACTTAAAAAAGTAAATCTGAATATGAATACCAAGAAAACAAATACAATGTTTTGTTCTACAGAAAACATGTCCGAAACTGTGTTACTTAGAAGTCTAAGTCTAAGTCTAAGCCTAAGTCTAAGTCGGATGTGTTTCTGTTAAATTAAAATAAAAAACGAAATGAACGGAAAGGCAACTATTAACTAAATCTATCAATATATTTAATGCTTAACTTCGTAGTTACTTATGCACGTGTTATAATTAAGTGCTAGTGCTCTTATAACCAGGTAAAGGGAAGGAGGTACTTCATTATTAGTAAGACTATATTGTTGACGTGTGATTTTTAGGGTTCCGTAGCCAAATGGCAAAAAACGGAACCCTTATAGATTCGTCACGTCTGTCTGTCCGTCCGTATGTCACAGCCACTTTTTTCCGAAACTATAAGAGCTATACTGTTGAAACTTGGTAAGTAGATGTATTATGTGAACCGCATTAAGATTTTCACACAAAAATCGAAAAAAGATATTAAGTTTTAGGGGTCCCCATACACAGAACTGAAACTCAATTTCTTTTTTCATCAAACCCATACGTGTGGTGTATCTATGGATAGGTCTTTAAAAATGATATTAAGGTTTCTAATATATATTTTTTCTAAACTGAATAGTTTGCGCGAGAGACACTTCCAAAGTGGTAAAATGTGTGTCCCCCCCCCCTGTAACTTCTAAAATAAGAAAATGATAAAACTAAAAAAAATATATGATGTATGCAAACATGCAAACTTCCACCGAAAATTGGTTTGAACGAGATCTAGTAAATAGTTTTTTTTAATACGTCATAAATCGTAAACCGCAATTTATTTTACGGAACCCTTCATGTGCGAGTCCGACTGGCACTTGGCCGCTTTTTTGGTATGATCTAGGTATGAGACTGGCTTCTATACTGCTACTCATCTAGTAGCAAAATGGGTAATTTAAAACAGTGAGTAAGCATCTACTAATTATAAGTGCCGTACTAATATTTACTATCCTAGATGATGATTTTTTTTGTCAACAACATGTAGGTTATTAACATTGAAATTATCATTGTCATAATTTTTTTACGACTCGGTGTGGCACTAAGTCGTATGTGCCCGTGATTTAAGCCAAGTCCACCTAGTAGGTACCTACTCTTCGTTAAAATGATTTACTTCGCAAATTACGTAATGTTTGGTTGTATTTGTTTACTGAACCCTAAATATTAAACAATCCCAATTGTTTAGTAGTTTTCCCTGCTGCAGTAAGCCGTGACGTTTCACAAAACCAATGCTATAATATCGAGACAATGGTTTATGACACTTCCATTTCGGACAGCAGTTCGCTGAGACAACGCACTTGAACCACACAGGATTCACGAGCATATTTACATTAGAAGAAATAACAAAAAGTACTTTTTTTTTACAATGGCAGGGGTGTTTATTATCGTTAACATACCATGCAAAGAACACGAAGAAAATTTAAAAGAAAAGGCAATATCTTCAAAACTCGTAATGACTAAAGAAACATACGAGAACACGTCGAAAATAATCCGCGAATTGAAGAATAACAAAAGATTCGGGAACTGTTTCGCATCGTATACTTATGGGGAACACGGGATGAACAAGTGTAAATCGATGGAATGCGTGGATGGGACTAGTGAGAGCGGGCTGGTGAAGTCTAAGAGTGATAATACGGTTAATGAGAGTTACAAGTTTGATAGGAAGTGGCGAGTGAAACAGGCGATTAGACCGAGAAAGAGGAAACTGCGGATCTCCCGGCCTCCGAGTATCACGGATGTGTTGAGTGCTTTCCACTGGGACACTCCGCTTCAGCTCGTAAGTTCCAATTATTTTAACCCATTCAGTGCTGCGTGATCGCATCAGAAATGAGGCTATCCGCAGCAGAACCAAGGTAACCGATATAGCCCTCCGAATCGCTAAACTTAAGTGGCAGTGGACGGGGCACATCGCACGTAGAACCGATGGCCGTTAGGGCGGAAAGGTTCTCGAGTGGCGACCACGTACCGGAAGGTGAGGCGTGGGTAGGCCCCCCACAAGGTGGACTGATGTCCTGGTAAAGGTCGCGGGAGTCCGCTGGATGCGGGTGGCGCAGGACCGGTCATTTTGGCACTCTTTCGGGGAGGCCAATGTCCAGCAGTGGACGTCTTTCGGCTGATGTGATGATGATGATGATGATGATTCAGTGCTAACCACGAAACTCATGCATCGGATGGCTACTGGCGCTTTTCGCTACGCTATATGGATATTAAACTGCTACGGACTACCCTTTTTTAACCGACTTCAAAAAAGGAGGAGGTTATATGTATTTTTTTTAAATGTATGTTCGCCGATTTCTCCGTCAATTGTAGACCGATTTCCAAAATGCTTTTTTTATTTTAAATTTTATAAGCACGCGTGTAGTGATTTCAGTATTTTCTATTATTACTCGTGTATTTACCCTCGGAAATCGTAATTTTGGTAAAGTGGAACTGATGATGAAGACCACAGATGAGTTATGGAACTCCTCAAAAATGTCAAGTACTTCAATAGTTATGTGTTATATAAGGGGGGAAAGTTGTATTTTACCTGCGAGTGTTCATTTGAAACACGAGCTAGCGAAAGGATTCTATGATTGACCACGAGCGAAGCGAGTGGTTCAAAAATCGAATCCTGAGCGTAGCGAGTGTTTCAACACACGAGACGTAAAATAACTTTTCACCCGTGTATAACACAAATTTTTTCACCTCACTACAGCGAGGAAAATAAGAAAAAGGGTAAAAAAAAAGTTAAAAAAAACAAAAAAAAGTAAAATAAAGTTTAAAAAAAGTTTTAAAAAAAGTTGAAAAAGTAAAAAAAAAAGTAAAAGAAAACGTTAAAAAAAATTAAAAAAGAAAAAAAAAAGTTTAAAAAAAAGTAAAAAAAAAGTTAAACAAAAATATACCTACAAAAAATAAAAATAAAGTTTAAAAAAAAGTAAAAAAAAAAGTTAAACAAAATTATGTCATAAAATATACCTACAAAAAACAAAAATAAACATTTAACGTTCTACGTCATAGTACTTTTAACGTTCTACGTCTACTTTCTTCACATGTGGATAAAATGCGATTTTCTCAATAGTTAACAAACATACAAAAAGGCCTTTCCGAGCTAGTGAGGTGAAAAGATTCTGACATGATTCCGTTGAAGTAGCAACTAATGAAGTGTTAATTCTGAGATGCTTGAGGAATCGACGGAACTCCTCAAATATTATCAGCCCACATATAGCGACTTGGGTATTTTCTGTAATAATCGACACATTTGCACTCGGAAAGCAGTTCATGTGGTAAATTGGAAAGGAAATGTGAAAATTTTCATGTACTAATAATCTTGGGATTAGGTGTCAAAGCGGACCCCGGGCTCCTTTAGGGACACAACCGGGAATAACGCTAGGAGGATGATGATGATGACCATGAATATTTGTTTCTGTTTTCTATGTATCTAAGTATTTATATGTATTAAGCAATTAAGCATATCGTCGTCTAGTAGGTACCCATAACACAATCCTTATTGAGCTTACTATGTGACTAGGTTGATTTGTGTAAGATTGTCCCCTAATATTTATTTATTTAAAGTAAATTATTGTACATAAGATATTTTGATAATGCGTGGATTGTTTCAAAAATGTTTCATGTTTGGCTTCAATTTGGCTGCAATTTCAAGCTGGAGGTCCCGGGTTCGAATCCCGGTCAGGGCATTTATTTGTGTGTTTATCACGAATATTTGTTCCTGAGTTATGGATGTCATATATGTATATAAGTATCTATATGTATGTATCTATTATATATATCATCGCCTAGTACCCACAACACAAGCCTTATTGAGCTTACCGTGGGCCTAGGTTGATTTGTGTAAGATTGTCCCGTAATATTTATTTATTATTATTTATTATTTAATTTCATTTTAGCTGCGCGAGTTAGGATCCCCGCTCTAGTTATTCATTCATAGTTTTCTGTAGACACAGTATAAAACGGTTATTCTATTTCATTCCTAAGTTAGTACGTAACTGTGGTATGAACATAGTCATTTTCTTAGGACCTGAAGCCGAAATTATTATATGTGTTTATTGTAATCTCTATGGCTGCAAGAAACAACATAATTACTAAAAGGAACACAGCGGCAAAGCGGCCTTGGAGATCTTACTCGTAAAATTACAGGTTCTACTTAACTGCTAGGTATTACAATCATCATACCAGCCGAAAGACGTCCACTGCTGGACAATCTGGACATAGGGCTCCCCCAAAGACTGACACAATGACCGGTCCTGCGCCACCCGCATCCAGCGGACTCCCGCGACCTTTACCAAGTTATCAGTCCACCTCGTGGAGGCTCTACCCACGCTGTTAGGTATAGTTAGATCTATTTTATTATCGTTCTCTGGTATGCTACATCGTCTCACTCTTGGAAATGTTGAAGTACCAAGCTTATAATTTATAAACCACGCATAATGATAAATTCCGTATTTCTGTAACAAAACATCGTATGTTCATAGGAAACTTATGGCACTTAGATGCGTCCTTTAGTTTAGGAAAGGTGTTTTTTTCAGCGATAACTCGACACCCCTTGGACCTATCTTATCCAAAACAACTTTCGTTGAAAATATTTCATATAAGCACTACGAGTATATGCCCATTGCCCAATGATTATTTTTCATGTTTTTTTATTGCACACAGTTCAAAAGTTATAGAGCAACATGTTTGTGAGTTTCGGAGCGATTATAATCCGAACTTGCCTATAACAGCTTCATATCGTTTAAGGAGACTAATCAATTATTTTCCCTCTCCTAATCTCAGTCTTTTTAACAGTCAGAGTCATATACCTAGAGAGTTACTCCGGTCTAACTCTAACGGCCGTATCCATATAAACATTCTACAAGTATATTTTAACTAAAATGGCGTTAAAAATCGTTTGTCTTTGTCTGTCACTTTGATATTAATGTTCGTAAGAAAGGGACAAAGCACATTTTATTTAGCAGAGGCATTTTAAGTTTTATTAATAAGGGGGTAAGAGTCTGAATGGCCGTATTCATTTTCATAAACGTCCAAAAAACCAATTGTAGCATCGTAGCAAAAATGCCGTTAAAATGAATGTTACCTACATGTAATTTATGATGAAGTCTGTGTGTAATAAATAAATCTAACCTAATCTAATTCGTACCTACGTGTTTATCTGTCACTTTAACATTTGTGTTCGTAAGGGAGTAAGAGTCTAACTAGGTACGATCCTGTATCTGTCCTCACGCTTTTCTACCTCGCTGCCTAAGTAAATAGCTAGTTCGGCCAATTTGCGTAACCTATAGTTTGATAGCAAATACTTAACGTCAGAAGTCGCAAGCGTGGCGCCTTCCGCCTCAGCCTCGTTTTAGCCATGCTTCGGCCCAATTACGGCTGACAATCGACGGTGCAATCAATACCTTACACTACCTGTGTTATGTTGCATTGCCACCTGGCGTTTCCGGGAGGTTACAAGGTAATACAGGCGTAGCGAAGTGCCGTCGCCAATATTCCCATTTTAAGATGGTTGCCATTTTATCACTTATCGTTGTCAATAAGGCATCCGTCACTCTCGCACACTTATCAGAAAGTGACGATGTCGTATCCACAGCGATAAGACATCCGTCACTCTCACATACTTGTCAGAAGGTGACGGATGTCTTATTCACAGCGATAAGACATCTGTCACCTTCGCATACTTGTCAGAAGGTGACGATGTCGTATCCACAGCGATAAGACATCCGTCACTCTCACATACTTGTCAGAAGGTGACGGATGTCTTATTTACAGCGATAAGACATCTGTCACCTTCGCATACTTGTCAGAAGGTGACGATGTCGTATCCACAGCGATAAGACATCCGTCACTCTCACATACTTGTCAGAAGGTGACGGATGTCTTATTCACAGCGATAAGACATCTGTCACCTTCGCATACTTGTCAGAAGGTGACGATGTCGTATCCACAGCGATAAGACATCCGTCACTCTCACATACTTGTCAGAAGGTGACGGATGTCTTATTCACAGCGATAAGACATCTGTCACCTTCGCATACTTGTCAGAAGGTGACGATGTCGTATCCACAGCGATAAGACATCCGTCACTCTCACATACTTGTCAGACGGTGACGGATGTCTTATTCACAGCGATAATAATTAAATATTTTTATAAATAATACTTATGCATTTTTACTTTCCTGTTATTTAGTTAAGTTTTATTTTTATTTTCTTGTTATTCTTGTTTAAGTTATTTTAGATTTACTATTTACTGTATATTAATCCTCTTAAAATATTAAATTTAATTCCTAATAACAAAAATAAAAAAAATACTATTTGGGGCCAAATCTCACACAAATCGAACTACCCCAAAGTAAGCTCAATACGACTTGTGTTAGGAGATAGGCCAGTCCGTAGAGTAATTCTATGTTGCAAAAGGTGGTGTAGAAGTTATTTTTTTAATATTGTTTACATAAATACCACCGAGTAAATATCAAAAATGGTTACACGAGATATCTTGGGACAACTTTTGGCAGCCACAAATCCTCGAAATTTGGGGACTTTCTTTGGTGTCTCACTCGTAGCTTCTATATGCACATCCTAGCGAAAAGTTACTCACTAAGAAATTTAAGAACATAAAATTATGCGTCTAATGAGTACCAATACATAACAATTCGGTTCAGCGACATAGTAGAAAACCATGGTCAAAAACAAGGCTTTACTCAAATTTGTAAGTTACTTCAAGATTAGTGGTTTTAAGCTTATGAGTTTTAATTGTGAATTTAATTATATGTTTTAGCTCCTCAATTGTAGGAATTTAACGAATCGAGAGTTATTTCAGCATTAGTATCATCATAACTGGTAATCGAAGAGCCGGCGGAAGAGGGGACAGAGGAGATTGGGCAAAAATTATTTCGTATGTCCGACCGCCCGGCTTTTCTCCTCTACAAGTTGATTTTCTAAAGCGATTTTCGTGAAATTTTGTGAACAAGTTCATAATTATAAAGATTGTTTTTTAATGTTTTTGTCGATTCAGTTTTTGGTCTTTTTTTTAACAGACTTGTGACAGCCACTAGTTTATATAACAGGTATAAATACTCAAATACATAGAAAACATCCAAATTCGGAAACAAATATTCATGTTCAGTTTAACAAACAAATATATACCCTTACCGGAATTTGAACCCAGGACCGTTTACTGAACATTTAAGTTTAACAATAAGCATGTAAACTGTGATATTACGTGGCAATTTTCTGTATTTATGTGGTTACAGCTGCTGCGTAGTTAGGTATACCAACTAATAGTCTGAAACACCTAACAGTCACATATTTTTATTTTATTCGCAGATTCTGTCTGAAATCATCACGCAGCTAGGTATAAATAACGCCACATGGACTTTAACGAGAGAAAATAACTACTGGCAGGTAAGATTAATTACAGTTTTTTTACACTATTTGAAATACATTTTGAAAGATTTTTTTTATACAATGTCATAGTACCTACGTCCGAAACTGTAAGAGTAAATCCTGTCAAAAAAAGCAAACAAAAAGCTACCTCGTAGTCAGATGACAAAGTTGTTTTTCGCTTGCGTTCGTTTGACAGGAATTACTCTTACAGTTTCGGATAGAGTAGGTATACTTAATCATTTATTTTGTCGCTAACTACGAGTATATGCAATTTCAATTCGAAACATAGCACCGACTTTTTTTAAATATTTAATTGGCATAAGTACTTATTCGGAGTATTAATTTAAATAATAGCCAAAAACTCCCCACTCCTCCTCCCCCTGCGTCTCAAGATATGGCCTCCCATTCCTGAAGAAGGTTCGATGGAATTACACTATGTATGAAGAAAGTATAAAGAGGGTGGTGGCGCTAGAAAACTAGAGACTACAAGAGAAAACCAAAAAGTTCATTACCTACCTTGAAAAACGTTAAGAACCTACTACCTACCTACTACTACTAGATACCTACGTGTTTCTTAAACTGCTTATAATACCTAACCTATCTTGTGGTACTGTGGTACTTACTTATTTTATATGAATTGTGTGAATCCAATTTCTATATTTATTTAATCGTATGGCATACATTATTTGGCCTTTGAGTTTGTCACTTTTTAGTACCACCCAGGGGACACGTGCAGGGTTGTGGTACTGCCTCCCATAGAGAAGAGGTCCTCGAGCTGAAGGGCGTGTCGGGTGTTCGGGCACGCCCCTTAAAATGTTATTCTGGGGACATGTATCTATCTCCTCCCCTCTCGCGACGGGTCTCACATGGGGACAGCTGCTGGCGGAGTCGCGGAAGTGTGCGTGAGCGTTCCCGTGGCTCCGCCATAAAGCAGTGCGCAGAGCACCGTGGGGTTTTAGACGGTAGTCCGGGCGGTTCCCGGGAGTCCGTCATACCCGCCCTGGTTCCCCAGCCAGGCGGGATGTGTAAATGCATTTTCCCCACGAAAAAAAAAAAAAAAAAAAAAAAAAAAAAAAAGGTAGCTCCTGCGGACGCAAGCGACAGTTGTTCCCCCTTTTGTCAAGTGAGTGGGCAACTCGACTGTTAGAGGTTCTTAAGCCGCCCGAAGGCCTCTAATTTCTATATTAATACAGCTTGTATCTTAGAATAGTTTCTATCCTTCTCTCGCTAAAGCAATAAGCACGTGCCGAGCATACACAGCGCATCATAAAGGCTGTGCCGGTGGTCTGCGTCGATTGTGATCGCCGTTTACCATTTTCTTGTTCTAACTACGTCTAATAATGTTCGAAGGTTTTTTTTTATTGTTCTACTATTAAATGCCATGACCGCAATAAAATTATGTATAAGTACCTATACATACGTTTTCATATGAAATTGTATGAACTATGTTCCTATGTGGCATTTATGATATATACAGGGTAATCGTTAAGTGTACCTACCGAAAACACTAAATGTTGTACGTGTTCATTTATTATTCAGGAAAAATATAGGTATGTTTACGGAATAATTGCCAATTGCCGTAAATCCATTGCAAACCCACTCATCCAAACATCTAAACATCCAAACTTTCGCATTTATAATATTAGTAGGATACCTACCTAGCGAGCAAATAACGCATTACCATACCAAATCAATACACACAATCCCAACCCTTAGTTATGTAGGTAGAGGTAAGTACCTATACTTGTAGCTGACCTATACAAGTAGCTTATCAAATATTTGAATTTAGGAGAGAATGTAATCATCTGGTTGAGACGCAAAGCCCCTCTTCTATAGTATATTTAGTAGGTAGGTGGTATATGTCGGCCTGTCGGGATATTTATAGAAGTACCAAATATACAAAAAAACTAGTGGCTCTGTGAGGTCTAGAAATGGCGAGCGATGAGGTGTAGATTAAAAAAATAATAAGCAAAAAAAAGATGATAGAGGTGTGAAACAAGGAAGCCGAGAGACTACAGAGCTCAGTGTCATGCTACAAGACCTTAGCAGAGCAAGCCTTGAGGTCGGATTAATGATGAATATGTCAAAGACCAAGCTCATGACTAACCATGTCCAAAGGAGCATAGAAGTGGATGGCGGAGGAATGGAATATGTCCATGAATACTTATACCTGGGCCAAATAGTCTCCTTCCAGGCTCGACAAGACAAAGAAGTTGCTAGATGCACCGAAAACGCCTGGACGTATTAAAAAAAACTACTTACTAGATCTCGTTCAAACCAATTTTCGTTGAAAGTTTGCATCATATATTTTTTTTAGATTTATCATTCTCTTATTTTAGAAGTTACAGGGGGGGGGACACATTTTACCACTTTGGAAGTGTCTCTCGCGCAAACTATTCAGTTTAGAAAAAAATGATGTTAGAAACCTCAATATCATTTTTGAAGACCTATCCATAGACCCCACACGTATGGGATTGATGAAAAAAAAAATTCTTAGTATGGGGAACCCCAAAATTTATTGTTTTTTTTATATTTTTGTGTGAAAATCTTAATGCGGTTTACAGAATACATCTACTTACCAAGTTTCAACAGTATAGCTCTTATAGTTTCGGAAAAAAGTGGCTGTGACATACGGAGGGACAGACAGACAGACAGACAGACAGACAGACATGACGAATCTATAAGGGTTCCGTTTTTTGCCATTTGGCTACGGAACCCTAAAAAGCGGTCAAGTGCGTGTCGGACCACGCACAATGAGGGGTTCCGTGCCTATTAAAAAGGTCGTATCGTCACAGAAATCTTACGGCACTTACATCCTTTTTTATAGGGAAGGCAGTTTTCAGCAATATCTCGAAAACCTTTGAACCGATCTTGTTCGAAATAATTTTCGGTGAAAGAATTCGCATGTTTTAAAAATTAGAGGATCGGACGCAATTTTAGTGACTTTCGGGGCGACTATCTCCGACATTTTCGCTTAATCAAAAAGATTGCTGAGAATCTTTATATTTATTTTGAGAGGCCTATCGATTGACGTGTCACCACACGTGGACATACAATATTTTTTTTTTACTCGCAGTTACATTTTTATGGAGCGCAACCCTAAACATTTTTTTTGTCATTTCATTACTGAACTGTGTAGTGGCTAACAAAACCTATCTTCCAAGTGTTATTCAAATACATCTTATAGTTTTCGAATAAGGGCATTTTTTTAAATTCGTGTACCCAATTAGCGTGAGTTGTTAAGAGGAAAGACCACTGGTAATTTTTCCATACAAACGTTCTCGACTGTTTCCTCCGTGGCTTTTGGCCGTAGATTAATGATTTTTGGAAATAAGATCAATATCATCAATATCTGTGTCGGTACGTTTTGTTTTTTTTGATAATCTTTTTTTTATAAGTGCTAGGTTACTTCAAAGAAAGCTCAAAACGGCCCAATATCATAGTCGCAAACATACGCCTATTACACAAATATGTTAAACAATAAGCGCAAAAATCAAAACAGCCCGACATTAAACATTTCCTTCTTATCCATTTACCAAAATTCAAAATAAAGTTTCGGAGGAGGAAACAGTCGAGAACGAAACCTCGATTCTTATGATTTTTACTTGGGACTTTTAGTCGGAGCTGCAGTTGTCCTTATCCCACTAATTTTGGGGCGGTAACGTTATGGTAAATACGTACACAGACGAAAAAGTGATAGGCAATCGTTGTTGATAGTAAGTCAAAACCGATACTCGAATGGCGACCACGTACCGGAAGGCGCGGGGCGTGGGTAGCCCCCCCCCCCCCCCCCCCTCAAGGTGGACTGCTGGATGCGGGTGACGCAGGACCGCTCATTTTGGCACTCTTTTGGGGAAGTCTATGTCCAGCAGTGGACGTCTTTCGGCTGATAATATGATGATGATGATGACATACATACATACATATAATCACGCCTCTTTCCCAGAAGGGTAGGCAGAGATCACGGATCTCTCCATTTGCTACAGTCCTGACAAACCACTTTATGTATTACTTAACAGAAAATTACCCGTTCAAATTGTAAGGCAATAGATAGGGTAAAGTGGCTAATAGAAAGACAGCTTAGCGAATTTTGTTATATGATACCATATTTTATGTTCGTAACTTGAACGTGACTATTACAAATACGAGTTAAATACGAAATACGAGTACTTTGCTTAAATTTGTGTAAAATAAAAATAAGAATGCAACAAAACCTTTTTTTTTTTTTAAACACAGCATTTGATTGAATTCCAGACAATATACAAGATATTTTACTTATAAATTCAATTCAATTCAATTCAATTCATTTTTATTTCAGACAAGGTCCATACACATTTGTTAGTAAAAAATAATTAACTTATGACTAAATGAGTGTTAGTTAATAATACTACTTAGGGCCGATTTTTCAACCCCCAGATAAAACATATCTGTCAGATAAATGTTAGGCTGTCCTTTTCTTTTATATGTCTGGGGAAAGGGATAGTGATAATTTTAACTGACAGATAAATTTATCTGGTGATTGAAAAACCGGCCCTAAGGGTCTAAAATTCTCGTGCGCGCGTCTTTACCTGCACATGCATGGACGTCCAGCGGGCTAGCATAGGACTGTCCCAGCGGTAAGCGAACACGCTCAGGATGCTGTTGGGGCTGCCGCGCAAACGAGACAAAAGCGAAGCGCATCTCTTCCTCATCACAGCCGCGAAGCCATCCGTCCGCGCTTCGGCAAACATGCCGGAAGCACTACACCATCGCGGCAGCCCCATCAGCACCCGGAACGCGTTATTGTATTGGACACGAAGTTCGTTGTACGCCCTCTGCGTGTAATTGACCCACAGGCTGCATGAATAAAAAGATACACAAAAGGCTTTGAACAATTTGACATCTTTAGTGCATCTTGCAAACCTGCGGGCCAACATATTGCACCGAACGGCCAACGACCTTCGCTCCCGCTCGATGTCCATGCTGTCGCTCAGGTTATCAGTGACCCAGTGACCCAAATATTTGAACGAGCTGACCTGTTTCAAGGGAACACCTAACAGGGTTACAGGTGGCACATTGTAGGTTTTGGTGCCTGCCTTGAAAACCATCATCTCACTCTTGTTCGCATTATATTTGAGTCCATGGGCCACCGCATACCTTTCACAAATGGCCAGAAGGTGCTTAAGGGCTCTAATTGAAGGAGCCAGCCGCACCATGTCATCAGCGTAACTGATGTTGTTTACACACACTCGATCCACATGGCATCCGACTTTGGTACTGCTGAGTTCCTCAATCAACCCATTCATGTATAGGTTAAAGAGCCGAGGCGAGGTTAGCCCCCCCTGCCTCACCCCGCTCTCCAAACGGTACTCCTCCGACAAATAACCTGCCCATCTCACATTGTTTCTTTGCTGGTTATACCAATATCTCATAAGAGAAGTAACTTCACCTGGCAAAGTTGTTTATTCACTAATCTTACCCCAAAGCACGTCATACGATACCAAGTCGAAAGCTTTCGACAGATCGAGGTAACAGGCAAAGACTGGCGTTCTCCCTGTTGTATAGTATTGGACAGTGTGTTTAAGGCACATGATAGCACTTTCCGTGGACAGATAAGATGACAAAGAGATAAACATGACAAAAAAAAATTATTAACTTTCTGGGATTCGAACCTGAGACCTCTGACTCAGAAAGCTAACGATTACTGACCACGCCACGACGTGACATACATTACTACTCGAAATTAATCTACTTATTTGTGACTGGTAAGTTTGACAATGTGTCGTGAAAGACATAATTTAATAGGCAACAATGGTATGTCAACATCGCCGATGAATTTTGTAACTTTGTATTCTAAATTTAAATGCAACTGTCTGTGTGCGTGCGTGGCCCCCCTCCGTCAGCGCTACAGAAATATTTATTGGGAATTCGCTCTTAAATAACAATTAACTCAGTGTCAGTTTTGTAACGAAAGTTAAGCATACAAATGATGTCAAACTGAACTTTTTTCGCATTTAAATAAGGTCTATATGCATATGATTTATACATATATTGAAAAGAAAAAGTAATTTTTTATACAAACTAAATATTTAATTGTCGTTACAAAACTGACACTGAGTTAATTTTTGTTTAACAAATTCGGCTAATTGGGTGCACGAATTATTGAAAATGCCCATAAAATGCCTGTGACATACGGAAAGATGGACAGACGGACAGACGAGCATGACGAAACTGTAAGGGTCCGTTTTTGCCATTTTGGCTACGGAACCCCAAAAACCAAAGTTGTCTCTGTTATTCCCGATGGTGATCTAATTCCTTAACTAACTATAAGTGATAGAAAAGATTACCTGGCACCTAAATCTTGCATGATTTTAATTAGCAAGTAATCACTTTGAACCCACGATTGTAGATGTAAAATATGTTTCATTACATTACTCAGGTATTATTTTCGCTGGAATCCAGCGACTTGTGTGAAGAGCTACTCCAAATTTTTGCAAACTTCGGTATCGGCTCTCGATTCCAATCTTCGGTGAGCGTGATTCCTTGCGCACTCCACTTCAAGGCTAATACTAATGCAGATTCGGCGCGCATTGAAAATGATATTGAGAAATTAAAACGGTAATGCATATTATATACTAATTAAGCGTTACCTTACTCTTAGGTGTAAGAATTCTGCTTTTTCTATCAACACACAATTCAAAATCTTAAATTTGACTGATAAGTGATAAGTTTAATAGTTCACAGTAGATCGCTATTTGGTATTCGTGTTTGGTTAGCTACCTTTTTTTTTTTTTTTTTTGACGGAGTGGAAATGCACTTACGCATCCCCCCAGCCGGGAAGCTATAATGGGGGGTATGTGGGACAGACTCACACCCTCCAGCCATCTCTATTTAAAGAGAAGGGGGAGGGAGTCTACGTTACTAAGGGAGTTTCCGTCCCTGCCGTTAATGGGAGCGCCATGGGATCGCGAACATGTCACCACGACGCCCCCCGGCGGTCCTGGCTTGTGCCAGGTCACCTACTTGGTTAGCTACCTACTATACGTAAGTAAGTATGTATTTACTTACTAAATAATGGATTATGCATCACGTCCATAAACCGAGCCATTTTATCCAAGACCTTTAATTTATCGATTCGAGCCGCAGGCCGCAGGCGAGCCTCTAACGCATAAGCGTCTTCTGAAGTTTGACGAATAATTTTTAATTAATTGAGCACACTAAGCCAAAACTAGCCATCGCTCGTAGCACGAAGAAACTGCTCCCATAAGACGCATAAGCAGCGGCAATTAGGAGTTAACTGGAGAGGTTTTTAATTGGTTAGGGCGTATTTAACGTCCCACTCGCAGAATGTCCCTGTCCCGGTCGCGAAATATCCCTTTCCTAAATGTCCCTTACGCAAAACGACCCTTCTGCAAAAGGTCCCGTTCGCAAAACGTCCCTTCACATAAAGAAAGTCCCGATCACAAAACATCCCTTTCGCAAAATGACCCGTTCGCAAAACGTCCCTTTCGCAAAATGTTGTGGAGGGACGTTTTGCGAGTCGGATGTTACGCGCCCTAACCTTTTAATTGAATGTAGTAAATAGTTTAAGCTTGCCTATCTGAATATTATCAGCAATTCCTATTTGGTGATGAACATTTTACTATTGTAGCGCAGAAGGGTCCTCCTGGGCCCGTTTCTCCTCCTCGGTACGGGCTCGCACGAACCTGGCCCAAGTTCTCCACGACGTGCGAGCCGAGGCCACTCTGACCTTTGACTGGCTGTTCCTGCTAATCGTGGCTGCCTTCGTAGCAGCCATTGGGTTGGCGGAGAACTCAACTGTCATAATAGTCGCCAGTATGCTCATTTCGCCACTAATGGTAAGTAGGTAATACGGTTTAGTTGAGTGGCATACTTGTCACGCAATATCCATTAATTAACCTTTACAATAAAGTAAAAGGTTGAAGGAGAGGCGTGTCGCGTGACAAGAAAAGTTGCGTCTAGTTTGGTCGAAAATTCAATTATTAATCTGAAAACAGAAATACTTCAATAGGTAGGTACGTGTCGTAGGTTAAGGTTAATACAAATTTTAAATCTCAACAACGGAACGATGCAAGTTATTCCTTTCGGAGTAGTAAAAGAGGAGCAAAGCATCCCATGACTTCACAACTTCAGACTCATCAGCATTCTTGTTTTTGTTTCTGAGGACTTACTTGCCCCAATTGCTTGACGTGGCTTCATGCTGAGGGATCCTGTTTCACGTCTTCGTATTATTCCTTGTCTTTTTGTTTTTTTTTAACTGTGTAAATTATGAGGTTAAATAAGTGTATTTTCTGTCTACTTCTTTCTTTCTATTTCCCCAGGGTCCAATAACCGCCGGCACGCTAGGCACCGCCGTCCGTGACCGTTCACTCCAGCAGATGGGAGTACTGCATGAGCTACTGGGCTTGTTCCTCGCGCTGGTGATTGGCTTTCTTTTCGGACTCACCATCTGCGCCGTCGACGAGCGGTATGGAGTCGGCGAGTGGCCTACCAACGAGATGATGGCGCGGTATGTTATAATGTACCATATTCAACATGAGATTGATGAGATTAGCGGATGTAATGTAAGACAGGTATTAACTGCGGGGCGCTAGGCATCGCTATCCGCAACTGCTTGCTGCAGCAGATGACAGACATTTATTCGTGCAACTCTCGGCATCCATAACTTCAGCTACTCCAAATAACGTCAGAATAATGTGCGGTATTGTACTCAGTGGGAGAGGAACTAAAACGTACCTACTTACATTCGAACTCATAAGTAGCTTGGTACCTATTCACTTACACCCGTTTAACAACCTCGTATGGCAGTTCAAACATAACGTTAAGTGTCACGGTACAAAGGTATTCAGCCCCTTGTGAGGCCGTACACAGGCCAAAGGTAAGAGCGCGCTCTTGATTTTTTGATTTTTACAGAATGACTACTCAGAATGAATCCACTTAGATTTTTTTTTAACGTGGAATCAAGTAACCTGTTAAGTATTCATTCTCTTTTCCATATATCGGGACCATGAGGACCTTTAGGCGTACGTGCCGATGCCCTTTAAGACAAATTAGTCTTCCTTCTTGCTATTAATTTATTATTGTTACCCTCTATTATTTTCCCTGTGGAAATCAAATTTATTTGACGTACCGCTACGTACAAATATTACATTACCTGTACAGGAAGAAACTTCATCATACACTGTAGACTGTAGTCGAACTCATACCCGCTTCATGCATGGCTCCGGTGTTGACGTAACTGATCGTAATGGGTCTGCAAATCTGCATTGAGGGGAATTTTAATAAAGGAGCGTCAGCATCCCACTTAATCATAAGATTCATAAGACTTACCTACATACACAGCAATACAACTTGAACGTAGCTCTCGTACATGCATTTAAGGTACCTACCTACCTATGTAAGTAGATACGTACCTCGGCGAATTGACATAGCCTTAAAAACTGGGTAAACTTTTTCGACTATTGGAAAAAGGCGGCGAGAAAAAAGTGAGATAGGCCAGTGCATCTTAAATACCGGCTTGAAAATAATAGATACCGTAAAATGCTGCAACTTTGCCATTTAAGCCCAATTTTGCCTATTTCGTTTAAATTACGACCTCTCGAATTTGCTTGGTTTTTTCTTGTTTTTTACCATTCGGTAGTAATTTTAATTATACTGGCAACCCATTTTTAATTTTTTTACAATAGTAACTCCATTGTTGCTCCACCGGTTACGCATCATAACCATAAGTCGGAGTGAGTGGCAATATTTTTTTAGTGTTTCACAACTTATGAATTTTTATCTACAAAAAAGGTGTTTTTGGCAAGTGGTAACGTCCCAGGGTAAGTAAAGACTGTCTTTTTTCCGTAAGTTTAATATTTTCAAGAAAAGGACATGATTTCAGCATAATAACGTACTAGGCAATGTTGGGCAGTGTTTTGGAAACTTGAATGACACAATTTTGCCTGGGTCTAGGGCCGTCACTAGCTGGATTTTATAAATGTACGGAAAAGAGTTAAAATAAACTTGCCTAAACTGCTTAAATGAGTTTATTTAGTACACGCTTATTATTAACTTGCAATGTTTGTTTGTTTAAGTCAAATCTTGCTAATCGATTTTCACCAACTTTACCAAGACTTATAGTAATTAATTAGTACCTACACTACCTACATAAATTACATACCTATTTCCTTTTTATAATTGTATTTCAAAATAGTCATACCCACTCGAAAAGGTATTTTAATTTTACTACCTACTCAAACTATATTATAAAAATTGATTGTTTGTTGATTATTTTGTAACTAAAACAATTTTTTTTTTTAATAATAATCTTTTTTTTGGCACAACCCTACAGTTAACGATATTTTTGTATAGAAAGTTTGTGGAACCTGCTACAACTTTACCTAATGCCTGTGAAAAAAAAAAGTATTAAGCTTATGGCAATAATTTGACTGCCAGGGACAAGCAGAATGTTTCATGCACACGAGTAATTACAAATACCAACACATAACTTTTTGAGATATCCATTTAGGCAAAGTTACTTCTTAGGCCTACAACTTTTACCAACTAACACTTTGATTGCTTGTAAATCGGAAATACAGTAATCAGGTAATGATATTTGAGTCTTATCTGGCAGGGCATAGGGTATGTTTTCCGACTAATACTCATTAAACTCATAATGAAAAATAGGTTCACAGATATAAAAAAAACGTCAAAATCCAGGCAAAGTTGCAGCATTTTACGGTACGTTGTTCGTACCTACTTACTTGCATTTCGGGGCTTCAGGTAGAAGATTAGTAATTGCATCTGAGTTGTTTATGCCAACTGCCAACAATTTCGTAGCGCTACGCTCGTAGCCGTGTGAAAACTGGTATGTGGAGGAAGGCGCCTATGAGCACAACGACCGCCTAGCGGGTTCCTGGCTCTCAAAGTGTAACTTAGTGCACAAACGCTCTGAAAATACAGATGCTCTTCTTTGAAGATAACATTACCCGGAAGCCGCGAAACAAAAGGGATCAAAAATTTCAAAAAAATACACGGATAATCCGTTAGTGAAGTTCAGTGAAGTGTAATTCATCCTAATTTAGGTCATCGCGATTGTAATCGCCTGTTTTGATCGAGTATTATTGGATAAAAGCTATTGTGTTACGACATCTATTCAATTTGATTCTTTAGGCCTGGCGATACCTACCGTCGTGGTTTTAACAAAAGGTGTGCTATAATTTTAAATTGATATTGCGAAGACATATATTCGATTGCGATGCCGTTTATGTTGAGAAACCTGTGAGAACAGAGAATTAATGTAACGAAGGATACCTACTTTTTTTTATGGGAGGAAAATCCGGTATCTGGTTAAATCTATTGGTCATAAGACGGAGAAAGCTGGAAGATATCCCTTATAAGGATAAGTTTGTACATTGATTGTGTGTAACATTACATGCCTTAATCTGTTATTATGTACCTACTATAAAGTGCTTCTTATACATACTTACCAACGATGGAACATTTACTCCTAGGCTTCCATAGCATATGTTTATGTAACTGCCCTGTACTATAAGTTACTTTGAGTTATTGTTCATATGTTTTTCTGTACGTATAGATGTGAGATACGCTCGCTCTGGGTAGGCGTGCTGGTGGCTATACCCAGCGGCGCAGGAGTGGCGTTAGCTGTGCTCGGAGAATACACGGCTTCGCTAGTAGGTGTTGCTATCTCCGCATCGCTGCTGCCGCCTGCTGTCAATGCTGTAAGTAAGCTATCCTTCCAGCCCTATGATGGCAGCGTATTATTATTTATTTATTTTATATACAAATTCAATTTAACAGCATTTCAGCATATTCCAAGGTACTGTTAAACTAACTATCTAGTATACATAATAAGCAACGAATAATAACTAATCATGAATTTCACAAAATCTTTCAAAATATTGAGTAGTTTGCTCCACGTAGGCATACAAATAGCAATGTAACCTAGTAGTAGCATAATACGTTTTATCGTTATGTTTTACGTGACGTTTCAGTACATTTTGGCCGTAAAACGTGACGACATAACCTATCGAGCTTGTTGGGCCGGTGCATATAGAATTACTACACATACCTCTTAGGTTTAGAGCATTATTACAATTCAGAGTCCAAGTGTTAATTAACAGTAAATATAATATTTACTAGGAGTGTAAGCGACAAAAAGTTAGTACAGTCGAGAATGAAAAACTATTATGGCGAAAGATGTTCAAAATACTTAGTCCCAAAAATATTCAACAAGATTAGCTTATTAAGACAAAGTCCTAAACTAAGTAAATCTAGGATAAAAAGTAGACTAAAGAATTGTCTTCTCGACTTGTCATGATTAAGTGTGTGTGTGTAGTGTAGTGTGTATATGCGCGTGCATGTGTGATGGGACGAGAACACACTCTCGACTTATCACATATGGATGTGTATGTAGTATGTATATATATATATATATGTATACTTGCAGATATAGGTATATTTATTTTCTTTACTTTAGGCATGAAACTTTATTTTATATAAGATGAGTTTAATAGGTTAAGTTGTATAAAAACTGAGCACGTCTCGCCATCAAACGTAACAGTTTGGCGAGAATGTAAATGTTTTGTAAGATGTAATTTGAAATTAATAATAAAAAAAAAACTTCACTCTGGTACCGTACACTACATACCTACTTACTTATTTTGCCCTGAGTGAAACACCTGAAGTTGGTACCTAAAAATCTAAAACAGTCGCCCAAAGTCGGTCTTTTTGAGCGACAGACGTAACAAACAGACAACGACAAATACAGTACCGATACCAATTCAGTACGCTTAGTGGAATATACCCCAATAATCAGTTTAACCGCTCCTCAGGGTTTATTATGGGCAATGTCATTAGTGCATCTGATATTCGCCGACGACCAGAGCTGGACGGGTGTGGTGTCGTCATTCTACTACAGCAATGATCCGGCCATAGAGTTGGCTATCCTCGGCTCGGTGTCTCTGTGCCTCACACTCGTCAATATTGCCTGCATATTTCTCGCGGGCGTCGCAGTTTATAAGGTAATTTAGGGCCACTATTCAACTATACAATTTCATATAGGGTACATAAGCCACTTGAGAGCGCACCAGAGAGTAGATGAACAACACTCTAGTAATAATAATGGTTAATAACAAATAAAAGCCAGAATACACAGTCGCTGTGGCCGAAATCGGTCAGGATAACGTCATCATCATACAATTTCATCACAAAAAGGTACATTGAGTTATGCTCAGTTCGGGTTATGATGCATAAAATTATGTGCAGTGAAGTCAGTAGCTAAACGACGCTCTTGGTCATTGGGTATAATGGGTAGGTAGTTGGGTATCATTGATCATTAGTACCCATGGCTCAGGTTAGTATTAGTTGCAAAATCAATTGACATTCGTAAATGGGGTAGTAAAATTTTGTTTAAATTTCAGATAAAAGAAGTGTGTCCCCTAGACCGACGAGACATTTTATGGTGGAGAGCTAATCGTCAATCGCAGCGATCCTCTAAACGTAATATATTGAAGAACAACAACAATATATCGTGGGAAAAATACAGGTAGTTACAACAAACAATACTTCAATTACAACATTATATATGCATCATACTTACTGCAAAGATGTGTCCTGTCATACATTTTTAAGGAATCATGTCAAAGTAGCTACGCGTTTCAATAGGTCAAATTGATTTAAATATGTATTTATTGAAGCCATAATAAGAGCTTATCTTGAACATTTTGAGCGCTTCACCGCTGGTATTACTTATTGGATAAACTTACCTTATCCTGTTGACAATTATGTAAGAACTATTGACTCGTATCAATTGTTTTTAATCGTAGGTCACGCTTAATTACGCAGCGCTAAGAGCGCTATAAGTACTAACGGTCCAAAATATTTTGGCCAACCACTGCTTGAACCACTTTAGAACGGGTAAAATTGTAACCAGACCAGACGTAGGTATTTCATTTAATTTATTTGTTTGCAACCAAGTACACAAACACATGCAACTTAATGCTAGGTACAGTACGAGGAGCCGGATAGGGCGCAGGTGTTAGGGCTATGAACCGATCTTGCTAGGTTTTTTTTCTCATCTACCAATATTATTTCCCTATAAAATAATTCAGTAGTCAATGTATTACTACTTTGTCTTACTGACGTGACAGGTGACCCACTTCTTCCATGTGTCAAATGAGTGTAAGCAATACATTGCTGCTTGATCAATTTTTAAAACTTAATTACCATTTTTCGAAAAACCCAACTGCTTTTTTGCAAATATTATAGCCTATGTCACTCCCACGATTATGAGGAATCCAATGACACTTCAAATGTCAAAATCCGTCAAACGGTTTAGGCTGCAGGGCGTGTCAAAGAATAAGACATACACACATACATACATACATACGCTCGAAAAACATAACCCTCCTCTCCTTCGGCAGTTGGGTGAAAATGTCTTGCTGTAAATATCGGTTCATAGTACTAAAACCTACGTTTGGTTCCAATTTGAGGTAATATTAAACATATAGGCTGTATACTAGCTGTTGCCCGCGACTTCGTCCGCGTAGAACTTATACTTAGAAAATATAATGCAAACAAACTTCTACTTACCATCTTAAGGGATGATTTCCGAGGCAAAAACTATTCTATATCCTCTCTCTATACCAAATTTCATCTAGGAACATGGATTTTATCCAAACTTTCACCCCCTATTTCATACCCTTAGGGAATGATTTTCGGGATAAAAACTATCTAATATCATTCTTCGGGACTCAAACGACCTTTATATCAAATTTCATCTAAACGGGATTCATCCAAATTTTCACCCCCCATTTCACCCCCTTAGGGAGTGATTTCCAGAACTAAAACTATCCTATGTCCTTTCCCAGGACTCAAGCTATCTCTATACCAAATTGTATTAAAATGGGTTCCATCCGAATTTTCACCCCTAATTTCACCCCCTTGGGGGGTGATTTCTGGGGTAAAAACTATCCCATGTCCTTTCCCAGGACTTAACCTATATCTACACCAAATTTCATCAAAATAGATTACATCCAAATTTTCACCCCCCCCCCCCCCCCCCTTCACCCCCTTAGGGGATGATTTCCGGGATAAAACCTATTATATGTCCTTCCCCGGGACTCAAACTATTAATATACCAAATTTCATCTAAATCGGTGCAGCGATTTAAGTAGCTCCATACAAATTTCCACCCCCAATTTCAGCCCCTCAGATATAAAAACTACCCTTTGTCCTTCCGCGGGGCTCAAACTATCTGTATACCGAATTTCATCTAAATCGGTTCAGCGGTTTAGGCGTGAAGAGGTAACAGACAGACAGACACACTTTCGCATTTATAATATTAATATGGAAGTATGGATTATTAGTATGGATAGTATGGGTTCTTTCCGCTTGTCTTCCAAATAGAGTTGTAGCTGTAGACTCACTTTAAAAGAAAGAAGAAACGAAAAACTCATTCAAATATCTCAAAAAGTTACGAAGCTACAACCGTTTTAATGTCGCTTGTTAGAGTGAGAAAACGATCAGGGACCGTGACGTCACGATCCTCGAGCGTCATAGTACAAAACAATCGTTTCATTATAAAGGTGCGTTTTGCGGAAAAGAGACGCAACAAACCCCTCTTAAAACTTTATACACTTATAACTTAGTGATTACCTATACGAGTATAGCATTTTGCGTTGTTTTTTTTCGAGATAATACTTACAACATTATGATTATTTTGTTTAGTGTCTACATCCCTATTTTCGATAAGATAAGATAAAATAAGATTTCTTTATTGTCAGAACTGTGTACATTTAGTTGTTTTGGGTAAAATAAAGTCCAACAGTTTGCCCATTTCGGACGTACAATATTAAACTTAAAGCTAGTCAAATATACTAAAACAATAACAACAATAGTATTTCCAAATAATTTTAACCATATTCACACATAAAATATTAATTTAGATCTATCCGACATCCGTATTTTCTTTTAAACCACGAACTTCGGAATTCGAAAATATTCGGGTATCTCTATCTCTATCGCACTAACAAATGACAGGAATGCAGATTATACGAACTTCGAGTTTCAGTTTTCGTGGTTTGGCTGAATACGCAAAGAGCGCGCGCGCGTGCCATTCAAAAAAACCAAGTTTATATTGTTCGAATTTGTTAATACATTTGTAGAAATTACGCCTTAATTCGACATTTGCGCATATAAGTTCGCATATCAAAATCGATTAATTTTATATTTGCTTTTGGTACTGTGGGCTACTTGCCCTTTTACATTCACACATATTTATTTATATACACTTATACATTATCTACATCTACATACACAACCATATTAATAAACACTACCTTATATTTCATTTATACATATTTAATACACTTAGGATATTTACATTACATCCGTCATTATTATTGACGTGTCAACCAGTTCGGTGCAATGCGCCCGCGCTCCGATAACCGGATCGCGAGTCGCCGGCCGCCCGACAGTTACCATGCGCGCGGCCAGTCATTCTATGATACTCGCGCGAAGTGCATGCGCCGCTCTTGACCGCTATCGCTTACATATTTAATACGCAAATCGCTTGCGCTTAAACCTTGTTATATATTTGATTCTTCCTTCCGTACTGTTATCTTCTGTGTAAACTATCTTCTGACTTGGGATATACCTTCTGTGTTGTACTTATTGACATTATAAATAGTAGAGAAAAGTGGTGTGTTTACATTTACTGTGGCGATACCTAACGTCACATCATTCACCACCATAACCCTACAGTGGTGACCCCTGAAGAACACATTACCAACCGGAGGATTTACCCAGAAATCATACGTAGAAGTTTTAAGAATTATGCCTGATAACGGTGTTGGTCAGAACAAAGAAGCAGCCGCGCCGTCGAGCGCACAAATGCCGACCGACGGAGAGCGCGTTTCCACTGCACCGTCATCCGACATTTGTAAAGTTGGAGTGCGCGTTCCACCCTTTTGGCCGGAAGAACCGGAGATATGGTTCTCGCAAATTGAGGGTCAGTTTATGATAGCCGGCATAACGAACGACTTGACCAAGTTCCACTACGTCATCAGCCAGCTTGATCGGCAATTTTCAAAGGAGGTCAAGGATATTATCACCAATCCTCCAGCGACTGACAAATATCTGAAGCTGAAAAGCGAACTCATCAGCCGACTCAGCGACACCAATGAGCGTCAGATCCAGCAGCTTCTTCATCATGAGGAACTTGGTGAGCGCAAGCCTTCTCAGTTTCTGCGTCATCTGCAGGGCCTGGCCGCCAAGCGTATCACGGACGACGTCTTACGCATGATGTGGACCAACCGATTACCCGCGAGCATCCAGACTGTTCTCGCGGCGCACCCTTCAGCATCACTTGATATCCTCGCAGATCTCGCTGACAGGATCCAGGACATCGGCCCACGTTGTGCATGTTCATCGCACGTCGCATCCACGAGCTACAGCCCCGGTCCTGACCAGTCACGTTCCAGCATGGACGCCATGGCTCGAGAAATAGCAGAGCTGAGGAAGCAAGTCCAGTCACTAAGGACTCAAGATCACGGCAGTGGTAGATCCCGGTCCATAAACCGCAACCGTTCCAGGAGGCAGAGCCGTTCCAGTACCAGGTCGCAGTCCAGCTACAGGAAATTTCCCATCTGTTGGTACAACTCTAAGCATGGCGAGAATGCCAACAAGTGCATACACCCTTGCGACTACAGGAAGTCGGGAAACGCCACGGGCAGTCGGTGATGGCGACAGCTGATAGCCCTATTTCTTCCGGTCGCCTGTTTGTCACCGACAGAAGGTCGAAGACGCAGTTTTTGGTCGACACTGGTAGCGACCTCTGCGTCTTCCCCAAGTCGTTACTGCGGGAACGTCGAGCACCGACGGAGTACAAACTCACCGCAGCCAACGGGACGACCATCGATACCTTCGGTTACGCACATCTCAACCTGGACCTCGGACTTCGACGTGAATATCCATGGCGTTTTGTTGTAGCGAGCGTTACAAAGCCTATAATTGGTGTTGATTTTTTGTCATTCTATAATTTAATGGTAGACTGTCGAAAACAAAAGCTTGTAGATAATACAACTAGCTTAACGTCATCTGCAATTTCTGCTACTTGTGATGACATATTTTCTGTAAAGGTCTTGACCGGCGCATCTAGCTATCATCGCATATTATCACAGGAATTCCCTGAAATCACGCGACCTGCTGGCACGCAACGCACAATACCACACAACACACAACACCACATTCGCACCACTCCAGGTCCTCCAGTATCCTGCGCCCCGAGACGTCTCGCTCCAGACAAGTTGAAGGTGGCCAGACAAGAGTTTGAAGGTATGTTGGCCAACGGTACAGCTAGACCTTCCGAGAGCCCCTGGTCCTCACCGCTGCACCTGGCGCTTAAAAAAGATAATGGGTGGCGCCCTTGCGGCGATTACCGACAGCTCAACGCTCGTACCGTGCCCGATAAATACCCGATCCGGCACATTCATGATTTTGCTCACAGCATATCTGGTTGTAAGATCTTTAGTACCCTTGACCTTGTAAAGGCTTACAACCAGATACCTGTATATCCAGAGGACATACCGAAGACGGCCATTACGACCCCCTTCGGTATGTTCGAATTCCCATACATGACGTTTGGCCTCCGCAACGCTGGTCAAACCTTTCAGAGATTTGTGGACGAGCTGACACGGGGGCTGGACTTCGTCTATTGCTACTTGGACGACTTTCTAGTGTTTTCCACAGACGAAGAGCAACACAAACAACACCTCCGTGCAGTTTTTACCAGACTCCGGGACTACGGCATGGTGCTCAACGTGTCTAAGTGCGTCTTTGGTGCTCCCCAGGTAACTTTTTTAGGTTACCTGATCTCGGAGAGCGGTACCAAGCCATTAGACACGAAAGTCGAAGCCATACGTGACTTCCCGCCACCTAAGGACGTCAGGCAGCTGAGGAGATTTTTGGGCATGGCCAACTTTTATAGGCGATTTCTGCCGCACGCCGCCCAAATCCAGGCACCTCTCAACGCACTCCTAGGTGGTGCAGTCAAAGGCTCCACGCCCATTAACCTCACCGGCGATGCTCTAAAAGCTTTCCAGGACACCAAGGAAAGCTTATCCAACGCAGCGTTACTTGCTCATCCTGATTGCCAGGCGAAGCTTGCGTTGGTTACAGATGCATCGGATTTGGCGCTGGGCGCGGTCCTGCAACAGCAGCTACAGGACAAGGTATGGCAGCCGTTAGCTTTCTTTTCCCGGAAGCTGAGTCCCTCCCAGACCAAGTACTCGCCATATGATCGTGAACTGCTCGCGATCTATGAAGCGATCAAATACTTCAGGCACATGCTAGAGGCGAGACACTTCACTGTCTATACTGACCACAAGCCTATCAGTTTTGCTTTCCACGAAAGGAAACATAACTGTTCGCCTAGGCAGTATAGGCACGTGGACTACATATCCCAGTTCACAACCGACATAAGGCATATATCCGGCAAAGATAATGTTGTGGCCGACACCTTATCTCGGATAGAGGAACTGGAGGTATCACTTGATCTCGCTGACCTAGCTAGGTCCCAAGCGTCCGATCCTGAACTCGCTGAGTACTTATCATCATCTTCTTTACGCTTGGTAAGAATGGCATTCCCGGGAAGTCGTGAACCCTTGTACTGCGACGTCAGTACGCCGACTCCCCGACCTTTTGTTACCAAGCAGTACCGGAAAACGATTTTCACCAGCCTCCATTCCTTAAGTCACCCTGGCGCCAACGCAACTGCTAAGATCGTAGCACAGCGTTTTGTGTGGCCCAGCGTGAGGAAGGACTGCAGAGACTGGGCACGAGCTTGCGTACCATGTCAACAAGCCAAGGTGAGCCGACACGTATCCGCACCTTTAGGGACATACGCACTGCCTCGTGCTCGTTTTCAGCAGGTACACATTGACCTGATTGGCCCACTCCCTGTTTCGCAAGGCTTCCGCTATTGCTTGACAGCCATAGATCGCTTCACGCGATGGCCGGAGGTCATACCAATAGCGGACATCACAGCGGAGACGGTGGCAAAAGCTTTGCTGTCCGGCTGGATATCCAGGTTCGGATGTCCTGTAGATATTGTCACAGATCGTGGTCGACAATTTGAGTCCACACTGTTTCAATATCTATCTAAAGCCATCGGATTCCAGCACAAGCGCACGACAGCGTACCACCCAGCTTCTAATGGCATGGTAGAGCGCTTCCACAGGCAGCTCAAAGCCGCCATCACATGCCATGCTGATGCCAATTGGTCTGAAGTATTGCCCCATGTTCTACTCGGTATACGCAGTGCATTTAAAGAGGACTTACAATCTTCCTCTGCCGAATTACTTTACGGCGAGCCGCTGCGCCTTCCTGGCGAATTTTTTGAGCCCAGCATACCCGGTACCACGGATATCACCGACTTTACCGCACGGTTACGCTCCTTCGCCTCGAAGTTGACGCCCGTTCCAGCTTCACGCCATAACAGGAACAAAATCTTTGTGTTCAAAGAGTTAGCGACCGCTGAATACGTCTTCCTACGTGTTGACGCTTCACGTGCTCCTCTAACACCTGCATATTCAGGTCCACACAAAGTGCTGGAGAGAACGGACAAAGTTTTCAAACTTTTGATTAAGGGCAAACCGGTTACCGTAACCGTTGATAGACTAAAACCGGCATTTTACATATCAGAACATTTAAATGTTCATACCGATCAGGATACACTCGCGCCTGTCACACCACCAACCACAGTAAATACAGGTGAGAGACCAAGTCTTGATACTCAACAAGCAAACGTACTTAGAACTACTCGTTCGGGGAGGCAAGTACGTTTCCCAGATTATTATCGCCCCTAACCAGGTCTCTGGGAGGGAGTGATGTGGGCTACTTGCCCTTTTACATTCACACATATTTATTTATATACACTTATACATTATCTACATCTACATACACAACCATATTAATAAACACTACCTTATATTTCATTTATACATATTTAATACACTTAGGATATTTACATTACATCCGTCATTATTATTGACGTGTCAGCCAGTTCGGTGCAATGCGCCCGCGCTCCGATAACCGGATCGCGAGTCGCCGGCCGCCCGACAGTTACCATGCGCGCGGCCAGTCATTCTATGATACTCGCGCGAAGTGCATGCGCCGCTCTTGACCGCTATCGCTTACATATTTAATACGCAAATCGCTTGCGCTTAAACCTTGTTATATATTTGATTCTTCCTTCCGTACTGTTATCTTCTGTGTAAACTATCTTCTGACTTGGGATATACCTTCTGTGTTGTACTTATTGACATTATAAATAGTAGAGAAAAGTGGTGTGTTTACATTTACTGTGGCGATACCTAACGTCACATCACTCACCACCATAACCCTACAGTACCTATGTGTCTCGTCAATGTATATCGTAGACGGGATTAAAATTATTAATAGGCGAAAGAAAGGCAAAGAAATTCCGCCATTTTGTCCGTAGTATTGCTTATTAGTCTGTGATTTTGACGTTTCTTTTAGCTGACAGATGTGGCGGCGATATACTTTAAGAATAATAAATGAAAAATTAAATGAAGTCGTATATTACGGAAAATAAATTAATTGTCGCAGTCGGATAAAAACTATCCTAAGTTGCAGCTGGAATAATAATGTACCTATATAAAATGTTTCATATTTTTCCGTCCATGGGATGCTGAGAACATTCGAACCGCAGAAAGTTTAGTTTCAAACTGGCTGATTCTTTTTTTAATTTAGAGATTTATTATAAGTGGAGATTATAACTCGACAATGAAAAATAAAAAAAAATAATTCCTAATAGCCAACGTCTCTTTATTTCAGCAATTGGCCAAGTGAATCCTCCAAAATGGACCAACAGGCGCAGGAGCTGAAAGATCCAGTGAATATCAGGCCTGTACAGAGCGACACCGTGATCTATCGTCACGAGACTCCAGCCATTCGGCGCATGAGAGCTCAGAATATAGAGGCTTATTGCCTACAGAAAGAACAGTAAGTATTGATCCGTCTTGCGTATTCCAAAAATGGTGAGGATAATAATCATTGAGTAAAGTCTCTAAGTATTTTTGGTCTAAAGCTATGTGAAAAATGGTCCAAACCATACTCACAAATAATAAGCTGGATCAAAGTCAAAATACAAATATCTATCATCAGAGCGGTCTCTATGAGAATTAGAGGAACGAGAAGAAGAATAGGAAGATTTGGATGCGAAGACGGCTGCGGAATACCCACCATAGAACACTAGATTCCTCTTCTTTTTTTATGATATTGTATGAGTTAATATTGTATTATTTAACGCAATAAACTATTAGTCACCCCCATTTTTGGTCTTTGGTGGAATGAATAGCTAATTAAACAGATCCAGTGACTTCTTTGTATTCGTCAGAGCACCTCCTGGGTTTTAGTCTTCAGTGCGTTTGCCATGTTTTTTTTTAGGATTATAAACTTCTCTAGACAACGTTTGGACGAGAAAAGAAGCTTAAAGAAGCTGATACAACATTTTCAGTCCGATAAAACCCTATTTTTCCTTACAGGTTTAGTTCGATACCCAATAACTATGAACCGGACACTGAAGATGGCAGACATATCTACAGCAGCATAGAACATATTACGCCAAAACCGGACTTTGCAGAAAATGATATACACATTTCCAATAATATACAGAGCGAAAACTTTTACAATAAGAACTGTATTACAGATCTTGATAACATTAATAGCTTTTGTAACGATGGCTTCGAAGAGCAAGGAAACTTTCGTAATGAGAACTTCGAAGTGAAACAAGTAGAACAATCGCCGATTATTGAACCATCTTCCAACCTCACGGTGGATGCTAAACGCCTTGTTGTTTTAAGGAATAAGTCTTATCATGTTTAATTGTAATTGAGGTAGTAATGAGTATTATATTAAAGTAATTTGCAATATTTTGTTTTATTTCTATAAAAATCTGTGCTCCTGTGCAATAACAATACGAATCTTAGGTCCCTACTTATTGCAATGAGAATGAGGCCGCATAAAGTTGATCGATTCGATTCCCTAACATAATTTAAGAAACTTATTTGAGACCTCAAACACGGGCACAATTTACCCGGTATTTAATTTATCTACCCATCTCTTCTCTGACATAAGTGTTTGTCCTCAGTGCACTTGGCCGTGGAAGTGGAATTATCAACCGTTACCCAATTAGCATATTGACAGTAATACGTATAATCAGGGTTATAACTCCTGCTAATTAACTCCATAACCAGCGTCGCTCAGTGTCTTATTCGCCATCCGTTGTCAATCATGCCCTCGGGAGTGATATTCCTCGTTTGCGTACCCTCCAGCAACTACGAGCACGTACTAAGGTTTGGGAAGCCTAAAGGTTTCCCTATCCAGGCCCCGCCTTCGTTCAAACCGCATCAGTTGGAGGTGGAGTTGAGGAATAAGAAGTCCAGAAGCATCCCGGTACAGCTCACTCAACAATATTACAATGAGGCGTATAGCGACGAGTATAACGCGATTTTGGATAACATTAAAGAGGAAGATAAGTTTTTCACCCTGGAAAGCGTAAGTATTTTATGATAACTTGAAGATTTTTGAAGTAGGTTCGTTTTTTTAAATCTATATTAAAGAGCAGTCCTACTGTGCTTTCGTTCTTTGAGGGTTCTACGACTGTCAAATACTTTTAAATAGTATGTTGATTTGCGTCTGTCTAGACAGGAGCATCTTATTATTCTACTTAGAACTAATTATTTAATGCTCCGTGTTGTGTAGGATTAGAATACCGCCAAACCCCTTTTTTCCCATTGGGTTTCGTAAAAGTCCACGACTGGGTAGGGTTGAAGTGTGTTGTGGGCGATAGACTAGCAACCACTCACTGGAATATACCTAACATTTCTCTGTCGGTCAACCCACAGTGGCTAGAAAGGGCACATTTTTAGGATTCCGTACTCAAAGAGTAAAACGGGACCCTATTACTAAGACTTCGCTGTCCGTCCGTCCGTCCGTCCGTCCGTCTGTCTGTCACCAGGCTGTATCTCAAGAACCGTGATAGCTAGAGAGTTGAAATTTTCACAGATTAATTAAATATGTATTTCTGTTGCCGCCATAACAACAAATACTAAAAACAAAATAAAATATTTTTTTAAGGGGGCCATACAACAAACGTGATTTTTTTGCCGTTTTTATAGATAATGGTACGGAACCCTTCGTGCGCGAGTCCAACTCGCACTTGGCCGGTTTTTTTGTTTCATAAGCTTTGCCTACCCATTCCATAAAATGCAGGCGAGTATGAACATACCTTCTACGTACTTATTAGACAAAACTGGAATAAGGGCTAACCTTGGATTAGTCGTCGATGTCAATATTGTACTAGGTTTAGATAAACCTTCATTCAGAGCTTAATAGTCGTATCGAACACTGCTGTGAGCTTGTGAACCTTAGGCTTCTTGTAATTAAAAGTAAATCTCACAATTCTTCCATAAAATGCGTGTTTCGAAGTCCAGATAGATAGGGCTACGAACCGTACGAACAGGCAGTCACCTAATGGACGCCCCCCAATGTGTTCACAGTGAATTAAAACATTAATTTAGCCCGACCTATCCGCAACGCCAAGGGACGTTAATTTTAGGTACTGTCTCGACAGGAGCACCTTATAATTCTACTTAGAACTAATTATTTACCAATATGTGGTATGTACAGATATTACAAGAACTGCTAAATAAGCTTCAAGTAAGCCAAGTAGTATGGATCAGCGACAAAGCGGGAAATTACTTCGAGGTCATGTTTCCTTTGCCCACTGGAGACGAGTGCGAGACCATGTTGCACTGCCTCACCCAGTTAGGAATTGGAGTACGGTGGAAGTCCGTCGTGAGGTAAGACCGACCAAAAACTATTTACGATCAAAATATTTATAGATTCCTACAGTCATTCACATGCAATAATATTGACACCACAAAACATTTAAAAAATAGCTAGCACGCTCTATAACGGCATTACAAAATTTACACTTTATTGCACGGTGACAGTTACAAATTGGTTACAAATACAACTGGTTAAAAATACCTAACTTATTAATAAGTCCTGTTCAAGAAGCAACAAAATAAAAGACTAAAACACAAACTTATATATTACCTGTCCCAAATCTTGAAATATTCCGAAATAGCCCTCAATATGCAGCAGTTAAATATTATAATCATCTCCTAAACTATTTAAAGGCAGAAGAAAAAGACACAACTTACGCAAAAAAGTTAAAATCATATCTGGCAAACAAAACATATATATATACTAGCTTTTGCCCGCGACTTCGTCCGCGCGGAACTCGTTTATATCGTAACTTTCTCCCCCCTTTTCATCCCCTTAGGTGATGAATTTCCAGATAAAAACTATCTTTAGTAAGGACTTTCTTTGGGAAGGCCCCGGAATTCAAAGTATCTCTATACCAAATTTCATCTCAATCGGTTCAGCGGTTTAAGCATGAAAAGGTAACAGACAGACAGAGTTACTTTCGCATTTGTAATATTAGTATGGATTGTATGAAGGAAAGGGTATCGATGCATGTAGGCTTTTTTCAGTATTATTTTGCATATTTTCATATCACACGGCCGTAAGGACCTTTTCTACTAAACCGTAGGATTAAATTAACTGACTTGTAATTTAAATATTTTATATGTTACATCTAATAGTTTTCAAAATAGCCATAATCAAACGTCTTTTTTACCCCGTTTTAGAAAACATCTTCAAAACTAAGGCCGCCATAAGGCACCTTTGCCCTTGGAACGTCAATTTACTTATGTAATGTTAATGTTCCTATTCCCCAGGACTCCCAACTACCGCTATACCGTAAATGGGTTCCATCCAAATTTTCACCCCCAATTGACATATAATAGTTTCTATACCAGAAATCATCCCCATTTCTGGTATAGAAACTATTATATGTCCTTTTCCAGGACTCAAACTATCGTTCAACCAAATTGTATCAAAATGTGTCACAAACAAATTTCCACCTCCAATTACACCCCCTTAGGGGATGATTTTCGGGATAAAACTATCCTATGTCCTTCCTTATCTATCGCTATACCGTAAATGGGTTCAATCCAAATGTTCATCCAGCATTTTTCACCCCCTTAGGGGTTGATTTCCTCCTTTTATGTGTTCCGGAATTAAAAAAAATTCTATGTTCTTTCCTAGGACTCTACCTCTCTCTATACCAAATTTCATCTAAATGGGTTCTATCCAAATCTTCAACCCTCATTTTACCACCTCAGGAAATGATTTTTCGGGATAAAAACTATGCATTGTCCTTCCCTAGGACTCCTTCTATCTTTACCAAATTTCATCTAAATGGGTTTTATCCAAATTTTCACCCCCTATTTTATCCCTGAGAGGATGAATTTTGGGATTAAAACTATCCGTTGTCATATTCCGGGACTCAAACTATCTTTCAACCCAATTTCATCAAAATGGGTCACAAACAAATTTTCACCCCCAATTACACCCCCTTATGGGATGATTTTCAGGAGTAAACTATCCTATGTCCTTCCCCAAGACTCCAACTCGCTATACCGTAAATGGGTTCCATCCAAATTTTCATACCCCATTTCACCCCCTTAGGAGATGATTTCTGGACTTAAATTATGTTAAGTCCTTCCCCAGGACTCTGAACTATCTCCATACCAAATTTCATCTAAATCGGTTCTATCCAAATTTTCACCCCTCATTTCACCCCCTCAGGAGATGATTTAGGATAAAAACTATGCATTGTCCTTCCCTGGGACTCCTTTTATCTCTATACCAAATTTGAACTAAATGGGATTTATCCACATTTTCATCCCTATTTCATCCCCTTGGGGGATGATTTTCGGGATTCAAACTATCCATTGTCATCCTCCGGGACTCAAACTATATTTATACCAAATTTGATCTAAACGGAGTCCATCCAAAATTTCACCCCCCATTTCACCCCCTCAGGGAAAGATTTCCGGAATAAAAACTATCCAATGTCCTTCCCCAGAACTTAAACTACCTCTTAACCAAATTTCATCAAAATGGGTTACATCCAATTTTTCACCCCCCCCCCCCCCATTTTACCCCCTAAAGGGAAGATTTTCGGGATGAAACCTATTCTTTAACCTTTTCCGGGACTCAAACTAATCATATACCAAATTTCATCTAAATCGGTGCAGCGGTTTAAGTAGCTCCATACAAATTTCCACCCCCCATTTCATCCCCTTAGGGGTTGATTTCCAGGATAAAAACTACCCTAAGTCCTTCCCCAGGACACAAACTACTTATCTCTATGCCAAATTTCATCTTTATCGGTTTAGCCGTTTTCACGTGATGCGCGGTCACATAAACAGACAAACAGATAAACAGACAAAAATTCTAAAAACTGTTGGAACGTGTTCTGTTATCGATTCTAAGTATCCCTATCCAATTTTTTTTCGAATATCTTCCATGTACAGACTTTCGACCCTCTTCAGCTTTATTATATGTATAGATGATTAGAAATGGGATCGATAAGCTTAAAAAAAGTTTATATTGGGAGGGATTTGGAAATGAAAATAAAATGGTAAACATATTGAACTTTAATCAACGCACATCTCGAATAACAAAAGAACTTAATTTTGATTGTTTGAGAACCACAGGCTGTCACTTTGAGAAAACAAGGTCGGGTAATTCCGGAACACGGAATGTGACACGGAATTCCCCACTTCGAGTAAATCTGAAAATTTAATAAAATTTAAGCTAGAATTGTTTGAGCCTATTTAAAATGGCTAAAAAACGAAAATCTCTTAAACACAAAAGCATCAATTCATTTACTCACCAAATTACAGAGTTAGCGATGGTCGTCTAATTCCGAATGTCAAAAAAGCGGGAATGTTTCACTCGCTCACTGATCTGATGCGCCACACGCTTAGTTTCGTCGCTAGCGTCCCGAGCCAACGGACGCGGGGAGGGAAATAATTGAACGTCATAGGGAGTGTTGCCAGAGCAAATAATAGAGAGAGGTAGGGCACAGCGGAATGTCATCTCGCTCGTATGTGGAGCAGCCCAACTGGGGAAGTACCTCCACCATACAGAAGACCACAGCGATAATAGCACCACTGCATTGTAGTGTTGCTATATGATTGCATGCTATGAAGCATGTGGAATCCTCAAATGAATAAAGGGTCGGCAACGCGCTTGTGATTCTTCTGGAGTCACAAGTGTCCATAGGCTACGGTAACTGCTTAACATCAGGCAATTTTCTCCTATTACAGGCCACACCCCGTATACATATACAAATATTGCTCGTTTAATAGTACCTATAGGATTAGTCATTTTCGGAATATCCCGATTTTCGGAATTAGCCGAGTGCACCTTAATTCCTTATTCAGTTTTATTAAGAAAAAAAAAGAGCGTTTAGGTAACTTCGAGTTAATCGTGTTTGGTATCAATTACAGAATTAGTAAATTTTGATGGCCCCATAGCTTGGATGGCCTTATCACGCGATAAGTGACAAGATAACAGCGTCGTCTCGTTCTATCGAACGGTGTCAGCCAGGGACGGATGCTCTATCATGTCACTTATCGCGTGGTATGGCCAGATCCATGCTACGGGGCCTGATCATTAATTAAAAATCACCGTGTATAGGTAATATTTACCGTGTTCCAGCGTTCTACCATGCAGTGTGGTACATTCAGCCGTCGAAAATGAGGATTACGACGAGGACTCTATAATGTAAGTACCTGTTTTTTTTGTACCTTGATTGTGGCAAACAAGCATGTACCGTAAAACTACACAACTATAGTCCAGGTCACCCAACTATGGTCCAAATCAATTCTCATATTATACTTGCTCAGCTGGGACTTTCATGGATGAACTTAAAGACAGGCAATATAATAACACAAATTTAAATAAAAACGTACCTATAAAATCACTAATATTGATAGCTACGAATTAGTTTACTTTTGGACCATAGTTGGGGTAGTGGACTATAGTTGTGTAGTTTTACGGTACGGCCATTTTTCAGCCAGCATGCGCATTTTTGTCCGATTTAAAAAGCATTCGTCCCTTACATGCAAGTATGTAAGTGCGAGCGGGACGACTGAGAGGGATCCAACTTCACAGGTCAACTTCCAACTCAACATCCAGAGTATAATTATACTTAGTTACTGACTCCATTTTAGTATACCAAATATGAACATATGGCTTGTTTGTACCGAACACGATACTATTAACCCATTCATGCCCAATGACTCACGAATGAGGCATGCCTCTACGTGCGATTTCCGCTACAGAGCAGAAAAACGCTGCTACGCGCTACGGCGTAGCACACGTAGCGTTGCGTGATATCGAATGGGATATAACTGTACCTTAGTTTGGTTTTTAACAGTTTCACTGCAGGTGGCAAACAAGCATACGGCCATTTTTCAGCTAGCATGCGCATTTATGTCCGATTTAAAAAGCATTCGTCCCTTATTACAAGCAAGTATGTAAGTGCGAGCGGGTCGACTGAGAGGGTTTCTACCCATTTATGGCCAATGACTCGCATATGAGGCATGCCTCTAAACGTACGTGCGGTTTCCGCTACAGAGCGGAAAAACGCTGATACGCGCTACGGCGTAGCACACGTAGCGTTACGTGACGTCGAATGGGATATAACTGTACCTTAGTTTGGTTTTTAACACTTTCACTGCAGGTCTAGCGGAGGCCTACACCGTAGTCGCTTTAGTCGCCGTAGCGTAGCGATTCCTGGCAGTGAGTGTGTTAATATAAACGTACTTTATCAATCAATTTTATATCTTTTCTTAGACGAAAATCAGAAGAAGCTAAGCGTTGGCGACAGTTTGTGGAGTCTATTCGGTCGAAACTCACTGTGAAACAAGTGGTCGACGGCGTTAGGGGCGGAGGCGAATTGTCCTTTGACTACCTTACTTTGATTATAACTGCAGAGTAAGTAGATGCCTTTAGAAACTTATCTCTTTATACAAGCTTTCTTTGTAACTATGTAACCATGTTCGGGTGGAATCTTGCAACTCAATTTTGAAGCACATATCTTAAACCGATTGAGCTGAAATGTTGGGTTGAAAGGTTTGGATGACAACCTCTTGCGTTGCTTTTTTTCTCCATTTGACTACATTTTTAATCTTTTCTCGAGAAAATGCAACATTATTGATTATTTTATTTAGTGTCTACACCCCTATTCAATATTATAGTACCATCGAGCTGATCTGATGATGGAGGCAGAAGGTGGCCATGGGAATTCAGTGCTTAACCGATCTAGGCCCATTGAGTTTGGGCTCGTTAGAATAGTCTCAATGAGTAGTTGATGACGGTATACAGAAAAGTACAGTCGGCAATAAAAGCTTGTACCAAAAATATTTTGTATTACATAACAAATTTTTGATTGGTTTTATCTGTCTCAGTTTCTGTATGTGTATTTAAGAACAAATCTTACAAGTTATCCAAGCAATGCTACGTATGCTAGTTACACCGTTGCTCGCAGCAGTATTTTTTTTAAATTGCTTGTACCTATAGCTATATGACCTTAAACTCTAAAATAATTCAAACCATTTAGTTTGGGCTCGTTAATCGCTGTTTAGTAAAATATACCTACTCAGCCATACGAGATGTAGTAGTCTTGAACTTTTTCACGCCGTAGTAGTTTCCCGCTACATACTCGTAGGTACCTACGTGGAAAACCACGAGATCGGCTACGAGCGTAGCGCGTAGTGATTCTTGGCAGTGAATGCTTTAAAAATAGTTATTTGTGTCACATGGGAGCAAAATTGTATATTTACGGCGAGGGCGGTGTATTGAATCCTGAACGTAGCGAAGGATCCTACAATAGAGTCCTGAGCGTAGCGAGGGATTCTAACGTAGGATCCTGAGCGTAGTGAGGGATTCAAGTGTTAAAGCCCAAGACGAAGGTAATTTTGCTCCTGAGTGACACATGCAACTTTTCACACCGACTTTGAGGAAAAAAAAAAAGAATAAAAACAAAAGAAAAAAAAACAGTGAAAAAAATTTTTTTTTTATTAAAAAAAGGAAAAAAAACAGTGAAAAAGTCTCGTTTTGGTTTCTCACTCGTAGCTTCTATACGGTGCATCCTAGCGAAAAGTTACACGTAAGGGAATTAAAGAACATGAAATTATGCGTCTAATGAGTACCAATACATATTAATTCAGTTCAGCGACATAGTAGAAAACCATGGTCGAAAACGAGGCTTTCCTCAAGTTTGTTAGTTATTTCAAGATAGTCGTTTTTAAAGCTTCTGCGTTTCAATTTTGAATTTAACTATAGGTTTTAGCCCCTCAATTGTACTCGTAGGAATTTACAGAATCGACAGTCAATCTCCGACTATTTTCACTTAATCGAAGAACTTGCTGAGAAACCTTATATTTATTTTAAAAGACCTATCGATTGATGTACCACACGTGGACATACAATGTTTTTCTTTTTTTTGACTTGCAGTAATATGTATGGAGTGCACCTCTTAAAGAATATTTATTTTGTCATTTCATTTTAGAATTATGTAGCGGCTAATAAAACACACCTATCCTCTAAATTTTATTTAAATACACCTTATAGTTTTCGAGTAAAATGCCTGTGACATACGGACAGACGGATTGACGGGCAGTCATGACGAAACTATAAGTGTTCCGTTTTTGCCATTTTGGCTACGGAACCCTAAAAAGGCCCTCTATGTAGTAGGCATTGTACCGAGTATGCTGGCAGTATTTCTTCGTTGAACTGCAATGCTGATGAGTTGCACAAGAAAACTGCCAGCTCTTCGATTTATTTTATTTATCGTATTGCGGTTACACACTGGTACATACACGTATTCGATTACCAGTTATGATGATACTAATGCTGAAATGACTATCGATTCTGTAAATTCCTACAATTGATGAGCTAAAACCTATAGTTAAATTCAAAATTGAAACGCAGAAGCCTAAAAACCACTATCTTGAAATAACTAACAAAGTTGAGGAAAGCCTAATTTTCGACCATGGTTTTCTACTATGTCGCTGAACCGAATTAGTATGTATTGGTACTCATTAGACGCATAATTTTATGTTCTGTAATTTCCTAGTGTGTAACTTTTCGCTAGGATGCACCGTATAGAAGCTACGAGTGAGAAACCAAAAAAAGTCTCAAAATTTCGAGGATTTGTGGCTGCCAAAAGTTGTCCCAAGATATCTCGTGTAACCATTTTTGTTATTTGATCGGTTGTATCGATGATGTCAACAATATTTAAAAAAAAATCTTCTACACCACCACTTGGAACGTACGTACCCCGGGGTGCTTTGAACCTCTACGGACTGGCCTAAATGAAAGGTGTGAATTTTTTTTTGGACAGTGTCGTTCCAATACTTTTTCTTGTATCTTAACTGTCCGCAGTTCTCTGGCTGCTCTTGGATTGGTGGAAAACAACGCCTCCAACATCGTGGCAGCGATGTTGGTGTCACCTCTCATGGGACCAGTGATGTCCATAACATTTGGAACTATAATTGCTGACAGGAGCCTCGTGAGAAGCGGCTTCGAGAGTCTCGTTGCTGGAATGTTCTTCTCACTGCTTTTCGGTTTCGTTTTCGGACTTATCTTGGGCACTACAGAAATGCCATGGGGATTCGGAGATTGGCCTACTGAAGAGATGAAATCTCGGTAAAATAACCTGTCTTTTTACTAAATGTGTCGTTCTCAGGAAAAAGGGGCCTTATTATCGTTGGTAGGTACTTCTACGATTACCAGGTACGTTGTGATTCGTTCAATTTGTATTAGTGCAACGTCAATAATGACTATTAATGACATAAGCGCTACATACTATAAGGTCCCTTTACCTTGAGAATAACACAAATTATTTCCTTCTTGCATAGACTATATTTCTTATTATTCCAGGGGAAATATCCGTGCTCTTTGGATGGGCGTTCTTTGGGCGCTGACATCGGGCACTGGAGTCGCTTTAGCTTTACTCCAAGGGAGCGCAGGGCCTTTGATTGGTATTGCCATTTCAGCATCACTGCTGCCACCGGTCGTTAACTGTGTAAGTACCTACACTACTTACAGTGCAGATAAACATACGTAAATGAAATACTCGTATACGTATATTTAATACTATTGACAATGCGTTCACAAATGCCTGACGGACACATTTTAAGGGCTCTATGAAATAGAGACGGGTTGGATGCTAATACCTATGTTTTCCGTTTAGTTCAGGTTTACATATCATTACTGTTATAACATTCGTGAATGTCTCATCTTTTTAACTAAGATGAGGGATGGTACCTTGAAGTAGGTTCCGGAAAACCCCTTCGTTAGGGTAACCCTATAAAATGGTTACGCACATGATGCGGTTAAACTTTAACTGTGTGAGGCTCTATCGTTATAGAAACCGTTTTGAACAAGGTTAGGTAACCGTTTCCAAAATGATTACCGAATTCGAATAGGGTGTAGAAATTTTTGACATTTAGCCGCTCAGTGTAAGCGGTTAAATATATTAAATAGTGTTAGGTATCTTTTGCCGCTTACTTGTGTAGTGTATCCGTGTGTTTATTACCTAACAAACTACCTGTAGTCAATCGCTTGTAAAATGGTGCAATTATAATCCGAGCATTTCGAGCATACCTACCTACGGATTTAAATAGCTTCATCGCGATCTAAATAGATACTACACTTAATAGGTTTTGATCAGCGCTTACCCATAATAACTCTGTCAATTTGGTTACCTACCTACTCTAGACGGGTAAGTCAACGCTATACGCTTGCCGAATTGATAGGGTTTGTAAAAACAATTCTGTCAAATACCTACCCAATCCAGTAGGTATATTATAATATACGCCTTTAATGATAACCAGTTCCGGTCCCTAGTTACAAGTGCTATTTTTGAATAGTTCTGTTATTTATTTCTAGGGTTTGTATTGGGCGTTAGCTTGCATCTGGCTATTATATCCAGGCGTAAAAATACCCCACATCAAAGGAGAAACCTACACAGGCAATTCATCTTACCAGCCGCTATACCACGATTATCTACCCATAGAATTCGCTGTTAACGGCAAGTATTCTTAGCAAAATTCTTAATTAGATAATGTCATAAGCTTGTTAAATTAATTGAATTAATTTCGCAGGTATCGTCAGCTGCTGTCTTACAATAGTCAATGTAATCTGCATATTCATTACGGCGATAATGTTCCTTAAAATTAAGGAGGTCGCGGCTCCTTACACTTCGACTCCGGACTTGAGAAGGTTTTGGGAACAAGACATCAAAGTGGCCCGAGAGGCTAACAGGGCGAATTTGCATGGAGCAGAGGAGGACGAACGTGCGGAGTAAAGACGCTTTGTATATTTTATTTAAACTTGTAATCGATTTTGGAAATTAAATTGGATTTGACCTTTTTGCGAGTGACAATAGCAAATGCTAATAGCCGCTCAATACGCTTCACGCCCGGACGCCATGAATATTTTTTCATAAAGTTTATTACAGAGGCTTTGTAAAACTTTCCTACCAATGTAATAAAATTATTCAAATTGGTAAATAAAACGATTCAAACCGATTACATCGCGTATAATATGTAGATAATAAATGGGTACCTATATATGTACGCGGTACCTATTTATTACATTTTAATAGGTACTACTTCATGTAGTGGTTTCTAATATCCGGTTTAAAATTAATTAATGCATAAATATGGTTGCATAAAACTGACTCAAAAATATGTCCCATGAGTCCCATGACTTCGTATGTCGACGAATTAAGGTACCCACGTATATGGTAGGTACATATTTAACTTTTGTCATGCTGTATTTTATATGGAAAGTTCTATATCGAAAATTTTATGAAACTCAAGCCGGATCGAGATGGCATTCCTTAGAGTGCATGACGTGCTAGTAGGTAACACAAACATAATAAACGACACTCAGATACCTATATATAATATTATATAGAGCCTGATGTGTCCCACAGCTGGGCAAAGGCCTCCCCCCTCTTCTTCTACTGCTCGCGGTTTTGAGCTTGATCTGACAAGGCTTAAGAGGGCGTTCATGTCACACTAGCGCCCCTGGTAAATGATTGTGATTATTTAAATTTAACGATAGATATTTAAAAAAGGAGGCCGCTATGCACTGTATTTAAGTATCTTTTGAGTACATATTAAATTAATAGTTTTTACGTTGCTGGATTCGTCAATTTATGCGTCCAAAGTTAAAACGGCCGTTATTCTTTGGAGGTCATAGATCGACGAATCCAGCAACACAACTAGTTTGATGTATTCACAAGGTACTTAAATACGAAATACGGTGTATAGCGGCCTCCTTTTTTAAATATCTATCGTTAATTTTAAATATTCACAATAATTAACCAGTGGCGCTAGTATGCACATGAACGCCCTCTTAAACAGGAGTCTAACTCATTCCGCCATCGCCGACGAGGTCGGTTGCCGCTTCTCCTTTTCGAGTTCAGAGGTTTCCAGTTCGTGGTGCTCTTTGCCCATAACTCACTTGGTATCATCATCATCATCATATCAGCCGAAAGACGTCCACTGCTGGACATAGGCCTCCCCCAAACAGTTCCAAAGTGACTTGGTATACTAACTTCTTTTATTTTCCCGGTAGACTCGTTTTGGAGGATCTCAACCAAGGGTCTGACGAAGACATCAAAGACAAGTTAGAGGCAGCAGTGCAAGAAGCCCTTGACGATGAAACTTATAGGAAAGTGAAGCGGATGAGCTACCAGAGCCACACCGCTGACGAGGTATTTTATTTTGAAAAAAAAAACAGGTTTTTGACGATTTGAATGCCATAACACCTTTGATTCATGAGAGCGAATACGAACAGATCAGAAAGATTAGTGAAACTTTACTTGACTTTTGCATATGTCATAGAACCCGGTCAATATCATTAATAAGTATGACTAAGTAGATTGGTTTATGATGTATTGTTTTGATTCGCCTAAGTACCTATTTAATAAAGTTTAGTACATACCTAGGCACATTACGTAGGTAATTCAGCGAAAGGCAAAGCATTATGTACCTATCTCGTTAATGTCAGAAACGTATTCCAAGTACCTACATTTACAACGTTCCCGAATAATATCCGGTTTGAGGGACCATTACTAAACCTCTATCTAATAAAAAATGACAGTATTTCGCTGTGTTACATACTATAACTGCATTGCATTGCCTCTCTGCCTAGGTATTCCGAACCATCGGCATGCAGTCCCGGACGCCGGTCTCACTTCGATCTAGCCGGCGCTCCAGCGTAGCCTCACCACGCGCAAGCGTCAAACATACCACCAAAAAGGATGACATCGCAGCGCTAGACAAGCTACTCACCTCTCTACTCGGCACCAGAGACAATAGAACACGATCGTTTCGTTCGCATCTTGGAACGCCAAGGTCCAGCCGAATGCCAGTGATAAGCGAGTCAAACAACAGACGATCAGTGTCTTGGTCCGAAAAAATATTCGAGAACTCCGTTGTCAGCAGCGTTTTGAATAATTTGAAAACGAGTCAGCGGAATTCGTCGGCTGAAGAACCTTTCTTGACTCCTAATTAACTAATACTAATTAATACTTTTAACTTTTGTTACTACGTATTGAACACAGCTGATAAAGAAATATGCTTACTAGATGTTCTTGGCGCTGTGGGCATGGCAACTCGCGGCAACTTTAACGTCCTTGGCATGACAATAGGTTTAAATGGGCATCATGAAGAGAAAATACAAATTAGACCAAAATTTGTATAACAATATAATTGACACATTCTACAAAAAATAAGGCAAATAAATTATTACTTACAAACATTGCATAGTGGTTATGTAAGAGTATACATAGGCATGTAAATGGATATGTATTTTGTCATAAATATTTTGTTGATTATCACAGCAACGCTTTTCGTACAGTTAACAATGAATGACGCATTTGACTACTTAAAGAATGACTCTTAAACCGACTTACATAGGTAATGTAAATTTTACTAGATGATGATGAATTGATGACCATCATCAGGGCGAATCTTTTTTGTCATTTCTGTCTAGAAACATTTTCTTTCCTTTACCATGTTTCACTTGTGACGTATATACGTCGTATCCTAGTGAAATAGTATTGTCGTACAGCACTCTGTACCGGGTGGGCAGGAAATAGAAATTAATAATCTGTGCTGGAGGCCAGACCACCCACTCAGCCTGGTAAAGGGTAACGAATTTCCCTTTAACTTCATCTTTAAAATTTTCTAACGGATTCTCTTCAAACAGTGCTAAACTGCCAAAGAAAGTAACTATCATTATTGGTGAGAAAATGAACTGATCGAGAACCAATTTCTTTACAACCATATCAAAAGTCTTGCCTATAATAAATCTGTCTAAAACTTTGTACCAATGGTGGCACAGGACACCAACAGCCACTCCTGAACATGCCATATGAAAAGTCCGTTTTGAGTCATAGTTTTCCAGTTCTTTGCAGTATAATTCGTAGTTCTGTTCCGCCACGTCTCCCGTCGCTGATAGACTTAGGGATATTGTTACATTAGTGAAAAATAAATACTTGTCACTGAATGCGACTTTCACTACTTTTCTAAACTTGTTTGCAGGAATACATTCACGGAGATTTGTCACCAGCTTCCTCCACCCCATGCTTAGCGCCCGCATTCCGATAAGTATCTAAAAAAAAGGAAACATTATGTTTATCATATTCAACTGATATATAGCTCTATAATTGTGTATTTAACCCTAAACTTTGCAACGTAAGAAAAAATCGTGCGTTAAAGTCTCGTTTGCGCTGTATAAAGCACAAAAAATCGTTTTAGAAAAAAATCATCATCATATCAGCCGAAAATCCACTGCTGGACATAGGCCTCCCCTAAAGAGTGCCACAATGGCCGGTCCTGCGCCACCCGCATCCAGCGGGCTCCCGCGACCTTTACCAGGTCATCAGTCCACCTTGTGGGGGGCCTACCCACGCCGCGCCTTCCGGTACGTGGTCGCCACTCGAGAACCTTTCCGCCCCAACGGCCATCGGTTCTACGTGCAATGCAATTAGAAAAAAATGCAAAAAGGTAACAAAAAAATGTGTGCATTTTTAGATCTGCCAATTTAAGGGTTAAGGCTCCATCAGACTTACCGTGTAACTCGTAAGCAATGCGTGGAGAGGTTCAAGACTAAAATACGTCGTTTGCTGCGCAGTTACTCCGCGGCTGTCTGGGTTACTAACTGAGCTTTTCGTCTTGTCTTAAAACACTTACTAATTTGACATTGACTTTGTGCGTCTATTGTAGCCAAAACTGCAAATTAACAAAGAAACATCATCATCATGAAATTAACATAGAATCTCATTAAATTATGAACTCTAAGTAGTCTAAATAGTCTTAACCAAAATAATTAACATGAACTAGAAGAAGAAAGGAAATGTTGCATTGGCATGACTGTATGCCTGCAAGAAAAAAAAAATAATAAGCTCAATTTTGGTGTGTTGATGCTCATCCATTAATATTTCGCGCTGCTTAAGTGAAGTGGAGATGGAGCCTATATGCTTTATTACTAGTAGAAACTACATGCCTTCATTCATGAATTCCATGATGGATGAACGCTGGGTGAAAATCAATTTGCAATAAGACACAATGAGATAAGTTTAAACTCAAGTGAACTAAAAAAGATGTTTAAACAAAGATACTTAACATAACTCTACACTAATAGGAAACTATAAAATAAAAAATAATGTATTTGCAATCAGAAAGGTTTTTTTCTATGCTAAAATATAACATGATGTTAGCTAAATATATTCAACTTGCACATTATTTCTGACACAATCCAATAAACAGACCATTTTTGGTTCCGTGCCAAAATATAGCTTATTATAAATAAAAAACAATCACTACTTAAATAAAAGTAGTATAAAAAAAATATATATTCACTTTCAAATCAATATTGTGCATGAGTTTCACATTATTTATTTTCTCTCTCAGTTTTCAAAGATTTGTCATGCTTTACTTTAGATGTGTAGATGTCATAACCAAGAGATATTGTGTTATCATACATTACTCTGTACCGAGTTGGCAGATAATAAAAATTTATTATTTGGGCAGGAGGCCACACCACCCATTCGGCTTTGTAGAGAATCCAAAACTTATCCATAACTTCTTCGGTGAAATTTTCCCAGGGGTTATCTTCAAAAATTGCAACCGTAGCAAAAAACGATAAAATTATCAGAGGAGAGCAGATAAATAGGTCCAACATCAATTTTTTAAACACCATAGCCAAAGATCTTCCAATTATAACTTTATCCAGGATGTTGTACCAGTGGTGGCTGATTACGCCGGCGGTGCCCCCCGAGAAGCCCATATGCAAAGTACGATGTAGGTCATAGTGAGGAATTGTATTTTGGAACCTCTCATAACTCTGTTCAAGCATGTCACCTGCAGTTGAGATGCCTACTGAAAATAAGACATTGGTGTAAAACAGATTCTGGCGACTGAATGCTTTTGCTCTAGCTTGCTTCGCAGTCTTATAAGCATGAGAAAAGGCCCTTCGTATGGCCATTCATTAGGCGGCGTTGATCAAGTGCCTAGAAGAAATGGGTAAAATAATTAATAAGTTTAACTGTTTTACAACAACATCTTAATGTTGCTAAAACCCATATGACCCATATCACATTAATTTCCAAGTGCCGCAAGAAAAAAAAACGAAAGAATTAAAAAAAAATCTACTTACAATTTTTTTAATCCTCCCGTTACTTCTGCCAGTGTTGTGTAAAAATACAATGCACGTGTTTTAATTCAAGATATTTTTTTGGCGTGGTAGCAATATTTACTGTTGCATAACAGTATTACTGCGACGATATAAAAATTAAAACATATTTAGGAAAATCTTATTCTTAACCTGAATGGTCACGAGTCTGTCACTGTCAAATTCAAAAGGTTGTCACCAAATGTCACCATTCACCATGTCACATCTAGTTGTCATCGCAAAGACCGTTCCGAATTAACCACCCTTACGTCCATGATTTTTTTTATTTTTTATTCTTGTATTTTAAAGAGGCTTTTGTACACTCACGGTGACAATGCCAGCCTCATAGGAGAACACTTTTTACCACCTTTCAGTTAAGACTTAATAGGGAACATTACGCAAAACTCTTCGTAGGTGGCGACACTAGCAGCGTTGACATTGTATCTCGTTCGCACTTGCGGTATTGTCTATGCAAGCATCCTTGTCACTCATTTGACAATCAATTTTGCATGTGTGTGTGAATGCCTATATTTCTATACTGGTTTACTATTAGTGTTAGTGCTGCCTCTGGCGGCAGAACATTGCAGTAATGTTCCCTATTCTAGGTATTTATAGATTAGAACATATAGATTTTCATGGCATCATCAGACATAGGTTCAGCAAGTATCAAATTTATAGATGTAGTATTATCCAGTAAATTTCTTAAATTTTTTTGTCTTTCACTACTAAACCGGGTGCATTCTATTAAAATATGGACTAGATATTCTACTTTGCCACAACTATCGCATAGATTATGATCTTTTCTTCTCATTAAGTGATAGGATTTATTACACGGTATGTGTCCCGAACGTAACCTTAAAGCGGTTGTTAGTGTTCTCCTATTAAAGCTGGCACCGTCAAACCATGGAGCCCATCTGGGGCGTCCTTGTACACTGCGGTACCATATACCCTGGTCCATGTAACCACCAAACTCCCTGTACGAAAAGGGATCTACAGGTTATATGATTTCACAACAATTTGTCAGTACCACAAGCAGACACACGGAATTTTCATTCGGTTTCCGTACGGAATGACAGGTGGGAACGGGACGTCGCTCTAAAAATAGCTAAAAATGTATAGCGCTGTCTCACTTGCACATGTCATTCCGTACGGAAACCCAGTGTAGCGCAACTAGGAAGAAAAATATGAATGACGTCCAACTGCTCAAATTCAGATCAAATCTGACAAGTTCTGACAAGTGACAAGTTTTCTATCTGTGCTATTGCTAAGGCAGACTCATGCTATCTCCTACTTCCGTTCTTTCTCTGTCTGTCATTTTGTCATGGTGACTTTGGCCGGTTACCATGGATATTAGTAATAATTATCTTAAAATAAAACACGTAAGTATTAATAACGAAATATCATGCGCCAATATTGATTTACTTATGATAAACAACGGTTGGTACTTGGATAAAACCTACAAGCGCGAGGTTTATTAGTTCAAGAAGAATTAATTGCGATTCGCAAAGATATGTGTACAGATTGGTGAATTTTTGTATGAAATATTTGCTCTCCTTTTATTATTTCATACCTAAATCGGATTAGTTTTAGATTTTGTAAAGCAATTTTCTGTTCATGCAGTGGGCCCAACGACGTCCCTAATCATAATGTATCGATATCGATAACGTTGGGTTCTAATATGATCGATATCGATAACGTTAAGTACTACAACCCTACTATCGTCCTCGTTCATTAGGTTGGTAAGTCTTCTTCCGTACTAGCGTTTATTTTTATTGGTATTGTGGTATTTCAAACTAGCTAAAGTTCGAATGAGTTGTCATGTCAAAATCAAATGACAATGTCACTGTCAACCAAAACCTTGTTCGAAGTATGAGCCAAGGCGGGCTACGAGCAAAAAATCAAACATGTTGGATCGTCGAAAAACTTCCTCAATATTTGCCTCAATATATTTTAAAAACAAAATACATTTCTTACAACTTGTAACAGTTCAATCGTCCCACTTGGCGGTTTATACGATCTGGGGGCGCGGCAGTGCTCCCGCCAAGTCGAGCAAAACAAAGAGGCACGGCCGTACCACCCCTTTCTCGAAGCCATTCAGGCCATTTTCAACATCCTGCAAGTTTGTGTTAGCTAAAGCTAGAACCCTGAATTTTCAGTAACATGTAGGGCATAGTATGGCTTACATATATTGTTAATAACATTCAATTTGAACTATTAGTTAATTAATTTATTATATGTATACCAAAGCATTGATTACACCGGCTTCACAGTGAATAAAAACAACAATATAAAACTTAACCTAAAGGTAACAAATTTGGCCTAAATCGCCGTCAATAGGCAAGGTGCCCAGAAGGCTGGCCGTATTTCCTCGCTGTATAGCGATATTGATACGCTGTGCGAAATAGTGGCCCGAGGCCTCTATTAGACGTGTCGCCAAATCTTTATACAGCCGACGCGCACTTGCCATATTTGCGGCGCATGAGGCTTTCGGCCGAGGATGCCGCAGCGCCATTAGTATAAGAACTATTGTCCGTCAAAGTTCGTTAGTTTTGTCACTGACATACTTACTTACTTATATACTGATAATGACCAACATAATTCTAAGGTACGTCTAGCAGACCCACAAGCTCCAAATTGCAAACGTAATTAGTTTTTAGCCTAAAAATTCATAAAAAACCTAAAAACCTTGCAATTTCCCTTGAAGTAACCCTTGTAAAGTGGATAATGAAATTAAAGATAAAAAATGTAAACAAATGTGTTGCCACTGCAATAAAATCAATCCCAAGAAGTGGAAACTAAAAATTCGTTAAATACGCAAGTTAAAAAATAATGCGACTAATTTATACGTAAAACAATGCCTGGAAAATATTCGTAAATATTTAAATAAGCAAAATGAAAACGTTATTATTTTATATTCATAAATATGTGCAGTTTATATTTACGCCACTGGCAATGGTTAGGAATTGTAAACCTTTGGTTCGTAATTTAATTAATATACCTGGATATTCCTATTCCTTATTCCTAATGTTCAAAGAAGGTTTAAAATTGGTGACACCTCAAAGATGGAGTGATTGTGTGGCTCATGTGATAAAAGTAGAGGATAACTTGTGCCAACTCGACCACCAGACAATGTAACAGAGACATTAATAATAAATGTAATAGTGGAAGTGAATAACTAAAAAATTAAAAATCTAGTGTTATTTTTCTTTGTGTTTTTCTGTCCTAATAAGATATATAATCATGGCACGACTTGCTTCCATCGCTTGGTGTGGTTCTAGTGGCTGCAGGCAATAGGCTTTTGCTGTATATCGTACCCAGACTATCGTCACCTACTAAGTACCTATTCATACCAACCTACGACATTAAAGTGATCAAAGTAAAATATAAGATTGTTTTAAAAGTAGTTTATATTCATTAGTTAAAACCAAAACCTGGTTGATTGCCCCTGAGACGTCACTTTGACGTTGACAGTTCTTTGTTTACATTTTTTATCTTTAATTTCATTATCCACTTTAGTGGCTGTTTGTTTACCTAAATAAATAAAAAAAAAACTATGTAAGTGTGATTCCCAAGTAGCAGAATTTTGTTTAGCAAGCAAATAAAGATTAATAAGAATGCCTGACTTGGCTCTACGAAATATCTCTCCTGTTTATTGTGAAAGAGTTGCGAGACTTGGCCTATTTTTTACATGGAATGTTTTTTATGGGATTAGGATTTTAGGATTACATTATTTTATTTAGGATTACACACAGGCGATCTCAAAGTCCGCGAACTTACTCGTACGTATGTCACCCACTTAATGTATGCACAGATAACTACTGGCAACCCAAGCGACTCATCTGTCAAACAAAAGTGTGCAAATTGATCGAATGGCATCTTCGGCGCGTCCCAGTTCTGTTTGTAATTGTTCTTTCTAATTTATGAGTAAAGTGATATTCACTAAACCATGGCTGGTGAGTACTATGTTCTATATAATGTTCTTTACAGTTATATGTTATCAAACTTTATTTACACCGAGTACTTCCACATAAAAACCTTCGTACAAAATCCGCCAAAACCTGTCACTATACGCTATAATATACTGTGAATTTTCTCTTACAGACAAACTAACTCTTGATAGACATGCTATGAAAGATAGGTCGACGTCCCATCTTCGTATCTACGTAGGAGGATTGACAGAGAATGCTACAGTGGACGATATGTACGACCATTTCATACAGTACGGTCAGATCAACGGGATCGTAGTGAACCGAAACTTTGGCTTCGTTCAGTTTGAGACAGCGGCTAGCGCAAGACAGGCGATTACCAGTGGAGATGGGAGTATCTTTCAGGGGAAAAATATTAATGTGAGGTTATCTCAAACCAATCCGGAGAAACAAAGGTAAGACCCGGTTCCCACTATGTCTCCACATCTCTCTTCTGTCTGACGACTTTTTATCGTGCTACGACACACGAACCAAAACCCAAGGGCCAAACATTTTATATGAAGCTGTTTACACTTGTCGGACAACAATTTGTATGAGGCGATTATACACTATGAAAAAATCGTCCCGACATCCGACATTGTGGGAACAACCTCTAGACATAGAAAAACTTTCTTCAACATCACACACACATATCTCATCACATATTATACATGGTTCTCCCTTGTTAGACCTCACAACTTTAGCCCTAATGTTTAATTACTAATGAATCATTAGACCTAATGTTTAACTAGACCTAATGCATCTTTTTACAAGCTTTATATTAACTTGCACTGTTCGTATGTAAGTTGTCAGTCAAAATTTGTAATCCATTTTTCAGTCACTTCCCGTTATCCAATTGAGCTGAAATTTTGCAAGCATATGTATATCGCATGACAATACAATATTATGATGACTTGGAGCTGATCTGATGCGGGAGCTGAAAGGTTGCTATAGGAACTCAGCAATAAAACTACACAACCCCATCGAGTTTGGGCTCGTTAGAATCATCTCAATGAGTAGTTGATGATGTTATGCAGAAAAGTACAGTCGGCAATAAAAGCTTGTACCAAAAATGAAATTTTTGACAGAAACTTATTCTTAAATAGTAAACTTTATAGGATTATTGCAAAACATACCTAACCGAATGACTTCTATTTGATGATATTCAAAGAACACCTGAAAAGTTCACCGTTTTGAAAGAAAATGCATTTGGTCTAATTAAACATTAAGGCTAAAGTTGTTAGGTCTAACAAGGGAGACCGATACATACAGTGTACACATTAGACTTAAATCCTATTTATTTATTCTCTCTGCCAGTTCACACCCGCTCCCTGTTTTATTTTGTTGTCCCATCCTTGGTTTGGTCTACCTATAATATTATAAAAACTTATATGTATGTTATACCTTCTGTTAATAGAGGTTATAATAATAATAAGGGCCTCTACGTGTTAGTGATAGATATATCCTCACTCACACCTTCCAAATGACTGGGCTTAGTCCCATGAATTTAAATCGAAGAATAATAATGGATTAAACTTTACTGCATTAAATAATACAATATATGTTTATAAAATATTATCATAAAAGGAGGAGGAATCTAATGTTCTATGATGGGTTTTCCACAGCCGTCTTTGCATCCAAATCTGTCTATTCTTCTTCTCGTTCCTCTAATTCTCATAGAGAACGCTCAGATGATTGATATTTGTATTTTGACTTTGATCCAGCTTATTATTTGTGAGTGTGGTTAGGACCATTTTTCACATGGCTTTAGAGATGTTTTCTTTATAAAGGATTCGTATTCCATTCCGTTAATAATAATTGCTTGTTTATATACTAGTATTATTATGCTTACAATTCTTGGTCAAGTCCTGCAAACTCAAAGAATTGCAGTATTTTGTTGACCTCACAACCTATATTCTGCTATGTTTCAAACACTGCGTATGACCACAGAACCTTTCAAGCAAGTTTCCGGCAATTAATGTGTTAAAGGGACTCAGGAAACATTGTACACATTAGTAAAGAGAAAGATTTGATTTGTAAGTGTGCAATCATAATGTTGTAATGTATTCAATACTAACTGTAAACTTTCTCGAGTTCATTAAAATCCGGCAATTCTTGGAAATAGCAGGATTTGATCAAGAATTTTAGTATGTTGTGATCACAATACAAGGGCTTGGTAGCCCGGATTAGCTACTATCTGAAATAATAATAATAACTGTAAACTTGTCCTTGTATGCGATCGTGACGTCATTGGTCCATGTATCATCAAATGGTCACAACGGAAGACCAGCGCTGGCCCTGCCAGCATTGCGCTGAGTTGTGACCATTGCGTGACAAATGGTCACAATGGAAGACCAGCGCTGGCCCTGCCAGCATTGCGCTGAGTTGTGACCATTGCGTGACAAATGGTCACAATGGAAGACCAGCGCTGGCCCTGCCAGCATTGCGCTGAGTTGTGACCATTGCGTGACAAATGGTCACAATGGAAGACCAGCGCTGGCCCTGCCAGCATTGCGCTGAGTTGTGACCATTGCGTGACAAATGGTCACAATGGAAGACCAGCTCTGGCCCTGCCAGCATTGCGCTGAGTTGTGACCATTGCGTGACAAATATTTACGTGTCTATGTGTTTATAATTTGCTGTGATTTGTTGTCAACTTGTCACAAATTAATATTTTCTTTCTTTCTTTCTGAACTAGTCAAATTAATAAAAAAGTGCATGCTGGCTTCCGTCACACTATTTTGAGCGAAACATTGTTTAGGAATGTGTAATAAAATATACATGTGCATTTAAATAAACACTGGCAAGTATACCTTTATAATCTGTTATCCAGACCTACTGAAGTGGTAATTCTGGAACCGGATGTGCCGCCCGCTGTAGCTCTTACTGACAACTTACCAGTTGATGAAGGTGGAGAGGAGCCATATGACAATTATGGCAACTACATTGGTGACAAAGGCCAGGGTAAGTTTGTGTGTCCATCAGTGGCGGAGAGCCCATACAAGCCGATTCCCACCGGCTTGTATGGGCGCATATTGATTGAAAAAGCATATTGTTATATACATACTCTAAACCCTTTCATAACTTTATTGTTCCGGGTTGCCCATCGAAAATTTTCACGCGCCGCCACTGGTGTCCATATTCAATTATAAAAAAAAATATGTACTGATGAGAAATTACTTGTAGTTGTAGATATTTTATATTTTTGTAGTAGAGTAATTTGCAACAGGGTGGAACCAATAGAAGAACACTTATTTTTTTATTTGCATAGTTATTCCTGTATTTTCTATCAATTTACTATCAAAAATTATACGCATTTAAAAGGAATGGATAATTTTGAGATTTGATATACTAGAATATGGCATCCTCAGGGCGATGGGATGTGAGGGTGATTGGGGCTTGATGCAAACTCACAGATTTGAGCCGTAAGCACTAAACACACTGACATTCGAGAATGAACAGGCTGTCCCACCGCTAAACGACATGAAGGGATCTTTGATATTGGAGAGGTTATTTTACGCTATGGAGACTTTAATAAAAAAGCTGCTTGCCTGATCCAGGCCTCATCTGGAAACCAAAGGGAACAAATGTGAAATTTTTATTTTATTTTATTCAATTCAATTCATTTATTTGCAACCATGTACAATAAAAACATGCAACTTAATGCTAAGTAGATACCAGTACACGGGCCCTGTTAGGGCGTAGCAACTCATAATAATAACATTAATTAATTAAATTTACATATTAATAATTATTAAACAAATACATGCTAAAATACCAAACATTGTAAAGTGGTACTTAATTAAATATAAAAATAAAGGTAAAATCAATTTTTAACTAACTATGACAATACAATTCTCGATTAAAACTGATGAAATGAATTTAGTGCAAATGGGTAAAAATAACTTATTAAAATAATCTCGTAATTAACTTGTGTAAATGGCCAAAAATAACTTGGCATAATAATCTTGTAATATATGTATATACAAATTATTTTAACGAAATGTGCCAAATTGAAACCAAAACTATCGTAAACTAAAGGAACGTCTCCATCTCCATAGAGCAAAATATCTTTTCTTCAATATAAAAACGTATTTGGCTTCATGTCGCGTAGCCCCGGGGCTGCCTTTAGGTATACTCTACTATAAAGCAATCCGGACTGCATTTGTATGGCCAACCCTGTCCCGTCTCCCGGAAAATTTTGGGACCAGCCATTTAAAACGGTAATCACGTAACGTTCCGAACGCGCGTCGGTACAATTTAACTATCAATTTTCCATATAAAAAGTGTCATTTTTTTAGACCTACCTGACGCGCGTATACAATGCGTTACGTGATCTACACCTACTGGTAGCAGCCCCTGCTTTATAGATAGGTACACCTTATTTTTGACATCGAAAAAGTGCCAAAGCGAGGCTGCTGCACCCAGCTACAAAATGAGTCCTTCAAATCTTTGTTCAAACTTGTTTTCTAGCCAACTACAGGGACAGGGAGGATGATTACGAGGAGAACAACTACGGCAACCAGAGCTGGGGCGAGCGCGGGGGCCGCGGTCGCGGGGCGCGCGGGGGGCGGGGCGCGCCGCGCGGCGCTCGCGGCCGGCCCGCGCCGGGGTACAGGGAGCGCTCGCCACAGCCACAGAGAGGTGAATACTTTTGTTTTTTAACCCCCGACGCAACAAGACGGGTGGTATAAGTTTGACGTTTGTGTCTGTGTGTCGCATCGTAGGTCCTAAACAAATGGACCGATTTGAATGCGCTTTTTTTTATTCGAAAGCTGATGTGATCGAGATGGTTCTTAGCTACGTTTCAACAAAATCGGTACAGCCGTTTTTGAGATATGGAACTTTGAAAGTTGTAGTTATTAAAATGAAGTTTTTATTACATCGCCTCAATGTTCGCATGTCGCATTACAGAAACAAGTGACAGGCGCTCGGCAGAGCAGCCAAGGCCCATTTTAGCGGCGAGATAGGGTGTTGGGCGCGGAAAAGAATGTGATGGAAGTTTCAAATTTGGAACAAAGTGGGTTTGTTCTTCGCGAAATCCGATTACATTTGTTGTGTGATTGACGCACCGCATTCTCATTCAACAAGTCGTCATTCAACCATAACCCTGTAATTGTAAGCTAGTATTGACAGGTGCTGGATGCGGGTGGCGCAGGACCGGCCATTGTGGCACTCTTTGGGGGAGGCTTATGTCCAGCAGTGGACGTCTTTCGGCTGATATGATGATGATGATGATTGACAGGTGGTGGTTATACAAATTCATAACGAGCTATAAAGCTCGCCAAGACAATGGCATTAAAAAAGTCTAATATGATAAGATAATATAGTCAAGCAAACAATAAATGTTCTGATTTTTATTATTCTAGTCCATTATTACCGAAGACAAGGTATGTAATTTAGTATTATACTTTTATCTCTGCTATACTTTCATTACTTTCAAATGCAATTCATGTAAATAACAGTAGGTATATGAGTGCTGGTGGGTGCCCTGGTAAAGGCCGCGGGAGTCCGCTGGATGCGGGTGGCGCAGGACCGGTCACTTTGGCACTCCTTGGGGGAGACCTATGTCCAGCAGTGGACGTCTTTCGGCTGATATGACGATGATGATATGAGTGCTATGAGATTGAAAATCGGTTACAACTGAGTCAGACTCAGTCTTTATGCCATTGATATAACGTTGATATTTTTAAGGAACTTGTCCTCTATGCAAATTATAGTTAATCTCTGTGTCCCCGTGTGATGTCCGGTCGGAATAGTACAACCCCCCTTTTTCTCCGCGAGTGCTGTAAGAGTCGACTATGGAAATAGAGTTTAATGGCCAACAACCTGTTACTGCAATACCACGTTTTCTCTCTTCCTTTAATCTCCTGGGGCCCAGACTACGATTTTGTGACATTCAGTAAAAGTCCAAAGTGAATTTTGAATTTTTTTACAAAATTTTGTACGCGGGCACTGAACACTGAAAATAAGATAGAATAGAAGGATAGATATGCCCTGCCTACCTTTTTTGAGAAAACAGGCGTGAGTTTATGTATGCACCTATGTTATCTATATCTATACTAATACTATTACAAAGAGGAAAAGTCTGTGAAATTGTCGCTTTGTACGTTTATAAGTTTGTATGTGTTTGGTAACCTCCGGAACCACTTATCCGATTTCAAAAACACTTTCACCTGCGTGTAGAATGGACTTTCTGTATGGTTATACGCTATTATTCCGTGGGTATGCGTACGTTTTTTGCAATACTCGGGCGAAGCCGCGCGGGCAGAAAGTAGCCTTATAACCATGTTAGTTTAGTATTTGCTTTATGGAAAGTTTTTTTTTTTTTTTTTTTATACTACAACGGTGGCAAACAAGCTTACGGCCTGCCTGATGTTAAGCTGGTACCGTCGCCTATGGACACTTGTGACTCCAGAAGAATCACAAGCGCGTTGCCGACCCTTTATTCACTTGAGGATTCGCTGTAAATAAATAAATAATAAATAAATATTTGTGGACAATCTTACACAAATCAACCTAGTCCCAAACTAAGCAAAGCTTGTACTATGGGTACTAGGCGACGATATAGATACTTATGAATAGAAATAAATACTTAAATATACTGTGTTGGCAGATAGAGACATGCAGGTCCCTCACTCCCAACACAGCGCACCCTAGGGGGCTCTGGCGACCTTACTCACCACCAGGAACACAACACCACATGCTTCATAGCATGCAATAATAAAGCAACACTACAAAACAGTGTTTATGTTAATGAATGCCTTACCTAGACTGCCGTTCCCACAGTCAAACTGTTGCTACAGTTTTGTGGGGCAATGTTTATTTTTAAGTATGTAAAATGGTAAGAGTGTAAACCTGTGTCAGGTGGCGACTGGCCTGAGCCGCGCGGCTACGACCGCGAGCGCTACGCGGCGCCGGCCGAGTACCCGCGCGCGGTGCCCGTCAACGAGCGGAACGATTGCGAGATCATCGTCGTCTCTAAAACGCTCACGTAAGTCCTATACCGTAAAAAACCGACCACTGGGCGGTGCTAAAAGTGCAACAACCTGGCAACCGTGCCGTCTTTTCGAAGATCTCACGGTTCTAATACAATGATTTGCCATACGATAAATAAATAAATAACCGTAAAAAAGTCGGTCTACGTTTGACAATCATAAACTACCCGTTGAGAGGGTTCAAAGAGCCCAACTAGTCCAGGCAATGAACTGACAACTTGTATGGAAAAAATTACAATTTTGAAAATAATTTATATTAGCTGTTTTTTATGTAACGGATACATTATCAATTAAATAGTTACCTAGAAACAAAATCCAACAAGATTTCATATGACAAAAAAATATAACTTAACTAGCTACTGAAAAGTTTTTATCTTTATTTTGGTTCATTTACATTTGCTCTATAATGTTCACGATAAATCATACAAAAAAAGTCAATGCATGCTTCATTTAAATCTATATAATTACTTCCGGGTGGAAAGTTTGTAGGATTCTTGAGTTCTTAGAATAGCGTTTTAAAACTATATTCAAACAAAATAAATGCTATTAAAAATTCCTGGAGTAAACAAGACGGGTTTATCTTATTGTAGTTCATGTGTTGCGATGAATACCTTTTGTCAGCAGACCAGCTCGGTGGCGCCCCAATATAGCATTACCACCGAATTTACACAAGTATGCGAGAGGTCAGCTCAATCCGATACCGACAAGTGGCTGAAAAATGGTTTGCAAATTTTAAGGCCAATTTACACACTTTCATGCAAGAAGTGCAAGTTTATATAAATCTCGTAAGAAGTGCCACTGAGACGTCCAAGAACGAGATGATATTGCATGCACTCGTATTACTACCCTCCCCTCTAACTTAATTTCAATTATAACTTGCTTTACAGTGAATTTGCGGAATACATCGAGGGGAGGCTGAAACGGCTCGGCATCGTCGTGGACCTACTGTTCCCCATGGAAGACGTCCCCATCGGCAAGGTATTATATTAGAGGATCTTGTTAACCGACTTCAAAAAAGGAGGAGGTTCTCAATTCGTCTTTATGTTGTTTTTTTTTTTTTTTTTTTTTTTTATGTGTTACGCGATAACTCCGTAATTTATGAACCGATTTGAAAAAATATTTCTTTGTTGAAAGCATACACTTCCAGATTGGTCCCGTTGTCACCAAAATTCAGTTCTGATGATGGGATCCTGAAGAAATGAGGGAACTCTTCAAATCTTATAGACAAACTTGAAGCTATTTGGCGTTAAGTCGGTTAAAACTTTGTTTTGAAAGTCAATTATTTTGAGCTAAGCTAGCATGGGTACTAGACGACGATAACTTGATATAGGACCTAACAATAGATCGATCTATCGAACACCCAAAACTGGATCTAGTTTTTGCAACCCTAATGCTAATTTGAGTAGTAACTGATGAACAGTATTCGCAAAATAAACGCACGAATAACTCTCCTAATAATCCGCTTCCATTTTATTCCCATCGCTTCCGAAATCCGAACCAGTACATTAAGAGAGTGAGAGAAAGATTCGTGAACGCAGATTATCCTCCTAAGGCCCACCATATGATATAAAATGCCATTGAAATTTTAATCTACTGGCGTAGGAAATAGAGTCGACTTTTTATTGTTTAAAAAAACTACTGGAACAAAACAAATGCAACTATGCCAATTGGAGGATATTATTTATAACCCTCAAGAGTTACTTGATACCTCGTTCGTATACAGTACGCGCTCGAGTCTGAAGTTAATTCTTGCGGGATATACATTTTACGGATTGCTATCTTTTTCACACTAGTATGGTCTTAGCAAGTGTGAGGTAAAACCACCGTTGCGCTGGTTTGTTTAGCGGCTATTATAATTAGTCTTCAATGCAGGTGTTGGGCAACATCGCGTCTCGTGGCTGCCTCTACGCGATCCTAGTGATGCCACAGAACCAGGAGCAGAGATCACTCACGCTCACCATACTACACGGACTGCCGCAGGGTGAGTTGCATTTAAACAGTTTACAGACCGGCCTTAACCATCTAGGCGTCCTGGGCGAGCGTACGAACTGCGTCCCGGTCGAAAACGGTTCGTGAAGAAAACCTGCGAACCAGCATGGCTATCACAAGACTTATTAGAAAACTTAGAAAAATATATGTCTCTTTTTCTAATTATAGTGCGAGAAAAATCGAGAGAGCTTGCGCGCCATCTTGTGATAGCCGTGCAGGTAGGTGCCCAGTCGTCGAAGGATGACTGGGTTATTGTTATGTGGGTAGCTTTAAGAGATGAGAGGCGCGGCTGCGTACCGCGCGGAGTTAGTCAAAATATACTTGTCATAGTGAACGGTCCGTGTTTGCCTTGTCTCCATTTCGACTCCCCTCATTGAGAAATAACAGTGGCGACGACAAAATTATATTCGGGTAACGCGTGTAACGATGGCCAAAGTAACAGTTGGGTCGTTATCGACATTTAATCACGAAGTGCAAGAGTGGGAAATTTATAAAGATAGGCTAGAACAATGGTTTTTAGCAAACGAACTCGATGAGGGTGGAGACAAATCCGGTGCAAAAAGGCGTGCGATTTTGCTAAGTTGTCTAACGGAGGCAACATATAAATTAGTACGTGACCTTGCCTTGCCGGGATCAGTTACGAAATTAAGCTACGCGGACGTGGTAAAGTTGCTAAATGAACACTTTGGTAGTAAAAAGTGCGGCTTCGCGGAACGTTATAAATTTCATAGTGCGGTACAAAATGCGAACGAGACCATGGCGGAGTGGGCGGCTCGCGTGCGCGGGCTGGTTGCGCATTGCGAGTTCAGTGCGGCCTCCTTCGGCGACCTTCTGCGCGACCGTTTCGTGCTCGGAATGGTGCACGGCCCCGAGCGGGATAAGCTGTTTACAACAAGTATGGCGGACCTCACTGTGCAGAAAGCATTGGAGATTGCGGAAGGCGTGCGCAGCGCGCGAATAGGTGCACAGCAAGGTCGACATGAGGCGGCGGGCTCAGCGGAAGCCGCGCATGTTCCGCTGCAAGTACTAAAGTTGTCAGAGCGTGGCGGCGGCAGCTCGCCGCGCGCCCAGCAGCAGCACGGGGGACGCGCCGCGGCCGGACCGGGAACCGGCGCCGGCGCTGGCGGCCGCGCGCCGGTCTGCGAGGTCTGCGGCTACAGCGGCCACCAGCCGGATTCATGCAGATTTAAGCATCACGCTTGTAAGCGATGTGGAGTTAAGGGACATTTAAAGCGAATGTGCTCGAAAAATGTTTCTCGACATTACTACGTCGAGTGCGGTGCTGGTGATGACGCGGATGTGAACGGTAAGCGTATTGTGTGCAATATCCGTACGGTTCATGGCGAACCCATGAAGGAATCAGTAGTAGTGGATGAAAATGCTTTAAGTTTTGAAATTGATACCGGTTCCGGGGTGACGATTATTCCGGAAAGTAGTTACGAGTCATTGTTCTGTAATTACCGGTTACAACCTAGTAATGTACAATTGCAAAGTTATAACGGAGGGCGCATCGATACACTCGGCACATTAAAATTACCGTTTAAGTATGGGTCGGTAACTAAGGATATAACAGTTCATGTGGTATGTGGCGAGGGGCCTTTGCTGTTAGGCAGAGATTTTATTTCAAAATTTCAACTTGAGCTTTGCAAAGTAAATTTTTGCAAATCTGATATAGAAGATTTAACTTCAAAGTACCCACAGCTATTCGCAAATAAATTAGGTTGTTTCAAGCATGCAGTAGTTGACTTAAAAATAAAACCAGACGCAAAGCCAATTTTTTGCAGAGCGCGCCCATTGCCTTTCGCATTAAAGGAAAAGGTGGAAAAAGAAATAAATAGGTTGACAGAGTTAGGTATTTTAGTTCCCATTCCATACTCAGAGTATGCAAGTCCGATTGTGCCAGTTTTAAAGCAAGATAAATCATTAAGATTGTGCGCGGACTACTCGGTTTCTATAAACAAGCAATTACTTGTAGAAAAATATCCTTTGCCCCGAATAGACGAATTGTTTGCTAAACTGAATGGGGGTGAGCAGTTTTCAAAACTCGATTTGTCGCGCGCGTACAACCAACTCACGTTATCGGAAGATTCGCAATTACTAACGACTATAAATACTCATAAAGGCCTATACAAGTATACTCGTCTCGCATTTGGCATAAGCTCTGGACCAGCCATTTTTCAGAGAACCATGGAGACGTTATTAGCAGGATTAGACGGGGTTCTTGTTTATTTGGATGATATCTTGATCACAGGAAAAAATAAACGTGAACATGTAGATAAACTTAATGAGGTGTTCCGTAGATTAGAAACGGCCGGACTTGTATTGCAAAAAGAAAAGTGTTCCTTTTTCCAAAACACCGTGGAGTACTTGGGATTTATTATAGATAAGCATGGTATTCACAAATCACCTGAGAAAGTTAAGGCCATGTTAGAAGCAAAAGTACCCAGTAACGTGTCAGAGTTAAAATCATTCTTGGGCCTAGTCAACTATTACAGGAGCTTTGTAAATAATGCGTCAACAATACTCAGTCCTCTTCACGAGTTACTACAAAAAAACGTTCCATGGATTTGGAAACAGGAGCACGAAAAAGCGGTAACAACAATAAAAAATGAACTGTCGTCGGATAAAAATTTAGCACATTTTAACCCGGAGGCACATTTGATTTTGACAGTAGATGCATCGCCCCGCGGTCTCGGAGCGATTTTATCCCTAGTGGAAGGGGGGGTAGAAAAACCGGTATCTTACGCATCACGATCATTGTCTGCCGCTGAAAAACGATACAGTCAAATCCAAAAGGAGGCAACTGCTATTGTATTCGGAGTCCGTAAGTATCATCAATACCTATACGGACGAGATATACCATTTACGTTAAGAACAGATCATAAGCCTTTACTATCGATATTTAATCCTGATAAAGGCATTCCCGAAATTTCTGCAAACAGATTGCAACGGTACGCAATATTTTTATCAGCGTATAATTACGACATTGAATATATTTCAAGTTCACGCAACTCAGCTGATTTCTTGAGCCGAGCTATGCGCGAGGAACCGGTTTCTCAGATAGACGAAGCAGCCGCCAGCAGCGGTCATTACGTAAATTTTGTTTGTGAAGGCGACAGTTTTTTATCACTAAACGATATAAAAGTCGGTACACGGTCAGATAATATTTTGTCACAAGTGATACAATTCGTTTTAAAGGGCTGGCCTAATAAAGTACAAGATTTATCTCTTAAACCGTATTATGAAAACCGAAGCGAATTAGATGTCGAAAATGACATCCTTATGAAAGGTCATAAATTAGTGGTACCAATGTCAATGAGATCTAAAATAATTGAAGAGTTACATAAGGGCCATTTAGGGGTACATAAAATGAAATCACAGGCACGCGATAGATTTTGGTGGCCTAGGCTGTCAACGGATATCGAAGAGTGCGTCGCGTCGTGCAGAGTGTGTTGGGCGCTACGCCCCGCGCCGGCGCGCGCGCCTCTCACGCCCTGGCCGTTTCCACCGCACAGCTGGTATCGCGTGCACGTTGACCTGGCCGGACCCATTAACAATAGAACGTACTTGGTTGTTGTGGACGCTTTTTCTAAATGGGTCGAGTGCTTTGATGTGTCCAGTGGTTACAGTACTCGCGTAATTATAGAACGACTATGTGAAGTAATGGCGAGATTCGGAATATTTAATGTAATTTGTTCGGATAATGGATCATATTTTGTATCGAAAGAATTTAAAGAATTTTGCACACGTAATGGAATAGAACATATTACATCTCCCACTTACAGCCCGGCCAGCAACGGACAGGCCGAATCGTATTGTAAAATAATAAAGCGGGCCATTAAGGCGATAATATTGTCCGGGAACAGCGGAAAGAATTTTAATATAAAATTACAAGAATTTCTATTCCATTACAGAAATTCGAAACACAGTACTACTGACCCCCTTCAGAAATATTATTTGGGCGAAAATTAAGAAGTAGGTTGGATTTAATAGTTCCACAAAGTCTAACATCATCCAGCGCACCACTCGCCGTACATGTCAAAGATAAACAATGTCAACAGAGTAAATACTATCGCGGTTCTCGCAAAGTGAATTTCGCAATCGGCGAGCAAGTGTTGGTGCAAGTGTATATAAACCAAAATAAACGTTTAGTTAGGGGAACAGTATTAACAAAACTTGGTTCGTCAGTTTATATTGTAAAGTTAAAGGACGATGATCGCAGTGTAAAAAAACATGTCAACCAAATTTTGAAATATAAGGGGGAGGAGGAGCATGCCCTAGACTGTGGTACTAGAGTGGCCCCAGCGACCATCGTGTCCGACGCGCCCGACCCGGCCGAGATGCCACCGGTGTTTCTAGCGCTGCCTTCGACATCAGTCAGCTTAGAGTTTGGGGATTTGCATGGGCCTCCCAACATAAGTAGCCAACCAGCCTCCGCGGAGATGATGCCGATGGTGCAGGCGCAGCCGTCCTTGTCGACCGACCCTGTGGTTCTTCACACACTGAATGACCAGTCAATCCAAGGCAACATTAACCAAGGTACCACGGAGCACGAGACAGATGGAGAACGTTGGTTGGAGAGTGAGGATACTGGCCCGGGCCTGATTGCTGCCGATGCGCCTTCAAGCTCGACATCGGAACACGACAACCAAGGTTCAGAGGAATCTGCGCCAACTGGGAAACGGCCTAGGAAAAAAGTGGACTACAAATTATTCTTTTAGTTTTTATTATACTTACCTTCTTGGTGGTTAATTTTAGGAATAAAGGTGGAGGGATGTTATGTGGGTAGCTTTAAGAGATGAGAGGCGCGGCTGCGTACCGCGCGGAGTTAGTCAAAATATACTTGTCATAGTGAACGGTCCGTGTTTGCCTTGTCTCCATTTCGACTCCCCTCATTGAGAAATAACAGTTATGTGGTATTTCTACCCACTAAAAACTCCACGGCGGCCGCCATCTGCGCTTCCATGCACCACGATATTTCAGCCCGGTTCGGCATCTTATCTGGGGACCGATTTTTGACTTTCGAGAGCTCGACTCTTTTACTCGAAAACTGGCAAAAATAATGAAATGCTACTTTGAAATAGCGATTGAAAATGAAATAAAGACTGTTGAAAGAAATGAAATGTGTAACTTTTTAAATATTTATTATTTTACATACGTACGTCCTTGGCTTATGTTTGAAATACATTTTAAAACGTTTTACTGTTAACTAATGTACCTATTATGTTTGCTTTCGGGCGACTTTTCACACTTGACTTCGGACATTCTCATCAGATTACGGACAACGATTACGGGGACCGTTCGATGCTTTTAGCCAGTCTTTTTTAAATCTGTCTACGGAATCCGCTGCCGAGAAGCGTTGCCGAAGTGTACTCTTCATGATTGCCCAATATTCCTGGATGGGGACGTACCTCGAAGTAATTTGGCGGATTCATTTCTTATCAACATATTACACGCCGTGGGCTTCCATCCACTCTCTGGTGCGGGCAGCATAGTGGAACCTAGCCAAATCGGGCCAAAATAAACAAGGGACCCTGTGGCGTCGAATCAGCGGCAAAACCCTTTTTTGCAAAAACTCCTTGATGTAAAAATCGGTAGTTATCGTGGAAGTAGTGATGAACGCCGTCGATTTCATGCCGCATTCGCATATGGCCTGCCACACCATTGCTTTAGACCCAAAATTTTCGGCATAAATTGACGTTTGGTTCTCATTCAGGTGTTCTCCTTTGCGAACAGTATGGTACTGGGGACCGGGTAGAACAGAATTATCCAGTTTGACGTATGTTTCGTCGTCTTGAATTATGCAATGTTCATTTTTGTTTAAAACCGTGTCGTTTAACTTTCGAAGCCGAAGTTTAACATTTGTAGCCTGTTTGGAGTTCGTTTAGGCTTCCTTTGCTTTCGATAAGTTACCAAGTCGTTACGCTTCTTGGCGCTCTGAACCATTCCTACAGAAATTCTGCACTTTTTAGCCACATCTCTTATCGAAACACTGGGCGAGATTTAATTGTTCGTAATATTTTAGAGTCGATATTGCAATTATGTGAGCCAGTTATTCGACCACTTTTCAGCTTGTCATTAAAAGAGTAGTCTTCCCCGTACTTTTTAATGACATTGTAAACCGCTGAACGACTCACCTTCTCGAGTTCTGCGATCTTTCTCATGGACATACCCTTTTCTCGTATGTATTTGTCCACAATTCGTTTTCGTTGATCGGGTGTTAGGCCTCTCATTTTTGAAATTAAAAGTAATCCGAAAAAAGAATTAAGTAATTGAGTTCAATACCATAACATCTATGAAATAAAGCGATGTTCATATTTTTAAAACAAAAAAAAACAAGAATGGCGGCTAAATAAAGTTGTCCTTATACTTTTCGATACAGTCTTTAAAACCGGTCAACTGCGAGTCTGTCTCGCGCACCGAGGGTTCCGTACAAACTTTAACCACGCTTTATTAGGAAAAAATGTATGTTGGTTTTTCAGAGATAATTATTTTTCGAGTGACCCAATTTCGATCATTCTGTTTTTATTTGCTGGAAGGTACTTTCAGAATACTTCCATACAAATTAGAAGGAAAAAAATTCAACAAAAAAGTTTTAAATTCCAAACTTAAATACTAAATTATTTTTAAAGAATAAAAACAATACACTAGATAGAGGTATCTTTATACTTTTCCGGTAATATTTACGTTAATATTAATAATAAATATTATTTTTAATTTTTTGGCTTGGTAAACTTCGGAGATAAGGAGGATACATTTTGATTTATTAAGGAAAATTTAAAAAAAATACCCTGCCCCCCTTATCTTTGAAGTTTACCAAGCAAAAACTTTGAAATAATTACATATGATTAAGAGTAACATTACTAATACAGGAAAAATAAAACGATCTCTCTATCTACCTAGCTTATTTTTTATTTATTTAACAAAAATAATTTATTAATTAATTTTGTAAATTACTTACTTTTGTATGTAATTGTATGTCTTCAAGTTCCTATGAGATTATATTAGATACTAGAATAAATACCCACTTGAGTTTTGACAGCTGTTCTAAATTTAAACTCATAACGATACAAACATCTAATATCTTATGTACAGATTTTACCTACTACCACAGACAAGAAAGTTGTCATAGTAAAATTGGTTGTAATAATGCTGGTCATTTCCGACGGTTCCTGAACGCATTTTAGAGCACTAATGATATGTGCGTAGATTGTATTGTTGGTATCGCATGTTTTGTCAGAGAAGGACACATTGTATGTATAGTGTGACATTACAGAGCACCGCAACATGCCGCTAGAGGACGCGCTAGTGCTGCTGTCGCGCAACTTCCAGGAGGTGCAGCGCGGGGGCCCGAACGGTCGCGAGGCCGTGTACGCCTTGCTCGGGCAGCTGGCTGACGGACGCAGTCTCACCGTCATGCAGTATGAGAAGGTTATCGAGTATTTGCAGGTTAGTTATCCTGTAAATTATTTTAATTTATTTATTTCAGACTCAGGGTCCATATAAATGTTAGTGCTTAAGTAATTACAATACACAGACTTACAAACAAGAAAAGGAATATAGCAATGTCAACGTAAAAAAAAAAAAATCTGCGAATGTCAATTCGTTTAAACTAATGAATCTCTATGTCGACTTGAGGACCAGTCATTTTGGAACTCTTTGGGGAGGCCTATGTCCAGCAGTGGACGTCTTTCGGCTGATATGATGATGATGTCGACTTGACTTTATACCAGACTCTGAGGCAATTTATATAGAGAATTTAAGTTTATTCGATTATATTCTCAATAATTGTTGTTGTGGCTATAATTACCCTTGCCAGGAAAATTTGCAATAAAATTTTAATCATCTGAAAATACGAATTAGAGTAGACTTTGTTCTGTTTTCAAAATCGAACGATGCAAAACAAATGCAACTCTTTTCTAATTTAGAATGGTATAAATTTTATTAAACTGGACTTGATGAATTTGATTTAGTTTATTTTTGAACGTGACCTAACATTTGTATGCGTTGTTCCGGAAACTTACGTATAAAACATCAAGGTCTTAATTTTATAGCGTCGGATGTTTCGTCCTACTAATAACCTACCTATCCTCTTTATTTGTTTTTTTTGGCAACTGCCTGCACCTATGGGCGTTTTTAAAAAAAAGTGTACAAAACTTCTTTTTTTTCAGAATTTGAAAGTTTTTGGTTTTTCTTATTCAGAATCGTTGATACTATCGATCCTCATACAAGAAAAAAAGTGTTCCACATTTTACTATGTAAGTTTTTTCTTCCAATGCGTCACGACCGTATAAATAAAAAAAGACTGCATACAAAAATGTGACGATCTGGAATGGGATATTTAGGACACTTTTTTTCTTGTATGAGGATCGATAGTATCAAAGATTCTGAGTAAGAAAAACAAAAAAAAAGACTTGTACTTTTTGTTTGTGCAATAGTTTAAATTAATAAATAACATTATTTATGCTAAAGTTTGGATGCTAAGATGTTTGTTACTCAATCACGCGCTTAAACGCCTTAACCGATGTGGATGAAATTTAGCACGAAGATAGTTTATAGCCTGTAGCTCTAGTATAAGTTTTATCGATTCATTTACGTTTTCGAACGCGTTTACGTTTAGTTTAAATTTGTATTGTAACGCGTAGTTCCTCATAGTTACCACCAGAGGCGCTGTTCGAGTTGCCATACCAATTGAAACTAAACGCAAACGCGTTCGAAAACGTATTGTATCGATAAAACTTATACTAGAGGCTCTGAATTAAAATAAAGGATAGTTTTTATCCCGGGTCTACGCAGACGAATTCGCGGGCGGAAGATAGTAATGGCTTGTTTATATAATATTACGTCATCGTTTTTTGTCGATTCTTGACCCCCCCCCCCCCCCCCCCCACCCCCGCAAACCCCCCCCCCCCCCCCCCTATGATCATCCTGTTAATTCCTTGAATGCTCCCCGCCTAGTAATATGACCGTTCAGGCCGTCATCCAATGCTCAGACCCCCCCTCCCTCCTATTTTGAAATGACGTAATATGGACAGCCTCTAATAGGGAACTTGCATCTTAATATTTTATTACGAAAAACAAAAGTATAATCCAGCATTAAAACAACTGTAGCATTAAACCTTGTTATGAGTTATTTTTCTGATGTTATATGCATTTGAAATCTGCGCGCGCCGGCACCCCCCGAAAACGCTCTATACTAAACGGGCTTATGCTATGACGTCACAGCATAGCCTTTACTATGGAGTAAGTCATTAATTTGCGATTATCTCCACAAAATTTACGTTTAAGTCTATACTTGTCATACAAAATATCATTTCTTATTTAATATTCTACGTAACTGTTACGTTATTTTATCGAAAAAATAAAAAATAAATTTTCGTCATTTTAACGTTAGGTAAAACTAATAAAATTGTTTTTTTTTTCTTTTTGTTTCTTTTGTATGATAGATATCTCTACGTATATCCGCATCGATTGAGTGCAATTTATTCGAAATTGAAGTCCCATGCAAGCTCCCCATTGTTCAGGAACGCAAAGAGCAGCAAGTCAAAATCGAGTTAGGCGAGCCCCTGGCCGCCGCGCCCGCCAACAGCAAGACCGAGACGGAGCTCCAGCAGCGCATCCTCAGCATCCTCAACGACAAGGTGACAATAGTACATTATTGCCGTGGCCGGGAAGGAGGCAATTGCAGGCTGAGTATTTTGTTTAAACGGACGAGCTTGCGAGTCCGTTTAATTATAATACGAAGCCTGCAACTGCCATTCCGGCTGACGCTAATATAGTGCTTTTCTCAAAAATGGGGAATAAAAAAGACTAAATTGAAATCAAACGTTATTATTAAATACAAGTTGAGGATACTGCAAATTACATAAAATTAAACGTCATATTTTTTTTTAAACAGAATCGCAAGTGTATTTTTTCACCGAAAAACGCAATCTTTTTATGACACATACAAAAAGGTCGAGTTTGCAACAGAAAAATACGACTTGATTTGGCTGAATACGACCTGTGCCGTCCTTTATATGCCAGTTTCTACTTTTTAAAAAGTTTGGTACTCGACAAATAAAGGAATTTATATGTAACATTCCAGGCGGCCTGCAATGTTTTTATTTTTTAATTTTGATCTGGCTAAACTATACACTTTACCTTCCAATATGTAGCGAGTTATGTTCACTTTGCGGGCCATTTTTGAGAAAATATAACATACATACCTGTGCTAACTCGGGGCACATTTTAGGGATTTGATATCGATAAAAAAGAAGTCGATATCTATTAATACATGTGCTCATTGAAATCTCTCGATTACTATAAAAAGGTTCGATATCATATCTGAACACGTATCATATCTGTTTTATTTTAACTCAAAAGTAATTATAAATATCTTAAGAATGGGCCCGTTGACCACTGTGGACGTTGTGATAACGTATAGTAATTTAAAGTGGATATTTTCATCTAGACGGCAATCTTTATTACCGACGAATATGGTAAAAATAGAAATTGTATACTATTTTAAAATAAACAAATAAATAATATAATGACGACAAAATAAATAATGTTAATTTATGTTAAATAACATTTAGATGTTGTCAGTAACATCGATATATTTTTTTGTCGATAAAATATTTTGCTACATCACTTAAGTATAGGCGCCCCGAGTTAGCGCAGGTATTGCTTGCCATTACTCGTAATTTAGCCGTGTATTCAATAACCGATGTCACCGACTGGCTGACAGCTATTCGATTTGCATTACACGGCCAAATTAGAAACATGGGTAAGTGGATCAACAATCCTGGTTCGTGATGGTACATTATAGACCGTCGCTTTCGATGTTCATATTTTTTAGTAACTACTCATAAATAATAGCAAGCTATTTAAGAAATTTCAGTTACAGGAAGCTTACGGTCCATGATATAATTAATTTTTTTTCATACAAAATGGAAAATAACACGCAAATAGGGAACATTACTGCAGGCAGCACTATCACTAATAGTAAACCAGTATAGGAATATATGGAACAAGACACAATGTCAACGCTGCTAGTGTCGCCACCTACGAAGAGTTTTGAGTAATCTTCCCTATTGTCATGTCAGAGGCTCTAGTATAAGTTTTATCCATACAATACGTTTTCGAACGCGTTTGCGTTTAGTCTCAATTTGTATGGCAACGCGTAGTTTCTAATAGTTACCACCAGAGGCGCTGTTCGCGTTGCCATATAAATTAAGACTAAACGCAAACGCGTTCGAAAACGTATTGTATCGATAAAACTTATACTAGAGCCTCAGACGTCAAAGTTGTCATTTCACGCTCCGTTAACCATCGAGGCGTATTTGTATTATAATCCGTAAAGTCGGTTCTGACGCTTCGCTCGCTCGGCTCGCGCGCTGTAGGGTCGCAGTTCAACCTAACACTCCTCCTCGCTTCGCTCGCCGTACCTACATCGACCTGCCTCCTTAGAGTAGAATAGGTAGGTGATCCGATGTACAGAGGTAAAAAACATGATACAACATTCAATTTTGCGTTTTAAATTTTCCAACTTGTATGACAAAAATTTACTCTAATAAATTATATCTCATGCACCTGAAATTTCGTAAATAAATAAATAATAAATAAATATTACGGGACAATCTTACACAAATCAACCTAGGCCCACGGTAAGCTCAGTAAGGCTTGTGTTGTGGGTACTAGGCGATGATATATATAATAGATACATACATATAGATACTTATATACATACATAACATCCATAACTTAGGAACAAATCTTGCTATTTATGAGTAGGTACTATCTACAAAAAAAAATATGAATACCCAAAGCGACGGTCCATAATGTACGTTTTATCCCTCCAAACTTGCCTTTGTTATAACTACATATGTTTAAACCATTTTTTTTTTTTTTAATTTTTAAGGTCGCCGACAAGCCGCCGCCGCCTGCGCCCGCGCAGAACAAGCTGCTGAACGACCCCACTGTTAGGAAAGCGCTCGACTCCATCTTGCAGAAGTTTACGTAGATTTAGAAGTAGAATAAACTTGGGAGACTCCATTAATAGTCCGTAAGCCCGCTACCAATATAACTACGTCTTGTGACAACACGTCTTGTAACAATACGAGAGTTGTGCTGAGCAAGAATCATAAGATTATCGCACCTAAAAAAATCCTTAAGAGCCCATTAACGTGCTCACTAGCGCCACTGGTAAATAATTGTGAATATTTAAATTTAACGATAGTATTTTGTAATTGTACTTTAAAAACAAAGTTTTAACCGACTTCAAGTTTGCCTATAAAATTTGAAGAGTTCCCTCGATCTCCAGGATCCCATCATCAGAACTGGATTTTAGTGACAACAGGACCAATCTTTCAAACAAATCAAATCGGTTCATAAATTACCGAGTTATCGCGTAACATTCTTACACACATGAAAAAAAATACAGACGAATTGAGAACCTCCTCCTTTTTTGAAGTCGGTTAAAAAAGGAGGCCACTATCTACTGTTTTTGTATTTAAGTACCTTGTGAATACCTCAAATTAGTTTTTATATAGCTGGATTCAGCGGATCTATGAACTCGAAGAAAAACGGCCGTTTGAACGCATACATTGATTAATCCAGCAACGTAAAAGCTATTATGATGTATTCAAAATACAGTAGATAGTGGCATCCTTTTTTAAATTTCTATAGTAAAATTTCAATAATCACAATTATTTACCAGTGGCGCTAGTGAGCACGTTAATGGGGTCTTTAACTTCCGGTCAAAATTTACGTCATGTGAACAGTACGAGACATGTGGCATCATTTAGCCCGTTTTTCGTAGAGAGAGTAAACCTAAATGTGTCAGTCCTAAAATGGCCGGAAGTACTTGGTAGACGGTGCCGGGCTTACGGAGTATAAGGCCTGGTAATATAAAGATGCGTTAACGTTTTTGACTTCACTTACAGACAAGTTCTAACGGATCTTTATAAAACCGGGGATAAGAAAGTGAAAATGTATAATTATTATTAGTGTAACGCAGAGACTAGTCGATTTTAAGGTGGTTCGATTGCCATACAAAGCGTTATTTGACATTCGCAGGCTAACGGTGTGATATTTTAAGAAACTTATGTAACAAACTTTCATCAATTGGCTTCGCATTTGCGCCAAATTCCCCCTTTCCTAGAATAAACTTGTATAAACTAGATTAATTTGAGAAATTGGTTTGGGACGTGATATTTTGGGAAAACCATTTTTCTCAAATTAATCTAGTTTAAACAAGTTTATTCTAGGAAAGGGGGAATTTGGCGCAAATGGGAAGCCAATTGATGAAAGTTTGTTACACAAGTTTCTTAAAATATCACGCCGTTAGCCTGCGAATGTCAAATAACGTTTTGTATGGCAATCGAACCACCTTAAAGACTGCAGCGTAGCTAGCGTAATCGAGTTTATGTCGCACATATAGCATCCCCTTACTATACTATCCTCAAACCAAATAGACGACTGGGATCGTATTGGCTCAGTTGTCCTTTTGGTTTGAGGATACTATAGTAAGTATGTGCTAGTGCGAAAGGGATTAATGCTTTACATACAACGTGACAAAATGTAAACAAACAAAAAAAAGTACAAACGCGACTTTATTTAGAGCTTAGATTTTTTCATCGAGCATTATCGTGTCGCCGCCGACACGTAGGGCGTGCATATGCGTGTCGCTTCGCTATTAAAATATTATATATGAAAAAAGCAAATCAAAACTTTGGCTTACATGTCAGACTGCGGCGAAATGAGCTGGATATTGTATGTCTTATAAAACAGACTATGACGGTTTAAAGCAGGGGTCGGCAACCTTTTAGCAACCAAGGGCCATATAGGCGCTAAAAAAAATACGCGGGCCGCACTTCCTTATTATTTGTGACTTTATCAGGCAATTCTAAAATTCTTAATTCAACGACCTTTACATACAGAACAGCCAGCAAGGGCCCCGCGGGCCGCCTGTTGCCGACCGCTGGTTTAAAGGATAAGGAATGTCCCAGCTAACCTTTGAGTAAATATTATTTGCTTTGTCCGACGTAAACGCAATTATGCTAGTTACGCTGACAGTATCAGTCCATGGTATCATAAAATCGGAGTGTCAGTACTGTATTTGCATTCTGACACAGCTGTCATCCCAGTACAAATTATGTCATCATTGACGTTTATTGTACCGGGACATCACAAAGTACTTTTTGTACTCGACGATTAAAATATGTGTATTAAGATTTCATAGAGAATACTGCAACGTCACGTTACTGTCGAAACAATCGAAATAACTACTTTTCGATACGCTCCAGACAACTAAAATAAATTCGACCAATCACGTGGCTGCTTTACTGAACTGTAATGAATTGGACCAATAGAATCGCTTTGATGTCGTACGCTCGTTGATGTCTTTTAAGATATCAACAAGCGTACGAGCGATGAGCTGCACTTCGTTTCAACAGTATCGAGTTTGTTTAATTAGTTCAGTTGACTCGTAGAAAATTAATTTTAATGAACTCGTACAAAAAGTATTGTTCACAATAGTGTTATAATCAAGCTTTTTAATCTCGTACCTTACTTAGGCCACTCAGCAAGCTTCGTGGCCTAAACACGGTACTCGACTAAAAAGCTCTCTATTATAACACGATTGTGAAAAATACTATTGTTATATACTGAAATAGAGAACAATCTCTGGGCCTAAAAACGGTAACCCTGTAATTGATGACATTTGATGTGCCATCTGATATTTTTATTTGAAGACTCCACTTAAGGTGGTTCGATTGCCATACAAAACGTTATTTGACATTCGCAGGCAAACGGCGTGATATTTTAAGAAACTTATGTAACAAACTTTCATAAATTGGCTTCCCATTTGCGCCAAATTCCCCCTTTCCTAGAATAAACTTGTATAAACTAGATTAATTTGAGAAATTGGTTTGGGACGTGATATTTTGAGAAAACTATTTTTCTCAAATTAATCTAGTTTATACTAGTTTATTCTAGGAAAGGGGGAATTTGGCGCAAATGAAAAGCCAATTAATGAAAGTTTGTTACATAAGTTTCTTAAAATATCACGCCGTTAGCCTGCGAATGTCAAATAACGCTTTGTATGGCAATCGAACCACCTTAAATGTTAAAACATACAAAAAGTGCGTCGGTCGCAGGGATTGATCCAGGGCTCATCGACTCCAAAATACCGCCGTCTGTACCCCTAGGCTATACTGATGTCTTTTGACAATACGGTGCATTTCGAAATACCTTGACGGCGCGTTTCATCACCATAGAAACAAGGCCATTATTGACCCCGCCGCGCCGTCGTCACAATATAGTTAAAGAAAATTAATAAATTACACAAGTATTTTAGTTTTGAAATTATTTATTGGTATTATTAGTACAATTAATTATTCTCCGATTTTTAGTAGGTGCCGCGTGCTTCCATCTATTATTTGTATTTTACATCTACGAATTATTATGTGACTAAATTGGAAATCACCAGATATTCATAGTAGGCCCCTATAATGTCCTTCTTTATTTAGTAAACTTATTATGCTGTCATTACCGTCCACCTAGTACTAAGATTGGCCGCCCTGCGGGACATAGAGGTAGAATACAATAGAGGGACTCACCCACACATACACACATGAGGGACAAAGATGTATGCATAGACAATACCACAAGTGGGAACGAGATACAGTGTAATATTTTCTGTCCCTCATCGCGTATACGGATTTTTTGTTTGCCAACACACCTGTCAAAATTTTGTACTGAAACTGACACCACCATGACGTCACCGATATAACACGGCTAAATTATAAATGACATTAGACGTCAAGAATGTATTAGCTTCTGATACTTCTTAATTTAGTAAGGTTAATTTACCATCGTCCCTTTTGGGTATACGCTAGGACGTCATCTATTATATCCTCTATCTACGTACGTACCGGGATGACAGCTTTGTCAGAATGCAAATACTAACCCAGTACAGTACAGAGACCCCGTTATATCTTCATCTAGTGATACTGTCGATATTGACGTCTTTGTAATGATTTACTAGTTAGTTGCGAAGCCAGGTTAGCGCGGCGCGTCTTGCGTTCGCGATGAGCGGGGAAACTTGTGTTTAACTGACACCCGCCCATCGCAGACGCATTGTCCGAGTGGCCCCCCGTAAACTTAACGTATCTACCAGTAGCTCTAGTATAAGTTTTATCGATACATACACGTTTTCGAACGCATTTGCGTTTAGTTTCAATTTGTATGGCAACGCGTAGTTCCTAATAGTTACCACCAGAGGCGCTGTTCGCGTTGCCATACAAGTTGAGACTAAACGCAAACGCGTTCGATAACGTATTGTATGGATAAAACTTATACTAGAGCCTCAGATTTAATATGTAAGATTATCAGATTTACTGACATTCGGCACAAATGGAAATTAGTCAACACGAAATGACAATGTTGAAATTGGACCAAAAGTGAATATGAATAAAATTTAATCGTGTCTATAATTTATTATGCACATATTTTTTCTTCTTCATAATGATTAATCAGATGGAATTTTATCCACTATGAAATAGATTCATATTCAAATACGTGCAAAGTGAATGTTGTCTAATTTAAATTAATATAATTTTTTTATATGAAAATCGATTATTTTGAACCATTTGGTAGTAAGTAAACTATAGTACATTATGATACAAGTAAGGTATGTTGATCATTACATCAGAGGCGGAATTGTCACGCGAACCGCAGGTGAGCGTGATAATAGAGCCGAGGATGTAATTATCAAAGTTCACGCGTGTCATACGACGTTTTTCAACACATTTGCGAGGAAAAAATCCTTTTCATAAAATGAACATGTGACAGGCTCCTAAGTTGTTTCCTTTAGTTATTGATGACAACAGGTTTTTACTCACATATTTGTACATCTCCAAGTGGCGTCAAATATCACTTTTCTATTCACTACGAGTCAACATTTTTAACAATAACCAAACACGACATCAATGTTTACAAATATTTGTGAAATTAGTTACCTATAATGGCGCGCAACAATTTTGTTTCGTGAAGTTCGCGCAGTGCGATCGCAGCGAGGCTTAGATGAAATCTCTAAACAGCCAATACAAAATAAAATAAATATTTTCTTATTCAATATAAATTCATGTAAAATGTTATCAAAAGTAAATAGTTTTACTAAATGAAACGTTTCTATATCATATCCAACAAGAAATAATCAATTAATCCACAAGAAGGATTTCATTTGTTTAGTCGAGTAAGAATCCATTTGCCGATAATTAAAAACAAACCTGTATAACCCGGTCAATTTAAGAATGCGCCGAGTCCATACATACACCTTGCTGCAAGGTGCCAACGTGTCTTAATCGGGATATAAACATAACTACACGAGTGTCGTAATGTTATTAAACACGCGTGTTTAATACCCAGGATTATGAGCCCAAAAGCGGCACAATAAGAGGCACGTTACGAGCAAATGTGTTGAAATAGTATTTTATGCAACTGTTGTATAAGAAGGGTCCTAAAAGACGAGTGGCGTGGGTTGCGATGCGAGCCTAGGCGAGCATCGCAATTAAAGACGCCACGAGCGTTTTTAGACCAGTTATACACCGTTGCATACAATACTTTTTCTACGACAAATTTTAAATAAATAGCAGACTAAAGAATAGTTAAACTTTTCAGGCAGCAAGTTTTCTATTCGTACTTTTGCTACTCACGCAATTTCTTCAGGAGTGCAGTTATTAATTTCTTCGACCATGTTAAAAGGAACGCACACTTTTGTCTTCACAAACACGAATAAAATCTTAATAGTTTATCATCTTTCGTCTTTTCATTTTGAACTGTATTTTGGTGGGAAATCGGAAATGTGACAGCTCTTGCTTATGGTTTGTTTTTTTTTTTGATTTGTTTGCACTTGCCATCCGAACCAAACCGAATCCGGACCCGGACCGAATTCGAACTGTTTATTTTTATAAATAATACCAAGAATTTATAAAACATGTAATTTAACACACAATAGATGATGATTTATTATTAATGTAGTAAATAATGTATAATATACAAATGTTAAATCGTAAATAAATACTTTTATTTCGAAATATTTGTTTATGAAGTTGGCACCACTGCAATATAGCGGCATTAGCGGCCGATTTAAAAAAAAGTTAAACAGTGCTTTTATGAAAAATGTATGAACCAAAAAAGTACTCTAAACAGTGCGTTTTTGGGCCATAGAGCATAGAGTTTTGCGATGACTTATTAGTGGTGTCATTGTATTTGAGCTACAGCCTATATAAATTACAGATAACGGTACAGGAGTAGAAAAAATATATTATAGTATTATGTTTTAGTGGGAAATGTCGAGGAGCTAAATGCATGTTTATTTGTAATCTAGCTTGTAAGTAACTATTAAGTACATTTCATTCTGTTTGTTCTCCAATAAATAAAATAAAATAAAAATTCATATGACGTATTTCCGATTGGTCATATTTCTTGAGTGCACGTCATTCTTTCGACCTATATTAACTTAAAGTATGTCAATTTTACTTAAGGACATACTTAAATTTTAGTATTATACAGGCTGGAGAATTTTTCATGTCGAGCATTTTCAAATTGACATTATTCAGCTTAGATCAATAATTTGACGTAGTTTAGGGAAAATAATCCAAAGCCACGATGTAAAATGTATAATTTGAATTTGGAACCTTATGGCTAAAACAATAGTCATACATTTCAATGGTGATGTCTTGTGGGTTGGATCCTTTTCCCTAAACTAGGTAAGTCCAATTTCGAGTTGTCTATTTTCCATGTGTGCTGAATGACAGTAAATGAATTTTCATTGCATCAGCACAGCTAGCACAAGACCGCACGCGAGATGAACTATCCGTTTCTTTTTAACTGTAATTATTAGATAGAGACGGATATCTTGCGGTCTCATGCTAGCCGTGCAGCACGAGTTTTATAATTTCTCGCTGAGGATAAAACTTAAATTACGTTTTTAAAAGTATAGTTATTAGAGCGACATTAGCAGATGTTTTATCTGAAACTATTAATAAGATAAAAGTATTCGCTATAAACCCTCTGATACTAAACCGGTATCTGGTTAGAAACTAGATATTTTTGAAAAATTCACTGCGAACCTTTTTGTAGTGCTACGCTACTAGTTCTTTATCTTTTGCTTTGTAGCGAAAACTTGAGGAACAGACAACCTGATTAACTGGTTCTTGGCAGCGAAAGTGGAATGACTGACTAGTCTTTCAAACAGATGACAGTGACTATACATAATTGTAGGGAAAAATCAATTTATCTCATCTCGTTAGGATATTTAAATTAATTTATAAGTAACTAGCGACCCGCCCCGGCTTCGCACGGGTTTATATGTATAATGCATGCATGTATGGTTCGTATTATACATATAAACCTTCCTCTTGAATCACCCTATTAAATAATTTACTTTCAAAACAAAGTTTTAACCGACTTCAATTCAGTACTCCGCCAAGCCACATTAACATTTCCACATTTTTTTTCCAATTTACCACATGAACTGATTTTCGAAAACAAAAGCGTTGATTTTTAGACCAATAAACCAAATCGCTGTATGTGGGCCGATAATATTTGAGGACTTCCGTCGATTCCTCAAGGATCTCAGAATTACCTTTGGCACTTCATTGTTTGCTATTTCAACGGAATAATATCAGAATCTGTGACGTACTTATATAGTTTGAAGTACATCATTGAGAAGTTCCACAAGCCATCTGTGGTCTTCATCATCACTTCCACTTCACCAAATTTACGATTTCCGGGTGTAAATACACGAGTTATAATAGAAAATACCGAAATTACTACACGCGTGCCTAATAATTATATTTGAGGAGTTCCCTCAATTCCTCATGGTTCCCATCATCCAACTGGGGTTTTGGAAACAATGGGACCAATCTGGAAGCATATACTTTCAGTTAAAAAAATAATTGTACGAATCGGTTCATAAATGACGGAGTTCTGAGGTAACAAACATAAAAAAAAAAAAAAATACATTCGAATTGAGAACCTCCTCCTTTTTTTGAAGTCGGTTAAAAAAGCGGCCAAGTGCTAGTCGGACTCGCATATGAAGGGTTCCGTTACATAAATTGCTTTTTACGATATATGACGTATTAAAAAAAAACTACTTCCTAGATCTCGTTCAATCCAATTTTCGTTGGTAGTTTGCATGGTAATAATGTACATCATATATTTTTTTCAGTTTTATCATTCTCTTATTTTAGAAGTTACAGGGGGGGGACACACATTTTACCACATACCCCACACGTATGGGTTTGAAGAAAAAAAAAATTGAGTTTCAGTTCTAAGTATGGGGGAACCCCAAATTTATTGTTTTGTTTCTGTTTTTGTGTAAAAATCTTAATGCGGTTTACAAAATACATCTACTTAGCAAGTTTCAACAGTATAGCTCTTATAGTATCGGAAAAAAATGGCTTTGACATACGGACGGACAGAGACAGACATGACGAATCTATAAGGGTTCCGTTTTTTGCCATTTGGCTACGGAACCCTAAAAAAATCGCATCAAAATCCGTTGCGTAGTTTTAAAGATCTGAGCATACATAGGGACAGACAGACAGACAGCGAGAAACGACTTTGTTTTATACTATGTATTGATTATAAGTATGGGATGGTAACGGTATTTCAGTATGCGCGAACGACCAAGACGTAATAATAGTCCAGGCAATGAACTGACAGCTTGTATGGAAAATATGTCAAATTTGGAAATAATTTATAAAAGCAGATTTTTTATATGTAATGGATATCAATTAAATAGTTACTTAGTGACAAAATCCAACAAAATTTCAGACATGGTTTTATCTTTATTTTGGTTCATTTACATTTGCTCTATAATATTCAAGATAAATAATTAAAAAAAAAACAATTCATTCTTTTTTTAAATCTATATAAATACTTCCGGATGGAAAGTTTGTTGGATTCTTGAATAACGCATCATAGATCAATGTTTTAAAATGATATAAAGAAAAAAACGCTATTATAAATTAATGTTTTTCAAAACCGTATTTTGCCTGGAGTATAATAATAATAGGCAAATGCACGAAATGTTTTGTGCTCGCGGCCGCACTAAATGTCAATGTCATATGCAGGGTGGGCCATACATTTTTGCAAATGGCAACACTGAATATCTTGTATAATAATATTAATAATAAGTTATATTATATAGTTCTTGAGTGGAGGGAAATTTGACATTATGCAGTTTTATTTGCAATTAAGCGTTTTACTGATCAACAACGAGCTTTTTGTGTAAAACAGTTTTATAAAAGCACCAATTTGTATGTACCAGCTCACCGCCTAGTTAGGAGGAAGCCCAGGTCTCACTCCCGCCGATGTTTTCGTACGGGGATATTTATAAAGTCGAGTTCTAAGTTAAAAAACTGAAGACAATATCCAAACTCAAGCAAAACATCCGCGATGAGATAGCCGAGATCCCTTGCAGCATGTGTCAGCGAGTTTCCCAAAATCTGCGTAGTCATTTGCAGGAGTGCCAACGACGAGATGGGGGTAATCTCTAAGATGTTATATTCAAAAAATAAATTGCATTAGATGTTAGTCACAAAAATTCAATGGTCAGGAAAATAACTTTCATGGTTTTATTTTCATCAAAAGTTTCAAAAGTGCATACATTTTTGGCTCACCTGTATTAATGGTAAGCTGTTACATGTAGTAGAATTCGTAGACTGTAATTTGTGTCAGAAATACAGGGATGATCATGTGTATATTTAAATTTGAAACCAATGTTTTTCTTAACACTTTCAACGCCAAGGACGCATAAAGTTCACTGTATTCGTGGCAATAATGACAATAGGTGTTATGGCGTACGGTGTTTAAGAGTAACCATGCTGTTATATATAGTTTGTATTGCCTGTGTCGAATAGCAAACAAAATGTTCTCAAGTTGATTGGATGTGCGCAACAATGCCGTTGGGAAGCGATGTTGATGAGAGCTATAATTATAAAATGTCAACACTGAATATGTCCTAATAAACATTTCTCTCAATTCGTTTTTCAATAAAATCACATCATATTACATCAGTTCTATTTATTTAAATTCATACACATAATTATAAGTGGTTTAATAAAGCATGTCAATAGGTGATTTGAAATGACAAACAGTGCTATAGTTAATATGTTATTGTACAAACACAAAGAGAAGACACGAAATGATTTAATGCACTATGAACTAAGATGCTGGCAACCTTGACTGTATAGATGAATTACCCAATTTTTTTTTTCCCCAGTCGTTATATGCCTATTAGCTTTTTTCCCCATATTGTTTAATTTCCAGACGTCATTATCACCAGCATATAATTTCTCACACTTTTTTATTTCTTATCATATTTTTCGCTGTAGGCAATGTTTTACCAATCCGTATCGTTCGAATACAGTCAAATAACCCGTACAATATATTATATAAGAGGTAATAATTACCTCCAAGGAGTCACCACCTTGGATAAATGTATATGGTTACTATCTGTACTCAAATATTAAGTAAAACTCATTAAAAATATTAATTAGTGATACGATTAAGCTCTACGTAATATTTAAGTAACATTTATTGTGCCAATCGGAGTGAACTATTACAACAGATACTATTTATTTATTTTTATTTAAATGTATTTCTGAGTCAAAATACAGTTTTTTTTTTCTCATTTTATATTGTCATGTGTCAGTAAAAATACTTGATTATAAAAATATATATATATACGAAGCTAACTGCGTATCTTTTCTTTTCCACGCTTAGACAATTCAGGAAACTACTACAAATACAAGTAAATAAATAATTTGAAGCCTAATACCGGATCTTAATACTGGTTTTGGGAATAGTCCGGTATTGCATGCCCTAATATTAAATCTCGGTAAAATTGCGTCTAGGGAAAATAATGTGCAGAAATTGAAACCCGTGGTGAAAAAAAACTGGGGAATATATTGTACAGGTTATTTGAATGTATGTGAACGATACGGATTGGTAAAACATTGCCTACGGCGAAATATATGATAAGAAATAAAAAAGTGTGAGAAATTATATGCTGGTGATAATGACGTCTGGAATTTAAACAATATGGGGAAAAAAGCTAATAGGAATAACGACTGTGGAAAATAAATATTGGGTAATTCATCTATACAGTCGCAACCTTTACTATTCTCGGAGAAACAGTTGATTCTAAATTTGGTTTTCAGGCCCTCTCTTTATTTAGTTTTCTAGACAAAACTATTTTTCACTCCAAACATTGTGGTAACCTGCCTCATCTCAGTGCATTGGATTCCGCCTTCTGTGCATTCTTAAGGCGATTAATGTCTATATATATAGCTCAAATACCCCAAGTTATGGATACTTACAATTACTAGGATGGTAATTATCAGCATTAGACATTATATTGGAACACCGCCAGCGGTTCTCGACATAAGAATTCAATTTCTACAAACTACACGAGCCTGCACCACCCATTCGCCTTTGTACAAAAGAAGATACACATCACAAATCCCAACAATCCTCCTGGTTGTAGCACTGTTAACAGTATCACGAATATTTATGGCGATAATAAATAAAAAATATTTTCATCAGTCATCGATTTTTAAATAGCTTGTCTATTCATAACTTCATTTGAGATCAAGGCCCTGAGTCTCTTCGATCTTTCAAAAGCATCATTATAAATTTTATGAATTAACTTTTAGGAATTTAATTTCCTATACAAGTTACATAATAAACTAGGACGACATTAGGAATATCCACAACTTATTCTATAGGTACATATAAACAAATCCAGATACGCCTTTACTACTATAGTAGCTAAATGTCACCACACACCCATCGAGCTCCATAAAGCTATATTTGGAAGATTTGGTGTCGACAAGAGCCCGACTGGTGGGCGCGATATTTACAGGGATCAGTCAACGCGGCGCGCCCCACGGCGCATCCTGCCTGGCATCGTCAGCAGCCAACTTAAGTGGATCTCTCTGGTGGATCGTCTTGCTTTGATGGATCGAATCCTTCCTTAATGTGGCCTCCCGTACCTTTCGGATCTAAATCTGTTGCCCAGCTGAAATGCATTAGTGCTAAGTGCTTATTGCCCAGTTCATTGTGAACCTTTCCAAGTAAATAATATACTAATGACTCCCTTGGAGCAATGTCTTTCAGGTGGTGAAGATCTGCCAACGCGTCTTGTGATCTTCCCGCCCGTAACAGGACCGATGCTCTGTGGAACCGACACAAGGGGTTCTCGGTGTCCAGTTGTACGGCTCTCTCAAGAGTTGAGAGTGCTCTGTCCATTTTACCTAAAGCTGCCTGAGCGAGCCCAAGTTGACATCTTAAAACTCCAGAGTGGGGATGAATCGTGAGCGCACGGCGAATATGTACCTCCGACGCTTTCCAGCGCTCCTGCCGCGCGTATACTGTCGCTATACCGAACCATGCCACATAGTTACGGGGATCAATACTGACTGCAGTTCTAAAGCTTGCAAGAGCTTTATCTGTTTCTTCCGCTACTGCATACTCGTGTCCTAATAGAGCATGGGCGTATGATACGTATGGATCCATTTGAACAGCTCTTTTGAAGAATTTAAGAGCTGTTTCTCGTTCTTTATGAAGAGAGAAGCAGTTGCCAGATACCAACCAGGCTATGGGATCATTTCTATCCATTTCCACTAACTCTTGAGCCAATGCAGACAACTGTGCTTCTCTCTGTAAGTGCCACAGACATGTACTATAAATATCCATGCCTTCAGTCCGGCAAGGATGTGTTTTCCTTATTTCTGCAAATACTTTGACTGCAGCTTCATACTGAGCCATCTCATAATGTGCCCGTCCAATCATAGTCTGAACCCAGGGGGAAGCAAATTGCTTAGCAGGTATGTCTTGAAACAATTTGATAGCATTTCTACAGTCCAAAAAAGCTAATGCCTTAAATGCATCTCCTAACTCTCTCATTAAATTTAACAATGCAACTCCATTAGAGCTCTTTGGTGTAAGAGTGGGTGTAACAGTCTCCAAAGATTTTGACCTCTCATTAGATTCAACTGAATTTGCCTTTATGTTATTTTTGGCAGTCCGCTGTTTGTTTTTTCTTGATGGACTTTTAGGTGCCACAAACTTTCTACTAGGTGATTTGTTGTTCTCTTTGACTGAATAACTGCTGTTGTTACTGAACAATCTAGAAGACCGCCGCGGTGCCGGCCCCAAGGTACATCTAGGTGTGGGACTAAATACTGCATCTTTGAGTTGCCCCATTTGAGCTCTTAAGGAGTTTACTATTTTAGGTATGGCTTTTTGCTCATTTGAGTCAGTGAGTGTAGGAGTATACAAGACGGGAGATTCTTCCATTGGTAACATACCAAATGATGGGGAAAATGATATTGGTGCTAGTCCACTAAAGACACTGTGCATGCGCTTTACAGGGGCATGTGCCTCGGGTGTGATGCTGGTGGACATGGTCATTGGACTCCGAGGAGCTACAGTATTCATTGGAGTCACATTGGTATTCATACTAGTATTATTAGGAATGTTGCTATTAACAAATGAAATATTTTCAGAATTGTTGACTAGATTCACAAATGTGGTCACACCAAATGAAAAGTCAGTGTTATTCATTTGGAATACTTGATGCGGATCTACTTTCTCACCTAAACTGCACAAATCAGCAAAGGAGCTCCACATGAATGGGTTGAGTGACAGAGCCTTTCTGAGTGCATCCGTGGCTTTACTCCTCCTCTCTGTGATGTTGTAGATGTGGGCAAGAAGTTGTAGTGCATATGGGGCCTGTTCCCCAAATTCAGAAGCTACAATCTCTATGTTGGATCCCAATACCACTTCCGCATCTTTGTAACTGGAATAAACCGGAATAATCACTTTACACAAATACCAACTATAACATAATCAGAGTATGACACCACTTGAGAATCAAGTTAAACAGGTATTATATAAATTACTCACTTTTTTAATTCTATAGAACACTTAGCTAGGAGAAACCTAGCTTGGGGTATAGTCAATGGTATATTTTGTAGCAAGTGGTGAGCCTCGTTGAGCCGCGCACATCTATAGTAGCACGTTCCCAAAAGGAAAGCTGTTTCTTCTGATCCAACTGGAAGATAAATCGTTATTGTTATTTATAATATATTGCCTGCATAATATTTTCAATTTGAGCTCTGAGAAATTAATGATTTAAACATAGTAATCAGACGATCAATAAATCTCATTACCACCCGGGGTATTATAAGCATATAAAACAATTTTTTGAAATGTTAGTATGGAGATGAAAAGAAAAATCAATCAAAAGAAAATATTTACCTTCCGCATGTAATCTTTCAGCTAAGAATATAGCGTTGTCATATTCATAATTGTTCAAACAATCCCAAATGATAACCTGTGGAATAAAACGGTGTTTATGTGTAAAATATCTAAGATAGGAACACCTTGACAGCTACTGGAAAGTGGTTTCCTGCTTACCTGTATAGGTTCTTGGACAATCATTTTGATGATATAGTAAAACTTTAGAATTCTATACAATCCTAAAGCAAATATTAAACATCGCAAGCCACGATTATTACAGTCACAAAATAAAGATAAAACGTATCATTAGACGGACATTTTCATTTCATTTCAGTTTGTTAATTATCTATGGTCTGATTACGAAAGCTTCGTACTCGCCAGTGTTGAAAATTGTGATAAAAAGCCTGTATATCATGAACCTAGGTTCATGCTGTATATAAATTACTTGACATGAACCAAAAAATATAATTATTGCATCAAAAAGGTACACGAAAGTTATTGAACTCACAAATAAAACACAATTTAAGTCTCGTCCAAAATGCACAATCCTCTCCTTTACACCATTTTTACTTGTAGCTCAAACAGCTGAAGATGCGTTATTGTCTATGGTAGTTAGGGAACCATAGAGATAGAATAGATCCTCTATCTACGTGCGAAACTGCGAAAGCGAATAGTCGTATGGTTCTTTATTTATTGTGAATACGTGAATTATCCGAGGGACTCCTAGATATTCTTTTTGTTATGCAAGTGATCTGTAAAATTGTTTTGGATGTGTTGCGCATTTTCGTAACGAAAATCGATGAGATTGTGTGTACAGTGGTGTGAACAATATGTGCAGTGTTGATTACGAATGACATCTGCTAGAAGAAAAACGGAATTGCATTAGTTAGAGGACGTGGAGTACACATCATACAGGTAAACCTTGACGAGCTATTTTCCCTTGGGTACTGGACTGGGTCACCATTAAGGCTATGAAACAATGTTGTGCGTCACTAACGGAACTAATCGCCCTTCACTCTTCTCTTGTGTGGAGTACCCCAAACAAGAAAATGTCAAGTCGTGTGACCTCCAGCTTTAAGCTCCTTTCTCAATCTGGAAACGTTATTGTTTCTTTTGAAGCCTTGCTCAATCTACTAACATACAATAGCAGTTTTGTTTCCCAGAAAATTAATAGTATGATTACGTCTCTATTATCATGTAGGTGAATCGAAATGGTTATTGGAGTATCGTTACAGATATCACGTAGGTTTATCATAATATTTCCTAGATTTTTCTTAGTAATTCATGGTGTAAATGTAAAATTTGTAATTTCACAAGCAAAAATATGTTGTTTGTTTGTTCAGCTGATAATTTGCGCCTTGAGGCATATGACGTGCTTGACGCATTGTTTAATTGTCTATTATCACAAAGTACTTTGTTATATACTGAAATAGAGAACAATCTCTGGGCCTAAAAACGGTAACCCTGTAATTGATGCGCCATCTAGAATCGTTAGTTGAAATACTCCACTTCAATGTTAAAACATACAAAAAGTGCGTCGGTCGCAGGGTTTGAACCCCGGCTCATCGACTCCAAATACCTTTGTCTGTACCCCTAGGCTACTGATGTCTTATGACAACACGGCGAATTTTGAAATACCTTGACAGCCTCTAGTTGACATATTATGCTGTCATTACCGCGCAACTAGTACTAAGATTGGCCGCCCTGTCTATTATATTACTGTAGCAGCTCTTTATGATGATGATTGATGACTAGAAATGACGAAACTGAAACAATATTGCATAAAACAATAAAATTAATTGTTAGATAACAAATGACAAAATAATATTTAATACAAAACAATCTAACATTTTAATATATATTTATGACAATCTTATTTCTTCTACAAACTTCTATAATAATATACTATTGTTACATTTACTTATATATGTAATAACCATACTATATGAATAGATTTAGATAAATAAAACTTCAATTGACTATGGAGAACTATAACTATATCATTTTATTTTTCTATGGCTTAGTAATATTAATTTCAATATTAAATTGCATACCTAGTAAAATGTTGCTATATCCTATCATGATTCAAACTAGAGATGATAATTGTAGCCTGCTTTCTGGCTTAGCAAGCTATTGAAACATTTTTGACTGGGGCCCTACCACGAATGGAAAACGAAGTTTGTTTGTTTATTACTAGGGATCAGACAATCGAGTGCAAATTACATAGTTAGCTGTTAGTTATACTGGGCGTTTTCCGCAAGTCGACATCCATAAGGAACATAAGGAACAGGACTAATAGAGTAGAAAACAGTGTTGTATTTTTTAAGCAGGCGATAAATTTGTTGTAGATATAATTTCTACATAATTGTTTTATCGTAATCAATGGTGATACATTTTGTCTATATAAAAGGGTGGTATTCCACTCCACCAAGATCTTTGTCCAATGTGCATTGGGTCTCACTCACTCTTCAAGCAAAATGTGAGACAAATACATTTAATCAAAGATCTTGAAGAATATAGTGGGTTCAATATTATCTGGCGTCATTCCACTTGAGACCGTCATTAGCAATAACAATAGGCTTAAGTCGTGCGAGCCCATTTTTTGCAAACACTTGCTAAACACGTGCGGCCGGCGGTGCTTCAAACGATCTTGATACTTTTCCTGTTACCTTTCCGTTTAGCAAAATTAACACAGCTCAGCAAAACAAAACAACCATTTGAGAAATATGGTCATACTATAGTGTTATAACACTTATAACTAAAATACGTGACATTATTAATACTTCTGATCCGATTCTGTGGAAGAACTCTTGCAACCACTGTAAGAAAATTGAAGAAGGATTTATAAAAGCACCATGTTCCAACATTATAATAAATCCTGGAAGACACTGAAAGTACCGAAGATAATTCAGAAACAGAATAAATAAATAAAATGACATACCTGAACATAGCTGTTTTTAAATTATTCTATTATATAATAATAATAATAAGCCCTTTTGTCCTGAACTACTAAGGTATGTCTAGACGTTTGATTCTGTGTAGTTATATAATGTCCCATAGTTCAGTGTGCCTCTTGGCATAGGCCTCCTCCAACATCTTCCATTGAGTTCTGTCTTGTGCTACTCTTCTCCAGAGGTTACCAGCTGTGAGTTTAAGGTCGTCTTCCTATCTTATTCACTGGCGTCCTCTGCTTCGCTTTCCATGTGTCTCTTGGGTCTCTGATCATGTGGCCTGTCCATCTCCACTTTTGTTGTTCTATTCTAGTAGTTATGTCCGCAACTTTGGTTATTTCTCTTATTTTGCTACTTCTCATTTTTTATTGTTTCCTTATTCCTGTAATGCTCCTCTCTATGGCTCTTTGACAGTGTTCCAATTTTTCTCTGTGTTGTTTGGTGAGGGCCCAGGTTTCACAACCATATGTAATGACTGGAAGTACACATGTGTCGAAGGTTTTCCTCTTTATTTGCATGGGTAGCTCTCTGGATTTAAAAACTTCCTTCAATGACCAGTACTTTTTCCATCCATTCGCTATTCTTCTGTTAATTTCCTTTGTAGTTTGATCTTTGTGGGAAATTGTTTGACCTAGGTAGATGTATTCTGGTACATAATCCAGTGGGTGATTGTCTATTGTTATAGCAATTTCTTTGGAGTTAGTGATCAGTTTTGTTTTTTCTTTGTTCATGGACAGCCCTACTTTCATACTTTCATCTTTCAATGATTGTATCATTTCCTTAAGGTGAGTGGGATTTTCTTCCAGGAGGACTATATCGTCCGCAAATCTAAGATGGTTCAGTTTTACACCATGCACATTGAGACCGAACTTTTCCCAGTCTAGTTTGCAGAAGATACTTTCCATTACGGCTGAGAATAATTTTGGCGACAGAGGGTCCGCTTGCCTTACACCTCGTTCAATCTTGAATATTTTCCCAGGGTTTCCAGTTGGATTCTTGCTTCACTATTTGAATAGATTCCCTTAATAATGTTGATGTAGATTGATGGTACTCCTTGCTATTCCAGGCTCTCCCATATGGCTTTGTGACTTATGCTGTCAAAGGCTTTCGACTTTTCGAGTAATCAATGAATGCCATGTACAGTTTCTTGTTATACTCCATATATTTTTCCACTATTTGTTTTACGGTGTGGATGTGGTCCAGGGTGGAGAACTTTTGTCTGAAGCCTGCTTGCTCCCGTGGTTGGTTTTCATCAAGCTTTTTGGTTATTCTTTCCGAAATCAGTTTTGAAAATACCTTGTACACGTTTGACATCAAACTTATCGGCCTGTAGTTTCCTATTTCTTTATTTTGTCCTTTTTTGAATATAAGGATGATGTGGGATGTTTTCCACTGTGTAGGTATTATACTAGTCTTCAGTATTTCGTTGAATATTGCTGTAAGTATAGGTAGTATTTCTTGGAGAGTGCCTTTGAGAAGCTCATTCTTAATTTTGTCTGGACCTGGGGCCTTATCACTCTTCTTGCTACATATGGCTTTTTCTACTGTATGTAGAAAAAATATTCTATTAATAATATTTAAAAGTATCAAGACTTGTTGGTCTGCACCAAAACAGGTAAAGCCGAACCAGCTCCTTTAAAATGTTTATGGCTTCTAGGAGTATTTGGTTTATTGCGTGTATTGTTTGCGTTCAAGTGGAATCACCCAGATAATATTGAATCCACTATACCATACCAAAAGTGGGTACAAACTTTTATTGGGTATATATTGGAGTGGATAAATCTTATCGCACCCATGCGAATTTGTGATTCACAGTGCATTTTTTTATGAAAATGACTATTGATGTTCATCCAGGAGTTGACTATTTGAACCTCAAATTATTAATTACTAGTTTCCACCCGCGACTTCGTCTGCGTAAACCTGGGATAAAAACTATCCTATATTTTAATCTAGGCTATGAACTATCTTCGTGCAAAATTTCATCCAAATCGGTTCAGCCGTTTAAGCGTGATTGAGTAACAAACATCCAGACATCCAGACATCCAAACTTTCACATTTATAATAGTATATATATATATAGGATCATTAAATCACGGTTGTCAACGAATCAGCTTATAGTCTTGCGACTGATCACCGATTAACCAAGAAAAAAAACTTTCGCAACAACCTCTCAACTGGGCCAGCATGGGGACTAAATCCCACTTCATCTTGTCCATGAGATTTGTGTTCAGCAGTTATGTACAATTGAGAAATGAAAATAATTGCCACATTTTAACATAATTGTAATGCTGTTGATGACTTTAAACATCAGTTTTTAACCGACTTTAAAAAAAGGAGGAGGTTCTCAATTCAACTGTATTTTTGTATGTGTTTGTTTAGCGATATTTAATTAATTATTAGATAGATAATAAATTATTTCTTTGTTTGAAAGCATACACTTCCAGATTGGTCCCGTTGTCACTAAAATCCAGTTCTGATGATGGGATCCTGGAGAAATATAGGAAACTCTTCAAATTTTATAGGCTAACTTGAAGCAATTTGGGTACTGGTTTGAAGTCAGTTAAAACTTTGTTTTCAAAGTAAATTATAAGTGATAAGAACCTTTTATTTTGCAACTCAACACACACACACTATACATGGTGTTTTTATTCATTTGCTTTAACTTTGACACAGTGCTTGGTACATTCACAGAAACAAATTAGCATAATTATTTCTTGGAAATAGAAAAACATTTTTTTTTCGATTTTTGTTTAATAGTACATTATTGCAGAGGCCGGGAAATTGCAATTCGTGGATAAGTTGATTTTGTCGGAAGAAGCGAGCGAAGCGAAGCTGTATCCGACAATAGAGACAAATCCACGAATTGCCGTACCCGCCGAGGCATATATAGTGCTTTTCTCCAAAAATGCGAGGAAATCAAATAATATTTTCAATAATCTTAAACAGCGAGTATGTCAATAACCTATCAAGTACAGGTTATTCAATATAGACTATGTTCCCACCCAACTTATTTTTTTAAAGTATTGACACGGCATGACTCGTAGTGGCAGTTTCAATTCACATACTTATATAATTAAAAACATTACAATCCATCACAGTTTTAAATGTTTAATTATTAAAGATTAAACGGGATTGAAATCTAAACGTATTTAAAGTCCTTTATGAATTTTATATCGATAAACATTTTTATTTATTTGTTTCAAACTATTTGAGACATTTTTAAAAACGTCACTTCGATCACTTACAAAAGTAAGAGTTTTGTCTGTGACTTAAAAAAAACAGAAAATGCGGGAAAACTTTAGGCACACTACAAACGGGCGCAATTTGTCACACCAACTTGCAATGGTTGGGAAGAGACAGCCATACATTTCTTTCATTCTAACAATAACAAGTTGTTGTGATAAATTGCTAGGCCTTGAAACGTACAAGCATTTGGCTGTTTGCAGTGATTTGCCTAAGTCAACACATGGTTTATAGGTAAAAAAACTATACAGTAAAGGAATTTCATACATTTTCCTGGCCACTGGAGCTGTACAATAATGTCTTTTAACTTTTTAAATTTGCGCTCGGCAGTAACGAGGAACTTCACGCACTGTTCTTACTACAGTGAGGCGGACATTTCCGAGCATATTGGAGAAAATTCATTTTCACCTCACTAGCTCGGAAACGCCTTTTTGTATGTTGTTAACTATTGAGAAAATCGCCTTTTATCCACATGTGAAGAAAGTAGACGTAGAACGTTAAAAGTACTATGACGTAGAACGTTGAATGTTTATTTTTGTTTTTTGTAGGTATATTTTATGTATGACATTTTTGTTTAACTTTTATTTTTAACTTTTTTAATTTTTTTTTAAAATTTGATGTTTACGTTTTTTATTTTTTTAAACATTTTTTTTACTTTTTTTATTATTTTTTTAGCTTTTTTTTAAACTTTTTTAAAACTTTATTTTACTTTTTTCGTTTTTTTTTTTGTTTTTTTTTTACTTTTTTTTTACCTTTTTTCTTATTTTCCTTGCTGTTGTGTGAGGTGAAAAGATTTGTGTTATACACGGGTGAAAAGTTATTTTACGTCTCGTGTGTTGAAACACTCACAGGTAAAATACAACTTTCCCCCCTTGTATAACAAATAACTATTAATGTAGCATAAACGGTTGTAGTCTTATTGTACAAGGGTCTTGAAACACATGAAATAAAAATTATGTATGTAAAAAATATGTAATATCGAACGAACTCACTTTGTAAACCTTCTTGTAGTGTATCTTACAAAATTTTAAAGCTGTGACGTCACAGTTAAGAGCCATTTACACTGTTTAAATCTGCAAAACTGATTAAATGGAACATTGAATATCTTGATAACAGTAAGAGTTAAGATACTACTGTCTTGGAGAAATTAACTTTATTTGGTCTAAACTATGCCCCCTTGCAATTAACGGAAATTGTCATCACATTGTATAGGCTGATGATAAAGATTGGAGTCCAAAATTAGCTAGTTGTTGTTGTTGATACAATTCTCATACTTTCTAGACATTTCGATTTTAAATACAGTGTGTATCTTAGTCACTATATCTTATCTAATCAAGTAATCACTAATCATACAACCACCCACTTCTAAGTCATGACTAGACCTCGTTATCTTGTCGCACTGTCATTGCTTTTCCGTAGAGCGTGAATGTTTTTTTTATCGACTATCTAAATATCGATAGTGTACTCAGAGTTATATGTCACTGATAAGGAGTCACTAGGTACTATCGAGTATAAATAAATATATATGATATTAAAATAAGAAATAAAAGTCTCGGGTGTGTGCGAGAAATAAAAGACTGTTTATCATAGTTTTTCCAAAATAACTAGAATACACTGTATATAACTCTACATCGTAAATGTAACTTTACTAAGGGTCATATAGGGGTTTTGGTGATCACAAGTTTCACATTGGGCGGCTACTGTAAATCCTGCTGCATATATTACATGCGAAGGGCGCTCTGACCAGCCCCACACAGTTTCTTAAAACAAATGATTTTTAAAAGCTGCTGGTAAATGGCTGCTATTATACATTCCATCTAGAAATGATAAATAGGTACTTTAAATCAGCGTTCAACAAAGGAATCTTCAAAACATTTGCAAATAAATACCACTTACGATATTGAAGTTCCCGATGTACTGGAAATGATGAGTTACTTTTCGTCGTTGCAGTTGCAAATAGGTAAATCATTTATATCGATTCACTAATGAGGTTATCTACTTATTTTTCATCAAGAAGTTTTCATTGAGATTGAGCAAAGATTTAAAAGGCGAAAATTCAATCGCATTGTTGCATATAAACATCGATATCAAAACGGTCGATAAAAAAAACATTCACGCTCTACGGAAAAGCAATGACAGTGCGACAAGATAACGAGTTCTAGTTATGACTAATATATTATTTAGATCAAAAAAGAGTGGAAGTATAAATTACTAAATAACCAGTATGCCAATAATCTATACAACATACTAGCTGCCTAATCAGCTCCACCTGTGTATTACAAAAAACCTAGGTCTGCACCTACGTTTTTTCTAATACACAGGTGGAGCTAATTGGTGTGGCTCCCCACCCAATGTCTATCCGAATGATTCAATGTATACAATTCAATTATGTTATTTTTAAATACAAACTTAAAGCAACCATCTTTTATCTACGCACATATCATTAGTGCTCTAAAATGCGTTCAGAAACCGTCGGTAATGACCAGCATTATTACAACCAATTTTACTATGACAACTTTCTTGTCTGAGGTAGTAGGTAAAATATGTACTGTAATGTTATTACAGTACAGATTATCGGTATCGTTATGAGTTTAAATTTGGAACAGCTGTCAAAACTCAAGTGGGTAGTCTAGTATCTATAGATATTAAAACAGTTATCGATACGAAACGTCAATTTGTTATGTTTTTTCATTTTACTTTTTTAACATTATTTTCTTTTTTAACTTTCTTTTTTAATTTTTTTAACTTTTTTTTTACCTATTTCACTGTTTTTTTTTTTTTCGAACTTTTTTTTCGTTTTTACCTTTTTTGCACTTTTTTATATTTTCTTTATTTTTTTCACTTTTTTTACTTTTTGTCACTTTTATTCCTTTTTTACCTTTTTTTTTACTTTTTTTCACTTTTTTTTATTTTTTTTTGCTGTTTTTTACTTTTTTTTTAAATTTTTGTCACTTTTATTCCTGTTTTACCTTATTGGCAATAATAGTGATTTTCAGAATATTCAAGAGCACTGTGATGTCTGTGATCCTTAGACCATTTGTTATTCGCATTTTAGTCTTTAATTTATTTCTTCTAAAGGGCTTTGTTTTAAATATGAAAACAGTTTTGTTTCCACTTCAAATTCAACAGTTGGATATTGACAAACAAACATGTTTGTTTACATCTCGAAATATACACAATACAGCTGGTGTAAATCAATTGATCATCAAGATATGTTATTTTTTGTTTATGGAAATGGGTTATTTAGACATTTATCTCGTGTGGAATGTGTTTGTGGTTATAAATATTAGAGTATCGTATCCATCCATAATCTCCTTCCTCATCTACCTCCACATCATCCAATTAAGAGTCCGCACTAAGCTCGGCCGAATTTCACCTTCCCATACAAACGGAACGAAACTAGTCACGTGTTGGAGTGTAACGAAACTTTGCATGTGTACAATGACATGAGGTACATATATAAATAATATAATAATTATAAAACAAACGAAATACAGCATAAACAAGTTTTGTATGAAACTCTTAAATTTTCTGTATTTTTTTTACTATGGTATCTGAAGGATCATAAACTAATTACAGACCTGGATGTTACTTAGCTTATAATCAGTGATCGGATTTCCCGGTGCAACACGGGGTGAATGACCTCAAACATTATACTAATATGGATATACCCCGGGATTCCACAACTTATATTGTTGAATAAGGTTCTGGTTATATTATATTCAGTAAATTTTTGTAACATTTTGTCGCGTAAAATAAATATTTTCGCAAAATAAGTGCATGTACATATAATAAACGTTAGTATTTTCTTTATTCATGTTAACACTTAGGAATGGGTTTTTTATAATATGCACAAATAAAATACAAAAACACATAAAAAACAACAAAAAATACATACAAACACATTATAAAAAACCTAACCTAGGATGCCACCAAGGCGTTTATTATTTTGCAATTTCGATATATGTATTTTGAACAATTTTAAAAGATAGGTTGTTTAACTGTTTAAAACTGACCTACCAAATAGTCTTTGGGTATTAGATATCGAATGATATACAAACTATTGAAGTATTGATAAACCGCGTTATGTGTGATAACAATAACAAACATGAAGGATTTTGTAGGTACAGTCGCCATCACATACATCGGAGCAAACAAGCACGTCACAAACATCGGAACACACCTCTATTTTCAAGGCATTAGGGTGCATGTGCCGATATTTTTGGACACCTATAGTGTACCTATGTATGTGATGGCGACTGTACCAAAAACAGTACAGGTACAGGTTTACATTAAATTAAACTAAAGAATATTCAATGCATTGGTAAAGATTTCGTTTATGTTTGTAATTTGAGCTGCCTATTTAAGTATACCTATCATCGATATAATTTTTTTCAAACGAAATCCCGGAATTTTGGTCATATCCATATTTTGTTTTACCAAGTGGTATCCCACGGTGTTGCACCGGGAAATCCGATCACTGCTTATAATAAGTACAAAGATTGAGAGCAAACTAGCTAGTCGTTTTAAAATGAGAGCGTAACTACTTTTGTATGGAGCATCGAGCTTACTGCGGATTCTTAATCTTATTCATGAAATAGCCTATGTATAAAAATTGCCTTCGTAAATTAAATAATGTAAAAAAGTAAGTAATCATACATTGATATTCCTCCAAAACACACACAAGATATATTCAAAGGTGTATATTTATTCTCCAAACCTCTGGGGCTGTAGTTTGTATGAGTACCTCATTTCCATAAATGAGGCGGTACAATGTCCTGCTTCAAATGAGTTGAGGTACCAACAAAAAAAAAACTATTTAAGTATCGGCACAGAATAAGTAATAGTACTACGTACAGGATGGTTCTCTGTTAACAAATTCCCTGTTTAGGTACGCCAAACGTGCCTAAATGTGGCCATCCCGTTCTATCGCATGCAACGCGCTGCGACCCGTGCGAGCGTCCTGTACCAACACGTGGCCCTCCGAAGGGGCGACCGGCATGTACTTGTAGCGATAAACACAAATCGCGAGTGAGCCGCGCCTGGTATCGGCAGTAAAAATAAGGTTTTCTCAAGTGTAGTGTACATCTGTCCTAAGTATGAAGAATTTCAAGTTGGCGGCAACTTTTTTACAATCCAAGCTCGGATACATATTAAGAGGCCCCGCGGACCCTCAGATATCGATTTTGAGCAAAATAGGACTTTATTTAATGAATTTCAAGATGGCGGCAACTTTTTTACACTACAAGCTCGGATTCATATTAAGAGGCCCCGCGGACCCTCAGATATCGATTTTGAACAAAATCGGACTGTATTTAAAGAATTTCAATATGGCGGCAACTTTTTTACAATCCAAGCTCGGGTTCATATTAAGAGGCCCCGCGGACCGTCAGATATCGATTTTGAACAAAATCGGACTGTATTTAAAGAATTTCAATATGGCGGCAACTTTTTTACAATCCAAGCTCGGGTTCATATTAAGAGGCCCCGCGGACCGTCAGATATCGATTTTGAACAAAATCGGACTAATTAAAGAATTTCAATATGCCGGCACTTTATTTACAATCCAAGCTCGAATTCGTGTTAAGAGGCCCCTCGGTCCCTTAAATATCGATTTTGAATGAAATGGGACTGTATTTAAAGAACTTCAAGATGGCGGCCTTTTTTACTTTCCCACGGATTTATATTAAAATATATATACTGCGTGTCCCAATCCCAACTCACTTGATCTCACAGCACACCGTACAATTTTGGGGTCGCGCTCGTTGTCATGTTCGAGTTAACCCCCTCGTCCACGCACTCATTTTCGGTGTGATAGATAAGCGGTGAGACAAATGAAGTTAGGCGCGAGTGGCGAGTTGTGGAGCTCGTTGTCACAGGGTTTGAAGTATTTGAGTTATAAATGTAGAGTGAGTTGATGAACTAGCGAGTGAGGAGTGGGTTGGTACCTCGTGTGGAATGAGTTGGTTAATTTTTTCATCGTGAAGATGTGACAATTTAATAAAATGAGTACGACAAACGAGTTGCCTCACGAGTGAGTTACCCAACACTACTGTGGGGACCATTTGATTCTTCATCAACAGAAAACCCAGTTTAACCAGCAACTAATTAGGGACTCGAGAAAGAAAGTATTCAAGAAGTTGTGCACACAACTATTGCCAAGCCAAGTCGAACATTATATTCACCATAAGCCGGGTGGACGCTGGACGCATGCCTCGGGTGAGGCGCGCTGCCGAGCATGCCGACCGTTCGCCGTTCTGTTTGCCGAATTGTTCGCACGAGGACGGCTCGGTCGAATTTTGGCGTGTTCGAGGCAACCGTGCGTGGCAAGCCCGAGCCAAGTTCATCATCATCATATCAGTCGAAAGACGTCCACTGCTGGACATAGGCCTCCCCCAAAGAGTGCCACAATGGCCAATTCTGCGCCACCCGCATCCAGCGGACTCCCGCGACCTTTACCAGGTCATCAGTCCACCTTGTGGGGGGCCTACCCACGCCGCGCCTTCCGGTACGTGGTCGCCACTCGAGAACCTTTCCGCCCCAACGGCCATCGGTTCTACGTGCAGCCAAGTTGGCTCGGCCGAATTTACTTACAAACGCGCCGCGGCCCCTTTGATCTCGCTCGAGGGGTGGCCGAGGCACGTCTACACTGAGCGCGCACGCTCGGGCGAGGCGTGCTCGGCAGAGGCATTTGCCCAGTATGGTCCCGGCTAGCCACATCCGCTGCAGACTACTTGCCTTGGAGACATTAAGATTTACGAATGGGTCATTTCACTTACGAATACAAGATGCTTTGCGAAAGGAAAAAAACGTAGGTATTGTGAATTAAATTTTTACTACTTATCAGTGGCGGGGCGCCCATACAAGCCGATTCCCACCGGCTAGCCTAAAATTTCTTGCGATATATTACCAAACTCTTAAATCATCCAAAAACAGCTTTTTTATGTGCTCCGGATTGTCTAGTGAAAATTCTCACGCGCCGCTACTGCTACTTATAGTGTTATTGCACTAAATTCCGTTTACATTAGAAGTATATCTGTTATCTGATACTGCGAGCGGCATAGGGCTTTTATGAATGGGACGTAATTTTGGCAAGGAAATCGCCATAAAGTCATAACCAACTTTCCATCATAATGTCTTCTATAATCTAAACTCTAAAACCTAATTAGATTCCAATATACGTCAAAAAAACTACCAAAGATGGCGGAATGTCACAGTTACACATGTCATCATCATTGTGACGTTTCAGGGAAAACCAACCTTTTGGTACAATAATTATGTTAAAATAAAACAATAAAGTTATTTCCACAATATGATAAGGGTCATCCTGATTTTAATCAATGTTGTCTGTGCATTCATCGCCTAACAGGTCTTGGTTTGGTAAGGTTGACGAAGATAAATGCTAGCTTTAGCCGGTGCATTAGTTAACCTAACCAGTTAAAAAGTTTTTGTGTGATTGAGTATTATACATACAAGCTTACACATTTATAATATTAGTAAGTTTTTTTTTTAAACTGACTGGGGACCTGCAATAATAAATAATATTAATGCGGGTTAGGGACTTCAGCTTTACATACACCTTTAATTTTTTTCTCAGATGTACCTATGCAGGTTTCTTCACGATGTTTTCCTTCACCGAAAAGCTAGTTGAGAATATCAAATGACACTTCGTACATAAAGCCCAACAAAAATCATTGGTATGAGCCAGGATTTCAACCAGAGACCTCTGGATTGCAAATCCAACGTCCGAACCACTAGGCCACAACGGACGGGCAAACGACGGCGGGATCTGTATTATTAATAAATAAAAAGACAACCATTTTAATAACAATATTTATTCTTCAATTTCTGAACAGCTTAGATCATCCTCCTCAGTATTTATAATAAAAGGTTCAACCACATCGTCAATTAAGTTGTCTAAGTTGAACATTCTGTCTTCAATTTTTATAACGTGGTCTATGCAAGACTTCCAACGTTCCGCTGTCACCTTCTGCAGACCTTCTTCAAATAACGACTTTACTTCAGCCATTTTATAAGTTTTATTATTTGAGGCCACATGCCCTTTTATTTGAGCCCACACCAACTCGATTGGGTGTTTAATTCGCAGTGGTAGGGAGGGAGTCTTAAAACTGTAATATTGTGAGTGGCTGCTAGTTCATCAACTGCCAGTTTATCATATTTTGGTTTTGCTTTTTCTACCAATTCCCACAACTCTGTCCTTAACATACTAGCATCGCATTCAATGCCTCTTCCTTGCAACCACTCAATTATTTGGCCCTTGTTCCATCTTTTTATGGGTCCACTTTCTAATTTTCTAGAGTGGTATGGTGCATTGTCTATAACAAGCACAGAGTTCGGTTTCAACCTTGGCAAAATACTAGCCAGCCACTCTTCAAAATGTTTCGCATTCATTTCGTTGTGATAGTCGTCACTATTTTTTTTTGACTCAAACAGTAATAGCCCTCCCTCCACAAAACCTTCCTCGCTGCCAATATGACTAATAATTAATTGTCTTCCTTTTCCTGAGGGACCTTTTAGTCCAGTTGTAAGCCCCTCTAAAAAAGCTTGCCGAGATGACAAAACCCGGGGATCTTGCCAAACCTTGTTCTTCATGTGACCTGTAATGACAGGTTGGTAAGTTTATAATCATAATCACTAATCATTTTTCAAAATTAACACCACATTCATATCATATAAAATTGATTTTAAGATGATTAATTTATGATAGGTTTAATTAAATTCTTATAAACATGTCACATGCCATTTTTTTCTGATTGGGCATTCAGTTCAATATAGTAAGTACAAATCAATGGCTAGTATCCAAAAAAATTACCTTCATTAAGCCAGGTTTCATCTTGATAATATAATGTTCATCCTTCTCTGCGATATTGTTTTATTTTGACCAAGTAACGCTTTCTCCATAAAATGATATCTGCTCGGTCAATGAGGCAGCTTTGGCGTTTCCGGCTGGCATACTTGAAATTCAGATGCTTGAGTACCTGTCGCATTGTATTTGCTGACAAATTTGGCAAATCGGCATCATCATTCACAACTTTTAAAACCTGCAGACAAAGAAATGTTATATTAGCATGGTTTATTCAAGAAAATACTGAAATCAAGTAATATCAGTTATATATATATATATATATATATATAATAAATTACTCACCCTCTGAATAGTTGGTGGCTCATTCCGATGAAAAAATTGATGAACTACACGTCTAATTGCAGCGAAGGTAAACTCATCAAGTTTTTCAATAATGGTTAATTTGGGGCCAGGTTTATTGGGAGGACTAAAGTTTTCATCCGTTTTGTGGTCTTTCATAATCTGCCTGACAGTTCTATCAGATATTCCCAATATTTGAGCCACTTTCATTGCACAGTCCACACGTGACCAATGTTTTCCCGTGGGCCGTGTACTGTGGGTATGTTTGTAACAGTTCACGACCATGAATTTCTCCGAGACACTCATATGACTTTTAGGACGCTTTTTTGGTGGAGATATAGGATCATTCTCTTTGCTGTGAGAGGAACCTGGTACAGGCTCCATTTTACTTGCGATAAAGCAAAACCCACGAGCAAAACACAAACTTGAAACAATAACGAAATGAAACAACAAAAACTTAACGGAAAACAAAAACTTAACAATGGAAATCACCACGGGGCGAACACAGATTACAGAAAACATTCGAGCTATCCAAACGTCAGATGTCGAATGAAGTGACAATAGATGTTATGGCCGCCACAGAACCACCATGTCCACCATAAAGGCTACCACACATGATCAGTTGTCAAGTTTTGAAGACGTACGTAAAAATATGATTGATTTTTTTTCCTAAAAATGTAATCGCACATAATGAGAATATTAATTGGTACCAAATGTTATTAAAGCCTGAGTTATTGCCATTGTAATTTAAACTTTTCTCCTATAAAACAATTTAACTAAATATCTTTTTTTGCGACGAGTATTTAAATAAGATTGTTTATTGAAGAAGGAAAATTAAATGTTGCCTTTAATATTATAAATAAAATAAACAGCTACCTATAACATTTACAGAAGTGAAAATTTACCGATCCACTAATATGTCATTTTAATGGCAACACTTTTTTGACGTATGTTGGAATCTAATTAGGTTTTAGAGTTTAATTAGAGGTAATAGTCTGTGAAATGTAAGGGCTGATTCATACTGGAATGGCAGCGGCCGGCAGCAGCAGGCTCGCGTCACCGCCGGCGGCCGCGCGCCGCCGCTCGCCGCCTCGCTTCGCCGCCGGCGGCCGCTGCCGCCTTTTATCTAGACCGGTATCGCTTGAAAAGGTTGCGCGGCCGCGGATACCTCCAACCGCCGACAAGACGCGCGTGGTCGCGAGGCTGCTGACGTCACCGCGCGACCTTTTCGAGCTTTTCAAGCGATACTGGTCTTTTAAGTATCTAGATAAAGTTTAAAATTATTTTACACTGAAACTGCTCGCCGCGCTGATGCCGGCAGCTGCCATTCCGGTCTGAATCGGCCCTAAGATTGCATGAAGGTGGTAATCTCCGGAACTGCTCATTCGATTAAAAAAAAAAACAGTTTTCCTTTGGGATAGGCATAAGCTACGTGTGTGTATTGATATGTATAACAATTTCTATAATTTCATTATACATAAAAACGATTATCATATTTTCAACTTGTATAAGTGATTAAGTAGCATAAAAACAAACCGTATAATAACACTTAGCATAGTTTTATAAATCATAGTGATCAGTTTTCATAACATTCAGACTCATAAAAATATGAAATTATCATATTCGTTTTTATGCAGCATAAACATTATGGCAAAAGTTGTTATGCTTACTAAAATTATGATAGAGGTTTTTATGGTAATCGTTTATTATGTGTTTCGAAAGTATGTTGCATGAAATTATACAAAAAGTTTTTATATCACTTGAACCGCTCCCATAAGCTATATCTCGCGGCTTTACTTGGGTCATTTCCATCTTCCAATTTATCCAACCCAGGGTCAATATGCAACCTGGTTTTAGGCTGGGTTGTGGACAGGTGAAACCGCGCGCGCGGCTAGTAAACATGAATAACCTTGTTTTTTCCCCAGGATGAATTCGACGGAGACGATCCCGGTGACGGCCCAGCCGCTGGAGAAAACGCACAGCTTGTTGGAGCCGCTGCAGCAGCCGATGTTCCTGCAGACGCAGACGGCGCAGATCATTGCTGGCATCTTCGTTTGGACGGCGCTGTTCATCACTTGCCAACAGGTCAGCGCTTACATCTTTTTTGACGACAGGTTTATTTATATACCTTACAGACTAACATACAAGTGAATATATAAAACTTATAATATAACACGATAGCAAGTTACGACGGCGGCGCGCGGCGCAAGTTCTGGGTGTCAAATAGCCCTAATAATATAGGAATTGTTGGTAGTGATTCTGTCTACGTAAGCTGACGGTCCTGAGTATCCCGATAAGGGCGAATGTTTGTGTGATAAGCATGAATATTTGTTTCAGAGTTTTAGTTGTTTTTTATGTATTTATATTCATTAAATCAGCCTTATTTCTTACTACGGGGCTACTTAGGGTTGTATAAGATTGTCACTTAATATTGATTTATTTATTAATGTTGTTTTCCGTGGACACTGGTTGTCGTTTATACGTTGTCTTACTAGGTCCCGTAAGGTTACATTCGTTACATTATAAACAAACCAGAGCCAAGAGTGGTTTCAACACAACTACTGCAACCATTTGAATGAGACGAGAAATGCCTAGCTGGACTCTTGGGCCTCAATTGAGGATAAAAAAATAAAATCAAATTTTATTTGAACTTTTTATTTCGTTTTTATAGATACCCGGTGCTGTGTGAAAACACGTCCGCTCATTCACATCGATATATTTTTAGTGTTTTCAGACGCCCCATGTGCCGCAAATCAGCCGTTAAACTAACAAGCAAGACTAGATGTACGTTGTGTCGTTTGGAAAAACTAAAGACAATTTAAGAGTGCTCTTCAAAAAAGCGCTCGCTCAGAATTCGGTATTTTGACACGCGTAGTGCGTTTGTGTGTGTAAATACTACTACCACCCACACAAACGTACCTAACCCCCACATGCACAGCGTGATCGCACCAGCCGCGGGTGCCGTCCCTTTCTAGCTATATGTAAGTGCGATCGGGATAGAACTAACCGCGGAGCTTGCCGATGCAAATATCTGTATAGCGCACCGTTGGAATTCACTCCGTGACCGATATTGATACTTGCACTAAAAAGTGGTAAGTATTACTTCGCTAACATGATGTTCTAGAACAAATTTTTTTTGTTATGGACAGTAAAAAAAAACTGCCCTTCATAGAAATTGCTATGTCCGTTTCTTACCAAAGGAACTGAAAATTATAAATTATACAAACACAGCTTTTTATCTAGAATACAATTAATTAATGCGTGATTTTATTCAAAAGCCTAAAACCTCAGATGATAAAAAGGAATAGATATGAAACGGGGGCTTGGCGCGTGTCGGTGCGACATGGCCAAATGGGCATGTCACTGCCCACCGCATGTTAGTCGCAATTTGCCGTGAATCTGAAATGTTTTTCCACGTTTACTCAAAATGCCGAATTGTAGCGTGGTTACATGCAAAACTAGGAATGAAACTAAAACCTACATGAATGGTGGAGTCACGCACCACATGTGAGTATTAGTATTTTCACTTAAGTCAGTAAAAACTAATATTTTAATAAATAAACGCAACGCCGCATCATTTCTCGGGATCGAACTAACATATCGAACGAAAAAGCATATTTTTGTTCTATGCGTTGCACATTGAACGTTCAATACAGTAAACCACGGCGCAATGTATTAAACCACTATGGATATGGACGATGCTTGATTTTTTTAGTGGTACGGCCGCTGCTTGGCGTCGCAAACTAGAGCGGTGCCAAAGTGCAGTTACAATTTACGCGTAATCGATAAAATAGAAGTACGATATCATACTAGTTATTTTATTTCGACTACTTTCGCTGTTTTATTTTATTTAATTACTTGTTTTGGTTGGGTGCCTATCTTAAAGGTAACTAATAACATATATAATGGGTTGTAGTACTTTTATTACACAAAACATTAACAAACACAATAATACAGTCAACAGGTAGGTACAGAAATTAAACTATACATGTGAGGGCCATGGAAGCACACGGAATCGAGTTAGCTCGGTACGACGATCTCTATCGAACTACCCGTGACGCGCGGGGGCAGAGCGGGGTGCGGGCCGCGCGGGCGGCGTCTGCGACGCGTACGGGGATTGGAGGAGAGCATCTAACCGGTATAAACTAACGCGGCTGGACGCGCGGCTTTTGGCGCGCGGGCGGCGCGGGGCGCGGGCTATCTGCCATCTGGCTACGATGCCGCTTCTAAGCGGCCTTTGCGCGCGAAACCAAGACGGCTGGAAGCGCGGGCGTTATACCCTCCCCCTCTAACCAAGGCGTTGTGTCCCGGACGCTGGGTTAGCCTTTCTAGGTCTTCCTCTCTTACGTTTCTCCTGGACAGGAGCTTGGATGGGGCCAACGAACGGAGTAAGTAACGAAACGTGATATTTCCCTAACGTAACGCCGTCACTAATGCGCTCTAATGCGTAGGTCGTACAGCCGACAACCCCTCGGACTCTATATGGCCCATCGCGTCGGGGAATGAACTTCGGCGTCTGACCTCTGCTCGTGTCGTTGGACCCCTGGGTTTTTAATAATACAAGGTCTCCTACCTTGTAGTCCGGTGCCGGCCGGCGATGCTCGTCGGCGAACTTCTTCTGTGCTGTCTGGGCCTTCTCGTGCACGTCACGCGCATCAAGTAACACGGTAGACAGCTTCTTGAGGAACAGGGTAATTGAAGCGACAACATTATCGCTCTCTACCACCGCTCGCATATCTGACATTACGTCAGCTGGGGCGCGCATCTCGCGCCCGTAATTCAAATAAGCAGGTGAATAGCCCGTGCTTGTTGTGACTGCGGAGTTCATAGCGAACCGTATCGCGGGGAGATGCACATCCCAGGTGTTGTGATCCTTACCTACCAGAATGGCCAGCTGAGGCTTCAAATCACGATTCTTGCGTTCAACGGGATTTGACTCCGGATGGTAGTATGAGGTGAGAGCCTGTTTGATGCCCATGACGTGACAGGTCTGCTGCATCACCTCGCTTACAAACTGAACGCCATTGTCGCTGATAAGCCTCCTGGGGACTCCATATCGCAGATACACCTCGTTCACCAGAGTCTTAGCGCATTCCTCAGCTGTGGCGGAGGGGAGGGCGAACAGTTCTACCCACCTAGTGCAGGTATCCTCCAGTATCAGTATCCACTTGTTGCCAGAAGACGTCTCCGGCAGCGGCCCGAACAGGTCTACTGCGAGGACTTCGAATCGGCGCGATGTGGCTGGGACTTGTAGCAGACCGGCGGGTTTTCGTGTATCTGCCTTATACCGCTGGCACGCTGTGCAGTCCCTGATATACTGGGTAACGTAGGCCCTCATCCCAGGCCAATAATACTTACTAACGAGACGCTGCAACGTCCGCTCTACGCCGAAATGACCAGCTGTAGGGGCGTCGTGGTACTCGGCCAGCACGTCTTTGCGCTCATGCTCCGGTACCACCAAGCTCGCGTCGTCGTTCTCCTCATTCTCGGGGCCATAACGGTACAATACACCATCGGTCAAAACGTACCCTTTATCGGCCCATGCCCTCCCCCTAAAGGGATCGTCGGACTCCATCGCCTCGATGATCTTCAGCACGTCGGGGTCCTTTAGCTGGTTCTCCCGGACATCCTTGGGGCTATGAGAGGGCAGGTCCACCACGGTCAGGCACAGGTCGCAGTCAGCGTCTGCAGAGCACGTTGGACGTGACAGCGTATCCGCGATCACGTTTGCCTTACCTGGTGTATACTCAATTTTGAGATTGTACTCTTGGAGACTGAGTGCCCATCTGGCTAGGCGACCACTCGGCGACTTCAAACTCATAAGCCATCTGAGTGGTTGGTGGTCTGACTTCACCACCACGTCTGCTCCATCAATGTACCCACGGAACTTCATCACAGCCCACACGACTGCCAGGGCTTCGCGTTCCGAGGTATTGTAATTTTTCTCAGTCGCCGTGAGAAGACGGCTGGCGTACTCGACGGGTCGTTCATCAACCCCCTCCCCCTGAAGCAAGGCTGCTCCTAATGCGTACCCACTACTGTCAGTTCTGAGGACGAACGGCTTCGTCTCGTCAGCCTGACGAAGGATTGGCGCTGACACGAGGAGAGACTTGATTGTATCGAAAGCGCTCTGCTGTTCGGGGCCCCATCTCCAGGTGCTTACCTTCTTTAGCAAAGCGGTCAACGGTGCACTGATCTCAGCATAACCAGGTATGAAGCGTCTGAACCAGCTTGAGGTTTGCAGAAAGCACTTCAGGTGTTTCACGTTCTGAGGAGGCGGCATGTTGTCTATGGCGGACGTCTTGTCTGGGTCCACGTGTATACCACCTGGCACGATGACGTGGCCGAGGAACTTGACGGACTCCCTCGCGAAGTGGCTTTTCTCACGATTCACCCGCAAGTTGAACATTGCTAGGCGATCGAACACAGCCTCCACATCGGCGAGGTGCTTCTCGAATGATTCCTCGGACAACACCAGCAGGTCGTCTAAATATGCAACCAAAGTGATACCTGGTAAGTTGGACTTGAACCGGTCAATTAACCTCTGGAAGGTCGCTCCAGAGTTACGCAGGCCCATGGGCATACGTTTGAACCTGAAGGTGCCCAAAGGTGTCGTGAATGAGGTGAGGTCCCTATGGTCCGGATCAACACCCACCTGAAAGTAGCCAGAACGTAGGTCCAGCGTGGTCATGTACTTGGAGGTCTTTGCGGCATGGAGAACGTCCTCGATCCTGGGAAGAGGGTAGCGGTCAGGCTCCGTGACCGCGTTGAGCTTGCGGTAGTCAACGCAAAGCCTGTAGCTCTCATCCTTCTTCTTCACCAGAACGACGTTTGAGGCCCACGGAGATTCGCATTCCTCGATGACATCGGCGCTGAGTAGCTTTTGCAGCTCATTCTCCAGAGCTTCCTTTTTCGGCGGTGACAACCTGTACGGAGGCGAGGCGAGAGGCTCCTGATGATCACTTACCTTGATCTTATGGACGGCGAAGTCCGTAGGAGGTCCCTCGGCAGCAAACTGGGCCGCTCTGCTGCGCAAAAACGCGTTGAGTGCGTCCCTGTGCTCAGGCGGCAGCTCCATACCTTCATCGTCACGCAAGGTGACATCGGATATATCCGCTCGCATCAGCTCTGTCTCCTTGAGAATCATAGATCGCACAAATGGAAATGTTTGGTTGGGGCTATTTGCAAAATACCACGACTCCTGCGCTATTTCCACGGTGACCCCAGCATTTCTAATGAAGTCGCGGCCTAATAATGTTCGGGTGTTGTCCCCAGGGAACACCACGAACTCAGTAGCTACTTCCCTACCTTCTAAAAATACGGGTACCGTCGCGGTTAGTACTACCTTTTGTCGGCGGGAGCCGTCCGCAAGCCCTATGGTGCGTTCCGCCTCGTGGAATTGTACTCCGTCCGATTGTAAAATAGAATACAACATAGCACCGGCGACGCTACATGTTGCCCCGGTGTCGAGTATCGCGACGCCTACCCTGTTCGCGATAGTGACGGGTACCGTCGGTTGTGTTGTCTCGTTTGCGCGAGGTACCGTCGTGACGTCATCATCGGTGACCACATTAAAATCGAATGACCTTGCGGGTACGCTTACCCGAGCACAATCCTCACACTTCGACCGTACTACACCGGGTTGGCCGCATCCGTAACATCGTATTGGGTTAGACCCCGCATTAGCCTTTACTCCATCAGAAATGGTACTCACAGTTTGCTGATGTTTGTCTTTCAAATTACGACACTCAGCAACGCCGTGTCCATAAAATTTGCAGAACGAACACCGAACGCGCCTATCACATTTCGGAACTTCGTTCGAGTTAGAGGCGAGTTTCGTAACAGTAGTACCGCTCGAACCAGTGGTAACGCTGCGGTCCGCCGACTCGACTTCGCGCGGCGGCGCGCGTGAGCGAGACGGGTGGGGGCAGGTACTCACAACCGGGGTCGGACCACCCGATTTCTCGGAATTTGTACTTACTTTTGTTTCGGATATCGCGTCTTCAATGACTCTCACTTTTTCTACAAAACTATCAACATCAACAATGCTATCTCTAGGTAACCGTTTCCTGACACGTCGATGTAACAGTCCGTAAATAATGTCTATTTGCATGCACATGGGTACCGCGTACGGCAATTTGACCATGAAAGACCGCGCTTTACATACAAACACTTCAGCTCTTTCGGAGTCTCTTTGTTCCGAAGCATAGATTTCCCGTAAAACCTTATGAGCTGGTTGCTGTACTCCATACATGCCGCGCAGGCGCGCCACGGCGTCGGCCCAGGTGAGGGCAGAGGCGCGCGCACCGCGCCACCACACGGCGGCGTCACCCTCCAGCAGCAGCGGCAGGCCGCGCAGCGCATGCTCGTCGCTGACACCTGCGCACTCCTTGTACACCTGAACGGCGTCAAGGAACGCTTCCAGCACCTCCGCGTCGTGTGACCTCCCGTTGAACCTCGCGGTGCACTTGGAGAAGTTACCTCCGACGACCGCGGACGAGGGCGCGGACGGCGCGCGGGCCTCGAGCGGCGGCGTCGCCGGCTGCGGGACCCAGGGGCCGTTGTTGAAGGGGAGAGTTCGTAGGGTTTCCACCAGGGTCCGGTTTGTCTCCGCTTGCATCCTGGCGAAGGACTCCATAACGCCGACAAGATAGGTCTCGGCGTTTAAGTTCGCGGCCGCTCCGGCGGGGCCGAGCGGCGCAGCGGCGGCGGGAGTGGCAGAGGGGGCGCTCGGGGCGCGCAGCTCCTCCGCCTCGTTGTAGGCCTCCGATTCGCTTGCTTGGGGTAAAGCCTCGTGGTTCCCTCCGTTGTCAAGAGTTTTGCTTCGAGTCTGTGGCATGGCTATAATAGTTTCTCACTCTTCTGTTGCACTTTTCGTCGAAATATAATCGGGCGTTAGTTGAATACTTCTAACGCGGCACGGCACTCGCGGCGAGAACGCAGGTATCAAATCCTGAATGTAAGATTCAGCGCCACTAGTTGGGCAGCCACTATAATGGGTTGTAGTACTTTTATTACACAAAACATTAACAAACACAATAATACAGTCAACAGGTAGGTACAGAAATTAAACTATACATGTGAGGGCCATGGAAGCACACGGAATCGAGTTAGCTCGGTACGACGATCTCTATCGAACTACCCGTGACGCGCGGGGGCAGAGCGGGGTGCGGGCCGCGCGGGCGGCGTCTGCGACGCGTACGGGGATTGGAGGAGAGCATCTAACCGGTATAAACTAACGCGGCTGGACGCGCGGCTTTTGGCGCGCGGGCGGCGCGGGGCGCGGGCTATCTGCCATCTGGCTACGATGCCGCTTCTAAGCGGCCTTTGCGCGCGAAACCAAGACGGCTGGAAGCGCGGGCGTTATACATACTAATAAGATTAAAAGGCACAAAATGTTTACGGTACCTACTAATAAGATTTTCACTAAGTTGCAGTATGAACGGTAAATAGACATATTAAAATTGTATGTACAAGTATATAATTTAGTTGCAAATGGCTTCAGAACAACTTTAAATGTGATATTATTACCAATAATTTATTTTAAATGAGTATTTTTTACTTTCATTTGAAATGTGATAAATGAAGAAGAAATCTGGGTTTCTTATTACAGTTTTCCAAAGAATCCGAGTAGGTACTAAAAAAATGGATAGATGCTACTGGCAGAGGTCCTAACTGATTTCCTGTACAGAGAAGAGTTAATGTGTTCGTAACATTTTCAAGAAAAATGTTTCCAACCACTTAATAAGAGCCGTACACTTTTCGAATATTTGACACCTCGCTTGCTTGAAACCTAGGTGTAAAATGTATGGTAACACATCTTTGCACATCTTTGGTGGATACTCGCCCTTAGCCTTAAATCTCGTAATATGAGTAATGGACATATTATTTCGCGCCAAAATGCGAGTCGGATCGGCCTGGTACCTACAGGTAAAAATATCGATGTGACCAGAGTTTTAAATGTATGTGAACACGAACATATAAAAAGCCGTTTATGTTACTCTGTAGGTATTCGTCAATATTTTTTACTTTTGCGATTTATGGTAAGTTAACAACCCGTGTTATTTAAACTTGTAGCTAGAAGTTTAAATACCACCACATAAACTTACCATGTCGTTGAAGTTGTTACCCATCAATATCTTAACATACTATTAATTTTAATATCAATGTCGATAAAACATAATTTTAACGTTTGTCGCCCCCCTAGTGTAGTGCGTTTAAGCCAATCACAGCCCTTGTTTGCATGTTGCCGTAGACTCACTGGCAACGCCCGAATCTTTGTTTTTACACGGTTCAATGTGTGTGCCTGTGGGCGCTGCGGTGGGAGAAAACTGGGGACATCGGTTTTGGTTGAAATTAAGCAGTACGGCACTTCTCCCTTTTTTTATGTTCTGACCATAAAACCTATGTCACTTTTTAGGATTCCGTACTCAAAGAGTAAAACGGGACCCTATTACTAAGACTCCGCTGTCCGTCTGTCTGTCCGTCTGTCACCAGGCTGTATCTCATGAACCGTGATAGATAGAGATTTGAAATGTGATGTATTTCTGTTGTCGCTATTTATAACAAAAAATACTAAAAAACAGAATACATCATTTTATTTTTATTTTAGTTTTTATCTGTTTCTTTTTCTTTTACAATCTTACACAAATCGACCTTGCCCCAAACTAAGCAAAGCTTGTACTATGGGTACTAGACAACGATAAACATACTTACATAGATAAATAAATACTTAAATACATAGAAAACATCCATGACTCAGGAACAAATATTTGTGCTCATCACACAAATAAATGCCCTTACCGGGATTCAAACCCGGGACCTCCAGCTTCGTAGGCAGAGTCACTACCAAGTTACTAACTAGGCTACAGGGGGTTCCTATACAGCAATTTTTTTGCCGTTTAAAGATATAGATAATGGTACGGTACCCTTCGTGCGCGAGTCCGACTCGCACTTGGCCGGTTTTTTAAACATTTATTTCGAAATAAAGAGTGATACTCGGAAATGTCGAAGGGAAGGTCAATCGTCGAATCCGACTCGGCTGGGCAGCATTCGGGAAGCTACGGCACATCATCTTTTCGTCCAATATTCCGCAGTGTCTCAAGACGAGTCTTTGACCAGTGTGTGTTGCCAGTGATGACATATGGCACGGAAACGTGGTCGCTTACTAAAGGCCTCATAAGAAGGCTCAAAGTCACTCAAAGGGCAATGGCTCTCCATTGCCCTTTGAGTGACTTTGAGCCTATGCTATGCTGAAATGAAAAATGAAAATGAAAATGTTTTATTTCATAGATTGCTAGGTTACATTGAAAATAAGGTTGGGTCTTCCTAGTAGGTAAAAAATACCTGTGTCAGGAAGACCCGCTCCTCCATAAAAAAGCAGTTAATGTTAATTTCTTATATGTAGGTAAATATTTATAACATAAAATAAAAACAAAGACGAATTAGGTATCACAGGCATAGTGTCGTGACCCTAAAGTTGAGTGTGTGTGTGTGTGCGTGTGTGTGTGTGTGTGTGCGCGCCTGTGTGTGCGCGTGTGAGAGTGTGTGTTAGTGTGTGCGTGCGTGTGTGTTAGTGTGTGCGTGCGTGTGTGTTGTTTGATAAAGTAGGTATATATTATATATAACATTTTCCATTTTGTTATGTTTTACTAACTATAGAATTAAATTTAGATTAATACAAGATTAAGTAACAGTTCAGTATCTTCATAACTTAGCATCTTTAACCATTCCGTTAGAGACCTCTTACAATTATATTTCTTTTGTTGATAGATATTAATTTTAACATTTATTTTATTATAAAGGTAATGCTATGCTGGGAGTTTCTCTGCGCGATCGCATCAGAAATGAGGCTATCCGCAGCAGAACCAAGGTAACTGATAAAGCCCTCCGAATTGCTTAAATTAAGTGGCAGTGGGCGGGGCACATTGCACGTAGAACCGATGGCCGTTGGGGCGGAAAGGTTCTCGAGTGGCAACCACGTACCGGAAGGCACAGCGTGGGTAGGCCCCCCGCAAGGTGGACTGATGACCTGGTAAAGGTCGCGGGAGTCCGCTGGATGAGGGTGGCGCAGGACCGGCCATTGTGGCACTCTTTGGGGGAGGCGTATGTCCAGCAGTGAACGTCTTTCGGCTGATATGATGATGATGATGATGATGACTCGGAAATGTAATAAAACCACGTAAAAATCTTCCTTTCCAGTGTAAACCCCCGGTGTGTGTTATTATTATATATAAACGAAAATAATTACTAAATGCAAGGTAGGATCGTGCTGTACTTAACAAACGCCATATAAGCTTGTTTTTTAAAAAGTTTTTTATTCATCTTGTTATTTTCAATAACCCTGCATACCTATTATGTCGCTGGTTCGTGGGTACTTGTACAGACAAATCACACAAACCCAAACAAGATAGGTCTATCTATTTTAGTTAAGGAGTTCCCATGACCACCTTCCATCATCAGATCCTGGAAATCATCCATCACCAAAGTGTTTACCAAGACAAAACAGATGAGCTCAAACTAGATGGGTTTATCTAGTTTAGTTTAGGAGTTCCATGACCACCTTATAGCTCCATCATCAGACTCTGGAAATTATCCAGCACCAAAGTCTTGCCGTGCCATGACCAAATAAATGAGCCCAAATTCGATGGCTTTATCTTGTTGAGTTTAGGAGTTGCTATGGCCACCTTCCGACTCCATCATCAGACCAGCTCTATGATATTATGTCACCGAAGATACGCAATTGTACCTAATTTGAAGATTTCACCCAAACTCCCATACATACATACATACTAACAAGGTGGACTGATAGTAACAAGTAAATAAATTAAATCTATCAAGTATCACGATCACTCGTACAATAATAATTGACTATAGAACGCGTAGTTTAGACAAAAGGATCCAACCCACAAGACATCACCATTGAAATGTATGACTTTTGTTTTAGGTAGAAGGTTCAATTTTAAATGTTACGTATCCGGTGGGTTTGAGCCTTTTCGCTACACTACGTCATATATGGCAGCTATGCAATTCATAACTTGTCTCGATTAGCCTCACGAATGTATCCCCAGTATAGTTTGACCCCGAGGTTGGTAACAACTATGCCTAGTCGGAGATCAAAATAAGATTATTTTATCTGAAGAGTGGCCGGTTAGCTTCGTGAATAGCCACAAATAAACACACTACACGTCTGTCTCGGAGGGCTATTCAGCCGGTACTGAGATAAATTCCCGCGCGACGGTAAATTTATACTAGTTTTGAATCATTATTTATAAATATAAATTTTGACAAAAGTTATATTTTTTGGACTGGATCTTGTTGGTACAAGCATGAACTTTAATGTTGTGTAAGATTCAATACAAAAATTATTCAACAATAATGAGAAAATCCTTGAGTTTTCAGTACGATTTTGTTGACAAATATGGTGTAATTGAGAACAGTTTACATATATATACGTGCAGAATAAGGAAAATTCGAGGCGGCTAGGAGCAATGGCAACATATTACGCTAGTGAAAATAGAAAAAAACAAGTAGGTTCTCATATAGCATCATGGAGTATTAGGGGCTCAAACTTATGACTCTGCGCTCTCTTCAGAAAACTACTGTCGGTAATCGGGTATTTTCGGTTAAAGTATTCAGTTCTTCGTAAATTGGAGGCGGCTAGGACCAATATGAGGAGTTTACCTATGCAAATAAGTAATCAGGATCTAGAAAAAGCTCTCCGTTTCTTAGAATTACAACGTCAAAAATCCGTCATTCTCGCTTATTCCTGACCAAAAAACGAGCGCCCTCTTAAGTGTTAAATGGTATTTATTGTTTTTTAAAGTAATCAATCACCGTGATATGTAATACACTTTTTCATTCGATCGAACCAGTTTTCGAAACGCTTATTCCAGTCCGAAGTCGGGGTCTCCAAAATGGCCGTTTTGTATGCCTCAACCGCTTCTTCAGGCGTCTGGTACCGTTGACCACGAAGTCGTTGCTTGATTTTTGGAAAAGTAAAAAAATCGTTAGGGCTTAAGTCTGGACTGTACGGCGGGTGTTCCAGAATTTCGACGTTTTGCTCTTTTAAAAACGCAATTGTTTGCCGGGCGGTGTGCGAGCTCGCATTATCGTGGTGCAGTCTTATACGACGTCTTGGGTTATTTTTTCGAAACTCGCCGATGACTTCTGGTAAACAGACAGTGGTATACCACAGCATTAACCGTTTTACGATCCTCGAGCACGATGGTGGCAATGGCAGTGTGGCCACTTTTCGCCACAAACGTGGCGACCATTTTTTTTGAAGTGCTCCGTGAGCGTATTACTTTTTCGGTTTTGGCTCATCTTGGAACACCCAAACAGTCGACTGCTGTTTAGAATCGGGATCGTAGGCATATATCCAAGATTCGTCACCACTGATAATGTCGTAAACATGTTTCGACGGTTTGGGCGCATAATGTCCCACTCGCAAAACGTCCCTCCACGAAAATTACGTCCCATTCGCAAAACGTCTTCTCTGCAAATGGTCCCTTATGAATAACACCACATTCGCAAAACGTCCCTTTCTCAAAAGGTCCCACCCCTTACGCAAAACGTCCCTTCTGAGAAAGGCCCTTTCGCTGAAAGTCCCTACTGCATAACGCCCTTTTCGCAAAACGTCCCGTCTGCGAAATGACTCATTCGCAAAATGTCCCGTCTGGAAAAAGCTTGTTTAAGTAGAGACTAGGAGTCTTCTAATGGGATAAGAGATGGCCAATAACGGTGACCCTTTTGCGAAAGGGACGTGTTGCCAACGGGTCATTTTGCGAAAGGGACGTGTTGCAAATGGGTCATTTTGCGAAAGGGACGTTTTGCGAATGGGACTTTATTTATGTGCGAACGGGGCCTTTTGTAGAAGGGTCATTTTGCGTAAGGGACATTTAGGAAAGGGACATTTCGCGAAAGGGACAAAGGGACATTCTGCGAGTGGGACGTTATGCGCCCCAACCGTTTCGACTTTCCTCGGTTAAATTGCCGCAGAGTTTTGCGACACCATCGAACGCGAGCCGTTTTTTGGCCTTCACTGAGTAAATGTGGTATCCAGCGTGAGATCAACTTTTTTACGCCTAAGTGGTCATGCAAAATACTGTGAACACTGGTCCCTGAAATACGTAAGGAAGCTTCTATATCACGGTATGTCGCATGGCGATCTTCGACGATCAGTTGCCGTACAGCATCAATGTTCTCCTGGGTTACGGCTGTTTTTGGTCGACCTTCACGATGTCTATCACCAAGACTAGAGCAACCACGTTAAAAAATCTAAATACCAGCGTTCCACAGTCCGGAGGCATGGTGCTTTATCATTAAAAACCGTAGTTTAGAAGTTGTAAAAAATTATCGCACGTAAATTTTCCTTCGAAATTTCCATTTTCACAACTGACTTGTCAACTGTGAACGGACGCTGTACTAAAACGGTTGGGCCGATTTCGAGTCATTCTTTTGTTTTCGAATTCTAAATTCAAATACTTTAAGATGACACTAGTTCTTTTTTATGCAATCACGGGTGGTTCGCAAACGACAGAACTTAAAAGGCAGCCCTCGTGACGTAGATGGATCAATATTTAGCGCAATTTCAGCTACGCATCATGTAATCCTACATGGGGTGCCAGTGAGATATGTAACTGATATAGCATAATAAACTTCGATGATTCGTGGCTACGTTAAGTAAATAAACCTAGTGCATGCTTCTGTCCTGATTGCTGAGCTGAATTATGTTGAATTTTACCTACTGTAATGGTCCTACGTATCCAAAAGATGGGACCATTACAAAAAAGTAATGACTTAGTAATTCAGTTTCTAGTAGGTAGTTGCTCTTAGATACGGTGTTTAACTGTTCTTACCCACTCGCTTTCGGATTTTAAAAAAAGTAGCCTAAATTGCTTTAATTTTTTTCTGACTAAGGCAGCTCATACTTCACTTGGTATTAGCCACGGCTACCAGAAGCAATTTAGGGGTGCACGAAATTGGTAACTGTGGCTACCACAAGCAAGTGAGTGGTTACTTAATTAAGAGTGGCTAAGTGAGTCAAAGGGCATGCCATTCCATACAGACATGCTCTAATTTTATTACATGGCCTACGATTCCTACGAAATATTCACTTAATAACGTTTTAAAGTTTGGTTTCATGCACATAGATACTAAATTAGACGATTTACTGAATTTCGCTGGTACTATGACTACCGGATTAAACTTTATATTAAGGTATACTTCGTTTTTTTTAAGATTAGAATTATCTGTCAAACGGGTAAACACAGAAGCAGTGGTCGTAAACCTTCCTTCTTCGATTTCGACCGATACCACTGAATTTCTCGGAACTTATGTACCTACATACGAGTACATATCATTTGATATTTACCGATAGCTGAACGCATATATTTTCTTTTAAAATGGTGTATGTGCCAACGATATGCCAGCAGTCTCGGCAGTCTTTTTCACACGGTCTGATTTAGTGGGATACTCCTTTCTATGGCACATTTCTGACACTAATTTGTAAATATTCACCACCCGCTTCCGCTTTTCACTGGCAGTCAGAGGATTCTGCTTTTGCCTTTTCTTCTTTGGAGATGAAAAAACATTAGCCGGAACCGGCTGCGACTTCTGTAGCCCACTCGGGCCAGCCTCGGCTTCATACATTGTAAATGTGCACCAACAAACAAAATATCTAAATAGATCAACAACTAATAACAAAATTCAACAAAAACGATAACAACAATCTTTAAGTAATCTTACAGCAATATAAATCACAACCGACTCAACCGACAACAATATGGACTCGAATGAAAAACCCACATGAGTGAATTACAGATAGTGACAGTGACGTTTAAAAATAAACCATTGTGTGAGAACTCTGCCTCTTTAGGTTTTTTAATGTACCACCTTTCCATGAAAAATTGCAAACGCAATTTATTAAAATTCTTATCTTTTCATCTTAGAATATCAATTAACTAATATTATGTTTCTTATCTGTTCACAACACTGAGTAATATATGTATTACTAAAACATGATAATAAATACGTGAAATTTATTAACTCGTATTCACTGTTCGATCCGCAGAGTGTGCCCGATAAAAAAACCTTATATCTCGTTCTGCAAAGGTCTCTCTAATGCTAAAAAAAACGAAGTATAGTGTGAGAGGAGAACTAAATTCCATTTGTTTCAACATAAAATCAACAACTGCACAGTACCACAGATTATATACCTACAAAAGTTACCGAATATTGCTATAGATAACAAGTTGGTATGTTTAGGTAGGAGTGGTCAAATATATGAATCATTTTCAACAAAACATCGTATTTCTTAAAAGTGTCTGACAGGTTCAAAAGCATGGCAGGAATGTACACGACCGTGTATAATTCGCTTGACGATAGACGTAATTTAACGGTTGTCGGCCAGTTAAGACGGGGTTAACTTAGTGGTTCATTTTGGTCTCAGTCAGGATGTGAATGATGGAAGATTACTTAATGTACGTTCTGTAGCTAGATATATTATATAGTTATAGCTATATACATCGTGCGTACAACTAATATTGTCATAAACTCGTACATATTATACTTACAGCTACGAAGACAAAATATAACAAATGAAAACCTGGTTCACACGCAATATCGGTAATGTAATCGGCGTTACCCAGCTACGATACAAACGGTGACTCCATGACCTTAATTATTTATTAAAGTTCTCTAGATAATTAACGTATATCTTTAATTATTATTGATATTATAGTCCGAATCCCGTTTCTAGAAGGGATCTTATCTTTAGATTCGATTGTAGTGTACCGATTACAGCAATATAATACAATTGTAACAATACTTTGTACAGTCGCCATCATATATATACGTCTCTAATGCCTGGACAATGGAGACGTGTTCATATATTTGTGAGCACTTTGGCCGCTCTGATATATGTGATGGCGACTGTACTATTGATTAGCCAAGCGCCACGAACGCTTCAAAATGAAAAGGCCATGTTTAATAAATACTTTACCTACTCGAACAGTGAGTATTGTTAAAGTAGCAAGGTTCAAATTAAAACGAAAGGGATATCAACAACTTTTTATTAGTAGTTGCAGCATACTTATGGGTTTGTCTTCTCTTTGTACCTGATACACTCCTTCGTGGAACAAACTATACGATCGTATTAAACTTTATATTAAGGCTCTACCTTTGAAATGTTCGTGAAAATGAGTTGGTTTAGTAAAGCCTTGGTCAGACACACGGCGCGACGCAGCGCAGCGGTCGCGCCGCGTGATGCCGACGCGATGCTTGTTCAAACAGGGCGCGCGCGGATCGCGCCGGCCTCGCGCTCTCAACACGCCCTCATCGCGCGCGCGAACGCGGCGCGACCGCGGCGCGATGCGGGCGTGATTCGCGCCCGGATACAGGATACCGGAAACATTAATTTTTCTATATCCATACCTTATTACAAAATAACTAATAACTATGCTACGCTCGCACTAAGCACTGCGTGCTGCCTAACGTCCGACTGATGTGTGTGACCCAGCGCGGCGCAGCGTGCCGCCGCGTCCGCGCCGCGCAGCGCTGCGCCCGCGCCGCGTGAACGCAAGTGGCCGCGCGGCGCGGGGCGCGACAGAAGCGGGGCGCGATGCCGGCGGGACGCAGTCTGTTTGACGTCGCTAACCTGTTAGCATGTGCAGCGGTCGCGCCGCGCGACCGCGGCGCTGCGTCGCGCCGTGTGTCTGACCAAGGCTTAACCATTTTATACATTATAGATCAATATAATATATGAGAAGTAACATAGTTTATGTGTATACTTTAATTATTAAAAAAAAAAGTGTTGTTTTTTGAAAAACATAGTTTTCATAGAAATCCATTTAAACAAAAAAAAGAAGAGAAAAAAAATCTAAAGTGAACCCTATTATTTCACTTGTAACCATTTTACTGCTCCATTTTTTTTTCAGAAAAAGATGAAATTTTATAATCATCTTCATAAAGTACCTAATGAAACTAATGAACAATAACTTTATTTTCTTACTTACTTAAATTTCTTCTCGTTTTCTGAAATATGCCGAAAAAAACATGATATATATCCGCGCTTTCGGACACGCACTTCCATCTCGCTCACGCGTATGCTCAGTGAGAGGGAGAGAAGACCATGAACGTGCGGAGCCTTAAGTGTAAAAATATGGGTCATCATCATATCAGCCGAAAGACGTGCACTGCTGGACATAGGCCTCCCCCAAAGAGTGCCACTATGGCCGGTCCTGCGCCACCCGCACCCAGCAGACTCCCGCGACCTTTACCAGGTCATCAGTCTACCTTGTGGGGGGCCTACCCACGCTGCGCCTTCCGGTTTCCGGTATGTGGTCGCCACTCGAGAACCTTTCCGCCCCAACGGCCATCGGTTCTACGTGCAATGTGCCCCGCCCACTGCCACTTAAGTTTAGCAATTCGGAGGGCTATATCGGTTACCTTGGTTCTGCTGCGGATAGCCTCATTTCTGATGCGATCGCGCAGAGAAGCTCCAAGCATAGCCCTCTCATTGCCCTTTGAGTGACTTTGAGGCCCATAGTAAGCGACCACGTTTCCGTGCCATATGTCATCACTGGCAACACACACTGGTCAAAGACTCTCGTCTTGAGACACTGCGGAATATTGGACGAAAAGATGTGCCGTAGCATCCCGAATGCTGCCCAGCCGAGTCGGAATCGACGATTGACCTCTTTCTCAAAGTTGGACCTACCTACCTGGACAGTCTGTCCTAGGTATACATAATCGTCAACGAGTACCTCTCGGATACTCTGAGTTTAAGGTACGCCGCCACCCTACACTCTCGATCTTCACCACGTTGTTGACGAGGGACTTGTGGACGATGAACCCGACACCTCCCTGGGACTGTTGGTCGCCCTCCCGGAAATAGAGCAAGTTGCCGGATTTTAGGGTTATCGTGTCCTCCCCCTCTCTTCGGACTTCAGATAACCCTATGACATCCCACCGCAACTTGCTCAATCCTTCCTCCAGTTCCGCTATATTTTCGTCGGTCCGCAGTGTGCGCGTGTTATACGTTGACAGGGCCAGGGGTCGTTGGTGGTGGTAGCTGGATCTTCGCCGGAGATTCTTCGCACCCCTGACCCCGCTAGTATCCTGGTCGCTACCAAAACCAGGGTACCGGGGGTCGCCGGAACCTCGGGGCCGGGAATATGGGTGCATACAACTTACTACTAAATATGTCCCATCGCTCTTATGTCAGCGGATTTAGGTTTCGGTACATATTTATGAGAGGATAACATCGATACATATTTTGGCACTTGACTGTATATAGAAAGTGATCATTTTTAATATCACATTCCGTTGAATGTTGTATAATAGTTGAATACTACTTGTTGTGTTGAAGACTACATACAGTCAGCACGACCTACACAGATCCTTATTCCTTTGACATTAGAGTCCATGTGTAGATCATTTTGAGCACTAGGAATGCTTAGCAATTTCTGCTGCTGACTGTGTAACCTCTTTTTTATGGGGTCACCACCGGCCGCCACAGTCGGTTGGCATAAGACTCTAATTTAAATTAAATAAAACCTCAGGGCGCCTTGCTACTGGTTACTATTCAAAGGAAACACACATTAGGCAATATAACAAATCATTTATTACACTTCACATGGGAAAGTTAAATGTTCACTCAAAGAGATAAGTACATAAGTTTTAGGTAGGTACACTAACCTTGTCCAACAGTTTTACACAAAACACTATACCACCGTTTCTTCAGCTGCAGCAAGGAAGCCGATGTACTCGTGGAAGCATCAGTCAGACATCAAGAAGCTTCACCTCAAACCACCCATGCCACGTATGCTCTGGATGTGGGCAACTTGCTTTTCTCCACCGAAGACCAGGAATATAGTGTATGCGCCGGAAGTAACGTAAATTAAGGACCCCTAATAACAAAATTACGGCCAGATTAAACGTGGTTCTGAGATTAGGTCTCACCAGACTGCTAAGTACGAACAAAAGCGATACTCACATTATCGGGATTTTCTTTAATTCATTTTATGTTGTTATACTGCCATTTTTATTTATAGTGATTTAAAATTAATTCGGCATGTGCGCCTTACTGCGACTTATTTAATTATATTAAATATGGCCGACTTCGCCATCTTTCCTGCAGCTTCTCGGAGCTTGTTAAATTAAAAATGGATGCGCCCGTATGCTTTGGGAGCCACGGAAGAAAAGACACCTCAGCGCACTTGATATCGCCTCGGTGGTGTCCAAATTCCGAACTAATGTGAAATACGTGACGTATATCGTGCTTGATGAGCGAGTTTTATTAACTATCGGAGTAGCTTATAATGAGGCAACGAGTTGCGCGAGACAAATGTTAGATGGCGTTAGTATGTACTTATTGATTTATAATTATAATCACGCAGGATATTCAAAATACAAAAAAAAGTTGTTACACATTTCCTTTCCTTGGGTTAAAAAGTTCTTCATACCGAAGACACTTTTTCAAACCTAATGCTCAAAGAAACAATAACAATAATAAATATGAGTACACACTTATAAGTGCCAACAGAAGACAATTCTACAAAAAAAACCTATAATCTATAAAAGGACTCAAACAGTGACAACAGATAATCCCAGGCATCATAATTCCGATTTCAAGTAATGTTAAGTTTTAAGTAATTGTTATCCTGGAAAAGATGATCTGTCACTGACAATCAGTAGTAGGTATCTATGCATGATAACTACTTGGAGTAACCTAATTAGCTAACAAGCGTAAGTAATAAATACGAATGTAATATACAACTATCAACTAACATCTTAATGTAATGATTGTACAATCGCCTACCTACATACCTACTTATATCGTTCATGACATGAATTAAACGTTTTCTATAACTAAGGTAAGTACTAAGTACTATACCGAAAATTCACTTATTATCTACTCGCCGTGATCAGAATGTGCACGGTAAAAAAAATGAACAATCAGTACGACCGTTAATCTATTGCGTAAATACCATAACTATAGGTATCATTCTAAAGATTGGTTAAATATGTTTATTACGATGACAAAAACTAAAGAAAGGACTTTTACAAATATTCACTAATTCGTGATTGACTATTTACCGACTAACTACCTACTAGCTAACTAAGCATAACATTATGTAGGTACTACATTTCTAATTACATACATGCATAGGCTACGGTGATGGCTTACCAACAGGCGGACCGTATGCATATGGGATACCTATTAGATATCTAAATGTAAAGTGCGTATTAAGCCTGCACTATTAGGCATAGCAATATTTTAAAATGATAAACTACTGGTGGGTATCATTCAACAAATATCAAGCATTATTAAGTTTTTAAGTTACGATTTTATTTAGTAGTGGCCTCTACTAATTAAAAACATTTAAGTAGGTAAGATAATTAAGAAATAATCACATAACTTTCTATGGGATGCTTCAAGTTCAAGTTTAAGTAGGTACTCGATCAACTAATGCGATACCAAAACGAATCTACTCTCCACTAGCTAAGGTCGTTTATTCCTTGAAGAGTTAATCCGCACGGAATTGTAAACAAGTCTATTATTTTATGCGCCCAGGTGTTCGCATTCAAACTGGTTGAAGTTATAGGTACTCGTCGCTTGCATTCATCACCACTCACGTACATAGCTTATTTATACCAAAAAGAACACTTGTGCACAAATTTTAAAACATTATACTAACGACATACATACATTCATCTTACATACTTCATCTAATACATACACGAATATCCATTACTCACTCTGTTTGAGGATGTCTTTTATGTGAAAGTTACCTAATACTTTGCCATCCATGCTGGTCAAGGTATATACTAAAGGTGATAACTTCGCTGTAATAACACATTTCTGAAATTTCGGGGCTAACTTCGAAGTAAATCTTTTTGATGCATTTGATAAATGGTGAGTACGTTTGTATACTATTTGTCCTACTTTAAACTCAACGTCTCTTTTTCTTAAGTTATAGTACTTCACGTTCCTATCGTGAGCACTTTTTATGTGCTTCTGCACTTTCTTAAATATTGTATTAAGTTCAAGTATCTTGTTGCTATATGTTTGAGGATCACTGGTCGTCACTTGCGATCTTTGAACTGGCTGATCCGAATTTAAGTTATGTAACATTCCATCCATTATAAATTCACGGCCGTGTACAAGGAAAAAGGGGCTATATTTTGTAGTTTCATTTACGGAATGTCATTAATATTTTTTTTTAAACAGAACTACCCCCTCGTTAACAAAAGGAGACTTATTTATATATGATGACTGGGATAGTTCTGGGCTCTCTAGTTTTTTTTTGTTCATTACAGTTTGTAAAATTAGATCGCTTAATCCCTTTCATGCCACATTTAAAGCACACTAACTCCCTCGACTTACACTGGTTAGTAAAATGAGTGTATTACACCTAAAGCATTTCCTAACCATCAGTCTCGAAGAGCTAGGTTCATTCAATGCCGAATTTTGTTTACCTACTGATTTCGATGTTGATTTGTGGTAAAAATCAGAGGTAATTTTAAAGTTGTTGAAAGCGGGTTCAATAAATTGGTCAGCGCGTGAGCGCGCCATTTTAAGAGTTTAAGTTGACACGTTTGTCTTTAATGAAAATCACTTTACTATCTTCCTTTTCCAACGATCGTGGTGCCTGAGACTCCTCGTATTCACTATCTGAGTCACTTTCTCCCCTATCTATCTCACTCAAAATCCTAACCAAATGACTACGCAGGTCTGACAGTTGAGCATTAGACTCAGAAACACGAGCAAGCCTATCAATCACATAATTGGCACGTCGAGTAAGTTTACGCACAAGGTTAAGGTCATTTACGTTACCCTAGCGCAGCTGGTTTTCAAGAAGTTCAACCTTCGAGGTGCAAATCTCAATTTCTGTGGCAGTCACGGGTGATTTAAGGGTGTCACACTTGATGCTTCCACGGCGCATTAATTTGAAGACTTGGCGAATCTGCTTCCTTACTGCATCCGTGGTGTCATTCACATCTGTGGATATACCAAGTAAATCAAGTTCATAAATGATTTCATCCTTATTCATACAGTCTACATATTTTTGGATCGACATTTTGGAAATTTATATTTTTAGTTTAAGTTTAAGCACAATAAATTTCACTAAACGATATTTAAGCTAATTAAGTGTAAAAACTAAACAAATACACCTTAAATTCCATCAAAGGTACATACGAACATGTGCTTTCTAGAAAAATACCGCTAGCGGTCCACGAGTTCTTTGTTCAATGTTCATCTTAAATCTACCCTCTTTATATAAAGATGCGAAAGTTAACTATTTTAACAATGAAGATTAATGTTTTACACGTTAAATTAAATGTGTATCTCTTGAAATAGACCAGCAGCTAAAGGCCAAACGTTGGGAGACATTTTGTAACCTCTTTTTTATGGGGTCACCACCGGCCGCCACAGTCGGTTGGCATAAGACTCTAATTTAAATTAAATAAAACCTCAGGGCGCCTTGCTACTGGTTACTATTCAAAGGAAACACACATTAGGCAATATAACAAATCATTTATTACACTTCACATGGGAAAGTTAAATGTTCACTCAAAGAGATAAGTACATAAGTTTTAGGTAGGTACACTAACCTTGTCCAACAGTTTTACACAAAACACTATACCACCGTTTCTTCAGCTGCAGCACGGAAGCCGATGTACTCGTGGAAGCATCAGTCAGACATCAAGAAGCTTCACCTCAAACCACCCATGCCACGTATGCTCTGGATGTGGGCAACTTGCTTTTCTCCACCGAAGACCAGGAATATAGTGTATGCGCCGGAAGTAACGTAAATTAAGGACCCCTAATAACAAAATTACGGCCAGATTAAACGTGGTTCTGAGATTAGGTCTCACCAGACTGCTAAGTACGAACAAAAGCGATACTCACATTATCGGGATTTTCTTTAATTCATTTTATGTTGTTATACTGCCATTTTTATTTATAGTGATTTAAAATTAATTCGGCATGTGCGCCTTACTGCGACTTATTTAATTATATTAAATATGGCCGACTTCGCCATCTTTCCTGCAGCTTCTCGGAGCTTGTTAAATTAAAAATGGATGCGCCCGTATGCTTTGGGAGCCACGGAAGAAAAGACACCTCAGCGCACTTGATATCGCCTCGGTGGTGTCCAAATTCCGAACTAATGTGAAATACGTGACGTATATCGTGCTTGATGAGCGAGTTTTATTAACTATCGGAGTAGCTTATAATGAGGCAACGAGTTGCGCGAGACAAATGTTAGATGGCGTTAGTATGTACTTATTGATTTATAATTATAATCACGCAGGATATTCAAAATACAAAAAAAAGTTGTTACAACTGTATAGTGACGGAATGAAAAGGTTGACCAGTTTTCAAATCAAATCATTTACGCGTTGCAAGCACATGTTACCTTTTTAGACTGTGTATCAGACGAGAGTGTTGTATTGAAAATTATGTTCAACTGTTTGACAACAAAGTTCAAATTTACTTAGACGAATTTTCCTTGACTATTATTAGTTGAACTAAAACCTTTTTATTAGTTTGATCTTGCCATTACGTTGTGTCAAGTTTGATAAATCTAATAATTAAATCTTCTGCGCTTAAAATTATTATAACTATAAATGTGAGTCCTGTCATTGTCATATTTTTTTCTTTCTCATAGGTCTATTCTCATAGTGGACGTATCCTTAGGCCATGTAGTAAAATGCCATTCATTATGACGGAATGTGTCTGGCACTCGGTCGATAAAGCAGATACTGATAACTTATACTGAGCAAGCAAAAACAGATCTTAAGGTGGTCAACCTCTTCATTCCGCGACTGTACATACATGATGCGTCCGCGGCCCGCGTGGCCCCTTTACTCCGCAGTTTTTGTGATTCGTTTCACATTTGCTATTAATTACCGTGAGTAGAAAGCATGATTGATCCCTCCATTTGTTTCTGCTGTTTCGCGGTGTTTATTTACATGGCACGTAAACATTAGCTAGCTAAGTGTTTTGTTTTCACATGTACAGGTAGCCAGGTGTACGCAACGAATAAGTGTTCTTCTTCTCTTACTTAAGAGCTAGGCTCTTGTCGGTGTAGCTCAAAGTAGGCCCTCCATCTACTCCGATCCCACGCAATCTCTTTGACCTCACGATATGACCCAACATCAACTCTCTTTTTGAGTTGCTCCATGTAGTCTATTCTAGGTCTTCCTCTTCCTCGCCTCCCCTCTATCTTTCCTTCAATTATGTTAAGTACGAAGTTGTCATGTCGTAAGAGGTGCCCTATCATCTTCTATTTTCTAAGTTCCTCACTAACTGCCTGGTTTGCCCCACTCTATTCAGCACTTCTTCATTGGTTACTCTATCTCTCCAGCTAATTTTCTCCATTCGCCTCCAACACCACATCTCAAACGCTTCTAATATCTCCGCATCTTTCTGGGTCAAGGTCCAAGTTTCACTTCCATACAATGCTATGCTCCATATGTATGATTTAATAAATTTTATTTTCGTTTCTCTCGATATTTTTGAAGTTAATATATGTTTTTTGTTGTGGAAAGCTAGTTTTGCCATTGCTATTCTGGACTTTATATCTGGTGTGCATCTAGAGTCTGCGGTGATAAGGCTTCCTAAATATCTGAATGAGTTTACTTTTTCGACTGTGGATCCGTTTAATGAGATTGGTGTGAACGATGGACTGTCTGTTTTAGATGCTATTACAATTTTGGTTTTATTGACATTCATTTTAAGCGCAAATTCTTTAAATACTGTATCCATTGTTTCTAGTAATGTCTTTAAATCTTTGCCTGATTCTGGGAATAAGTGTACGTAATGTTATTTATGGTATTGCTTAATGACAATGACCGAAAAAACTTAACACGTAGCGGTAGTACTGCACTGCAATTGAGCAGTGTACAGTGAAGTGTAAAAATATGGGTGCATCCAACTTACTCATCATTCATAAATATGTCCCATGCATCGCTCTTATGTCAGCGGATTAAGGTCTCGGTACATAATTTTGCAATTGACTGTACACGATTTTGTTTCATAATTATTGTATAATTTCTGGCCAGTGGTAGTGAGATGCAAACATGATAATTTTGGGAAATACGTCAATGCGACTATGTTTGAATTACGTAGGTAAGGTAAACGTCAGAGTGCTCGACGCCGTACTAGTATATGGCATGGGCACTCTATGTCAAAGTGACATGGCTTAAATTCGAATGAAAAAAATCCTTTTAGTTCGAATTTAACCCATATTGCTCTGACATAAAGTGCCCATGCCATATACTAGTAAAGCGTCGAGCACTCGGACGTTTACCTTACAGTACCAGTATTCCATTCTCCAAGGAAAAATGTTTGTGCTACATCCCCGCCGCTTATCGGGCTTTGCACTTTCCGACTACCCATTACCCTTGCGATAAATAATGATGCATTTTTCCTACTACTATTTCCTTTTATTTCCCTGAAACACGTGCCATCACCCTGACAACGTATTTTTAGAGGCATGGCCGGCATGGGAGTTGTGTCGATATTTATTTTGTGTGGAAACGGAGGGTTTCCCCCTAGAAAATATTTGCCTTGATGATGATAATCGCATAGTGCCTGCAATACGGCCACATCTCAAAATTAAAACACATTTGAGATGTGACCGTATTCCGTTAGCCAGACGACTTTAAAAGAAAATTAAAACGACATTACTAAATATCATACATAATCATAAGGCATAGGTATGTATGCAATTGTATGTAACATGCGTTTAATGTGTTTAACCTAAACCTATTTACAAATTAGTAATTAATTAATTATTAACTCTGTACTATGATGTTTATAATCCCAAAGACAAACTGTTCCGACAGTTTTGTGAGACCCAGTTAATGTACCCATGTTTATATACTCAATTTATTAAATAAATTAAATAAGAATATTTTGTATCGCGTTTCTACAAAATCTCGCCGTGTGTAACCAACGCGACGTTCGTGGTCTTCTCTCCCTCTCACTGAGCATAAGCGTGAGCGCGATGGAAGTGCGTGTTTGGAAGCGCGGATATCATGTTTTTTTAATTTTATTTCTTTGTGCGTTTTAATAAATAAAAAAGTAATAGCTGATTTCCCTCAAACATGACATTGCCGATTTTAAGAACCAATTGTAGGTAATATGTTTAGCTGTTGTGCATAATTTGTTAGAATTTTTTCAAGTGTATTTTAGACCTATGTTCGTGATTTTTTTCTTTCGAGCGAAAGTCAAAAACTCAAAATTCGAATAGCTGATTTCCCTCGAGAAAGGCCTCAAGATTGCTAATTAAATTTAGGACAGCCGTATTATAATCCAAACAAGAGCTACGATTTTTTAAAAATCCGTTTTCAGAGCTCACGTCGCCTTAAATACAAAACAGTCTAACACCGCGTCAATTGTAACATTTTAAAGTCTCCTGCATGAAAAGTAACACTATTTGCAATTCTTTCGCGTCGTTATCAACCTTTCGTTATCGATAGTCGAGCGCTACGCCAACTCTTTACCCGTTGTAGTCATTACCGATGTTCACACTCTAACTACGAATAATGATAGAATGGGCCCTCGATCGTTATGCAAGATGGCTTTTGTAGATTGTTATAGTCTTATTATAGATTATGATTCTGCAAGCTATTACCATAACAATATATCGTCGACGTAATACATTTATGCGTCTCATAGTATGCGTTAAGACTTAACCTGTCACTCATATATGCTCATATTAGTCAGTCACTTTCTTATAACTAATTGACTTCAATTTGTATTCTGCAATGTTTTAAGTAGTATGTATATGCCCAATATATACAAGGCCGAGAGATGGGTATAAATGTATATCACATAGCCGTCTTTATCGCAAGGCGTTTTCCGCGCAGACTGCGCCGTAGGTAAGGCTGTTAAAATATTTGTATATCGTTATCCCTCTTGTTTCAAAACTATACTCGAGAGCAATACACAAATAATAGAATATCTTATGACAACCTGGGACCCCAATTTAAAATACCAACGGCAATGTGAAGCTAGTAAAATGCTTGTAACAAGAAGTATTTTTCTTTATTGCGACCTAGTTTAAGTACCTACAGTCAGCAGCAGAAGTAGCTAAGCGGCCGGGGTGTTCAAAATGATCTATTACACACGCTCTTAATTTCTTAAGAGTAGAGTCGTGTGCAGGTAATTTTGATCACTCATCCCGCTTAGCTGACTGCCGGGAATACCTTTACTAATTAGGAACAAAACTGACACATTTCGTAGTGAAACTGAAATATCGTCAGGTGGCGATGATGGACAGTTTGATAAAGACACATACTTAAGTATGTACCTATATTTTGATATACCGTATTGTTTCGTATTGTCATCTTTTGCTTTGTTACGAGCCTTATAAGAGTTATAAGTATGTCAGTATTAATGTATGTTTTTCTTCCAGTTCCATTATGCGTTATGGATTCGAAACTTTGCAAATACCTAATGTATAATATAGATGGCAATACAAATATTTGGACGCTCAAGTTAAAAGTTAAGTTAGTTGAAAGTGGAACTTTTCAAAATGGTCACTATTAATTATGGAAATTTGTATAAAAACGTATTATTTCTGCCTTGACGATGTGACGTCAAATCTGTTCATACTGTAAGTAGCTACCTATATTTACGAGACGTATTTGGGTCATTGTCAGTCACAAAAACAAAAATCATCTTTCCGGTGGTCAATAGTTAAGGGCTTCTGTTTATATATAATATGTTTTTATCACATAGAATGGGGAATGGATGAAAATTTTAGAAGTGCCTGATTTTTTTTTGGTGTTAGGAATAACCTTCCTTAACACCAGAAAAAAATTGCAGACTTTTCAGATGCGTCAATTATTTTTGAAAAATATAAACAGTTTCCTCACTTACGTTTTGAGTTTAGGACGGCGAATGAGACATTTTCCTTGATTCGTCTCATATTACAAAAAATATCTTAAAAATCCGTGATAAACTGACACTGGTGTTAAGGAAGGTTATTCCTAACACCAAAAAAAAATCAGGCACTTCTAAAATTTTCATCCATTCCCCATTGTAGAAGAGGCAACGCCGTTTATGCGGATTCAGAGTTCAACCAAAAATTAGGCTTTATAGCCCTTAACTTTGGCAATGTCCACCGAAGAGACGCGAACCTAAATCTGACAATGACCCATTTGCATCATTTCGAATTCAGCGAGATGGGTGGCAGCAGCCACACTCCGTCTCTTTCTTACGACAGCCTTTTGGGCTTGCATCTAGCAGTTCGGTTACCTATTTATAGTCCGACTAAGTTTCTCTGCAATGTTTTTCCGTAACTGAGAGCTCCTTTGGGAGTGTATCTGCAGTTAATCGATCTTGTATAATAATACTTGTGCAGTTAACTGCAGACATGGCTTCGTTATTAACGCGTTTTGCGCTCCAAAATACCTATCGATGTTATGATGATCTTTCATACATTATAATAACACTGGCACAGATAAAACGCTGATGTTACGTTACTGGTTACAATAATGGTAGTCATTATATATGGTTTCCGAACACATTATAGAGGATTTATGATATTGGTGTAGATAAAAACGTGTTGTATGTGTCCTTATAAAATTTGATGCCAAGGTTGAAATATGAATGTGGCAAACGATGTTGCAAAAAAAGTCTAATTTAAACAAAGTTAGGCAAACTGTGAACCTGGAAACCTTGGGCGTTCCCTCTTTGCGTCACCAGGGTGTTCGATTACTTACAAGTATGTTTACCGAGACTATGGATTATTTTTCTGTATAGCATCGCCATGGGACGTGGGTGTGTGTCCGGCCGTGTTTGACAAAATGACGTCATGGTCACTTTTAATGAACATTTGTTTGTCAATGATAGGTATCTATTTGAAGATTACAATATAATCTAGAACGATATTTATTTATATTTGGAGAACCAACAGCTACAGTAACACATTGGTTATTTAGATAATATACAAAAAGCCAATAACAGGTTCTCACCGATAGCATCATTAATAGTAAGTAAACATTAGTGAGATCACTATTACATTGCGTTTTGAGATTTCCTAACTAGCGGCTACTTATATATACCTACACTCTTAAGAGCAATGAAATGGTTCAATATGATTATATAATTGACTAATCGTTAAATGCGCGAAAAACTCCATCGCTCCAGTCCAAGCTATGGACAAAACACAAACTTAGTAGGTATCTGGGTCACCCACCTTTTTAGTGTCCTCCCCGTTTCTACTATTTGCTGTTTAAAGGTATTACAAGAAAATACGATGTTTGCTGTTGGTAATTGTTGTCGCATTCCTTACCCAATTAATTATAGCGCGTAACTCCATGACAACTGTATTAAAAAAATATTCATTTCACCTCAATTTCACCGGTTGCCCAGCGGACGTAAATTTGTATGAAAATGATGGTTTCAATCAATCAATCAATCAATATCAATATCATTTATTGCATCCATAGTTGTCACCTGGACAACCATGTTTTCGGCAAGAATACGGTTTTTTTTGCGATATGCAACATATACGTTCAAATAGACTGTTTATCTGGCTATAGGAACTTATACATTTCATCAACATACACATACCTAAGTACCGATGTTGTGGTAACTGATAATGCAGAAAATACAGAAGGGTCATTTAAAAGTTGATGAACACATTTATGTATGGAAAAAGAGTGGGAACGATCTTTACTCCGAATTCGAAAATGTGAGTTGAACTCAAGAAACTGAACTCATTGCATTATGGTTCTTAGGTACCTAAGTGTTCATTGTTAGTATCGCTAAGCGCCCTTGAGGCGAATCTATTTATTGATTCGTCAGCGACATGTTTAGCTAAAGACGGCCTTTAAAGATGGCAGATCGAATAACAAGCAGAAAAAAGTTTAGGTATTTAGCATTTGCATAAACGATTTTAAGTTCGTATGAATACACGATAACTTTTTAAATACAAGTCTTTTACTCGATTTAACTTTATACTTACCTTCCCAGGAGAGCTGAGCTAAGCTGTTTGTCTTGTCCTGTCTCCATACAAATTGGCGTAGCTAAACTTGTCATAGTTTTATGTATTGAAACGTAGTTTAACTCAGCTCTGATGTAAAAGCAGCATTAAAATGTAAATTACAACTCTGTCAAACGAGTGTGCAATTTGTGCATCATATTATATCCGTATATGTGAAATCAAGCCGTTTCCGTACTTATAGTAGAACGCGAAGTTGTGTTTATTTACCCGTGCCACTTTCTCCACGACACACGCTAATCAAGGCCAGCGATATTTTTTTATCGCTAAACTGACGTATAACGTCTCTATCATACGTGCTCGTTACGCAGGATCGGCAATCAAATTGAGCACTTATCAGATTGAAATCACAATATGAACAGTTCATTAGCTGAGGCAGTTTAGACAGGGATTCAACGTTGCTCCACTTTACATATCTGACGTTGTTGTCGATGGAGCGTCCCCTAGTGTTCCCATCCTTGGCTTGTAGCATCCTAAAACGCTCCTGCACATCTTCTCATTGCGAATTATTAAGTTGCCCATATTATTAAGTTGTACCGGAAGGCGCGGCGTTGGTAGGCCCCCCATAAGGTGGACTGATGACCTGGTGAAGGTCGCGGGAGTCGGCTGGATGCGGGTGGCGCAGGACCGGCCATTGTGACACTCTTTGGGGGAGGCCTATGTCCAGCAGTGGACGTCTTTCGGCTGATATGATGATGATGATGATGAAGTTGCCCATAGCCTCTGTAGTCGAGCGGTAAGGCCGCTTTCGTGGGTTCGAACCCCGGCTCGTGTCACTGAGTTTTTTCAAAAAGTTATGTACGAAATATTATTTGATATTTAACAATGGCTATTCGGTAAAGGCATCGTGACCCGGTCTAATTCCAATAAAGTGTAGGTTGGAAGGTCAGATGGCAGTCGCTTTCGTAAAACTAGTGCCTATGCCAAATCCTGGGAATATTAGGGGCCAAAGCGGACCCCGGGCCCCTTTAGGACACAACCGCGACCGCGGGTACCTAGTAAAGCTAGTAGGATGATGATGATGTAGGTATATTGCCCTAGCATGAAGGAGTTTGGCGCTTCTTCGTGGAGTGAACGAACTTTAACTTAGATGTTATTGGGCTATTTCACGGGGGTTTGCACAACCGTCATTGTCATACCTATTAGATTTTTTTAAAATTTGGTAAAAATATTTTTGGAACAAAGCATAACAGTAATTATACTAAACAACTGTGAAACTATAGGACAACATACGAGGGCGGTTGGATAAGTTAGTGACTTTTAGTAAAAAAAAAACTTTTTTACAATTTTTCATTTTATTTTTCTACATAACCTCCTTTCAATTCGATGCATTTCGTCCAACGATGTTCCAGCTTTTGTACTCAACCCCTCGAAAAATACTTTGTCAAACCCTGAAAAATATGCTTCAGTTTCAGCTATGACTTCTGATGAAAATCTTTTCCCACCGAGCCATTTCTTCAAGTTTGGGAATTAAAAAAATCACACGGTGCCAAATCTGGAGAATAGGGTGGGTGCGACAGTATTTCATAACGCAATTCTACTAATTTAGCTGTTGCGACTGTCGACGAGTGTGCAGGGGCATTGTCTTGATGAAACAGTATTTTCTTCTGTGATGTTTCCGTTTTTTCACAACCTCTGCTTTAAAATTTTCCAACAAAGCAGCATAATAAATGCCAGTTATTGTTTTACCTTTCTCCAAGTAATCGATATAAATAACCCCTTGGCTGTCCCAAGACAGCGGCCATTACCTTTCCTGCCGAATTAACGGTTTCCGCTTTTTCGTCTCTGGCGTATAATGGTGATGAATCCATGTTTCGTTCATCGTCACGAATCGACGAAAAAATTAATTAGGATTACGCTTCAATTTGGCTAAGCATTGCTCGGAAGTTCTGACGCGATGTCGTTTTTGGTTGGCTGTCAGCACACGCGGCACCCATCTTGCGAAAAGCTTTTTCATTCTTAAAATGTTATGTAAGATATAAAAAACCCGTTCAGATGAAATGCGTACATCCTCAGCTATCTCATGTATCTTCACTCGACGATCCTCCAATACAATATCGTGGACTTTATTAACGATGTCATCAGCAGAGATCGGACAAATTTGCGACATTGCTCGCAATAATGTGGACATGACTCCAAAATTAATCAAAATGTTAATCAATTAATTATTTCTTGAAATAAAATTTTAATTTCCGGAGCTAATAATAGTTTATACGTGCTTATAACTATTAGGAAAATGTTATTTGAAGTGGTTATCATTTTTGTAAATATTTTTATATAATAATGAAATGAAGTTACGATTTTAAACTGACACGATTATTTTCACTAGAAATAATACCCAACAACTACTACATGGTAAATATCCTTTTTAGTTCAATAGATATAAAACCTCCGTGGATTTACTTTTTCTTAATATATATATTTTGACATTGATAGTTGCCAAATTACAGTCGTAATTGCCGTACCTAAATTACTTACGTAGGTACATACATACCGTACCTAAACGGCAGCAAAATTAAATAATGGCATGTTGTTTACTGATGGGTACTGAATATCGCCAGTTTAAAAACGCTGTTATTTAAACTTTAAGGAAAGGTGTTGGAAGTTTATCTTGAAACAAATCGATTCATCAAAATTCGATGAATGTTGGGAAATGGTAATCGCTCTTATTCGTACATTTAAATGCAACGATAATCAAGGTAACCTTTCTACATTACTAAGTTGATGGTTAAATGCACTTGTATTTTATATAAAAAGAAATAGAATTACTGCAGAAAATTTGGAAAAAATACTGATTATTTTCTTTTATACTTTAACAAACTTTTGTATTTATTGACTAGGAATCAAATTATATGTCATGTAAGAAATTAATTAATTGAATAACATTTTGATTAATTTTGGAGTCATGTCCACATATGCGAGCAATGTCGCAAATTTGTCCGATCTCTGGTCATCAGTGGTCACTTCAATCGGCCTTCCAGAGCGCTCTGCGTCATCGGTGCTGATACGTCCAGTAGGTCAGTCATATTTGTCCAGTAAAATCGCAAGCTAACGGCTAGTTCTGCTTTTATGTTGTTAGGACCACTACCAGTACTGTATATCCAAGTTTGCAGCTTCGAAAAACCTGTGCTTACTTTGCAGCACTCGAAAAACCACGAAAATTTCGCACTTTTTTTGGTAATGTCAATATAATTCCTAAAGAATGCGGTTTTTTTTAATAAAAATCTTCACGCTTTTTAAGGTATTCTAAAATCGCTACATTTTGTGACCAGAACCAGCTCTGTAAGTCAAATACTTACCGATATACCTACAGCTCTCCAAACATTTGTTGTTAATTCTCTAATGAGAGAAAATTAATAATGGAATTACAATAATGAAAGTGGGAATATTATGCTCAAAAAAGATTATCAGTCACTTTTTTTAAAGACAGGTTTTGAGTTCTGCAGCTCACAGGGCCACTTAGTAATAATATTTTCATCACACTTGCTCATAAATTGGGTTATTCCATGCCTGTATACAGAAGGACAATGGCCTAAATTGTTCCCGCGGTAATAATGGTATTTTACAGCTCCCAAGGGAAGTAATGACCTTGTGTGTGATCGGATTGGTTAAGAAAATTTAGACGGCCGCGCGCTACAAGAATTCTGCTTTGTGATTGTTTGAAAAGAAAATCGAATAGGCCATGCCCTGCAAGAATACTGCTCTGTGATTGGTTGAAATATATAAGCTGCGCGCTCCACTCGCACTGATCTGGAGTGTAGTTGTCAATTTCGTCAATATTTGATTGGTGCGCTTGTATGAAACATAGATTTTTGTAAATGTGATGAAAAACATTGTGTAATAACACGGGCCTAAGAATATTGCAAACTCGAGTCATCAAAAGCCCTCCGCCCACGGCGTCGGCCTTCTGATATAGATTCGTTTGCAATATTCCTCACACGACCCTTGTTAAACAATGTACTCTTCTAAGATACATATTTTATTTTCATATCGCTTAGCGGGCAGAATAACATCATGAAAGGGTTAATTCACCCAATTATCATATTCTATGAATTTAAGTGCATATAATAAAAGCCCTAATTGCGTCGCGATTTCAACATAGGCGCATCACGATTATCATTTACTTTGCCTTCGCTTGTGTTCACCCTAGACTAATCTACTTACCCTGAAAAAGTCATTAGGTTAATGTTTAACCTAATTATCATAATCCGCCTCTATTATAACGGTAAACGACCTACTGACGGAAACAATGACGTCATTATCAACTATAGGGTGTCCCAAAATTCACGCAAGATACATACATAATGTATATTAGCATTTTGATATGCAACTGGCAAGCCCTTATTTTGAGGCTTAGTTTTACTCTAAAATAATCTAATGTTTAAACACAGGGTAAGGTTTGATTTACACTCATAGGAATTCACTCAGTGTGGGAATACATACAAACATAATTATGATGACCTTATGAGAGAAAGGAAGCGGTTCACACTATTAGGGGGCTAGTCTGACACATTTCGCATTGTAATTTGATATCAATTGGTTTCCTGCTTTCCTTCTTCTGACACGGAAACACGGTGCAAGTGGAAGCAAGTGCGTGTAACACATACTACAATTAAATAAAAAAAAATATAATCTAATATCAAATTGGAATGCGAAATATACCTAAGTGTGTAGTCGATCTCCGGCATCCTGGCATTTCACAGAGCGGCAGCGGCTTTGGTTTTGGTGGTCAAAGTTGATCGATGTGCTAGGGTAAATACTACAAATAAACAAAATGGCGTCCAAATTCACAGGATATTTTTGACAATAATACGACCAGCAGTGTATCGATGTTCTACAAACGCTCTGAGATGTCTCATCTACATAGTTTCAACAAGTTTATAAACTTTAATGAATAGAACTTGCTGTTTATCATAACAATTAGGTAATATGATACTTTAAAATCCTCTTGCGGATGACGTCTTACCCGTTAGCCGAATTTCACCAGTCGTGTCAGCTATTGACGGATGTTTGGCAAATGAGATGACGATAGCATGCATCCCCGCATTTTAGTATAAGCCGGTACATGGAATCCCACCAATGGGGTTTACTTAGTACCTAAATTGCGTGTTTATAAAGAACTTGTTACAAGCTTAGTTCGAATACATTCTGATATTACATATAAATACAAATAGGTATATGTCTCGTCTGTCTGCTTGTTATATTTAATCCACGTTTAAACCGTGAACCTTTTGGATGTCTCAGAAATCATCCCCAATAATAGGAACATGTGGGTTTTGAAGCTTGTTTGAGAGTGTAATTTATTTATAACAAGCGACCCGCCCCGGCTTCGCACGGGTTCATATGTATAATATGTGCATAAATAAACCTTCGTCTTGGATCACACTATCTATTTAAAAAATCCTATGCGTAGTTTGAAAGATCTAAGCATACATAGGGATAGACAGACAGCGGGAAGCGACTTTGTTTTATACTATGTAGTGATGTGGCATAAGTTCGTGTGTCGGACGCCCTAGAGTGGCGATGCGGCAGTAAAAGAAAGATATATAATAAATAATTACTTTACAATACCGTATATCACGACTCAGGGTATCACGACTTTACAGAAAACAGTTAAACACTCTGAATACCGAAATTTCCTCTGATTGCCTGGTCTTCACTTTATCTATTACAAAAGCCTGTCTATGTTAGTCTGTTTTGTGGTTTATGTGGCAACTTAATGCAGCCGAAACAATTTGGTAGTTGAAAATTCCATAATAAAGTTGAACCTCACTTTTTTTTCTATAACCTGTAGGAAATATGTCCAAGATGCAAAGTGATCCTTTCTTATTTTATCTTATCTAGATGAGGGCCCTTTCGGATTCAATTCGACCAAGCTCGCCCCATCATTTCGACAAATCGGATGATGCAGCTCAGCGGGAGCACCTTGAATTCCTTTGGTGTGAAATATGATCTTAAAATATGCCTTAACAATTATTCATTTATTTCAGATTTACCAGCATCTCCGCTGGTACACAAACCCCTCGGAGCAGCGATGGATCGTGCGCATCCTATTCATTGTGCCCATCTACGGCTGCTACAGCTGGATATCCCTAATCTTCTTGAATGGAGACTCGTATTACGTCTACTTCTTCACGGTCAGGGATTGTTATGAAGGTACGCACGTCTCATGTAATCCGACTCTTATTTTCTCTATGACAACTTCTGATATAGGTGAAAAACTTAAGTAATGTACGGTCACCGGCATCAATATATGATGAATCAGAGGCCGCAAAAATATCTGACACGCTCTTAATACGGCTCTAGGAATAGAGTTGTCATCAGATATTTTTGCGGCCTTTGTTCCATCATATATTTATGAAAAGGTTGACCAGTTTTCAAATCAAATCATGTACGCGTTGCAAGCATGTTTTTTAAACTGTGTATCAGACAGAGAGTCAGAGTGTTGTATTGAAAATTATTTTCAACTGTTTGACAACAAAGTTCAAATTTACTTAGACGAATTTTCCTTGACTATTCATAGTTGAACTTTAAAAGGTTTTAACCTTTTTATTAGTTTGATCTTGCCATTACGTTGTGTCAAGTTTGATAAATCTAATGATTAAATCCTCTACGCTTAAAATTATTAAAACTGTACATGTGAGTAACAGGTCCTGTCAATGTCATGATTGCTATTTCTTGTATACGTTTTTAGAGTTCCGTACTCAAAGAGTAAAACGGGACCATATTACTAAGACTCCGCTGTCCGTCCGTCTGTCACCAGGCTATATACCGCGATAGTTCCAGTTGAAATTTTCACAGATGATGTATTTATGTTGCCGCTATAACAACAAATACTAAAAACAGAATAAAATAAATAATACTTTATAGGTAGATAATGGTACGGAACCCTTCGTGCGCGAGTCCGACTCGCACTTGGCCTGTTTTTTCTTTATTAACTCGTTTTCCAAAATTCAAAGATGTCAATTCTCATAGTGGACGTATCTGTAGGCCATGTAGTGAAATGACATTCATTATGACGGAATGTGTCTGACACTCGGTCGATAAAGCAGATACTGATTACTTGTGCTGAGCAAGCAAAAACAGATCTTAAGGTGGTCAACCTTTTCATTCCACGACTGTACTTGGATGTAGTTGCGGACTATTCGATATTCATTTGTTTTGTTTTAAAATTTTAAATATGTGATGTCTATTCGAACAGGTCATAACTACATGCAAGAGGGGTTTTTTTAGTTATAAGTACCTCCTTATTTCCATTGCCATAGAGCCTAACTCTTGTACTCACAGATAAGGAGATCGGACATGCCGGCCGATTTGTATTGAGTACGCCTGTCGCAAGTTCATTAACCGACACAACGCCCAAGTAATTGACAAGACAAAGCACGCACACATCTAAAACACACACACATTTGTATACCTACGCGCTTATTGGACAATACACGCGCATCATATCAGGCATTTTGGGAACAAACGTAATATTCTCTGCGATCAGCACGCGTGCACAGTATGGCAGAGTATGCCCATTGAGCTAACAGCTGCGACACGGCCGCCGGCGGCTGGTCCTCTCTCTAGTATTCTATGCTCTGAGCTTGTACTCTAGGACGTAGGTAATAGGCAATTGTCATACCAAAAATAAATACTTGGATAGTATATGAAACAATGGTATTGTTAAAACAACCGCCTTTTTCTGATGATCTATTTTGAAGACAAATTCAATCATCAATGGTCGAGACTACGATATTATTAGTATTGTTAGGCACATGGCGCAACCATTTTGAAACCGGTTTTCTGCGTTTCAAACCGGTCGCATCATGTGTGGTATCTCAAAGGAGTCTATGGCATACGTAAACTCAAATGAAACTCAAAAGTAACTAGAAGTTGCAGTTTCGTTGCAGTTGCGTTTCACCGTCTGTTTTGGGCCTTACTGTTAAGTGAGATGTGTACATCGACGTTTATATAATATGTTGAAAAGTGAATACCTAACGTGGTAAGGTCGCCAGAGCTGCCGAAGGTGCTCTGTGTTCAGAGTGTGGGACCTGTTTTTTAGGGTTCCGTACCCAAAAAGTAAAACGGGACCCTATTACTAAGACTCCACTGTCCGCGTCCGTCTGTCTGTCTGTCCGTCTGTCACCAGGCTGTATCTCATGAACCGTGATAGTTAGACAGTTGAAATTTTAACAGGTGATGTATTTCTGTTGCCGCTTTAACAATAAAAACTAAAAACAAAATAAAATAAAGATTTAAGGGGGCTCCTATACAACACACGTAATTTTTTGCCGTTTTTATAGATAATGGTACGGAACCCTTCGTGTGCGAGTCCGACTCGCACTTGGCGGGTTTCTTTAGATTTACCTATTTGTCTATAACGGTCTACAATACAACGACTCCTCAAATCAATAAAGGCCGAAACGCACAGACAGCGGTGGCGGCGCGGAGGTACCGGTTGTAATGTTCGAGCTTATATGAAAGGATCCGCATAGAGCGGCGCGGTATTCTGTGCGGACCCTTTGCCCCCTGCCATCGCTGTCTGTGCGTTTCCAGCTTAAGATGATTGTGAACCTGTAAATTTTAATACAAAAAGCGATAACGTTTTTCACCCCGTAAACATAGTTCGGTTTTATACTTTTTGGATATGTTGTAGATATAATGAAAAACTAGGTCTGTTCGTTTTGATTTTTAAGAAATATTTCTTACGTTAAAAGTAATTAGCATCCAAAAATCTATATTTTTGACTTAAAAACTTTGTCTGTCGTTTTTTTTTAATTATACTAGACTGGTTTACTGAAAAATGAACTGTGTACTTTATCCAATAATACCAAAATTGATTCATTTCATAAAGGTTTAGGGGGGGTAAAAACGTTATCACACGAAACAATATTTCAACAAGGAAATGTAGGCAATTGCCTCCAGGACTTGCAACTCTCTCTATCGCACGATACGAGTCGGGAGGCAGAGCGGTGTGAAACAGATAGCATTTCTTGACATACCTACTCGCGCCGCGTATCGGCACTTCACAATCCTCTTAAAGAATAGGCATTATGATTATTCTGGTGTTGCAAGCGTCCATAGGCGACGGTGTCTGCTTAACATCAGGCAGGCAGCAGTGGCAGCGCGTGAAAATTTTCGATGGGCAACCCGGAACATAAAAAGTTACGATAGGGATTAGAGTAAGTATGTAACTATAGGCTTGCCTAAAAAGAAAATTTTCTCAAACATGCAATGAAATGTCGTCATTCCGTGCGCCATAACAGGGTTCAAAGTATCACGTTTCGGGCGGAACAATTTGAGAGAACTGTAAAGGAATTTCGTTCGAAATTGAAGGCCTAGGCCGGGAAGTAATTTATTTTTATTTTCATTCCACCATTTGTGGCACAGCATCACGGCATTCAGCCATGAAAATTAGTTTGATTTGAGGAGTTTTTATTTATTTATTTCATTGCATGTTTGAGAAAAGCACTACATGCCTGGCCGTGAAAAGTTCTTTCCCGGCGTCTGCAGTAATGTACTATTAGGCAAGCCGGTAGGAATGGGCTTGTATTGGCGCTCTGCCCTTGGAGGGCGTATACTCGTTGACCACCGTAGTAGTAAAAAAAAGTCCGAGTCCAACTGAGTGCCACAAATTATTCACACACGACGTAGTTTTATTATGGCGTGGCGTAACGATATTAACTCTTGTAAGTCATAAGGAAACACCAGATTGAATCCAAATGAAGGAATTTAATTAGACTATACAATGCCAAGTTTTAAAGGCAGCGGTTTAATACAATTATCCTTCCGTTGCCTTATGCCATAATGTGTTCAACCTTTTTCCTTTTTTCGTGGCGCGACAGTAAGAAAATATTTCGCGACCCCCCACACTGTGCTGTTCTTAGATTATATTTTACAAATATGAAATCCCTACATGTTTTAACTTACAAAATTCAAGTAGCCCTTCAAGAAACTAGGCGAAAAACACTGCCTTATGGAAACATTTTAGTAAAGGGAAAATATTCTATGAAATATTTATCTTCACATGCTACCTATAGATAAATTAACGAGAGCATGGAATTGCATATGTAGTAGTATTGTATGTTTACAGGCATTCTATATTTGATTTTTCTATTTTCTCATACTACCGCTACAAATGCAATTCCATCTTCTCAATAATTCATCTATACTTTGAGTGGGCTCATTCGTTTACATTTAATTGTGTTGATCTTGACATAAGGCACCACTTTTTCGGAAGTAAATTAGGCGATATTGGCATAAGAATTGAATTAAAATACGTCTTTATTGACAGCCAGAAAAGTTATACATTTTTACTGGGAACTACACATTTACTAATTTCTGCTACATGAACGTATTCAACATTTTTTTTTATTTAAGGCGAGGCGGGTTCACGATCTGACGAAAAGATTGATTTTTGAGCTTCCAGTGTGAAGAAATAATGAAGAATTCTCCTACAGAAAAAATACTGTAGACTGGAAAAGAAACAAAGAAATTTTATAACCGAACATTATATTAAAAATGGGCTTGGTAACTAACTCTGTAAAAAAAATCTTGAATATCACCATAAAAATAAACTTAAATGTTCGAGATCTCGTAATTTTCAACGACAATCTATGTTTTTTTTAATGAGAAGGATAGCTTTTTTATTATTTTAGTTTAATATCCGGACAGATTTTTAATAAACTATCCAGTATTCCAAAAATCAATTAATAAAATGTACTAAAAAGTGATGTAAAACACTTTCGAACACGCACTTCCATCTCGCTCACGCTTATGCCCAGTGAGAGGGGAGAAGACCATGGACCTGCCTCGCCTTAACTGTCTGTGTCCCGACTGTCATATTAGTAGATCAGGTCATTTACATCGGACCCAACAACTCAAACATATACAAGTCTGTTTTTAGAGGCAGAAGGGAGTGGCCGGATATGTTTGACCCGAAAGTCGCTCACTTGTAAATGTCCTCGCCTGTACCTACCTACTACACTCGAAATATTGGTTGACCTGTCGAATGGAAGATTTATGACCACTCAGGTCAATGCTACTACATATTCTTTCATATTTGAGTTATATCCTTCTATCAGTCGTTGTTGCTGAACAGATGATATAGATACTTAAATATAAAACTAGTCGATAGATCGTGTTGGTTCTTTTCTACTGTAGTTATTTATTTATATGGCAAGTAATCGGATCTTTTAATGATGAAGTTCCGAGCTCCCGTGGGTGCGCTTTGTGAGAAACCTGCATTTGCCTCTAGCTGTCAACATAAAGAATCTTCAAATCAATAAAGGGTTTCAAAGTAAAGTAAAGTAAAGTGTTAACGCGCTTGTAATTCTTCGGGAGTCGCAAGTAATAGGCTGCGGTTTCTGCTTACCATTAGGCAGGCTGTAAGCTTTTTTGCCTTAATGTCATCGTCGAAGTATGAAAAAAAAACTACATTAGCGCACTTATGTGTGATATTATGAAGGTCTTACCTACGAAGATTACCGGCAGTTTTTCTTTTTGTAAAATATCAGTGGTTTTTTCTATAATTTGTAACTTCGAGCGCTTAGTGTCCGATTGTAATGGGAGTTGGTACTACATGGGCATTTGACTTGATCTTCGTCTTATCCATGTTTATCCACACGAAAGTATATGGAGTGGCGACTACGTAATTGAATGTGCAGCATGGATAGACCCCCCAAAGACAAGATGGACTGTTGACCTCGCCAAAGTCGCGGGAGTCTGCTGGGTACATGGCGAAGGACCTTTCATCGTTGCACTCTTTGGGGGAGGCCTATGCCCAGCAGTAGACGTCTTTCGGCTGATATGATGATCAATTTCTAACAAGATGTTGTTTGTTCCAGCGTTCGTGATCTACAGCTTCCTCTCGCTCTGCTACGAGTACCTCGGCGGCGAGGGCAACATTATGTCGGAGCTGCGCGGGCGGCCCGTGCGCGCCTCCTGCGTGAACGGCACGTGCTGCCTTGCCGGGGCCACGTACACCATCGGCTTTCTGCGGTTCTGCAAACAGGCCACACTTCAGTTCTGCCTCGTCAAGCCTGTCTGCGCGTTCATCATTATTTTCCTACAGGTAAGTCCAAACACATGTTCGGACTGACAGGCTCCTCCATCATTTTTCGGTTATTCGGTTTCGTTTTTGCTTGCAAAGGACAAACTGGTGTTTTTCTTCAGATGATAATGATTTCCACTACATTAATTTGTAAACGTAATATGGGAATTCCCGTGTTTGTTCAAGAGCGGCTTTTCTGCTATTACAAGTATTATTATGGTAACCTGTGACCTTACAATGGAAGACTTGTTTCGAGGGAATGTATCCCGTATGTGAACGTTTCTTATTATCGCCAAATAAGTTTTTTGCGCTGGATACAAAAACGTAAAACGAGACTACAGTGACAACATAGCTTTTGCGAATTTAACGTTTTTCATCAAATCCGATTTGTATTTGAAGTTTCACTTTATCGGGCAGCAGCTATCAGTCAGCGCCATTTTTAATGTTAATTGATTTGTTCCGTTTCGTTAACAGTTTCATGCTGCCTACTTAATACCTACTAAGATAGGTAGTAAAGCTACCTTTTATACTAATTACGAAAAGCCTTTGGAAAAATAACCATAAAACAGTATATTTTGAGTCTCGAGCGCTACCTTTCCGAAATTTTCTTGTAGTATGCAACATATTAAATGTATTGTTTGGACACAATGGCGCAGATCTAGGACTCGGTTGCTATAACTGGAGTGCTCTTCAACTTTCGCTTGGTTGACACAAAACTGTTAATGTGATGTATTTGTTCCGCTTTCCGTTCCATACATTACAATATTTCCACGAATTGTACGCGTGAACGTTATAGTCTTTCCTGGTATGTCTCAATAGGGAAAACAATTATTAAAACCAGACCATTATTGGACATAAATATAAGCAAAAATGCCTACTAAATACCAACCGATGTAAAATAAGAAATAAGTTATATGTTTATCTGTGTCAGTGGCCTGCGTACAATCATCATTATTCAAACATCCGTCAATGAAATGGGGGGAAAGAATTTTCTAGATAAAAAATATACTATGTCCTCCGGAACTTAAATATCTTCATAGGTACCAATTTTCATTAATATTGGTTCCAGCAGTTAAAACGAGAAAAGGTAACCGAGTTACTTTCACGTTTATAATACTAGTACTGATTAAATTCGTTCACAGTACAAATATGAGATCACACATTTTTTATAAAGAAACAAAGCTGATTTAAAATGTAAATGCTGTTATTCCAGTTCACGCCATGCAAAAGTTGCGATATAAAGTCCACCTCAAGGTCGTTAAGCACATCGATCGTTCACAAATTAGCAAAGTAAAGGTCGTGGTTGATTTCCTATACAACTTAACTGTCCGGTAGAACGAATGTCAATAGGTATTTAAAAAAATACCTGTCTGGACCAAGGCTAAGCTGTCGAGATTGAATTTGATGTTGTCTTTAAGAGTTTCTGTATTATTGAATAAAAAATCTACACATGAGCACGTTATAAAAACCGAACATTATGTTGAATATTCAACGCCTTCGCTTTTGAAATAATCTACTTAATCCGACGTAACGATGATCATTATTGGGGTCAGTTTCTTGACTGACATTGTAATAAGAAACGGTGTATCTATTTCTTAGTCAATTTATGATGGATGTCTGGCAAACTTTAACAAATCAATAGTTACCACGACGTAGCTGTCATATCGACTGGACACATTAGCTGCTTAATTGACTGATCAGTGAGTGATCACTGATCAGTCATGACATATGACCGTTGCATCTTCGTAAACTGTCACAGACGCGCACGAGTCATCATACAATTTACGTTAATAACATTATACAGTTACTTCGTGCTTCTATTCCAATTATTTTTAGATTTTTTGTCAATATCCTTTGTTTTTTTTTTAAATAATTTTTGTAACATTATGTATACATTTTGTATGGTTACGTGTACACGAGTGCATTGCGCCGACATGAATTATGCATACCTTACAAAATTGTAACAAGGTTTAGCTACAGTGGCTTGCAGACTGCAGTCAATGTTTTACGACTGCATCGCGCACCTTTATGATTCTGAATTCTGTTTTATGTCGATTTGATCGAATTATTACTAGTTTGAGTACTCACTCATGATGAAATACTAGATGTAAAGATACATTTCGTAGCTACTTAGATGTCAACAATTAAACTTATTAAGCTCTAGAACTTGCTGGCACAACTCTATGAGCTTCTGACTATTCCCATACCATGTTGAGCGGGTTTTGATTGGTTTCTACCAAAAGAGCGAACGAGCATTCTTGCACTAAATAGATGTTGATTCCTCGATAAGCAAACCGTACAGATCATGATACAATTTACTTTCGATTTTTTGGTATATCTAAACCTGCTATCTATCTAGCCTATTTATTTAACTAGTATGTGACGTACAAATGGATACATCTATTTTTCATCATCATCATCATCATATCAGCCGAAAGACGTCCACTGCTAGTAGACATAGGCCTCCCCCAAAGATTGCCAAAGTGACCGGTCCTGCGCCACTCGCATCCAGCGGACTCCCGCGACCTTTACCAAGTCATCAGTCCACCTTGTGGGGGGCCCCACGCCGCGCCTTCCGGCATCTTTTTTTAATAATAAACATTACAAAATGAAAGGACATAAAAGTGAAATTTAATAATAACTAATATGTGTACCTATTTAAAATAATTACTACCAACACCCTATATGATAGCTTAATCGCTCTTAAAAAGCAAATCTGTTTTAATTCTCACGAAATCATAATTCGTATACCCTACATATTATTATCTAGACTTATAATGATTCATTGGGATATAATGATAATGAAGTATTATCTTAATAATCTCCGTATTGTAACATGCATTACTCGTGTGTAGTCATAGCGCTGGTTGTTCGTTTGGAACATTAGAGTATTAATTTGCATATGAATTGCGCACTCTGGGAATAATCTCGTGACGTAACTAAGATGCTAATTGAATTCTATACATTAAACATATATATGTTTAATGTATAGAATAGCGGTATCCTTTACCTGTGGCTATTAAATCAGTGTTTATTTTGAGATCTTGTTTATCAAATAAAAAGGATATTATCGTCAATTCTATTTCGATGAATTTATGATTATTGTTAGAAATAGGTACTACATGACATCATCACCTTTCTTGCAGACAATACGAGTAGACGTGAATGTTAGGTGTTCCCAGAGAAATGTATCAGAATATGGAAATGTTTTTGTTTGGTATTCATTATCAAGTTTTACAAAGCCAGATAATATAATACTAGTATATTTTACGCCATTTGGATGTGAGAAAAAATAATCGTCATATATGAATTAAATGTCACTGACATAACTATGGACCGACGGGCTAACATGCATGCTGCAAATATAAGATAGCTTACGACACACGGCGACTGTTTGCAGGAATACAAATGCGAAACAGTATCATTCAGAAGATTATGACAGGTTATCTATGGCTTCTGTCGCTATACAGTCGCGGATGCCGTATGCAGCCGCTGTAAGGGTACCTACCAGATTTTCCCATCAAACTGTAACTTATGATTTTTTTCCAGTCTGCAGGCCACTACCACGACGGCGACTGGAGCCCCAACGGCGGCTACCTCTACATCACGATCGTGTACAACTTCTCCGTCTCCCTCGCACTCTACGGTCTCTTCCTGTTCCTGGGTGCGACCCGCGAGATGCTCAAGCCGTTCGACCCCGTGCTCAAGTTCTTCACCGTCAAGTCTGTCATCTTCCTCTCGTTTTGGCAAGGTATGTGGACCCCTGTGTTACTACTACTATGTGCCAGACTCTTTATGGAACATCGGGGCTGGCGCTAATCAAATCGAAAGCAATTGTGATCATGTCTTTCGTGCAGTTTTTATTGCTGGTTTATACTATTACCATTTTTCTATCGGAAATATTATAGTTCTAAGCTTAGGAATTAGGCGATGAAACGTGTCGTTTTGGGTTATCAGAGGTGGCATGACATTGCATTGTTATTGTTAGTCTGGTTGATGCTTGTAGACGTCGTTTTAGACCATGTCGAAATTTTTGGGCTCTTGAGCTGCACAGACATTTACGAATGTCCATTGATTAGTGATTAATTGTGGTGTGTTAATTACGGAAGCCTTGCATAGCATCCAAGCATTAAGTTAATGCACAAAAACTTTAGGTTTAGCTCGTAAATCGAATTATTTAGTTGATGTTGATGTCCAGATCATACAGGCATAATAGGCAAAGAGAGTTTGTTAATTGGGTCAATCAACTATTTCTTGTTGCTCGTTGCCATGGTTACGTCTCCTGGGTCACTCTTAAAAACTATTATTTTATGGGGTTTAAATCCACAAAAAACGTGTTTTTGTTATATTGCTAAACCCACTGGCGCATCTCCTTAGCATGATAGGAATCCAGTTTATAGTATTTTTTCTAAGAAAGTCTGTCACTGTTGTCTCTTGGCTTACCGGGACAGAATAATAACAAGGAAAAGTTGATTGACCCAATTACAGAAATTGACTATGGGTGCCTGTTTCTCTATTAATTAGATCAATCATAGCAGGGCGCCGTTACCGGTCACTTGAATTATCTCCCCGAATTCGTGGTTTTCTTAACATCAGTTCATTTAAATAAATAAAAAACTGTTACTATATTCACGATTGAACATGTTATGCAGTACCTAATTATGCATTGATAAACCGAAAATAACGATAAATACTCGAAAAAATACCTGTATTAAATCTGCTCTCAAGCCAATCGTTGAACTTCAATATCCACGTTCCATCTCCGCGCGTCGACCCTGCAGCCATTGTTACAGCGGCACGGCTATAATGATGTGTAACCAATTAAAACCGCCACAAAACCTGTGCGCATGAAATACGCGCAACAAAGGTTCAATCACAACGTAGCTAACAGTTCGCTAAAAAAAGGAACACGCATTGTGTGTGAGGCTTAATCCATTCTTTTCATAGTTCAGCGGCTTTCAATGTTCACATCATACCAGAATTTGCTTCCTTGTGTCACTTTCGTAGCTTATCAGGAATTTTAGATTCCGCTTAGCTGGTTGCTCTCATTGTTGTAAAAAAACTAATCATTATGGTATGTACATCAGAAATACCAGATTTGAGGTAAATTCATTTACTTAGTTAACATAATATAAGTTTAATTTATACTAAGAAACAAATAATTTTTGACTACACCGAGATTTGATTTATTATGAAAGGATGGCCACTTCAAACTTAAAGCTTGTCCCAGAAAAAAATGTCGCTCATTATTAGATGGGGTGGTATATCAGGATGAAATCTCAAGAGGTTTGAAAACTATACTCTTCGTTAGAATGGTCATTCATGTATAAATTATAATAAAAAAAAATGCTGTCAGTACTAGATGTTCAACGATGTCGTCGGTGCAAGAAAAGTTACACGAAAAATTTTTGTACAAATATGTTCAATATGGAGGAATCTCTGCGAAAAAAGTGGCAACGGAGCTAAAAACGTCTACAAAAACCGTTCAAAGGGTTTTAAAACGGTTCAGGGAGACTGGTGGTATACGGCGACGGCCTGGAAGTGGACGTAAACCAGGGTTTGTAAACAAGAATATCGAGAAGAATATTATAACAGCTTTACAGAAAAAACCTACCCTCTCTGTACGAGACTTGGGCAAAAAGTTTAAAACCTCGAAATTTACTGTGCAACGAGTGAAGAGAAATAATTCTATAAAAACGTTTTAACAAACTAAAGTGCTCAATAGAAATGCAAAACTGTCAAAAGAGCCTAAAACCAGTTCTAGAAAGCTTTATTCAAAAATGACGAAGAAAAATTATTGTACTGTTATGGACGACGAAACTTACTGCAAACTTGAATTCAAATCACTTCCAGGACACCACTATTATTCTGGGACCGACAGAAAAGCAGTAAGTGAAGAGCATAAGGTCATCAAAATGGATAAACTTGCAAATAAAGTTCTCGCGTGGCAGGCGATCTGTTCATGTGGCAAACGCAGTAAACCATATTTGACTAATGGAACCATAAATGGTGATTTGTACCTGAATGAGTGCCTCAAAATTGCCATTCATTAAGAGGCATACTTCACCTGTACTGTTCTGGCCTGATTTGGCCACGTATCACTACACGAAGAAAGCAATAGAGTGGTACAAAGCAAATAATGTCGATTTTGTTGAAAAACACCTCAATCCTCCCAACTGCCCGGAGCTACGACCCATTGAGAAATATTGGGCTCGTGTGAAACAGAAGCTTTTAAAACCTAAAAGTGATGACACTTCAGTCGAAAACTTCAAACGGAAGTGGAATGAAGCATCCAAACTAATCACCGATGACGATGTACAAAACTTGATGGCAGGGGTCAAGGGAAAATTAAGAAGTTTCTGGATGAACCAATCTTAAACTGATCTTTATGTGTAAATAATAATATTGAAAGGAATATCAAATAAACCTGTATTGGAAAATTTGTTAAATTTTAATAATTAATATGGAATTTTTACTAATTTATAAGCGACATTTTTTTCTGGGACAAGCTTTACTTACCATGTTTAATTGATTAATTATATAAAATAAAACCATTCAATCTACAATAGCGTTTCCCACTCCTACCTACGCTGTGGATCAAATACAAGACAAGTAGATAGTGTGCAATGAAAAGAAGTACTGCGCGTTCTCTTTGTAACCATAAGTTAATTTAAGACAATAGCGAAGATAGTTCTGCAAACATAAACCTCCTTCTGAGGCAGGGCAAAAACTGACAATGCCTGGTATTTCGGGCGCCAATGTAAATGTCTAACATATGAACAAATTTAAGTATTTCAACATAGCACACTTACTCACTTACTTATTATATTAAATAAATAAATAAATTAAATTCAGCCATCCTAAGTAACTCAACAGATTCTTTTGTAGTAGCATAAGTAATAACGTACCTATACATATACACGGTGTAACATGAGGAAACCGAATAATTTTAACAGCGTATTCCTGACCATATTTGAAGTTAATACTGTCGTATAATGTTTGCTTGATTCAGCTTGGTTTCTGAGATAATCGCGTTTTTGTTTAAAAAAGTTGTACTGAAATCTCCAGTATTTATTTATTATGTATGAAAACATTAAAAAAAACATATTTCGACCTGGGTTCAAATACATTTTTTTGCTTCTTACGACCTCAGAAATAAGCTGTTAAAATTATTCGATTTCCTCATGTAACACCGTCTAAATTACTAATCATACAGCTTTTAGCTAATAAATTGTAAAATTAATTAACAGCTTTGTCTGCCAACAAACCGCACTGTGGTTTGGCAGATTTGTATCCAGCTATAAGCATGTAAAAAAAGAGAATAAACATTTATTATTATTATAACTTCCGCAGGCGTCGCCCTAGCCATCCTCGAGAAGGCAGAAGTGATAATGCCCATCACAGACGCAAACAACGTGCCGACGACCGCCGGTACGGTCTCGGCCGGCTACCAGAACTTCCTCATCTGCATCGAGATGCTCGCGGCGGCCATCGCGCTGCGCTACGCGTTCCCCGCCGCCGTGTACGCGCACGCGCACCGGGACCCGCACCGCTCCGTCACTATGCAGTCCATCTCCAGTAGCCTTAAGGTAACTTACCCTGTCTAGCCATCCGCGAGAAGGCAGAAGGCCGGTACGGTCTCGGCCGGCTACCAGAACTTCCTCATCTGCATCGAGATGCTCGCGGCGGCCATCGCGCTGCGCTACGCGTTCCCCGCCGCCGTGTACGCGCACGCGCACCGGGACCCGCACCGCTCCGTCACTATGCAGTCCATCTCCAGTAGCCTTAAGGTAACTTACCCTGTCTAGCCATCCGCGAGAAGGCAGAAGGCCGGTACGGTCTCGGCCGGCTACCAGAACTTCCTCATCTGCATCGAGATGCTCGCGGCGGCCATCGCGCTGCGCTACGCGTTCCCCGCCGCCGTGTACGCGCACGCGCACCGGGACCCGCACCGCTCCGTCACTATGCAGTCCATCTCCAGTAGCCTTAAGGTAACTTACCCTGTCTAGCCATCCGCGAGAAGGCAGAAGGCCGGTACGGTCTCGGCCGGCTACCAGAACTTCCTCATCTGCATCGAGATGCTCGCGGCGGCCATCGCGCTGCGCTACGCGTTCCCCGCCGCCGTGTACGCGCACGCGCACCGGGACCCGCACCGCTCCGTCACTATGCAGTCCATCTCCAGTAGCCTTAAGGTAACTTACCCTGTCTAGCCATCCGCGAGAAGGCAGAAGGCCGGTACGGTCTCGGCCGGCTACCAGAACTTCCTCATCTGCATCGAGATGCTCGCGAGAGAAAAAGAAACATAGTTTTAATCTCAGTACTAAAAGGTAAGTGATGTAAGGTAACTAACCAAACACTTAAGCCTGAATCACACTGACTGCCACCGCAAGCCGCGCTCGTGTGATTCAGGCTTTAAGATCTCAAAATTAACGTACTCGTACTGAAGGCACTAGCTGACTAGTGGCCGCTACTAAACGCATCTAGTTGCGAGCGTGAGCCACTCCCGCAGCATTTGGCTCAGACGCGGCCTCTAAACGTAGCATTGCTACAGAAATGTAAGAAAGAACCTGTCCGCTACTTGTGGCGCCATATTGGCTCGATAATGGGACTTCTAAACGGGCCATATTTTCACTGCATTATGTGGCCGGCAATTATTGGTGTCTTTCTCTAACATGTGAGTAAGAGAGGGTCACCAATAGTTGCCGGCCACATATTGCAGTGAAAATATGGTCCGTAACATAGAAGCCCCATTACTCCCTAGCCAAGTGCAGCAGCACTTACAGTCCGTGAGCTCTTAGAACAGTATTAGGGTTCAAGTGAAATGGTTTATTTTGGCGTAAGAGCAAGCGCGAGTTCAACATTAACCCGAATCCTATTCCATATGCTTACTGAACGTACTTTGACACATGGCCTTCAAATGGCCAATTTTTAACATACATATGAATACACATAAAGTGACTTACGAGTCCGCAGTAAGCTCTATTCGCCATGCACACGTAGTTACACTCTCTCTTTTAAACGACTGGCTAAGTTTGCTCTGAAACTATGTACTTAGAATAAGTTAAGTACCATCCAGGTCTGTAATTAGTTTATGTAGCTTCATATATCATAGTAAAAAAATACAGCAAATGTAAGTTTTTCATACAAAACTTGTTTTTGCTGTATTTCGGTTGTTTTATAAACTTAGAGCCTTATGTTTGCCTGGAGTTTTTATAAACTAATTACAGACTTAGATATACCTCATGTCATTGTATATGCATAGTTTCGTTACAATCCAACACGCAGTTTTAAAATGAGAACGAAACTCCGTTTGTATGTGAATGTGAAATTCGGCCGAGCTTACTGCGGACTCTTAAGTAAATATCTCGTTGCAATAAGATGTTCAGTGGCGAGTTGATTGTGTCTTTAATGTTTCATATGTATTATGTTTTTTTAAATTCTAATTCTCATACTCGTTTGATACTGTACCAAATGTTCTTTTTCTAAAAATAAAATGTTACGCTTCCCCTTTTCAGGAGACCATGAACCCCAAGGACATTATGACTGACGCGTTCCACAACTTCCACCCTCAGTACCAGCAATACACGCAGTACAGCTCCGGTGAGTACCATGCCTTATAGCCTCACGCATGCCATTGTAGCCTGGTTATTATTATTTTGCTCGTTTCTTGTCTAATCTGTCGTACGGAGTTGTACATGTCGTTTATTCGTATTGAGTGCTCAGTTACAAATAGTAACATAGTTTTTAGTGGATCGTATCTCGTGGCTATATATAAAGTTAGCTAAGCTGAGACTAGAAAATTGAATCATGGGACGCTTTGTTTGCGAAATATACAAAGTGGTCCATGTTTTAACTAAATCGGCCATACGCTCGCTCATGCTTTATCATGTCATCATGCTTGTATACTCGGACTCTTATTTCTAGAATGTGACAAATGCTAAAATAAAAGAGACGAGAGAGTGCGAAAACAATAGAAGAAACAAGTGAGAGTACAATAAAAAGAGAATCTCCATTCACGTCAGCAACTTTTCTATAAATCTATGTGTTAATAATTGCAGGATATCTGAGAAGGTATCCTACTTAATGACGCTCGTATAACTGACACATAGATTTATGGTTCTGGCATGTCAAAACCTCCATTTGAGTATTATTAAATTTATAAATTCTTAAAACCTCAAACAACTCTCTGAAAAAGCTTAGAGAGTAGTAGTTAGGTAATTGGGAATGGATGAAGATTTTAGAAGTGCCTGATTATTTTTTTTGTGATAGGAATAAACTTCCTTAGCACCAGAAAAAAGTTGCAGACTTTTCAGCTGCGTCAATTATTTTTGAAAAATATAAACAGTTTCCTCACTTACGTGTTGGGTTTAGGACGGCGAATGAGACATTTTCCTTGATCCGTCTCATATTACAAAAGTATGCAACTTTTTTCTGTTGCTAAGGAAGGTTATTCCTATCACCAAAAATTAATTAGGCACTTCTAAAATTGTCATCCATTCCCCATTGTGGCTTGGTGAATAAAGTTATCTGTCATATTATCCTGTCATTAGCCACGTATGAAATAGGGGTCAAGTTATGAGTTCAGGATTGGTAAGTAGGTATGTTGTTGATTAGCACTCATTACATGTAAACAATGGATATGTTACATATAAACTGTTTACACAGCCTTGTGAGGCAATTGTGTAGTTTTACCGACTTTATGGACTCGAAATTTACAGTTTTGCTGTAAAAAAAAGTGTCAGAGATATAATTCCACAACTAGCCTGTTACTGTTAGTGCCTGCTTCGAAAGAGTTTATGCTACAAAAATTGGGTATTTTATAAAATGGGGACCTATTCATCAATTAAATTGTTATTGGTAAATATCCTTCATATCAAAGCTTTAATTGGTATTCTAGAATGTCCATTGGTGCATGAAATTGCAATACAGAATACAGATATTTATTGGTAAAAGTACATTTTACAAGCCTTAATTTTCAAACACAATTAAATTAAATTAATGAAACAGTTGTTTATAAAAATGTGTAATTTTTATAAAGAAAATAAATCGAATCGTTGGTATATGGTAATCTTAATACCTAAACTGGAATGACGACATGAATCACATACCGACTGGACTTACATACTGCTTATTTTTTCATTATGACATTAATTCGCAATATATACGAGTACATGGTTAGTTTCAAGAATTTAAACATGAGTTTACAGTAAGTTTATGTTCCCATACAAAACTTGGTTATTGTTTTCCCTCCCGGACCCAGTAATGTTATGTAGGAATCCTTCTTATGATTTCCATTATTTTCTTTCAGATGTCACTTCTCACCTGCCTTATGAGAAACTATAAGCTCTGCCATAGCTGTGCTGTGCATGAAGTGCATTGCTGTGTTTGTGTCCGTTTCATACATACATACATAATACGAGTTAACCCCCCGAGCATGGAAACACCACTAACATGGATGGCTTCTGATAATTCAACAAACTACAGAGGACATAGTATGATTATAGGATCAATCAATATTTAGACCTTATTTACAGACTAACAAGGTATAAATTTACCAGGAAAATGTTCAATAAGAAAAGTAAAAAAAAACGCATTGTAAACTAATTAAAATCATACTTATTCAATATAATCGTTAAACGTTCGAGACGGAATAGACATGTGCTTACGAGAGGTATTTCGGTGCTCGGTTATTGAAATATGTTATTTTTTCTATTATAAGATGTTTTTTATTTTATTTTTGTAATGGAGGGTTTTGGCTAGTCCGAAGAAGTTTCGCCGAACTGACTGATTTAAAGTGACTTTATAAAATCAGCCCGAAATAGTTTTATTTTTAGTAATGACGAAGCATCAGGTGAATCATATTTTCTGATCTAAATACTTGTTATAATGAGTGAGCTGTACCTGCGACTTTACCGCAAAGGTAACCAAATCGGACTAATCATTGCCATGAATTAGTTTTTGTACTGCCTAAATAAATGCCTACTGTGAGGGAAAGCTGTTAGCATTTCGTAGTATTTAATTGTTTGATTTTCTGTGATTATATTTCTTTCTATTGTATATTTTTTGTTACTTCCGTAGTTAGCGGATTCAATCCAATAGAAAAAGCTAGGCTTGATAAAGAAAAGTAGACAAGTAATTTCGATTATTAAGAGTCCGCAGTAAGCTCGATTCTCCATACAAACGTAGTTACGCTTTCATTTTAAAACGACTAGCTAGTTTGCTCTGAAACTTTGTACTTAGAATAAGTTAAGTACCATCTAGGTCTGTAATTAGTTTATGTAGCTTCAGATACCATAGTAAAACAATATAGCAAATTTAAGTTTTTCATACAAAACTTGTTTTTGCTGTAATTCGTTTGTTTTATAAACTGGAGCCATATAAACTAATTACAGACCTAGATATACCTCATGCCATTGTATATGCAAAGTTTCGTTACAATCCAATACGTAGTTTTAAAATGAGAACGAAACTCCGTTTGTACGGGAAGGTAAATTTCGGCCGAGCTTACTGCGGACTCTTAAAGTAAATTTCTTTCGTAGAATATTTAATATCTATAAGATTGTTTATTATATTTGCATGAAAACGATGGTATTTGTTGTTTTGATAACACAGGGTCGAATAGTTTGGGAAATCGTGCCTATGTGTTGTCCCAAAGAGACCAAAGAACAAACGGTTTGAGGTGAAGTATTCAATCCACCGTTTTTCTAAATTGAAAGAAAGAAAGAAAACATTTATTCGTGGACAAAACAATGGGTGTAAAAAACAAAACACAGATCGTCAAAATAGCAGGGTCCACGAAAAGGCCCGAATTGACAAGACATCTTTGAATAAGCTTTGTTTGTACCTTTAGCTCTGTGTTGTATGGAAATAGAGCATAATGTTAGAAAGCGCTAAAGATTATTTCAAAGGTCAAAACTGACCCGTGGGCTAAAATTATTGACTTTTATATAAAACATAAATATAGAGAGTACTTATGTTTCCTATTTTAAGATTATTGTTATTTTAATTCGTGACTGTTTTAAATCTTTTGAATACATCCCTTTAGTTGTACAGTCGACGCCAAAAATATGTTTACACTTTTGCACCTTATTCCATTGTAATAAGGCGAAAACTGTAAACATATTTTTGGCGTCGACTGTACAAGTAAAACTAGTGCTGCCTAGATTTAAGTAACAGATTTTCCGCAGTTGATTACAGTTTTAAACGACACTTTGTACTTTGCCCTCTCACTAATAAATTAAAGTTTAATTTTATCCCTAAATTGACTTTATTTTTTACTTATTATAAATCTATAATACCAATCAGCATTGGAAGGAAATAAAGAAGGTAAGAACTATTTTTATCTCGCTTCTTGTTAATTTTATTTGCCTGCATGCTGCATAAGATACATGTTTCTTGTCAATGTCATTATTTAGTTCATCAATACTTAGAATAAGTGGCACTTTTATATAACAATAATAAGAAAAAAAAACGACTCGCTTAGGATTTTGTCACAGACTGACAAAATCAATACGACTTATATATATTGTTTATCAAATCATACAACACATACAGATCACGTCAGCTTATTATCAACGATCGCAAAATGTTGCAAAATTTGTAACAGCACAAGTTTGCCTTCACACTACACTTTACATGACAAAATATGTCTGTTCATGAGCCGTTTTGATGAATTCACAACATTTATTAAGTGATACGAAAATTCGTATAAAATTTAGTGTATTTGTACGAAATATGGCTTTAAAGACTTTTTTAATACAGTTGCTCAAAAAGTGGTACTTTTTGTGGCTGCGTAGCGTGCGAGAAGCTCAATTTCTCGCACTAGTGCTTTTTACTTTTTAGTTCCAAACTATACTTTCGAAACGCAGTAATTTTATATTAGATTTTTTACTTGGAAATTATGAAATTAAAAACGCTTACGAATACTAGGAGTATTTATTTTTGATCGCGTTAGTATGAAAGTCATTTTTGAAGCTGAAAATGTACGCATCTGTAGGTAGACCGCTTAACTCATTCCTCGCTTGCGCAGCGCGCGGGTGCAGGGGTATGACGATAACGGGGTGCGGGCGCCGGGGTTTGCCTTCCGCACGTCGCCCGCAGCCCGTTATAGTCATACCCCTGCACCCGCGCGCCGCGCAGGCGAGGACCGAGTTAAACGGTCCACCTATAGGTACCAGGAGCGCATACGCAAGCAGAAGTTTCGATGCAGCCACTAACAGTTGAGATCGAGGTACAATAATATAAATTTATTTAAAGAATTCATTAATATATAAATGACGAATATTAATTTATTATTTTTTCGCAATTGTATTAAAAAACGTCGTTTACAACACGTGTGAAATGTCTTTTACCACTCGTACCGAGTCTTGCCACTCGCTTTCAGCTCGTGGCAAGATACCTCGGTACTAGTGGTAAAAAGACATTCTTTTCACACTAGTTGTAAAATGTACTATTTTGCATTCTAGGCGTTACTTCAGTTTATAACTTTTTGATACTTACAACCTTGTATCAATCTAATTAGCTTATATTTGATTTGAAGTGCTACAAGTGTGTGTTCTCGAGAGGGGATCACGGATCATAAATCATAAGTAAAGTAAGCACCAGTTGAAAACGAAAAAAAATTAAACAAATAATGTATTGAATTTGACATATTATATGTCAAATTCAATAGATTGTTTGTTTACATTTTTTTCGTTTTCAACTGGTGCTTACTTTAGGTACTATTGAATTTAGGAAAGAAAACAATATAATTCTATGACAATGGGGTTAATGTTTTTCTTTAGTAGAATCAATAGCGCATGATCCTGAGTAGAAAACCGAAAAAATCTCAATTCCAATGAAAACTAGAAGTACCTTCATTGACCTTCGAACGTTAAGGCTTCGCCACACGAGCGCGACGCCGGCGGGGCGTGAGTGCGCCGTGAAATCGGCGTGCTTTATTATTATAACGTATAGTTAATATAAAAAAAAGGCATACATTCGGACGTCAGTAACGCACCCCGCTCACGCCCCGCCAGGATCTCGCTCGTGTGCCGAAGGCCTTAGTGTGTCTAGCTTTACCTATAGGATTCTACTCCTATTAGGAATTGGGTACTTTCCTGGGTAAAAAAAAATATATTCTAAATAGAATAGATAGCCGTCAGATAGATTCAAAAAATAAAAAAATATTGGATACGTATTTTTTTATTTTGTTAATCAAATAATCAAACAAAAACATTGTGAAGATATAGCCCGTTAAAGTTCCGCGTGACGTCACATCCTATACTATTAAACGAGCAATATTGGTATATATATATATGTACGTATGTAGGTATATATACAACGTGTCCCAAAACTCAACGATAAGCCGGCACCAGAGGATGGAGCTGCTTATGATTAGTCGAGAAAAAATAAGGAAAAAAATATATCTAAATAAGTAGCTCCATCCTCTGGTGCCGGCTTATCGTTGAGTTTTGGGACACGTGGTAGATATATTTTATTTTATATATTTAGATATATTTTTTTCCTTATTTTTCTCGACTAATCATAAGCAGCTCCATCCTCTGGTGCCGGCTTATCGTTGAGTTTTGGGACATGTGGTAGATATATTTTATTTTATATATTTAGATATATTTTTTTCCTTATTTTTCTCGACTAATCATAAGCAGCTCCATCCTCTGGTGCCGGCTTATCGTTGAGTTTTTTTTTTTAATGGGACAGTATGGGGAAATCCGAATCTAAAGGAGATAGAGGAAAAGTGTCCAAGGAGACATTAGGTGTTTTTTATGTAAACAAATTTGGCTCATTAAAATTTTTGGTCAAGCGTGAGTTGTTCTTAAAAAATTATAAAGTTGGCAATTTTTTTTTTGACGCGGGTCGGCTCTGTTTCATGTAAGGATTATTTCATTGTATGGAAAGAAAAAAATCGAAACAGCAGAAGTTGGTCAAATTTAATGAAAACTAATCTCCGACGCACTTTTTGTATGTTTTAACATTCAAGTGGAGTATTTCAACTAACGATACTAGATGGCGCATCAAATACAGGGTTACCGTTTTTAGGCCCAGAGATTGTTCTCTATTTCAGTATATAACAAAGTACTTTGTGGTCACCCCGCTCACGCCCCGCCGGCATCACGCCCGTGTGTTTCTAGCTTTACCTATAGGACCCTACTCCTATTAGGAATTGACTGCATTTCTAAGCCCGTATATTGTGTATAGTAATGCGCGGCTGCGCAGCCCCGGGCCCGCGCGCGGACGAGGGCGCCACGCTGGCGCCGCGGCCGCCACCGCAGCGCGTCGCCACCATCTCCCAAGCCCCCAACTACCACGAGAAAACCACGCTGCTTAGCTCCGATGACGAGTTCCAGTGAATCTTCTACACATCGGCGTAGCATTGGGGGCAGCCCAGGCCTAGCTGAAGTCTAGGCCTGGGCTTAGCTCTAGTATAAATAAGTTTTATCGATACATATACGTTTTCGAACGCGTTTGCGTTTAGTTTTAATTTGTATGACAACGCGTAGTTCCTAATAGTTACCACCAGAGGCGCTGCTCGCGTTGCCTTACAAATTGAAACTAAACGCAAACGCGTTTGAAAACGTATTGTATCGATAAAACTTATACTAGAGCCTCTGACCATGTATATTCCATGAAAATAACCTCAAAATAATAAATTAAAATGAAACAATCTGACACCGGCAAATTCAAACCTCTCCAAATGATGGACGTAGCTGAGCTACGTCCATCATTTGGAGAGACATCATTTGAGGTTGTTTGTTGTTTGTTTGGAATATATATATTATGGTTTCAAGCTTTAGTATACCTAGTTAAAATACTAGGCGGAGCATTACGAACATCCCAGTGAAGTTTTTAACCATCCATACTAATATAAAAGCGGAAGTGTGTCTGTTACTTCTTCACGCTTGAATACACTTCACGATATACTTAGATGAAATTTGGTATAGAGAGTTTGAGTCCCAGGGAACATAGGATAGTTTTTATACCGGAAATCATCCCCCAAGGGGGTGAAAGTTTGTATGGAGCTACGACATAAACGAGTTTCATGCGGACGGAGTCGCGAGCAGAAGCTAGTGCCAAATAAGTTCAGCACTCGCTCATGCACACATACAAACTCGTTTGCACAAAACTCCGCAGTACGTTTCGCAATAGGGGTATAGACACTAAATAAAATAACCAATAATATTGTATTTTCTCGAAAAAGGATGAAAAATGTAGTCAAATGGAGAAAAAAGCAACGCAAGAGGTTAAATAATCACAAAGTTATAAGTTCCAAAGTTTTAAGAGATATGAAACGATTGTCATTTACTATGACGCCCGGGGATCGTGACATCACGATCCCCTAGCGTTTTCTCTCTCTACAAGTAACATTAAAACGGTTGTAGCTTCGTCATTTTCTGACATATTTGAATGGGATTTTCGTCATTAGGCATATTTTTTGACTTCCTTCTTTTGAAGAAATAATAAATTTTGAGTACACCCCTATTGCATCAAGATAACAGAATTCGAGTTTTGTGCTATTTCGTTTGTATTTTATATGTGCTTAACTCATTTGGCATGGTTTAAAACCTGGCTTCACTAGGTTGTTCGTAATGCTCCAACTATTTTTTTTTTTTGTCTGAGAGGGGCAGTTGCCCGTCCCTATCAGGCTAACCTAAAGGGGTCTGGATATCGATCATACAAGTCGAAATTGCACGTAAAAAGAGCGATAGTCGCCGTATAAAGTGTAGGCACATTTGTGCCAACTTATACCCTGAGAACTTTAAGGTTTCGCTCTATGAAAACACAACAATATATCGATATCAGCCATATTTTTACACCAAAAAATAGGTTGGGTAATTTGACTAAATATTCATTAATAATCCACCTAAATTTAATACCGATACGATACAAAATAATGCAAAGTAATCTTCATAAATTCCGTAAAAATCAGGCGAACATGGTATAAACTGTCTTTACTTTATAATTGACTACGTCTATATACGTTCTTTGGGATACGCGCATAATCCACTTATTTTTGTTAATGAATAAACCTTTCTATAGGCCAGATGAAATTCAATATTATCTCTAGGTCGTAAATATTTAATTAAAATGCCGTTATTTCCTGATGCATATATTTTTGGATTCAGGTAGTAAGTCTCCAAATTTGTGTACTCAAACATGTTTTCATTATAAAAATACTGATAGCATTTTTGCTTGCGGGTTAATTTTTTTTCCTAACTTCCGGTCCATAGTATTATTGATTTCAATAGTAAAAGTTGTTTAAAATAACATATAAAAGCCGTATACAAATAATTGTACTTTCAAAACAAAGTTTTAACCGACTTCAAATCCGTAGCCAAATTGCTTCAAGTTTGCCTATACATACATGCCTATACATTTGAAGAGTTCCCTCGATTTATCCAGGATCCCATCATCAGAACTGGATTTTGGTGACAACGGGACCAATCTGGAAGTATATGCTTTCAAACCAAGAAATTTTTTTTCAAATCGGTTCATAAATTACCGAGATATCGCGTACATAAAAAAAAATACAGACGAATTGAGAACCTCCTCCTTTTTTGAAGTCGGTTAATAATTAGCCTGATATTGAATTATGTCCAAAAAAACCGTAATTTTCTCAGGGTATTAGTTGGCCAGAACGCCATAAATAAAAAAGTAAAGTATGACCACTCTTTTATCGTGCTTCGACTTATACCGCTCTGGTAAACGGCATCATAGAAGTTGTGTTAAATTTGACGCAGTTTCTATGGCGCCACTATGCGCAGCGGTGTGCGTTTTAATCACTAGAAATAGGGGTGTAGACTCAAATTGTATTATTACTCCAAAAGAAAGAAGGCAAAGAAATATGCCTAGTGACGAAAATCCCATTCAGATATCTCAAAAAATTACGAATCTACAACCGTTATATTGCTTGTTAGAGAGGCACATCGCTCGTGGACCGTGATGTCACGATCCCCGAGCGTCATAGTAAATGACAATCGTTTTATATGAAGGTGCGTTTTGCGGACAATGAACAGACGATGCGATTTGGTTACAAGTCCCGGATTTGGAGGTCCCGGGTTCGAATCCCGGTCAGGGCATTAATTTGTGTGTTTATCACGAATATTTGTTCCTGAGTTATGGATGTTATATATGTATATGTATTTATCTATTATATATATCATCGCCTAGTACCCACAACACAAGCCTTACTGAGCTTACCGTGGGCCTAGGTTGATTTGTGTAAGATTGTCCCATAATATTTATTATTATTAAGTGTCCAAAGTTTTAAGAGGGGGTATATACTCCCTCTTAAACTTTGGACACTTATAACTTAATCCTTTTTCGAGGAAATTCATAATTATTGGTTATTTTATTTGATGTCTACACTCCTATATAGGTAGGCAAGCGGGCGGTCGGAGTGCTTCAAAACTGAAGGGCTTTTTGCACCAACGAAATTGTTTGCCTACCTACCCACCTCTGGAAAAAATACTTGCTACGCCCTTGTCTACTCTAATACCCTAATTAGAATAGTACGATGACGGGACAGTATAAACGTTAGAGACTGAGGCTGTCTCTGCCAAGAGAATATCTTTCCAGACCAAGCACACTGCTTGGCCTGGTGCTTGGTACTCAGAGTAATGGCTTCACGTACTTACAGAGCCCTATCAAGAATACTGTCCCGTCATTATACTTGTTAACTGTTATCAAGTCATAAGTATAAGCTAACTCACTAGCGAGTTGTTACTGTCAGTCATCAAAATGAAACGCCACGATCATGCTCTGCCGTATATGATGAACCTAAAAGCGGCCTTAGACCTGGCTGAATGCAGTGCACTAACTATCTGGTGGAGGGGATATAACCCATCTCGCTCTAATCAGTGAGTGCACTACATTTAGCCAGGTCTAAAGACCGCGTAACTAGTGTTACACTAGACTAGAACATTATGATTATGACAATTATGGCTTGGTAGTGAGTTACGTCACCGACCTAGAGAACGGAAGAGTTTCCTGATATGTGCTGTACGCAATTGGCAAATGCTAGATTTGGTAAGAACTTGAATTCATTGCGATGTCAATATTTACGCTATTTCAAATGAAAATGGGTGTACTAAGTAACGCTAAAGCGTTATGCTCTTATACGAATTAACTTATCTGCCATTAATAAGGATCTTTATACCTATTTATGTAGCACTGATCATGAAAAGTTATAGTTACTAAAGCTACACTTAGGATAATTCAACGCAATTCAGATACATTCATCTTATACAAGTACCTACTAATTGTAAACATGTAAGTTCATTGCTTTGATTCCTAATAAGATGAACGTTTTATCAAATGTGAATCATAATAATCAGACAAGCCTACCTAGCAGATTCTTCGCAAAGTAGTTAAAATCATTCCAAATATCTCGATTGGCAGTGCGAAAGAAAGTGATGTCAGCACCGACATTTGCTACCGACATAATTGCGAACGTTGTCTGCTCATAAACAAGTCTTTAGGCTCACCCAAGTATAAAGTAGGTGTTACTCTGCGTACTTATTTGATACTCAGAGTTGCAAAAGTGCCCAATTACTGCAAAAAAAATATTCATCAACATATCATGTGAACCTATTATCTTTGTACTAAAATGGGCAGAAAATTGAACTCATTTGCCACTACCGAGAAATAATAGTGTATTGTTTTTGAACTTCGTATGACATCGGTGGCAGGTTGCAACAGTGACGAACTTGACTTCAAGTCAGTGGCGGCGAATGAGTTAAAAGCCAAAGAAAAAATGTTTTTCATGTGTGAAAAACTGGGACTGTAGTAATAAAATAAAATGTACCATTTGCCTTTCGCTGTGTGAATATAATATATTGTGTTGTATTATATTTGACAATGGATGATACCCCGACGACCACGGCTCGATTAAAGTATAATATAGGTAATGTGTATAGTTAAGTAGAAACTGTAAAAGAAATCATGCAGAATGTTCAGATATAATGTACCTATTGTATACATACAATACACATCTGTAAGTAAATTACACTCTCACGTCCTGCAGAGACGAAGCTGTATGTAATCTTCTCATTTTTATTTTCGAACTAGCTCGGAAAGCCCTTTTTTATTCTTTAAAAACAGATATGCAGTTTTGCTCATTTTATCCGCAAGAATACAAAAAAATATTTGAAATCCGAACGTGCTATTAGTTACTTTTTTAGAGATTATAATATGTAAAGGCCAGTCTAGACAGGAGAATTTTCGCAGTTTTTTTTATATGTTTTTTAAATACCTAGTTATTCTTTTTTTAAATGTTTTTTTTTTCTTATTTAAATGCTTTTTTCTCTTCTTTTTAATATTTTTTTTCTCCTTTTTATTCTTGTAAAGTTTTTTCGTCGCTTTAGTGAGGTGAAAAAATTTGTATTAAACACGGGTGCAGCTATTTGACGTCTCATGTGTTGCAACATTCGCTACCAGGGACTGCATAACCGAAAAATACCGGTATTCTATTTTAACGGTATGACGTCATATCGGTTGTCAAATAGCGGTTTCGGTAGCGGAACCTTTATATTTCGCTATCTAAAATATAAAGGTACCTTTATATTTTCCGGTACCGTAACCGCTTTTTAAAGGTACCGATATATCGACTTTGGCCTGGCGTTGTTGCCAAACCGCCGGCAAAGGCACTGCCGTTTTGTCTTTTTGTCTTTAAATGTTTAGTAGCCAATGCTTCCTCTGTAGAGCGCCAGCTCGCTTACTTATCTCGATAACCTCTATAATACCGGTATTATAAAGGTTTCGGTATAATTTATAACTGATACCGCTAACCGTTATTTCAAAACGGTACCGTAATGGAATACCTGTTTCATACCGGTATAACCGTAACCGAAATCAGTCCCTGCTCGTTACGCTCAGGATTCTATTTTTGAACCACTCGCTACGCTCAGGATTCTATTTTCGAACCGTAGGATCCATTCGCTAGCTCGTGTTTCAATTCCACACACTCGCGGTTAAAATACAAGTTTGCACCCTGGTATAACAAATAACTACCATAGGTATGTTTACAGCACGGTTATCACAGGACAGCCCGCGTCGCTGTGTCGCGACGACATAAGTAGACTATCCTTCTCTTTCTAAATGATCCAATTAGAAAGAGAGCTTGTCTATCTTGTTATTCTTGTTGTCTAGCTGGGGCCTATTTTTCAAAAGCTTGTAGGTAGATTGTATTACAAGCGGAAGTCTCTTTCTAATGAGAGAAGTTGAAAAGAGGCTTCCGCTTGTACAGTCAGCATCAAAAGTAGCTACGCAAACGAAGACGTCAAAAGTCGTTATTAAAAGGGATTAAGAGCTTTTGACGTCTTCGATTGCGTAGCTACTTTTGATGCTGACTGTATTACAAGTTGCAAGCTTTTGAGAAACGGCCGCCTGGCCTTTTGAACTATGTTGACTAGAACTTCTAGCTCCGAGAAACTGTTTCGTTTTTGAAAATGTACCGATGTCTAAACACTTGGTTGTACCCGTTTTATTTTACTACGCATTTTCACCACTGTCCAGATATATAAATAAGTAGGTACGTACTCTTATTATGGATACCATGTTATTATATGTATTTTATTCTTGTCGACGTACATAAGCACATAAAGAGACTTTTTAGGTACTTACCTACTATATTTTGATCACGTTGGTCACGCTTCTGCTTGGATACAATATATTATTAAATCGTTCAAGAACTAAGGACCACTTTTGTAATTAATTCATAGACAAATTGTGATTTTAAACGAATCGTGCTGATTCTACCAGCTTTTGGGTGCTAGCACACTAGGTTTTGTGTCGCGTTTTATGTGGCGTTTCAGTACATTTTCGCTGACATAACATTTAGTGTGCTAGGGCTTCTGGAAACTAAATACAGGTGTAACAACATTTTGTGCAATATTAGCTTCCTGTTATGTTTGAAATTATTTAAGATGTCCAACATTTTATAAAGCTGTCGTTTGATTTAGAATATGCTTGCAAGTTAAAGTCGCTTTTTGAACGATTTAGGTACAAACAGCAAGACACTAACTGACCAACTGTCAACCTTATTCGCATAGGCATATATATAAGGTTGACAGATGGTCGGTTAAGTGTGTCTTTGATGGTACTGTGATACCACTCGATCAATCCAAATAATTTCAAATAAGTACTTAAGTTAAGTGAGAGGGAGATGCTGGCTAGCTGATATTGCGCAATAAACTGTTGACTATGGCGGTCCTTGCTTTATACTCATTTTTTATATGCAATATTCATTTATTTATCTACACCCATATCATAAATCCTCTATAATGTGTTCGGAAACCATATAATTATATATCATTAGACCACCATTATTGCAACCAGTAACGTAACATCAGCGTTTTCTATGCCAGTGTTATTATAATGTATGAAAAATCATAGTAACATCGATGCCGATGTTATTATGGAAATCTAGTTGGTCATGATTTGAAATCTAGTCGGCCATGGCGACGCAATCATTGAGGATTTATAATATGTGGGTAGATAAAGTAGTGTATGTAACTGTACATAATTAGGCATTAAAACACTCGTGTGATCCTATTATGAAACTCGCTGACGCTCGTTTCATAAACCCACGTTCGTGTTTAATGTCCTTCATTATGTACAGCAGTGGCGGCACGTAAGAATTTTCATTGGACAACCCGGAGCCAAATAAAAGGGCTGTTTTTGATGATTTCCGAGTTTGGTAATATATAGCATGACATTTTAGGGAAGCCGGTGGGAATCGGCTTGTATGGGCGCGCCGCCACTGATGTACAGTCACATAATAGTAGTTTATGTGACTGTACATAATAACATCACATGAGTGTTTTAATGCCTAATTATGTACAGTTACATACACTATTTTATATACCCAACTGTTATAAATCCTCAATGATGAGTTCGGGAACCATTAGAATAACCGCCATTGCACTGCCATGGCCGACTAGATTTCAAATCATGACCGACTACATCATGCTGCACGACGCCAACACCGGACCTGATTTCCATAATAACATCGATTGTCGATGCTATTATGATGTTTCATACATTATAATAACACTGGCACAGATAAAACGCTGATGTTACGTTACTGGTTGCAATTATGGTGGTCGTTATATATGGTTTCCGAACACATTCTAGAGGATTTATGATATGGGTGTAGATAAACTACTATTTTGCTTTCTTATTCCCAGACTTCCATGAAAGTCTGGAAATGTTACAAGAAGCGTTACAAACCCGCACGTGTGCGTACCTTTAAAAACCTAACCACACCAGATGCGTGCCCAGCACGTGCACCACTGCGTTGGAAAGTATGAATCTCCATAAGACATGACATGACACACTGGATGCGTACGTGTAGACGTGCACATGCACGTAACAGCCCGTTCACACAGAGTCTCCGTATTTACGGTACCCGTTTTAACGGATAAACTTATTATGGATTACTGTATACTGAATACTGTGTCATATGTGAAGTCGCTCATACAACTCCACACGCCATCAATGAAAAAAAACGTATACGATAAAACGGAACAGTAAAACGGAAACACTGTGTGAACGGGCTGTAACGCGATGTGACATGTCTTATGTTATGAGGATTTATACTTTACAACGCATCAGTGGAGCACGTGCTGTACACGTATATGTCCTGCATACGCATGTGGTGTGGCTCGGCCTAAATGCTTCCAAATGCTTCGCCGTCCAGTTTCGAAATTCTAAAGGCGGTTATAGACGAGCAGATACAATGTAGCTTTAAGTGTATAACGGTAATTTGCTCGGCTGCCCTTCTCACTGTTTCCGTGTTCCTAAATAAAAAAATAAAAAAAACCAAAGAAGCAGTCATGTAAGTATGTAGATAAGTCATAAACTTTATATCACACTAATCATTAAATTGAGATTTGCTTTCCATGACAATAACTTCTTTATTTTATACAACTAAGATACCGTTTAAACAATTACCAAACCACTTAAATAATATACCTACCTATCACACAGTTTATGCATAAATAAGCATTGGTGTTATAAATATATGTGTAGATGTGACATAGAAAGAATATCATTTGACCGTAATTCTGCACAGTTTTTAACAGGCTGTCACAAAATCTTTCAGGCAGAATCCTCTTTCTGTAAGTTAAAATTGCTGCAGCTAGGCTGGTTGATTTATTTAGTAGGTGCAATTAGTATCTGGTGTGTCATCTACTTACCTACCTATACTGTTTCTTTACTTAAATGTATTAAATTATTGGTGAGAAGTAATAGTAAAAATCGCATGTGCCTAGATAATCTACACCAGGCACTAAACACTAGCTTGTGCATATGGTCCTTCGAACCGGACTTTTTGTTACCGAAATAATACAGAGAAGACAATTTTGTGATTACCAAGATACGTGCCATAACATTTTAACGGATATCGATATATTGACGGATTTAAATTGCCTTTCGGTGTGTTACTCGCGGTGTATTATTTGTTGTGTAGGTATACCTAGTTTTCTAACATCCCGATTAAATAACAATTTAGTTATAGAATTACAACCAGCATTCACCTGCGTCGTTAAAATCGGTAAACAATTTGTATTTTAAAGGTATTTTCGCTTATTTTGTTGTATACCCGTGGCCTGTTTCACAAAGCTACAATTACCAATTTAACAAGTCAGGCAACACTGGTCAAATGGCCAGTCTTTATTGGTCGATCAACTCAGTGTTGCCAGTTTCAAATTTTTTTTGTTTAGAAAATTGTAACATGTAGCTTCGTAAATCGGGCCACTAATTATTTAGACTATTTTATGTACGTACAATTAAATGTTTACATTAACTTAATGTTACTTACATAATAATTTAGTTGTCAATGTGTATGTGTTAACCATAGATTGCAATTTGTACGTATTTAATAATTTATTGAATGCATATGCTTAATGTAAGGTACAATTATATCCTAGATTAGATTCTACTCAACATCGATTTAATTGAACAAAAAAGTACCTACCTACAATAATACCCGTTCTGCACAAAAAAATATATGATCCTTTTCTAATGGAACATGGTAGCTTTACCCCCTTATATTCTGTACCAAGTCTACTCTATTAGTTACTTTGGTTGAATCCGATGGTCAAATTGTGTTGTGTAGAACGGGCATTATATTTTTTATAATTTTACACGAAATCCATCATTGGCAGGGTTTTTTCTTGCCAGCTAGGCTAGCCCACCTGTAAATATTTGATTCACATCGATTCGGCATCGCTTCCACTTGCCAATTTACCTTTACCGCGCATTTGTTATTTTAAGTTGTTAGATTTTTATAAAAAACGTAGTGACGCTTATTTTCTTGTAATTTATGGTTGTCAATTAAAGTACCTAGATCGACGTTGATTTCTGTGAATATCCTTTTAACCCAATCAAGGAGGAGTGGTTTTTTATGAAGAGCCCAATAAATTTCCCGACTCTAAAGCTTACTAGTATGAGGGTACATGTCAAATAATTCAAAAATCTACCTAAGTATGCTTATACAAGAAGACCAAGATACAGGCTCAGCCTAGTTTGGTCTCTCATGGAAATAAGTCGAATGGATGTTTTTGTTTTTGCTAATAAACCTTTTTGTATTTTACGTGTACCCTACTTGAAAACGGAAAATTATTGATGAAATCTTCAACTCCTTAAAATTGGTTGGTTTATGAAATTATTGAAATAAGGAATGGAGGCGATTGATAGGCCAATGTAATCTAGATTTAAGAATGCTTCCTTCATTCCCGATTACAAATTGAAATTATTTTTGTAACTGAAATAGTAAATTTGAAGGTGCAGAAACGAGACAGTTCATAAAGTTTTGTGAATCATTGTTGAATGAAATTTTAACAGATAATGTTAGATATATGAATTAAAATGTTTTAGCTCCAAGTTTTAATATAAGTAAATATCTACAATATAACAATATTGATATATTAACAAACGTGTTTTATTTTTACCTTTACTACCTACTTACCATCTTGTTTTGTGAATGCGTCTCGCAAGCCAGCTAGTCTTCGCACCTAGATGACCGCCGAAGGAGAAACGGGGTGCGCTATTTTTAATCATAAAATAATAATAATTCCTAGTTCCTTTATAGGAAGACATTGCTATAGTCCGACCGCTTAAGGCGACGTGAGCTCAGAAAACGGATTTAAAAAAGTCGTAGCGTTTGCTTGGATTATAATACGGCTGCCCTAAATTTAATTAGCAATCTTGAGGCCTTTCTCGAGGGACAACAGCTATAAGAATCCTGAGTTTTTGACTTTCGCTAGATAGAAAAAATCACGAACATAGGTCTAAAATACACTTAAAAAATTCGTAACAAATTATGAACAACAGCTAAACATATTAAAATTGGTTCTAAAAATCGGCAATATCATGTTTGAGGGAACGTAGCTATTACTTATTTATTAATTAAAACGCACAAAAAATTAAAAAAAACATGATATCCGCGCTTCCGAACACGCACTTCCATCTCGCTCACGCTTATGCTCAGTGAGAATACCACGAGCCTACGTTGCCTCAACTCAGTCCTCGCCAGGCGGCATACCCCTGCGTATGACGATAAAGGGGCGTGCGGGCCCCGGGCTTCACCTCTCGTAGGACGCCCTCTTACCGTTTTCGTCATACCCCTGCACCCGAGTGCCGCGCAGGCGAGGACTGAGTGAAGCGGTCGTAAACTTGCAAGTGCTAATATACCATCTTACGGCGCTGCGGCCCTGAGGCCCTAGCAAACTAGGTTTTATGTCGGCGAAAATACGTCACACAACGCAATAAAGGACATACCCGGCAACGAGAAAATTAGTTCAAGCAGTTTAAACAAGAAATGTCCACCATGTTAACAACTCAGATGAAATAAATAAAAAAGAATATGTAGTAGGTATGGCAGTTGGCCACATTTTAGTGTTTAGCAGTAACACAATAGTTAACTGCTACATAAACGCATATATTGCTTGTATCACCGCAACCCAAGGTGTATTTAAATACACGCGCGCACACACGCACGCACGCACACACATACACACACATAAGTGAATTATATAATAATAATTATAAATTATTTTTATTTCGGAAAAGCGACCCAACAAAAAAACCCTAAGTAGGTAGGTATATACACCGTGGCCGTGAATAACCCGAAAGATTTAAACCACGTATTTTTGACGACAGTACGAGTAAATAATGTTGTATCAACATGGGTCTAATTATGTGTCTTAATTAAATTACTATTTCAGTACAAATTAAATCTTATTAATTGCCCGCTTCTTTGTGAACAACTCTTTAGTTGAGAAACTCAAGTTGAAGAACAGAGAGCGAGCATAACACTTCACGAATCGCTCCGAAATCATACGACGAACGGCGAATGCCGTGACTTGTGTTCCATGACAAGAAGTGTCAAGTTATGCTCAAGCCTTTAGGGTGTGTTAGACTGGAGATTTTTTAACTTTTGATTTGTTTCAAATAATTAATATCTCCTTAATTATGAGTTTTTGGACTATATGTTACATAACTTTATATACTCTAATTAGGCTCTAGTATCGTTAGCTTAAATCTTTCGGGTTATTCACGGCCACGGTGTATAATTAACAAACCTGCTCACAAAATTTCAAGAGAATCGGTTGAGAAATGCGACCAGATGAGAACAGCGGGACAGCGTGACAGACAGCGGACATATCTACGTACGATTTTCGGCCCAAGCTGAAGCATAGAACTTCGCTTCGCTCGCTCGTTCGATTACCGTAATATAAGATAGAGTAGTCATAAACGACTGATAAGACTGGACAGGCACTTTTCGAAAACACACAACAAAACGCAATCAGAAAGGAACGCTCCACGGTACTCGCAGTAAGTATATACAATCTGCTTTATACCTAATAGATAAAAACGATATGCCATAGGGCTACTTACTACTCGATATATCCAAAGCATATGATAGGGTGTCACATTCTATTCTACTAAATAAATTATAAGTACGCATTTGGAATCAGAGGTCCGGCTTACCAGTAGTTAAAGTCATATCTAAAGAACCACAGATGTATGAATATAAGGAGATCGGACATGGCGGCCGATTTGTATAGAGTGAGCCTGTCGCAAGTACATTAACCCACACAACGCCCAAGTAATTGACAAGACAAAGCACGCACACATCTAAAACACACACACTTGTATACCTACACGCTTATTTGACAATAAACGCGCATCATATCAGGCATTTTGGGAAAAAACGTAATATTCTCTGCGATCAGCACGCGTGCACAGTATGGCAGTGTATGCCCATTGAGCATACAGCTGCGACACGGCCGCCGGCGGCTTGTCCTCTCTCTAGTATTCTATGCTCTGAGTAAAGAACCGATACCAACTGGTTCAGATTGATACGTACTATCCTAAAACATCAAAAGAAGTCAAAGCAATGTCACAAATGCGTCCAATTACCTACTTGCTCTATTCCACAAGGCTCCGTAATCTCGCTATTTATTGCATAGGTACATAATGACCTGCCGAAAACAATGGATACTGTCGTCTTTGCCAACGACGCCGATGTGTCGCTATTGCTGGGCTGTAAAAGTAATATCGAATGTTACGAACGACGCTCCAAAACGTAACGGAATGGCTTATTGAGCACAATCTGCAAATTAATTATAAAAAAAACCGGCCAAGTGCGAGTCGGACTCGCGCACGAAGGGTTCCGTACCATTATCTATAAAAAACGAGTTTGTTCTGTGTTTTTAGTATTTGTTGTTATAGCGGCAACAGAAATACATCATCTGTGAAAATTTCAGCTGGAACTATCACGGTATCAGTGAGATACAGCCTGGTGACAGACAGACGGACGGACGGACGGACGGACGGACGGACGGACGGACAGCGGAGTCTTAGTAATAGGGTCCCGTTTTACTCTTTGAGTACGGAACCCTAAAAAACAAAGGTCCCAAGCCAATCCAGAAAAAAACCCTTGGAAATAAAGTTGGAAATCATCGGGCAAAATATTGAGAATATTACCGAATTTATTTTTTGTTGGGGCTAACATTAGACACGGGCATAAATTGGAAAACCCATATGCAGGATATAAAAACTAAAATGTCGAGGTTTGTTTATGCGCTGAATATGTTGAAAAGAAATACAAATTTCGAGTCCGCACTATGCTGTATTATGCATATGCCTATGCTCCTAGACCGGGAGATGCTGACACGATTTTTTAAAGTATTTGTACCAAGTATGGCGACCATTCAGGGGTCTAATTGCGTAATTATGAAAACGGAATCGAACGTGTCGGATAAATTACGAAAGTCGAACGATTTGTTACACAACAATTCTTGTATTTTCCGATAGTCGATGAAAAAAGAAGTAGGCGGTAGCGTAATGCCATACTTCTACGGTGAGACTTAGAGCCCGCCATACCAACGAAAACACAATAATTAAAATAAAACTAATTCAACCATTTGTACCAGGCTAATTTTTGCACAGCTAATCATCGTTGAATAGCCATTCACGAAACGCCGCAAAGGAGTTATGTTTTTTTTTAACGATTTGTACCAGTATGGCATTTGGATTTTTGGTAAGAATATGATACAATGTGACCGTTATTATATTTGCCATACTTCTAGTAGGGGGAAAAAGTGGTGCTATACTTGAAAACTTATTTTTCTCAAAAATGGCCCGCAAAGTGAACATACATAACTCGCTACATATTGGAAGGTAAAGTGTATAGTTGAAGGCCAGATCAAAATTAAAAAATAAAAAAAACATTGCAGGCCGCCTGGAATGTTACATATGAATTCCTTTATTTGTCAAGTACCAAATTTTTTAAAAAGTAGAATCTGGCATATAAACGACGGCACAGGTCGTATTCAGCCAAATCAAGTCGTATTTTTCTGTTGCAAACGCGACATGTGTCATAGAAAGATTGCGTTTTTCGGTGGAAAAATACACTTGCGATTCTGTTAAAAAAAATATGACGTTTAATTTTATGTAATTTGCAGTATCCTCAATTTGTATTTAATAATAACGCTTGATTTAAATTTAGTATTTTTTATTCCCCCATTTTTGAGAAAAGCACTATATTAGCCTCAGCCGGAATGGCAATTGCAGGCTTCGTATTATAATTAAACGTTTTTTAAAAACGTTTAATTATAATACGAAGCTATAATACGCTGAACGTATTTAATTAAACAAAATACTCAACCTGCAATTGCCTCCTTCCCGGCCACGGCAATAATGTACTATATTCGGCACGTTTTCAAAATACGACTCTACAATACGTAAAATATATTTTTTACAGCAGCATGGCATCATTGTATTCTGTCCGATTGGATACAATTATACCTAGTAACGATGACTGTGTGCAATTTTAATTTATAGTCTCGGTTCGCCGCGCCTTTTGAAAAGTATATCCCGTGCGAGTTAACTTGAGACTCGAGCGCGTACTAACGTCATACGAGCGAGCTCTCAAGTTAACTCGCACGAGTTATAACGTAAGTGTTTACCTTCAGTTAGCAAGGGAAGGCACTCGAATAGAGTACGTATAGTATCTATACGGTATTTAAACAATTTTTCCAATATCCTACTAAGGACTGGCTACTGAGATAATTCTGCTGACAGAAGGTATTCCCGATGTATCGGGCTGGCGGGATAGGTATTCCCGGATGCCTTACAGAGAGTTTTACAGTGGTATGGTATCCCTCCTGGAAACGCATCATTTTGAACGCTAATAATACCAGTCGTTATTGGCGTTCAAAGGATTACATTTCGTGGATACCTTTTTTTTCTAGAATCTAATTGAGTACAAACATGCTACAAATCATACAAAGAGACTTCATTCATGTTTTTTTATTAAAAATATATACAGTTACAATCACCATGACTTCTTTTGGCATGGCATTATCATACATTATTGCTTCCGACTTTAAAATTATTCAAACTTCAACAAAGAGTCACAATTTAAGTGCATATCGTAACACAGGTATAAAAATATGTTTCAAAACTGGGATTTTTCAACAATACAATGTGTGTTTCGATAAATATTATTCAACTCTCATATAATCATTATTGATCGGGTGTAAATATGAACCAAGACTCTTGTTTACGTACCGGTTCCATACATCTACGATTATATAAATACGGATCTTTCTGGTGTTTCAAACTACGTGACAAAATAGTGCTCTTAAATCGTTCATAAAATATTGTCACTTACGATGGATAGGTAGGTTAACATGGGTGTTTATATTTTCTGTGTCACTTTTCTCTGGAGCACCGCCCAGTCCATTAACTTTGCCAAGGGTCATTAAGTTTGCTACTCGTGCGGAGATGCAAATTTTATGCGATACACACCTGTGAATCCTACCACACTACATAAGTACTGAAGTAACAAGAGAAAAATACACATTTTATTAAAGCAAAAGCAATAGGAAAACGCTCCCGTAGACAAAACTAACAACCCTCTGTAAAGTTGACAGATTTTACGGTACTTATAATTCTTATTAAGCGCTTGAAAAATGTTAGATAGGTTTTTTATTTATTAAGAAAAGTGCCGCGAACTAAACATAAAAGCTAGAACTACCCCAGCAGTCGGCATATCATCTACACTTTAAATGAAAAAAAAGGAACAATTTGTTCGATGTGATAATTTATCTTTAAATTTGTACTTACATTAGTAAATATGTTAGGTTTATGTAGCGAAATATAGCACTAACCAGCACGGCTAGCACAAGACCGCGCACGAGACAGCTCGCGCGTGAAATACCTATACCAGCACAGGTATCATAGGACGGCTCGCAAGATTCAAAGATTCAAAACTTTATTGGTAAAATGTCATATTTTACAGGTCAGGATGTTACCTATCATTATTGAATAATTTTGAAAGTGTTGTTGATTTATGAGTGGGTCAATGATATATTGGATCTATGCTGTAGCAAGCCATTTGCATTGCGCGGCAAGATAGACTATGCGTCTCGTTCCTTCTAATTAGAACGCTTTTCTAAGACTATCCGTCTCTTTATCGCCGCGACACAGCTCGCGGGCCGTCCTGTGATAGCCGTACTTACTGCTACCTGTCTTAACACTTTCAATGCCAGAAACCCACTAGGTGGGCGCTCTGCTCTTATAACTTATAATATACCTCAGGCACACTAATGCTCCTCGCGCTGCCGCGCCGCGATGTTGCCCTCTCAGGCCACTGCTCTGCTCACGCGATTAAACGCGACGCTCCGCACTAGGTTACTTGCCTTTATTACCGCTCCCAAAAAACCGACGGCACAGGGAGCGGTGGGCATGACGAGGAGCAAGATGAGCGGCATGACGAGTAACGTTGCCAGTGTTGCTGCACTCCCCCCTTCTCTCTACCTCCTTTCCTCGCCATTTCCCACGTCACTCGATGAGTGTTTGACAGGGGTATTAACACATTCACGGTCACGCTAATCTCGTAGCGCTACGCCGTAGTCCGTAGCAGGTTAAACCTCGTATGTAGCGGAAAGCGCTCGTAGCGCTCTGACGCATATGTGTCGTCATGGGCACTGAATGGGAGTTCCCCGTGTTATCAGCTACGAGCGTAGGGCTACGAAATCTTTGGCACTGAACGTGTTAATTAGATTACTCAGAAAGAGATGAGTAGTTTATCTCGCTCGCGAGATAGCTCGCGCGCGGTCTTATGCTAGCCGTGTAGGCAGTTGTATTTTACGACATTATTCTACACGGTGAGGTAGTTCCAGCATTCAGAATATGAAAAAATAAGGAACAGAGTTTCCTCAACATAATACAAATACACGACAGGTAGTTACTTACTTATCGAGTGTATAACAAAGCTACAGTGGCAGCATTTCTTAATATTAGTAAAATTATTAAAATCTAGTCACCTAATGCCACCGTGCTAAAGGCATCTAAATCACAATTCCTAATCAGGCTAAGCCCTAGCGAGTCGAAAGAGAGAAAGAGATATGCAAAATTTCACAACTTAGGTAGTTTTAACCCTATCACTCACTGCAGCACTTTAATTTACTCTTCCCAAGCTACTACTTAGTTGTTGAATAGAATGGATTTATAACGCTTGATACAGAACACCAGGCGCTGCATGCAACGCAACACCGGAGCCATTGTACCCATCTGCACTCCACGACAATGACATAGCGGTCACGATCGATCCTCAGCATTGAGGGACCGACTGAATGAATGAATGACGCTTGATTGAAATAGTTTACGCTGTAATACGGCTGGCATTGACCTTGTGGTAGGCCCCCGAAGATTGACACTGTCGTGTCCTGGATGTGAATTGGCGAAAAGCGCCATTTTACGGCACCTACGTTCAAAGGGTTACGTCATGTGGGTATCACTACAACCTGTACAACTTGTATAAACCATGTCTTATCGAAAATATCAAAAAAATTATACAATTTTTTTGACTTGACCGAGTTCCTTCATTGTAATCCGTTGAAAAAGAGACTCTACCATCCAAACTATTCAATTAAAATTCTAATGACACTTTTATAAAATGTCGGTCACCTTTTAATAACTTCAATCATAATACCAATTAACTAATAATTTATCTGTGCTTCGCAGCGAGTGGATAGGCCTTCGCATGTCACTCACAACCCAATTTTAGTAAGTACTAGTCAGTAAGAACTTTTATGTGACTTTACAACATATAAATTGGGAGTTAGTGACATTCGATACATCTTAAACTAGAATGTCAGTTGTAGGGTAGGTATATAAAGGAGAAAATACTTAGAACTATTAATGTGCGACTTGCGATTAAGAGCGCATCAGAGCTAAATTATTGTTATAAGTATAGTTATCTACTATAAATCGTGCAGACGGAACGGATTAGGTTCACAAATTTGAGCAATGATAATCTTTTTAGACATTTCAATGGATAATGACAAAATATAGCGCATATAGCCTAGCCTACCTGGCGCAAATTGCTAGTTACAATATTCAATTGGTTGAGGCTATCTAATAATTAAGAAGGTACATTACATTGTATAATCCACCACATACGACAGAGTACTTACGTAAACTTATGCGACGACAGCGACATCATTCAGCCGCACTCGTGTGAAAGCTACAAGTAATATTTAGTAAGTAGGTGAACAAAGTAATAGTACACCTACCCCCAACGAATACCATGTATGGATTACGAATAACGAATACGTTGGGTGTATTAGCACATTAACCCATTCAGGGCCCATGACGACCCATATGCGTCAGAGCGCTACGAGCGCTTTTCGCTACATGCGAGGTTTAAGCTGCTACGGACTAGGGGGCAGCGCTACGAGATTTGCGTGGCCGTGAATGGGTTAATTGCCAAGAATCGCTACGTGCTACGCTCGTAGCAGATCCTGTGGGTTTCCCGCTAGCGGCTACGGCGTAGGCGCCCACTAGGCGGGTTCCTGGCAGTGAAAGTGTTATCACTGCATGCCACTAAGTAAATTTAGGCGGTGACCACATCAGCCAAAGTAATTACGATCGCTTTATTAGACGAATGAAGTGTAAACACGATGTTAGTCAGCCAAACTAATTTAGAATTAGTACGGCGACCGCATTAGGAGGACTAAACAATGTAATTGTGCTTAATTCACTTTACCATATTTTATAATCTATAAAATTGTGGCACATCTACTTGTCTAAGAAATGTGCGAGATTCGTTTGAAATAGATTTTGAAACAATATTAAAGTTAATAGCTAAAAGTTAAAATTCATAAGCTTATGAAATTTTACGACACGCTATCTATAATTTCCAATAAATATAAATAGGTATAAACTACAGCTACAGTTTACTCAAGTTTAGAATAAAGTTTTTCGTATCCGTACATCTGAACCAGCCAGAGCATTTTCTTAAAGTAGCATCATTTTCCTTATAAATAATTTATATTTCGTTAACTCCATCATATGCTAAATTAACAAAGTACCTACTTACATACAGCATTTTCGTTATAAATCCGTTTTATTTAATTCGACTTATTAGCAAATGGACTACGCATTTTTGTTTACGTTACATAACGACCACTTCGACAAATAGGTACGTACGTACCTACTTACTCGTAGATAAGAATCAAGAATGACATACTGCAGAAATTTAATTTCGTAGCTTTTTGTCCATGAATCCCTTAAATGCACCTACATGTTTTTTTTAAAGTCGTCGTATTTGTGATGAAGATTGTTTTGACGATCCTACTTATATGTTTTATAAATGTTATTGTTTATGTTTATTCGTGACGTTAGCGGTTTCAGAAAAAAATGCTGTCTTCGAAATGCCCCTTTACTATCTTTTTATATTACCTTCGTGTCAATGTCTCGTTCGTTGGTCGTTGTTGTTCTACGTCCGTAGGAATAACCGTAGAAACCCTACACGTGACCTCCGGGTGGTGCTAAAAGAACAACAAACTTGGCAGCTGCACTGTTCCTTCTAAACCTCGCAGCGAAATGAGTCTCCTGGCGAAATAACGCCGTATCAATTTGGTTCGAGTATAATCACCACAGTTTCAATAGATATTTCAATTATTTTTAAGACATTTCTCGGTGTCGTACTTATTCAATTACACGTACGCTTTAAAATAATCTGGATAAAGCAAACAAATTAAAGAAACTCCCCTGAACCTTTGCAAAATTTTGTCAAAAGTGGGTTCTAAAATGTATAGGGATGTACAACGTAAGGTGGTACTTACCTTTACAGGTAAGTAGTTATATATTTTTTGATATATAGATGTTATGGCCAATTACGTAAACTGTAACTATTACATAATAAGGAGGTATTAGAGAGAAAGTTACGTTTAATTCATGCCCGAAAGCATGTTTATTAACATAAGTAATTTTCTTAATTAGCATTTACAACGCACGGCGAGAGCTTATTACAATTAGAAATAATAACTAGCACAGTTTCGTTGACAAGCGTTAATCACAAGATTCGAACATTGATTCTAAGGCAATTTAATGCCCCAAAAAAACTGACCCGCACTTTTAAGTGAATATTTTACCATCTTTTTTGCCATAACTTTACTTGCCATCATATTCACAGGCCATGATTTTGTTTTCCATAATATTCATAAGACAGAATTGTTATTTATTTGACAGAATTTATATTTAGAATTATAATTTATTGATTTGGATTTAAATCCTGGATGTAGGTGATTATTAATTGATTTATCACCACCTTCGGTCCAACTCAACTCTGGCAGGTCGGTGTAGATACAACCACGAGCGAAGCGAGGAGGAGTGTTAGGAAGAACTGCGACCCTACAGCGAGAACCGAACATTCGTAACATTCGAACGGCTTGCAGAAATGTAGTTTTTTTATGGGAAATTAATATTATTGCATATAAAATTATGGCAAATAAAGTTTATGGCATATGAATGTTTCGGACATACAACATTATGGAAAACAACAACACATGTGAAATGAATATTATGGAAAAAGAAACGTATTGGAATATAAAATTAGGGCAAATGAAATTATAGTAAGTATATGAAATTCTGGCAAACGATAGACAACCAAACAGTACACCAAATTTTCGTTACATGTTCAGGATTACGGCTTTACACATATATATTAATCATTAATTGATCTTTATAATTATACTGAGATCAGTATTAAAAACCTCCTTCCGGCAAGTACTTATAAGACGTATATATACTTAAGTCTACTTCTTAGTATAATGGCCTAATTCTCACGAACGATCTAGTCTATGCGACATTTCACAGTCACATTGATCCACGGATTCCTTGATTATCCAAAGGCCGCGTTTATGGCCAAAGCACCCATAATTCTAGCACATTGGTACCGTCACAAGCTGACTTACTTATGGCGATAATCTTCGTCGCACTCGCGCTGATATATAAGATAAAGAAGAGGTGCTAACACTGTGTGTGTGTGTGAAAAAGCGCGCGTTTGAATTACACACACACTATTATGTAAGCATATTTAACATACCATGCACACATCGATACCTACGTTCCAACGCTCTGGTTCGAGCGCATTCACGGTTACAATAGCGCCCGTGAATGTAACTGTGTAGTTTTTTTGAGCATTCTGATCTGATCTTGTATTTCAACATTGATGCCCACGCGGGTGTGTGTTAATTCACGTAGTTTTGTAAGCTGTCAGCGCGCTGACCGCGGGCCCGGGGGTCGCAGTCCTTGTAATATCCTGTAGCGGAGGCCTGGCGCAGCAGGGTCTTCGGCGCCCCCCGGGCCGCGTGCTACGAGCACCTCTGCAGCGGACGCGACCTGGATCAACAAACATGCTATAGAACCTATTTATAGTGTTACTACTAATACATAAACCTACATGTGTGTCATTCTCAGGGACCTGGGATCTTAATACAATTGAGCGTTAACGCAATAAAATGAGTGAGCTACGCTAATACAAATGCGGCGTATCACGTCGTCATAATGGTGTAAGCACCAAACGCGCTAAGATCCCTACACGTTTAGTAGCCTAAGCCAGATACGCTTTTTTTTTGGAAATAATATCAGGCAATTTTTTTGTACACGGCTCTTCTATGTTATTTTAAAAGCTTATATTATTGAAATCACTCTATGGACCGAAACTTAAGAAATAAATGTTGTACCCAAAAATTTACGACGCAAAAATGTTGAATACCTATCAATATTTGTATGATGAGAACATGCTTGTATAAGTAATACACTCGTTTTGAGACTTAATAAATATTTACGATCTTGAAACAAGATTGAATGTGACACGTGGCCTATGGAGAAGATTTTTTGACGATACCTACATGTATTAAGTAGCTTTAACAAAAATAAATGGATTATGCATGTATCCCAAAGAACTCTAAGTAAGTTTATACCAGATTTTATACGAAATATATAAAGATTATTATACGCCATTTATTCCAAGTAAAATATACATAAATCATACAATTTAAAAATTTATAACATTTGCAATAAATAATTAATAGCGTTTAATTTATTATTACTAATCTAAAAGCTAGCAATTTTAATAATTATTGTTCTATAATAAAACGTGAATGTAATTACTTAATTAAAATTTAGTTTTCAGTTACATGTACAGTCGGGGTACGAAAATTCATAGACTCTTTTGAAAGCAAAGTACTTAGTAGACAAGTGCATATAAAATTATACTTAATTGATATGATAACAAGGATCAAAATAGTTTACACCTCTGACCTACATCTAGTTTCGTATCAACATCAAACCTTTTTAATGACCTAGTCAAGTCAAATAAGAGTTCCAATCAAATATGTTCCATTTAATTGTCAGTGTTTGTCTGTGTCAATATTTTCTCTTGTAATTTTTGCGATCAATAATAACATTAATAACCCTGCGTCGTATTTAATTTGATAATGCCGAGGAATTTAAATATCCAGAAATATCTTTAAACATGAATATTACGAGAGTCACTATCTGACGTCTACTCTGGAGTAGGCAGGGTGCAAACGTTCGGAATCCGCGTACGACTTACAGCGCTCGCAGGCGTTTACAGAACAATAATTATCGCTCTAGAGGGCTGTAAGTCGAAAACCAAATCCGGAAACCGAACGTTTGCGCCCAGCCTTACTCTGATATTAGCCGGTTATTGCAATTGCAAACTTCAATGCGATATTTCTGTTTCGTTTGAAATGAAACGTTGGCAGAACTGATAATTGCCTTCGTGCAAGCAAATGTCGACTTGAAGGTGACGAACCTTTTCTTACCCTGACTGTACATAAAGATTACTTTTTATTATTTTCTACCGTCGCGGTATTCAATGTAGGTGGATAATTAAATAATACTTCGTCAACTTACCTAACCAAGTTATTGATGTGAAAAAAAATGCTGGTATCTGTTGTAGGTACAGTCACGGAATGAAAAGGTTTACCTTACCACCTTAAGAGGATTGTGAAGTGCCGATACGCGGCGCGAGTAGGTATTAAAAAAAATTCTATCTGTTTCACACCGCTCTGTGCCTCACCCGTATCGTGCGATAGAGAGAGTAGCAAGTCCTGGAGGCAATTGCCTACATTTCCTTGTTGAAATATTGTTTCGGGTGATTACGTTTTTACCCCCCTAAACCTTTATGAAATGAAATAATTTTGGTATTATTGGATTCAGTACACTATAATCTATGTCCGTAAGTTTTCTTTTTTCAGTAAATCAGTTAAGATTAATTAAAAAAAACCGGCCAAGTGCGAGTTGGACTCGCGCACGAAGGGTTCCATATAGACCAATCAAATTAGCTAAACCCGGACATAATTCGATAACTGTAATTTTCTTTTTCTATGATGTAAAGTATTGTTAGTTATAGCTAAAATAAAAAGAATTAAACATTTTACGGTTCCGCGTCGCTGTAAAAAAACCAAAAATCTAAATTTTTTACAAATTCTGATTTCATAAGTGCAGCGTAATATGTAACTTTGTAAAAGTGCCTCTATTATGATAGGATGCTTGCATTTCAGTTAAATAAATCAAAATTAAACTAATTAATCAACCGGGACTATCATTAAGAAAGAAAGTTCAGTAAATTACACATTTTCTGGCTTATCTTACCAGAAATTATAGATAACTACAATTTTACAATTTATTCTGAATAGTATTTTATGTGTGTTGATCAATTATAAAAAATTAAACAGATACTCTTTGCGGAATTCTAAAGTCACAAATATTGGTAGTTTTTGGAAAACCAAAATACATAACTACTTGTAAAGTGTTTGATTTATCCTGTCAACATATTATTAGTACTATAAGAAACAAATTAAACAAAAAATATCCACGATTATTAATTAATTCATATTTTTTCTTACTTAAGTTTTAATATGAACGTTATATCTTGCAGAATAAGGCCGTCATTGCTTTGTGCCTCAACTACCGACCGTGCTGTGGCGAGTCGCAGGCATTCAAGGCCAAAACGCACTGACAGCGGTGGCGAAGCGGCGCGGGGCGGCGCGGAGGCGGTACTTGTAATGTTCGAGCTAATATGAAAGGATCCGAACGGTTTTTTCCCGGCCGGTATTCTGTGCGGACGCTTTCGTATTAGAGAAGAACATTACAGCCGGTACCACCTCCACGCTGCGCCGCGCCGCTTCGCCACCGCTGTCAATGCGTTTCGGCCTTCATTTATTATGGGTAGGTCAATGATTGTCAAACATTTATAAACACGAACGTGGCGTGCACCACGGTTCGGCTAGGGTGGAGATTTATTGAAATATTGTGTTCATTATATCGATAATAACTAAATTGTTCAGCATGAGACATAATTGTCGTGGAATCTCGATTACCTATTTATAAGCGCTCAGTCTTCTGTACATAATTATTTAAATAAAATATGTTACTTATGTGGGTCCAGAAAGGGGCTTTATTCGAATGATTCTTTATTCGAATAAAAATTTATTCGAATAATCAGTTATTCGTCACTAATTTATTCGCGTATAATTTATTCGTCTACACTTTCGAATGAAGAATGATTTATTCTCATTTCATTCGAATAAATAGATAACACGAATATATAATTAAATAAATACATAGAAAACATCTATGACTCAGGAACAAATAATTGTGCTCATCACACAAATGCCCTTACCGGGATTCGAACCCGGGACCTTCGGCTACGTAGGCAGGGTCACTACGAGGGTCAAACTGAAAGTTTCGGGAATAGAAAAAAATATGCAGTTACATTGAATAAAAGTTTTTTTTTTAAAGTATTCTCTTTTATATTATAATGCGTTCAAACCATTCGTTAAAACAATTATTGAACGCTGAAAAAGGGTCGACAAAATGGCCACTGAAGTGAAGGCTTTTTCACTGCTTCTGCCGGTATCTGAAACCGCTGACCACGCGATAGATACGTTGCGTGGTCAGCGTTTCAGACACCGGTGATAACGTCATAAAGCCGAACGCTCGGCTCAGGCGGAACGGGACAATGATTCATATTTTTACGTGCATGCTGCTGGTGTTCAATTGTTCATCGGTAAGACGTTATCACGTCAATAGAAAAAACAGAGCAACTAGAACGTTTTTCATACCAAGTCTCCAATATTTTTTTTTCTATTTGGTATTATTTATTGCAACAGAAACAAGTTTCCGACCTAGATATGGCAGATCCTATTGTATATAAAAAGTTTCATGTTATTCTCGTGTGCCGTTTTAAAATGAGAACCAAACTTCGTTTGTATGGAGAGTCGACTTGAGTCGACCATGCTGGGGACTCTTACAGTCAGCATCAAAAGTAACTACGCAATCTAAGACGTCAAAAGGTCTTATTCCCTTTTAATAATGACTTTTGACGTTGGAGCTGTGAAAAAAATCAAACTTCTAAGCCAACGCAATCATAAGATTTATGCCGCAAATTTCCGCAAGTTTTCGAAACCCGCATAATCAAAACCTACAGGGTACTTCCCGTGAACTCAGAAACTTGAAATTTGGTGCGAAGCAACGCCTTATAGAACAGATAAAGGAAAACATTGCGAAAACCGTAAATTATTAGTTACATCACTGAAAATTTAATGTGCAGTATAAACTGACACGCATTAAGTATGTGAATACATACTTAGTGAGTGTCAGTTTATAGTGGACTTGTTTCTATTGTATAGGGTGGTCTGGAACCCTCGGTGCGCGAGTCTGACTCGCACTTCACAGGTTTTTTTGTCACCCGTGGTAAAGCCGAAATAGAAAAAATAAAAGAGGTGAAATAATTACAATTAATATCCGTTTCACCTTTGCACGGCGATGTTAATTGGTACCCTTGATTGAGCGGTCACCTCTTTCTAACAAATTTTAAAACTAGGTATCACTGTTCTGTCTGTATTAGGATATTACGTTTTTGAGATATATTTAATTAAAAAGCATTCCTACAATATTCGTTAAAAATTATATTCCCGAAAAGCATTACGAATGGTTATGCGAATAAAGAAGTTATTCGCGAATAATCCTATTTATTCTTAAACGTTATTCGTATTCGAATAAATTTTGCCCATCTCTGGGTGGGTGGCAATAAGCATATCGACTACCGTAGGCTCAAAGGGCGTAAGGGACAAAATATCGAAAATGAGCTAAAATGCAGTCATACTCAGTTTTTTTTTCTCTATCGGTTGGTATAGATAACGTCCCGATAGCTTGAAAAAATTGTCCGTTACAACCATGAAAAATATTGCGTTGATACTCAATTTTACCGAGCATTTTTGTCATATCCAATCAAATAAGAAACGTCTCTGATACATTTTGTCGTAACTCTCAGTTCATTGTAAAATACGCCATTTTGCTTTGTGAACTTTTTCACAAATGTGTCTGTTACACCAAAATACTCTTGTTTTAAATATTAAATAAGTCTGGATACGCTAATTTGTAATTTCATAAATCGAATAATTCTTAGCTTTAACTTATTAGGGTTCCGTACCTCGAAAGGAAAAAACGGAACCCTTATAGGATCACTTTGTTGTCCGTCCGTCCGTCCATCAGTCTGTCAAAAACCTTTTTCTCAGGAACGCGTGGAGGTATCCAGCTGAAATTTATATCAAATACTCAAGTCTACTGTCTCTTGGAGCTGTGAAAAAAACAAACTTCTAAGCCAACAAAATCAAAAAATACAGCCGTTTAATTTCCGCAAATTGTCAAAACCCGCAAGGGAATCAAAACCTAAAGGGTACTTCCCGTGAACTCTGAATCTTGAAATTTAGTACGAAGCATTTATAGCACATAACTAATGGAATAAGTTTTTGTCAAAAATTTCATTTTTAGTACAAGCTTTTATTGCCGACTGTACTTTTCTGCATACCATCATCAACTACACATTAAGACTATTCTAACGAGCCTAAACTCGATGGGGTTGTGTCGTTTTATTGCGGATTTCCTATGGCCAACTTCCTGCTCCAGCATCAGATTAGCTCCAAATCATCATAATATTGTATTGTCATGCGATATACATATGCAAGCAAAATTTCAGCTCAATTGGATAACGGGAAGTGACTGAAAAATGGATTACAAATTTTGACGGACAACTTACATACATACGAACAGTGCAAGTTAATATAAAGCTTGTAAAAATTGCGAAAATTGTACATTTTTAGTTACATCACTGAACATTTGATGTCCAGTATAAACTGACACGCACTAAGTATGTGAATACGTACTTAGTGAAATCCTACAATTAGGATATTCCATTATATGTATTTGTTTTATTTGTACACGGCGCGGTCGGTGCAAAACACGTAATTGAAATAAACTCGTTATGACGTGTTCGCCGTGCGCTCACCCGCTGGCGCCCCACACTCTCCCCGCCTCGCACCCACCGCGTGCACCTGGCTCCACTACAAGGTCGCGAGTATTTTCAATAAAATTTTCAATTTCTTAAGCGTGAAATTAACATGCTTAATTTTGATGAAAACATGATTATCGTACACAAAAAGCTATTAGTAAACAAAAATTTCATAGTTACTATTTATAACTACCGAGAAATACATTATTATTAAAACGTTAAAAATAAATGATTAATTTTTGTCTTAAATGTCTAAAAACACTCAATATAGCTTAAACAGATAAAAATATCATAGTTACCATTTTGGCTTGTCTAGATAATAAGATCAGAGGAAAACTGTGAAAAAAAACGTATATGCGAATTTCATTTCAGTTTAATTTTTCTATTAAGTGATCGCATTTTAATGCACCTCAAAGTTATACTAACAAGGTATTTGGTTACCTTTTTTACTTTTAGGAAAAAGTTAGGTAGTGTACGTTAACTCGTGTTTTTTTTAAATACGGTTACGATCGCGGATTTTTTACCTAATATATTTGATAAATATATGATACTGAATAGTAAAATCCGATAAAACAATAAAAACAACGAGTTTACGAATTATGTCCAGGGTAAGCTAATTTGATTGGTCTAATACCATTATCTATAAAAACGGCAAAAAAATCACGTTTGTTCTATGGGAGCCCCCTTACAAAAATATTTTGGGGGGGTCCGTTATCAATAATGTGTTAATTTTATAACAGCTTGTGTTTAGGCTATTGCATTAATCTTGGTAATTTTTTTTGGTACTAGCTTTTATTGCCAACTCTACTTTTCTGTATACCATCATCAACTACTCATTGCGACGATTCTAACGAACCCAAACTCAAAGGGGTTTCGTCGGTCAAATACTGAATTCCCATGGCCACCTTCTGCCTTCATCATCAGATCAGCTTGATGGTACCATTATATTGAATTGTCATCCATATACTAATACCCAAAATTTCAGCTCAATCGGATAACGGCAAGTGACTGAAAAATCGATTGTAAATTTTGACGGACAACTTACGTAGTGAGTACATACATATACTTATATACATACCAACAGGTCAAGTTAAGGGGACGTAGGTTCGTGGTCTTCTCTCCCTCTCACTGAGCATAAGCGTGAGCGAGATGGAAGTGCGTGTTTGGAAGCGCGGATATCATGTTTTTTAATTTAAATTTTTTGTGCGTTTTAATAAATAAAAAAGTAATAGCTGATTTTCCTCAAACATGACATTGCCAACTTTAATATGTTTAGCTGTTGTGCATAATTTGTTACGATTATTTAAGTGTATTTTAGACCTATGTTCGTGATTTTTTTCTATCGAGCGAAAGTCGAAAACTCAGGATTCGAATAGCTGATTTCCCTCGAAAAAGCCGTATTATAATCCAAACAAGAGCTACGATTTTTTTTAAATCAGTTTTTGGAGCTCACGTCGCCTTAATATAAAGCTTGTAAAAAGGTAAATTCATTTTAGTATTTTGTGAGCAAGCATGCTTCCATTTAGACCACATCGTAGCTTCCCGTCACCTGAGATTGTGGTCGAACACAAGGCTTTGCTTTTATTGTGATCTTGGTTCGGTTGCAAGTAATTCTTTTTTCATGCACATTACTTAAATCAATAAATTATATTGGTACTTTTTACATCGCGCAACTATAGGGTTTTCCAGAATAATATCAGGAATAAATTTGACATCCTTGGCTTATCGAAAATGATACCAAACTTGCCATAATAGCTAAATGCATTTATTGTGATTTTGGTTCCGTGGAAAGTAATTATTTTTTTGCACGCACAATACTCAGACTAAAAAATCATACGGGTAATTTTTACAATGTTTAACTATAGGTCTATCTAAATATGTCTATTGTTTTTTTCTTAAAATATTAATAAAAATCTTAAATAGATATTTTGAGAAAATAAGACAATGTTAATATTCATTTCTTTAATTTTTTTTCATTTTTACGTTGAAAAAAGTTAAAATTAAATATCAGGAATGAATTCGCTGTCCTGAACACCAGCCACTATATAAGGTATGAGTTAATTTTGTTTATTGTACTCTCGACAGCATTTGTAATTTAAATCAATGAGCCAACAATTACCGACTTAAAATTATACTCCACCGACAGTTTCACTGTCTAAGTCTGGAAAGCAATTAATACCAATTCAAGATATTACGATGAAATTACTGTTATTATGTCTGGACTCGTTGGTACAGTGCAAACTCAATAACAGTATTTTTTTCTTAGTATATAATTAATGTCTTGAATATGTACTTTATCTTACGATAAATAACACCAAGAACGACAGGCCAGCAGCGACTTTGAATAAAAAGAAAGCAACGCTGAAACGTTTGCAGAGCCAGCTGAATCTATTTCTCGTATTCCATTGAAGGATCCGGCAAAACGTCCACCCACAACCAGATAAACGAGATAAGGATATAATATGTCGCAGACTCACTTCGAGATAATGACTTAAATGTGTCAAGTATGCGCTGAATGCACCTTGGTGGATGTTAAAACAATAGAAAATCGACCGTTTACATTCTCAACCCCAGCTCGCGCGATTTTCAAAAGTGGACTTTATATTCTTTACGGCAGGGTTGAGATTGCGTTTGGGATATAAGAAGGTGGTTGAGATAAGCAGTTCAAAAATAATGAGATAACCTTGTCATGGTGCGCGCGGAATGTGCAAAGTCACATGGAGTCTGGGTCCCAGTTCACTGTGGGTATAACCCATGCACACGCCTTTCTGTGAGGGATGAAATAAAAAATATGGTGACAAAATGAAATCTAATTAATGAAGAAAAAGGCCGCAAAAATAAAAATAAGAATATCATGTTCCGTCTCTACATGATGTTGATGATCTATGAGTCAGTTCATCATACACACACTGTATTACATTGCTTAGTCCGCCGCATGCGGATGAGCAAACGTATGGGTCAACCATGGTCAACCGAAACAGTATCAAGGCAGCATTCGTTCGTGATTGTAAAGGAGTGTGATGTGGAGTCTGATAGCCGCATAAGTTCACCGCATGTGACTGAGTAAACTTATGCGAATTAAAATATAAAACTCCATAGCAACTTAAACTGATAAAGAACATAAGTACCTAATGCCAATACTCGTATTTCATTGCATATACTCATAGCCGATCCGGTTGACTATACATTTGTTGCAGTAAAATAGCAAAGTAATAATATTAGTCCGGTGGCCGACTGCAAGAAACCCTACGCACAGTGTTCAATATGACTAAAAAAAAATTCCCATGCTGTTATCGCATCAATCGATCAAGGAATACATTTTAAACGCCAGACTAGAACATCCACAAGTATATTTCAAATACTTTATTTTATAAAAAATATTTAATATTTCGTGACCTTGACTTCAAAAATTATAAAAAAAATATGTAAGCGTATCTGATTAAGATATTTATTTGTGATCAATACAGTTTGATAAAGGACTTTTTGGCGCATATTTTATAATTCTAATTTTTGGAATTTCACCTCTGGTTACCAAACTATGAATGTTTTTTCAGATTTTGGTATTAATTTTTTTACTTCAAAAAAAACTCAAAATTGCGACTTGTGGCCAGCATCGAAAGATTGCTATTAACTAGGTCTATAACTGATAAAAAAATCAAGTTCCACTTTCGCGGCGTTTGGGAGTTACGTGTAAAGGTCAAATTATACTTTTTGGGTTGTCACTAAAAGGTCAAACAAATATGTGGGATTAATAACAACTCTAATGAAATTTTGTAATAAGATATTTTTATATCCAATGAACAATATAAGATACTTTGTAAGTCATTAAATTCAGAAAATCGGGACCCATGTTAAGCTATAGTGTCTTTTCGGAAGTTGGTTCCAGATTTAATGTATTTTATGACTCATACAAACCATTGTCATTTTCGAGTATCAACGTGCAGTCGTCAACATTATATGGATTTTCATCATCGTGTAATGATCATCGACTTCAGCCACCTACAAGTTTTCTTCGTGAATCAGCTTCAGTAGTTCACGAGCTGCTTCTGGCAGGCAAATCCTACTGGTCGATTTTTGGCGTTGTCTGTAATGTACCATAGACACGAACGAATGCGATGATTCTAGTACACGGTGAAAGAGGTCTATCATAGTTTTTTTCCTGTTCATTTTCCGGCAATGTGGCATTTGGCAATGTAGGCATTTTCTTATCACGTAGGGTTTCTTGCAGTCGGCCACTGGACTATATGTAATAGGTCGGTGAATAAATATAATTAGCGTTACTAACGTTAATATTAAACTTAAAAAAAAATAAGATAAGCCTACTAACATATACCCTATCTGGTTAGGTATTTATATATGTAAATGTAAACAAAAAAACCACGTGACTTGGTCATTCAACCAATCATAGCAGACTTTTGTATCTATGGTATTATCTTATTGGCTGACTGACAAAGTCACGTGGTTCTTTTTGTTTATATTTAGTTAAATACCTAACCAGATAGAGTAATAAGCGATAATATAATTACGCTTAAGTAATATTAAAATGTTGAATATGCTCATACAATTGATATTAATTTTGATGATAACTACATCTTTCAATCGAAATGACTTTTATTACCAATTTACTGCGATACGAGAGCCTTTTGCGGGCCGGCGCGCAAAGGGTTAAAACCCTTAAAGAGTTAAGGTCGATTTATAAATCGACCTTATACGTTTTGTTCACAGCCGTCATAAATACTTATGTTCATTGGCATTCACGAGTAAATACCTACTTAAACGTTTAATTGAATTCGACCATAGATTGGCAATAAATATGCATTTACCTATGCGTAATTTAATGCGTAGGTTCTAATTCTTAATGCAAAAGAAAAGCTGGTAGTTAGATGATATTGTTTATTTTTCTTTTAACTGAGCCTACTCAAACCATTGGTCAACAAATTGGTAACTGAGACTGCAAGGCCGTCAAAAAATCGACGCTCTTGAGATGTAGTGTTGAGGGCGAATCCTAAAGATACCCTGGACGGCGCGCGGCGTTCCGAACTAACAACTCGATCCTATAGGCGCATAAAATTTTAACTACGAATTCTGAAATTCTTCGGCCACATCTCAAGGAAAGGCCAATCGATGGAGAGGCTCGTCGTCCAGGGACCTGTTTAGGGGAAAAGAGCACGGGGCCGATCGCCACCACCCTGGACAGACATAATAAAAAAGGCCACGGGGACCAGCATATTCTAGTGCTCCCGCAATTCCACACACCATCTGAAGTGGCGCGTCATTCATAGCTAAAGCGGTGACCATTGGCAAGCCGCTCAATACCGATGGAGACCCAGCGAGTATTCCAGAAACGTGACCACTACCACTCTGACCCGAGTGTACGATTGAAAAGAGAAGAGAGTCTCAAACAATAGGTACACAATTTTACGACACAATCAAGTTTGTATGGTATTTTACTTCACCAAAAACCTACATATGAGAGAGTGTATAAATACACTAAATACTAAATGCTACTAAATATTACTATTTACTAAATATTTAGTTAAGAGTATAGCGGATGTCACCCGGCCTGTCACCGTGAGTGCGAGTACTCGCCAGTTAGTAAGTTATAATAGTATGTGAGCTAACGCAAGCCGGGCAAAGGCGAGATGGGGAAGAGCGACGCGCGCAGTGGATGCGGACGCGACCTTTATGGTCGTCAGCGTACGTTACATCGCCTGAGGTCTGTCACCGTACGTTATGCCACGTGAGGTGGATCGGGTCGGTCGCGACTTGCTACTAGTTACTAGTGAGTAGATGAGTTAATCCGACGTCATGCATAGCTAACCTTTGGTGAGGTCCCCGGTAAGGAGAGCCGGGTGGCGACGAAGCGGGCGAGAGCGAAGGCGTAGCGGGTGCGGAGGCGGCCCGCCGACGGGTATACTCGTTTCCGCCGACCGCCATGGTGGTGCCGCCACCGATGGGGTCCGTCACGCGAGTTATGCTGATGCCTGAGGCCGAGCGGGTTGGTCGCGCTGTAGCTGGAAGATGAGATACAGTTGTAGGGTCAGTCGCCATCACATACATCGGAGCAAACAAGCAGCTCACAAACATCGGAACACACCTCTATTTTCAAGGCATTAGGGTTCATGTGCCGATATTTTTGAACACCTATAGTGTACCAATGTATGTGATGTCGACTGTACAATGAATGGCTCTGACATTAAGAATAAGAATGACACATACAATAATTAAAAATTCAAAACAAAATTCATAATATTCGAATCAAAAATCCAAATTGATTTCTATTAGGTATACGAGTAGTTACGGAAATATCGTCCCGCCGCGTTTAAAAGGCTCACCCACGCTTGATTTTTAGTATATAGTGAAAAAATATTTTGCACAGGACAGGTGGATTAACATTTTACGTCAAACTTTAACAGGGAATCTTTCTCACATTATCTGCACTGATAGTTTAGGCGGAGCGGCTTGGACGTGCTGTAACTCGAACACAAGGTTTTTTCAATTTGGACAGCAATGGTTATAAGTACCAACTGCAGACTTTTGGTACGACTATTAAGATAGACTATCGACTATGAAGAGCTACGATCAAAATTTTATACAACTGTGATCGACATTGCATGGAGATAGGAAGGTACATCTCCCGCGTTTTCGTTTAGAACCAGTTGGATTTGATGTACACTGACACTGCCAAGAATCGCTACGCGCTACGTTCGTTGCCAATCCTATGGTTTTCCCGCTAAGTAGCGGAAAGTGACTACGGCGTAGGCGCCCGCTAGGCAGGTCCCTGGCAGTGAAAGTGTTAATCTGGATGATTCTCAACAAATGAGAATATCTTTTCCATTGTACAATACTTTATTCCATTATTTTTTCCGTGACCTCAATGTTCAATTGAATAAATGGGAATGTCGACCCCCTGATCTGTTTTTATGGTACCAATATATAACAGATCAAGGTTCGATTACTAGACACAAAGGTTGAAGGACGACGTTGTTCACTAAAACAGATAATCTTTACAGTCCTTTGAGAAATTCTGATGTCGTATTGTATTGAAATAATATTTGATCGTATACAATTAATTACATGTAATGTTAAGGGTTCGGCAACGCACTTCTCAGCGTCCATAGACTTTTTAAAACTACAAATGACAACTGCGTTCTTTAACTTCATTATTCATTTTGTAAAGAGATTTTGCAAACGCATTAAAATATTTTTTTTTGCATAACGCTATGTTTTATTCATGTTCCTACATAAACCACGGTGGATGCTTATAATCAGCAGATTTTATATTATAGTCGTGATATAACTGGAGGTCGCGTACTTTTGCGAGTTGTAGTCTCGTATTTAGACGCGACTAACTAACTAAGTAAGAATAGATGATGATTGATTAATATTAATTTCTTAGATAATTGGTTAATGTAAACATATAAATGAAAGATACATTTTATGATAAATGAAGAACGATATATTTCACCACCGACTAGGCCATGCCTCAATTTACCAACTAAAAATTCTATTCTCATTCGAAACCAATCAATCCCATCTCAATAACTATCACTTAGTAGCGGCGGCGGCAGTGGTGACGCATACGTGCGAGCGAGAGATCGGATCGCGACATTTCGCTCCCACGTGGCGCCCCGCTGCCGCTGCCTTCGCCGCTAGCAGTCGTGGCCGAGCCCTTGGCTATGTGCTTACATACTTCAAAATATCAATAAATTTCTGTCAAAAATTTCAATTTTAGTACAAGCTTTCATTGCTGACTGTATTTTTCTGTATACCATCATCAACCACTGATTGAGACGATTCTAACGAGCCCAAACTCAACGGGGTTACGTCGGATAATTACTGAATTCCCATGGCCACTTTCTGTCTCCATCATCAGATCATCTCGATGGTACCATAATATTGAATTGTCATCCAAACTATACTAATACTCAAAATTTCAGCTCAATTGGTTGAAGATATCTGCTTCAAATTTGAGTTGCAAGATTCCACCCGAACAAACATAGTCACATAACATAAAGTAAGCACTAGTTGAAAACGAAAAAAAATTAAACAAACAATATGTATTGAATTTGAAATATTAAATGTCAAATTCAATACATTGTTTGTTTACATTTTTTTCGTTTTCAACTGGTGCTTTTACTACATATATTAAAAGAAAGCTTGTAAAAAGTTGTTTGTTGTTTTAAGCTTGCGTTGTTGATGTATCAATACGTCAAAAACGCGTTCCGAAATTGGGCTCCTGTCGTGATTTAATTGGTCATGCTACGAGGTTCGTAGACCTCTACGCCGTAGAGGTCATAAATGGGCCAACGGCTTGACATTACACGATGTTATTTTAGAAACTCTATTCTCATTAGTTTTTAAAGTTGGCGTCTTAAGCATACACTAGATTGGTTCAGGTACAGCTGTACCAACTTTAGTTCTGACATGAAAAGTTCCTTATAACGTTGAACTAAGGTCCAAAATAGAAAATTATTACGAAATATATGTGGGCATATGTGTATAGTTAGTACCCACTAGACCGCCTTGGGACAATTGTGTAGACGAGGCGGGTAAAAGCGAAAATTGTTTGGGCCTTTCGGAATTGCACCAATGCTTCTAAATCTTATATATCTCGCCCATTTTTCTTCAGGCTGTCCAATTGAATTTTATCTCTGACGCCTTTGTATAACAAATTGAGGGGTACACTGCTAAAATATAATCAAAATTAACTGCGGGTTGTATCAGTAACGATACCATTTAAGTGTAACCAAGTGTGTTGAAGAACATGAAAATAATTGTTTATCGCAGAATGCAAATAAGATAATTTTAATTGTGCATTATGGGGAAAAGTATTTAATAAAAAAAAAGTAAGACTTTGGTGGTTTATCTATACAAAAGTAATATGGGTTATGAACATAAGAATTAGGGTAGGTACCTTCGTGATTGAGTATTGTTGTTTTAGAAAGTTAAATAAAAACCTTGAATAGAAAATCTACAAACTTGCATAGATTTTCTTTTACAGAAATGAAAAATCATGTTACGTGATTGACGTAATCCAACTATAATAAGTAACCTTTGCTTCTAACACAAGCACACATAATATAAGTTTATTGGAGCTACAAATCAAAAGTATATTCCATATCCACGAACTTGATTGTAATATATTATGTCGAGCAATTTCTCTTATCTTACTGTAACAAACATGTTTTTACCGATCTAGTCCTGACCTTGTCTGAGAGCAGGGAAAACTTGGAGCAATATTACAAAAAGCATTTTTGAAATGCTTACCTTTAAAAGTACCGGATTGGTATCTGATTTTTTCCATAATTGTTCATTAATTCATTATTATCTCAGTCAAGTTACTGCGCATCGTGTTGGGAAATCAGAAGTTGCTGACATCGTGCTGAGAATAGTGGCGGTTATTCCACCCACAAGATAGGCTCGCTATTATTCGATCCCTACAGATCACTTCGCTCATGATTACGAATTAAGAAAGTGTAGGCCGAAGCTATGCCTGTACATCTATGAAACCTGCTTGTTTGTGAAAACCCATCCCTTACTTTATAAAACGTGTAAACAAACTTGCAACTACCCTACAAGGTATCCAAATCAGCTGGTAATACCGGAAAGAAAGACAACATTATATAGTAGACAACAACAACACTTATTGTATGTCTGTGTCTATCTACAATTCCTTACATGAAGACATTAAAAACCATTGTTTCTACTCGGTAAGCGAATATTTTGATTATTACGATTGTAATATTATTACTTACTAACTATTGTTCTTTCGTCTCATTTCACATTCACTGACATTATAATTGTTGTAATTTTAAAATTTCATTTTATATTTTAATTTAGTCTGACAATGATATGCTTAGTTTTTAATTTACATTAATTTTTTTTTTCTGACATTCGCTGACATGTTTATGAAATATTTAATAGCAAAATTTCATTTCATTCGACTAGACTAAAATGTAAAACATAAAAAGCATGGTATGGAATTAAATTCGTTATTACATGACACAATTTACTCTAGGTTTATATTTTGCATGCCAGATGCTGGTAAATTGTGTGAAACCTGATACTTATTCTGTAAACAACTTTTATGAACCACATTTTATGCAAAATAAAGATATTTGTATTTGTATACTCACCGCTGGTAGGTTTGAGAGTGTGGAAGGAGATCGTTTCAGGCCCGGCCTTCTGTCACGATCGTCTGCATATAGACCGAATACTCACCGCCGGTGTTCCGGTGTGGTATAACTAAAGAGCCCCGCGGGCGAGGAAAGCGGCCGGTAGCCCCAGACGGTAGGAGGGAGTAGTGAAGAGGGTTGAGAGTGTGGAGAGAGATCGTTTCAAGTAGAATTAGTACTCACCACCGGTGTAGCTAAAGCCCTGCCCCGCGCCGCGGGCGAGGACCGTGGCTGGTAGCCCGAGGCGGTAGAAGTATTTGAGAGGGTTGAGATTGTGGAGGGAGATCCTTTCATGTAGACCGAGTACTCACCGATCTGCTGAAAACTACTATAGAGGGAAAAATTTAGGGAAACGGGGTAGAGGAAGAAGGAGGGTAAACTGGCTCGATAATATTTAACAAAAAAAGGACGGACATCAAGGACGCGGCCACGCTCGCAAGGCGGGCCAAGAATAGGATAGACTTTGCAAAGGTGGTCACCTCAGCCCGATAGGGCATGGCAGATAAAAGGAGAAGAAGAGTACTCACCGCCGGTGTAGCTAAAGAGCCCCGCGGGCGAGGATCGCGGCCGGTACCCCGACACGGTAGAAGTAGTGGAGAGGGTTGAGAGAGTGGAGGGAGATCGTTTCAGGTCCGGCGCGTCGCCGCCGGATGTCGTGGACGGACGTCTGGATCGCGATTGCCTCTTCGACCCCGTTCTACATACACCTAGAGTGACAGACAAAAACCATTGTTTAAACATTTACTCAAAATTTGTGTAGAATAAGGGGTCAATATGTATTCATGCGATTACTTATATATTCGGGGGCATAAAAGCGTTCAGATATTTTCGTGCTCGAGTAGCTCCATATTTTTTAAGGAGAAGATATACAATCCGTGCGTATTCGTCAAAATACAGTCGAATATCCCTAGGATGTACATTTAAAACTATATGCTTCTTTTTTTTTTTTTTTTTTTTTTTTCTAATCCAAATCTTGCGATCAGCCCTGTTGGCTATAAGCAGATTCGTTGACGCTGATTTTCGAGGCGGGTGATACCCCCAGCGGGGTACATCCCATTTATCCATGTAGTCAGTCTAGCTGACTAATGGTCAAAGATGTATATGCTTCTTAAAGATGCAAAACTAGGTTAGGTTTTTAGAGGATTATAACAGCTGACAATTATATCCAATGTTGGCTAAAGTTGGAACACCATTGCATATTGGTAGTTATGCATTTGGCAATTTAAATTAGGTAGGAATGGCCACCGTATGCTAAACGTTTGTCTTCAAGTTTATCTTTTGTTATGTGGTTTCTTAAAAGCGCCCTAAAATACAATCAATAAGATTCGACTACCAGCGGTAATAATATTATTACTGCCCCGCTACAACGGCCCCTAGTCACGCAAACTATAAGATGAGTTCTAGGGACCTAGTTGGTAATTTCGCTGGGAGACCATTATTATTAATAGGTATCTGCCTACATATACAGAAACAAATAGGAAGTAAGGTCGCATGCGTGTTCATTTTACTTTTTATAACCGAAGGAGACTTGACACGTTTTTTATACTGATGTGTCTTTGTAATTTAACTTTGCGTAATACGGTCAGCATCGAATAGTTGGTAGCAGCTTTTGCTTTTTGGGTACTTTAGTACCCAAATAATAATATTCTATGTGAATGCAGCCATTCAAATAGTATATTAAAAGGACAGGTTTCAGAACTACTTAACTACTTAGTAAAGTGATTTAACCCATTTCAGGTCAATCAAAGCTACGTGTGCTATGTTGTAGAAATCGTTCGACTCATATGTCATGGAACTTGGCTTAATGGTAATACGTGAAGTCAAGTCAGAACAAAATTAGAAAACACCCGAGCATTGGAATACATTTAACCAGCGTCTGGCACGTTCGACACGTCCGCGGCAAATTGCCCTCCGACACAGTTACTCAAACACTGAGTTCAATACAACGGTAGTTATGACGTGCCTATAGTTTGATGCCATTTACAGGTAGGGCAATTTATACAGACAGATATATATGCGGACGACACATGTATAATGTATGCTGATAAGGACAATAAAACCGTAGAGAGATGTATACAGATCGATTTTACAAACATAATCAAATGGTCGCACGACAACGGTATCATTTTTAACATCGATAAAATCAAATGCAAGCTAATTAAATCGTCATATCTACTGGCCCCGAGCGAAAACATTAATATAATAGGGCATGAGTGTTTGCATAAGAACCAAAATCATTGCAATTGTTTAATTATTGAATTTGTTAATACTTAAAAATACTTAGGACTGACCATAGATTCTATAGTAAATTTAGCTGGGGTACTCACATCGATATAAGAAATTAAGAGCGTGAATAGGTCATTTTGAACACCCGGCCCGCTTAGGTACTTCTGCTGCTGACTGTACCACGCGTTAGCCGAGTAAGTAAGTGATGAGTTACGGGTTGAATTAAATGCCTATGGACGCACTTTTAAAACTTTACCTTAACAAAATTTGTAACATCCTTATAAGAATCATTAAAAACTTGTCACAGGCATTTGCAATGGAAACTATCATTTACTGTATAAAAAGTTAAAAATCTTACCGGTTCATTAAAAGGAAAATATTTAATAACTATAGATTACTATGACCTTGACCTCTTCAAAACGAGTAACAAACAGTTACGTAACTTTAAGGAAACCACAAAGAGAAGTTATTTAGAGTATTATAAAACTAATAACTACTTCGGCCAAAGAACTCGTAAATATAAAAAAAAAACCAACCAATAAGGGTATTCTAGTCTGATGCCACCGATACTCGTAAATTTCTATAAACCGATACATGAGCGATGTAATCGTCATAAATAAAAAATTCGGTCCATTAAAAAATATGTACTCGTATCTGATTCGGGGATACTTTATTACCGGCTGTCAAGATTGCGTTTATAGCTATAGCCAATGCGTTTTGTCTAACGACGATGATTTATTCTTTTCAGTTAAGTTCTAAGTGACAAAGGGACGAAATGCTATATGTTCGACATTTTTTTTAATACTACGACGGTGGCAAACAAGCTTACGGCCTGCCTGATGTTAAGCTGGTATGGACACTTGTGACTCCAAAAGAATCACAAGCGCGTTGCCGACACTTTATTCACTTGAGGGTTCGCTGTGTTGGCAGATAGAGACATGCAGGTCCCTCACTCCCAACACAGCGCACCCTAGGGAGCTCTGGCGACCTTACTCACCACCAGGAACACAACACCACATACTTCATAGCATGCAATAATATAGCAACACTACAAAGCAGTGGTGCTATTATAGCTGCGGTCTTCTGTAAGGTGGAGGTACTTCCCCAGTTGGGCTGCTCCACATACGAGCGAGATGACATTCCGCTGTGCCCTACTTCTCTTAAACATGAACGCGATCGTGCTATATACTAAGTTCTATCAAACGCTTGATGCGTACGAGGCCATACGATGTGCAACAGAGATGTTCTATTCGCACATATTATGGCCCTGTGCGCACACTCGTGAGCGTTTGAAAAAGTATAGTTAGTTAGGTACGGTATATTTCGTCAATAGGTAACAAAACATTGAGATTCACAAAAGGAAGGGGTATTAAATTAAACCCGACTAGGTAGCACTGACAGTCGGTAGGCACGCTGAACAAAAGGCAATAGTCACAGCCAGCTTATCACTTGCTGGATATCGTTGGATCTTCGTTCCGCCCTTTATCTTACTGCCATCCACGACTGCCAGCCTAAACTCCTAAAAAAACATTCATTTCTACGCTTAAGTCCTTCTAAATGTCGCAACTATCACCTACCCGATAAGCGCTGAAAGTTTATTTATGATAGTTTGAAATTTGGGCAAACTTAAGAGAGGACTTAGACATTAGGAAATATATTGAGCATTGATTAATGAAACATTTATCTTACTGAAAGTTGGATTAATTTGCTATGATTATGTGAACACAATCCATATTTACAATTAAACCTGCCAATCATGACACATGCAATGTGTCACGTATATGCGGCGGAAGATTATTAGTTGTCCGGGTTAAAAGCATTTTACCCAGAAAAGACCCTTAACTAAACCATTTTCACTGAATTAATATTAAATCATCATCCACCTAGCGTTTTTCCCGATAGTGCCTAAACGAGCCCGAGATCCGCTTTGACACCTAATCCCAAGATTTGACGTAGGCACTAGTTTTACGAAAGCGACGCGATCTGACCATCCAACACAGAGGGAAAACTAGACCTTATTAATATTATATAGACAGAAAGAAAATCTGTTAATAAGTACCTAGCTCAGTCATCACATACTGGTGGGTGGAGCCTTAAAATTAAGAAAAAAGATGAAACGTAATATTGGGTATACCAACCTGACTGCATTTGTCCGCATTTCTGCGGACATAATTTGAATTTGACAGGTGAAAAATCTGCCTCGGCCTCTAGAGAAATACAAAATGAAGCCTCGCCAAGATAATTTATTTATAACCGACTCTAACCTACTCGCGATTGAGAGAATTCGGACTTAGTAAGGTCTCGTTGGGACTTATCATTCTAACGAGCCCAAACTCAACGGGGTTACGTCGGTTAAGTACTGAATTCCCATGGCCTCCTTCTGTCCACATTATCAGATCAGCTAAATGGTACCATAATATTGAATTGCCATCCAAACTATAGCTTTACCCAAAATTTCAGCTAAATCGGTTGAAGATATCTGCTTCAAAATTGAGTTGCAAGATTCCACCCGAACAAACATATATAGTTAAATACATAGTTAGGTATGTACATACATTGCAAGTTATTATTATTAGAAAGCTTGTAATTACATCATGTGGGTACATACTCGTATTGGGTCCTTTGTTATTTTGATCGAGACCGGTAGAAACAGTTATTTTCGAAAGCTTATACAGCTGGTTACTTTCGCATTTGTCATGATTAAAGGCATCAGGCTTGCTCCAGCCGACAAATCATTCAACAATTACTGACAAGTCAGTGCGAAGAGGATTGGATTGTATTTTTTTTTGATTTTGGCAAATCATGATTTCTCGGTCGTAAAGGGATACCTGATGGGCTTGCACCTAAAGATTTCTATTGAACCTAACCTGCCGTGTATTTAATATACAAGTGGCACTCAGAGTTTGAATCAGTTGTATATAGATAAGGCCGTACACGGGTTTGTAGTTGTAAACAGATAAAATATGTAGTTACCTACCAGTGGGGCATTGGCGGCCCATGGAGCACTTGCCCTCGCAGATGGTGCGCTGGCTCAGCATGGTCTGGTACGAGTCCAACATCACGCGGCACTCGGACAGGTCGGTGTCCGCGAGCGCCAGGGACGGGTAGCGTTCCTTCAGACGTCTTCTCTCCTGTCAAATCAAATTTAAAATTTAAAACACCTGCGGCACAACAAACATAACTAAGAACTAGCTAGACAGACAAGACTTGTGATTCTTCTTCTTCTTCTCGTGTCGATGTCAAACTGTGCGTGACCCGACGCTTATCGCCCTGTCTGTCGCGTTTCAAAGGTCTTGCTTGCAGGAGCATGTGCTCCATCGTTTGTGGAACCGTACCTCACGGACATTGGGCGTCTGAGCTACTTAGGGCGCCCCACTTCAGCATTATTAATTGGAAGTTTGAATGGCATGCATTTTTGAGAAATACTACCACGATGGCAAACAAGCAAATGGCCTGGCTGATGATACACAGACATCGTAACCTATGGACGCTTGCAACTCAAGAAGAATCACAAGCGCTATGCTGATCCTTTATTGATTTGAAAATTCGTTGTGTTAACAGAGATATTCTTGGGAGCTGTAGCAACCTTATATTCACCATCAAGATCATAACACCACATACTCACCTACAGACCTTGTTATCTTCTTATTGAACATGCATATTGGACCCCTTTCTTACAAGCTTTATATTAACTTGACTTATTCGTATGTAAGTATGTAAATATGTAAGTTGTCCGTCAAAATTTGCAATCCATTTTTCAGTCACTTGCCTTTATCCGATTGAGCTGAAATTTTGGGTATTAGTATAATTAGTTTGGATGACAATTCAATATTATGGTACCATCGAGCTGATCTGATGATGGAGACAGAAGGTGGCCATGGGAATTCAGTATTTAACACATTCAATGCTAAGAAGTAGCCGATCCCGTGGTTTTCCTCGTATGTAGCGGAAAGCGACTACGGCGTAGGCACCCGATAGTCGTGTTCCCGGCACTGAATGTGTTAACCGTCGTAACCCCGTTGAGTTTGGGCTCGTTAGAATCGTCTCAATGAGTAGTTGATGATGGTATACAGAAAAGTACAGTCGGCAATAAAAGCTTGTACCAAAAATTAAATATTTGACAGAAACTTATTTTTCAGTAAGTATACGCAGATCATACACCGGCGTCCCCGGCGGGTCTTGGTAGATGTGGCCCGTCGCCGCCAGCCCCAGATACTATTATATTGAATGATTCTGCCATGTTAACCGACGATCCTCCATCTGAGGTCCAACACAGCTTAGCGGACGACACCCAATTTAGCGTGAACCGCGGAGAGAAACAACAACATGCAGATATACAAATTACGATTGAACAACTTGGAACTATGATGGAGTCCAAGCTGGAAATTAATAATAAGAACCTTATAAGTCAATTGAAAACTCTAATGCAGACTGAAATTGACACAGCATTACACAATTTTAAACGCGAAATTATTGACAAAAACCACTCCGTTTTATCACTACAACAGGAAACTATAGCCAAACAGCTACAAGAAACCAACAAAAAAATTCTTGAGTTAGAAAATGAAAATAAAAAAATCTAATCTCAGCTGGAAGCGCTTATCTCTAACTCGCCGAAAATGGAAAACACCAAACCCAACGACAGTGACAAAAAATTCGTCTTGTACGGATTAGATGAGTACTACGGAGAAACAGAAATGTCGCTATATCCCCGGATTAACTATATGTTCAGTGAATTACTCAATATTGACATAAACGGATTCATAGAGTCAATCAAACGAGTAGGGAAATACGGCAACCGCCGACCTATAATAATTGAGCTGCTAAGTAGTAGAATGAAAAAATATATACTAAACAACGCTGACTGTTTCCGAAACACTAGCTATGCGGTATCAGAAATCCTTGATCGTGACGCCTTGGAGAAAAGAAAGTACCTTAGGGAAATGCTAATTGACGCACGAAGAAAAGGAAACCATGCGATTATACGAAAAAATAAATTATACATAAACGGTGTAGAGCAGAAACTAGACTCAGAAGCTGGCAAATCAGTACCAGAAAAACCCACCACCTCATCAACTCCCGCCATTACCTCTACCATTCTACTGCCACAAGAGAAAACCCCAATGGAAGGCATCCACCACCCTCCCAAAGGAAAGGAAGACGAAAACTCGAAAGGAAAGACAACTGATTTTTTTCGTCGATAACTTTAAGGCATTATATCAAAATATTCGAAGCATGAAGAACAAAAGCCACCTATTAGAATCAGTAACAGATGAAAACCAAAACATACACGCACTTTGCCTCTCTGAAACGTGGAAAACAACTTCCAAAATTGAACTTCTTAAGGTTGAAGGATATACCCTAGCATCATCCTACTGTCGGCCAAACAATGCAGGTGGGGGAGTGTGCATACTACTAAAACAGGGAATAGATTATACAGAATGTAACGACATTGAGAACATGTCAATTGAGACTTTATTTGAAGTTAGTGCAGTAGAAATAAGCAAAATAAATCTAGTTTTAATTAATATGTACTGGCCTAACAGTACAAGGCAGCCAGACCAGTTCTTTAATTTATTAAATAATCTTATGCTGCATCTCCAACATAAATACAGTATAAAGGATATTATGATTGGAGGAGACTTCAATGTCAATGTCTTACAACACTCAACATGTTCATCAACGCTTTTAAATCTAATGAAAAGTTTTAACTTCCACCAAACCGTTAAAGAACCCACTAGGGTAACGGACACTAGCGCTACATGTATAGATCTAATATTTAAAAACTTTCATAGACATAATTTCGCAATTCAAGTGTACGATTATGGACTCTCAGATCATAAAGGAATACTCATAAACATCCCCTCCATCAAACTGGACTCACGCAGCATATGGACAGTAAAAAAAAAGAGTGTATAATGAAAAAAATTGCCAACGTTTTAAATCAGAGTTAAATAAAATAAATTTTAACAACATCCTTTACTTAGACGACAAAGTAACTATAATAAATTTCACGATACTCTCGACAATATATTAAATATATGCATACCAAAAACAAAAATAAAAATAAAAAATAAAAACAAGAAAACCTGGTTGACCAAAGGTATTAGAAAATCGTGTATGCACAAAAGGTCACTTAAAATATTTCTATCTCAAAATAAAAACCCCATTCTAGATATGCATTACAAACAATACGAAAAAACATTAAAACGAACTGTGCTTGCCTCAAAAAGACTTCAAAATATAAAAAATATCAAAAACTCTGATAATATTGTAAAATCAATGTGGCATATAATAAAACGCGAAACAAATAAACTAAGCATAAAAAACAGAAATAACATAAAGCTTAATGTAGAAAATAAAATCACGGAAGATCCATCAATAATTGCAAATACATTTAACAATTTTTTTTCGACAGTCGGGAGTCAAAAGATTCCAGCATCAAGGCGACCAGCAGCCCACCCATCGATAGAGAACTCATTATACCTACGACCAGTATCAGAACACGAAGTAAAAAATATTATTAAAAACTTAAAAAACAAGTATAGTTATGGTTACGATGAAATGCCCCCCCATTTAATCAGAAAATGTGCAGAGGAATTAGCAGGCCCCCTAGCCTACCTCATAAACCAATCGTTCGCGGAAGGTACAGTTCCGGACGCATTAAAAATATCGGTTATTAAACCTGTACATAAAAAAGGCAATAAAAAAGATTGCAACAATTATAGGCCAATAGCGCTTTTATCTACCTTTTCTAAAATATTCGAAACTGCCATGTCCAAACGCCTATATTCCTTCTGCGAAAAATATAAAATTTTCAGTGACTACCAATATGGCTTCAGAGAAAAAAGATCTACAACACTGGCAGTGTATAAGTTTATCCGCGAAGTTCTGAATATTATTAATGAAAAAAAATATGCCATAGCTTGCCAGTAGGCATCTAGTAAGATATGAGCAAAGCCTACGATCGGGTACAATACAGTATATTACTGGAAAAATTAAAATCTATTGGTGTACGGGGAAATGCTCACGATTAGTTCTCCTCATACCTTGCAAATCGTGTACAGTGCGTTGAAATAGAACACTCAAACTATATCACCGGAGAGATACACAACGTCCGATCACGAATAGCTAAAGTAGAACAGTCAATTCCCCAAGGAAGTGTCCTGGGATGTATCCTTTTTTTAATTTTTATAAATGATTTGCCTAAAATAATTAATTGCCCATGTACACTATTTGCCGACGATATCTCTTTTGTTATACCGTGCCAGGATGAATTTAATCTAAACTATCAATTAAACTCCATTCTGACGGAAATTGTTACCTGGCTAAATGAAAATAACTTACAAGTAAATTTTGAAAAAACTAAACTGATACAGTTCAAGCCATATCAAAAACGGACAATACATATTAGCTACTCTTACCTTAACACGAAATTAGAATCAGTCACATCAACTACATTTTTAGGTATTAGCATTGACTCGGCACTAAACTGGAAAGATCACATAAATAAAATAAAGAATAAATTAAGCGGCTTCACTTATGCACTGTATAATCTGAAAAAATGCACGGACATGAAAATAGCAACGAGCGCTTACTACGCTTACGCACACGCCTGGCTACAATACGGTATTGTGTTGTGGGATAATAGTACGAATATTATCATCTCTTTAGATTACAGAAGCGTTGCATTAGAATACTTGTTAATATAGATCCCATGGTAAGCTGTAAACCACATTTTAAAAAGTTAAAAATTCTGACTTTAGTGTCTATGTATATTTTAGAAGTATGTTTATTTGTCAAAAATAATTACAATCTTTTCCCGCAATATTCCCGCCCTCATAACTTACGACCCAGAAACAAACTAGCTACGCCTAATTCAGCGCTAGAAATGATCCATTCAAGCCCTTATGGCATGTCAATAAAAATTTATAATAAAATCCCCAATACTATTAAAGACATTGAAAATTACAAAATATTTAAAAATACAATAAAATTATACCTCATGCAGAAAGCTTATTACACATTAGACGATTTTTTTAATGATCAGTTTGAGGAGTGGACTAAATTGTAGGTCATTGTAACGGATTGATATTATGAATTATTATTAATTGATTATTGTGACATTCTTAACTTAAATTTAAATTTTTGTTTTTTTAATTTAATTTATATGATGTGAAATATTAACTTTTAATAGTATTGTTTAATATCTTTAATATTTTGTCGCAAATTTTTTATATTTCTTAAGTTCGCGTAAGAGGTGTGAAAATTTTGTGACGGTTATTATTATTATTATTTTAATTATTGTTTATTTCATTGCTGTGCCCTTACAGGGTTCATGTAGAACTGTAATATATAATTTAAGAACTGTATACTAACATGAGTGCAATAAATGATTTGATTTGATTTGATTTGTACTTTTGACAACTGATGCTTCTTGATAATCCTATTGCAGCGGAACTTTACGCGTTACATAAATAGAGTCAGATGGCATATCGAATTTGTATGACTTATTGATTTGGATACAGGACCGGTCACTCTAGCACTTTTTGGGGGAGGCCTATGTCCAGCAGCGGACGTCTTTCGGCTGACATGATGATGATTGATTTGGATAAAACATGCGTCACTATCGCATTGCGTACTTTTAGAATATGATTGTATGTGATTGTATCGATGAGACAAGTTATGTAACCGCGACTGTACTGCCGTGCAGAACCTAAAGTGCAGTAACTCGAAAAAGTCCATTTCGAGATAAACGCAAAAAACACTTTAAAAGTAGTTTATTTCCGTTCGTTCAAGCGGTATATACTTATAATTTATTGTCATGGAAAGCGCTCAACACATAGAATACGATGACGTTAAAAACAATGGTTTCAGTGTACACTGAAATTAATTATGAGGCTTTTTCAAAATTTCAAGCTCGTACTGCACTCTTTGAGACAGGCAAAAACAAAAGAAATACCGCTTAAAACACAGTAAAAAGTCGGGTTACTGTCCATGTTTTGCATTCACTTACACATACAAGTGATGAATTACCGTTTAAACCACAGTACGCGGAGCTATACTACTGCGTTTTAAACTGTATTTTGCTTGATTTTTAGTGCTACGAGCATCCGTTACTGCATTTAAAACAGGTTTTTGTAAAAAAAAAGTATGACTGAAGCCTTTTTGCCAATAAAATGATTTAATATTTAATTGTCTTCAAAACTACATATGCTCAGTAAATGTCAAGTCAATCAGGCTTCTTTAAGTGGGAGAAAAACGACTAGCAAGATTTAAATAAATTTATTTGTGATTTATTATTGGAGATCCTAAATAAAACACATATTTCGTGAAATTGTAAGCAAACAATGTTTATTACACATAATAATGTATCCCTTCTAATAAAAAAAGACGACTACTTCAGTATAATGCTACTATTTATTCTTATGTACTGTTAAAATAGCACTTTAATCTTATTGTTATTGTCCGTTTAGTTACTTTGTCAGATATTAAACTATAACTAATAAGATCGTAATTACTAATAAAATGGACGGCACACATATATAACCATTCATTAGGCTATTAGTAACAATAAAAAATACAACAATATACAAAAATTACTACAACTAGAGCTTTTTCCAGTTAGAACTTAGAACAATGTGACTTCTAAACATAATTACATTAGAATACTTTGGTAACCCCTGGGAATAAAGATATATTTTTATTGTACTGTGTATACCCTTATAAAACAAAGTAAAATTTTAGCTGGGATTAGGTGTATTAATTTATTTCAGTAATGAGGTATACGAATAAAATTTGTTTTTAATAACTCACTTCTAAACTGTTTTGTAAAATATTTCACTAAAACTTTTCAATATAAAACGAATTAAAAAATGGTCAAGGCTTGGAAAACTTAACTGTGTCAGTTCAGGCAAACAAGAAAAAACTAAAAACAGGTATTTAAATTTAAATATGGTGATCATTATTATTAGAAAATACCCCACGTACTGCCGTTGTCAGACGGGTAATCACGTAATGTTCCAAACGCGCGTTAGTACAATCGAACTGTCATTTTTCCATATAAAATATGACATTTAGATCTACCTGACGCGCGTACAATTTGTTACGTGGTCGACCTGCTGGTGCAGATGAGACAGGTAATTGCCTACAAAACACAAGCCAGTTTTTGAGCATCAAGGTTTTGCTTCCTTAAGTAACTGATACCAAGCAAAAGATCAAGAGGTGCAGTTTTTCTGACCTATATTTAGTGATTTTCATGTTTAAGACGACCAGCCTACATAATAAATAGTGATACTCTCAAAAGCAATGCCGTTTTAAGAAACTGCAGGGTTCACTGATGCCCAAAAATCGGCTCGTGTTTTGGTGGCATTTACCTGTCTCATCTGCACCTGATAACGCATTACGTGGGGTATTCCCTTATAATAATGATCGCAATGTTTAAATTAAATAAATTTTGTTTATCTTATTTGCCTGAACTGACACAGTCAAGTTTTTTGGTGAATTATTTTAAGAAAACAGCTTGGAAGTAAGTTTCCAAAAAAGAATTTGATTCTTGTACCTCGCTAATACATATAATTAATTAATAAAATTATCCCAGCTAAAAATTTAAGTGGTTTTATGAGGTATATCATTATTCCCTGAGGTTACCCAAGTATTCTAATGACATTATGTTTAGAAGTCACATAGTTCTTACTGGGAAAAGCTCTATTTGCAGTAAATTTTGTATATTGTTGAAGGTTGTATTGTTACAAATAGCCTATTGAATGGTAATATATGTGTGCCGTCCATTTTATTCGTAATTACGATCTCATTAGTGACAGTTTAAAAACGTGTCTTGTTTGTCCGTTACAATAAGATAAAAGTGCCATTTAGCTACATAAACTGAACAATGTATTATAATGAAGTAGTAGGTAGTCTTTTTTATTACTGTCATACATAATTACATATGTTTAATAAACATTGATTACTTACGATTTCAACAACTAGGTATGTGATTAATTTACTATCTCCAAAAATAAATACCAAACAAGTATATTCCAATCTTGCTAGACGATTTTCGGCCACTTAATGTGGTGTGATTGACTCGACTTTTACTGAGCAAATGTAGGTTCGATGACGATTAAATAATTTGATCAATTGGCAAACAGGCCCCAGTAATTTTTTTACAAATTTCATTATTTTAAATACAGTAACAGCACAAAAAATCGAGCAAAATGCCATTTAAAACGCAGTAGTTAAGCTCCAGACACTGTGGTTTAGGCTGTAAAAATACACTTTCTGTCCACGAGTACAGTGACAAAAAACAAATGCATTGAAAATACCATCTTAAGTGCAGTACCTCGGCTTGCTACTGCACTTTAGATGGCAATAAGAGTAATATTTAAATAGGGAGGGGTACCGACTAAAGTAAGGTAACATACTTTTCACTGCGTTTTAGTTAGTAATTATGTCTAAAAATCAAAGATATTCGAAACACAGTACGAAGAATTTGGAACAAAACTTTGATACTGCAGTTTAGTTAGTTTTTCACGAATAACTTATTGAGTTCATACAGGCTAAAACATCTGATAAATTACGATTCTACTGCGTTTTAGTTGGTAATGGTCCAATATTCGTAGCCGTAGACGTTTTAACTGCGGTTTAAGTAGTATTTTGTGTTCTACGCTAGTCCATTACTGTACTTTAGGAGATTTTTTTTTACATGTTCCAGTTGTCCAAATGAAATACCGATTAGATACACATGTGCATCTTGAAATACTGATCACAGATCATCAAAAAACAAAAAATCCCAAATTAGCCCGATACTGCACTTTAGGTTCTGCACGGCAGTGTAGTACATTATGATACAAGTGTGCTATGTTGGTCATTACACTTGAGTCGGCTTTTAAGCCTGAGCCGAAGGCGAAGGCTTAATGGAGACGAGAAGTGTAATGACCAATGCTCACGTGTTTCATACGACGTTTTTCAACACATTTGCGAGGAAAAAAAAAAAAAATGAAAATGTTAAAATATATGTAATGAAAAGGCACTAGTGCGATAATGTAATGTAAAAGGCACGGCATGGGTAATATTCTGCATTATCAGTGTAAATACGCTGTAATAAGACCTACTTTACGAGCAGGTGTGTTGAAAAAAATATTACTGGCGTGTTATTTAGGTTCTCAGCGCGGCAATAGACGATCATAATGAGCAACGGTGTCTTGTTACTTTCTCGTGTAATTCCATTAGCTAAAAACATATTTCTGGCCTGGTTTGGGCTAGGCAAGGTCGAGTTTTATAGTATCACGGTGTGACTACAATCGCCGAAACCATTCAGGGCCCATGACGACACATATGCGTCAGAGCGCTACAAGCGCTTTTCGCTACATACGAAGTTTAAGCTGCTACGGACTACGGCGTAGCGCTACGAGATTAGCGTGGCCGTGAATGGGTTAAACTATTTAGGTTTAGCTGAATGCCGGTGACGAATGGCGTCACGTCTTAGAGAACAGTCAGTTTCGTCGCAAAGTATCTATCTCATGCAAGTAACGAGTTAACCCACTCAACGCCCATCCCGACACAAATGTGTTCTAGCGCTACGGGCGCTTTTCGCTATATATAGAGAGTTTAACACTTTCACTGCCAGGAAACCAGCCTTTCCGCGTGCGTAGGCGCTTTCCTCTACTTAGCGGAAAAACTACGGCATCGTCTACGAAATTGTTAGCAGTGAGTGTGTTAAGCTGCTATTGACTACCGCGGCGTAACAAGCGTAGTGTGTCGATGAATGCTACATGTGGTACGCCGTACCGCGTAGCAGCATTTTTCCGCTCTGTAGCGGAAATTGCACGTACAGGAAAGACTATATGTAAGTCATGACCGCAAAGACTGTACCGCTAATATTATCTTCAACTAAGAAAACGTGATTAACAGACGACGTGTCGGATGTAGGAAATTAAACTAGACTAATTAAGTTGCGCTTGCAACTTGTATCTTGTCTGCCTCGGGAATTTTAATTAGGCTTCTTGGAGGTACAAGGTCGTACTTTAATAAGAGAATATAATTTATCTCAGTTTTTCATGGCATTTGATATGAATTTTGTATACTACATTTAGTATTGTATTTTGTTAGTATTTCAGAATACATTAATGTATCCCGTATAAATAACGAATGCAGGAGACCTATAAGTCCACCTATTTATAAAGAGTATCATATATCTACCAAATTCATTACATAATCTACTGCTGATTTTGGAGTAACGAGTTCATGTACTATTAACACTTTCACCGCCAGGAACCCGAATAGCGGGCGCCTACACCGTAGTCGCTTTCCGCTACATACGAGAAAAACCACGGGATCGGCTACGAGGGTAGCAAGTAGCGATTTTTGGCAGTGAATGTGTTAACTCATTCCCCGCCACGCTACGCTCGTAGCGCTACGCCAGAGTACGTAGCAGCTAAAACTCCATATGCAGAGAAAAGCACCCGCAACGCTCTAAGACATGTTGTCATTAGCGCAGAATGACTCGTAGAGTAAACTAATGAATGAATGAATTATATTTATTCAGGTAACACAACATAAGTAACAAAAAACAAAACACATTAACAAATACATCGAAGACGTAGATGTGAACCTGAAATGGCCTCCACTCAGCAATGCAGTTGGCACGGCTAGCCTGATCAACGGCGCTGGTTTTCTGTGGAGCCAGCGGGGTGTGCGGGACAGCGTACTGTGCGACGTGTGTCGGATGATACAATAATGTTATTACTATAAAATATAATTATAGATATATATACATGTTACATATAATTATATTATTTAGCGGTTAACTAAATTAGGGCTAATAATTTTAGGAATTGGAGCTAATAATGGTGTTATGGATATCCTACCCTCAGGCAACAATACCTTGATTGGTGGTGGAATGTTATTTCAGCATTTCGTGGCAGCATAACGAAAGCTGCCACGAAATGCAGTGGTATTGTGCCATGGGCAATCCAGTCGTGGACTACGCCTGGCTCGCCACGGGTAGAATATCAACTTACTATGCAAACAAGCTGCAAATAATGCTATTGAGATTTATTTAGGTACGTACAAAATAATAAGAGGGAAAGCATGTCTACGGTTCATGATACGGAAATGAATGTTGGGGTAGGAACGGACGTGCCGGGCGGACCAGCGCCGACCCATATCGAACATTAGCGATGTGCCGAAAGGTTCCATTCCGATGGTCACGGAGCGAACATAATAAACCCTCGCCAGCGGCTTTTACATCTCAGTTAATGAAGGTTGAAATAAAATCTGCCAAAGAATTGCCATTGTTGTAACTCAATGGAGAAAAGTGAACTTTGTAAACAAGGGTACGTCAACATGTTACGTAAAATACTTAATAAAATATTCGGTTTTTGGCGCAGGGCCAACAATCAAAAGTGTCCTGTCACAAACACGTATGTTTGGACCTTTTGACAAATGGTTGACGGGTAGAATATTTGCAAGTCACAATATTCTTTAATACATACCCGCTACATAATCAAGGATTTAGTGAGATTTAAGGAGCATTTCATCATCGAACTAAGTAAATGGCTGAAACATCTAAGCTAAGACGCAACGGAGACACTATTGTACCGTGCAAATTATTAACCATACCTAATATCAGATAACACACCTACAAACACACACACACACGCGCTCACATACATATATACACACACACACACACACACACACACACACACACACACACACACACACACACACACACACACACACACACACACACACACACACACACACACACACACACACACACACACACACACACACACACACACACACACACGCACGCACGCACGCACGCACGCACGCACGCACGCACGCACGCACGCACGCACGCACGCACGCACGCACGCACGCACACACACACTCAATTCCAGGTTCACGGCACTATGCCTGTGAAACCTAAATTCGTCCATATTTCTGATTTTATTTTAACTGTTTTCTTTTTTATTATGGAGGAGCGGGTCTGCCTGACACAGGTATTTTTTACCTACTAGGAAGACCCAACCCTGTTGTCACGCGTTTTTTTTATGAAATAAATTTTCATTTTCAAATTTTGTTACAAAGGGATGCGTAGTTTCTGAAGTGAATTTTCTTTTAACAGGCTAGAATAATTTACTTTAAAAACAAAGTTTAAACAGACTTCAATTCAGTACTTCGCCAAGCCACATGGTACATGAAAATTTCCACATTTCCTTTCCATATACCACATGAACTGCTTTCCGAGAGCAAATGCGTTGATGATTACAGAAAAAACCCGAGTCGCTATATGTGGGCTGATAATATTTGAGGAGTTCCGTCGATTCCTCAAGGATCTCAGAATTAACACTTCATTAGTTGCTACTTCAACGGAATCATGTCAGAATCTTTGACGTACTTTACATCTTTGAGGAGTTCCATAAGTCATCTGTGGTCTTCGTCATCAGTTCCACTTCACGAAAATTACGGTTTCCGAGGGTAAATACACGAGTTATAATAGAAAATACTGAAATCACTAGACGCGTGCCTATAAAATTTGAGGGTTGCCCTCAATTTCCCTAGGATCCCATCATCAGATCCTAAATTGGTGATAATGGGACCACCTCGGGAGTATACTCTTTCGAATAAATAAATAATTTTGGAAATCGGTCCACAATTGACGGAGAAATCGGCGAACATACATTTAAAAAAAACATACAGTGGAACATATACCCTCCTCCTTTTTTTAAGTCGGTTAAAAATGAAGGTCGGTAATTAGTAAGCAGCTTTAGTCTAGCTAGAGAACTGTATTGTCAAGTAAGGAAGAGTACTACATTAAAATCTTTTTATCGACTTTAGATCCGTGTACATTTCTTATTTTTCAACCGACGAAAAAAACGGAGGAGGTTCTCAATTCGACGCGTATATATTTTTTTTTTTATGTATGACCACGCATAACTTTTTACAGAGTAGTTCGATTTTGATAATTCTTTTTTTATTGGAATATACCCTTTCCAATAAAAAAAGAACCCGAAGTTGGTCCCATATAAATTTAGAAAAAAAAAACCAACCCTAAGGGTACGAAAATAGGGGATGATTGATTTTTCGTCGGTTAAAACTTTGTTTTCAAAGTAAATTATATTAAGTATTAAGGCTCCGCACCATTGTCTTCTCTCCCTCTCACTGAGCATAAGCGTGAGCGATATGGAAGTGCGTGTTGTTCAAAAGCGCGGATATCATGTTTTTCGGAATATTTCAGAAAACGAGACAAAATTTAAGTAAGTAAGGAAGCAAAGTTATTGTTCATTACTTTATGAAGAAGATTATACAATTCCATCTTTTTCTGATAAAAAATGGAGCAGGAAACTGGTTACAAGTGAAATAATAGGGTTCACTTTAGATTTTTTTTCTCTACCTTCTTGTGTGAAAATGGATTTCTACGAAAGCTATGTTAAGACTTCTCATATCTTGCAGATTATGATATATATTTTCCAACTGTAAAATTGTTACGACATAAATACATAATTAATAAAATGGTTACTAAACAAGTCATTTTTACGAAAATTTGAAATGTCGAGCCTTATTCATAACTCTGGGCGCCAGTAAAGATCAATATTACGTCTAGTTGTGACAGCATGCCAGCTGACTATCTAGTGTTTTTTTAAATGATGTTTTCTGTTTTAGAACTAACTACTTACGCCAAATAATATATATCAGTCGGTCCGCGCGCACCACCAAGTTTCCTCGAAGTCCTGCAGTTGCCGCTGGAAACCAAGGTTGGGGTTGGTGACGGGCGCCACCTTCAGTGGCACCGGCATTATGTACACCGGCGCACAGCAATAGTAGACATCTACTCTACAGGAATACCTCGACCAGCTTGTAGGTCTCGAAAGCCTGCAGCTGCCGCTGGAAGCCGAGGTTGGGATTGGCGACTGTGCGGCCCGCGTGGACCACATTCAGCGCCTCGCGCCAGTTAAGCGACGTCACCGACATTATGCACATCACACAGCAACAGTAGACATCTGAGGAATACCTCGACTAGCTTGTAGGCCTCGAAGTCCTGCAGGTGCATTTTCAGCTCTTCTTGCTAGTTGAGCAGTGTCACCGACATTATGTACATCACACAGCAACAGTAGACATCTGAGGAATACCTCGACTAGCTTGTAGGCATCGAAGTCCTGCAGGTGCACCTTCAGCTCTTCGTGCTAGTTGAGCAGTGACACCGACATTATGTACATCACACAGCAACAGTAGACATCTGAGGAATACCTCGACTAGCTTGTAGGCCTCGGAGTCCTGCAGGTGCATTTTCAGCTCTTCGTGCTAGTTGAGCAGTGTCACCAACATTATGAACATCACACAGCAACAGTAGACATCTGAGGAATACCTCGACTAGCTTGTAGGCCTCGAAGTCCTGCAGGTGCATTTTCAGCTCTTCGTGCTAGTTGAGCAGTGTCACCGACATTATGTACATCACACAGCAACAGTAGACATCTGAGGAATACCTTGACTAGCTTGTAGGCCTCGAAGTCCTGCAGGTGCATTTTCAGCTCTTCGTGCTAGTTGAGCAGTGTCACCGACATTATGTACATCATACATCAACAGTAGACATCTGAGGAATACCTCGACTAGCTTGTAGGTCTCGAAGTCCTGCAGCTGCCGCTGGAAGCCGAGGTTGGGGTTGGCGACTGCGCGGCCCGCGCGGACCACCTTCAGCGCTTCGCGCCAGTTAAGCGACGTCACCGACATGATGTACGCCACCGCCACCGTCACGCTTCGAGACATGCCCGCCAAACTGCAATAAAATTACATTAATCAATAAAAAAGTTATGTACAATAAAGTGAATACATGGAGGTAAAATATGTTAATCCTGTGTGACATTGTAACTTAAAACGAATTTAATAAAGATTTCAGTAAATACACTCTGCGCACAATTTGTAATAAACGCATATTTTGAGTTTAGCACTTATATTTTTAACATTGAAAATGTTTTTTCGATCGCTTCAGTAAGGCCTCCAATTTCAGCGAGAGTGATACATTACCCTGGTCTCGTGAGTTTTAGGGCTACGTGGATGATTGAGGTGTCCAAAGATGCCTCTTAGCAAGAGTTATAAAATGGAAAAAAAACTAAACAAAAATAAAATCTTCTTTTAAAAGTTGCTAAAATGTCGATAAATTACAAATATTTTTTTGGTGTCTTGTCGTACTAAATCGGCAATTTCTTGAAAACGAAAAGATATATCGAAAAATTGAAAAAAACCCCTTGGGGTATTGAGCTGGCCTACATTTTGTAAAAAGAGAACCTCTCTATCTCTTACGGTCTAGGCAGGAAGGTGCCCTTTATGTGGCGCAATTTCAGGGTGCGGGTGCGTTCTAGGAGAGTCGTGTTATTGGAGTGTTTATTTGAGGTTTCAGTACTTATTCTAAATCATAATAAATATATATATTGTGAGGTTTCTGTATTAATTTGTGATTAAAATAAAAAATATTTTTAAATAAATTGTCATATTACTTTTATTTTAGTTTTTAATGATAATGTAAGTTATAAAGTAAAACAAGTAAAATAGTTTCGTATTTCTTTAATTTAAAACATTATTAACAGAATATATAATTAAGCCTCCCTATCTCTTGTGGCGCAATTACAGGGCGCACGCTCGTTTTTATTTTAAATTATAATAAAGGTATGTATATTTTGAGGTTTCTGTATTTATTTGTGATTAAAATAATAAAATTTATTTATTTTTGAATAAATTGCAATATTACTTTGAGTTTAGTGTTTAATGATAATGTAAGTTATAATGTAAAACAAATAAAATGTATATTTATTTATAAAAACAATATTCAAAACAACATAGGTTATAAAATAATAAGTATTAACTAAACTAATTATTAAAAACTAAATTAAATATAAAATACAACAAAAACTAAACAATAGTACATTGTGCATTAAGGGCCGTAAGAAAGGGATTACTAACGAGAGTCCATTAGAAGCCCGACGCCGAAGGCGGAGGGCTTTTAATGAGTCGAGTTTGTAATCCCCTTACTGCCCGTGATAACGGGCAGTAAGGGGATTACAAACTCGACTCATTAAAAGCCCTCCGCCTTCGGCACACCATGTTTTTCATCACATATTACATGTTGACGCGAGAACATCATCTAAACAAATAATAAAATACAGATTTCTTCATGCAATTGTCAGTTAAATGCAAATGGTGTTATCTACCTATATGTATAGGTCGGCATCGGGCTTTGATTTTACTTTGGCAAAAAACAAAAGGAATGTTAGAGTCTTTAGAGACCATCATAAGTGGGGTGTTTTAGACAAATAGTTTGTGCCAAGTGGTTGTACATGGCGACGGATACACTTATGTATCTGGATGTGTTCTCGAAGTTACGGGCTGGTAATAAATTAAGTAAAGTTAGTGATTTAAAGTAAGAATTTAATATTTACGAAACGTTGTTTATAAAATGATTGGATACAGTACGGCGGACTTGCAAACGATGAAAGCGACTTAAAGCGACTTTGATCAATTAATTTACGTATTTTAACTAATTAAAAACAGGCTGATTATTTGTGATTGGGCGATTACGACACATGCGTATTTTGATAAAATGCCAGTTTTATTCGGCAATTTGTTAGTAGGTAGTTGTTTATAGTTTTGTCAGTCGCTGGATGAAAAGGGTAAACATTAATAAATAAGTTAGGTACATGGTTCAAATGATGCTAAAGTTAAATAGTATTACGATAAAGAGTTTGAATATGTTATCTTAATGGCTACTGATTGACTCAAGCTAAATGTACCTATAAATTAAATATTTGTACAAAGCCAAACCAAACTAATCTTAAAAGCAAAAAAAAAAGTTGTAAAGACAATTGTTTCTCTGTGAACAGATTAGGAAGCGGTTGAGACTCATAAATTGCATAATAATTGTCAAGGTCTCAAAAGGATAGTAGTCACAAATCAATAGTAAATATATTGTTAAAATAAGTTAAGACTATGAAAAAGATAGGACTTTATTGTTCATAGGGTCGCTTACAAACAATATTACAAAAAATACGTGTCGCAGTAACAAATAAAATAAATAAAAAAATAATATTTGCTTCATAACGCAACAGACCATGAGTAAATTTAGTTTAGTTTAATTCATTTAATTCATTTTCAATGTACCAGAAAGTCGTGAAAGGCACGAGATCTGTGATTTTTTTTTATTGATTTTATAAAACTTCATTTGGTTTCTTAGTACTCTTTGCCAGTACTTGAAGTAGTCTAGGTATACCATCTGTAGGTAGTACCTACCTATACATAGGTACAACCATGTATTTTTCCCGGAGGGAAAAGAGATCAAAGAAATTAATTTGATACAATCCCAACACGCCTCTTTTCTTCATTCAATTTCAAACCATTATTCTTACATTGTGACCCTGGGTAGGATAATCTTAAACTGATCTTTCTTTAGAATTTCTCTAATTTAATTAAATAATATTCGCAGATGCCCTTCTAACCGTCCCATCAGCTCTTCCATCATATACCTACCTACTCTCTTTGTTAGTCTTCTTTCATAAATAACAAACATTAAATACAGGTAATATACCTAAATAAATAGCTACCTAATACGTTTCGGATGCATAGCGAGTGGCTAAAATGTGTCAAAGTCAGGAACTAAACGAAGGCGTCTGTTCTGTAGATAATACAATAGTTAACGGTTTCGGTACATGTAAATTACGAACTAATCTTACAAAACACAAGTCGCGAATGTGCTTTACATAAGTATCACACGAGCAAGAACACTATCCGATGACATATACTAACAAATCTTTTTGACCCAAACATCCAACCGAGATCAATAGTTTCTCGCCACCCAATGCTAAAATAAACATGCACTCGGGTCAGTGGTCCGCTAAAACAAACCGGGTTAAGCTAAACTTTTCATAAAAATTGGCCTAAATTTAACCCCAAATTAACGTCGGCTATTTCAGCGAACGCTCGCTTGAAAATTAGTTATTGTAACGTTACTATCAACGGTCAGAGGCGGCCTCCCAGGGCAGCAATTTCTAAGAACGAGGGTCCGAGGCACTACTCTTGTTTAATGAAATATTCAGGGCTAGATAATCGGCATTCACGTTGTTTGAAATATGCCTTTGAAAACAATTACGATGTTAAAGCAAAAAACCGGCCAAGTGCGAGTCTGACTCGCGCACGAAGAGTACCGTAAGTACCATTATCTTAAAATAATAACGCATAGAAACGCAGTTCACGCGCAACGGTGAGGCCACCAAAATTAGGACATAAATGGCCCAGTACGCCGATCGGCTTGTCAGTTGCAAGGACGCGTGTCAAGTGTAAATAGCTCCCACATTTTTCATTAATATGACGGTTTGTGCAGTGAAAGGGTGTCACAATGCATCCGATAAGAAGGATAAACATTCTAAGATGACATTTCACACTTAAGTATTATTCTCTTACCTGTATTTTTACGTAAAACAGTAATCAAAATTGCATATTTTCTATAAGCGGCATGACAGCGTAGTGTTGCCAATGTAACGGATATACATATTTACCCATAATTCTGTTCTGATAATATACTAACATAAAATACAAAAGAAGATAAATCACTTGATTAGTACAGTCGACTACAAAGAGATGTATTTTTTTTAAAGTTACAAAATGATGTATGTATACCTTATTACTATGGCAGTAAAGTCTATGTATAAGTGTTTGTGGGTGTATGTATGGATACATGTATTTGTAGTCGACTGTACCAAGCTTTTACTTGACTCGGCGTGTATGTTTGAGTATATCTAGGTCAAATCTTGCAAGTCAATTTTGACTAACTTCCCAGAGTTCAATCGTGTTTAAATTTTGTACACGTGTTTTAAATCAAGTGACAATGCAATATTATGGTACTTCCGAGCGGGCCAGATGATGAGGACGGAAGGTGGCCATAGGAACTCCTAAATTATACTACTAATAATAAATGCGAAAGTTTGGATGGATGGATGTACCTACGTTCCAATCAATCTCAAAAACTACTGGACGATTTTTTTATGAAACTTTCCAGTAATGTACCTTATGTAGCAGAATAGGAGGCTATAATTTATGTCAAATTTCATCAAAAAGGGGATGAAACTTTGTATGGAGACCAAATATTTTTTATGTTGCGAGAGCGGCGTTATGGTTACCATGGTAATGAAATCGTCAACAAATTAGAAAATTCATCTTGGGCGTACGTAACGTACATATTGTAGTTTTATTATAATATATATTTTTATGGAATGTGTATGCGCTGGCAACACTATTTATTGGTGCGTTTGTGTGCGTATTGGTGCGTGTAAATACGAGTTGATCACAACTACATGAATCCATTTTATGCCTCACGCTTGGCGCGTCGGCCGTATGACACTATCCTTCTAGGCGTTATTATTCTAAGACCATTATCTATAAAAATGCAAAAAAATCATGTTTGTTGTATGGGAATAAACAAATAAAATTAAATTAAAATATTTATGTTATTCTGTTTTTTAATATTTGTGTCTAACTATCACGGTTTATGAGATACAGCCTGGTGACAGACGGACAGACAGACAGACAGACGGACAACGGAAAGTAAGATAATGTTACATATTATCAGCATGAGGCTCCAGGCTTACCTGTCCCGTGAGATCGCCTCGGAACAAGCTGGCTTTGTAAAGGGTCGAGGAACACGAGAACAACTACTCATAATGCGGCAAATCGTGGAGAAGGCTAGAGACTACCAACTTAGAACTATCCGCATGATATACTCTGTCTATATGTTAAACAGTAGCGGAGATAATATACAGTATCTCCGCTACTTTTGAACACATAGACAGAGCGGATAAGTCTCGAAGATTCGGACAAGGGAATATCCATGCGAGGTCGGAAAATATCTAACCTAAGATATGCAGATGATACGACCCTCCTAACGTCAACCAAATAAGAAATCGAAACTCTTCTTCGACTTCTAGAGACCACAGCGTTGGTTTTTGGACTTGCAATCAATCGCGACAAAACTGAAATGTTGATTGTAGACCGTGCCAATAACAACCAGCTGGATCTCCAAAATATAGCGGGATGCGAGGTAGTCAAGAGCTACGTATATCTGGACGATCACCAACGCCGGAGGTTGCGAGGATGAGATTTGGAGGCGTTGCGCCGTGACTAGATAGATGATAGATAGACTCAGTCGAAAAACTCGTAAAGATTCGGAAGGACCTTAGAATAACCAGAAACATACCATGCCATGCCTGGTCTTTCCAATCTTTCTATACGGAGCTGAAACGTGGACGCTGAGGATGCAGGACCGTCGCAAGTTTGACGCGCTAGAAATGTGGTGTTGGAGGCGAATGCTCAGAATCCCGTGGACCACGCACCGAACCAACGTTTCGATTCTATCAAAGAGAGGTTATCGTCGACGACGTTGCAAATGCGGATCCTCAAATTCTTCGGGCACATCACCCGTAACGAGGGACTCTATGGAACGTTTAGTGGTGCAAGGGAAAGTCGAGGGCAAAAGATCTCGTGGGCGCTCTCCAACACGATGCACAGACCTCATTAAAGCGGTCACAGAAGACACAATCAATGATTGCGCTCACTCCACCAAGGACAGAGCCACATGGCGACGCATTGCAAGAGCTGCGGTGATGCAAAAACAGAGCCACATGGCGACGCATTGCAAGAGCTGCGGTGATGCAAAAATCGACCGTGACATGACAACGACCACTCTGTCGAGAGTGCACGACTAAGAAGAGTATCAAGCTTTATCCCCAATGTATTCGCTGTTTATTGGCTCATCGTTTTAGTTATTTCAATATTATAATTTCAATAATCCCAGTTCAAACTAAATTCAAGTGGGTATTGTGGAGTGTTTTCCATCAAACATAATTAGAAATATCTGGCGCATTTTTTGTTTAATAGGATTCACGACTTTACTAAAGCAATTTAACTGTATTTAACATTAATTACATTCGCTAACAAACCTAGGTAAGGTAGGAACATCGAAAGTTCACGAGCAGCTGACGATTATGAATTCATCCAATGGGGCGCCTCGGCTCGTATGTGCTTCTTTCTAATGTATGGGACAGGGTTCTAAGCGTAGCCCCAAAGTTGTGCCGCAAATCTAACTTTAGCTGGCCAAATATTCATTAGCACAATTTGCTGTCATCTCTCTTCTTAAGGCAGTCAAGACGATTCAAGTTCGTAAGTCTACGAGATACTGGTGTGGAATTTTAGTTTCAATAAATATGTATTTGTGTGTCTGTTTGTGGCATCGTAGATTCGTAGTTCCCAAATTGATGAATTTATAAGTATTTTCTGTTGAGATGATTCTTAGCTAGGTAAAGACCTCGTCGGGGTTGTTTTCAATTTTTATCCGAATGCCTCAGAAGGGTTATGTTTTTAATTTAAGCATGTAGTTATTTAACACAATGTGGCATTGATTTCGTAGCGCTACTTGGAAAAAATCCGTTTACAGAGGAAAGCGCCTTTGAGCAGAGCGCGCACCGAGCCAGTTCCTAGCACTGACATTGTTAATGGACCTGTAGGTACTTACACTAGCACAAGCTCCGACAGTCACGCGATCTTGTGCTAACCTAATATGTGTTATGTTCATTCAGTCGGTCCCTCAATAGTGAGGATCGTGGCCGCTGTCACAGTCGAGGAGTGCAGATGGCTCGCCGCACGTGACGCACTGGATGCAGCACCTGGTGTTCTCGTAGTCAGGTGAGTTAGATGATTTGATGTATGGTGTGTTGTGTAGGTAAGTTATTATTATTAATGGTTTCTTATTACTAAAGAATGAGCACGTGTCCGTCCCTAAGGGTGTCTTTCCACCAGAGATGTGCTATACCATGCTATGCTATGTTTTCATACTTTGACACGTAGCTCAAGCTACAGCTACGTTTCAAATGTATGAAAACATAGCACATCTCTGGTGGAAATACACCCTAAGCCGCGCCGCGTGGACGCAGTCGTTGCACAGTGCGAAGCACTGAGTTAGGTTCAGCTCAGGAAAGTCGGATTCCATTATGCAGGGGTAATGTTTGTTGTGTAGGTAAGTTATTAATGATGTCTTACCAATGAATCAGCACGTGTCCGTCCCTAAGCCGCGCCGCGTGGATGAAGTCGTTGCACAGTGCGAAGTATTGAGTTAGGTTCTGCTCGGGAGAGTCGGACGCCATTATGCAGAGGTAGTGTTTGTCCTGCGAACAAGACAAATGTAAAGATGATTTTATGAATACCAACCAACAATGAATATCATCTCCTCTAAAGTAGAATCCACCATTAGGCATTATACTGACAGCATAGAGAAAATATAATATTTACTTTTTGTACTCGTCGATTAAAATCTGTGTATTAAGATTTCATAGAGAATACTGCAACGTCACTCTTTTCATCGTTGAATAGTCTATTTTACTTCTGAAACAACCGAAATAACTGTTTCGATACGCCCTAGACAACCGGAAAAATTTGAAAATAGAACTTCGTAGTTCAATAATATGTGTCCTTGTTTAAGGAGACTCGATCCGATACAAAATTGCCAATCTATGGCGTTTCGGAATGTAGCAGCGTCGCATCATCTGTCAAAAATCTACTTAAACTTGTTGCTGTATCCAGGGCATAAAAAGATAAAAAAACTACGCTTTGTGATTGGCTAATTTAGCCAATCACAGCACAGTACTGCAACATTACGGGCAGTAAATTTATACTAAGCAGAAACGTCCGCTAACGAAATTCTAAGTTTCGATCAAAGAGGAAAATTGAAAAATTTAAAAACAAAAAAGTTGATAAGAAGTTGAAGTTGAAAGTTGGATAAGAGCAATGGACGGATTCCAGAGGTCGCGGGTTCAAATCCCGCTCGTAACGAATAATTTTTCAATTTTCCTCTTTGATCGAAACTTAGAATTTCGTTTGCGGACGTTTCTGCTTAGTATACATTTACTGTTAAAATGGAGTAGCGCATTGTTACTAACGATTCTCAATGTAACTTGGGACGTTGGTGCCGTATCAGAAGTTTGTAACAACTTCACAGTAGATGTCGCTACGAGCCTCCTTAAGATTAATTAGAAGTGTGAAGGGATCGAAAGATTCGTTGCCACTGGCGGGACCCACGGTAGCTCAGTTGGATAAGAGCAATGGACGGATTCCAGAGGTCGCGGGTTCAAACCCCGCACGTGGCGAATAATTTTTCAATTTTCCTCTTTGATCGAAACATTACGGACGCCGGTGGTGTGATATAACTAGACAATATAGTACTTATGATATTTAGTTTTCTTATATACTCGTATTAATGACTCATATTATTGATTTTAATGAACTCGTACAAAAAGTATTGTTCACAATAGTGTCATAATCAAGTTTTTTAATCTCTTTATAACACGATTGTGAAAAATACTATATTTATGCTGACAGTAACCCTTACTTGTTTTTTCTCGGTATTTTATTTGATAATTCATATTGTTCAAACTGAAAAGATGACATCACACCTGTCACACACACACATGTGCCACACAGGTGAAGTCCTGGCCCCGTAGCATGGATGGCGTTAGCACGCGATAAGTGATAGGATAAGCGCGTCGTCACGTTCTATCGAACGGTGTTAGCCAGGGACGGATGCTCTATCCTGTCACTTGTCGCGTGATAGGCCATCCATGCTACGGGGGAGGGACCTCCAGGAGACGTGCACTTTTTTTGTACATAAACGCCGTGGTGACGTCTGTGAGACGGTGATCGCTCCTTAACCGACTCCTGCGCACTCGCCACGGTTCACAGCTGCGGCTAGTGGACCCTAAAAAACCGGCCAGGTGCGAGTCGGACTCGCGCACGAAGGGTTCCTCCGTACCATTATCTATAAAAACGGCAAAAAATCACGTTTGTTGTATGAGAGCCTCCGTAGCCTAGTTGGTAGTGACCCTGCCTACGAAGCCTGAGGTCCCGGGTTCGAATCCTGGTAAGGGCATTTATTTGTGTGATGAACACAAATATTTGTTCCTGAGTCATGGATGTTTTCAAGTACCTATGTATTTAAGTATTTATTTATCTATATAAGTATTTTATCGTCGTCTTGTACCCATAGTACAAGCTTTGCTTAGTTTGGGACTAAGCCGATTTGTGTAAGATTGTAAAAGAAAAAAAAATAAAAAAAAGAAAGAAAAAATATATAAAAATATATTTATTTATTCTGTTTTTTAGTGTTTGTTGTTATAGCGGCAACAGAAATACATCATCTGTAAAAATTTCAACTGTCTAACTATCACGGTTGTTGAGATACAGACAGACGGACAGCGGAGTCTTAGTAATAGGGTCCCGTTTTACTCTTTGAGTACGGAAAAGAATAGCGTCAGACGCCACGCATACGAAAAAATATTTTCGAAATAAAAGTGGTGACGTCTGTGAGACGTATAACACGTCAGTTAAAGGTTAAAATCTAATTTAAAAGTCTTGTTGTTTCTCGCTACGTGCCCTTTAATGCTAAAGGGCACGTAGCGAGAAACAACAAGCCCATACGAGCTCTATGGGGTTAAGCTTAATTATTTTTATACCTAATACTCATTAATGCTGCTTCGAAAGTCTAACTATAGGTAGGTACCCATACTTTAGCTAAAACTACTGGGGTCCCCCATACTTTTTTTTCTTACCGTGAACATCTAATACCAAATTTACGAGTGTATCCTCGATATAGAGGGAGAGGAAACACAAAATTTCCTTGTTCGAAGTTCGCGGAAAGCACTTAGGGATACCCGATAAATTGGGCCGACAGATCGGGTAGTGTAAGAAAACCTTTAATAATATCGATATTTTTTTATTTATTTTTTATTTTATTTATATTAACTATACGTCTATCATTACAGTTTCCCAATGCGATAGCGTAGCAAATTATTAACATAACATTTATATTTATAGGGTATTACATAATTCTAAGTTTCACAATAACATAACACATACAAAGTAACTTTGGTGAATTCATTCAAAGAGCAGTGGAATACATCAACCCTCGTAGCAACTAGATTGAGCGTGCGCAGAGCCCTTGTCCAGGGCGCCTCGTGCAATAGGCCGGTGCGCGCGGGCGGCACGGCCAGCAGCGGCGGCCGGCGCCGGCGCCACACGTACCGCGACGGCACGCACAGGCCCACTTCAGCCAGTACCCCAGAGTTACTGACCTTGCCGCGTAAAAGTTTAAATACATAGGACACCAGAGTCAACTCCCTCCTAACCTCTAACCGATTGTACCCTACCATGCCCAACACGAATAACGTAGGGTACATTAATGGGTAAAATGGGTACACGCCATAACATTTTAGATATAAAAACCTTACGAATTTATTTTGTATCCGTTCCAGCATAAATTGGTACTTAGCTTCGTGCGGGCTCCAAACACTCGAGTTGACCTCCAAGTGGCTTTTTACGAGAGCTTCATACAGTGCTCGGATAGCACTTATGTTGGAAAAACCCTGTGCCTGACGCAATACAAACCCTAAGTTTCTGTATGCTTTTTTACAAGTCATAACAATGTGATCCCTGAACGAAAGGTCAGCTGTGAAATGCACGCCCAGATCGCGCACCTCCGTGACGCGCTCAATCGGTACCCCTTCTACCACGTATCGATGATGTATCGGGTTGCGAGATCGGCTAAATGATAGTATGGAGCATTTGGACACATTAAAGTGAAGCTTATTGTCTATACTCCACTGTACGACCCGATCAATATCACTCTGCAATGCAAGGCAGTCCGATACATCGTTGATTACCCGTACAAGCTTTAGGTCGTCGGCAAACAACAAGCATTTCGAGTCTCTTATCACACCAGGGAGATCATTAATCATCAGCACAAACTTCAAAGGTCCCAAATTACTGCCTTGACTGACCCCAGATCGCGTATAGTAGGGCTTCGACTTGTAACTAGCGCAATCCACGTACTGCCGCCTATCTCGCATATAGCTAGCAAAAAATGCTAGCGTATGCGGTGTACACCCCACGTCCACCAGCTTCTTCAGTAAGATGTCATTATCTACCAAGTCAAAAGCTTTTTTAAAATCGAAGTAAGTGACATCCACCTGGCCGCCAGCGTCCACTGCAGGTGTCACTTGGGACATTAGGCATAGCAGGTTCCCCGTTGTACTACGTCCTGCCCGGAAACCGTGCTGGGCGTCAGATAACTGGCAATCGACCTGCTCCTTCAGTGATCGGTGTATGGCGGATTCGAACACTTTCGCGGGTGCACACAAGACTGCCACTGGCCTATAATGACAGGTTTTCGGTCCGCCACTACCCTTTGGTACAGGCACTACACGCGTCAATTTCCATTGGTCCGGAAAAGTTGCACATCTTAAGGACACATTAAATAAATGACTGAGGGGCCCAGCTAGTACAGAACGGCAATCCTTCAAGATAAAGGGAGGGATGCCGTCCGGCCCCGCGGAACGCTTGGGAGGAAGCCTCTGCAGCGCGCGGAACACTTCAGCGACCTCTAATTCGTGAATGCGGACATACGCGCTACTGGCGGTTGCCGTTGTGCTTGCGGTATCAGAGTCTAGTACAGCGGGCTCCGAGCTGTAAACAGAGTAGAAAAAATTGGCAAACTCTTCCGCTGATTCCTGCGGTGATAAAACTCGTCCATCCTCTATTAATTTACAGCAGTTGCTACTTTTCCTTTTATTTTTATAAATCTCCAAAATGATTTTGGGTCTGTTGCCATATTATATTGCATTTGAGCTTGATACTGATCATGAGCAATAGAAATAACCGATTTTAATTCCATTCGACAATGAGAGAATTTAAAATAATCATGTTCAGATCCACTCCTTTTGTATAACTTATGTAATGAATGCTTAAGTTTAATTTTGTGTATAATTTCAGCCGTGTACCATTCCGGATACGAGTTCTTAGACATGACCGGCTTCTTTTTTATAGGAACACAGGTGTCTAATACGGCGTTAAATTTATTGTAAAAATAAGTTGTAACTTCGGAAATATCGTTAATTAGATAAAAATCGGTCCAGTCTATGTTTGCCAAAGCCTTGTACAAAAGATCGAAGTTTGCTTTAGCGAAATTCCACTCTTTGTATTGCGGTAAACTCGTTTGCTCAAAACAATTTAAATCATTAGTTAATGAGGCGGGCGCGTGGGTCACTGGGCCGGGCCCGGGCGCCGCGCCGACGCACACGGCGAGCGGCGGATGGTACGGGTCCACGGGCTGCACCCCCTCGTCCGCCGCGCGCGCCGTCACCGCTGTGTCTACTCCGGCGCCGCTCAATATTAAATCGAGTTGCCTTCCGTTACAATTAGGTACTCCATTGTTCTGAATGAATCCACAATAAGTTACAAAATACTCGTAGTATAATCGTACATTATCAGTACTAGAGAATAGATTAAAGTCACCGAATACAATCATTTTACCATGATATTTAACAGAGAATCCTTCTATTAAATTAAACATAGTCATATATTCATCCTCCTTTGCCTGTGGCGGAATATACAAAACAAAACAAGCAAATAGAAACTTATTATTTAAATGTACCGTTGCACCGACAAGTTCAAACTGATGGTCATTCAAATTGACGTCACCGCATTGCACTTGACGTAGCTCGAACCGCGGTGTGGCCACTAAAAGCGCGCCTCCTTGCTTGCGGCCATCCATTCTATCGCAACGTAAAACTGTGAAACCGGGCGGTACTAGTTCGGAATCCTGGATTGAAGCGTTGCAACCAGTTTCTGTTATTGCAAATAAATCGGATGATGAAGACAGTAGTAACGCCATAAATTTCGTAGTTTTGGTCCTGAGACCCCTCACATTCTGATATAAAATGTCTGTAGGTCTACCCTTTTTCAGGTTTACTGTTGGAAGATCTCCGAAACCAAATCCAATCACTGAATTCTGCGTCGCGCGGCCATACGCTTGCTTGACTAATAGTATCATAAGAGGACTCTGGAACTCCGACTATGAAAGATGCGTAGCCTCTTTCTGTTTTATGTTTAATCTTCTCGACAACAACACTCACGCTAGAACCGCAAATAGATCGTACGTGGGACTCCACTTGCTCTGCCGTGGTGTCCGACATCAAACGCCAAACATGTAGATGCCTCTTTTTCTCCATAGCCTGTAATCCTAAGCCTGTACTCTCACCTTTCATAACATTCTTAACCTTCTGCTTTCGCTTTCTATTTGTTGGTTCTTCCCAGTTATTATCCAATCGCTCAGTTTGCAATGGAGTATCCAATGCTGTGTCAACCTTATTTCCGGCTAAGCCATTCACGAGCGTAATCGGCGTGATCGAGGTTTTCGTGGCCCCAATCTTATCGGGTATTAGCGAAGCATTTTTTGTTTGTTTTGGTTGTTTTGCTTGGCTGTTATTGATTTGAGTGATACTGGAATAAGTATTACCATTTGATGACAAGGAAGACTTCGGGTTTACCTGTTGCATGTCAATATTCTGCTCAACAACAGATGTTTTAGGAGACGGTTTATGTACAACTTTTTTTTCAAGTACCCTCATTTTTTGATCAATTTTTTGTATCTCGCATCTAGTTTCACCAAATAAATGTAGTATTTGCTGGAGCAGCACGGCCTGTGCGTCCAGTCGGTCCATGACATCAGATCGCAGCTGTTTCATTTCGTCAAGCAGCTGATTATCGTTGTCTTGATCGTAGTTGTGTTCGGTGACAGTAGGGGCGGACTTTGACCAGCACGGGCCAAACTATGGCAACATTTGTGCATTTTCGCTATTGGTGGATTCTACTTTAGACACCCACACGGCTACGAAAAGGCTTCTCTTCAATGAAAGGGTCTAGCAGGCTAAGCTAACAAGATTGGCCCCCGCAAGGGATTTGGTTGTAATTTGAGGTGCAGTAGTGGCAGGACCGAACAACACTGTATGCGTAATATCAGCCTTCAATCTTCTTTTGTTTCAGACTTATTCACGAAAATGTCAAAAAATCAAGGTAATTTTCAAACTGTTATTTTAGCTAAGCCAAGCAAGCGAGAGTAACCAAATCAATTCAGAATTAGGGAGCATAAAATGGGGTTCATAATGCATATTTTTACAGACATTCAAATCCTTGAACTTGAATGAAAAAAAATATAGTTTTTTTTTTCGCTTAAATTTTTTGCCACCTTTCGCGGAGACACAACTATCAAAAAAATTACTTAATGAGCTTGTTAACTACGTATACATTTTAAAACATTTTGAAAAATCATGGTGCGTTATGTCAAAAAAAAAACATTTACGAACGTATGTTTAGGTACTATATCATATCATATCAATACTATCATATTGGTCAATGTCAATCGTCGAGCAAAACAAAGGGGCACGGCCGTACTATCCTTTTCTCGAAGCCATTCAGGCCATTTTCAGCATCCTGTAATTTCGTGCTGGCTAAAGCCAGAACCCTGGATTTTTAGTAACATATAGGGTATAATATGGCTTACATATATTCTCAATAACATTCAATTTGAACTTTTAGTTTAGGAACTATTGCCCGTCAAAAATCCTTAGTTTTGTCACTGACATACTCACTGACTCACTTAAATATAATGATCATCGTAATTCTAAGGTACTTCTAGCAGACCAACAAGCTCCAAATTTTTTACGTAATTAGTTATTAGCCTATCCATTCACAAAAAACCTAAAAAGATTGCAGTTTCCGTCAAAATTCAGAGATATATACACACTGCATAAGTAAGTTTGTAATCCTATACAAATACATGCGATTCCAAATTAGAAAAAAAGTTTCGAACTAATTCGTGTGACATATCAAATGAAAGGGTACATTATAAAGATCTCAATTTTTTTTTTTTTTATAATTTTAAGATAAACAGTTTTGGAGTTATTTAAGGAAATAGGCGAAAATTGACCGTTTCCTCGCCCCCCCCATTATCTCCTATAAATAGCGCCTAGAAATTTGGAAAAAATACAGAAAATTGTTCTTTACCTATAGATTGCAGGAAAACATGTAAAAGTCTATGGTATTTAAAGTAACACCGTCAAACCAGTACGAATATTTATTGTTCGCTGAATGGCCGAATAGTTTAAATTTAAAAAAAAAGCATAGCAACGGTAAATGAAAGAGATTAGAACTAAATTATACCTTTTTTTAAAAGAGCATATTCTATTTTTTACTTCAGTCATACATATCTTCGCGATAAAGTATGAATTTTTTGAGAAAACTAAACATACCTACAGCTGAAAAAATATAAAATTAATAAAAACGTTCGTATTTGGTGTCAGATTGCGCTAAAACTATAAGTGATATCGCTTTCGTGTATAGTAAAACTTTATAGTAAATGTATCACGGGTTATTTCGTATTTGCACACTTTTTATTTATCGTGTACGGTTTTCTTTTAAAATGGAAAATACCGCGCTCGGGGACACTTTCAAGGGCGCGGGGGGTGATGCTCGCCCCGGAGGGGAGGGGAGAGTAGATAACATTTAACTTTGCTCTATAACCTACATATCCTGATAAATAAAAGTTCTCCATTAATTTTGCCAAATTTTCCATACGTTTGAATCTAGTTTTCTTGAACTATTAGGTTAACTCACAATGTTGCCGATCCCTGAAACAAACTTTAAAAATAAATCTCATGTGTCTGAAAGGAGCAAGCAGTATCGGTCAGCCGGGAGGAGACCTCATTTTAATTTAAATTTCGAGCGACTCCCCCGCGGCCGCTGTTCAGTTAACTTCAAGACTCTTTCTAATAGTTGCCGACCACTGGCCTAGGTGCTTGTCAGAAGTTTCTTAGTGCTAAAACTTTGGAACTAAAACTTTAGGTATGACAGCATTTGTTTATAAAGCTAATACAAAAATCTTAGCTAAGCTCTCGGTATGCCAACCTACCTATTTAGATATGTACGAGTATGTGAATGAATCATCTGAAATCAAATGTAACTTCTTTTCGTCATAAATCACGTCTAACATTTTAATAAAATATCAAAATGGCACGTAATAAAAAACAGCATAGGTATTTGTATTTTTCTTTTTGAGAAACGTCTCGCACATCCTTTGAGTTAAATCATTGGCTGTTCTATTGTGGATGCGTGTACAGGCTGAATAAATTCGATGTTATTTTCCCTTCTAGCTGTCAGAAGCTTAGGCCTTGCGATCTTTTGTCCTCCCATCTTTGCGAGATTTAGCTGACGCGCGGCTTTAGAAGCGATGGCATCATCCATGAATATAATGTGTTTGCGCCAACTTTATGTTTGCTAACAAACTTCCTATGTATGCAAATTGGTGTGTGAAAATGTTTATTGACGAGATTACAGCGGGTTGCGCAATATTTAAGCCTTTACGAGTCGTAACGAAAACAATAAAATGCTGATGGATCGGTCGCTTTCATAAGGTATTCTGGCGGAACCGAAGCTGTTAAAGCTATAGCATTACAGAGTAAATCAATGGCTCAGCAGTAAGCTGTGACGATAAATGATTAAACGCCCGCCTCGGAAGCAACGCTAGGAAACTGCTGGAAATTCGTTTATATCCGATCCGACAACACATCTGCCGCCGTCGATCGGCGTTATTTATTCGCGATATTGCATCAAGAATCCCGCCTAACTCAAGGAGTATATGAAGGTCGTTGAAATAGTTTTTAAGTAATGCTCATATCAAATGATGACCATAGCAATGGAAATGGGAATAAAGGTAAGTAATAAGGTAACATACAACTGATAATTTTATTCAACTAAGTTATATACCCTCCGTTAGTTTTTAAAATAAAAGGGGCATTATCCGAGCGTATCAACCGCCTGACTTTCGTGGGTATATTTTCGAAGATCTGATGCCGTTTTAGGATATTTGTTAGGTACTCGTAGATGTCCGGACCTAAGTAACTAGAAATCTGCAGCCGAATCGAAATCTGCAGCCACTTCTACAAAAATAGGGCCACGAAAGTCAGGCGGTTGAAACGCTCGAGTAATGACCCAAATAATGTATTTTATTAAATTCAAGCTTTCCCCATAGCTTACCCCGAGTACCAAATTACTAGTAGGTACATTTTCTATAGCTGATTTTCGAGAAGTACCTAAGTTCTTTCAGGATACAAAGTAGTATAAGTTGATTTCTGGGGCGTGTTCCAGATACGGTTGTTTGTTCTTGAAACGGGAATATCGCGCCTGCTCGCTACGACAGCGAATAACTTTTTTGGAATCCCAGCACCCAGTTCATAATAGTACATTATGATACAAGTGTGCTATATTGGTCATTACACTCGAGTCGGTTTTTAAGCCTGAGCCGAAGGCGAAGGCTTAATGGAGACGAGAAGTGTAATGACCAATGCTCACGTGTTTCATACGACGTTTTTCAACACATTTGCGAGGAAAAAAAAAAAAAAAAAAATGAAAATGTTAAAAGATATGTAATGAAAAGGCACTAGTGCGATAATGTAATGTAAAAGTCACGGCATGGGTAATATTCTGCATTATTTTGCTAATATTTAAAAAGATATGTAATGAAAAAGCACTAGTGCGATAATGTAATGTAAAAGGCACGGCATGGGTAATATTCTGCATTATCAGTGTAAATACGCTGTAATAAGACCTACTTTACGAGCAGGTGTGTTGAAAATGCTAATATCACTTATTACCCGACTGCCAAAGGAGAGAGGGTTATGTTTTTTGAGCGTAGGTACAGTCGCCATCACATACATAGGTACACTCTAGGTGTTCAAAAATATCGGCACATGCACCCTAATGCCTTAAAAATAAAGGTGTGTTCCGATGTTTGTGACGTGCTTGTTTGCTCCGATGTATGTGATGGCGACTGTATGTATGAATGTAAGTATGTATGTATGTATGTGGGTATGTCTTATTCTTTGACACGCCTTGCAGCCTGAACAGTTTGACGCATTTTGACATGTGAGGTGTCGTTGGATTTCTCTTAATCGTGGGAGTGACATGGGCTATAATATTTGCAAAAAAGCAGTTGGTTTTTTCGAAAAATGTTTTGATTTCACTTGTTTTAGGTACTTGACATGTGTATAAACATGTACTTTGAACGTTATAGGTATGCCTACGTTCAGTATCCACGTGGCAGAAAGTGCACCGGTTTAAAATACATGGAGATTTAAACAATGCCGGTCATTGAAGCTCACTCTGACTTTTACTGCCGTCACGTTCCCTGATTGAGTCAATGAAAGCAAAGCGCGTCACATCGCGGTGAGATTGAGCAATCATTTACGTCCCCGGTGCGATAGAACAACAGTTCACGTAAATTGGTCCCATTCAAGAAGGCAATCTGACTCGATCTATCGCGGAAAGTTATCCTATCAAGTCATCATCATATCAGCCGAAAGAAGTCGACTGCTGGACATAGGCGTCCCCCAGAGAGTGCCACAATGAGCGGTCCTGCGCCACCCGCGTCCAGCGGACTCCCGCGTTCCGCGACCTTTACCAGGTGATCAGTTCAACTTATATTTTTTTTTTTTTTTTTTTTTTTTTTTTTTATATATTACGGGACAATCTTACACAAATCAACCTAGGCCCACGGTAAGCTCAATAAGGCTTGTGTTGTGGGTACTAGGCGATGAAATATATATTAGATAAATACATATAGATACTTATATAGATATATGTATAACATCCATAACTCAGGAACAAATATTCGTGATAAACACACAAATAAATGCCCTGACCGGGATTCGAACCCGGGACCTCCAGCTTCGTAGGCAGAGCCACTACCCACTGGGCTACGGAGGCCGTTTATATACCTTATGGGGAGCCTACCCACGCTTCGTTACTATTTGGATACCGGCGACAATGGTTAAAAGAAAGTGTTACATACCAAATTGCCGTAAAACGCGTAAGTACTTATTTATTTTATCATCTGCTTAATGGCCGCGTAATCACAGGCCCTGACACAGATATGGTTCTGCTTGCTCCATCGGCGGCGGCTATGCGACAGTTACTCGCAGAGTGCGAGAGATACGCGGGTGAGCACAATATGTCGTACAATCCTGACAAATCGGAATTCATGCTCATGGAGGCTGCGAACATGCCGACACACGTACCTCCGCTGCTGCTTGACGGTGTGCAGCTACGTCAAGTGCACGAGGTCAAATATCTTGGCCACATTCTACTGTCAAATATGAAAGATCACGCTGACATACAGAGGCAAAGACGAGCTATTGCAGTGCGAGCGAATATGCTAGCCAGGAGATTCGCTAAATGTAGCAAGGGCGTGAAGAGGCAGCTATTTCTGAGCTTCTGTACCAGTGTGTACACAGTAGAATTGTGGTCAGATTTTACATGCGCTGCCGCTCGAGACATGCGCGTGCAATACAATGACGCGTGGCGCGCCTTGTTTCGGCTGCCACGCTGGTGCAGCGCGAGCGCGATGTTCGCGGAGGGGCGCGCGCCGGGCTGGCCCGCGCTGCTGCGCGCGAGGACCGCCACCGCTAGGAAGGCAATCTACGCATCCTCCAACACACTGCTCTCGGCGGTGAGGGAATGGGACGCCAGCCCGCTACATGAACGCTGGAGGGAATACCACAGGCCCGTCGTCGCGGGATCGGGGTGACCCGCGACGTTGAATAATCCCGGCCCATATATTTTTATTTTTTATAATTTGTAATTTGTATTAATGTATTCGTGTATCATCATTTCTTTTGTGTATTCTAATGTACTCACCAATATGGACTTGTTCTGGATTAAATTATTTTCATTTCATTTCATTTCATTTCATTAATGAAAAAGAGTGCTCAGCGCAATTAGGTCCCAATTTCTCCATAACGTGATCATGGCCGTTCTATCTAAACCCTGATTATTGTTAACAATAACATTACTTTATCAATCTTACTACATCTTATTCTGTATTTTGTTGCAGATTATATAAATATGTAACCATGTCTTGAGAACAGCAGATACAAGTCTATTACAGGTTATTCAATATAGTCTATGACGGACTGCCCGAGGTCGCGGCTCATAGCCGCCGGCGCATCATTGCAGCGTGCGTGACGTCACGAAGACCCGTTGGTGTGCGTTGACATTGGAATCGACACGGCCGGTAATGTTGAGAACTTTGTGTCGATAATGTAGCTTTTTAATATTTATATATTTACTGTTTGTTTATAAGTATGTATTTAGTTATGCTTATGTATGTGTGTATAATATATATAAGTTTATTTTTACATATTAAGTACAGATAGTTATAAGCGTACCCCGCAATCGAACTAGCAAATCGGTAGCAGATGTACGTCAGGGTTGTTACTATGTAGGTATGGTACTTGGAACAAAATAAAATAAAATTTTATTTAAATCATCAAATTTATTATTTAAAATATCTCTCATTTACCTCGTCATCATTTTGAAACAAACTATGTTCCTGTATTATGACGTCCTTTTCCATAAATGTAATGAACGAAAGGCTGGTCATGTTGAATTGTATACAAGCTGTGATCCATCTGAACCTTCTTCTCTATTGTAGGTATATGATCACTTGATGTTTCCAATTCATATGACTAGGTGCTGGAGCCTGCCAGCCGCACACATGAGATGATAGCTGACACTAATCCTGACACATCTTTTTAAATAATTATTTTGACTTTATTTTATTTAAATATCAGTTTCCTTGTGTCAAAAAATATGACGTTGACGATTAACTTTATTATAAGTCTGTAGTTTTTGTATTTTCAACCAGGACTTGTTCAGCCAATTTTTTTTCTTGTACTCTGACCACAGTAATTGATCCTAGCTGCAACTGATGAAAAATGCCGACAGAGGTGTAGCAGCGACAGTATTCAAGGGTCTATCGATCTTAAAAATAAATTAACATAATTTTTTCTAAAATTATTGCAGTCAAACTGCGTCGACTACTTGTGTAAATCCATTCTAAAGTCGAAAACGAGCGTTCCACATCTACCGACGTCAATGGTAAATAATTTAAATATCTATACTTTTGTATTAATCATACGTACAATAATAGTAGTTTATGCAATCGTTATATAATGTATGCTTTTTAAGTATATTACCACGTTCAGGCCACGAAGCTTGCTGAGTGGCCTAATTAAGGTACGAGACTTAAAAAGCTAATTATATAACTATTGTATACAATACTTTTTCTACGAGTCAACGGAAATAATAATTTATTAAACAAACTTGGTATCTATTGAAAATCGCCATGCTGAAATGAAGCGCAGCAGCTTAGTATATTTGCGCGTTGATGTCTTCACAGTTATCTAATACAGCTCCTGGATTCATAAGATGACTGCTGGCGGTTATCTTATGAATCCACGATCTCGTCACGGAGCTTAGCGATTAAAAAGTATGTGATCTTAGTTTCGTGTACGAAATCTTAATTCAAAGATTAAACTCGACGAGTAGAAAAAGTAAGTAAATGATTCATCGCAATCGCCAACCCTAACATAAAACTGTCAAATGCTACGGTTTTGCTACTTCCGTTGCGGGGTATGGTTATAAGGTTGAGTTTTATATAATTAAGTTTATCATAGTTATGTATATGAGTAAATATTATGTATTTATTAGTATACACATATAGGTGGCATCGCCACACCTTGTAAATTTTTGGGAATTTTGTTATAAAAACGCACACAATTTCCCATAAAAGACGAACTCACCTTTTGTAAACGATAACGGGGCTTGAAAAGTTTATCCTTCTTTCTAGTATTGAGCGAGTGATAGTCACTATTTAGTTTAAATAAATGTAGATTTCGTTTAACATACAAAACAATTTCAAAAATATATTGAGAAGTAAACGTCAAAATATTGATTTGCTTGAATTTTTCTCTTAATGAAATGCGAGAACCTAACTGATAAATCGCGCGAATCGTTCTTTTTTGTAATACAAAAAAGTACGCCGTTGAGAACTGCATATGCTGCCGAACTAAGCCTATTACCCAACGAAGAAATATGTGATCCCCATTGCAGTTTATGATCCAGTGTAATACCGAGAAAAACAGTGCTATGAGAAAATTCAATGAACTCATCATTAAGTTTAACCTGTTCATTCTTACTGGTATTGACTTTAGCAAGACTGAATTCAATACATTTTGTTTTCTTGCTATTTAAAAGTAAATGGTTAGCGGTGAACCATCCCGCAACCGAGTCTGGTGCTGCATTCACTTGATCAAAATTGGTTTCCTTTCTGCCAAGTTTAAATATTAACGATGTGCTATGTGTTTGTTCTGCACGTGATAGGGCAAATCGTTAATAAAGGCCAAGAAAAGAAACGGACCAAGTATTGAGCCTTGTGGAACTCTTATAGAAATATTAGACCCCTTAGATTGTATCCTATTTATTTCCACGTGTTGAGTTCTATTGGATAGGTAAGATTTTATAAGATCTAATGCACGATGTTTTACGCCGTAGTGACTAAGCTTTAAGATAAGAGTGTCATGGTTTACACAGTCAAAGGCCTTTGACAGATCGCAAAAAACACCAGTTGCATCCATAGACTCTTCCCAAGCATCAAAAATGGTTCGTAGTAGTTCAACACCAGCATCGGTTGTTGATCGGCCTTTAGTAAATCCAAACTGATTTGCATGTAAAAGATTATTCAAGTTGAAGTGTGATAACATTTGGTTCAAGATAATCTTTTAAAACATTTTATTTATTGCTGGGAGTATAGAATTAAGTCGAAAATTTGTAGGGTCTGTTTTGGTGCCAGTTTTGTACACTGGTATTATTTTACTTTGTTTTATTAGGTCTGGGAAAATTCCAATGTCTATGCAACTATTAAATATATAAGCAAGATATGGTGCTATAGCTACTATTATTGCCTTCAATGCTCTAACTGAAAGGCCCCAACAAAGATCTTCGGTTTTTTTCACCATGAGTGTATTGAAAGTTGTTACAATTTCTTTTGGAGATACGTGCGTAAATTTAAAAATAACTTCGCATTCATCCACACATGTTTTCAAAAGGATTTAGCAGCAACAGGAGAGCTAGATAATTATACAAACTAATTTGAAAACAACATCATTTAGTGATCGATCGTGAAGGGGTCAATAACGCCGAATTAAATAAGTCAATATGACAGCTGTCACACATCACTGACTAGACTAATAGGTAGCGTCTTCGCTACCGGAGGCGCGTGAGTGCTAGTGTATAAGTGCGCACGAGCATCCAACATCGCTTAACCTATAACTCCGTGCACGATATCACGATGGGGCCATTTTGCGCTTTCGCCCTTGACATCGCCTTCGGCGGCGGCTCGCGCCTAATGCGCAGCCCCGCGCTTTCTGCCCGTCGCGTCCTTCGACCGTAGGTCTCCACAGGGAGGATCACGTCAGCGGTCCCACGCCGACGTCGCCATGCCAAGGCAAGATGGATGCGGCGCGAGCGGGTAACACCCAAGTTCTTCATCTTGACGCTGGCGTATCTAACGCGCGGCGTCCGCGGCGATGCCACGCGCTTCAACGTCACGGGATTCTCCTGTCATTTCATCACAAGCTTTCGCTGCCCGACACCATGGACAGAAACGTGAGTCGGTATTCTTTTCATTAAACCCAGCTGGTCGCGAGTGATCGTACATACATTGTGCGCCCGCGCGCAGTAAAGGGCCCCTTTCATATTTCATAATTTAACGCGTTATGTTAAGACATCTGAACTGCGGGTCCGCTGCCATGTAACACGTCTTAGACAACGCAGTATAGTGTGTTCAAAATCACCAGTTTGTTTTACTTCTGTCCCAGGTAGCCCATGGTATCCTACGTGTGAACGGCTCTTGAACCAAAGGTTTTATGTTTCTCCGAAGAGCATTCATCCAGGCACTTTCTAACTCACTTATAAATTAATTGTTGCGAATGGGAAATAGCAAGGATTAGCTGGTCGCACACCAGCGATGCTCGCGATACTAGTTTTATCTCCATTTTTTATCCCTTCCTTTCATCCTACTCACTACAGTATGTTACAGTCATAAAAAACTGGTATTTATATAAATTCCCATTCCTTATTTTGTTACACAATATTTCATCGTTTTTTTCTTAATCGATAATCCTCACCTCTAGCAATCCAAGCGTACAAAACGTAGCAAACAACATAGTAATAAAGAATATAAGTAAATATTACGTAGTGTTTTCACGGTAGCTAGACACCTATTATTTACTGATTTGAGATCAAATCTATATAAAATCCGCATATTAGAAGTGATTTAATTTTTACAAGCAATATTTGTCCCTTGGAAAAAATATGGATTTCGCTTACTGCCTTACAAAGTTACATGCTATCATGAAGTGACATCTATCATTCTAATCTTGCTAGAAAAAATATGGTAACTATAGTTAGTATTTTTTTCGTGGTAGGTCTTATATTTAAAATAACATTGAAAATGTATACTGAGTTTACGTGCCTACGCCTCACTTTGGGTACAGTTTCGCAACGTTATTAACCAAAATCAAGTTAAATTATGGCTAGCGGTTAGACGTTAATTTGCTAAAGGAACACTCAACCAAACGCCAGCCGCATAACGACACATTAGACACTTTAGAAGCCTTCGCTTAAAATAAGCGGAAATTTTACTAAGTAGGTGAGAACCAGAATAAGTAGGACTATAATCTTGGAATAACGTCTATTCTTGTATGGTAGAATTAATACCTATATAATGAAAGCACGGGATATGGTCCACTATAAAGCCTGAATCACACTGGCACGGTCTGCGGTGGCGATCAATAGTAAACTTGACAACTACTGTCAAATTTACTATTGACCGGCACCGCAGGGTGCGCCAGTCTGTGGGAGGCTTAAGGCAAAAGTGGCTATCTGTCAAACTTTACTACCTGTGAACGGTATTCCATCCGCAATATTTGACAAAATGGAACTTTGATTTGTCTCTCTTTTGTGACAGAAAGAGACATGAGGGAAAATATCAAAATATCGTCTTCAATATAATATTAAAACGAATGAAAAACGGGCCCCGGAAATAAGAGTGGAATACATTATTTTCACTTTGACTTTAACCCGAGCTGCCATTAGTTACGAACTCAGGTTACGAACGTCGAACACCGGTACCTACAGCTTTTACTTTGGTTTTCTCCAAATATATTTTAGAAGAATTAGTGTCAACAAGAAATAGTGTCAACACACTGCGACCAAATCATCTGTCTATGACTTAACGTACTCAATCCAAACAAAAAAATTGCAGTGATTGCTGGTAACATCGCCAGCACCACTGTTCACGACAGTGGCCACATGGCCGGTTTCAACTTGCTGTCATTAAGACCTGCTGAATACAACGTTAGTTATCTATATTGCAGTAAAGGTACTGCAATATAGGTAACTATGGATATTTACATACTAATTGCCTCCTAACTTCTACCTAAATGGCACGAAAAGAGAAAATAAAATATAATACAAAGATACTAACTCTGCACACATTTGCGAGTGATAAATTACTTGTGCATCAGGTGTGGTAAGGTCAGAGATCACATAAATTATCCGTCACAAATAAATCAACCACAACAGCTCTGGTGAGATGTTACTTACCTATTCATTGTTGAACTCGAGTCAAAGAGGTCTAGTACAGTCACCGGCATCAATATATGATGGATCAAATGCCGCAAAAAATATCTGACACGCTCTGAGATAAATAAATAAATTAAATAAACATATAATAGGAAACACACTGCATGGTCACTTAAAAATAAAGCTAATTATACTAAAAGGGACAAAGTTCAACAATAAACAATAAAATGGATAGGTACACTTTGCTTAGACATCCTATACAAGCTGTACCAGTGTTTATTGCTTAAGTTTGATTAGGTGCGTAAGTTCGAGTGTTCTCGAGGGACAGATTAATATAATTAGAAGCAATCGGCAAAAAACCTGCCTATCTATTATCACATATCTTTCAACTGTCTAGTATAGAATGACTCGGAAATTGGTATGTGTGAGCCGTATGTGTTGTGAACTGCCCGAGCCAGACCGCTATCGTAAATACAATGCTGTCGACTTTGACAAATAAACCTTCTTGACTAACCCTACAATCTGCTGCTAGTTCAGTAGTCGTTACATAGATGTTAGTTTCTGGCCTTATTATACATACTAGCTGTACCCGCGACTTCGTTTGCGTAGGATTAAATGTGTTCCTTCTCTTTGGACCATGGAGGACATAGGTACCTACTTATTGATTATTCATTAGGCCTGCCTAAAATAAGCGCGGCTTGTGGTGGCGGCCAGATGTATAGCTACTATGATAATCAAGGCCGCGTGTGTCTGAAACATTAATTATCATAGTAAACAATTGGCCGCCACCGCAGGTCGCGTTAGCTTGTGACAGGTTTTATAGTATTCCGACAATTCGACCGAAGTTCTGTATAAAATTTATACAGAACTTCGGTCGAATTGTCGGATTATGGCCAGCTCAGCATACAGGACGCAACTATGCGTTCAAGTTTTACTTAAATCCGTTATATCTAATGTCGGTGTAAATTTTAATAAGTCAATATTATTTTTACTTTACTTATTTACAGAAATTGACGGCTTTTAACGGATCTGTATAAAACTGAGTTTAACTATATGTGCCTATAAAAAATAGAACAATTTGTAAAAAAAGGTATAATCATTATAAAAGACATATCTACATCCTTATCTACAAATTATGGGTTTCGCATGCTATGATCTAATTTAAAAGTCGAATCAGCATTTTTAGATTTGAATTGTACAACGTAACAGTTTTTTATTACTTATTAGTATGAAAGACTGTATGTCTTCACATTAGTATTTAATCATGCCATGTACATGCAACCACGTGGTGGGTAGTGACACGTTTGCTTCTACTAAAACAATTAATTAAAAAGTATAAAAATTATATAACATTTAGCAAGTAGGCAGTAGTGTCATCTACATAATGTCTTAGGTACACATATATATCAATATACAGCCTAAAAATAAACGTGTTACTCTCAAATTTTTTTTTGTTTTAAGACACGGTTAACATATTGCTGTCCGAATATTTATTTACACAGTCATCAATTTCTCGCCGCAACATTGTAAGGAACATAAGTTTGGTTGGGAAACCGTATTATTCGTAGCATTATCAGATAGTTGTTATGAAAATCATCGATATCATGACCAGTAAAGCTTGTCGGTAAGTTACAATTTGATCAGTCCAAGCAACACTTTAAAAAGGCCACTAGTCATAAATATTGACTACACGACGGATTGACGTCTAAATAGACGTGTATTTTTTTTAAACTACCTTTTGTAGTTGTCTCTAAGGGTAAGGCCTCCCGTTTCCGTCATCAGACTAACTTTATATATATATATATATATATATATATATATATTAGGTATCATTAGTTAAAAAAATACTTCTGTAAGTTGATCATATTTGATGTACACAAATTAACATTATATATTACTTAGGTACTATAGATACCCTACCGTTTAACTCAGACGGCGCGTGGACGCTGCTGATGCTGCAAAGTAGCAGGGGTGACGTCAAAAAGTAAGGACTTGCCGCCCACTAACCGCCCTACACCCTTTGACGTCTCCCCGCTTGTGCCGCGCGCCGATCAGGGACCATCTGAGTTAAACGCTTGGTCTAAAGTGCAAGTTAAATAAAAGCTTGTAAAAATGCAGTCACTTGATGAATGATGAATTACATTGTTAGACATTGTTACGTTTTTTGGGAATAATTTATGCTTTTACTATTGAATGGCAAAACCGAAGCTTGCCACGTTTACCTACCTGACTACACATTTTTATATGGACCATACAGATAGATGATATCATATGTGTATCAGCCTAGCTAGCACACTAGGTTTTATGTCGGCGAAAATGTACTGAAACGTCACGTAAAACGCGACATAAAGCCTAGTGTGCTAGCCCCCCGGATCTACATGTTATTGTAATTACGAACATGATACACGGCCCCTGTGGCGCCATCAACCCCTAATTACCGTGCATTACACACGGGAAGTGTTCCGAAACCACGTTTACCTACCTGACTACACATTTTTATATGGACCATACAGATAGATGATATCACATGTGTATCAGATCTACATGTTATTGTAATTACGAACATGATTCACGGCCCCTGTGGCGCCATCAACCCCTAATTACCGTGCATTTACACACGGGAAGTGTTCCGAAACATATATAATTTACATAATTTGACGGTACACTATTAATGACAATGATGAATCTGAGACGGTATGTTCGCTGAGTTACTTAGTAGGTACGGCATAAATTATTTAGTGCAAAACTTCTTGATAAACTATGTTAGAAGTTTTATTCTCCGGTGTGTAAACACATACATCAGCGGCATCGCTGACTCGAGAGAGAGCAACGTAGAGTTGACCGTGCGAGAAACAGCTGCTAGTGAGATCTATGCCTGCTTTGCGCAATGTCTGGCCCTGGGCCTTGTTGATGGTCATGGCAAAAGCAACACTAACAGGCAGTTGAATCCGTTTAAATTGAAATGGGTAATTATTGGGAATTATTGGAATGCGCGGAATAAAAACACATTCTCCTGCACCGCAACCGGTAAGTATTTCCGCTTCGATTACGTTCCTCTGTAACGCAACTACTTTTAAACGCGTTCCGTTGCATAATTTTGGGGGGCTTAAATTTCGCATTAAAATGATAGGTACGCCTATTTTGAGTTTGAGTTCATGCGCTGGGAGACCAGACGCTGATAATGAGTTTAAAAATTCTACCGGGTACGTTGTAGCCTCTTCTCGATCGATTACTCGGTTTATCGAGGTATAAGTGTGGAACTGCCCTTCAACTTTTTCCATTATGTTTGAGTTGATTGTTGTCGCCTGATCATTCCGAGGCGTAAGAATGGCTCGCTCGCAAAGCCAGCTGTTCTCCTGATTTATTATGTCATGTGGGTCGCCATACACCGACGAAATAAGTTCGTTGAGATTGGATACCAATTTACATATGTCGTTTGTTAAAGTTATTTTGCCTTCTACTACGGGATATCTGCCTTCGCCTATGCTTAGCAACAATTCGGAGAACTGTTGAGCATTTATATTTCCCCCCAGTAGAGCTCGCATATTGGTTGTTAAATTTAATTTGTTAACATATGGCCACAGATCAGATTTTTTAAAGCAAGCATTCACTTCATCCGCTCTCGTTCCACGGGTTACGACTGGTAATGTTTGGCGAAAATCTCCACAGAAGAGTACAGTAAGCCCGCCCATGAGTTGGTTATTTTGGCGTATGTCTTGAAGCGTTCTATTTACTGCTTCAATTGCTTTGCGATGCGCCATTGTGCACTCATCCCATACAATTAGTACACTGTCACGCAATACTTTAGCCTTTTCACAATTGCGCGAAATGTCGCAGACGGGAGTTTCAGTGACATCTAATTGTATGGGAATTTTTAGCATGGAATGTGCAGTTTTTCCTCCGGGCAGTAACGTGGCCGCAATTCCAGATGATGCCACAGCTAAGGCAATTTGACCTTGGATTCGAACTTGTGCAAGAATGAGTTTCGTCAAAAAAGTCTTTCCTGTGCCTCCCGGGGCATCCAAAAAATACAATCCTCCGGATGCATTTGAAACACTTTGGAATATTATATCAAAAACTCCTTTTTGTTCTGTTGTGAGGCTTGAAACCCCTTCAAGAGCAACAGTAAGTTCTGCGAAGTTATAATTAACTTCGGTTGCGTATTCTCTATGAGTGTCGGTTTCATTCAGGTCAGGCTCAGGCAGACCGTAGTGTGGTAACGGGTGGCCGCCAATTGAGATGACAATTTCTTGCAAGTCACACAAACAACAGTTTAATTTGATATTGCGCATGCGGTCATCGAGCTCGTGATGAGTTTCAGGACCTGATGTGCGTAAATAGTCCTCTGCCAAGTAGTTTTGGTATTTTAGCCACAGGTGATTGGCGTCGGAAATCCCGCAAAAAACTAACATCACGGCAAACAACTGTCGTAAACGATGTGGACTATCACCAAGTGATGCTTCTGATAGAGCTTCGTCCCAATGCTGGTCATCGTCCAATAGTCCGCGAGCCCGACAAGCTGCCTGGAAAGTCGGGTACTCGGTGCCATTGAAAATTTTTAAATCTGAAAAAGACGTCGGTCCTCTAACATTGTGCAAAAGCAACCGCACATAAAAACATTCTGCGTTATTGGGGTGCACGGTGTACACCCTTCCAATAACGTGTTCTCTCATGATGGAGGGAAAATTTTCAACAGGCGTTCCACGTCGCCGGCGTGTAAACAATCCGTGTTGTTTGTCATACGTATAGTACGATGGAACTTCGTCATAAAGCAATGTTTTTGCAAAATCGTCTGCCTCGCATAACGAAAAGAATGCCGTTAATGTTGTTTGCCTGGGATTCTCTAACTGTTCTGTTAAATTGTTTGTATTGAAATAAATACGTTGCCCACCTTCTACGTGAACGTTTAGGTGTATCACAGGCGGAAATCGTTCAAAAATCGGAAAACTGAATATCCGCCATGCTGCTTCCGAGGAACTAATGTAACGCCCCGTTTGGAATCTGGTTACTTCGTCACGGTCATTACTTGTAGCAAGCGTAGCCTGATCGGTTCCTTTATTTACATACTTGAAAATGTATTTAATCGATTTTATACTGTTACACAGTTCCACGTTTACATGACCCTGAAACGTTCTCGACAATACAGGTGAGAATGGTACAACCCACCGATTGTCTACTTCCAACAACCGTAGCATTGCAGTAAACCCTCCATGGTCTGGAGCACGTCGCCGGTATTTAGGATAACCATCTTCACCTGTAATTGTCTCTTGTAGTAGGCTTTTCGGAAATTTTTTAACACATCGTCCGTCCTGCATGCAAGGAGAGCTATTGTTTAAAGGGCCACAAGGTCCGTGAATCATGTGTTGCTTCACAATTGCGTGTAAAGCAGGATCTGAAATGGGATTTGGTATTTCTGCGCTTATTACTTTATCTACGTCATGGGGACGTATTTTTTCTTTAAGCCATAAAAGTATATGAGCGTGTGGTAGTCCTCGCTTTTGCCATTCAATGTTATATGTAAAGCACAAAGATGCGCCATACATTTTTTCTTTTGTGAGTAAATTAATTAATAATTTAAGTTTTAAATGAAAAACTCTACTTATTAAGTCGTGTCGGTCATACGGAACTTGACCTGGCAGCAGCTCTTGAGTTATTTCATTCCATTTAGGATTTGTAGTAGCAGTGATAAATAAGTCTGGCTTACCATATTTGCGAACATACGAAAGTGCGTCTTGCACTTGCTCGTGCATGTTACGTGGACTTCCGATGAAGCTTGAAGGTAAAATTACCAAGCGCCCCATGTTCTCGGAATTAGTATCATTTTGCAGTGCATCTTGGAGATCTGCATAATTCTCAGCTCGTAACTGCCTTTGATGAGTGCGGATATAAACTAAACGCTCAGTTTCGATTTTTGCGTACATGTCAACAATGAATTGAGAAAATAGACCGCGAAAACGTTGTAAATACGTAAATCTGTTTAGTCGGACCTGCAAAAGGTAGCAGTAAAATTGTAGCGCCGTGGCTTTTTTGTCGTTTCGTATTGCCCCAGTGGTAGGATCAAGTTGTCGTATTGCAAAGTTATAACCATCTTCACCGCGACAGTAAATAAGCGGATATTGTAATGAATCGTAAGAACGATGGGTTTCACTTATACGTTTCAGACGGTTATCTCGTGCACGTAAGACAATATCACGTTTGTCGCACTGTTGGTCTACCAGAACAACAGCTACTTCGTTGGTAGAAGGAGGGTTGTAGCGACCGCGGTGTTCTGTAGGAGGTCGTTTATCAGCACTTATAACAAATTTGTACTCCTCCTGCTGATCAGGAGGTATAGATTCCAATGCGGCCTTAAAATCGGACAAGTAATGGTTAGACTGATGAAGCATCTCCTGAAGATCAAATATGAGACCGGAGTTTAAATTTGTGAAGTGTTGGTTCCTGATATTAGCCTGCTCTTGGTAATCGGAAACAAAATAAATTTGCAAAAATTTAGGATTTTCTTCGGGCAATAAAGATCCTATTAGGTGATACACTTGTCCTTGCACTTTAAAGGTAGGCATAAATGTCCCGTGTATCACCTGTTTTGCACCAAAAGACGTCATTTGAAAAGCGGCATTATATGTACGAATATTGGCTAGAAATTGTTGTGATAATGGATGTTCTCCATTCAAAAGTGACTTTATAAGTTCAGGCGGATTTGAAAATAAATCAAAACGAACTTTGCCACCTGAACAACAGAATCCCATCGATTCTTTTGCCCACTTCAAAGCTTGACAATTACCGCAAACATTAACCATTCTCCCAACTGAGGCAAATTCTTGGTAATTAATATTAGGTAAGTAGGCAAAACCACTATTTTCTATTTGATCCCATCGAAGTTGTATGAGGTTTTCTTCTTCATTAAAATGTGCGGAGCTTGGTGTAAATGTCTGCGAAGCCCGTGACATGGCATCTTCATCGCCGCTTGCGGAGAAAGGCACCGGGCTCGGTGCAAATGTCTGCGAAACCTGTGACATGGCGACTACACCGCTGCCTGCGGACAAACGCGCCGAACTTGGTATAAATGTTTGCGAAGCTTGTGACATGGCGTCTTCACCGCTGCTTGCGAACAAACGCGCCGAGCTAGGTGTAAACGTTTGTGATATGATGTCTTCGTCTCTGCTTGTAGACAAAGGCGCCGAGCTTGGTGTAAATGTTTGCGAAGCTCGCGCCACAGCGTCTTCACTGCTGCTTATGGAGAAATGCACCGAACTTGGGGTAAATGTTTGCGAAGCTCGTGACGCAGCATCTTCATCTTCACCGTTGCTTGCGGAGAAATGCGCCGAGGTTGGTGTAAATGTTTGCGAAGCCTGCGCCACAGCGTCTTCACTGCTGCTTATGGAGAAATGCACCGAACTTGGGGTAAATGTTTGCGAAGCTCGTGACGCAGCATCTTCATCTTCACCGTTGCTTGCGGAGAAATGCGCCGAGGTTGGTGTAAATGTTTGCGAAGCCTGCGACACAGCGTCTTCACCGTTGCTTGCGAAGAAATGCGCCGAGCTTGGTGTAAATGTTTGCGAAGCTCGCGCCACAGCGTCTTCACTGCTGCTTATGAAGAAATGCACCGAACTTGGGGTAAATGTTTGCGAAGCTCGTGACGCAGCATCTTCATCTTCACCGTTGCTTGCGGAGAAATGCGCCGAGGTTGGTGTAAATGTTTGCGAAGCCTGCGACACAGCGTCTTCACCGTTGCTTGCGAAGAAATGCGCCGAGCTTGGTGTAAATGTTTGCGAAGCTTGTGCAACGGCGTCTTCACTGCTGCTTGCGGACAAACGCGCCAAGCTTGGTGTAAATGCTTGTAACGATTGTGATGTGGCAACTTCACTGCTGCTTGCGGACAAACGCGCCGAGCTTAGTGTGAATGTTTGTGAGGCCCGTGTCATGGCGTCTTCACCGCTACTTGCGATCAAACGCGCCGACCTTGGTGTAAATGTTTGTGATGTGACATCTTCGTCTCTGCTTGTAGACAAATGCACCGAGCTTGATGTGAATGTTTGCGAAGCTCGCGCCACAGCGTCTTCACCGCTGCTTGTGGAGAAATGGACCGAGTTTGGTGTAAATGTTTGTGAGGGCCGTGACATGGCGCTTTCGCCGCTGCTTGCGGACAAACGCGCCGAGCTTGGTTTAAATGTTTGTGAAGGCCGTGACATGGCATCTTCACCGCTGCTTGCGGACAAACGCGCCGAATTTGGTGTAAATGTTTGTGAAGCCTGTGATATGACTTCATCGTCTCTGATTGCAGACAAACCTGCAGAATTTGGTATAAATCTCTGTGAAGTCCGTGACATGGCGTCTTCGTTTCCACTTGTAGACAAACCTGCAGAACTTGGTGTAAATGTTTGCGATGTCCGTGGCATGGCGTCTTTTTCTCTGGTAGCAGACAAACGCGCACAATTCGATGTAAATGTCTCTGAAGTCTGGGAGATAGCATCTTGTTCTAAGTCTGAAGTCGCTGAGCTTTGAGTAAGCTCCTCTGATATTCGAGCCTCTGCTTTGCGAACGCTCTCTCGTCTTCTCTTTATAGCGACCCGAGTGCGACGTGAAAGATTTGTCTTTCTGCGAACCATTTTATTCTTTATTGGGTCATGTCTCTAGTATAAGTAGTTACTTTCGAATGCTTTCTTGACTCAAAATCGGGAACCAAAATAAACGTTCTGTTCTTCCTGTAAACAATACAACAGTTAACGGTTTATACACCTATACATATGTATATAAATTATGTTCGATAAACTGCCACTGATAAGGAGTCATTTTTGTAGCTATTGTAACATCTGTGTGAACAGGCTATGTGGGTCGTCGGCCTACCTCAATTGGAATCCATATTCCTGATCAATTTTGCTACAAATATAGTCATACATTCACAGTCGTGAGGAAACATTATTTAGTAGGATTATATGTTTTGTCGCCACAGCACGGCTATCACAAGACGGCGCGCGAGCTCTCTCGATTTTTCTCCCACTATACATCTCTTTCTAAGTTTTCTAATAAGAGAGAGACAGATAGTGCGAGAAAAATCGAGAGAGCTCGCGTGCCGTCTTGTGATAGCCGTGCAGGTCCTAATAGCGCGATAGGTTTTAGTGTCAAGTTTTACGTGACGGTTCAGTACATTTTCGCCATAAAACTTGACGATAAAAGCTATCGTGCTAGCTGGGGCTCTCGGTCGTCGTGGCATGGTATGGCATGTACGTATTATCCATTGCAGTCGGTCATATAGCTACCCACAGGCAGAATTCCGTTGCGAAATTCTGCTTGGCAGGCCACATGTAAAGGTTCCTCTACTTAAATGACGACGAACACAAACTACCATCACGGCGGCAGTACTTATGCGGATGAGATAAAAGTAGGCCCTTTCTCCCTTTAACGCATAGTTGTATCCTGTATGATGGGTCATGAGGTATTGATGGCCCATTATCAAGAGCATGCCTAAGCGGAATGACGGCTACCGCCATGGTACCGCGTATGAAATCGGTGCTAGAGGCGCTAGAGTGTATGGAGCCAATTAACATAAATACTTATGTAATACACGGCCAGATAATGTACCACTTTTTTGGGCCGTGCATTATGAGCCCGAACAAAAGTGGCTTCCAATTATTGCCCCGGACCAAGATTGATGTGATGAATTCAATTCGGCCAGGTCAATAGTAAACTTGACAGCTATTGTCAAATTTACTATTGACTGCCACCGCGGGCCGCGCCAGTAAGGCGTGGCCTGCGGTAACGTCAGTAATAAACTATACGATTATTATTACCCGACTGCCGAAGGAGAGGAGGGTTATATAGTTTACTATTGACGGCCGCGCTAGTCTGTGAGAGGCTTGAAGCCTGAATCACACTGACGCGTCTTGTGTGATTCACTCTGAAAGTAAACTTGAAATTAGCAGTCAAGTTTTATATTGACGGCCACCGCAGGCCACGCTAAGCCATCGCTAATCGCTAAGGGTTAACTTATACCATATAGGTAAGTTATATGTAACTACACCTTAAGGATCAAGGCACGCATGTTTTGTACGAAGTACAACGTACCTAGTACCTACCTACCTATTTCACTCGCGAGGAAAACACATTACATTAGATTATAAGGTACCTACTTACGTTTTCGCTGACCATTCTTTGCAGCATTTAATATTTATATTAACCTACACTACACGAGTTAAGTATGATACCTATGATATGAAATGAATAAATAATGGCGCGAACTTTTTTTTGTACCTATATACCTACTTACTTTGATATTGAAATACCTATGCGCGCGCATGTAAGACAAAAAAGGCTCCAAACAGCCAATATAATATCAATTAATTCATAGTCAGTCAAATATTTTGTGGAAATTATTAAATAATATAATGAAACGTTACGAAGTATGTTTACATTGTATTATTATATTATATATTTCGATATTTTAATCATAGGTTTTAAAAAAGTAGTAAGTACAACTTGATTATTTAAAGGCGTATATAGACGGGCGACCACGGAGGACTCTGGTTTTGCCGGACACCGTGCAGCGTGTAATGGTTCGCGTTCGTTCTTTTGTTCAGTGTGTGCCCACCATAAGAGCTGTTAGGCCTGAATTACACTGGTGCGGGCTACGGTGGCGGACCATAGTAAATTTGACAGCATTAGACAACTCTTCTATTGTCCGCCGCGGTCAGGCCGCGCCAGTGTGTGACAGGGCTTAAGCCTGCACCACACTGGCGCGGCCTGCGGTGGCGGACAATAGTAAACTTGTCATTAGCTGTTAAATTTACTATTGACCGCCACCGCAGGCCACACCAGTGTGTGAGAGGCCTAAAGGAAACGCTACACCTACGAATTTTCCGGACGGCCAAGCAACGTCACAGAAAATCTAGTATGGAGTGACCTTGATTTGGCCGGCCGCCGTGCTTCCGACACGTATCCACACGGACTGAATCACGCGTCGGCTGGTGTGCAGTCCGGCCGATATCGGCCCGTGTAGCGTCTCCTTAAACGGTCTTGCATTGTTTCGACCATGGCGGCCATTACACAGTGAGTATTATCAGGCGACCCACTCATTTTACAATCCCAATCACAGGCATATTGACGTGTATTACAGGATTGAGATAATAGAGCAGAAAATCCGGATAATTTTAAAATCCACCCAAAGATAAGAAATAATCTATCAGCGACTAAAGCCACACCACACGATTCTGTTTGATGGATGGCGCCCATACACGGTGAAGTATTATCACGCGATCCATGCGCATTCTCTTTCTCAATTACTTGATTGACACTTGAGTATTTTAGCAATATTTTTATTATAATCATATTGTGATACTCGAAATTGTACGGTGATATATTTCTAGCTTCTCTATCTTTAATAGGTTATGACAGACAGCTAGAAAAATATCACGATGATAAAAGTGGGCGCACGTTATGGCGTTCTATATTATTTGTCGCACCAACTTGCTTTAGTAAGAGCCATGAAGTCTCTCACAGACTGGCGCGGCCTGGCCGCGGCGGTCAATAGTAAACTTGTCATTAGCTATCAAATTTACTATTAACCGCCACCGCAGGCCGGGCCAGTGTGACTCAGGCCTTACACGCCTAGCAAATTGACACAACCACTTACTATAGTTGGAATGGCGGCCAATACACGGTGATTAAATACTGATGATCCACCATAGCTGTCTCTTTCTACAAAATGCAATAGAAAGAGACAACTATGGTGGATCATCAGTATTTAATCATCGTGTATGGCCGTCTATGAGGAAACCGTATATATCTTTCATTCCAAGGCCTGAATCACACTGCCTGCGGTGGCGGTCAAAACTTGCCAAAACGGACCCGGGGCTACTTTAGGGCACAACCAGGAATAACGCTAGGAGGATGATGATTTTAAGGAGTTCTATACATCTAATGCCTAGTTTACACTATGCCGAAGTGAGCAGGGAAGTGTAGGCAGAATGGGCGTAAAATGCGGTATTACGCCCGTTCTGCCCACTTCCCTTCCAACTTCCCTGCTGACTTCGGCTTTGTAAACGTAGTATAACATTTTGTCACAACAACCGCCTTCAAACTGACTTTACAGCTGCGTCGGTAGATTGCTGTGACAAATTGCTAGTTGTATAATAGCCTTAACTACATCAAGTTGGTTTGACAAATTGCATATATTTGTGCTATATATCAAAAAATAAAATAATTTATTTCAGTAACTTAAATACATATACAAGTATCTGTGCTGGTGCCTCTTTTTAAGTATATAATATACTTGTGCTAAGAAGATCACCGCTCTTCCACATGTTGTGATTTAGGTGTAGGCATAAGTAACTTAAAATATAAATTAGAAAGTAAACATTTTATATTATACTATGTGGTAAGTGTGTGTGTGTGTGTTTGTGTGTGTGTGTGTTTGTGTGTGTGTATCACATTTAACATACATTACATTATACATTGTACTCATATTATTGGGCCGTGTATTATCACCCTGAGGAAACTCGGTACGGGGGGATGCCACATTAAAATTTGTCCGGGCTGATAATGCACGATCCAATCATTCACGTACATTGGACGCGAATTATTGGGCTGTACATTATCATGGCCGTGCATTATCATGGCCGTACATAACCGGCACCTACTCTACAATAGTAGATTGTACAACAAGTGCATAAAACGCACCATTTTACTCGAGACGTTTATCCATCCGAGCGAGCTTGCGAGCGAGGATAGATATAAAGTCGAGTGTAAAATGGGTTTTATGGACGAGTTGTACACTCTACTTCTCACTTCGATTGCGAGGAAATGAAACAGCAACACGTAAATATAGTAAATGCTAATTTAATTAAAATTGAAAGTTACATTAGAGCAATGAGAAATATTTAAATACTATACTGATCTACTAAATTGAAAAATAAACAAATATAAAAAATAATAAATGAGACGAAATACAAATTATAAGTTTATTTCATGAAGTTTTATTGTGTACTTTGGCTGTTGGTATCTTTGCCTTGGTCTTAGAATACGAACGAAACGAAATAAAATAAAGAGGTTGTTGTATGAAGTTAAAGATGTTCGTGTGGCTGTTGCAGCGATTGCCTTGGTCTTCGACGAAGATTTTACTTTATGCTCTAGAGCATAAAAAGCGACTTTATGTCGCCTACGCACGACATAAAGACGAACTTTTAGAGCATGAGAAGTGAAAAGAGAATATAAACACTACGTTATACTCTACTCCGTGATTCCCGAATAAATTATAACCAACAATAAGGATACAATAGCGAAAACGCTGGACGTGGTGTTTGTGAAGTGAAGATCATTGATTTGTAAAGGCATTTACCAAAACCGAATCGTATTCTCAATCCTACAATCGAGTGGTTACAAAACAAACGCTGATGCCTCTCATAGGACAGCTTAACCTGTCCTACCCCACGACTCGCGCACTCATTAATGAGCATAAAACTAATAATAAGATTTGGTAAGTTATGATACTAATATGCTTTATTGATTTGGAGATTCGTTGCATTGACAGTGAGAGACTTACGTAGATTCCTCACAGTGGGTGACCTTACTAACCATCACAAACACAACACTGTCTTCTGGAAGGTAGAGGTTGTTCTCCAGTTGGGCTGCTCCAAATATGAGTGAGAAGACATACTGTGCTAGGGCACAGTATGTCTCAAGCTAGGGCTTGAGCTATAAGACAAACTCACTCTTTTGTGTACCTATTTAATGTAATACTACAGTTATAAACTTTTTTGTTGTAAAAACCTAATCTATATAATAATTTATTTTAGGTATGGATTTTCATGGGCCATGGATTTTCTCAACCAAGGAACATAATAATTATAATATGATGTGTAAAGACAAACCAAAAAAAATGGAATTGTGTTCAGTTGAGTATGCAGAATAAGAAAAGGAAGAAAAACCACTCAGCAATTGGAAAGCCAAAAATAATGAACGATTTACTAAGTTTCAATTATTGTGCTTATTAAAATTGATGTTTGTTTTGTATCTAATTTTATTTTTCACTGGGCACATTATCATATTTGGCAGATGATTATTGCCGAATTATCTATCATCATCATCATCAGTCCTTCCCCCAATGCTGAGGATGGTGACTTCATGTCCTATTGTTGTTGACCAGATTACCCCATGGGCTCCTAACACCCACTTTATGCGTGGCCTCATGCAGATGTAGTTGCAAGGGTTCAGTGATTTGTATGCTCGATTTAGCAGGTGCTCTGCCGGTGTGCTGCATCATAATAATCCTCTCCAGGTTATCTGAAGAACATTGTCTATACTAATATTACAAAGAGGAAAACTTGAGATTGTAACTTTGTATGTAATGGTTGCCAAAGTAATGGGTAATCTCTGGAACCACCAAACCGATTTTAAAATTTCCTTTACCTGAGAAGAGTGACTCTAAGATAAAAGTTGATGGAGAAAGTTTAGAAATTCACAGTGCTGTCTTTGAATTGTTGTATAATATGTACTTGTAATATATGAAATTAAAAACTGCCAATACATCAGATAATTTAAGATTAACATCCTATACTAACCTTTCCTTTCATCACATTGACAGTTGTTATGTGGCAATGACAATTTGTTGTACATTGAGAGCTCTATATGTAAAGAAGATTGCCATAGAACAGCATCATTACTTATTATCTTGGCAATATTATGTCAATTTAAGGTTGTGAAATATCTCCTATCATCATCATCATATCAACGGAAAGACACCCACTGCTGGACATAGGCCTCTCCCAAAGCGTGCCACAATGGCCGGTCCTGCGCCACCCACATCCAGCAGACTCCCGCATCCTTTACCAAGTCCACCTTGTCTATCTCCTATAAAATATCTATTTGCCCAGACATAAGTGGTGAACCTTTTCTTCAGACTGAACATTGCATTGCAAAGGATAGACCTACTGGGTGAAAGATATCATACACTTTGGTTAAATAATCTATATGTTTACTATATGTTTATTTTAAAGAAAATATTCACACAATTAAAATATATTAAATTTTACTAAAAGAAGATTGTAGCTTTACAATTTTGCATGTACCTACTTAATGGGTACCTACATAATATCCAGAACCACTTATTCATTTCACCTGCATGTTGAATGCAAAGGTTATAGGCTATATTTTATCCCGCGAGTTTGCCTGCATTCTTTGCAATACACGGGTAGCTAGTAGGTATACATCGTGTAAAATCAAATGATAGGGAAGTACAAGTAATACATTTTGATAATACAACCAAAATCAATGTTGAGAGTACATAGCTGTCCAGCAAATAACTAAATTACCTATACAAGTAATACTTGTCTCGGTGTTTCTTCATAATTCTTTTTACAATTAGGTACGTCCCAGTTATAAGTTAAAATTCTTGTTAGTTTTCAATGCTTAGATTGACTCAATTCCGTCTTTACGGATTTGTTATGTTGGCCGTCTCTCTTATCTGCAAGAACAGTATCACGCCTGTTTCTCATCTCGAATATTTAATTAAGTAGCATTAACATCAGAATCTCGATTCACTGTATTTTCACCTATACTTACTCAATTTTTCACCTATATTCAATTTTGACTGATATTTCCCATGGGCCTTTTAAATATAATTTCATGATGATCATAATCTTTTGAAACTTGTATAAAATTGCCGAGATATTTTTGGTTGACAAATTTTATAGTACACATCAAATATCAGTTATATCATTCATATCATAACCCGCCATGAATATTTTGACTTCGCAGTTCGCTGACAGCTCACCTGTCAGTGTCACCTGACAGTTGTAGCAGCGTTTGATTTCAATAAAAATAAATTAAAAATTAAATGAAGTCGTATATTACGGAAAATAAATTAATTGTCGCAGTCGGATAAAAACTATCCTAAGTTGCAGCTGGAATAATAATGTACCTATATAAAATGTTTCATATTTTTCCGTTCATGGGATGCTGAGAACATTCGAACCGCGCAAAGCTTAGTTTCAAACTGGCTGATTCTTTTTTTAATTTAGAGATTTATTATAAGTGGAGATAACAAAGTCAAGTGTAAATAAATAAGAGTATGACAGATTTTTATAATCTTTTGTTTAGTTACGTAATTATACATTTTGCGTACCTAATGAATTAATGATAGTTTTACACAAGTTCTCTATTCCGACACTATATTTTTACACATGACTGTATGTACGAGCTCAGGTATTGAATATTCATATTCATATTCATTTATTTGCTGCAACCATGGTATTTACAGGATGTTCTTAAAATTAATCAGTACAGACATGGACCCTACTAGGGTGTAGCAACATGTTTAAATACTAAACTAACCTAAACATACATATATTTAAAAAAATCAACATGTTACATTTATATAAATCTAATAGATATAAGGTATATACCTACCCATTGTCACGCAGCCGGCATTGTACTACCAACTTTTGCATGAAAGTACAGTAGATTAAATTATTTAATTTGTGATTCAATATAGAAATGCAATGCATTTACATGCCTAAATCACGTAATTTATCTGGAAAATAGAATCATTTTTGTATCGCAAATCATCACAAATGTCGTTACAATAAATAACCACGGCACAACGGCATGTGAATAAGTGATGAGGCAGGGATAGATTTGTATGATCGCGTCGAGTTCGGGCCCCGATGGAAGGACATATCGCGACATTTGCGTCGCACGTAAAATGACCGTAACATGGTACGAAATATTAATCGCATAAATGTTTTAGGAGTACTTTAAAAAAATGCACGTATGTATAGTCTTTGTTTTATATTTAGCATTTAGTTAAAGTTCGTAGGAAGGTTTCTATAAGTTACATTTTACTAGCGCAAAATGCTGTAAAAGTAGGTAAAGTTACCTACAACTTTACCGACCGTAACCTTATCTGAGATAAGGTTTTACGCGTACGGTTTAAGGCGCTATAGGTTCAGCGAAGTGAAGCGAACATAGTTTTTGAAACAATATAATGCGTCTGTTTATAATAATATGGTTTAAAAAAAATACGAATAGTAATCTTGAAGCTTTTCTGCAGGGAAATCAGTGATTCGAAACACGATTAAGCAATTTTCGCTCGATAGAAAAAAATCACGAACATAGGTCTAAAACATATTAAAATTCACTTAAAACATTCGCGAGTAGCAAATTATGCACAATAGCTATACATATTAACATTGGTTCTAAAAATCGGCCATATCATGTTTGAGGGAACTTAGTAATTACTTTTTTATTTATTTAAACGCACAAAAAATTAAAATTAAAAAACATGATATCCGCGCTTCCAAACACGCACTTCCATCGCTCACGCTTATGCTCAGCGAGAGGGAGAGAAGACCATGATACTATAGCGCCTTTTACGCTTTTTATTGTAGGATTCGCGACCCTTTTGCAACAACATATCAGCGGGAAAGAAATAACCAAAATAACATAAAAGTTACGTTCGTGTGAATTGAAATGTACCAAGCCTAATAATCTAAAAGCTTTATTAGCATTGCATAGCGGGGACTTGCTGCCAGCATCTCGGTTCCATACCTAACTTGGGTGAGGGGGTACGTCCCCTTAGTTTTTTTTGTGCATTACTGTAGTGCATGTTGTTAGGGGAAAAAACTTCACTTTCGGATACCGGCGCCATATTTAAGTATGTTGTTACGCATGTCCCCTGGATTCTAAAACTGCCGGGAGACAATCTCTAAGGAGTCGATCTCCCCTGTAATGACGTCATCAAAAACGCGGCGGCCGCGCTTGGAAACGTGTAAATTACGCCCAAACTATGCAACGTTCATACACATGTGGGGTATTAAATGAAAGCTGAATAAATTGTCAATAGTTCATTAATACATTATGGTTGTACGCGGGCTGGGTTTCCGCAACTCGACGTCATAAATGCGCCTATTTTGCGTAATTAATACATTATATTTAAATATATATTCTCGTTTAAGCTCTATTAGCAAAAGTATAAAAAAATCTAGAAAAAATCTAAGGACTTTCAGATTTTGCTGCAAAACTAGAAAAGATACACGAATGTAATGTATGACGGGACTTATCGGTGAACTCTAAAGCAAGGGCTGCCACAATAGATCACTTGCTGGTCGAAGCGGCACATCAAGGCCCACAAACAAATTAATAAAAAAAAAAATGTATGACACAAATGATATCTAGTATTTCAGCTTTATATTTAAGTTTTTTATTTTAAGACAAGAGCAAAATTGGGAAAATTGTGCTCAAAAAACCAACGACGCAAAGCGAGTTTTCCCTACATGATTAATTTTATCGAAATGACTATTTTCAAGAAACCAGCACGAACTTTTAGTATGTTGTTAGACATGATATGTGCACCGCAAAACTGCAAAAAGACAGTCTCTAAAGAGTCTAGTTCATTAGTAATGACATAATCTTCATTGCCGCGGAGGCTTTTTGAAAAGGGGGATTTTTACCTAAGCCATATAATATATATAAACTTGTATTATATCATGTAAAAGCTAAACAGATATGCTATAATTCTTGCCAACATTGTGATTTCATATATCCTTACATTTAAGAGGTACTTGTAAAATACAAGACAAGAAAAGTGAAAAGCCCCGCGCTCCCGCTTTTTTATAAGTTTAAATTAAACCCAAACTATGTACTTTCTGAATGCAAATGTGATATTATATGAAAGCGAATAAAATATGCTATAACTCGTTTTAACATTGTAATTCAATATATTAATAGGTTTCAGAGCAATTTCAATTCCCGGAAATCTAACGTTGGCAGGTTCTTCACTATTCTTCTCTACAATTTTGCAAATACCTCTTAAATATATGGATATATGGAATCACAATGTTGGCAAGAACTATAGCATATTTGTTTAGCTTTTACATGATTTAACACACGTTTTTATATATTACATGGTTTAGGTAAAATTTCCACTTTTCAAAAAGCTTCCGTGGCAATGAAGATTGTGTCATTACCAGTGATCGGATCTATAGGATGCAATTTCCCGGGGTTTAAGTCCGTAATATTAAGATGGATATGACTTACAATCCCGCGACTTTTTTTGTTACCTACCTTTACAAAAAGGTAAATAACTTTTAATTTTAAGTAGTTTACAGTATAAAATTTACAGAAAATGTAAAAACAACAAAAATGTTTTCAGTACCTACTGCATAGAATAGAATAACTGAACGTAACTTGTATGTCTTATCTTTAATGTATTTTTATTATTCTTGTATGTTTACCAGGGTATACAAGTAAAAGTTATAATTTTTATTAGTTATTAGTATCACCATTTTGTTAATCTTATCACCAGGGCTCGAACTTTTAGTGCCGATGACGTTGCACTGCACCGCACATAAAATGCCTTCTAATAGTATATTCGTAAACAATTACCACTTATCAACCTCTTTTATTAAATGAAATGGCCACTTGAAACGAGCAGTATATAATGTCTTGATTGACATTGTCATTCAAATCGAGCCCTGCTTATCACATTCTCAACATATCGACAAATAATAATAATTACAGTTATAAATACCCATTATTAGACGATTCAAGTGTTCTTTAAGTGTGCAAATATTAAGTGACGTATTTTTTAATTTACTATAGCCCATTTCCCAAACTCCCGGGAAATCCGAGACACATCCACGATAACCATAACGTTTGAGGTCGTTCACCCTAAATTGCATCCTAGATCCGATCACTGGTCATTACTGATGAACTAGACACTTTAGAGACTGTCTCTCTGCAGTTTCGCGGTGCACATAACATGTCTAACAACATACTAAAAGTTCGTGCTGGTTTCTGGAAAATTGTAATTTCGATAAAATTAATCTTGTAGGGAAAACTAGCTTTCGGTTGTTGGTTTTTCAGCACAATTTTCCCAATTTTGCTCTTATTTAATAAAAAATAATTAAAATGTAAAGCTGAAATAGTAGATATCATTTGTGTCATACATTACATTCTTGTATCTTTTCTAGTTTTGCCACAAAGTCTGAAAGTCCTTAGATTTTTCTTTGATGTTTTGATACTTTTGCTAATAGTACTTTAACTAGCATAAATATTGAAATAGCATATATATTCAGCTTTTATTTGGTACCCCACATGTGTATGTACGTTGCATAGTTTGGGTGTAATTCACACTTTTCCAAGCGCGGCCGCGGCGTTTTTGATGACGTTATTACAGGGGAGACAGACTCCTTAGAGACTGTCTCCCGGCAGTTTTGGAATCCAGGGGACATGCCTAACAACATACTAAAATATGGCGTTGGTATCCGAAAGTGAAGTATTTGTTCGACGGAATCCCCTAACAACACGCACTTACTCCGTTGTTAAGGTCATATTATATCTCATTTAAGAATTTACTTTTTGCGAAGCTTCAGTAAATCACGGTGCATGTTACATAAGCACTACTATTGTGTTGTTTAGCTATACCCTAGTTATTGTATAACGGTATAATGCCGGCAATGCGGTCTGTGCTTTCATGTCACGGCATGCACAATATAAAATATGCATGGTACGTGACATTGGTTACGAAACTTGCATAACGTTGGTTTGCGCTATTTTATTATATTTAAACTTATGTCCTAAAATGAACACTTTTACCCGCTTCGAATTCAGAAAATCAAACATTGGCAAGAGGGGAACTTAAATACTGTATGAGTAAGTGAAAAATACTTGCGATTTGAAATATTTGATTTATCGCCGCTGGCCACGCTTTGTAATGAATCTAAATCAAAAGTATCTGAAAGAAAATTTTGGACCTGTGTCGTGGCGAGATAATTTATCCGTCTCTGTCTAATTAGAACGCTTAGAAAGAGACGGATATACTATGTCGCCGCGACACAGCTCGCGGGCCGTCCTGTGATAGCTGTACTGGTTTTGTAAAGATGTAAGTGACATTGTGGCCACATACATAGTTACCTAATGTCTATAAAACAATATCACCCAGTCACCCACCCATAAGTACCTTTTCTACCTCCAAGCCTCTGATAGATTTGAACCAAGAAAAAACCCGTTAATAACTAGCCCCGATGAGTCCCGGCCCAATGGCCACCCAGATCTGCAGTGTAAAACGTTTAACTCGACAATTTCCATCAATTCGGAATTTTATCGGCGACTTTTGGTCCAGTGATTCAGAAACTGAAATCTCGTATATCTTCGGATCTGTGCGCGGATACTGTAAGTGTTGTGTGCCGTGCCCTAGACAATTAAAATTAAAATGAATGGGTAGTGGACTTATTTCGGGTGTACCCTCCATGTTTTTATCGACTTTTGGAGGGTAGTGAAATATTGTAAACCCATATCTCTGTTGACAACTTGCTGGGACGACAGTTATCTGCGACCATGACCGGTGCAACCCGTGTCAAAACGTCAGAAATAAAGGTAAATAAAATCGCGTTAGACCCGGATTAAACAGTATTTAAATATGTGTACAAAGCGCGAGAGTTTAAAGTGTTATAATTTCCATCAAATTACGTATTTCTAATAAATTGTCATTCGAATGGTACTTGAATGAAATTCTAGGGGCTAGAGAACAATAGGGGCGTTGAACGTTCCTAAGGTAAATACGAGTCATTGTTTACACGTTGATCTGGGACACTTGGCTAGGACAATAGGCTTGAGCCACAGTGAAAATAGACGATTCTATCGTTATTCTCATTACCTTTTCTTAACGAAGTTTTGCTACCATTACGCACCCACTATTGTCGTTTGGAATTTATTGTTCAAGTATTTGTTTCTATTGTCTCGCGAGTAATTTGGGTTTGTTGAAGTTGGGATTCCTTTTGGCAGCCAATCCTATGTCCAGCCGTGCCCTACAAGCATTCTTATTTACCGTGTCGTTTTAATGTTATGGAAGATATGTTTAAAATACCACACTATATTTTGAAATATGTGAATGCGACAAGGTACCAATGGCTTTCTGTGTGGCAAACATACCTACTGCCCCACCTGTTCCCTTTCCATCCCATTTTAATCGCAGTTTTATAATACAATACATTATATAATACAATATATTGTATCTTCTTTGGCACTTGGGTAATGCTAACGTTTGCCCTACCCTACAATACTACATTAGAGCACATACGGACCTACACGTATATAAATAACTATACATATGACGTGAGAACCTATTTGAATGTGGATTTGTAGAAGCGTCCGCCGCTATATGTAAAATTCATGAGGCGGGAAATTCCGACCACTGCCCACTAGCTAATCTTACATTTCCAACGCAAAGAATTTTTCATCACACTTGCTCATAAATGGTGTTATTCTATGCCTGTATACGGAAGGACAATGGCCTAAATTGTTCCCGCGGGAAATAATGGTCCCAAGGGAAGTAATGAGCTTGTGTGTGATCTGATTGGTTAAGCAAATCTTGACGGCCGCGTACGACAAGAATTTTGGCTCTGTGATTGGTAATCGAGCAGGCCATGCCCTGCAAGAACCACATGCTCCATGCTATGTGATTGGTTGAAATATTGAAACTACGCCCCCCACTCGCACTGATCTGGAAGTGAAGTTGTCAATTTCGTCAAATTTGATTGGTGCGCTTGTATAAAACATAGATTTTTCTGTCTTTTGTAGTTATTTATTTCCTCGCAAATGTGATGAAAAACATTGTGTATAACACGGGCGTAAGAATATTGCAAACTCGAGTCATCAAAAGCCCTCCGCCTCACGGCGTCGGGCTTCTGATAGACTCTCGTTTGCAATATTCCTCATACGCCCCTTGTTAAACAATGTACTAATGGGTTTTAGTTTCCTTACATTATTGAACACGTAAACTTTTTTTGTACAAGACTATATTCAAACTCAAGCTAAAGAGGTTTGATTGCATTGCATGTGTGTCTTGAAACTATACAGTGCGTTACAGGCGAGTGGTTTTTTTTAATGATATTAACGTACTTCCTTAACTTAATGAATTACGTTACGTACGACCTTAATTTAATGAATGAACTAAAATTCCGACTTCATAAATATTCTAACAAAATTTAAATTGCCAGCAATGTCCAGCAAAGTAAATTGACAAGTAAATGTAAATGACAGTCTATGACAGTTCTTCATACTATGTTTAGTACGACGTCATACACCTAGTACATTGAAGGTTCGGATCTTGGAAATTTAATTGTGCAGTTAATTTACATAATTATGATTTACTTAATACATGTAAACAATGGCTAATTCTCGGTTTTAATAAATGCCCGCGTACCGCGTACATATACAGTCTCAATATGAATCTTGCGAGGGTAACTATAACAACGTAACTAACTAATCCCTGTCTTGAATAACCGATATTTGATTAGGGCTAGTAATAACATACCAGAACACGGAATTTAATCAAAAGAAACTCGCCGAGAGTCACAGGTGTTCGGAATACCTAATCTCTAAAGTTTTAATCCAGTGTTAGGAATAGAACCCATTTCGATCCTAATTTGTTAAAAGTTAGTAGGTATCCCGCAAGTGAGGACACACCGGGATATTTACAATACGAGTGTGCAGTCAGCACTGAAAGTAGCTACGCAATTGAAGACGTCAAAAGTTCTTATTCCCTTTTAATAAAGAATTTTGACGTCTTCGTTTGCGTAGCTACTTTTGATGCTGACTGTACTAGAGTGATTGATGTCTAAAACAGAAACAAAGTGGGTTCTCATATAAAAGTCACAATAATAAAAATCGGAAAAGCGGCGTAGAAAAAATATTTCTGGAAGTAAACGTTACAAATTGCCGACAATTACCTTTATGGCCCCTGTTAATGACACTGCGCTTGCCGATAATTACCGGCCAAAAATACCGTTTTACTGCCTCAAACTCGTATGGGACTTTCGTTCCGCAATGTGAAGTTTGTTTGTACAGCACATGGTTGCTTTTTTAACGACACTGTGTAATAGAATACGATGTTCGGAAATAAAATAAACCGCCGAAATATACTGTCTTATTATTGCGGCAATATACTTCCAAGCGGATTGAAACGGAATCGACGCCTATTAAGGAAAGCGAGATTTATTAACAACTGACTCCAGCACTTGAGAACAATTTCGTTCGGCGAGGATCAAGAAGAAGTCAAAATAAATACAAAGAATCGAAGGAAACTATAGGTAACATACCACCTATATAGGTGACTTAATATTTTATTTGGAATTCAACACAGTAACTAAATAACATTTTCACTTCTCATGCTTGCAAAGTTCGCCTTTGTGCTGGATGTATGCTGCACAAATTGCCACTTTTATGCTCTAGTGCACAAAGTAAAATTGTCTTAAAGACGTAAGATAATCGGGCCTAACAGCCACACGTACCATAAAACTTCGTAGAATAAACTTGTTATTCGAATTGATTTGCTTTAATAAATTTCACATCCGTGTTTTCTATTACTAAATTAATAAAACCAGATAAAATAGAAGTCAAAATTATTTAAAAACGTATCGAACCATTAAATGACTTGGCAGTACTTATGAAGTGTATCACGTGACAAAAATTTAGTATAAATCTTTAAAAAGTAAAGTGGCGGGATTGAATTATTATTTTATTAAATTTTGCAAATATTTGTTATTTTCTCGCAATCGAAGTGATAATCAGTGTGTATAAGTCGAGCATAAATGAGCCATTTTACCCCTCGACTTAACAATCCACCCTTGCCGGATGCTCCGGTGGATATAAACGTCTCGGATGAAATGGTTCGTTTTATCCACTTGTTGTACTATTCTTAAAGTTGTCGTCACTTGTTTTAGTCGTTAATCAAAGTTTTATCGACCACCAGAAACAACTTTCTTCCCGACAAATGCCTTTTCATTGATAAATAACGATGACATGAATTGGTCATTATTTATACGTCCAATTGATATTCGGTTTCGAGTATCCTTGGCAAAGATGATCAAGTTTCCCTTGATAATTTGCCAGAAATCTTCTTATAATAACTTCGAATGGTATACCTACTTGTGTGAAATACATAGTCACAGGTATAAAAGGGCCTGTCAAGTAGCAAGTAGTTTATGTGACTGTACATAATGAAGGGCATTAAACACGAGTGTGGGTTTATAAAACGAGCCGAAGGCGAGTTTCATAATAGCATCACACGAGTGTTTTAACGCCTAATTATGTACAGTTACATACACTATTTTATCTATTCACATATAAGCCTCCATGATGCTTTCAGGAGCCGCATATTATGACCGGCATCGCGGCGTCGTTTTCTGGCAGCTGTCATAGTTTTTTTTTTAATTCAGAGACAAACTAGATTCGGATCCAACTGTCATATCGTTCGATATCTTACTTACGTGCGACATTTGTCAAATTTGTATGCAAATTGACAATTCATTTCGAACTACGTCATCTCGACTGATATTAGAATAGAGGTTAAATCAAATTTCTTTGTTTTTCAGAAACGTTCGAAATTTGAATGAAATAATATTATCGAATTCGATGTTATTATTTAGTAATAATAACATTTCCACAGATAAGAAATGTGTTCTAACAAAACAGTTTATTTTTATGGTGGTCATAATGTGCGGTTCTTGAACGCATCATGGAGGGTTTATGATATTTGGATATATAAAGGCTTTTAACTTGGACGAGGTTAGGAATTCCCTTAAGATTGTTTTTGTATAAAAGATCGACTTTTGAACTTTTAGCTAGCGACGACGGAGGCAAGCCATCTCTAGAACATGAAACCTTTATAGATCAAAACAACATTAAAGAGCTTTTCTCAAGTTCTTATTATTTTCACAGTACTGTAAAGAAATTGAGTCTCGTGCCAGTTTCTGAGTAGTTTTAGTAGTTTTTTCTTACATTTTAAACACAAGTTAGCAAGAACACTTGATCATTCCATGCAAACACGTTTATAAATAAACCCATACTTATAAAAAAGGGGCAGTTCGCACAGACATTTGCCCCGAAAACCTTTATAGAAGTACAAATAGTGGTGTATAGGTTCTATTAAAACAAATAAAAAGACATATAAACGAATAAAAGGTATTTGTTAACCCATTCAGTGCCCATGACGACACACATGCGTCAGAGCGCTACGATCGCTTTTTGCTACATACGGAGTTGAAGCTGCTACGGACTACGGCGTAGCGCTACGAGCGTAAACTTTAACCCGGCGGTTTGAGGGTCGAATCCCGGAAGGGCATTTATTTGTGTAGTGAACACATATATTTGTTCTTGAATCTTGAACATTTTCTGTTAATGTAGGTACTTATTTATCAATATAAAGACTGTGCTCGCGAGGAATCGAAAAGATTTTAACCACGCATTCCTTAGGTCATCAGGAGCAACAGTACATTGTTTAACAAGGGGCGTAAGAGAAATATCTTACGCCCGTGTTATACACATTGTTTTTCATCACATTTGCGAGGGAATAAATAACTAAAAAAGACAAAAAAATCTAGGTGTCATTCAAGCGCACCAATCAAAAATTTACGAAATTGATAACTTCACTTCCAGATCAGTGCTAGTGGAGCGCGCAGCTTCAATATTTCGACCAATCACAGAGCATTGCCTGCTCGATTTTTATTCAACCAATCACAGAGCAGTATTCTTGCAGCGCATGGCCTGCTCGATTTTTATTCAACCAATCACAGAGCAGAATTCTTGTAGCGCGCGACCATGTAGATTTGCTTTAACCAATCAGATCATACACAAGCTCATAACTCCCTAGGGAGTTGTAAAAATGCTGCTCTATACATCTGCCTATAATACACCCTTTACGAGCAAGTGTGATGAAAAAAATATTATATGAACCGAAGTGAAATTCAGTAAGATTTTTTTTTTTTTTAGGTTTTTCGGTTTTTTTTAATAAAAATTTGATAACTACCGCTTCTCTATGAAAATTATCCCTTATAATAAAATGGTAACTATAATTTTTATAAAAGGATGAATTTAGTAAGTGGTAGCTGTCACTTTGACATCTGTCAACAGCGACGCGAAACTTGAAAACATAGGTGGTAACGTCGCGATCAAGAGAGCTTAATGCACTTAGGAATCACAATAAATAGTTTTCATAAAAATTGAAAATATTTTCAAAACTAAGCCGGATTTGACTGGGGTTCATATAAGATTTTTTGCTCCTCATTAGGAGCAAAAAAAGGTCATTACCTTAGGAATGCGTGGTTAAAATCTTTTGGATTCCTCGCGAGCACCGTGTATATTATCGTCGCCCAGTACGGTCCAAGCGGCGACATAGACTATCCGTCTTTTTCTAAGCGTTCTAATTAGAAAGAGACAGCTCACGGGCCATCCTGTGATAGCCGTGCTGGATAGAGATCGATTTGTGTATTAATTGCGTAGGCACTAGCACCAACCCAGCAAAAATCAGAGGCAATCAAGCTGTGGAAGTTCACCAAAGGACAAAAACAAGCTAAAGCCCTGATCGAAGGGTTCAATAGTAAGCTGTCTAAAGAGTTATTACAATTCAAAAGGCACAAAACCTGCGCAGTGACAAGAATCCTGACAGGACATTGCAAATTGAACAAACACCTGTTTCAAATGGGTATGAAGCAGGACACAACTTGCAGGTTCTGCCAGGAGACAGAGGAGACTGCAATGCACATTCTCTGCTCCTGCGGACCACTCATGCATAAAAGAAGTACATACCTAGGGCGGCACATAATGCACCCACAAGATGTACAACATATCACCGCCCAAAGAATCTGGAATTTCCTGGAGGCAACGGGACTTAACGGTGAACTCTAAAACAAGGGCTGCCACAATAGATCACTTGCTGGTCGAAGCGGCATATTAAGGCCCACAAACAAAATAATAATAATAAACCCAGCATACTTGTTTCTATACAGGCCACTAACTAACCACTTTGTTGAATATATCTACAAAACACATCACAGACATCATCTCAAGGGACATCTTAAAAAGAAAATCTCCCGATCCGCAGAAGTGGAGTGGCAAGTGAAAACTCTCTTAATTATGTTAAACGGCCGCTCAAGACGAAATTATTGCTCGCAAAGAAACAGTCACGGCACACGAAACAATTTGCTTTAATGGAAAATAATGGAAACGCTTTCACAAAAAAGTTATGCACATTCCACGCGCATTCAATCAGAAAAATGAAAGAGTGAACAATGAAACTTTGCTATGTATGCATAAGAGTCATAAGAAAAGCCCCTCATGCATATTGTTGTGGACCGAACGAATAGATAGAGTTATGTTTATGCTACTACAGTATAGGCATTTACTGTATAAGTATTCAAGTTTTTTACCTATACATAGGTCCGATACGGTTTTTTATTTATTATAATTTACGAAATATGTTTGCGACATGTGCGATCTCCATCTTAGCATTATCCTAGCTGCATCTTAAGAGAGCCTGGGTTGCGCATGCGACCTAATCCAACTATTGGCGTATTATATACTGCATGTAACAGCAAATAACGAATGTGGTTTTTGAGTATGTACTGTAAAAATAGTCGAATGATCTCGCCACACAATGGCATTCACCTACATGGGCTATCTAGCCTTCAAACATGCTAGCGACTTCCCAGAGTTCAAATCAGCGTGTCAACTCCACACTCGAGGGCACAGACGCATTTAAGTTTACACGAGGGATTAATTTTCCGAAACTAAAAGCAATCAAAGAAGATTGTGATCTTGCTACGAAACCCCACTCAGCTCGCCCTCGTAGAGTTACGATACCTCTATGCGCTACGCAGTAGCAGGTAGTGAAAATCGGCGTAGCATCTTGACGCGCTCACACATATATAAAGTCGGTTTACGGACGATAATTTTACGTGATAACGTCATAAAGCCGAACGCTTGGCTCAGGCGGAACGGGACAATGAGTCATACTTTTTCATGCGTGCTGCCGGTGTTCATCTATTTATAAGAAGTTATCACGTCAATAATAAATAAATAAATATTTGCATAGCATGCACATAGAAAACACCCATGACTCAGGAACATATATTCGTGCTCTTACCGGGATTCGAACCCAGGACCTCTTGCTTCGTAGGCATCACTACCAACTAGGCTAAAGTGGTCTTCTGGAATGGATCTATCTGTCCGCGCTTGACATAAAACAACATGGTACAGTCAGCAGCAGAAGAACCTATGCAAAATATACTATACTATACCTATGCACAGTATACTAATCACTATGGACATGGTCTGAATTAAAAAAAATTGAATTCGAATTTGAAAAAATAACACGTTCAAAATAATCTAGACAGTCCTTATACTCTTGAGTCGTGTGTAGCATTTTGAGCACTTGGCCCGTGTAGCTACTTTTGCTGCTGACTGTACCTACTAGTATTTAGGAGGGACTTGTCAAGGTAGATTAGTGGTAGTATTTATCTTTACGCACCTAAGTAATCGTGCAACCATTAACTAGATTTGCTAGTTCGGAAATTTAATCAGTTAAAACTAATACATGTTTTCACGACGAATCAAAACTATACCAGACTAAACGATTTCAGGATACTTCAGAAACTAAATAATATTGGATAATATGACATTTCAGACATATACTCTAATGGCACTCACACTTCAAATAGTTGAGTAGCCAACTATTTAGCGTGAGTCATCGAACAAAAAATAACAGCCCGCCCACTGGTAAATAGGAGATTGTTAAAATTTAACGATAGATATTTAAAAAAGTAGGCCGCTACAATACAGTGGTATTTTGTATTTAAGTACCTTGTGAATACATCAAACTAGTTTTTACGTTGCTGGATTCGTCAATCTATGCGTCCAAAGCTAAACCAGCCGTTTTTCTTTTGAGTTTATAGATCGACGAATCCAGCAACATTAAAACTAGTTTGACTGGCCGCCATTTTAAATGTTCATTACTGTCTTGTCTTGTCTTCAGTGATACACGCAAGATTAACAAATCGATTGAGGTAACATTAAAATCGACCCACGCGTTTGATCTCTAGAGTGCCACAAAGGAACAAACAAACATACATGTATACACAAACACATTACTCTCCTTTTCGTCGCGCTGTTGGATAAAAATAAGCGGCGTTTTACGCTACACATAATGTACAATCTAAGTTACAAACAGGGCTCGGTAACCTTGTCGCAGTTTTCACCTATAGTGCCGCTATTTGTCTGGATACATTACGAAATAAAGAAAACCTTTCTGCCCGGTAATCCTGACAAAACGGTCAGCCCTGCGGTAAAAGCCTGGGTGTGTTTTGCTACTAGTAATAAGCAAAAACGCCAGTAGGTGAAGCGAACAACATAATTAAGGCTTTTTGCTTTGTAGGGGCTTGACGAAGCAGTTAAGTGTGAAACAAGAACAAAGGGTTGCTATAATTAAAAGTGTGGAGGTACAAGTAAATAGATATAGGTACCTAATGATTAAGAAAATATACCGCGGTGTTGATAATATCAACACTACAGAAAATAATAATCACTACATTTTAATGAACACTTTAAAAAATGTGTGAAAATTCAGAAGTATAATCGAGATACACATCACGTATTCCTCTTTGATTTGAATGTGTTGCACATACTCATTCTAAAACGATAGACGATCAACGGTGCGTGTAGAACCGAGCACTGAGATTAGAATACAATAGAATAGAATAGAAAAGCTTTATTCAACATCACATTACACGAAATTATAATAAAAGATACATGTGAACCCTAAGATTAGACTTAAAATATAAATAAAAAAAATTTGTTCGGTACTTACAGTTATCTCCACTTATAATAAATCTCTAATCTCCACTTATAATAAATCTCTAAATTAAAAAAAGAATCAGCCAGTTTGAAACTAAGCTTTCTGTGGTACGAATGTTCTCAGCATCCCATGAACGGAAAAATATGAAACATTTTATATAGGTACATTATTATTCTAGCTGCAACTTAGGATAGTTTTATCCGACTGTGACAATTAATTAATTTTCGAAATATACGACTTCATTTAATTTTTCATTTATTTTTATTGAAATCAAACGTTGCTCCAACTGTCAGCTATAATAAAAGTAAAATTTTCGTCAAAATGGCGGAATTGCTTTGCCTTTCACTTATTAATAATTTAAATCCAGTCTACGATAGACCTTTACGATACACATGCCAAAAGTTAAACCATAAAAAAATATTCGATTGTGATATGAGAACTTATATGCGCAAATGTCGCATTATGGCGTAATTTCAAAAAATGTATTAACAAATTTGAACAATATAATTAACACGAATTTGTTTTTTTTGAATGGCAATGGCACGCGTTCTTTGTGCATTCTGCCAAAGTGCCTACGGCGCTACCACGAAAACCGAAACTCGAAGTTCGTATAACTGCATCCCTGTCACTCGAGTATAGTTAGTGCGATAGAGATACCCGAATATTTTCGAATTCAGAAGTTCGTGGTTATAGCTCAGGAATCGAAACTACACCCCGTAAGCCGCGTCCGCTGCGCCATGTTTTCGTGGTTTTTAAACGTCAAACATGTTTTGCCAATCAAAACAAAACCCTATTTGTTTGCCGAACCTGACTGAAAACATGTTAGATGTTTAAAAACATGGAAAACATTGGTGCAGCGGACCTGGCTGTAGGTAGACACTAAATAAAATAATCATAATGTATTTTCTCGAAAAAAGGATAATAGAGAAAAAATCAACGCAATAGGTTAGTCCTTTTTTTATGTTCTGTCCCTTTTTCACAAAACGCACCTTCAAATGAAACGATTGTTTTTTACTATGACGCTCGAGGATTTTGACGTCACAGTCCCCGATCGTTTTCTCACTCTAACAAGCGACATTAAAACGGTTTTGAGATATTTGAATGGGATTTTCGTCATCTTTTATCTATCTATACCTACATATAAATGCCCTGACTGACTCACCCACTCACTCATCAACGCACAGCCGAAACTACTGGGGCTAGAGAGTTGAAATTTACACCAGAACTACCTTTTACAACGTAGGCAACGGATAATAAGAGATTTTTGGAAATTCTACCCCTAAAGGGGTCAAATAGGGGTGCAAAGTTTGTATGGGGGAAACTTTATTTTTTATAGCTAGAGACTTAAAATGTTTTATAAATATTACTTATTAGAATACGAATAAAATACTTTCAACGTTTAGGAAAATTCTGCCCCTAAGGGGGTAAACAAGGGGTGCAAATTTTGTATGGGGGAAACTTTATTATTTTAGCAAGAGACTCAATACGTTGTAGAAAGCTTACTTATTAGAATACAAATAAAGTACTGCCAGCGTTTTGGAAAATTCAGCCTCTTAGGGGGTTAAAAAGGGTTGCAAAGTTTGTATGAGCGAAACTTCTTTTTGAGATAAGTAGAAGCTTAAAAGTTTGTAGAAAGATTACTTGTTCCAATACAAATAAAAAAACAGCGTTTTGGAAAATTCCACCCCTAAGGGTATGAAAAAGGGGTACAATGTTGGTAAAGGGGATTTTTTTGAGCTAGAATCTCAAACCATTTTAAAAAGATCGCAAGCGACAAACCTTTGCTAAAAGATTTCTTATTACAATACAAATAAAGAACTATCAGCTTTTTGGAAAATTCCACCCCTAAGGGTGATTAAAACAGGTGAAAATTTGTATGGAGGACACTTTTTTTTTGAGCTTGAGACTTGAAATTGTGTAGAAAGATTATTTATTAGAATACAAATATATAAGTAAATTACTTTCAGTGGTTTGAAAATTTCCACCCGCTAAGAGGGGGATAAAGAGGTGCAATGTTTGTGTAGGAAAAAAAATTTTTAGGTAGAAACTTAAAACTCTGTAGAAAGATTAAGTACCTACTTATTAAAATACAAAAAAATACCTACTGCCAGCGTGTTGGAAAATTTCACCCCTTAAGGCGTTAAAAAGGGGTGCAAGGTTCGTATGGGAAACACTTTTTTTTAGCTAGAGACTAGATAGTTTGTAGAAAAAATACTTACCTATTACAATAAAAAAACCGAGTGTTTTATTTTTAATTTTTCCCTGAAAAGCGTTCAAAGTTTGTATGGAGAGTAAGAAAATTTTAAAGTATGATATTTGTAACTGCGATCTTAGCCTGTTTAGACTACAAAACTTATTTCAGCGTTTTTTAATTCATCGCCTAAGAAGGTTAAAAGGGGGTTTGAACTTTGTATAGAGAGCAAGACATTTTTAAAGTAAGAAATTTGTAACTACGGTTTCAGACTGTTTACTATGAGGGTTCAGAGACGGTTCTTAGTTTGTATAGAGAGCAAGAGATTTTGAAAGTAAGAGATTTGTAACTTCGGTTTTAGATTGTTTTCTAAAAGTCTAGGTAGAAAATTAATTTCAATGTTTTTTTTTTAAATTCATTCCTTTTACAAACATTTAGACGATAACATGTTATACGCGGACGAAGTCGCGGGCAACAGCTAGTGATAAAATATGTAAAGATGCATTCAAAATAAAATAGGTAACTTGCATCTTTTTATTTTATTACGAAAATCAAAAGTATTATCCAGAGCAGTGATTCCCAAAGTGGTCCAGGTGGACCCCCAGGGGTCCACGGGAGACTTGCTGGGGGTCTACGTAGGCGTGAACAAAAAATGGGGGTCCATAAAATGTTAATGGGGGTCCACGAAAATTTATCTGGTTTTGATAGTAAAGAGCAAAAATGTAAGCATAGTTTTTAAAAGGGCCTACTACCTACCTACATTGTTTTTAGTACCTAACTAAGCAGATTATATTTTAATAAGGCAAGCGACTGTTACTTGTTCAAACTTGCGTATTCGATATTACGTAGGTACAATTTCGTGTACAGACTTGCAAAGCGCTATCCGCCCGACAATGCTTAATGCTTGTTCAGACATGAATTTGATCACCACTATAAATACTTGATGCCAAAGGCAAACTCATTCATTTGTTTCCGGAATTACGAAAAGAAGGTGTGAGAAAATTTATATCAGTGTTTGCTAGTGCCGGAGAAAAGTAAGTACCTACCTTTTTTTTGTTTTATAGTACTTAAGTATTTTGTTTACGTGTACCAGTCGGTTGATCACAACTGTTTGTATACAACTATACACGGTGTTTCTTTACCCGTCTTAGACCCGAAGCCCACTTAATGTATCCGTATCGTACTTATCATTCGCAAAATATAAACGGTACCTATTAGTTGAGTTTTAAAGTGCATAAAAAGCATAAAAAGTAATATTCGAAAAATTATGTTTGAAACATCCTGAATTGCGCGTGATTAGAGTTCTTACCTATCTACAAAGATAGCGGCCGCGATCATATGGCGCGTAGGTAGTGTAGGTACCTACCTATCAAGTGCACTTTCGGACAATGTATTTTTTGGCATGTGTCATGTGTGCTTTTAAAAAATCGGGAAGTGGTAGGTATATAATATGCAGGCGCAAACGGTGAGGGCAACGCACTCTAAACCGAATAGGTAGGTATCACTAACACTGCGACGGTCGGAAGAGATTAATTCCAATCTTTCCTTCATACTTAAACAGGCTTAGGACTGTCTGACACAATTTTCCGATGTAAAACATTAGTGGTAGATACGTATTTAACAAAGTAAGGGATTTCAGGCGTATTTAAAAGATTGGAATCAACCATTTGTAAATAATCCAGATTATCACTATCACTTATCACCACAGCTATCACTCATCGTCACACGCGATCGGACACTTGCCAATAACAAAGCAGCACTTGTGCATAATGTGCATTAGCCGAAAACCAAAATGTGACTGAGGTCACTGAGGCGGCATTTCACAAAGGGAAGCGCGAGCGCCTTAGAATAGGGATTACGCGCGGGGTTGAAAGGTGCCGCTCGCACGTTATTGGACGGTAGTCCACGTGGACTTATTTTTATTGGATATTGATTAGCAGGCTCGATTGCTAGGTACTATCACCTATTGACTGAAACTAAACAAGTGATTCAAATTAAAATTGTTATTTATTAAATACGTTATTTTATGAAAAAAGAGTTAAAATTTAATAAATAGGTATACCTTTCAATTTCTTATAATGGATACATTAAATGGGCTTTTGGTGTAAGACGGTTAAAAAAACACCTTGTAGATAGGTAACTTCGTAACTTACAGATATTTTAATTGTCCTCTTTTGATTTGAAGACAAAGAGCACGTTTTATTCAATTGTTTTTTCACGACAGAAGCACTGCCTTTCTAAAAAGGCCGAATAAGCAATATTGCAGAGCAATTAATTTTGTAATTTTTCTTGCAAATGACTACTAATTTTATAAAACAGTAATTTCACAATCATTTTAAATTGATTTTGAAGTAACTATTTTATCAAAACTATTTCTTTTTGGAAAGAGCAGGGCTTGAGCTTCGATGCCAGTTTGTCACGTTTTAACAATGAAGCCGCAGACAAAAAATACGCAAATACACGGAGCGCGTGAACTCATTGATTTGATGAAATGTTAGTTATCGCTTTTATGGACAATTTTGGGATTTCGACTTTTATTTTTTTCTACACAAATATGATCAGTATTTGATACTGAGTACACCAATTTTTATTTGTACTATTAAAAATTTGTGGTAAATTAGGTACTTTAAAATTGATACCGTTTTGTGAAAACGTCTGTATTTGTCTTAGCGGTTTATTAGTTGGTCCCTTTACAAGCCGTAATTCTATTACCGCGTGGTGACAAAGGCTGCGGTGTGATACCTATATTCAGAAAAAAACTTGGTTACTAAAACATTTTTTTTTACAGGTAAGGTAACTGACACGAAACATGGCTACAGCAAAGAAAAAATGTCGACAATATAGTGTCGATTATTTGAAATATGGTTTTGTTCCATCAGAGGCAGACAAACAATTGCCCATGTGCCTATTATGCAACAAAGTTTTGAGCAATGACTCTATGAAACCATCAAAGCTCGAAGATCATCTAAAAAGGTGTCATACTGATAAAATAGGTAAAGATTTGAAATATTTTCAAACATTGAAGGAAAAATATGAAAAGAGACCCACCATGCACAGTATGTTCGCTTCAACATCTCAAAGTAACGATGATGGCTTGCGGGCATCTTACAATATCTCATTACTAATAGCAAAATCTGGAAAACCGCACACTATCGGAGAACAATTAATTTTACCCGCTGTTGAAGAGGTTTTAAAAACTGTTTTGCACAAATCTCCATTTGACGTACTAAAAAGAATTCCATTAAGTAACAATAATGTTCAAAGACGCATTGATGAAATGAGCTCTGATACCGAAAGTTTTTTGTGCAATCATCTGCAAAAAACTCATTTTTCTATACAACTGGACGAGTCAACGTTACCCGGTAATGAAGCATTATTATTAGCATATGTTCGATTTATTATGGAGGAAGAAATTCACGAAGAATTGCTATTTGCCAGAACTTTGGAGACTGACACTAAAGGCGAATCAATATTTAATGTCCTGAGTAATTTTTTTACGGAAAAATCGATTCCATTTACAAACATTATTTCAGCGGCAACAGACGGAGCTCCTGCAATGGTCGGTCGATATCGTGGGTTTATAAGTCATCTCAAAAGAATTATACCAGGACTTACAGCTATTCATTGCGTAATCCACCGACAACATCTTGTGGCAAAACATTTAAGTGACAGGTTGAACCAATCTCTTCATTTTGTAATAAAAGCTGTCAACAAAATCAGAAGCAATGCATTGAATACGCGTTTATTTGCTCAATTGTGCGACGAAAATGATGAAAACTTCAAACGACTGCTCTTACATACTGAAGTACGCTGGTTGTCAAAAGGTGCATGTTTAACGAGATTTTACTCTGTTTTCGATTCCGTATTAGAGTTCCTAGAAAGTAGAGATCCAGATTTAAAAGAAAACTTGATCAAATTTAAAGCAGACATTGCGTATTTGACAGATTTGTTTAAAAAATTTAATCATATTAACTTGCAGTTACAAGGGGACAGCCTGAACTTAATTAAAACAAAGGGGATAATTTCGGCTTTTCTTGGGAAATTGAAATTTATGAAGCAAAACATTAGTCGGCGTGAATTCTCTCAATTTCCAAACTTGTCGCAGGTAGAATGTATTGATGAGGATAACCATACCTACAGTCAACATTTAAGTGCCCTGCATGATGACTTTGAAACCAGGTTTGAAGATATGCTGACGATGGATATACCACCATGGATCATAAATCCATTTGATGAAACGGAAGTGGCTAATGTTGTATTACAAGAGGAGCTGCTCGAGCTAAGCACCAATGAGGAGCTGAAGGTGAAATTTAGAAAAGGCTACCAAACATTTTGGCTGCAAGCAGAAATACCCGAAAAATATCCTGGACTGTGGGAAATCGCAAGGAAATTTTTAATAGCTTTTCCCTCGTCATACCTTGTCGAAAGGAGTTTTAGTGCAGTTACAAACCTCTTAACAAAAAAAAGGAGCAAATTAAACATCACAGAACGGGGGGATTTGCGGTTATTGCTCACAAAAATAAAGCCAAACATTGATCGTTTGCTGACACTCCATCAAATACATCCTTCCCATTAATTAAAATTATGACCTGAACCTAGGTATATTAGTATATTACCTTATTATTTTTTTCTTGTAATTATATTCTTTTAATAAATAAAGTGTTATAAAATGTACCATTTTTCGTTTTTATTTTACCTATCGGAATAAAGGGACAGAACTCAGAAGCGACACAATTTTTATTTTTTGGTGACTTTAAGAATGTGGTAGAAATGTAGCAGCAGAGGGTCCACCGAAACCAGTAAAATTTTGGAAGGGGTCCACGAGAAAAATAAGTTTGGGAACTACTGATCCAGAGGAATATCATTTATGGCATTAAAACTCTCTTATGATTTCTTTTTCTGATGTTATATCGTCGGGTGACAAGCAAAACTCACTAAGTAACAAATACCTACTTAAATCAAAGATCGTATCTCGATATCGACTACGTACCGAGATACGAGGTTTTGAGGAGCAGTGACAGTTTTGGTAGTGACTTTTGCTTGTCACCCGACGATATGCATTTGAAATCTGCACGCGCCGCGCGTTTACTATGGGGGAAGTCATCAATTTGCAATTATCTCCACAAAATTTGCGTTTAAGTCTATACTTGTCATACAAAATATCATTTATAATTCAATATTCTGTCTAGCTGTTATGTTATTTTATCGAAAAAGTATTTTTTTTGTCATTTTAACGTGAGATAATACGTATACAATCGTTTTTTAATTTTATTTTTCTTTCTTATGGATATTTCTACTTATATCCGCATCGATTGAGTGCAATTTATTCGATTCCATGCAAGTTCTCAATTAAAATATAAGAAATCTTCTATCCTGAAACCATTTTTAATATGAATATTCTTTGACACGTTAAGCCGGATTCATACTTATCTGACGTGATGCTCTCTGACGCGCTCTGACGGCTGATACCACAGGAGCCCTCACGTCAGAGCGCATCAGATGAAAGTGAATATAACTGTAATAAATGTATGAAAACGATATCGTTTTATCTCGTCACAACACGTCATGTCAGACAAATAAGAAACCATGTCAAACACTTCCATCCATTAACTTTTTACATTATTTGAATGAGAGTTCATTTCCTTAGTTAGCAGACGTCAACAAAAAATTTAGGTCGTTTTAGATACCTTATTGAATCTCCTTCCAATAAAGTATGTTTACTTTGCGCATGCTGTTTGCCGATATTACTTATTACTGATTCCGCTCGTGGCACCTGTGGTTAGGCAATATTAGCGCACGTGAGAGTAGCGTTCATATTTATTATAATTGATTAAGTTAGTATTAGCCTTGTATGGTGAATTCTCGAAAGTATTAATGGCTCGAAAGGCAGAAAATTTCTACGCGTGTAGAGTAAGACCAAAATTTAAAACGAACGTTACTCCACGAATATACATGTGACGAGAATACCTATTTATTGCAGCACTTTAGGAATTCTTATACATTTTAAAGTGATCCAATAATTTTTATTATTGAAACATGGCGATCAGTGGAGGGACAATTTAAGCAATTGTTCTATTACGTCAGCTTTTGTATAATTTCGTTTGCTCAAATGTAATAAGCGGTTTTAATAATTTTTGTAGACCGGTACGAATATCAATGTGTAGGTACTTACAAGTCCGTAAAAGTATATCCGAATCCAACTTTACCGTTTCTTTTATCAGCAGGTCAGTTTAATTCTTCTAGACGCGCAAATACATTCCTAATGAATATATCAAAAAAACTTTTTTAACAACTCCAAAAGCGTGAGCACATCTAAATCCCTTTGGAACTCGAGTGAGTCCAAATCCGGCCACGCATGAATGGTTAACACTCAACGGAACTCTCGGAAACTCCAACCGAGCCCGCGTTTATAAACTTAGCTTCACCACTCGTATAGAAAATATGATGGTAATTTTTCGAGTCAACGGACGTAAATTAGGCCAGAGGGATGGTTTGGAGGCTCGTTAACTGTTACCGCGCTTGACACTCGGAGTTCTGTTCTACTAATGGAACGAATTGGAATAGTATTGTTATAGTTATATATGGCGCTATTTCTCTGACACGTTAGGAATGGCGCGCGTGCAAGCGAGAACGCATGACAAATATGAAACGTTATAATTATAATTCATATGCTTTGAATAGACCTACTGCCTTTAATTCGGGTCATCCATTATTATTATTAATCACAAAGATGCCATCTTGGTGATTAATAATCGGCCGTGTGATGAGTTCACGAATTCGGTTTCCAGGCCCCGTAGCATGGTTGGCCTTATCACGCGATAAGTGACAATATAAGAGCGTCGTCTCGTTCTATCGAACGGTGTCAGCCAGTGACGGATGCTCTAACTTGTCACTTATCGCGTGAACAGATGACAGACTACGGGGCCTGGAAACTAGTAGGTATATAAAACTGAATGCAACTTGCTCATTGATAATATCCGTATAGGTAGGTAGGTATACCATTTTAAACTTGAATTGTAAGTCATTACTATGGATATAAGTTAAAGGGTTATTTAAGTAATATAATTTGTACAATCAGTATATTTGGAGGAACCAGGTGACACATGGCCGTAAGCACTAGAACATACCTATGCCTCACACCGCAACGCGATTTTGACTTATGGCACCTAATCAGGTTATCATATGAAAATCGTCTTGGTTCATACGCTCCCTATTGCGTAAGTACATAAGTGCTGATCGACCAGCACGTTTTTAGCGGAATAGCAAAGGAATATTGTTCTCGTAATAAGTACATAGGCACGTGTGCGTTCGGATAAAATTAAAATGGAATGGTTAGTAGCACAAGGCCCAATTTAATAACTTAATTTGTTCTGTTCCATTTTCCTTAAACGTTATCAAGTTTACCTCAAAGCTTTGCTAATGCTGACGCGCAATGCAGATGGTTTCAACATTTACATTCATTTGTAAAATTCCATTTATCTGGGGGCACGGCAGTGCCCCCGCCAAGTCGAGAAAAACAAAGAGGCACGGCCGCATCCTTTTCTCGAAGCCATTCAGGCCATTTTCAACATCCTGTAATTTTGTGCTGGCTAAAGCTAGAACCCTGAATTTTCAAGAACATGTAGGGCATAATATGGCTAACATATAATATCAATAACATTCAATTTAAACTTTTAGTTTAAGGGGACGTAGGTTCGTGGTCTTATCTCCCTCTCACTGAGCATAAGCGCGAGCGAGATGGAAGTGCGTGTTTGGAAGCGCGGATATCATGTTTTTTAATTTTATTTCTTTGTGCGTTTTAATAAATAAAAAAGTAATAGCTGATTTCTCTCAAACATGACATTGCCGATTTTAAGAACCAATTGTAATATGTTTAGCTGTTGTGCATAATTTGTTAGAATTTTTTTAAGTGTATTTTAGACCTATGTTCGTGATTTTTTTCTATCGAGCGAAAGTCAAAAACTCAGGATTCGAATAGCTGATTTCCCTCGAGAAAAGCCTCAAAATTGCTAATTAAATTTAAGGCAGCCGTATTATAACCCAAACAAGAGCTACGATTTTTTAAAAATCCGTTTTCGGAGCTCACGTCGCCTTAAGAACTATTGCCCTTAAATTTCGTTAGTTTTGTCACTGACATACTCACTGATAATGGTCACGCTAATTCTAAGGTACTTCTAGCAGACCCACAAGCTCCAAATTTCAACCATAATTAGTTTTTAGAGATATACAAACTGCATAAGTAAGTTTGTAATCCTATACAAATACATGCGATTACAATGTTACTTATGCAGTGTCTTCCTGCAAAACCATGCAAACGTTATTTACGGTTGGTAAAATAACATTCCCATACCTACAAAGTCTACAAAAAGAAATGAGATCTCATAAAAAACATCCCATGTAAAAAAATAGGCCAAGTCTCGAAACTAGTTCACAGTAAAAAGTGGTGAGATATTTCGTAGAGCCAAATCTGGCATTCTTATTAATGTTTATTTGCTTGTTAAATAAAATTTTGTGACTTGGCAATCACACTTACATAGTTTTAGGTAAATGCAGTAAAGTTGTGTGATTCCTAAGTTCCAGAATTTTATTTAGCATGCAAATAAAGATTAATACGAATGCCTGACTTGGCTCTTTGAAATATCTCACCACTTTTACTGTGAACGAGTTTCGAGACTTGGCCTATTTTTTACATGGAATGCTTTTTATGGGATTCAAGAATTTACAGTGTTTTATTAAGCTTCGGGATTTCTCCACGATTTATCCTACTAATCCTACTAAGCATCTTACTAATCCTACTATGCAATATTAAATATAAATACCAAAGTTTAAATGTTTGTTAATAAAACACGCAAAAACTTCTGAACGGATTAAGACGAATATTAGAATACACGTACCTATAGGCTGGATTAACATATAGAATACTTTTTATCCCAGTCATTTCAACAAAAGAAAGTCAACGCGAACGAAGACGCGGGCAAAAGCTAGTTGAAAATATACACTGGGGGCAAAGAAATCAAGACACCCGTGCAAGCCGTAGCTCTGCTCCAAACCAGACTTGGTCAGCGTCAAGTGGTCCTACAACTGGATTTAAGCCGATCAGAAGTCCAACGAGCTTTTCAGAGGTACCGAGAGACGGTGGCTTTACGAGAAGACCCAGCACAGGCAGGGTACGGTCTACCTTAGAAACAGACGATCGCTTCATCGTCTCGACTTCTCTAACGGCACGCTGACTCAATGCTGTTAAGCTACAGCAGAAACTGCAGGAGGTCCGGAATGTGTCCATGAGTCGATGGACCGTGAGAAGACGTCTCAAGGAACAAGAACTTATACCACACCGAACTGCCAATGGGCCCATGTTGACCGCAGCTCATCGCACAGCACGCCGTGTTTTCGCTCAGGACCATTACAATTGGACCCTTGAGCAATGAAAGACCGTGATGTTTTCTGATGAGTGCAGGATCTGCCTTTTTGGCAATGATGGAAGAGAAAGTGTTTACCTAAGACCAGGAGAGCGATATTTGCAGTGTTGCATCGAAAAAAGGGTCGCACATGGCGGTGGATCTGTCGTGGTCTGGGCCGGTATTGCATTGGAGGCGAAGATCGATATTGTTTTCGTCGTAGGGCCTGATAGGCGTAACACAGGAGGCTTAACTGCTCATCGCTACATATGTAGAAGAAATCTTAGCCGAACATGTGGCCCCGTTTGCGGGCTTTGTCAGTTATATTTTTTTATTTATGCAGTATAATGCCAGGCCGCACACCGCCAGAAATACCAAGGATTACCTTAGGAGCGTCAATATTCCCGTCATAGATTGGCCTGCAAGAAGTCTTCACCTCCATCCGATAGAGCACCTCTGCGACGAACTGAAAAGGCGAGTTCAAGAAAGAAATCCAGTTCCTGAGACTCTCCGTGATCTGAAAACTGCCACCGAAGAGGTTTGGGCGGACATTCCTCAAGAAGTCGTCAGCAACTTATCTTATCTTATCTTATCTTATCTAGGTGAGGGCCCTTTCGGATGCACTTCGACCCAGTGGGATCTTTTGTGCATTTTCCCTCTCCTTTATACCTGCTCCCAGGCTTGCTCCATCATTTCCACAAAGCGGATGATGCAGTTCGCCGGGAGCACCTTGAATTCCTTTGGTTGCGGGTAACCGTTACCAAAGTAGTTCATTCTTTGTCTGGCAAGGGCATGACATTCACACAATAAGTGTTCCATAGTCTCATCCTCCTCGCCACACATTCTACAGTCTAAACTATCAGATAGTCCCATCTTGGCCAAGAGATCCTTGACCCCGAAGTGACCAGTGAACACCCCAGATATAATTCTGAGTTGCTTCCTACTGGATTTCCAGAGTTTTCTGGTCCAGCCCGAGTCCACTCCTTCTATGAAGAGCTTAGAGTGCCTTAAGCCAGCCTCATTCCTCCACTCGTGTTGGTGTTTGGTTTTGGCGTAGGCTTTAAAGGCAGCAACTTGGTTCGATCCATGCATAATCGCATGAACGAATGTCGTAGAGCAATACAAAATACTGAAAGTTTTTTTTCTGTATAATTTTTCCCTACACTCGAATTTTCATTGCGTTGCTACAATGTGATTTTGACATGAGTTTTGTTTTCCGCCCTAAATCAATGAAAAATCACTAGTTTTTCACCTGAATATAAAGTTCGATAGAAAACAAAAATATCTTTCAGACGATACCCCAAAACAGAAATTGAAAAAAATATAGAAGATTGCTCGATTTCTTTGCTCCCAAGTGTATAATCTAACACAACTTCAATAGAGGAGGGGAGAAGCGTCACTCGGAAACTATTGACTCGGTATAATGACGTCCTTCCGTCGCGCACATAAATAATAATAAATAAAATAAAAATAAAAAGCCCATTTATTCCTTAACCAAAGTAAGAACAGTGGAATATTAAAAAAGAAAATGTACTTAAGCAGAATTAAAAAATAAATAATCTTGTGGTTTTTCTTTTTTCTTACTTATATAATATACTTTGGTTAGGACCCCTCTCGGGTAAAGGCCTCCTTCGCGCACATAGCGGAGTTTAATTAAAGTAATTACTGTCATTAATTAGTTGCAAGTGACGCCTTGTGCGCTTGAATATGAAAAACCAACCGTAATTTATCAGTCTCCTAGAATAAAGCTAGCAGTATATTCAGGAGATGTACTCACGGAGGTGTTTTAACACATTCACGGACAAGAATCGGTTCTCACGGACAAAAATCCCGTGGTTTTCCTCGTATGCACGTATGTAGCGAAAAGCGACTACGGCGTAGGCGCCCGCTAGGCAGGTTCCTGGATGAAAATTTTAGAAGTGCTTGATTATTTTTTTGGTGATAGGAATAACCTTCCTTAACACCAGAAAAAAATTGCAGATTTTTCAGGTGCGTCAATTATTTTTGAAAAATATAAACAGTTTCCTCACTTACGTTTTGGGTTTAGGACGGCGAATGAGAAACTTTCCTTGATTCGTCTCATATTACAAAAAAATATTTTGAATATCTGACCCTGGCAATGACAAATATAGCTGCTGCAGCTGTCAATATCATCGCCAGTGTCGGTTCACCACGGATTTTATGATATTTTTTGTAATACGAGACAAATCAAGGAAAATGTCTCATTCGCCGTCCTAAACCCAAAACGTAAGTGAGGAAACTGTTTAAATTTTTCAAAAATAATTGAAGCACCTGACAAGTCTACAATTTTTTTCTGGTGGTAAGGAAGGTTATTCCTAACACCAAAAAAAAATCAGGCACTTCTAAAATTTTCATCCATTCCCCATTGTGGCCATTTGCTGTATGACATGACCGTGATGTCACCTGTAAAATGTCGATATCAGACATAAGGTAAATTACGTGATATTATTGACATGTCACAAAAATACTCAAATGGCAGTGGTTATAGTTAAATCATCATCATCATCTCGTAGCGCGTTCCTGGTTGTGCCCCAAAGTAGCCCGGGGTCCACTTTGACACCTAATCCCAAGATTTGGCGTAGGCACTAGTTTTAAGTCATAAGTCATAAGTCTTTTATTTATAATATTATTAATATTACATGTCATTGTATTAGTTTAAATTAAATTTATATACTAAGTGTGTTAACATATAACATTCTTATTCTGGTAACTCATAAAAATCTTTAATGTCATAAAAAGAGTGCGTGAGAAGCCACGATTTTAATTTTCTTAAAAAAGTTGAGTTACTACCCGCGCATTTTACATTTACTGGTAGTTTGTTAAATACTTTTGGCCCCACGTGAGAGATGATTTTACTTGACTTGGTCAGTCGAGTGGTTTGTGTGAGGAGCTGGTTCTGGGACCCCTGTCTTGTGCGAGTTATCTTTCTGCGGGGAAACGTGTCAATGTTTTCTTTGACGAATTTAGCGACGTCATATATGTACTGCGAGGGCAGGGTGAGTATATTGTTTTCTCTAAAGAGATTTTGAGCTGAAGTGCGTGGAGGGACAAATGAGATGATACGTACGGCACGCTTTTGTAGTATTTTACGAAAGCGACTGCCATCTGACCTTCCAACCCAGAGGGAAAACTAGGCCTTATTGGTGGCAAATTCCTGCAGGGTGTCCATCTAGTCGTATGACTACTGTTATAATTTCGATTGTTATACAATTTTACGCATAAATTTGTTGCTCATAAAAGTTTTTTCTCATTAATGATTATGCACATAATACTTTCATTGTCATATTTTTTAAACCATAATGTTGAATATCATACAATTTTTTGTCATTATATTGAAGATCATAGTTATTTTAGTCATACTAATTGCAATGCATTAAATGCATACATTAAGACCATAGAGATTGCTTCGCAAAAAAACAAGCTATTAGATTATTTAACCAACGTTTAATTAGGTTAATGCAGCTAGAAAAAGGGGGGTGGGGGGCATAGCCCCTCCCCGCAGTAATAAAACCCAAATAAAGGTGACAACTGTATTTTTGGTAGGTTAGATTATGGTTTTCTTGTGTCCCTTAGAGCGGAAATAGGCAGACGTCGACACGCTGGCGGTTAGGTTAGGTTTAGGTTAGATTCAACAAATTGCCTTGCGTTAGTTTAATAAAAAGTTGGGTTAGGTTAGGTTACAAGGAGACAATTTACTTTTACCAAATGTACAGGATTAAAAATGTTTGTCTTATATGACTTGAGAACGTTTGCGCATAACGTTCTCAAGTCATATAAGACAAACATTTTTAATCCTGTACATTTGGTAAAAGTTAATTGTCTCCTTGTAACCTAACCTAACCCAACTTTTTATTATTTATACCCTATTTAAGGCGATTGATATATATGTATGTTTAAAACTTTTATGCGCAATAAATTTAGGATAATTGTTATTTAAGCTCTCAAATATTAGGGATAAAAAATATATGCGAACTAATTTATGATTATTACTTTTAACGGTTATGTGTAATGATGATTATGAAACCACATAAGTTATGCCCATAAAAAACTATGGCTTTAAATATTATGCAACCCCAAAAAAGACCCATTCCCGCAACGTGAAATTTGCTTCAATAGTTGTAGGTACGTTCGAGGAAAATTAAGATTTGTCACATGTCAATTCTACTTGAATTACATTAAGGTCCAAAAGTGCTAAACATTCAATTTCCTCAACCGTACTATAGAATATGATATGACTGTTATAACAAACCCCAGGTTTTATTTGACTTATGGTTTTATTGAGAAATTTATGTCAGAAAAATCAATTAGTGCACACTATACATTTAAACACGTGTTTTTGCAACTATTTTTGCACTGGTAAAACATTGGCTAGACAGTCGGCTCACGTTTGTCTATTAGTTCAGCACTTAAGTGCTAAATCCCTAGAGGGTTGCCTGACCTGCAAACCACTCGGGGGTTAGAACCTGCTCCATTTTGTAATCACCCTTGTCTATTAGCCTAATTACGAGTAACATACGAGTATAAAAGGGCAATAGTAGCAGGGTAGGGCAGTAGTAGTTCATTTTATCAACAATAGTATGTGTGCCTTTTTATTAAAACACTAGAAGCCCGCGTGGGTCCGCCCGCGTACCTACTACAAAGAACACACGCAGAGCAGCGGTATAAATCAAAATCAAAAAATCAATCAATCAAAATCAATTATTTATTCTGCAAATAGGCCACAAGGGCACTTTTACATGTCAAATGGTATTCAACAATATAATATTAATAATCTTACACAATATTCATTTTAAAATTGCAGATTTTAACCAATTAGTACCTAAATAGTTAACAAACTAAATGTCACTAAATGAAAACTAAAAAAATCCAAAATTGTAAAATATTATATGCAATTATATAAATACAGCATATGCCCATCCTGTACACAAAACAATCAAAGGTAATTAATGGAATATCAAAGGATAACATATACTTTTTCAAAGGTTCATTTAAGACCCTTAGAGTTTTGAAAACGATGACCTGGTGCAGTCCAAGTCAATATATAGTATACTATAAGCCAATTATATTACTTTATGACAACATACTTTCTCCCAACACAAGTATTGCCATACTTACCGGGAGACGCCAGCCACTAATGTACTTTTACCTACTTTAGTATGATACCAATAAATATTTTTGATTTTTGATTTTTTTTTTTGATACTTTCCTATTTCGCTAGTAGCGAGCGCGTCAAACACATCATAACGCGTGATTATTACGAACCGATTCCTATTCGAAACTTTGAGTCAAATGTACCCTATAGAGTGTTGAAGTACTTAGACAATTACTCTGATAACGGTAACATGGCTTATTAATATTCATCGAAGACAGCCGCCATTGAAGACAGCAGACTTGCTAGTCAAAAGACGGAATATTGATATAGAGTTACCTTGAATTGAGATGCCTGGCCTTGGATAAATTAAATATGAAAGTACTTATATGTGCATATAATATATTGTTATCGTCGTTTGTGTATTCAGGTAAAACGGGCTTGTTAGCGATTTTTGATGACTTGTAAAGGGTTATAGCAGACCCTGTTAATATTAACTTGGTTTTACTATGGCCATTAAAATTAAATATTCTAAAATTCAGCCGTAAATTCCCTTGAAAACTGCTTACGTTTTTGGATACGAGCTTTGATTGTAATAAAACACAACTGCTATAGTACTCGTAGTTTCCTAACGAACGGGTCTAATATTTTTCAACACATTTGCTCGTAACGTGCCTTTTATTATGCCGCTTTTAGGCTCATAATCCTGGGTATTAAACACGCATGTTTAATAACATTACGACACTCGCGTAGTTATGTTTATATCCCGATTAAGAAACGTTGGCACCTTGCAGCAAGGTGTATGTATGGACTCGGTGCATTCTTAAATTGACCGGGTTAAACAGGTTTGTTTTTAATTATCGGCAAATTCATTCTTACTCGACTAAACAAATTAAATCCTTCTTGTGAATTAATTGATTATTTCTTCTTGGATATGGTATAGAAACGTTTCATTTAGTAAAACTATTTACTTTTGATAACATTTTACATGAATTTATATTGTACTAGCTGTTGCCCGCGACTTCGTCCGCGTAGAACTTATACTTAGAAAATATAATGCAAACAAACTTCTACTTACGATCTTAAGGGATGATTTCCGAGACAAAAACTATTCTTTATCCTTCGAAGGGTCTCAAATTATCTCTATACCAAATTTCATCTAGGTACATGGATTTTATCCAAACTTTCACCCCCTATTTCATACCCTTAGGGAATGATTTTCGGGATAAAAACTATCTAATATCATTCTTCGGGACTCAAACGACCTTTATATACCAAATTTCATCTAAACGGGATTCATCCAAATTTTCACCCCCATTTCACCCCCTTAGGGAGTGATTTCCGGAATTAAAACTATCCTATGTCCTTTCCCAGGACTCAAGCTATCTCTTTACCAAATTGTATTAAAATGTGTTCCATCCGAATTTTTACCCCTAATTTCACCCCCTTAGGGGATGATTTCTGGGGTAAAAACTATCCCATGTCCTTTCCCAGGACTTAACCTATATCTACACCAAATTTCATCAAAATAGATTACATCCAAATCCCCCCCCCCTTTTTTCACCCCCTTAGGGGATGATTTCCGGGATAAAACCTATTATTTATCCTTCCCCGGGACTCAAACTATTTCTATACCAAATTTCATTTAAATTGGTGCAGCGGTTTAAGTAGCTCCATACAAATTTCCACCCCCAATTTCAGCCCCTCAGATATAAAAACTACCCTTTATGCTTCCCCGGGGCTCAAACTATCTGTATACCAAATTTCATCTAAATCGGTTCAGCGGTTTAGGCGTGAAGAGGTAACAGACAGACAGACACACTTTAGCATTTATAATATTAATATAGATTATTAGTATGGATAGTATGGGTTCTTTCCGCTTGTCTTCCAAATAGAGGTGTAGCTGTAGACTCACTTCAAAAGAAAGAAGAAACGAAAAACTCATTCAAATATCTCAAAAAATTACGAAGCTACAACCGTTTTAATGTCGCTTCTTAGAGTGAGAAAACGATCAGGGACCGTGACGTCACGATCCTCGAGCGTCATAGTAAAAAACAATCGTTTCATTATAAAGGTGCGTTTTGCGGAAAAGAGACGCAACAAACCCCCTCTTAAAACTTTATACACTTATAACTTAGTGATTACCTATACGAGTATAACGTCTTGCGTTGTTTTTTTTCGAGATAATACAACATTATGATTATTTTGTTTAGTGTCTACATCCCTATTTTCGATAAGATAAGATAAAATAAGATTTCTTTATTGTCAGAACTGTGTACATTTAGTTGTTTTGGGTAAAATAAAGTCCAACAGCTTGCCTATTTCGGACGTACAATATTAAACTTAAAGCTAGTCAAATATACTAAAACAATAACAACAATAGTATTTCCAAATAATTTTAACCATATTCACACATAAAATATTAATTTAGATCTATCCGACATCCGTATTTTCGTTTAAACCACGAACTTCGGAATTCGAAAATATTCGGGTATCTCTATCTCTATCACACTAACAAATGACAGGAATGCAGATATACGAACTTCGAGTTTCGGTTTTTCGTGGTTTGGCTGAATACGCAAAGAGCGCGCGCGCGTGCCATTCAAAAAAACCAAGTTTATATTGTTCGAATTTGTTGTTACATTTGTACAAATTACGCCTTAATTCGACATTTGCGCATATAAGTTCGCATATCAAAATCGATTAATTTTATATTTGCTTTTGGTACCTATGTGTCTCGTCAATGTATATCGTAGACGGGATTAAAATTATTAATAGGCGAAAGAAAGGCAAAGAAATTCCGCCATTTTGTCCGTAGTATTTTTTATTAGTCTGTGATTTTGACGTTTCTTTTAGCTGACAGATGTGGCGGCGATATACTTTAAGAATAATAAATGAAAAATTAAATGAAGTCGTATATTACGGAAAATAAATTAATTGTCGCAGTCGGATAAAAACTATCCTAAGTTGCAGCTGGAATAATAATGTACCTATATAAAATGTTTCATATTTTTCCGTCCAGGGGATGCTGAGAACATTCGTACCACAGAAAGCTTAGTTTCAAACTGGCTGATTCTTGTTTTAATTTAGAGATTTATTATAAGTGGAGATGGAGATAAGAAAATATTTATTTTATTTTGTATTAGAGATTAGAGATTTCATCTAAGCCTCGCTGCGGGCGCACTGCGCGAACTTCACGAAAAAAAAATTGTTGCGCGCCATTAAAAGTAATTTCACAAATATTTGTAAACATTGATGATGCGTGTTTGGTTATTATTAAAAATGTTGACTCGTGGTGAATAGACAAGTGATAAATAGAATTGACGCCACTGTACATTCTTGGAGATGTACAAATGTATGTGAGTAAAATCCTGTTGTCATCAATAACTAAAGGAAACAACTTAGGAGCCTGTAACATTTTCAATTTATGAAAAGGATTTTTTCCTCGCAAATGTGTTGAAAAACGTCGTATGACACGCGTGAGCTTTGATAATTACATCCTCGGTTCTCTTATCACGCTCACCTGCGGTTCGCGTAACAAAATCCGCCTCTGATGTAATGATCAACATAGCTCAATGATGTACTATATTATGAAACGTCAAATCGCTTTGCTGCTCCAGGAGTACCTACCTTGGTAAAAGTATACAGATTAGCACATTATGATTTCAAAGTTTGGCTGATTACTTTATGTGTTTTTCTCGTGGAATATTTGTGAAAGTGCTAAAATGATTTCAATTTGTTTTTCCACTTAATTTCGTCAATATTATGTTTGCTATTGAAGTTGACAACCGGTTAGCCTAGTAGTGAGTAGTGACGCTGCCTAATATTAAGCAAATATTTGTAAGATGAGCATGAGCATGAATTGTGTCTGAGTCTTGGATTTTTTCTATGTATTTACCTGCATCGTCGTCTAGTATATATACACATAAACACAAGCCTTATTGAGCTTATGGGTCTAGTTTGATTTGTGTAAAATTGTCCTCTAATATTTATTTATTTAAAGTTTACCTTAGCTACAGGAAACTAGCGTACTGCATACTCACGGCGTGTAACCGGCGCGCCGCGTCGTGTATAGACAGAATGTGAGTGATTTTGTATCGTTCGAGCTGCACTGGATCCTTCGAGTCCCGATAGTTTCCAACATACAGCCCGGAAAGCACCTGCAAGTGAAAATGAACTGTTAGCAAATTGCTAAGTAAGTTTCATTCGTGAGTGTATTATGTATATATATGTTTTTGTGACTGCTATATTTATTAGTAACTGGCTGCCGAGATAAACCAACCGTTTATAATAGGGCCGCAGAAAACGAACTCCGCAGATATAGAACATGAGACTCTGTAAACCACTTTGCAAGACAAATAGCGGAATCTTAACTCTATAAAATAGAATTATTATGACGATAGATTGTGTAAAAACATGGCATAAATCAAAACAGAGCGTTACAGTGTAATAAGCCGCAACGTTTGTATGTTGTTGCCGCCTCCTTATCGATTTCACTTTGTTTAAATGTACCTACACACAGAACGCCTATGTTTTTCTAGAATTGCTGTAGTAAACCAAACAAATGGAACTAATCAACACCGACTACTAGTAAGTAGGTACGGTCAAAGAATTTAATTTCCTACCCACTTTGGACTTTGTCAAAGTGACGTAATCAATCAAAACGTAAGAGACTTCTTATGATTTTATTTACAGTGTCACTTTGAAATAGTCCTAAATGGGTAGGAAATTAAATTCTTTGACTGTACTTATTTTACAATATATCAGAGTTGGGACTTAAGATCTTTTAAATATTATTATAACAAAGTTCGTACTCTGTGGTTGCAGAGGACATACGGTACCTAGATACAGAAAATTCCGTTACATCTCTGGACATTGCCATGACACAAGATTAACGTTGTCACAACACAAGCTGTTAAATAAAAAATTCCGAATAGCACCCCTGAAAAGTGATTCAATATATCCAGATTATATTATGATTATACGTACATATACAGGTTGTGGCCTGTAATAGGAGCAAATATTCAAAGGGACGCTTCCTTAGAGCATTTGTAGTAACCCCTTATGTCCCACTCATTTTATTTTTTTTTGGATTCGGAGATTTTTTTGATCTAAAGTTATGATCTCCAAGTAATGAATCTTGGCACCACGACATCATAGCACAGCAGTCAATGCGGATTTTGAGGTAACATCATGTAACGAGTCATAGTAGTTTTTGCATTTTTGTTTTCAAAAGATATTTTTGTTATTTTTTGATTTTTATTTAATTTTTTTTAGTGTTATAAAATAAAATGTTACCGATAGCACTCCAGAAGAGTAAAAAAATACAACTAAACTTATTTTGAAGAAAAAAAAAATCAAAAAAAAGTTTTTTTTTTTAAGTTTAACTATGTGGAAATAATTGTTCACAAGCTTATTTATCTACCGTTAAATTTTTTGCTCCTATTACAGGCCACACCCTGTACATATAACGTATAACAATGGTAGGGATCTTTTCAGTCTAGTGTTCGGTTACAGTTAAAATGGAGTGCTAACTCTTGTGTCGAGATAGGATTAGTCATGGATTTCTATGTCGCAAGCTAACCCGGAGAAGCTATTTAGTCATAAGTATGTACTTTTCTGGAACGTCCGAATTGCACGATTTGTCCTGTCCACGTCCGTTCAAACTACTGTACTGTACACTAACTATTTTGGCTCAGTTATCAAAAAGGGTCTTGGCTTCCGAAACGAGAGCACACCACTTATCCCGATCCTGCGCCACTTCCAGCCAGCTGTAAGCACTGTCACCATATTTGTAATACTAATAACAAAGTGGACATGTTAATATTAGACACGTACACGGTCCTAGAAATAGAGTCATATAAGATATTTAAGCGCTTTGTTGTGGTATTACGGTAGATACGATAACAGTACTATTTTTATTAAGTAGGTATGTGCTGAAATATCTCAAGGTGTATTGACCGTACCAAAATTGGTCCAACGGAACACTTATGCGAACACTCGGAGTCTGTCCGTCTTTCACTGCCAGCTTTTTTTTCATTCTAGAATCCGATTTGAATTATGGAATACTGCATTTGTGCCTGGCTTAGGATTAGTTATCGCGTGCTTTGGCACATGCAACCGAGCAGTGCATAGTGGCCTTTAGGGCCAGGTTGCATGACTGTTAAAGCAATTCGTTTTTGAGAAATCTCTTAGATTCCATATCTGGCAATAAATTAATAATCAGAATACAAACACGAAACGTTGGGATTTACGACATTTGAGTGCATCAGTCAAGTCTCAACTCGTTCTCGAGTTCAATAAAAAAAAAAATTCAATTAAAGTTACAAAGTACTTGAGTAAGCCTGCTTACCAACATGTGTCCAGTCAATAGACATCAGTAATGTAGATTATTTCAAAATTAGTCTCTTTACAAGAACAAATTGTATATATCATATTTGAAAGTATATAGTTAATAGGTACTGCGATTGTGCAATAAATTGCGCTTTTGTGCAGTAGCCGCGCAATAAAAATTAATCGTTATAATAAGATTATCTCCTTAAAGAAACCTGAACAAGAACCTCACGACCCACATATTAAATCTTAAAAGGTTTCTTTGTCTGAGCATTTTAATCGTAAAACAAGAACTCTCTGGCGAAATGGTGTCAAGTAAGATACCTTCAACAGTAACGTAAATCAAGTCTTTGTTCGGAGTTTAGAGTACAAAAGACTCGATTCATAAGCGTTTGTAAGGATTATGGGATGTCTTTGATGATACGGGAATGCGTAACTCGTGCTCGCTCACTGATATAATCCGATAAACCGACAAAAGCATTACCTAGAATTGGATTTGAGAATTCCCGAATATTTAGACATTATAAGAAGTTACAAACAATTGAAAAAAATATAGAAGATATAAAAAAAAACATTGACTTACACACAATAACCACTTCAGTCCAGAAAATTACTGCATATAATTTACTTTAAAAACAAAGTTTTAACCGACGAAAAATCAATCATCCCCTATTTTCCTACCCTTAAGGTTGTTTGTTTTATGAAACCAACTTCGGGGTATAAATACCCTTTCCAATAAAAATAATAATTATTAAAATCGAACTACTCTGTGAAAAGTTATGCGCGGTCATACATAAAAATAAAGCGGCTAAGTGCGAGTCGGACTCGCACATGAAGGGTTCCGTTTAATAAATTGCGGTTTACTATTTATGACGTATTAAAAAAAAACTACTTACTAGATCTCGTTCAAACTAATTTTCGGTGGAAGTTTGCATGGTAATGTAAATCATATATTTTTTTTAGTTTTATCATTCTCTTATTTTAGAATTTACAGGGGGGGGGGGGGGGCACACATTTTACCACTTTGGAAGTGTCTCTCGCGCAAACTATTCAGTTTAGAAGAAAATAATGTTAGAAACCTCAATGTCATTTTTAAAGACCTATCCATAGATCCCCACACGTATGGGTTTGATGAAAATTTTTTTTTTGAGTTTCAGTTCTAAGTATGGGGAACCCCAAATTTTTTTTTATTTTTTTTATTTTTGTGTGAAAATCTTAATGCGGTTTACAGAATACATCTACTTACCAAGTTTCAACAGTAAAGTTCTTATAGTTTCGGAAAAAAATGGCTGTGACATACGGACGGACAGACAGACAGACAGACATGACGAATCTATAAGGGTTCTGTTTTTTGCCATTTGGCTACGGAACCCTAAAAATATATATACGCGTCGAATTGACCTACCTACTTACGTAAGAATATTTTTACAAAGTTTGGAACAAGCGTTCACCCCATAAACAGCAAATTTAAATCTTAAACATGCTGGACATCAATCCTTGCATGCGCTAAAGTCTTAATGAAATCATAATGAATGGTGAACAGTACACTCACTATTGCACATTAGGTTAAGCAAGAGAGTACTGTCAAGTCAACAGTAGCAGAAGTAGCTACGCAGACCTCATACAGAGACTCACGACTGAAGTGTCAAGAGACTAAGGTTTTGTAGGTGATTATGTGAATATTATTTTGCGTTGTTACTTCTGCTAATGACTGTACCAATCTTATATTAATACCGTTAGTATTTAAAGTGGAGCTCCCGGTTTTCCTGATTTTACCGTTTAGCTTGCCCAGAAGTTCTAATCCGACAAGTTTAAACTGGGCATTGCCGCTTGTTTGATTTGCGGATTTAAACGGGGACTTGAAGGAGCAAAATCCACCGTTTTGGCTCAATTCTTTTCGCAAGTCCGCAGGGGCAGTGAGAAACGAGTCGGACTTTTTAAATCGAAAAGTTAGATAAAGAGCGACCAAGTGCGGTTTTGGTCGTGCGATTAACTCGTTTAATATTTATTATGGTAGCCATACACGAAGCGATTTACTCGCACAATTAAGTATACCTACTGTAAACTGCATTGGAAGATACTTGCGCAAATGCAAAACATTGTATTTGTGCAAGTCTAAACTTGCTATTATGCGTTATGTGTTATTTATAATATTGTCTGACCACCTTTTGTACCATATTTCATGCAAAATAAAGTTATTTGTATTTGTATTTGCGCAAGTTAATCGCTTCGTGTATGGCTACCATTAGGATGGATGTCTGAAGCTAATAGGTGTGCGTGTTTTGTGTTAATAAGAGAGGTGTTAAGAGCGACGTATAGCGTCTCTTTTTATCTAAGTTTATTCCAACTCCATTCATTTATTTTTTCGTTATTACTTAATCCACATATCTCTTTTCCCGACCTAGACCGTCGCTAGCCATCCTTCGTTAAGATTCATTCAGTATTTAGTATTTTTTAGTATTTATTTATCCTATACTATTAAACGAGCAATATTTGTATATATATTTGCAATCACGTTCTCGGAAACGGCTCTAACGATTTCGATGAAATTTGAAATATAGGTGGTTACGGGGGCGAGAAATCGATCTAGATAGGTCACATGTCCGGGAAAATTCGTTTTCTCCGTATTGTCTCCATTTTCATGCGAGCGGAGCTCGGTCGCCCAGGGACTATATTATTATCCTATACTATTAAACGAGCAATATTTGTATATATATTTGCAATCACGTTCTCGGAAACTGCTCTAACGATTTCGATGAAATTTGGTATGCGGGGGTTTAAGGGGGCGAAAATTCGATCTAGATAGGTCTCATGTCCGGGAAAATTCGTTTTCTCCGTATTTTCACCATTTTCATCCGAGCGGAGCTCGGTCGCCCAGGGACTATACTATTAAACGAGCAATATTTGTATATATATATATTTGCAATCACGTTCTCGGAAACGGCTCTAACGATTTCGATGAAATTTGGAATATATGTGGTTACGGGGGCGAGAAATCGATCTAGATAGGTCTCGTTTCCGAGAAAATTCGTTTTCTCGAGATTTTCTCGCATAAAGATTTGTTAGTGCAATATAGTACGTAATTTCACCGCAGCTGTCATCGCTTGATTAGACGAATGGTTATAACATTGGCTTACAACACCTTTGGTCGGGGGTTCAAATCCCAGCGAGGGAATGTTTCTTTTTGCTTTATTTTTTATAGAGAATGATTTTTTGTAGTATTAAAGCCGGGAAAAGCATGGTCATACGTTTTTTTTTATTGTTTATATATCTTTTTGTTTTTAAATTATAATAGATATTAAAAACATGTTTTTTATAGCACTGTGCCTTCTTTTTTCCATAAGGTTATTTAGGTCGAAAAAAGTTAGATTAGTCAAGTGAGTGGGCAACTCGACTGTTAGAGATTCTTAAGCCGCCCGAAGGCCCTCTAACTCGGCTTAACGACTACTGTCATAGACAGCAGCCGGGATCAACTGCTTAGCGTGCCTTCCAAAGCACGGAAGCGCTCATTTTAGTAACCACTCAAACAGGCGGTCACCCATCCAAGGACTGACCGCTGCCATCTTTGCTTAACCTGCGTTATTGTTTCCGATTCGCAGGCGCCACTGGGCTAATAACGCTTCGCTAGATGGTGCTCATCATTATCGGAAACTTAATTCAGCCATTGATAATGCCTTTCTTTGAATTTGTGATTCTAAATGCTGAGTTAAGAATATTATTTATTTATAATTTCTGGTTGTAATTTTTCCCTTTGTAGGTAAAAAAATGGTTTATACCTAGAATCTCTATTTTATTATTTGAAAATCATATCCGTCGCAAGTTTTTTTTTATGTTGAATTATTTTTTAAAGAGCATTGTGTAATGCAATATCTACTCACCTAACTCTATCTAGAGAGTTCTGCTCCATCATTTTTATTTTTTGTTGGACCCTGAGCAATTCATACCTATACCTTTTTTTTCTTGGAGAAAACCTGCGAACCAGCCTGGTACCCAATCATCGGGGGATGACTGGGATCTGTGGTTTTTATATCCACTAAAAACCCCTTACAGAAATCCAAATCTTAATAGGTCAAGTCGTTTTGGAGATAATTTAGAATAGAAAACATCCAAGACTCAGAAACAAATATTCATGTCCATCACGCAAACATTTGCCCTTTTCTGGGATTCGAACGCGGCGACCCTCCAGCTTCGTAAGCAGTGTCACTACTCCTTAATAACTCTATTAATAACTTCCAAAAAAGGAGGATTCTTATGTTTAATGTTTGATTACCTCAGAACTCCGTCATATTTAATTTATGAACCGATTCGTATTTTTTATTTTAGTGAAAGTACGAGTATTTACTTCCAGATTGGTCCCATTGTTTTCAAAAAGCCAGTCAAATGATGGAATCCATGAGGAATTGAGGAAGGTCCTCAGTTGTTGCACGCGTCACAGAATAAGTAAACGCGTGTATAGATTTTGGTATTTTCTATTATAACTCGTGTAGGTATAAATTTAGCCTCGGAAACAACAAATTTGGTGAAATGGAACTGATTATGAAGGGAAGTAGGGAAATATAATATATATATATATTTCGTAGGGAACCATAGTGGGAAGGAAATGTTAATGTATGTTCCTTGGCGAAGTAATGAATTGAATTCGGTTTAAACACTTTAAACTTTGTTTTCAAAGTAAATTGTGAATACCATTTGTTGGTATAACTTTTTGTATTAGTTGTTTCCTTTATAGTCGGGGGTTTAAATTTAATAATTTTCAATTCAAAGGCGAGTTTTTTAAGACCAATGAAAATAAGCATCTTTTAAAAATAAAATTAAAAAATATATAGGAAGTAAACTTACTCGTATTTTCACCCGAGCAGAGCTCGGTCGCCCAGATATTTTCACCATAAAGTAACATGGTATGTCAATAACAATTTGTAAAAATAAAAGAAAGAAATTACAATAAAAGCTAATAACATAGTTCAAAATGTTTGTAAGCTAATATTGCTTGTTAAATATTCTGATACGGAGTAAAAGGCGTGTTTCCTGAACTTGATGTTTCCTTTACTGCCCGGAATAGCCTCCCAGGAGTCCCAGGCCGGTAGTTTGATGCACGTGAAGTGAGAAAACCCGAGAGCGCAATCAAGGCACTCGGGCGCGAAGAGCGGTGCGCCGCAAATAGGTGCCACAGTTGATATATAGCTAAAGCCTAGCAATGCTATTGATGGATTTTTCCTGGCTCACCGCCTCGCCAACTTGCACAGCTCTGGTGGATACTCATTCGAAAGCAGTATAATTAACAACTAAAAAAAGTAGAAAATCTCCCAATATTTCCATATCAAAGTTAAATATCATATCTCAAAAATGGCTGAAAGCCGAAAAATCGCATTCGAATCGGTCCATTCGTTTAGGAGCTACGATGTCACAGACAGACACAGATACACAGACATACAGACACACAGACACGTGAAACTTATAGCACCCCTCTTTTTGGGCCGGGGTTAAAAACAGAATAGATCCGGACAAACACCCGATGTGACGCACCCACACGGATACGCATCGATGTAATAATCAGCGCAACTGAGGGTAGTCGGCGGTACACCAGTCCGCGCGTGCCGCGCATACGCCTATTAGAACACCGCTTTTAAATGGAGCGCAGGTCTCAAAAAGTCTTGAGACTAGTTGAGATACTGCATCAGCTAGTATATTTACTGTGTGGGAGCGATGCGCTGGTGCCAGGTAGAGTGTCTAGCGAGCTAGCTAGACGTAATACGGTCCGTTTGGCACGTAGATAGAGGATATATACTCGTAGATGGCGTCCTAGCGTATACCCAAAAGGGACGATGGTAAATTTACCATCCTAAATTGAGAAGTATCAGAAGCTAATACACTCTTGACGTCTAATGTTATTTATAATTTAGTCGTATTATATCGGTGACGTCATGGTGGTGTCAGTTTCAGTACAAATTTTGACAGGTGTGGTGGCAAACAACCTGAGGGCCTACCGCGAACGGCATTCGAAGTTTTCCCTCTCTGTCGCACTTACGTACGAACTCGTAAGTATGACAGAGAGGGGAAACTTCGAATGCCGTTCGCGGTAGGCTCTCTGGTGGCAAACAAAAAATCCGTATACGCGATGAGGGACAGAAAATATGACACTGTATCTCGTTCCCACTTGAGGTATTGCCTATGCATACATCTTTGTCACTCATGTGTGTATGTGTGGGTGACTCCCTCTATATCTATTCTACCTCTATGGTTTCATACCACAGATTATATAATACCTAGTTCTAACGAAACCATACGCTGTAGCTTAATAACGATATGATAATTATAGTATTGTACCTACTATTGTATTTGAATACAATAGTATATTAAGAGTGTATTGGAATACATTTGCAAAGACATATTATACAAATGTGTTTAAATCGTTATTGACAATATTAAATTCAAATGTGTTAAGTTCCCAAAGAGCACAGGGCAAATGTGCGGTGATTGTACCATTTAATAGCATTTTCAAATAAATGCATATCTAAAGAGTTTTATTTTTGCCCGAAATGATCGCAAGACATATAAATCTTACTTTCTTCACATATTTAGCAAGAGTTCGCAAGGAAATTAGATAAGACCTAAAATAAGTAAGATAGATTTCATGTAAGTAATCGCAGCCCTAGCTCACGGGTAATTGAATGAAGTTGCCGAGCCATTATAATAAATTTATCACAATACTGTAAGTACCTACTGTACCTACTTTAAATTCATTAATTTGAATGCTTAGACATTTTCAGCACGTAGAGGTTCTTCTTTCGAAGAGTTAAAAATCAATGCAAAGATCTTATCATGAAAATTGTATGTTCAGCTAGATGAAGAAGCTAGAAAAGTACGCAATTGTGGACATTGCGTACTTTTCCGAGGAAATTATAAAGTACCGGCCATCATCGAAAGGGTCAAAGAGCGTCGCCTGTGATGGTATGGACTGTCAGGGACATTAATATTTGTACAAAATAAACGTCAAAAATATCGAAGGGTTCCGTACCATTATCTATAAAAAAAATATTTTATTCTGTGTTTTTAGTATTTGTTGTTATAGCGGCAACAGAAATACATCATCTGTGAAAATTTCAGCTGGAACTATATGTAACACTGTATGAATCAAGTAATAATCAGAACAATTTTTATTTGGTTTACGTAGGTATGTAGGTAAATTTGAATTGATTGTTTGCTGATACATGTGAATGTAAATTCTAGTACCGTAAAATGTGGCTATTTGGGACCATTTTTTGACTAAAACATCAGTAAATCCATGTTTTATGTGTTTATCAATGAATAATGTATTATTTTTAATAGATAAAACGCATAATGCTCCACCATTCTATATACTGCACGTGTCTCAATTGTTAATACAGGATGAGTAATATTTTTTTAAAGAGGTGTTCTAAATAACCTCGTATTTGGGGCTTTATGGGAATTGACGGGTTTCGAACTGGTTTTGGCTGAATTGTGAGGCTTTTGTTATTTAAAACATAACAAGTGATATTTAGGACGCCTTAGGAACGACCGCCGAAGGTATTAAAAGCAGAGTAACCATATTTTTAGAAAAAAAAAACGGGAGAAAAAAAATCACAAAGTTGTACTAACAAAGTCAAGTTTTATTAAAATATTTTTTTACCTGTAGCACACTTTTACGGACCCATAGTTACATTTATATTAACCCAAAATGTAATCTTTTATATAAATATAAAATAAACGCCCTTTTGACGACAGTAAATCAAGTATATATATGTAAAAAAAAAATACTTCTAAGTCAACTTTAGATAGAATATGTTTCTTTGTTATTTCCTTAAGTACCTATCAAATGTTTATAGAAAAATTACTTAAATGTATTTGGTAAATCTACATATTATTACTTGAATAACAACAGGCATAATTAGCAGTATCAAAAACAGTCGTAATTTAAATGATGTTTCTCGCCATCTTCTGCCAAAGACGGAGCTGCCACGTCGGCCATAGCATTAGCCAATGCTTCTTGGGTATAGGTATGACGTGTAGGGTTGTTTTTTCCCCTTCCGACAATTACGGTACGTACAGTTGTAAACTCGCACCATTGCACTGTTGAAAAAAAAAGATGGTCAACCTACCTTTACAGTAAGGGGATATTTGGTACTAGTAACCAAATAACCCCAGAAACCGTCTCAAATAGCCTCATTTTAAACACCCGTTAATATCTCATTCAAAATAACAGCTAAAATTATGTAATATAGCTTAAAAAACTCCCAAGAATATGTACTTTTAGATATGTATACTAAATAAAACATAACCCACAGCCAGCCAAAATTTGAATAGAAGTAGGAAGGTGTTTAATTTCACTGATTTTCCACCGACACAATCAAGATTTTTTTAAGCACGCATGCTAGGTCCTCAGTGTTTCTGCAACCACTAACCAACTTCACAGTAGACTTAGGGTTGCCAGACGAAGATCTACGTTTCTACCATTGCCCAAAAAATATATATGGACTCAATACTTATAATTTTTTTTTCCAAAATGCCTCGCATGTTTTAAATAGCCCCGTTTTACGGTATAGTAAAGTATACCTACTTACTTACTACTCGTAAAACAACAACTTCGTATACCTATAAAGGGTACGTCATAGTCATAGAAGTTCTTATAATATTAGATGTCACCTTTGTAAAATTACCAGTGATACATTTTGTTCATAACTAACGCCGTACTATCCCTATTTTTCTATTCGTTACGTTGCATGGTAACGTAACGCATTCGTTGCATTATTTTAGTATACATATTAAAATGTTTAAAATTAAGTTAACAAGATTTTGCATTACTGTGGGTTGCAGCAAAGCCAATTAAATGTGGCCTGGCGGTCTTGGTGTATTCAATTCGTCCAAATTGTGAGATTTATTATTTTAGAGATAAATAATGATGTATGAAGAATATACATTTATTGCTCTTCATTTATTGTTTCTTGAATTGAAGAAATAAATGGGCAACACATTATTATTTTATTTTTAGTTGTTGACAGCCCTCACTATCGGCGACGCGGCGAGTGAGCCAATTCATTCTCACCGTTCGTAAACAGCCTTAACGTTCCGTTTGGCTTGCGCTGGAGTCGACGACGTCAGAAAGCCATAAAATCATGATGTTTTTGCTAAGAAAAAAGCGGCTTTTGTAAAGAAAAAATATTATTACTTATTCTGTGCTACCTACAACTTAGAAAAGTTGAAAAACCCCCCACATCTTCATTTCAAAGTTCAATATCCCAAAAACGGCTGAACTGATTTTGTTGAAACGTAGCTACGATCTTGATCACATCTGCTTTCGAATAAAAATTAAAAACCGGCCAAGTGCGAGTCGGACTCGCGCACGAAGGGTTCCGTACCATTATTTATAAAAACGGCAAAAAAATCACGTTTGTTGTATGGGAGCCCCCTTAAATATTTATTTTATTCTGTTTTTAGGGTTCCGTACTCAAAGAGTAAAACGGGACCCTATTACTAAGACTCCGCTGTCCGTCCGTCCGTCCGTCCGTCCATCCGTCTGTCACCAGGCTGTATCTCACTGATACCGCGATAGTTCCAGCTGAAATTTTCACAGATGATGTATTTCTGTTGCCGCTATAACAACAAATACTAAAAACACATAATAAAATAGTGTTTTTATAGATAATGGTACGGAACCCTTCGTGCGCGAGTCCGACTCGCAATTGGCCGGTTTTTTTTAGTATTTGTTGTTATAGCGGCATGCAACAGAAATACATCATCTTTGAAAATTTCAACTATCTAACTATCACGATTCATGAGATACATCCTGGTGACAGACGGACAGACAGACACACAGACAGACGGACAGCAGAGTCTTAGTAATAGGGTCCCGTTTTACTCTTTGAGTACGGAACCCTAAAACCGCATTCAAATCGGTCCATTCGTTTAGGAGCTACGATGCCACGTACAGACACACACACACACACACACAGACAGACACACATACACGTCAAACTTATATTATAACACCCCTCTCTTTGCGTCGGGGGTTAAAAATTATCATAACATCGGGACACAGAAAAGAAATGACAAATCAATATGTCAAGCGAAATAATAATACACGATGTTATACATAATGTCTCTGTCTATCTGTGTGTAACATTTTTGAATTACCTACACATTTTTACCTAAGTGTTTTAGTGACAAACAAAAGAAAATCATAATTTCGAAATAAAAACTCGCCGTTTAAGAAGGATTAATTTAAAATATTAACAAAAAATATCAAGCTCATGATGTAGTGATGTAATAGAAACTTATTTCAACCCTTGACGGACACGAGTGGTGTTATATATATTTATATACGACCCGACGAATATAACCGAGATTAACCGAACGTATGATTCGGAGGTGATCTTGCGAGGTCATGCAGTCCCAAAGACCCGTACCTATTCTGTTTATTTATTTATTGTGGATAATCTCCACTTATAATAAATCTCTAAATTAAAAAAAGAATCAGCCAGTTTGAAACTAAGCTTTCTGTGGTACGAATGTTCTCAGCATCCCATGGACGGAAAAATATGAAACATTTTATATAGGTACATTATTATTCCAGCTGCAATTTAGGATAGTTTTTATCCGACTGCGACAATTAATTTATTTTCCGTAATATACGACTTCATTTAATTTTCATTTATTATTCTTAAAGTATATCGCCGCCACATCTGTCAGCTAAAAGAAACGTCAAAATCACAGACTAATAAGAAATACTACGGACAAAATGGCGGAATTTCATTGCCTTTCTTTCGCCTCGCCTATTAATAATTTTAATCCCGTCTACGATATACGAGTACATTGACGAGACACATAGGTACCAAAAGCAAATATAAAATTAATCGATTTTGATATGCGAACTTATATGCGCAAATGTCGAATTAAGGCGTTATTTCTACAAATGTAACAACAAATTCGAACAATATAAACTTGGTTTTTTTGAATGGCACGCGCGCGCGCTCTTTGCGTATTCAGCCATCAAACCACGAAAACCGAAACTCGAAGTTCGTATATCTGCATTCCTGTCATTTGTTAGTGCGATAGAGATAGAGATACCCGAATATTTTCGAATTCCGAAGTTCGTGGTTTAAAAGAAAATACGGATGTCGGATAGATCTAAATTAATATTTTATGTGTGAAATATGATTAAAATTATTTGGAAATACTATTGTTGTTATTGTTTTAGTATATATTTGACTAGCTTTAAGTTTAATATTGTACGTCCGAAATGGGCAAGCTGTTGGACTTTATTTTACCCAAAACAACTAAATGTACACAGTTCTGACAATAAAGAAATCTGATTTTATCTTATCTTATCGAAAATAGGGATGTAGACACTAAACAAAATAATCATAATGTTGTATTATCTCGAAAAAAAACAACGCAAGACGTTATACTCGTATAGGTAATCACTAAGTTATAAGTGTATAAAGTTTTAAGAGGGGGTTTGTTGCGTCTCTTTTCCGCAAAACGCACCTTTATAATGAAACGATTGTTTTTTACTATGACGCTCGAGGATCGTGACGTCACGGTCCCTGATCGTTCTCTCACTCTAACAAGCGATATTAAAACGGTTGTAGCTTCGTAATTTTTTGAGATATTTGAATGAGTTTTTCGTTTCTTCTTTCTTTTGAAGTGAGTCTACAGCTACACCTCTATTTGGAAGACAAGCGGAAAGAACCCATACTATCCATACTAATAATCCATACTTCCATATTAATATTATAAATGCGAAAGTGTGTCTGTCTGTCTGTTACCTCTTCACGCCTAAACCGCTGAACCGATTTAGATGAAATTTGGTATACAGATAGTTTGAGCCCCGGGGAAGGACAAAGGGTAGTTTTTATATCTGAGGGGCTGAAATTTGTATGGAGCTACTTAAACCGCTGCACCGATTTAGATGAAATTTGGTATATAAATAGTTTGAGTCCCGGGGAAGGACATATAATAGGTTTAATCCCGAAAATCATCTCCTAAGGGGGTGAAAGGGGGGGGGGGGGGGGGGGGGGTGTGAAAATTTGGATGTAATCTATTTTGATGAAATTTGGTGTAGATATAGGTTAAAATCTGGGAAAGGACATGGGATAGTTTTTACCCCAAAAATCATCCCCTAAGGGGGTGAAATTAGGGGTAAAATTCGGATGGAACCCTTTTTAATACAATTTGGTATAGAGATAGCTTGAGTCCTGGGAAAGGACATAGGATAGTTTTAATTCCGGAAATCACTCCCAAAGGGGGTGAAATGGGGGGTGAAAATTTGGATGAATCCCGTTTAGATGAAATTTGGTATAAAGGTCGTTTGAGTCCCGAAGAATGACATTAGATAGTTTTCATCCCGAAAATCATTCCCTAAGGGTATGAAATAGGGGGTGAAAGTTTGGATAAAATCCATGTACCTAGATGAAATTTGGTATAGAGATAATTTGAGACCCTTCGAAGGATATAGAATAGTTTTTGCCTCGGAAATCATCCCTTAAGATGGTAAGTAGAAGTTTGTTTGCATTATATTTTCTAAGTATAAGTTCTACGCGGACGAAGTCGCGGGCAACAGCTAGTCCCACATAAATCGATCTGCTAAACTATGCAAATCTTGCACTATGGGTACTAGACGACGATATACAAACTTAAACTTAGATAAATAAATACAAAGAGAAAACATTCAATACTCAGGACCAAATATTCCAACCCAAGACCGTCGGATATGTAGGCTGGGTTACTACAAAGTTTGTAGTAACCCAGCCTAGTAGTTAGTTATTGTAGTACAAACTAGGCGAAAGTTACTAAGTTGTACAAAGTCGTCAGGATAGGCTTGTGACCACTACGGTGTGGGATTCACTTACGATGCCATTCGAACCAGTTTTTGGAGAGGAACTAATGTTTGTATGGAAGGAACTACAATTAAAGAACATAAATACCCAAAAAATTGAGTTAAACACCTCGCTCCTCGCTGGCAGCAGCCGAAACGCTTCATACTAATTGACGTAAAAGTATGACGTCATACTTTGGAATTTGTACTAATCAAGTAAATTGCTGTTTCAGTCGCGAAATACTGCGGGTACGTCCATAGTTGTCGTACAATTTTGTTTTAATAAAAGCGTAAAGATTAAATTTACCTACTCTAGGACCACCGAAAAAAAAATATTTTTGTAAACTTTCAAGGTCCATATCATTTTAATTATATTTAGTAATTTACACTTTATTACAATAATTTGGTTTTTTATCCAATAGGGAACATTACGCAAAACTCTTCGTAGGTGGCGGCACTAGCAGCGTTGACATTGTATCTCGTTCCCACTTGCGGTATTGTCTATGCAAGCATCCTTGTCACTAATTTGACAATCAGTTGTGCATGTGTGTGTGAATCCCTATATTTCTATACTGATTTACTATTAGTGGTAGTGCTGCCTCTGGCGGCAGAACATGGCAGTAATGTTCCCTATAGCAACACTACGTTATCAATTTTAACATGACGCCACTATTATTTAGCGGATAGTATTTAAATTCAATTTAAAACGACGATAATTTCGGATTATCACGAAACACGTTACCTACTAAAACTACATACATACTCGCGTGATTTACGCTTCGGTCAGCGAAAAGGTGTAACTTAAATCAAATGAGGCAAAAGCCCGGATATAATAAAAAAAATCGGCATAAAATTGGCACAAAAACACACGTGCGAAACCATAACCATTATCTAATAGGTAGGTAGGTAGGTAGGTATCTACCTACTTAAAAAAGAATCAAACAGATTTGATGAATAGAGCTTTTAGGGGCTTCAGATAAAATGCGTGTTATGTTCTCAAATAGGTAGGTATTATTTACTCGTAATATTAGGTCCTTACCTATGAAATTGGCGGTTTTTTTCACAGATATTATTTTGTACGTAATTTATTCATTTCTATTGCAACTTCCAAATTATTTTTTAATTTCATTATAAGACTATGTAACAAAGGTTTTAAATACAAAAAATAGGTTTGAATTTTTTATTCAGTGTTTCAAATTAAAGCTTGAAAACCGCCCTTTTCATGTGCTGCCGGTTAAAGTGTTTCAATTACGTATAGTTTTATGATGCGAACTATTTTTTAAGGAATGAAGATATGTGTAAAGTAGCTTAAAAGTTTTCTATATTCCGACCAAAATTTAGTTTGCTTTGAATTTGACATTGCTGAATAATCCGCAAAATTCAATGTATGAAAATCACAGTTTTCATAAAATTCTCCATACACACCGCCAATTTCATAGGTAAGGACCTAATATTAACAAATGACAATATTTTTCTAGCTCGGCCATAATTAAAAAAAAAAATTGTTATAGGTACTCACTCTTTGGTTTGCTATGTAACCTCAATGGGAAATATTTGCTAGTCGATGGGCGAACGTTTGTCATTTATTTGTCTGAGGTAGGTAGGTATACCTACTGGGAGACGATGGATGTTTAGATGTTGTTATTTTTCGGTTTTTACGTATAAAGAATTTTAAATTGTACAGTGCTTTGGTTCCTTTTAAACTGTATAAATTTTGTATGAAGTAAATAAATAACTTTTCTCAAAAATGACCCGCAAAGTGAACATAACTCGCTACATATTGGAAGGTAAAGTGTATAGTTTAAGGCCAGATCAAAATTAAAAAATTAAAAACATTGCAGGCCGCCTGGAATGTTACATATGAATTACTTTATTTGTCGAGTACCAAACTTTTTAAAAGTAGAAACTGGCATATAAAAGACGTCACAGGTCGTACTCAGCCAAATCAACTCGTATTTTTCTGTTGCAAACGCGACATTTTTGAATGAGTCTCAAATAGTTATCGTTTTTCGGTGGAAAAATACACTTGCGATTGTGGTTAAAAAATATATTATGACAATATTGTCATAATATATTTATTATATATATAATTTTATGTAATTTGTATTATCCTGAATTTGTGTTTTATAATAAAGCTTGATTTCAATTTAGTCTTTTTTATTCCCCCATTTTTGAGAAAAGCACTATATAAGCCTCAGCCGGAATGACAATTGCAGGCTTCGTATTATAATTAAACGAACTCGCAAGCTCGTCCGTTTAAACAAAATACTCAGCCTGCAATTGCCTCCTTCCCGGCCACGGCAATAATGTACTATTCCGTGACTTTTTTATTTGTAACACCACGAGTGATAATATCTTATCCTCGACAACTAAACACGGACTGCACCGAATCAAACATTATTCGAATTTAAATCAAATTTGATCCTATTTATATTCGATTTATATTGTACTCCCACATTTATTTATTGTCGGATATATAAATTATTTATCTGCATTTAGTGAGTTTTGGTCGTCATCCGACGTTATTACGAGTATGTTAACGTATGATAGAACGCTCCAAAATGGTAAATGTATTGAATATGAATCAGTTTGGAATGAATCACACGTAGTACCTACTTACTTCCACGCGTATCGAACCTAATGTTTCAGCGAGTGCGTGCGTTAAATAGCAAATCGATTTTAATTCAATACACTGCAAATATCGACATAGAATTCAGTAACGCGTTTCGAAATAGAGCCCCAGGGCGACTGCCTCGAGATTTCAGCGCAATTATTTCAGCATTGCGATGGAATGCTCACTACATAATTGCCTGGCTATGAAACTTAAATACCTACCGACTAGCACCAATTTGGTTTTTTTTAGCTTTTCATGTGTATTCTCTGTTCCATTTGCTCATAACTAAAATGCATGTTGTTTTTCCGAGGAATCGTGAAAACAAATACCCAGTAATGGCCTAATGGCTTGGCAACAGTCGCTATCCGAATAAGTACTAGTACCGACCTAGTCAGTAGGGTAGGTAGACTAGACACGTACATATATTGTGCCGACAAGGCACATTTTAAATGAGCGATTAGATATTGTACAATACGTGTTAGGATAAGCCGTAGAGTGTTTGTGGCACTCTGTTTTGTTGTGCAGTGAGCAGTGTTTATGTAAATAATTAATGTGGTGTCTGTGTCTACAAGTAAAACATGTGGTGGTGGTGTAGTGACAAAGTTTAAAGTAATATTGTAAATCTTTGAAGTAGAGAAATAAAAATAAGCCATACGATAAATGAGGTAATAGTGCCCGCATCACGTATATTATTGTCAAGCAGCAAGTCATTCACCTACATGAATACGTACTGGAAAATAGTAGTTGTCGTGGTTGCGAGTCATATTATGACCTCATGACATACAAATAAACACAATTAAAGAGAATTTCTACAACACTGCACGAGAAATCGACGCAATGGAAGAAACTGATTGCGAATCAGAGGAACAGGTAGAATGATCTCGAAATAGCGAGCTGGAACTGATCTCCGAGAACACCTTCAACATGAGAAGACTTTATAAAAAGCAACGTGCATCATTTCACCAACGCTCATCCCCCGACGAAGTATCCTTTCTCTCCTCTTTTCCAATATTGGCTAAAGGCTGCATAGCCGGTTGATTGTGGCCGACTGGTTGCGGCTGGTCGGTCTTCCCTTCCCATCCCAGAGCGTGTCATTCCCCACAAAATTGCGCCCCCTGGTATATCCGGCTCTTCCGGGTCAGGCTTGCTTCCTGGCTGGGTGTGGTGCCTATGTTCATGTTCATGTTCATACGTGTTAGGATAAGCCGTAGATTAAGTACGTGCGAAATGTATGAATAATTATACATGTAGCTACTCGTATATATACCGTGTGAGTTAATGAATAAATAACTATTGTCTCTCTCTGAGTGTGGACTGCCATAAACCCCTCTGGGGTGAAGTCCACGCTCACTGGCTCTACTCCCCCATCAACATTCTAATATTTTATTTTCAGGCAGTGGACACTATCCTCAACTACCAACCACCATCTGGCAAACGTATGATAACTTCTCTCTTTATCCTTACCTTAACGTTATCCAGGGGTCCACTTTCCTACATTTTCTCCAAGTTATGGCACGTATGTCATCCCTGTCGACTTCAAGCCTGCAGTTCATAGGTCATTTAGGTACTTTTAGGGCGGTTACACGTAAAAAACTTATCCCTTACCTTCTGAACAGTCTACCAGAAACTATCAGCCGTGAAAGAATAAAAAACGACTTTAAAAGAAAATTAAAACGACATTGTTTAAGTATCATAACACATAAGTAACTGCATGCATGGTTTAGGTTAGGTTAAACATGTGTCTAACCTAAACCTATTTATAAATTAGTACCTAATTAATTAATTATTAACTCTGTATTATTATGTTTATAGTCACACAGACAAACTGTTCCGACAGTTTTGTGAGACCCAGTTAATGTACCCATGTTTATATACTCTGTTTATTAAATAAATGTAATAATAATAATAACACACGGCAACTTTTTAAAGCGATAAAAACGTGCGTTCCTTGAACGCTCGACTCTCTCGCTACACTAGCCATAAGTACTTCACTTGACGAAAATGTATCGCGTTTGTTACGTTAGCTCCTCTGGAGTAGGTTAGGTTGCATAATCAAACATTTCCCCCCACCCCCCGTTACTTTCTAGTATATAATGTAGGTTAGAATGAATGAATGAATGAATATATTTTATTTCAGGTCTTCACCGACCCATATAAGAGGTGTTAGTTACATTTTAATTATAAGGTTAGATTACAAAGCTTACATACAATTTAACATACAACATAAACTGACATACACAGAACACAGAACATACACTTAGAACATATACGTTAGACTTGCGTTTGGACAAAATCGATAGGGCAATGAAATGACAAAGTCTTTGGTTCGCGTGACTTAGAATGCGCGTCCGCTGCGGCGCCGCACGAACCTTTGAATTAATTCATTGAAGCACTTTATACCGTGCCTTCTGGATTCTTTCACCCGCAATTTGTCGCATGATTATGTATACCTACTAAATTCTAACTCTGATTGTGCCAGGTACCTACGTTGGAATTTATATGAAAGCTTTGGTTTTCTCATATTGAAATTATCTACTTTATTTAATAACTCTGGTTTAGTTAAGTTCTAGTTAGCTTATTTACGAGTATTACAACAGATTTGTGACCAATTTTTGAGTCTATCATTTATTCGTGCCCTTAGAGGATGATTTCTGGGATAAAATATCCATTCCAAACTATCTCCACACCAAGTTTCATTAAAATCGGTTCCACAATTTAAGCGGGAAAAGATACCAGGCCATAGACAGATACACTTTCACCCTGTTAAATTGGTATGGATGAACAATAAACTTAAAGAAAAATGTCAATATGGTACGCCACTACTTATAAAGATACAACTATACCATTTATAGTATGTACACCACATTGTTTGTCCGCCGTTCCAAAGACCACAATTTGCAGAATTCAATTCCGACATAGGTACGCTAGGTAAACAGGGTAGGTATTCACACCGCTTACTGACTCGGCTCAATCGTATCAATATACCTATGTACGCTCACCAGACGCTTTTAGCTAATAAACTATAAAATAAATTAGGAGCTTTATCTGCCAAAAAACCGCACTGTGGTTTGGCAGATTTGTGTATAGTTATAGCCTTAAAAAAAAAGAGAATGAACATAATTATCATTTACTAGTATATTATGATTTACCCCTAGTATACCTTGATGCCGGGAATCGTAACGACGACTATTATCGGAGGTCTAAGTTTGGCTGGTGTTCACAATGCTTACCGACCAACCGTTGTGAATTCCCGCCAAGACCCAAGGCCTCGTAGCTTGTTTGCTCACGAGACACCATACCTTTAATTTAGGCTTTTACAATAACAACTCGTTGTCTTTGCAAAAATGTTTTGGAAATATTATTTCTAAGAATAAAGATGATGCCCATAGTCTGTGTAATTCGGGACGGAACGGAAAAACAATGTAGCTTTACTTTACCTACAAATTTTGAGATTATTTTTAACATTGTTAGCGTCTAATGGGGCTTGTCATCCTTACTAATTACAATTAGCCGTAAATAGTTAAGTCGAGAAGCATTCCGCTTATAAACCAAAAACTGTACAGTGAAATGTCATCGTCAGGTGACAATTGTCCAATTGACGCCAAAAAAGTGACTGTGCTGAAGAAAATTGTATGAGCTTTCGTCCAAAAAGTCTATGCGATTACTATTCTTCTATAAATTATATTGGATAGTGATTAGCCGATATAGATACGAGGGCGAAGAGCACAAAGCGACACACTACTAATCGATACCGAACGTCATTCTAATAGATAAACTTATAAAACATGTTAATCTATTCACATCAACTCGCCAATATTAAGTAACGAAATTTTGTTAATAACCAGTCTACAGGAACAATCGCTTTCTCCACGAAGTAGTGTAATGAATAGCTAACTAGTTGTTCTAGAATAAAAATGGGAAAAATAATTACCTTTTGCGCCCGGACTATCATTAGTGTAATTAATGTCAACAACTTACAACGAAGCCCCATAATTTCATAGCTACCGCTTCGTCTGCCTGAGACTTAATTATGACTGAATCATTTAACTAGAATTACTCTTGAAAATTAAAAATTTGCATTTTTTTTACAAGCTTTTATTAAGGTTTCTCTGTTCGTATAGGTAATATAGGTAAGTGAATTGACATAAAAAGGTACGAACTATTTTTCAACTCCAACAGCATCAGATTGAGTTAAAATTCGGCATAGGTACTTATGTAGCTACGGTAGCCCAGTGGTTCAGGCATGCGGCTGTCAAGCGGCGGTCGTGGTTTCAAATCCCGGCTCGTACCAATGAGTTTTTCGGAACTTATGTACGTAATATTTACCGTTATAACTTTTCGGTGAAGGAAAACATCGTGAGGAAACCGGTCTACTTAATCCCAATAAGGTCTAGTTTTCCCTCTGGGTTGGAAGGTCAGATGGCAGTCGCTTTCGTAAAATTTGTGCCTATGCCAAATCTTGGGATTAGGTGTCAAAGCGGACCCTGGGCTCCTTTAGGAGCACAACCGGGAATAACGCTAGGAGGATGATGATAGGTACTTATGTAAATTCAGTGACAATGCGTTGGCGTAAGTATGTTACCGAGCGGAGCTGACCTGATGATGAGTACTTAGAAGGTGTACATAGCAGCTCCTAAACTACACAATATACACCCGACCTTTATTTTTACGTTGGGGGAATGCGTTGACCGTCCGCCCGGTCGGAGGGGGACCGGACGGGTATGTGGGACTCCAGGGCAGAAGGCCCAGACTACACACTAAACCCCCAACGATTGTCCAGCCATTTCGCTTACAAAGAGGGTCAAAGGTTCGATTACGCATGCTACTTTGACCCTCGCGACTAGCCCGCTTTACAGGCCTGGCCAGGGAGAGCGCCCCGGGACAATTTCGAGGCACTTCAAACCCGTGGACTTTTGGTTAGCTAGGGTCCCCTAACCCTGCAACCCGGTCCACTACGGCGGGGGGAGCAAGTGCGCATAATGCCGACGTGCGCGCCCCACTCTACGTCTGCGGATATGGGGAGCGGAAGGGTCGTCCTCCCGCAGCCTCCTTCTGCGCCATTACGGACTTGCAGAAGGAGGCCATTGCTTCCCATGATCTCTCGCTGTTAAGTAATTTCAAATTATGCCGCTGCGGCCCCCACGCCGAGCATACCTCCACTGTGTGGCGCACATCGTCTACTGCTGCGCCAAATATACACCCGCCCTGTTTTGACTTAATGGTACCTTCTCAACGAATTGTTGCAGATTGTGAAATAAATTACAGTCTGCAAATAAAAACTTTTTTATTAGAGCTTTTTTCATGATCAGCAGTCAACGTGCTAAATTATACTTAATTTACTTTACCACGTCAACCGATTCTCATGCATGATTACTATTTTGTTTGAAAGAAAATACCATCAGGATGGGATAGGGCCTTTATTATGAAGCCTTTTCTGGAGCACCTGTGACTTAACATAGCCGAAGAAAGTACTTCACAAAATTTCTTCAGACTACACAATTTATGTAACCACGTTTTCTTATTTACGTAGGAGAAATGTACGGTGTACTTTACTCTCCTTTATTCGTTAACTGAAATGACGCAAATAATGTACCTACTCGCGAAGTCTAGATTTATCAAAAATATTATGCAATTCCTTTTCAATCCGAGATTTTAGTAAAAGGTAGAATTGCGAAACGAGACGCTGAAAAATGTATCTCAAATATTCCGATTCTTTTAATTGATCTCGTCCCGTTTCGAGAGTCTGCGATGAAAGGTTGGTATTATAAACGCCGTAAAATGGACATTTTGTGAAAAGCCTACCTGGTTCTATGCTCAAATAGCTGCCATCTTTGCAGATCCAGTGATAAACGTGAATAAATACATAGTAGCTATATAATTTTCGTAGATCGAAAATGAAACTCAATAGGCATAATATAGAACACTAAATTGGTTTATGGATTGGATTGGCAGCATACGTCCCACTCTTACACATAAGTGGGAGGATAGGAGATATAGTAAACGGGTCTCGGCAAATTCAAGCTCCGGCTACTGTTTGTTTCCTCCTCCGAAATTCAATGAAAACTATTCTTTATAGTCGCACCACACTTGGCGGTGTTTGCCCAAATATTCGTGTTGCATCTTTTTTCCTTCTTACGGCAAATGAAAGAGAGGCAACGACGTAACGCGAACACGAACCTCCAAGTGTGATGCGACCATCACATATGTATTAGTACAAAATAATGAAAAGTTTTTAACCGACTTCAAAAAAGGAGGAGGTTATTATGTTCCACTGTATGTTTTTTTGTATGTGTACCGATTTCTCCGTCAGTTGTGGACGGATTTCCAAAATTGTTTTTTTAATCGAAAGAGTATACTCCTGAGGTGGTCCCATTGTCACCAAGTCAGAATATCTGATGATGGGATCCCGGGGAAATTGAGGACAACCCTCAAATTTAATAGGCACGCGTGTAGTAATTTCGGTAAAGTACGTCAAAAATTCTGACATGATTCTGTTGAAGTACCTAGCAACTAATGAAGTGTTAATTCTGAGATCCTTGAGGAATCGACGGAACTCCTCAAATATTATCAGCCCACAGATAGCGACTTGAGTTTTATCTGTAATAATCAACGCATTTGCTCTCCGAAAGCAGTTCATGTGGTAAATTGGAAAGGAAATGTGGAAATTTTCATTTAGGTATGTGGCTTAGCGAAGTACTGAATTGAAGTTGGTTTAAACTTTGTTTTTTAAGTACAATGCACTGAAATGAGTGATTAACGTTTATTTAACCATCCATGCACCTATGTTTACGAATAAATAATATTTAATTTTAACTTTGACTTTGAATGTAGGTATATTCATTAAATTAAAAACTCAAGTATTACCTACTCAACAGGACATATTGTACTGTCTTTGAGTCACAACTTCTTTCATCAAATGTATGATAATCTGGGGGCACGGTAGTGCCCCCGCCAAGACGAGCCAAGCGAAGAGCAAGGGCAGGCACTACTTACCTTTTTTCGAAGCGCTTCGTCGTTTTATTGAGCCCTTATAACTTGTGTTTGGATTACACTAGATAAACAAATTTTTTGGAGATATGATGTCAATAGTGAATTTATTAAACATATATAGTTTCAATTGCATAGCTCTTAAAATACTTTAGATTTTATTGATATCTAAAAAAACGTCGATTTCGTCACTGACTCACTCACGTTGATCATCAAAACCTAGCTCTAGGGTACTTCCTGAAGTCCTAGAAAGCTAAAATTTGGTATGTATTAGCACACAATCAACAAAAAAATTCAAAAAATTGGATTGTTTACCCCCCAACCCCTTAAACTAGGGGATGCAATTTTGTATGAGACTTCCGCAAATTATGATGCTAGAGGTCTGAAAATTGAAATAGTCCTTATAATAAAATACGTATTTCAGGATTTTTAGTAAATCACCCCTCCAGCCTTTAAATTTGGGGATGGAAATTTGTATGGGTTTTCCTATACAATTCTTTAGACATTACCTTACAAAAAGGAATGAGATCCCACCAAAAACATTACATGTAAAGTGACTGCCAAGACTCCCTAGCTTATAGCTTTCAGCGTTAAAAAGTTATCTTTTTAACGCTAAAAGCTATATGAGCTAGGGAGTCTTGGCAGTCACTTTACATGTAATGTTTTTGGTGGGATCCTAGAATATTAAGTGAAAGTATTCTAAACCGATCAATACCGGCGTTAGCAGGGCCGTGAAAAATAACGTTATGTCATCCGGCGGTTTATGATATGAGTTATTGGCTTCCAGGCCCATTGCCAAATTTACGACTGCCAGTTGCCAATACCGTTAATACTTATGAGGCCTTTTTTAGCAAGAATTCGGTGCCGCGACGTGGGCGTTTTAATGGAAACGTGTAACTGAACGGAAAACCGGTAATAAAATTTGACGACGACCAATAAGGTAGGTACTGTTAATGAACAATAAGGTAGACAAATGCTTTTAAGTTAAAATGTATGATGGCGGTTTTTAATAAAATTAGTAGTGGCTGAATAACTACAATTTTTTTAGCCTATGTGTTGTGTGTTCCAACAAGGGATACCTAAAACTTGTTTTTTTTCTTGCAGCTTAGCGATCAACTTGTGTACTTACCTATTTTTGTATTTAGATTTAAGTAGTGATGTGCAAACTGCGGAAATTTCCAAAAAGTTGGAAAAGTTCTCGGAAATTTCTAGAAATTTTCACAAGAAATTAAGGAAATTTACGTACTGAGAAGCATAAAAATGTAAATCTTATACACTATGTATAAGAGTTACAGTTTTATGCTTCTCAGTACGTAAATTTCCATATTGGAAAGGGAAAGTTTCAATTCCCATACAGAAATGTTAAATTGCAGAAACATTTCGCAACATAGGAAACTTTCCGTCGGCACATCAGTAGATTTAAGGCATATAAAATGTAAAAAAAAAACCGGCCAAGTGCGAGTTGGACTCGCGCACGAAGGGTTCTGTACCATTATCTATAAAAACGGCAAAAAAATCACGTTTGTTGTATGGGACCCCCCTTAAAAAAAATATTTTGTTTTTAGTATTTGTTGTTATAACTATATATATTTAGTATTAGTTGTATATGCCGAATACCGAATATTTACCGAGTATTCGGCGCATCTCTAATAAATACATAATCTGTGAAAATTTCAACTCTCTAGCTATCACGGTTCTTGAGATACAGCCTGGTGACAGATTATCCATAAAAACGGCAAAAAAATCACGTTTTTTGTATGGGAGCCCCCCTCAAAAAATATTTTATTTTGTTTTTAGTATTTGTTGTTATAGCGGCAGCAGAAATACATAATCTGTGAAAATTTCAACTCTCTAGCTATCACGGTTCTTGAGATACAGCCTGGTGACAGACAGACGGACGGACGGACGGACGGACAGACGGACGGACAGACGGACGGACGGACAGCGAAGTCTTAGTAATAGGGTCCCGTTTTACTCTTTGAGTACGGAACCCTAAAAAGCAAAAATAGTAGATAGATCTAGGCAACAATACTAACTACTCCAATAATAAAATACCACATACTTTCACCAATCAAAATAAGGCAAGGACAGCAAGCAGAAACGAAATCTTTACTGCTAAAATATGCATAATACCCACTTATACGTAATAAAATACAGTCAGTGACAAAAGGTTAACTAATATTTTGACGCCATCCCTACAATTTTACAAAAACCACTTTTCGAAAAAATATGTATAACGGCTGTATGGTTTTTTTTCACGCCAAACAGTGAATAAGTAATATAATAGGTAGGTACCTATATTTTTCTCAAGAACGTACAACCGTATAGAGACATCTATGATGAGAGTACTAGAAATAAGAATAATACTTTAAGGGTAATTTAACTAAGAACTTTCAAAAGAAATGCTGAAAAGTAACTAAGTATGTAGTAAATTGAACTACTAATAAAAAGCTTCATTTCGCTAATGTTACCGACTGGCCCTCCCGAGGTCAAGTAATTTACTTTCTAAGTTTATCTTCGAAATCTTTCAAATTCAATTTGAAAATGTAACGGTACTCTGCCCAAATTATTCAGATCGTGTTGTTGACCAATTACTCGGACGTGAAAAACAATTTGTAATTCGTGAATTTTGCTGATGGCATTTCGTGTTAGGAAGTTTTGTCAGTTGTTTTTGTATTTTACGCAAGTTTTAGATGTTTTCATGTACAAGTAAGTTTTGTACAGGGTGTGTCGTGAACCATAAAGAAAACGCAGATTTAATAAAAAAAAATTAAGTATAGTAAATGGCCTCCAATGAGCTTATCTGGTATGTACAGTGGCGGAATGAAAAGGTTGACCAGTTTTCAAATCAAATCATTTACGCGTTGCAAGCACATGTTACCTTTTTAAACTGTGTATCAGACGAGAGTGTTGTATTGAAAATTATGTTCAACTGTTTGACAACAAAGTTCAAATTTACTTAGACGAATTTTCCTTGACTATTAATAGTTGAACTAAATCCTTTTTATTAGTTTGATCTTGCTATTACGTTGTGTCAAGTTTGATAAATCTAATGATTAAATCCTCTTCGCCTAAAATTATTAAAACTATAAATGTGAGTAACAGGTCCTGTCAATGTCATCAGTTGCTATTTCTTGTATACGTTTTTATTCTTTCTTTAACTCGTTTTCCAAAATTCAAAGCGGTAAATTCTCATAGTGGACGTAGGTATCTGTAGGCCATGTAGTGAAATGACATGCATTATGACGGAATGTGTCTGACACTCGGTTGATAAAGCAGATACTTACTGATAACTTATACTGAGCAAGCAAAAACAGATCTTATGGTGGTCAACCTTTTCATTCCACGACCTACGCACTCTTTTGTTGAAATTTTCCATGACCTGTTTGCACACTGTTGAATTGTGTTTAAGCAGGATTCAATGCCCTCCTTCAATACAATCAACAATTCTAATCTTGCGTGACTTTAGGGACTAGGTCAGTCCGTAGAGTATATCTTTGTTGCAAAAGGTGGTGTAGAAGATTTTTTTTAAATATTATTTACATCGATACAACCGAGCAAATATCAAAAATGGTTACACGAGATATCATGGGACAACTTTTGGCAGCCACAAATCTGGGACTTTTTTTGGTTTCTCACTCGCAGCTTCTATACGGTGCATCCTAGCGAAAAGTTACACACTAGGAAATTAAAGAACATGAAATTATGCGTCTAATGAGTACCAATACATATTAATTCAGTTCAGCGACATAGTAGAAAACCATGGTCGAAAACGAGGCTTTCCTCAAGTTTGTAAAGTATTTCAAGATAGTCGTTTTTAAGCTTCTGCGTTTCAATATTGAATTTAACTTTAGGTTTTAGCTCCTCAATTTTAGGAATTTACAGAATCGAGACTTATTTCAGCATTAGTATCATCATAACTGGTAATCGAAGAGCTGGCGGTTTTCTCGTGCAACGCATCAGCATTGCAGTTCAATGAGGAAATACCGCCAGCATACTCGGTACAATGCGTAGAGGGCCTTTTTAGGGTTCCGTAGCCAAAATGGCAAAAACGGAACCCTTATAGTTTTGTCATGTCTGCCCGTCTATCCATCTGTCCGTATGTCACAGGCATTTTGCTCGAAAAGTATAAGGTGTATTTGTATAAAATTTGGAGGGTAGGTGTACAGTCAAAGAATTTAATTTCCTACCCATTTAGGACTATTTCAAAGTGACACTGTAAATAAAATCATAAGAAGTCTCTTACGTTTTGATTGATTACGTCACTTTGACAAAGTCCAAAGTGGGTAGGAAATTAAATTCTATGACTGTACTTTGTTAGCCGCTACATAGTTCTGTAATGAAATAACTAAAAAAAATATTCTTTTAGTGGTGTACATGTAACTGCAAGTAAAAAATAAAAAATATTTTAAGTCCACGTGTGGCACATCAATCGATAGGCATTTTAAATTAAATATAAGGTTTCTCAGTAACTTTTACGATTAAGTGAAAATAGTCGGAGATAATCGCCCCGAAAGTCACAAAATTTTCAGGATTTGTGGTTGTCAAAAGTTATTTTTGTAACCATTTTGGATATTTGTTCGGTTGTATCCATATTACATCATGACATAAAAAAATTAAATCTTCTACATCACCTTTTCCAAAGTACCCCGGGTATTTGAACCTCTACTGACTGGCGTAGGCGATTATCTCCGACTATTTTTTACTTAATCGAAAAATTTGCTGAGAAACCTTATATTTATTTTAAAAGGCCTATCGATTGATGTGCCACACGTGGACTTGGAATGTTTTTGTTTTTTTACTTGCAGTTACATGTATGGAGTGCACCCCTAAAAAAAACTTTTTGTCATTTCATTACAGAACTATGCACTATGTAGCGGCTAACAAAATACACCTATCCTCCAAATTTCACTCAAATACACCTTATAATTTTCAAGTAAAATGCCTGTGACATATGGACAGACGGATTGACGGGCAGACATGACCAAACTAAAAAGGGTTCCGTTTTTGCCATTTTGGCTACGGAACTCTAAAAAGGCCCTCTAGGCATTGTACCGAGTATGCTGGCAGTATTTCTTCGTTGAACTGCAATGCTGATGCGTTGCACGAGAAAACTGCCAGCTCTTCGATTACCAGTTATGATGATACTAATACTGAAATGACTGTCGATTCTGTAAATTCCTACAATTGAGGAGCTAAAACCTATAGTTAAATTCAAAATTGAAACGCAGAAGCCTAAAAACCACTATCTTGAAATAACTAACAAAGTTGAGGAAAGCCTAATTTTCGACCATGTTTTTCTACTTTGTCGCTGAACCGAATTAATATGTATTGGTACTCATTAGACGCATCATTTCACGTTCTTTAATTTCCTGGTGTGTAACTTTTCGCTAGGATGCACCGTATAGAAGCTACGAGTGAGAAACCAAAAAAAGTCCCAAAATTTCGAGGATTTGTGGCTGCCAAAAGTCGTCCCAAGATATCTCGTGTAACCATTTTTGATATTTGATCGGTTGTATCGATGTCAACAATATTTAAAAAAAATCTTCTACACCACCACTTGCAACGTACCCCGGGGTGCTTTGAACCTCTACGGACTGGCCTAGACCGCCTATATATATATAATTTTGTAGATAACTTAAAACCAGAAATATATTTAATAATTGATGGAGTGAAAGATAAACATAAACGATAGATAGATAGATAATAGATAAAATAAATTATTTTTTTACAAATACCTAAACTGTTTCTAGGTCTGTTGCTAGTATTTGGTTAATTTCCCAGATTTGTTGTAGGTATCTAAGCATATTCACTGATTTAAACTAACCTACACAAATCTATAATGATTAAAGCGCGAAAGCATGTGAAAGGTTTAATCGCGGGCATTTATCTGTTTTATGATGATTTTGATTGCACCTATCCAATGTACTAGTAGGTGTAGGTCATCATCATCATCATATCAGCCGAAAGACGTCCAGTGCCTGACATAGGCCTCCCCCAAAGAGTGCCAAAATGACCGGTCCTGCGCCACCCGCACCCAGCGGACTCCCGCGACCTTTACCAGGTCATCAGGTAGGTACAGGTCACATTTGTGTGTTGTCGCGTAGTGGCTAATAGATAAAAACAGTTACTGTCTCAATAAAATTAACAAGTGCGGGTAAGTTTTTATTTCAAAGGAATGTGGAAATAAATTTAGGCATGGCATGACAGGATATTTTATTGACATGAAAAATATGTTTTATCAAGGAATAAATGAAAATTTAATTAAAAGGAACCCGCCTAGCGCGCCTACGCCGCATTCGCTTTCCGCTTCATACGAGAGAAACCACGGGATCAGCTGTTCGTATGAGCGTAGCGATTCTTGGAAGTGAATATGATATTGCACTATGTAGGTAATAAATCAATACAAGTAACAAAACAAGTTACGAAAAAGTGTGATTTTTTAAACGGCAGGTTAAACTAGCTCGCTAGCTCAATAGTAGCAGAATAAGTTTCTGTCAAAAATTTAATTTTTGGTACAAGCTTTTATTGCCGACTGTACTTTTCAGCATACGAGCCCTAATTCGATGGGGTTGTGTCGTTTTATGGCCACCTTCCATCTCCAGCATCAGATCAGCTCCAAATCATCATAATATTGCATTGTCATGCGATATAAATATGCTTGCAAAATTTCAGCTCAATTGGATAACGGGAAGTGACTGAAAAATGGATTGCAAATTTTGACGGACAACTTACTTACATACATACATACGAAAAGTGCAAGTTAATATAAAGCTTGTAAAAATACTAAAATGAGAGTAGGTGCAATGCAAATGCAACAACTACGAGACTCAACTACGGAGTGCTACGAGCGAGCTACGGCAGCGGATGCTACGGATGCTACAGACGCCGCTACGATTCTCACTCCGGCCGGCCGTTACGTAACCTCATCCTCTCTCACAAAACTTTGCTAATAAACAACTACTTACTGACAAACACATGCCCCTACTAAACTTGAAATTGCTCACCTTATTCATCCCATTTCCCATTTTCCTCGTTGCAACAAACTCCTAATTAACCAACAAATTTATTGTCATGTTAACAATACGTCTAACAACACTCAACGTTTAATAAACTTGTTTATTAAAATCAACGGCATCGTAAAGATTTATATTAAAGTAACTGTCAATCTGTCAACAGCGCGTCACTATGGCTACATTGTTGACGCGAGTGGGCGCCGCGCGAGCTACCGTCACGAGGGTTACGTGTGAACTGTCACCATGGTATTCGGTTTGAAATCGCACGTGGTTGGAACCATGTTACTGGCCAGTGTTCTAGGGCTGCGTATCGATCGTCTGTTTCGCGTGAGTCTTTGTGCAGCGCACGGGAGCGAGCGAGACGTGCGGCGTTGTGTGCCCGCGGCGCGCCACTGCCGCCAGTGCCGGCGTCACTGCGTCTATTAGCTCACTAGAGACATCCGACTATCGATGAAATACTTGACGATACATTATCAAGTGCTGCACTTTTAACATAGTGTTGAATGCAGCTGCAAGTCTATAAGAGTCATTGCGTATTTATTTCGATTTTCACGTGGATAATTTAAACCTGAACTTAAAATTAAGGTACCTACGTTATACGAAACTATACCTAATAGGACTTTGCGTATTGTATTGGAATCAATCTGCTATTTGTCACACGCGCTTCTTGTGACACATTCAGTCTGATAAGAGCGCGCATCAGAAAAGTAAGATTCAAATTCCAGTTGCTAGGTACTACTAATACAAATACTTAAGTCGCCCTCTCTTTTTCTTACCCGCTTTCAAAACGCATGGCTCGCTATGCAATGCATTGAATGCAATCTAACCTAGACGACATAATACGTATTGACATAAAAGGTAGATGTCATTCGTCTTAATCGAGGGAATAATATTAAAACAAAAAAACCAGCCAAGTGCGAGTCGGATTCGCGCACGAAGGGTTCCGTACCATTATTTATCAAAACGGCAAAAAAATCACGTTTGTGTAGCCTAGTTGGTTTTGACCCTGCCTACGAAGCCAGAGGTCCCGGGTTCGAATCCTGGTAAGGGCATTTATTTGTGTGATGAGCACAAATATTTGTTCCTGAGTCATGGATGTTTTCTATGTATTTAAGTATTTATTTATCTATATAAGTATGTTTTCATATCTCATGCTCTGAAAGTGGGTCGTTGTTGTTCTAAAAAGTGTGCTGAAAGTGATACGTTTCTGCTCTAGAGCAGAAAAGTAGTGTATTCCAATTGGTCCTCGCCTTAGGTATAAGCAGTATGCGGAAGCTTATTCTAATAAATATCAATACCTTACCCCGCCACTGACGAAGGTAGGTAAATAATTTAATTCTTACTAGTTTATGGAATTTATTTTATTTAATACTAGCTGTTGCCCGCGACTTCGTCCGCGTAGAACTTTTTATCGTCTTAGAAAATGATTTCTCTCAATACAAAATTTGAACCCTCTGTTAGGGGATAATTAAAAAAAAAGTTGATGTTCATTTTCTAGTTTGTGAACAAACAGTCTAAAACCAAAGTTAAAAATCTCATACTTTAAAAATGCCTTGAAATACTCAAACTTTGAACCAATTTTAACACTCTTAGGGGATGAATTTGGAAAAACTCTGAAATCAGTTTTGTAGTCTTTTAACGTACAGAATAAGACCGAAGTTAAAAATCTCTTACTCACACTTTAAAATTTTATTGCTCGCCATTTAAAATTTGAACCCCCTTTTCAACCCCCTTAGAGGTTGAATTTTTCTAATCGCTGAAAGAACTTTTTTCGTAAACTTTTAAGTCTCTAGCTCAAAAAAAGTGTTGCCCATACAAAGCTTTCTTAACCCCCTTAGGGGTGGAATTTTCTAAAACTCTGAAAGTACTTTATTTTTAATTTTAATAAGTAACATTTTGAATAGTTTTAAGTCTAGTAAAAAAAAAAGTTTTTCCCACACAACACTGGCTACCTTTCTTAAGGATCTTAAGGATCCCCTTAGGGATGGAGTTTTCTAAAACGCTGAAAGTTCTTTTTTAGTATTCTAATAAGTAATCTTTTTGCAAAGTTTTAAGTCTAACTCAAAAAAAAGTGTTGCCCATGCAAAGCTTGCTCTCCTTTTTAACCCTATTAGGGGTGGAATTTTCTAAAACGATTTGTGTTCTTTTTTTGTATTTTAATAAGTAATCTTTCTACAAAGTTTCAAGTCTCTAACTCAAAAACATAAACTTTCCCTGATAAAAACTTTGCACCCCTTTTTATCCCCCTTAGGGATAGATTTTTTCAAAACGCTGAAAGTCTTTTTTTGTATTTTTATAAGTAATCTTTCTACAAAGTTTTAAGTGTCTAGCTCAGAAAAAGTGTTCCCCATACAAACCTTGCACCCTTTTTTAACCCCCTTAGGGAATGATTTTTGTAAAACGCCGAATGTAGTATTTTTCATGTTCTAATAAGTAATTTTTCGTCAAAATTTTAAGTCTCTATTAAAAAAAATATGTTTTTCCCATACAAACTTTGCACCCTATTTTACCCCCTTAGGGGTGAAATTTTCCAAAACGCTGAAAGTACTTTCTTTGTATTTAAATAATCTTTCTACAAAGTTTTAGGACTCTAGCTAAAAAAAATAGTTTCCCACATACAAACTTTGCACCCCTATTTTAGCCCCCTATTTTTAGGGGTAGAATTTTCTAAAACGCTGAAAGTACTTAATTTGTATTCTGATGACTAATCTTTCTACAAAGTTTTAAGTCTCTATTTAAAAAAAATATTGTTTCCCCCATACAAAATTTGCACCCCTATTTTACCCCCTTAGGGGTAGATTTTTTTAAAACACTGAAAGTTCTTTATTTGTATTCTAATGACTGATCTTTCTACAAAGTTTTAAGTCTCTATTTAAAAAAAAGTAGTTTTTCCCATACAAACTTTGCACTCTATTTTACCCCTTTAGGGGTAGAATTTTCTAAAACCCTGAAAGTTATTTATTTGTATTCTAATGACTGATCTTTCTACAAAGTTTTAAGTCTCTATTTAAAAAAAAAATGTTTCCCCCATACAAACCTTGCACCCCTATTTTACCCCCGTAGGGGTGGAATTTTCCAAAACGCTGAAAGTGTTTCATTTGTATTCTAATAACTAATTTTTCTACAAAGTTTAAGTCTCTAGCTAAAAAAAAAGGTTCTCCCATACAAACTTTGCACCCCTATTTTACCCCCTTAGGGGTAGAATTTATAAAAATTCCTTTTTATCCCTAGCCCACGTTATAAAAGCAACATACTGTGCAAAAATCAACTCTCTAAGATTAGTAGTTTCGGCTGTGCGTTGATGAGTGAGTGATTGAGTGAATAAGTCAGTCAGGACATAGGCATTTATTATGTATAAATAGATAGAAGATAATGAAACTCCCATTCAAATATCTCAAAAAATTATGAAGCTACATCCGTTTTAATGTCGCTTGTTAGAGTGAGAAAACGATGAGGGACTGTGACGTCAATATACTCGAGCGTCATAGTAAAAAACAATCGTTTCATATGAAGGTGCGTTTTGCGGAAAAGGGACAGAACATACCCCCTCTTAAAACTTTGGACTCTTATAACTTAATTATTACCTATATAACCTCTTGCTTTGTTTTTTTCTCCATTTGACTATATTTATTTTAAATTCTTTTTCGAGAAAATACATTATGATTATTTACCATATTTTAGATTCCTGAGCTATAACCACGAACTTCGGAATTCGAAAATATTCGGGTATCTCTATCTCTATCGCACTAACCATACTCGAGTGACAGGGATGCAAATATATGAACATTGAGTATCGGTTTTCGTGGTAGCGCCGCAGGTACTTTGGCTGAATGCGCCGAGCGCGTGCCATTGTCATTCAAAAAAAACAAATTCGTTTTAATTATATTGTTCAAATTTGTTGATTTCATTTATTGAAATTACGACATAAAACGACATTTGCGCATATAAGTTCTCATATCAGAATCGAATATTTTTTTATGGTTTATATTTTAGCATTTGTCTCGTAAAGGTCTATCGTAGACGGGATTTAAATTATTAATAAGTGAAAGGCAAAGCAATTCCGCCATTTTGACGAAAATTTGACGGTTCTTATAGCTGACAGTTGGAGCAGCGTTTGATTTCAATAAAAATAAATGAAAAATTAAATGAAGTCGTATATTTCGGAAAATTAATTAACTGTCGCAGTCGGATAAAAACTATCCTAAGTTGCAGCTAGAATAATAATGTACCTATATAAAATGTTTCATATTTTTCCGTTCATGGGATGCTGAGAACATTCGAACCGCGCAAAGCTTAGTTTCAAACTGGCTGATTCTTTTTTTAATTTAGAGATTTATTATAAGTGGAGATAAAATAAGTTTATGTTGTAAATGCATTACTTTTATTTTAGCTAAAATATTCACTAGGCTCTATGAGGTGGTGACAAATAGAATACACCCACAAACCTTTTTTTAATCTTAAAGTTGTGCATGTGAGCTAAGGCAGAAACGCATACAGCCAACCTTCAACTAAATAGGTACTACTAATAAATACAAATAGTATGAAAATGAGAGCGAGAAAGAGATATCTGTTTCTCGCTCTCATTTATGGGTGCGGCGCACGAAGGTCGCGGTGCGGTGGGGTAGTTTGTTACGGCTTTAAACGAAGGCGACGTTTTTAGAAGAAGAACCGATTAATTCACCGAAAACGCGCGTAAAAAAAGGTAACGTGCAATATGGTCCTTGAAAAAAGTTAAAGGGCGGGGAAGCCAAACTAGTGCGAACTTTTGTATTGTAAGACGAATTTAATTTAAATAAATTTTCGCGATTAAAATGAGTGAAAAATCCAGTGATTTTTAAACCGACTTAACGCCTGATTTGATCAGAACAGAAGCCCAATCTATCGTGGAAGGCCTTTTACCGCAAATTTCAAAAGAAAGATTTATGAAATCTTATATACCGATTTTATAAAATGGCAGTCTGCAAAAAGAGTTAAATCTTTCTCGGAAATTGTGATGCTAACTTATTTCAGTGATTTATCGAAGAAACTAAAACTATCAACGCTGTGGAGTATATATTCAATAATGCTTAAAACCACTTACATGACGTGAATTTAAAGAAATACCTACAGTAAGCTGATATAGTTTTTAAAAAGGCAGTTGGATGGCTTTAAAAGCAAAAAGTCCAAGATTTTGACTGCAAATGAGATAAAAACCTTCTTAAATGAAGCTCCTGATGGTGTTTATTTGGCAACAAAGGTAATAAAATAATCATATTATATTGTAAATCTTACTAAATTTCTATAGAAATCGTAAATAAATAGTTTTTGACAAATACCTATTTACGTAATTTATAAATAAGTGTGTCCTATTTAAAATTGTTTTGTTTTCAGGAGGCGCTAATTTTTGGTATATAATGTGAATATTCCAGACAAAAAGACTACATTTACATTCGCAAATTGCTCTACTTTTCCATTGATTTCAAGTAATTGTACCTATACTTTGAATAAACATATTGTAAAATTTTCCTGCTGTGGTTTTTTTTACTTTCCTCGAATTCGATATGAAAAGTAGAGTGTTTAACTCGGGTGAAAGTCACCCATTTCAGCCCTTGGTTAACAATCTACTATTATCGTCGTTTAGTACCCATAGAACAAGCTTTGCTTAGTTTGTGACTTGATTTGTGTAAGATTGTAAAGAAAAAAGAGAAAATAATATATAAAAAAATATTTATTTATTGTTTTTTAGTATGTTGTTATAGCTCACAAAAGAAGACGCCCTGGATCGTGCAAAGTGGAGGAAAGTGAGTAGGAAAGCGGACCCTGGCAAAGGCCGGGATAACGCTAGGTAGAAGAAGAGTATTTGTTGTCATAGCGGCAACAGAAATACATCATCTGTGAAAATTTCAACTGTCTAACTATCATGGTTGTTGAGATACAGCCTGGTGACAGATGGACAGACAGACAGACAGCGGAGTCTTAGTAATAGGGTCCCGTTTTACTATTTGAGTACGGAACCCTAAAAAATGCGGTTTTTTTTATCGATTCATATTCCTGTTATCGACTAGAGTGCCAGGCGGCTCTAGTGAGCCCGGTGCGATAGCGGCGCGCTGCAGGGAGCTTCGGCCGTTTAGCCGGCCTGACGTAACACGCGTGCAAACATACCGACTAACTTTGATCTTTGCTTGCGGTGGATAATTGTGTATTTTATCTACCTCAATATTACTTATATTTAACCCTTGTGTAAATAGTTTGTGAGCAATTTTAAACTGAACTCGAAATTCTCGAAGACCTTCATAAATAATTACTAATACCTACACACAGCAAAGTTGTATTAATTGCACTTCTGCATAAAAGTTTGTATGCTCACTTTTCTCATAGCAGTCTGTACCTGTATATATAAATACGCATATTTAAGTTTGAAAGAAACCTCCGAGACCGATATCCATTACCTACCCATCCATAGGGTGAAGCCAGGGTGATGAAAAAACGTAGATAGTTATTAGTGTTATTACTAATATATATTTTACTATTTATTAAAAAATATTACAAAAATGCGGTCAATACTGTTTAGATATAACACTTTTGCTGCCTTTCCACCGGCGCCGGGAAGGAGTGGTGAGGATTACAGATTTTTTTTTGTAACTTGGTGTAATGTATTTGTATTTTAAATGTAAATGACGTAAATCTCAAGACGGCGATATAACTAATATTTTTTTATCGCAGTTAGTAAATATCCAGGTCCGGTTCGCCTCGCCGCACCGGTGGAAACCCACCGAGAATATTTTAATAGACATCTTTCTTTTTAATTAACGTAGAAAATACCGTCGAGCACCTTATCTTAAAAGTTAATATACCTACCTATATGTAATATACCTACGAGGAATAGTCTTTCTCCATCTCATTTACATTATCAAATCTTCTGTCATTTCGTCCTTATACACAGTATAGGTACACTAATCTTTGCGCGCTAATGTGGATGTGGGTCGCCTGTATCTGTGACGACGACTGTCACTGCCACATAAATCAACTTGCATGGTTAAATTGAAATTGAAATAGTAGTTTATGTGACTGTACATAATGGAGGGCATTAAACACGAGTGTGGGTTTATAACATCACACGAGTGTCTTAATGCCTAATTATGTACAGTTACATACACTAATTTATCTATCCACATATCATAAGCCAACATGATGCATTCAGGAGCCGCATATTATGACCGGCATCGCGGCGTTGTTTTCTGGCAGCTGTCATAGTTTTTTCTTAATTCAGAGACAAACTAGAGTCAAATCCAACTATCACTGTCACATTTGTCAAATGACAATTCATTTCGAACTAAACGTCATCTCGACTGCTATTAGAATAGAGGTCAAATCAAATTTCTTTGATTTCAGAGATGTTCGAAATTTGAATGAAATAATATTATCGAAATCGATGTTATTATTTGGCAATAATAACATTTTCACAGATAAGAAATTTGTTCTAACAAAACAGTCTATTTTTATGGTGGACATAATGTGCGGTTCTTGAACACATCATGAAGGGTTTATGATATTTGGATAGATAATTGTAATTTACTATTAACATATACAGACACTCAGAAACATAACTTGACTATGGTCCCACACTAGGCTAGGTCTAAATAGCGCACGCACTCATACATCCACGCGCAAAGATGAGTTAAATATATGTAGGTACGATTAGGGCGAGCCTTCAGCCTCTGCTAGACGGTCGCCAACACGCCCCTCCGACCGAGCGACCTTGGTCCGCACCTCAGAGCATAGAATACTAGAGAGAGAGGACAAGCCGCCGGCGGCCGTGTCGCAGTTGTTAGCTCAATGGACATACTCTGCCGCTAGTTCACCGTCCGTTATTACCGAGTGTGCACCCGTGCTGCTCACAGAGAATATTACGTTTCTTCCTGATGCCTGATACGAGTATGGTGCGCGTGTATTGTCCAACAAGAGCGTAGGTATACAAGTGTGTATGCTTTAGATGTGTGCGTGCTTTGTCGTGTTTTGTCTTGTCAATTACTTGTGCTTTGTGTGGGTTAATGAACTTGCGACATGCGTACTCAATAGAAATCGGCCGGCATGTCCGATCTCCTTATATTCATACATATGTGGTCCGCACCGATCGTGTAGATAGTTGTTTGCAGTAAAATTTCATACTACATTGGTCGGTGCCGGTCGGAGGGGCGTGTTAACGACCGCCTAGCAGAGGCTGTAGTGGATTGAACAATCTGTACTTAAATTAATGTAAATTGTCTATTGCTCCTTCTTTTGTTTGTTATCTTTCGGCGCGGAGCGCGCGACGAGTGCCAACCCGAGAAGAATGAGCATGGCACCCGCCCACCACCGCACTGACGACAGCTCGCCGAAACAACATATGCCGATTGCTCCCTGTGGACAAAGAGGTACATTTTTAACAGACTTCAAAATAATTTACTTTTCAAACCACATGCTCGACAATGCCGAATTATAGGTCATGTAAACCCTACCGAAAGCAAGACATTAAATCCCTTGGTATTAGCCGGGTTATAATGTTGTACTGAATTTCATTGTAACCCGCTGGTTAATAATATGATTTCACTTTTCATAATTCTTATTACTATATGCATAAAGTTTAATTTTGCTAAACACAATTTGTCCTAGGCCATGGCCTACTTGATTTGACAAAATAAATGAAGTTTGCCTCCGTGTGAACCCCGGTCCGGAGGAGCGCGGTGCTCGAAATTCGAATTTCGAATCTAGGACCACGGCTTGTGCTTTCGAATTTGGAACGCCGCGCGCCTTCATTTGTTCACGCGTGACGAACAAATCGAGTTCTTGTAGGTGCCTATAGAAGATTTAATTTCAAAAATAATATTGAAAATGTCGAGTGATGAAAGTGTTTTGACTCCTGAGTTTATCAAATTAGATGCCATAGGCATTGTCAACAATCTGCTGCCAGAGAAGTCAAAGGAAAAATACCTAAAAGCCTACAACGATTTTGACAAATGGAAAGCTACTATGTGTCTAATGTTACTATGTACTTTTAATTTGCTAAATAAACATTATTTATCTACTGAGCCTGTTTTTTTGTCTCGCATAAGGTGTGAAAAGTAGAGTATACACCTCGGGGATAAGACTGTTTTAGTCTTGGGCGGTTGAACCCCTCACTGCACTCAGGACTCAGTCTTAATTCCCTCGCTTCGCTCAGGAATTAACTTATAACTCCCTCGCTACGCTCAGGAGTTAAATTATGAGTCCTTCGTTACGTTCGGGATTCAATTCGCTCCCGTGACATAAAACAGTGCTTTATCCCCTTGGTGTATAATCTACTATTAAAAACAAAGTTTTAACCGATTTCAAATCAGTAGCCAAATTGCTTCAAGTTTGCCTATAAAATTTGAAGAGTTCCCTCGATTTCTCCAAGATCCCATCATCAGAACTGGATTTTGGTGACAACGGGACCAATCTGGAAGTATATGCTTTCAAACAAAGAAAAAAAAATCTAATTTTCTGATAATAGGATCCTGGAGAAATCGAGGGAACCCTTCAAATTTTATAGTAGTACTATATTATACTATTTATATATTGACATCATTTTGGTAGCGATGTGTTGAGTGAGCTTGCTTCTACGTGCGCCTAACCTAACGCGCTCAGAACATAAACATACTCTGATTGATGTAACTGGTGACCGAAGAGCTGGCGGCTTTCTCGCGCAACGCACCAGCATTGCAGTTCAGCGAGGAATTGCCGCCAGCATCCTCGATACAAGGCCTCGAGGGAGTCGAGGGCCTTTTCTTGATTTAGGTACTTAATTGAGTTTATCTTAATTATCATCTTGTGTATAGGCACTTTAGAAAATTAATCTTTATTAATACCAATTTATTCTGTTAATATTAGTTTAGTTCATATTTTGTTTTGTATTAAGTTATTTATAACTTTTCACCTCACTAGCTCGGAAAACCCATTTTTATTCTTTAAAAACAGATAGCAAGAGTGCAAAGAATATTTGAAATCCGAACGTGTTATTAGTTACTTTCTTAAACATAATAAATAACATGTAAAGGCCAGTCCAGACAGGACATTTTTCGCCCATCAGATTTATTTTATTTAGGTACCTTTTTTTGAATGTTTTATTATTTTTTTAAATGTTTTTTTGTTTTATAAATCTTTTTTATTTTTCTCCTTTTTAAAAATGTTGTTTCTCTTTTTAAATGTTTTGTTTCTTTTTGAATGTTTTTCTGTATTTTTTTTCTCTTTTTAATGTTTTTTTCTTTTTGATTTATTTTTGTGGTTTTTCCACTTTTTTCTCTTTTTAAATGTTTTTTTAAAGTTTTTTTTCTTTTTTATCTTTTTTTTAAGTTTTTTCTCTTATTTTAATGTTTTTTGTAACTTTTTTTCTTTTATTATGTTTTTGTCTCTATTTTATTGCTTTGTTTTTCTTTTTTCTATGATTTTTGCTTTTTTTTCCTTTTTATAGATGTTTTGTTTCTTTTTGAATGTTTTTTTTCTTTTTTTATGTTTTTTTGGTCTTTTTTCTCTTTTTTATCCGTTTTTTCCCTTTTTTAAATGTTTATTTTTATTATTTCAAGGTTTTTTGAAGTTCTCTTATATTTTTTTGATGTTTTTGCCATATTTTAATGTTTTTTTTATTTTTTATTGATTTATATGTGTTTTTCAAGGTTTTTCTCTTTTTCCATTATTTTAATTTTTTTTCCACTCTTTTTACATGTTTTTTTTTGTTTTTTTGTCTTTTTTTACGTTTTTTCTCTAAATATAATGTTTTTTGTAACTTTTTTCTCTTTACATGTTTTTTTTTGTTTTTTGTCTTTTTTTGTCTTTTTTACGTTTTTTTCTTAATGTTATGTTTTTTGTAACTTTTTTCTTTTTTATATGTTTTTGTCTCTATTTTATTGCTTCGTTTTTCTTTTATCAGTCTTTTTCAATGTTTTTTTAAATTATTTTTGCCTTTTTTAAAAGTTTTTCTTTATTTTAATGTTATTTTTTTTGTTTCTCAATGTTTTTTCTCTTTTCCTCTTTATTAAATGTTTTTTTTTAATTTTGTAATATTTTGTTTCTTTTTTCATGTTTTTAATTTTTTTTTCTCATTTTTAATGTTTTTTCCCCCTTTTTAATATATTTTTTTAAATTTTTTCGTTACTTTACTTTTTTGTTTTTTTTCCTTGCTTTAGTGAGGTGAAAAGATTTGTGTTACACACGGGTGCAAGTTATTTTGACGTCTCGTGTGTTGCAACACTCGCTACGCTCAGGATTCTATTTATGAACCACTCGCTTCGCTCAGGATTCTATTTTTGAACCACTCGCTTCGCTCGTGGTTCAACCATAGAATCCATTCGCTAGCTCGTGGTTCAACCCTAGAATCCATTCGCTAGCTCGTGTTTCAATTCCACACTCGCGGTTAAAATACAACTTTGCACCCTTGTATAACAAATAACTATTTATTGCTATCAATGTAACATGCGTAGCCAATGTTATGTACTTCCGTAATTGTTGTATATATCAGAAATAAATACCTCTTAATATGCTAGCTTTAAGTGAATTGTAATATATATGATGTGGATGTACTTAATAAATAAAATAAACATACTCTTTGTTGAGAACGAAACTACATATTCTTATCGCTCGCCGTGGACAATATCTGTATTTTACAGTGACATCGAAATCATGATACAGGATCATGCAATTGTAGGGTGAATTAAGCACGTGCTCCAACCAATATGAATCCAATGCTACGCCAGTAATGCGTTCAAGAATTAAGAACTAGAAATGATAACAAGTGATAAAGATAAAAGTTTGAAGTTAAGCTACCTAGTAACACCCACTTTTATAATTTTCGAATACCTACGGTGTTTTCGTTTTACTGAAGTTTGGAAAACACTTGTTATTCAAAATATTTTAAAAGTAGGTAAGTACTTGAATCTTTAACAGGCGACACCAGCTACTCATTCAGCGCCAAACACGACACATATGCGTCAGAGCTCTACCGACGTTTTTCGCTACATATGGAGAGTTATTAGCTGCTACGGACTACAGCGTAGCGCTATACGGGCATAACGTGGCTGTGAATGTTACCAGCTTGCTTTGTAATTTCGTTTACCCACATTTGTCAATAACTACGACTTAAAAATGCAAGGGCTTGCTGCATTGCCTGAAAATATTCTAGACTTTTCAGTCCCCATTTAGTTCGACCGCAAATCAAAACCACACGGACTAACTTTTAAATCAATACAACGCGAGTCTCGTCCCATCCAGTTGCCGTGCGTTGTTCACAAAGCTTATTGACTTCACCAATAGTGACCAGTGTCACTGACCTCCGTTTACGCGTAATTGTTACAGATAACGGGGTCTAGATACTATGGGTCAAGATGCCAGTCTATAAAAGGAATTTTGTGAATGATACTGGTTTGGATGAGATTATAATCCCGATATACTTATCACTGTCGCGTACAGACGGGCAGGCAAAGGTCAGTGGAAGGCGGTTGTTTGGATCTGTCAATTTCAATAAAATGTCGCTTCGATATTACGTTACCTGACATCCGGTTACAATGAAATGAAATGTTATAGTTAATAATGTTTCCAGATATGAACCGATATTTAATATGGGTTTTTGGTCAATATGATGCGAAAGGATCTTGATAAAGGCCTCATATTGCAATCACTTAAGAAGGAAAATCTATACCTATCCGATTTAGAATTATTCACACACGTTCTAGTAACTAAAACAGCTAAGTCCTAATAATCCATAAAGCTGAAGTTTAACCGTGTTTTCAACATAATAGCTTAGGAAAGAACTGTCAAGCTGTTAATATTAGAGTTTTGCATAAGTAGGTTTAAAAAAAAAATTGTGATCAGTCACTTTGTGATCACTCAACGCGAAATATTTAGATTTGGACCCAAAGCATTGAATGTGTTAAAACTGTATTTCTCTTGGCGAATCCAACCTCAGCAAATGATTTAGGTAAGTTTACCTACGAACTAGGAAAACACTGCTACGGGGTTACGGCGAAGAACATTCGGCAGCATCGAAAGAGCGCAGGTAGTATCGTCAGCCCCACGGGTCTTATCTTATCTTATCTTATCTAGGTGAGGGCCCTTTCGGATGCACTTCGACCCAGTGGGATCTTTTGTGCATTTGCTCTCTCCTTTATACCTGCTCCCAGGCTTGCTCCATCATTTCCACAAAGCGGATGATGCAGTTCGCCGGGAGCACCTTGAATTCCTTTGGTTGCGGGTAACCGTTACCAAAGTAGTTCATTCTTTGTCTGGCAAGGGCAAGGGCAAGCCCCACGGGTAGTACCGTCAGTCAATCATAACTAGTATAAGCACGCCCATATTACACTCACAGATAGCACGTAGCTAGAGGCGGCGGAGATGACAGTTGGCGCGGCGGAGTTATCCGCTGCGTCGAGAGAACGCAGGTAGTGCCGGCAGCCCCACGTGTATTACCATCAGTCCATCATAACTAGTAAGCACGCCCATATTACACTCACAGATAGCACGTAGCTAGAGGCGGCGGAGATGACAGTTGGCGCGGCGGAGTTATCAGCTGCGTCGAGAGAACGCAGGTAGTACCGGCAGCCCCACGTGTATTACCATCAGTCCATCATAACTAGTAAGCACGCCCATATTACACTCACAGATAGCACGTAGCTAGAGGCGGCGGAGATGACAGTTGGCGCGGCGGAGTTATCCGCTGCGTCGAGAGAACGCAGGTAGTACCGGCAGCCCCACGTGTATTACCATCAGTCTATCATAACTAGTAAGCACGCCCATATTACACTCACAGATAGCACGTAGCTAGAGGCGGCGGAGATGACAGTTGGTGCGGCGGAGTTATCAGCTGCGTCGAGAGAACGCAGGTAGTGCCGGCAGCCCCACGTGTATTGCCATCAGTCTATCATAACTAGTAAGCACGCCCATATTACACTCACAGATAGCACGTAGCTAGAGGCGGCGGAGATGACAGTTGGTGCGGCGGAGTTATCAGCTGCGTCGAGAGAACGCCGGTAGTGCCGGCAGCCCCACGTGTATTACCATCAGTCTATCATAACTAGTAAGCACGCCCATATTACACTCACAGATAGCACGTAGCTAGAGGCGGCGGAGATGACAGTTGGTGCGGCGGAGTTATCAGCTGCGTCGAGAGAACGCAGGTAGTGCCGGCAGCCCCACGTGTATTGCCATCAGTCTATCATAACTAGTAAGCACGCCCATATTACACTCACAGATAGCACGTAGCTAGAGGCGGCGGAGATGACAGTTGGCGCGGCGGAGTTATCCGCTGCGTCGAGAGAACGCAGGTAGTACCGGCAGCCCCACGTGTATTACCATCAGTCTATCATAACTAGTAAGCACGCCCATATTACACTCACAGATAGCACGTAGCTAGAGGCGGCGGAGATGACAGTTGGTGCGGCGGAGTTATCAGCTGCGTCGAGAGAACGCAGGTAGTGCCGGCAGCCCCACGTGTATTGCCATCAGTCTATCATAACTAGTAAGCACGCCCATATTACACTCACAGATAGCACGTAGCTAGAGGCGGCGGAGATGACAGTTGGTGCGGCGGAGTTATCAGCTGCGTCGAGAGAACGCAGGTAGTGCCGGCAGCCCCACGTGTATTGCCATCAGTCTATCATAACTAGTAAGCACGCCCATATTACACTCACAGATAGCACGTAGCTAGAGGCGGCGGAGATGACAGTTGGTGCGGCGGAGTTATCAGCTGCGTCGAGAGAACGCAGGTAGTGCCGGCAGCCCCACGTGTATTGCCATCAGTCTATCATAACTAGTAAGCACGCCCATATTACACTCACAGATAGCACGTAGCTAGAGGCGGCGGAGATGACAGTTGGCGCGGCGGAGTTATCAGCTGCGTCGAGAGAACGCAGGTAGTACCGGCAGCCCCAAGTGTTGACGGCTACCATCAGAACTAGCAGGCACGCCCATAATATGTAACCATCGCCCTGCCATGTGAAATGTTATAGTTACATTGCAATAAGGGAATACAGTTTAGCAACCTGAAACTGGCCAGTCAACGCAAAATGGTATGGTAGGTACCTATACCCCGTTCTATGACGGTTCATAGACGCCAGGTCCAAACTTATAGTAAACGGGTTGTACGAATTACGATACGATGCAGCGCCAATTAGTTACGTACATCTGGTAAGTAGGTACCTACATCTAGACCGTAGTCTTAAAATTACAACACGACCAAGCAAAGAATGCACCTCGCGTCGAATAAGTTACACTGAGCGAGGTGCATTCTTAGTTTGGTCGAATTGTACGAGGAACCCGACTCGAAGGCGCCTACGCCGTAGGCACTTTAAGCCACGGGATCGGCTACAGTAGACGGCAAACTTCGTGCGCAAATGACCTTGCCTGCGCAAAGGCGAATTGTACGTGCGAGCTGCTCCCCCACTTCGTCCCGCATGTTCAAGTTGTTTGCCGACTTTGCCGGGAACTGTACGAGCGTAGCGTGGAGAGATTCTTGGCAGCGGAAGTGTTAATATTGTGTCTAGCTATGCTGCCTAATGATACCTACTACCTATAAACATTCAAATTATAAGTATTGAACGTTTTTGGGCATATTTTGCCCACAATATTCGTATTACATCTTGTTCATAAAGTCTGCAATGTACCTCTAACCTAATTAACTATCCCAAAGTAAGTAATAAATGTTGCATTTCTGTAATTTCTATATTATTATAGGTAAGTAGTATAGTAAGGAAACATGATGAAAGCGAATACCGGAATTGGGCGGGAAGATTTGCACACAAATTTGCCAACATAACAAATTGAAAATATTTATTTGTAACTTAGTGGTAACTTACTACTATGCTAGGTGATCCTGTTAATTTCCCTATAGTACTTCCAATCGACGCCCACGTTCCCGCCATAAAAGCTTCATACAACATGATTTTACTTTAAAAACTAACAATAAACATTATATTATTTGTCTTTAGTTAAGAAATCATAGGAAATATATGTTAATATTACAATTTTTAGGTTAGTTAAGAGGTGTATTTCTGCGATAACGATGTCTATTTTTTTGATGGTTATGGCCAGTCCAAGTAAGTCGATGTCTATGTATGAATCAAGAGGGCCTACCGCGAACGGCATTCGAAGTTTTCCCTCTCTGTCGCACTTAAGTATGAACTCGCAAGTCTAACAGAGAGGGAAAACTTCGAATACCTTTCGCGGTAGGCCCTATGGTTTTAAATTTCTTTCATAATTGGTACAGAACGATACTGTAAATTCCTTCATACATTTTGAAAAGTGTTTAACCGTTTTCATTGTGTCCTTTTTAAAGATTTATTTTACTTTTGATATTGTATTTCTTCGTGGAACTCGATTATCGATAACGGTAAATCTCAAAAAACGCCTCTCTGCTGTCAAAGTTCGGGTTACCAGTCCTAGTATAAATACTGTATATTCCAGACTTTTATAACAGTAATTTTATCCTGGCATACATTAACTTGGTTGGTCCTTATTTTTTCTAATCATTTAATAAAAAATAAACGTGTATTTATATTTATAATTTTTATTTTTACATTACTAGTACATACTTTAATTTTTTGTTTCTTAGAATCGTTTAATACGTTTTTCCCGATTTTCTAACATTCTTATGAGGCAGCCCCGAAAGTGATCGTCAATTATTTTCAGTCACGTCAGGCACGTCACGTATACACACGTATTTATTACTTACTTGACGTTACTATTTTATTAACAGTAACAGCAACAGCATTCATAGAACATCTATATTACTTTCTAGCGTGTTGAAGCTTTTACTCTAGTGTTCGCGCAGATATCGATTTGTGAAGAAGCTTCTAAACTACCCATTTCAGTATTTGGCCTAAAATTACAACACGGAAGAAGTCAATCTTTGAGAGCATACATTTGACCGCGAGCAACAATGAATACTTTAAAAAGCGGCAATAATGTGTTAGTGATTTGGAAAAACAGCGAACAAAACGACTTGAGCAAAATAGTGGCTGACATTCAAAGTGCGACCGGCAATGGCCCTGTCGTTCTGGAAAATTCTGAAATGATCACTGAAAGTAAGATATTTTCGTCATCTATTTTAATGTTTTAAAACATAATGAACTTCATGACTAGAATTTTCATGTAAACATTTCATTACTTTAGAGTTTAGTGTTTTATCTGTAGGCATCATTGTGAAATTAAGTAGTGTTGGTTGATATTCCAACAATTTTTATTTATTGAATGAATATAAACGTAATACTAACTTCTATTCCACACTTTAATCTATACTAAAAAGTCTGTGAGATTGTAACTTTGTAAGCTTATAAGTTTGTATGTTGTATAGTATTCTATACTTAAATTGAAAAAAAAATAGAATTTTTACCTTACAATTCTAGCCTCAAGACCACAGTCGTCTTTTGACACAATACTATCAAACTGGGTGCCTCCGCACTCCGTCAGCCATGATGACAGTCTCCTGGCGATACTTATCAAGCTCCTCAAACCAAGTGGCAGACTGGTGGTCAAGGCTTCATCGGACATTACCACCGCACTGAAGTTAAATGGGTTTTTAAATATTGTACAAACTGATGATGTCTATACAGCAGAGAAACCCAAATTTGAGGTATATGCATTGATTTATATATATAAGCCATTTATTTCCTTAAATAAGTATAAAGTTACAAATAGAGATAACTCATTTAAAATAAGGTCAACCTAATCATTACTCTATCAAGCTGCTATTAGAAAGTATGTTGCTGTATCTTTTTTATCACTGAAATGAAGATTGCAAAACTTAATTAAATACTTAATCCTAAAAACATATCGGCACTCAAAGGATTTTAATTTAATTTAACAGCATCAGTTTGCACACTGTAATTTGAAAGAATTTTTTATATTTCTCGCAGTCTACCCATTTGATCAGAACCACTTAAAATGGCTTGAAACATAGTAGGGGATGTATAAAATCTATTCAAATCGTTTTACTTTTATCAGCATAGTTAAAAGTTGGGAAAGCCAATGAAAATTAGAGAAAATTCCATGATAGTAGGAAAAATATACTTCATAACATAAATACAAAATATGTAATCTCATATATTATGATATTACAGGTGGGTTCAAAAGCACAGTTAAAACTGGGAAGCAAGCCCGCAGTGTGGAAATTAGATGACACGGTGGAGGCAGCGTGGACGGGAGGCAATGATGATGACATCATTGACTCCGATCAGCTGCTAGACGAAGATGATCTCAAAAAACCTGACCAACAGTCACTGAGAGGTAACCAAAAGCTTTTTTATCATTTGTAGATTTCAAATAAAATATTGGTTTCCTAGATTAAACTTAGGGCTCATAGTAAGGTATTCAGACTTAAGAAAATTAAGGCCACATCATTTATTAAAAATCCTTATTTATTTGTTTATTTTATTACTAAGCGTGTTAAACATTATGAAATAGCTTAAAATAACATGATAATAACATTAATAAGAGTTACGTATCTGATGTGATAAATGATAGCGTGAAGAGATAAACATTGAGGTTTTGTGTTCCGAATGACGTGGCGCGTTGAGTTGAGGTTTTGTGTTGCGAATTGGCAAAACGCCGTTGCGCATCGGTGACGCGACGATTCAAGGCACTGACAGGGGCTTGAATTTACTAAACATAATAGTGGTGAAACTGATTTTAAAATATGCTTACAGATTTAAAAAAAAAAAAGTTTAAACAGTTTTTTTAGGGTTATACAGGGTGGAAAGATAAGTCGGGCCCTGGAGGGAAACTACCTTAAATCCTTAAGCTGGCTTATTTTACTTAAAGGAGACATTCCTTTATTTTTAAAAAGAAACAAAACTGCATTCAAATATTTTCAAAAAAGCCTCATGCATGGCCGGGAATCGAACCCGGTCGAATCTGTCTAAAAATCTGAGTTCGTTTTTTTGCGTAAATAAATAGTTCTGGATGTATGGAACACTTGTTGCTAAAGAGCCCTGTATCTACAATCACAGGAAAATGCTGAATTTCACAGTTTAAATACGGAAATGGATCTCCTCGTACAAACAGTAGGTAGGTACCTAAGTATGGGAATGATATATTATTACAGTTTTGAAAAGATTGGTGTAAATAATGAAAATAAATAAATAAAACTACGAATTTACCAATTTCGTCTAGTTTCAGATGTCACATCTCCCCATACTTACATACATACATACTAAACGGGTTAGTATGGGGTTGGGGAGGTCCATTTCCGTACATTAAACTATGAAATTCAGCATTTTCCTGTGATTACAGATACAGAGTTCCTTAGCAACAATAGTTCCTTACACCTAGAACTATTAATTTACGCAAAAAAACGAACTCCGATTTTTAGACAGATTCGACCGGGTTCGATTCCCGGCCGTGAGTAAGGCTTTTTTGAAAATCTTTGAATGCAGTTTTGTTTCTTTTTAAAAATAAAGGAATTACTCCTTTAAGTAAAATGAGCCAGCTTAAGGATTTAAGGGAGGTTCCCTCCAGGGCCCGACGTATCTTTCCACCCTGTATATCGACAAAAAATTCAAGGTGTAGTTATTCTGTCCAAGTCAGCATGAAGACATTTGTGGCTGATTTTCTTAGAAAAATTATATGAAATGGGTTTACAATTGTCCCAAAATAATATTATAAGTTGATTTTAATCATTTAAAGTCTTCTAAGGGATTGTCAAAGAGGAAGCAAAAAAAATTGATTGGCCCTTCAAGTACTTATTTCGCCATGTTAGCAACTTAGCACATTAGAAATGTTGCTAATTGTTGCACTTTAAAATTAAAAGGTCTTGCATACCATTATGATATTTATGATCATTTCAAATTGTTCGTTGCACTGTGGTGGTCATATTCATATCAACAAATCTATTTACGTCACACATGGCCATAAAGTAGCAATTACCGCACGCTACGCGTGTGGGAAATCCCACTTCCTGGCCAGGGAGAGACGTAAAATTGGGTACTCACCACGGGCGGTGATAAAGAAAGCCTCAGATCGCATATTTATCGCCCTTGCCGTCAAATAATTGCGATCTCAGGCATTCTTTGTTTCACCACCCAAGGTAAGTACTGTACTATTATCTGAATCATCATAAACTTAAGAGCCGGGCTCTTGTCGGTGGAGTAATCGCCATTCCGTTCTTTTCTCTGCAACTGTTTTGAGCTCTTGATACGACCTTGCATTAACTTTAACTCTTTAGCAATGTGGGCATGGAGAAGTATGGAAGGTATTAGTTGGACAGAAAGAAAAACAAACGAAGAGGTTTTAAATTTGATAGGAGAAAGGAGAAGTCTACTAAAAACTATTGAAAACGGAAGGGGAAATATGTTGCGGCACCTGATAAGACATGACAATTACATAAAAACTATAATTGAAGGAAAGATAGAAGGAAGGAGAGGCAGGGGAAGACCAAGACGTGCGTTTATTATCTGAAATGCCGTTAAAAATCGTTTGTGTTCATTAGAAAGAGAGAACACATTTTATTTATCAGCAGAGTTAGCACAAGAAGGCGCGTGACCTGTCTCGCGGCGAGATAGACTATCCAATATCCATCTCTTTTTAATTACAACATTTAGAAAAAGATGGATTCCACCTCGCGCGCCGTCTTGTGCTAAACGTAAAGAGGCATTTTAAAGCCGGGTATTCATTAGGCAACATTTGTTAATATACACTGTTTATAAACCGTGTTTCACAATGTTTCATCATCTCTGTAAACAGTTTATGGGCATTTATTATTTTTCTTGTACCTTGATGTTTTTGGCGTGTCCAGTGCCTTTGACACCCTACAAATACGAAAACCCTTGAAAGATTGTACTTGTAGTGATTTTAAAACGTCAATAATATATCTTTAGATATATTCGATTTTATTAGGTTTTATACGATTTAGAAATCGTATAAAACCCCAAAAACCTATCATTTAGCATTAAATTTACCACATTTTCTTGGTTTTTCTGGCTGCTGACCCTCGATTTTTGCCTGTCTACCTGCGGAAAGCCAACTTCAAGTATCGATTCGAAGTATTAGGACTTGTATATTGTGCCTGGAAATACTTGTTTCTGATAGTGGAAAACATGATTTTTCTTAAATCAACCTTTACATTTATCTCGCTAAAGTATTTTTTTACATAATTAACTAAAATTAATCTTGTCCAGTGATTTTGGAAAAGTAGACATGTCCACATTCCGTTACGATGATTTTGTGAACGCGAACGGTGCGTCGAGTGGTGGACCCAAAAACTAGTGTCCTGGTTCCGTTACGAGATTACGAAGGTTCCTATAATTTTTCTGCTAATGCGACTCAATTATCTTAATCTGTCATTATCATTAACCATGATTTCAGTAAAATACTATTACAATTGTTAAAAACAGTATATTAAACACGTGTTTTAATCTGCGAAGTATTCGTTCCGTTACGTCCATTCCGTTACTATTTGCATGGTAAAGTAGCCCTCTTAAGTAATGGAATGACGCCTATTCAAATAAAATGGTACTCTTTGAAAAAAAAATGCCTAATCAGTACCTACTGAAACGTACTGAAACGTCATATATGTTTATTAAACATGTTGCCGTGTTCCCAACTCGAAGTGGAGAACAAGTGTTTATAAACAGTTTAAAAGCAAAAACCAACAAGTGTGGACGTGTGTCGCGCCAGTTTATAAACATGGCTTGAGTTTATAAACATGATTTTCAGTTTATAAACAAATGACAAGTGTGGAATGAATACCCGTCTTTGTGCTTAAATGTTTAAGGCTGGTTTTAATTCGTGTGTTGTTGTGTTCCAGTGTGCGCGACCACGGGCAAACGGAAGGCGTGCGCTGATTGCTCGTGCGGGCTCGCAGAGGAGCTCAACGGGCAGGTCAAGGACACACCCAAGTCTTCCTGTGGAAGCGTATGTATCCTTATGTATTTCTTTGGTTTATTTGAATATAATAGAATAAAATCGTTTATTGCATATCACATTACAGACATAGATGGTATTACAAATAAGTAGGTATACATGTGACACCCTGCAAGGGCACAGCAATATCAGAGGGCTAACTAATTAAAATTATTTTCAACACACCTGCTCGTAAAGTAGGTCTTATTACAGCGTATTTACACTGATAATGCAGAATATTACCCATGCCGTGCCTTTTACATTACATTATCGCACTAGTGCCTTTTCATTACATATCTTTTGAAATATTAGCAAAATAATGCAGAATATTACCCATGCCGTGACTTTTACATTACATTATCGCACTAGTGCCTTTTCATTACATATCTTTTAACATTTTCATTTTTTTTTTTCCTCGCAAATGTGTTGAAAAACGTCGTATGAAACACGTGAGCATTGGTCATTACACTTCTCGTCTCCATTAAGCCTTCGCCTTCGGCTCAGGCTTAAAAACCGACTCGAGTGTAATGACCAACTTAGCACACTTGTATCATAATGTACTATTATAGTACCTAAGTTTATACAAAGCCTGATAAGCAAAACACACAGCATATTTTTTTCACTTTTAGGCACCATTAAAGAGTTCCTTCAAGATATAAAAACATCTGTTTGTTAAAAACAACCTCAATAATGGTTTGTTAAACAGTTTTGGGTTTTCCAGATTATTTATATCATTAGCAAGGTGATTATACATTTTGATAGTCATATAATGGGGGCTACTGGTGACATGTTTTAATTTCGAAAATGGCAGTTCAAGTTGGTTAAGGTCAGGTTCATTTCTTTTAATTTGAGTTGTTGGTTTCGGTAAAATAAATTTACTTAAGTTTTTCCTAACAAATTTACATTTGGGGCATCAACACAAAAAATTATAACTTCATTGTTTCGGCAGTAATTTACGTATTTTATGTGGGGGGCAGGCAACAGTAGTTGGAAGGTCAGGTGGCAGTCGCTTTTGTTAAACTAGTGGCTACGGCAAATTTTGGGATTACGCGCCAAAGCTTACCCCAGGCTCCTATAAGCAGTGCCTTAGTTTACTGTTATGCTGTGTGTCTTTTGTTGAAATAAAATAAAGTAAATGAATAATAAGGGCATTATACACCTAGCAACTTGTCACAGCAACCTAAAGACGAAGCTATAATATAAGAAAGAAAGAGACAGCAAACGTTCATTTTATTCACTTTGGAGGCGGTTGTTGTTACAAACTATAGGTGTATAGAAAGAACGCTTTAGGGTACAATCCTCCACAATAGTACGAGTAGGTATATGATTGAACAAAGCGTTTAAAAATATCTGACTTAACCCTATTTCTAGAGCTACAAGGGCGTGTCAGATATTTTTGATATCACGCAACAATGGACAGCTACGGCCGAAACGAATTTTTTTTATTTTAATGTGACATGTAATATTTATATAATATTATAAATAAATGAGTATGAGTATAACGAAAGAAAGAAATCATTTATTCGTGACAACAACGCAATAACAAATTTAGACACTTACACACATACCTACACATTTGTCACGAAATGGACACAACATAAACAGAACAAGAACATATATCCAGAACAATGGATATACAGTATTTAATAAGTCTATTCGTTTTTTTTAGCATTAGAGAGACCTTTGCAGAACGAGATATAAGGTTTTTTATCGGGCACATTCTGCGGATCGAACAGTGAATACGAGTTAATAAATATCACGTATTTATTATCATGTTTTATTAATACATACATTACTCAGTGTTGTGAACATATACGAAACATAATATTAGTTAATTTATATTCTAAGAATAAAAGATAATAATTTTAATAAATTGCGTTTGCAATTTTTCATGGAAAGGTTGTACATTAAACAACCTAAAGAGGCAGAGTTCTCACACAATGGTCTATTTTTAAACGTCACTGTTACTATCTGTCAACTATCACTCATGTGGGTTTTTCATTCGAGTTCATATTGTTGTCGGTTGAGTCGGTTGTGATTTCTATTGCTCTAAGGTTACTTAAAGATTGTTGTTATCGTTTTTGTTGAATTTTGTTATTAGTTATTGATCTATTTAGATATTTTGTTTGTTGATGCACATTTACAATGGATGAAGCCGAGGCTGGCCCGAGTGGGCTACAGAAGTCGCAGCCGGTTCCGGCTAATGTTTTTTCATCTCCAAAGAAGAAAAGGAAAAAGCAGAATCCTCTGACTGCCAGTGAAAAGCGGATGGCGGTGAATATTTACAAATTAGTGTCAGAAATGTGCCATAGAAAGGAGTATCCCACTAAATCGGACCGTGTGAAAAAAGACTGCCGAGACTGCTGGCATATCGTTGGCTACGGTATACAACATTTTAAAAGAAAATATATGCGTTCAGCTATCGGTAAATATCAAATGATATGTACTCGTATGTACATAAGTTCCGAGAAATTCAGTGGTTTCGGTCGAAATCGAAGAAGGAAGGTTTACGACCACTGCTTCTTTGTTTACGCGTTTGACAGATAATTCTAATCTTAAAAAATGCGAAGTATAGTTCTCGGCATAGACACTAGTTAGCGGACTAGGCTGGCTTAAGGCACTCGTAAGTTCTTCATAGAAGGAGTGGGCTCGGGCTGGAGCAGAAAACTCTGGAAATCCAGTAGGAAGCAACTCAGAATTATATCTGGGGTGTTCACATGTCACTTCAGAGTCAAGGATCTCTTGGCCAAGATGGGACTATCGGACAGTTTAGACCAGTAGTTCCCAAACTTATTTTTCTCGTGGACCCCTTCCAAAATTTTACTGGTTTCGGTGGACCCTCTGCTGCTACATTTCTACCACATTCTTAAAGTCACCAAAAAATAAAAATTGTGTCGCTTCTGAGTTCTGTCCCTTTATTCCGATAGGTAAAATAAAAACGAAAAATGGTACATTTTATAACACTTTATTTATTAAAAGAATATAATTACAAGAAAAAAATAATAAGGTAATATACTAATATACCTAGGTTCAGGTCATAATTTTAATTAATGGGAAGGATGTATTTGATGGAGTGTCAGCAAACGATCAATGTTTGGCTTTATTTTTGTGAGCAATAACCGCAAATCCCCCCGTTCTGTGATGTTTAATTTGCTCCTTTTTTTTGTTAAGAGGTTTGTAACTGCACTAAAACTCCTTTCGACAAGGTATGACGAGGGAAAAGCTATTAAAAATTTCCTTGCGATTTCCCACAGTCCAGGATATTTTACGGGTATTTCTGCTTGCAGCCAAAATGTTTGGTAGCCTTTTCTAAATTTCACCTTCAGCTCCTCATTGGTGCTTAGCTCGAGCAGCTCCTCTTGTAATACAACATTAGCCACTTCCGTTTCATCAAATGGATTTATGATCCATGGTGGTATATCCATCGTCAGCATATCTTCAAACCTGGTTTCAAAGTCATCATGCAGGGCACTTAAATGTTGACTGTAGGTATGGTTATCCTCATCAATACATTCTACCTGCGACAAGTTTGGAAATTGAGAGAATTCACGCCGACTAATGTTTTGCTTCATAAATTTCAATTTCCCAAGAAAAGCCGAAATTATCCCCTTTGTTTTAATTAAATTCAGGCTGTCCCCTTGTAACTGCAAGTTAATATGATTAAATTTTTTAAACAAATCTGTCAAATACGCAATGTCTGCTTTAAATTTGATCAAGTTTTCTTTTAAATCTGGATCTCTACTTTCTAGGAACTCTAATACGGAATCGAAAACAGAGTAAAATCTCGTTAAACATGCACCTTTTGACAACCAGCGTACTTCAGTATGTAAGAGCAGTCGTTTGAAGTCTTCATCATTTTCGTCGCACAATTGAGCAAATAAACGCGTATTCAATGCATTGCTTCTGATTTTGTTGACAGCTTTTATTACAAAATGAAGAGATTGGTTCAACCTGTCACTTAAATGTTTTGCCACAAGATGTTGTCGGTGGATTACGCAATGAATAGCTGTAAGTCCTGGTATAATTCTTTTGAGATGACTTATAAACCCACGATATCGACCGACCATTGCAGGAGCTCCGTCTGTTGCCGCTGAAATAATGTTTGTAAATGGAATCGATTTTTCCGTAAAAAAATTACTCAGGACATTAAATATTGATTCGCCTTTAGTGTCAGTCTCCAAAGTTCTGGCAAATAGCAATTCTTCGTGAATTTCTTCCTCCATAATAAATCGAACATATGCTAATAATAATGCTTCATTACCGGGTAACGTTGACTCGTCCAGTTGTATAGAAAAATGAGTTTTTTGCAGATGATTGCACAAAAAACTTTCGGTATCAGAGCTCATTTCATCAATGCGTCTTTGAACAGTATTGTTACTTAATGGAATTCTTTTTAGTACGTCAAATGGAGATTTGTGCAAAACAGTTTTTAAAACCTCTTCAACAGCGGGTAAAATTAATTGTTCTCCGATAGTGTGCGGTTTTCCAGATTTTGCTATTAGTAATGAGATATTGTAAGATGCCCGCAAGCCATCATCGTTACTTTGAGATGTTGAAGCGAACATACTGTGCATGGTGGGTCTCTTTTCATATTTTTCCTTCAATGTTTGAAAATATTTCAAATCTTTACCTATTTTATCAGTATGACACCTTTTTAGATGATCTTCGAGCTTTGATGGTTTCATAGAGTCATTGCTCAAAACTTTGTTGCATAATAGGCACATGGGCAATTGTTTGTCTGCCTCTGATGGAACAAAACCATATTTCAAATAATCGACACTATATTGTCGACATTTTTTCTTTGCTGTAGCCATGTTTCGTGTCAGTTACCTTACCTGTAAAAAAAAATGTTTTAGTAACCAAGTTTTTTTCTGAATATAGGTATCACACCGCAGCCTTTGTCACCACGCGGTAATAGAATTACGGCTTGTAAAGGGACCAACTAATAAACCGCTAAGACAAATACAGACGTTTTCACAAAACGGTATCAATTTTAAAGTACCTAATTTACCACAAATTTTTAATAGTACAAATAAAAATTGGTGTACTCAGTATCAAATACTGATCATATTTGTGTAGAAAAAAATAAAAGTCGAAATCCCAAAATTGTCCATAAAAGCGATAACTAACATTTCATCAAATCAATGAGTTCACGCGCTCCGTGTATTTGCGTATTTTTTGTCTGCGGCTTCATTGTTAAAACGTGACAAACTGGCATCGAAGCTCAAGCCCTGCTCTTTCCAAAAAGAAATAGTTTTGATAAAATAGTTACTTCAAAATCAATTTAAAATGATTGTGAAATTACTGTTTTATAAAATTAGTAGTCATTTGCAAGAAAAATTACAAAATTAATTGCTCTGCAATATTGCTTATTCGGCCTTTTTAGAAAGGCAGTGCTTCTGTCGTGAAAAAACAATTGAATAAAACGTGCTCTTTGTCTTCAAATCAAAAGAGGACAATTAAAATATCTGTAAGTTACGAAGTTACCTATCTACAAGGTGTTTTTTTAACCGTCTTACACCAAAAGCCCATTTAATGTATCCATTATAAGAAATTGAAAGGTATACCTATTTATTAAATTTTAACTCTTTTTTCATAAAATAACGTATTTAATAAATAACAATTTTAATTTGAATCACTTGTTTAGTTTCAGTCAATAGGTGATAGTACCTAGCAATCGAGCCTGCTAATCAATATCCAATAAAAATAAGTCCACGTGGACTACCGTCCAATAACGTGCGAGCGGCACCTTTCAACCCCGCGCGTAATCCCTATTCTAAGGCGCTCGCGCTTCCCTTTGTGAAATGCCGCCTCAGTGACCTCAGTCACATTTTGGTTTTCGGCTAATGCACATTATGCACAAGTGCTGCTTTGTTATTGGCAAGTGTCCGATCGCGTGTGACGATGAGTGATAGCTGTGGTGATAAGTGATAGTGATAATCTGGATTATTTACAAATGGTTGATTCCAATCTTTTAAATACGCCTGAAATCCCTTACTTTGTTAAATACGTATCTACCACTAATGTTTTACATCGGAAAATTGTGTCAGACAGTCCTAAGCCTGTTTAAGTATGAAGGAAAGATTGGAATTAATCTCTTCCGACCGTCGCAGTGTTAGTGATACCTACCTATTCGGTTTAGAGTGCGTTGCCCTCACCGTTTGCGCCGTGAATACAAACAGTTGTGATCAACCGACTGGTACACGTAAACAAAATACTTAAGTACTATAAAACAAAAAAAAGGTAGGTACTTACTTTTCTCCGGCACTAGCAAACACTGATATAAATTTTCTCACACCTTCTTTTCGTAATTCCGGAAACAAATGAATGAGTTTGCCTTTGGCATCAAGTATTTATAGTGGTGATCAAATTCATGTCTGAACAAGCATTAAGCATTGTCGGGCGGATAGCGCTTTGCAAGTCTGTACACGAAATTGTACCTACGTAATATCGAATACGCAAGTTTGAATAAGTAACAGTCGCTTGCCTTATTAAAATATAATCTGCTTAGTTAGGTACTAAAAACAATGTAGGTAGGTAGTAGGCCCTTTTAAAAACTATGCTTACATTTTTGCTCTTTACTATCAAAACCAGATAAATTTTCGTGGACCCCCATTAACATTTTATGGACCCCCATTTTTTGTTCACGCCTACGTAGACCCCCAGCAAGTCTCCCGTGGACCCCTGGGGGTCCACCTGGACCACTTTGGGAATCACTGGTTTAGACTGTAGAATGTGTGGCGAGGAGGATGAGATTATGGAACACTTATTGTGTGAATGTCATGCGCTTGCCAGACAAAGAATGAACTACTTTGGTAACGGCTATCCGCAACCAAAGGAATTCAAGGTGTTCCCGGTGAACAACATCATCCGTTTTGTGGAAATTATGGAGCAAGCCTGGTAGCAGGCATAAAGGAGAGGGCAAATGCACAAAAGATCCCACTGGGTCGAAGTGCATCCGAAAGGGCCCTTACCTAGATAAGATAAGATACCGGACTACGGCAAAACCATAAGAAAGGGTAATTGCAGATATGACAGCCATCTAGTCTTTTTACCGGCCGGCGGCGGCCGCTAAACTACAAATGTTGTATTTGTAAATCTCTTCATCATTATAACAGCCGAAAGACGTCCAAAGCTAGACATAGGCGTCCCTCAAAGAGTGCCACAATGACCGGTCCGGTGCCACCCGCATCCAGCGGACTCCCGCGACCTTTACCAGGTCATCAGTCCACCTTGTCTCTGTATACTGCCCTTCCGGTACGTGGGCGCCACTCTTGAACCTTAGCCCCAACGGCCACCGGTTCTACGTGCAATGCTAAATCTCACTTATACGCATAAAAAGCCAGCGTTTGTTAATTTACTAATTTCCTATTGTTTGTCTTATTTCCAGTGTTACCTTGGCGACGCGTTCCGCTGCGCTGCGTGCCCATACCTCGGCATGCCGGCCTTCAAACCTGGAGAGAAAGTGCTATTGGACCTTAAGTCGGACATCTGAAGATGGCGACCTAGTATTCTGTTGTGATCCTTATTGATAATAAACTTTTTGTAAGTATTCATGGATTTTATTCAGTTGATGCTTCCTGTAGATGTAGCGCTAGTAGAGTAGATAGTCTGATCGAGCCTAAATTTTGAAAAATTAATTCGAACTAAAATTATTTATTCGCATGTTCTTGTGACCAAACATGTAGTTCTGCTGTTATTTTAATAAATTGCCTATTTTTACCATGTTCTAGCAAATAAATGGCTGATTAGTTATTACTGTGTTTATGGAGCATTAAAAATCGTAATCACTTTAGATAAGACGGAATTTAAAACGTATGAACTGTCTGTCCCGTTCAATAAATTGTCGTGCAACTGGGTGTAGAACGCCCGTTAGAACTTATAAGTGAAGGTAATAATTATAATAAAATTCCGGGTACTACTGTTTAGATTCAGATTTGGGTCAATCAACTTTTTCACCCACACTTTTTCTGCCTCCTGTGTTAATTTTTACGATCTTGCAAATTAATTTATTTCGAAACTGTGTCTATCAAACCAATTAAGGGCGTGAATTGGAAAATATCGCGTTATTTGAAAGCGCCGTTTTGACTATATCAAGAAACAATAAGGACGGGTGACGCTTACAAATACATTATTTTACGACACTATCAGGTCTATATTATGGTATTTTACCTCACCTGAAATCTCAGTTAATTGAAATAAGAATAAAGCCTACTCCCACACTATGTGCCATCATTGACCATCATACAAGACGCAATTAATCGTTAGACTGAGAAAGATATACTTCCATCGCATTCCAACACATAACTGCGTCCCTGTCCTGCGCCATGATAGCTCGTTGTGTGTAGGAGAGGAGCTACGTAACTTCACTAAGTTAGGTATTTATCGAAATTTGTCCAAAAAAGCCATTCTCCGAGAGTGTTGAGGCGAAAGGCATGAGCGTCTCTATCGCAAGGGGGCGTACGTGGTTTTCGCGAATCGACTGAAGGCGTCCCCTTAAAACTTAAAATCTATAGCATCCTGTTACTGCTGGTGTAAACCATCGTTATAAACAATTGAATACCCGGTTTCTCTAAAAAACATGACAGTTTTGTATCGTGCGTTACCGGACAAAATAGTGTCTAAAAGATGATTATTTTATTTCACGATAAAAATTACAATAAAATATAATTTAAATATGTAACTTTGACCAACATAACACAAAATCCAAAAAAATGCAAAATCTGGTTATTGTCGAGATTTCATCGGTTTAGCGGACAAGATCCCTAATCTCAACGTTAGATTTTTCACACGAGATCATATATCGCCAAACTCGGCTCGAGATCCCTACATTCTACTTCGTCAACTTATTAATTGCCACTAGTCAAAATTCAGTCGTCTCATCTAGTTGTCTAGTTGGCAAGGAATATGTTAGTGGATTTAAAGAAAACTCACTGGTAGCAAATATTCAGTTATACATATTTTCTCTTCTTTTTACAAACAGTTAACTTATTTTAACACATCTCGGTCTATAACATTTTTCATTTACATAATCTGAAATAGTACTCAATCCGTTATACGATAAAATATACATATATATTTTGCCATTCATCATATCATATAATTATATAACAATTTTATATTTATTTTTCCTATTACATAAATGACACAACTTTTCAGTAAAAGCATCTATCTGTATTGCTATTATAATTTTGAAAGAAACTCCTAAATAGGTAATTAAATTGTGTAGTAAATGGTAATATTTTGGACTGTTTTCAATCTATATTAAAACCTGTTTGTGGTAAGACGAATACAGAGTCGATTTTAATCGATAATTAAGAATATGTTTATCATGGCAATAAATAACATAGGTACCATCGGCCAAAGCCATAGTCGATCAGATTCAAAATAGAATCGCTTGCAATGCTATACGGCTGGAACCAAAATGCGCTTCTTTGGCTTTGGCCGATAGTACCTACAGTACCGGTCAAAAGTTTAAGTTCACCCTTTGTTTTTGGTACAAATTTGTACTTTTGTGCGATAATGTTTTGCAGTTCAGATGTCGAAAATTGTTTCCAACTGATTCGTTATTGTTTACAGAAATGTGTTTGATTAGTCAGACACAATTTACGTAGATTTCTAAACTACTGATTCCCTAAAAACCAACATTGTATCTGATCATTGTACGTTTTAAGTGGCAAGGCCATATATGACCCAGCCTTTGCCGTCATTCCTATAAGATTTCAGGGAATGCGTTGTTTAGAAATGTACGTGAATTGTGTCTGACTAATTAAACAAATCTCTGAAAACAATAACGGATCAGTTGGAAACAAATTTCGGCTTCCGAACTGCAAAAAAATATTGTCCAAAAGTACTCATTTGTACCTAAAACAAAGAGTGAACTTAAACTTTTGACCGGTAGTGTACATAAAGACAGGTATTCCTTAATTAAATGGACATTCGTTAACTTACCAAAAACAGCTCTGCACAATAATAAGAAATCTGTGAGATGGCACAACATTGTGTCGGAAGTACTTGTTATTGGGAAGGTATTGTAACTATACGAACTGCGAACTGCTTCTAGCACATGGTTTCCACACATTCAAACTGTGTGCCATTATCGGTATCGATGTCGCCTTTCTCTCTCTTACTTATTATCAGGTAACGAGTTAGAGAAGGATATACAACGATACAGTGGGGTCTGCGTGTATGGAATAGATTGCCCGTAAACTAAGTTGGCAATGTCGAAACAGGGAACTCGAAGTATGATATCTATTGCCACTATGTAACGCAAGTCGAGTCATTCGTGTACCTATACAAAATAAGTCTATATTTATCACACACCGACTTACTCTCGCAAACGTGTAAATTACTTGATGCTACAGCGCCAAGATTGAGAAAGATATTTTAATATTTTTACGTCTTATTCCTATCACATTGCAAGTCTAAGTTGGAATCAGAAAGCATTTTATATAAGCTTGCTGGCGGCAAATGCTAGAGAAATAAGACGCTAGTAAACTCAACGATGGATATAACATAATCATCTGGCCTTGCCACGTACAGTCATTTCAATAAATATGACATTTCAGGACTTATGTCTGAGATATACGATCTAATATTGTATCGATATTTTTAGAGCTGACTGTACGATAAGTGACATAATATAAAGTATGCAATGATACATAATCAAAGTTTCTAGCTCATTAGAATTTGAATATTAAAATAAAAAAAGCAAGTTCTAATGATCTACAATGCGAAAGTGCAGAAACTTTGTTCTTGTTTACATCAGAACAATCAATGCTGAGCAGAATATCTTGGAATTACTTTAAAAGTTAACTCAGTCGTCGATCAATCACCCAGCAGGAATTTGGGGGATTCAATCGTGAAAGAGTTCAAGTTATTTTGCTCAACTTTTTCCTCATATATAAATTACCGTTTCTCACTTACATACAGTATTTGGAGAGGTATTGTCTGATTATATTATAAGTTGATGGAAAAATATAACTCTCGTGACTTCAGTAATGGTTTTTATAAATGTTGTGAAAACTACTCCAATATGAGTAATTATTGCCAATTTTGCCATAGTTAAAATCGATTTAGTATATCTAATTTTCAACACACCTGCTCGTAAAGTAGGTCTTATTACAGCGTATTTACACTGATAATGCAGAATATTACCCATGCCGTGCCTTTTACATTACATTATCGCACTAGTGCCTTTTCATTACATATCTTTTTAAATATTAGCAAAATAATGCAGAATATTACCCATGCCGTGACTTTTACATTACATTATCGCACTAGTGCCTTTTCATTACATATCTTTTAACATTTTCATTTTTTATTTTATTTATTTTTTTCCTCGCAAATGTGTTGAAAAACGTCGTATGAAACACGTGAGCATTGGTCATTACACTTCTCGTCTCCATTAAGCCTTCGCCTTCGGCTCAGGCTTAAAAACCGACTCGAGTGTAATGACCAACTTAGCACACTTGTATCATAATGTACTATTACATTGTTTTGCAATCGTTTTATAATACATTGAACATGCGTTCGCAGTTCATGGGAACAAAAGTCTGAAGTTTGTTTGGAATATAAATTGGTACATTTAAATATATTTTTAGTTGTGGAAGAACTTTGATTCTGCCAATTTTATACTCAACCTATTACAATTGCTGGGACTTCAGTGTCCACAGTTATTACAATTCCTGGGACATGAGTGTCCACAGTTATTACAATTGCTGGGACATCAGTGTCCACAGTTATTACAATTCCTGGGACATGAGTGTCCACAGTTATTACAATTGCTGGGACATCAGTGTCCACAGTTATTACAATTCCTGGGACATGAGTGTCCACAGTTATTACAATTGCTGGGACATCAGTGTCCACAGTTATTAATCTGGCTCGCCGTGCTTACCACGTCAACGTAAACATTTTGCTTAGCACCCTTCATTGAAATTAAGTTAATACTCTGAATTGAAAATTTTGGGAAATAATACTTTTTGTAAGAATTTTTGTACTAATCGAGTCGAGCGACTTGCTGGAAGAGGAGCGCAGCGCTTCGCGCCGGGTGCGCTCGTTTTAAATAAATGCTCCTTCCTATCTCATAATTTAAGTAATATCTTCAAAGAAACTACTATCCCACAACATTCAGTAAAGCGTCCCAGTCTTTTTATAAGTTTATTTTCATCAAATTGAGATCTTGTTTAGACTTGTTGGCGACCGACCGCGGCGCGCGCGCCGGCCGGTCTAAAGTTTGTGAGGTAGGCTTAGTCATGATCTAATGAAGCGCCTTGTTAGAAAATACCGATTAATAAAATGAGATCTTTCATTACAATTACAAAATATAATAATAAACGTGATAAAACTAAAATTACATACATTATACAACAAATTATTAGCTTTTACCTACGCTCTGCCGGCCGTCGCCGCCTAGGCAGCCAGCGACTAATAATTAACATACAATTAACAAGCACGTAACTTTTACGGTACAATGAAAGACTACCCCGCCATGCTCGTGGCACACATCCTTGTACCCATATAATTACACTCAAAGTTTACCTACGTATAAGGTACGCGGCTGGAAATACGTGTGGAACTCTTATTTTATTATGCAAATCAATTTACAAACAAACCAAATGAAGAACGGTAAATAGGGTCACTTAACAATATTTAAAATTAATTGGATTTTGATATGGCCTTTGCGTTTGTCGTTATTTGGTATAACGATATACATATGTATAAAATCACAGACTCTACTTGTTTATGTATTTTGTATCAGTTTCCCCCAGCGAAATTTTTGAGTAAGTATACGACATCTATATATCTCCTTACTGATAACGCACTTAGTACTCTAAAACATATAGTCCCTTTATTCAAGCAATACTTCATATCTACTCTGACCAATAACTACAAAATATCACAGACTGTGTGTTTATTATGTATACAACAATCTTCTCATAGAAAAGTTATGTGTATTACACATGGACGTCTAAATCAATAGAGATGACATCTAACGTCATAATATAGGTACATATATATTTTTATCTATCCAAATATCATAAACCCTCCAATCTCCATGATGCGTTCAAGAACCGCACATTATGACCACCATAAAAACAGATTGTTTTGTTAGAACAAATTTCTTATCTGTGTAAATGTTATTATTGCTAAATAATAACATCGATTTCGATAATATTATTTCATTTAAATTTCGAACATCTCTGAAAAACAAAGAAATTTGATTTGACCTCTATACTAATATCAGTCGAGATGACGTTTAGTTCTAAATGAATTGTCAAGTTGCATACAAATTTGACAAATGTCGCACGTAAGTAAGATATCGAACGTTATGATAGTTAGAGCTGACTCTAGTTTGTCTCTGAATTAAAAAAAAAACGATGACAGCTGCCAGGAAACAACGCCGTTCTTACCATGCCGGTCTTAATATGCGGCTCCTGAATGCATCATGGCGGCTTATGATATGTGGATAGATAAAGCAGTGTATGTAACTGTACATAATTAGGCATTAAAACACTCGTGTGATGTTATTATGAAACTCGCCTTCGGCTCGTTTCATAAACCCACCCTCGTGTTTGATGACCTTCATTATGTACAGTCACATAAACTACTATATTTTTACAATAGATATTATAAAGTATACCATCATTAAATAACACGATCAAATTATTTGTCAAATATATTTGCCATCGCTTCCGAGTACCGTTCGGTCCACCGTCCACCTTTACTGCCAATAGGGGAAGTGTTTGCAGCAGGGTGTGTATGGTTGTCTGTGGTCGCGAGCCGGGATATGTCTGTCACAACCATGGGAGAGGGCAGCGCTCGTCGCAACGTCTGACTCGACGCCCACGCCTGCCCCTAGCTACCCTACCAAACATTCATTGTACCTTGTTTAACATAATGCATTGCCGTCTCGGCGGACTGGCGATTTAAATCTCATTGATTATCACAAAATCTAACCTACTATAAGATCTGGTAGAAACTTACACATTGTTATTTTTGTGCTCATTAAAACTTTTTCGGTTCTCACTCCAATATTAATTTAAATTAAAAAAGATTGATGATTTGTGTCGGATATAGATACGTGCAAAAATATTTTTCTTTGCTATCCTACGCATCGCGCAAACGTTCGTTCACATATTTTGTGATACATTAGTTAGTCATGGAGTGTAACATTGGACTTTGACCTAAATATAATAATTACATACATATTTACATTGTCGTACACATACGCGACAGAAGCACCCGACAGTAAAAAAGCACCTAGAGTTCCCGATAGTACAGCGGACGACACTCACTGGGGTTTATTGTCACTATCCACGTGAGATAACATATTGCGAAGCTGATTTCGTTAGAAGATAGCTGGAAGATGCCGAAGCGTTCGATCACTAATTCAGCCACAATCCGCATTTCTACTACGGGAAGAAACGAACTAAAATCGAACGAGTTTTGGAGACCATAGCGTTCAAGATCCTTCTTCAGCGTTTCTTTGGAGGAGGGAGGTCGTCTTCCAACACGTCGGAGGCGGACCACCGCCGCTTGCGCGCGTCCTCCTTGACGCTGAGATTTTCTGGGTGCGTCTGTGGTGGCGCGGAGGACGGGTGCGCGGGGAGGGACGCGGAAGCGTGTTTCCTCGCGACGAGGGACACGCAAACGTCCCCGACTTGGAGTCGCTGGACGCGCAGCCCGTACCGCGCCAGCGTGCGCTCGGGCTTGCAGGACGCCCAGCCGCGCCCGTACACGAAGAACGGGTGGTCTACGGTCGAGTCCAACTCCACCTGGAACCGATTACAAATTGGTCATTATGTGTTACAGAAACTTACTGTAAGTGCGAATTCAAAGAATCACACATCCCTCAAATACTCTTTGAATTAGATAAGAGCCTCAGGGCCCTGTTTCCACATTGATTAGTGATCTACTAAAAAAAAAGCTACTCGCACTTGCAGCAAATGTATGAACTCGCACTAATCACTAATCAATGTGTAAACAGGCCCTAAGACAATAAAAGTAAAAGTAAGTTAATAAACTAGCGAAAGCTGGTTGTATCGGTCAAGCCTCAGCAGCAGCTTGCCTTGGATCTATCATCTCTGCACAAGTCAACGCACGTAAAAAGAGCTTCGGGTGCCATATAAAATGTACTCTTTTTTCGTGCTAAACCTGCGCTGATGAAGAAGTGTTCTGTCCGCATCTTACGCAGAGAGAGCACCATCCTTGAGACGAACCCAGAGATCTCAAAAACACTCGATGAAAAACAAAAGAACATACCTGTGCCCGATTCCGATCGTAAGTGAGCGAGAGCGCGAGCCGATCCCCTCGCTCGTCAAGCCGCAGCAGTGTGCACTGGGTCAACGCCAGATCCCCATTGTGCTCTGCGCTCATCACGAAGTCCTCAGTCCGCATTTCCTCGACGCGCCGGAGCGAACCGTCTTCGAGCCGGATGAGGGCTCCGCGGCAGAAGTATGCAACAGGCGCGCTTCGCTCGGGAGATATTGGTGGCTCCTGGAATACATACACAACAATATTAAAATAGAATGTCTTTGAAATAATTACTTATAGAATTGAGGTTATGCAAGAGCGGTTGGTAATAGTGAAAATGGACAGTGTGACTATAGGCCCAGTTATTTGATAGTGAAAACGCTTTATCCCAGAACGATAGATGCTGATTCAAGGTTGATCTGTACGGTATTCATTTTCGAGCGAGAGGCAAAAAACTGTACTTACATCTCTGTGAACTGGAGGCATAGGCGCCGGCGCGCTAACAGGTGGTGAATGGGACGCCGGAGCCGGCGGCACGAAGCCCGACGTAGGCCGGTGCAGGGGATAGTTGGCCGGCGACTGCGGAGCCCTCGTCCGGTACAGGTTGTACGCGTACGAGGGATGCGGCAGGAACGTCGGATAACTCGGGACCGTGGGGAAAGAAGGGGATTGCGGGGTTGGTGGTGGCATGTCCCGCGGGCGGCGCTGCGCGTAGCGCGCGAACGGCCGCGGCGGCGGTGCGAGGAACTCCGGGGTCATGCCGGATGGTGGCGGCGGCGGGTACAGCCCCAGTGGCCCCAGCTGCCCCAGCTGGGCCAGCGCCTCGCCGGGGAGCCTCGCCGAGATCATCGGACGCGCTGAAACAATACAAACAACTCGTTAGATTAATGTTATCATTCATGCGTGTGGTATCGACGACATGCAACAATAAATACGGCGCCGGCGCAGACAGCTGTCTAACTTCCCATGCAAGAGTTAAATACCCTTAAGCTGAATGAACTTTGAAACACCTGGCCCTGTATCATTCTTGCATCGAAATGTTTAAGTACACCAAGTTTCATACACGATTGATTGATTAACCCTTATGGTCCGGTGAAATAAGAGTTTGACGAAGTAAAAGAACAGCGCAACGTGCAGCGTCGAAGCTAATTTGGGCGGGGAAATGGCCGATACTATGACATAAATATCGAGGCATTATATTTGTGAGAATCTCACTCTTTGAGAGGACCGTGTTAGACAGAAGTCTGACTCTGACAGACTGCCTATAATTATAACATTGATAACAAGGAGCTAACATTCAAGCATCGCAAAATGAACCCATCAGTTTCCAAGAAAAACACACTATTATATCGTTATAGGTACCTATAACTCCAATAATAATATAAACACAACCTGTAGTATTTACAACGGAAATTGTTGTAAAATTACTTGGCGCGAGACAACAATGCTAGAGATCACTATTCAACAGGCCAAAGTACTATTTTAAACTCTAGACACGCAATGAAAAGATATAACCATTTATTTACACCCAATAAAAACAACATAATAAAGTTGTTACTATGAGTCTGCTCGCTTATCGCAGCTTTCAAGCTCTATATTTATTAGACTTGCATTTATAGGTGCGTTAAATTACGAACATTCAACATCTGTTAGATCCTTGAGGCGTAGTGTATACGAGATAAGAATGTGGGCCGTCGACGTCAGCGGTATAAATAGCTTATTCACGTAAAAGTTTAATTCAGTATGCACGCCGCCGGGCGACTTGATGAGAGAGATGTTAATTTTATATGTCTTAGGGCGCCTTTGTTCCTAAACAAACTTCGCAGTGAAGACTTAATTAGACGTTATTTTATTGAAATATAAATTTGAAGATAAAGATTTAATATGTACAGTATTATTGTATGAATAACAATAATGTTTTTACAATAAAAAGTAACTGTAAAATCTTGAGAAATTACCGATACATGCAATTTTTTATTATAAATCCAGTTTATTCTACGAAATCAGCAGGACCGGTCGATAACCGTAGGTACATTCTGGGAGTCACTTCTTGTATCGTCGTTCGACCGCAATAAAATTAATGTATGGAAGATAACCGCATCTAACTTAAAAAACCGGCCAAGTGCGAGTTGGACTCGCGCACGAAGGGTTCCGTACCATTATCTATAAAAACGGCAAAAAAATCACGTTTGTTGTTTGGGAGCCCCCCTTAAAAAAATATTTTATTTTGTTTTTAGTATTAGTTGTTATAGCGGCAACATAAATACATAATCTGTGAAAATTTCAACTCTCTAGCTATCACGGTTCTTGAGATACAGCCTGGTGACAGATTATCCATAAAAACGGCAAAAAAATCACGTTTTTTGTATGGGAGCCCCCCTCAAAAAATAATTTATTTTGTTTTTAGTATTTGTTGTTATAGCGGCAGCAGAAATACATAATCTGTGAAAATTTCAACTCTCTAGCTATCACGGTTCTTGAGATACAGCCTGGTGACAGACAGACGGACGGACGGACGGACGGACAGCGAAGTCTTAGTAATAGGGTCCCGTTTTACTCTTTGAGTACGGAACCCTAAAAACCGGCGAGCAAAGCTAAGGGTCTCATTAACACATTCAAGAGTAACCTAAGGACGCATTCCCTCACGGTGATAATTCGAAGAACAAAGATGCAGCCGGGTGCACCTGCGCAAACAAACATTAGATCTCGTACTCCTCCTGTGTACCATCGTATGTTTACAATGCGGCCGCTGTATATGCGATATATATACATATAGGTATCTACGATTCTCCCTCTCGGAATCCGGTTGTTGTAGGTACTTGTACCTACCTAGTAGACAGCATTTACTAAAAAAAAACCGGACAAGTGCGAGTCGGACTCGCCCACCGAGGGTTCCGGGTACAAATTTGTAGGTACTTTAATCGATGATTGATTACGTACTTTAAATAATTATTGTAATATGTAAGTGTTTTGGTTTTGCACTGTGAACTTGCATATGTTTGGAATAAATAAAATAAAATTGTATATTTGTTATGATTTAAATTTTATGTTTAAAAAATTTCCTGTCCTTGTATAAGACGATATTACTTGCCAAATGTTCTAGGTCAACGGAAAGTACCCTATAAATTTTGATTCCCTTAAGAGCGTCAAACTATACGTTTTTTGCGGCATAAACGGCCGTATCTTTTTTTACATTAACTTAGAAGTTTGATTTTTTCACAGCTCCAAGGGACTGTAGACCTGAGTATATGGTTTTAATTTCAACTCGATATCTCCACAAGTTCCCGAGGTAAAGGGCCTTGAGTCAAGGCCCTTTTGTTGTCTGTCTGTCTGTCAAGCCTTTACAGACAGACAACAAAGTGATCCTATAAGGGTTCCGTTTTTCCTTTTTAGGTACGGAACCCTAAAAAACGTAGATACAACAATTGGTAAGAACCGACTGCTGGGGTAGACCTTTCATATCTAAAATCTATGTACCTACATAAGTACCAAGTACCTACCTATGAGTGTATGTAAGCGTCGGTGCCTATAGTGCCAGTAATACTGAGGTTGAGTTGAGTAAAGTTACAAGCGATCATTTCACGGAATGTTGGCTCAGGTTTATGTTTTCCGTCTAGATATTTGCTAGATCTTTCCAGCTTTACGACTGCGACTTCCGAGCAGGCCTAACTACCTACTGATGTTATCTTTCCCCCTAAGTCCTTGCGTAACGTTCAGACTAAAGCGGCCCTTAGGTAACTCATCGCAGTAAGTTACTGGGCATACTATCTCAATTTTGCCCCCTATATCCACGGTTTGGTATATCGAAACAACAATACTTTAGGTATGTATTTATCAAGTTACCTATTTTGTTATCACGATACTGTTAACCAATGGTAGCTTTCTAGTGTTAGTCACGAAATAAAAGATCTTGTGGCCTTGCTGGCTTAGCATTTATTGAAAAACTCCAGGAAAGTGTGCTCTCAAGGATTGTTGTGCAATATTTAATTCTTTAAAGAATAATATAGGCAATCAAATACTTAGAAAATTGGTATCACGTCGATATTAAGAAGTACAGTCTCCTGATGAAATAGTATATGACAATGTTAAGCGCTTAAAAATATCTGTCCCTCTCTAATTGCTCTGAAAATACGTTTTTGTCTGATATTATTGAGCATCTAGTCCTGTCACACATTATTGCAGGTGACTGTACGACATGCGAGAACTCGTTTTCGTCAAAATTTAAAAGCATCATGGAGGAAACATTTCGCGACTTCATTGTGTGCAAATCTGAGTCACACAGATGCGGTCGTGACTAAGCCGTTAAATATTCAAGCCAATTAGGCGGGTGTAGAGGAGACCGCAACCCTGCCTGCCCGTGGTGGATGGACTATTTTCTGATTTCAAATTTCACACAACACATCACATTTTGGAACTTTAAGCGAGACTTACGCAATATATGCATTCGTTTTTCTGTTTAATTTAACGGAGAATTCTTAAAAAATGTATTAATTAAGTGGATGGCTTCATAATAGTAAAATCCAACACTTCTTCATTCACACATTACACCTGAAAATAGAGAGATATGAGATGTGTAAGGCACAAGTAAGCCTTTACGACGTGGCGCATGCAAAGCTTAATTGTAGGTGATATTTCTGGGCTTTTGACATCTGTTATACCTATTCATTATTTCCTTGATAAGGATTGGTGCCTGCGCATACTGGGCTGTCGAGCACATTTAAAATAAATTGGTAAGCGACACAGGTAGCGATCCATTAATTATCATTGACAACAGATCGCGTGCGCCACAGAAACCGAACCACCGCTAACCGGCGCCAATAATCTCTTTTACTGCTTCGAAAATCGTAATGGCGGTGTAACGAGTAACACAGCAGCAAGGCCGCGGGTTCGGCGGCCGCCGGCAAAAACTCCGCAATGAATGGCGGCCAAATTCCCAGCGATCTGCGCGAAAACAAATTACATCACCGGCGCGGGCGCAGCCAACAATCGCCTTTCCATTCAAGCGTAACGCGAGTCGCTAATTGTTGGCCGAATGCTTCGCTAATGCTCCTAGTGCCGTTTCTTGCGGCCGCAAAATGCTACTTTTCTGGACTGTGTACTTTAGGGACTATGTAATTTTTTTCGTATTTTGTTTATATTTACAATCAAGCGTCTAAATGTAGTGATAGAATCCTTTTATTAATACCTTACATAAAAGCTTATGGGAAAATTTAATGTACGTAGGTACTGCTACATATTTTTGACAAGACAGAATAGTGAGAAATGCGACGCAGGATCGGTCATTTTGGCACTCTTTGGGGGAGGCATATGTCCAGCAGTGGACGTCTTTCGGCTGATATGATGATGATGATGATGAGAATAGTGAGGAAAATACTTATTAATCAATTTCATCATTTACGTGTAGCTGTCACCTATATACCTGTCCATAGTACATGTAGACGGTGCGCACACAATGCTTACATTGTGCTAAGTATAATAATAAAGCGGCTGGCAGCGCGTGCCGGGCGGCGTTGGGCGGGTCGATAGGGCGCCGCCCGTAACCTACTTCCGGCGCCCATGACCTTGCGCCGCCATTCACGCCGCGTCCCCCCTCCACCCCACCCTCGCCACCCTCCCGCCAGCCCACAGGCAAACTTTCATAAACGACAGGATCATTTTGAGTTTTATGCTAGGGAGCTGAATTCGAACGGGCTTCGCGTGGAGTGGAGTTAATTATAGTTTATTGGAAATATAATTTTTAGCGTAGGCGTAGTAACTGAGTTATTGGATTCTGCAAAAATAGCCGCGTGTGGGCATTCAAATGCCGCAAAACCACTGTTTAATTGGCACTCTTCCGCTTTGAGCCCATTGAAACAATCCTTTTGTCTGTTTCATTTTATTTGTGGTATTTTGGGCGACAGCGGTGACATAATATTAATTATCAAAATACTGTGTTACACGCCCGTATTACATTTAAATAAATCCCGTATGTGTATAGGTAGTAAGATGTATATATGTATGTGTATAGACAATAGAGCCGAAGTATGCTTATTCAGATGATTTCATCTCAGATTTATCTCCATCCATCCCTATCTTACGACGTACCTACAATAAAAGCATCTCGGTACTCTTTGTTCTTTGCATAATTTTATCATGAATCAGCTGCTAAAATATGTGGCAAACATGAAAAGCAAATGTTACTATAACGCGTATTTACTTTTGGAGGTGATGTAAGCTGGGATGAGTTTAAGCGCTAACATAGCCGCCTGTCATCGGCCCGACCCACTTCGGTCCGTTGAATTTAACAAATCTAACCAATTGAAAACCCATTCGTAGTACCATCAACTTTAATCTCGTTATATTTTTAAGCTTAGATAATTAGTGCATTAATGCTAAAAATTGTAACGCAACGCATGCTGTGGTTGCCTATTATTAGGGTTACAATTAGACATTACATAAGTATTTGTTTTTTTTTTCATAAAATTTTACTTTGTGAACACCGTTGGCAATCCTTAAATAAAAAAAATAAATAAAAGTAAGTTGTTTATTGTACCTAGTGCCAGTTTTCGTGCAAAGTTTCGACGGACAATGACGCGAATAGAGATTTTAAGTCAGTTAAATTGTGATAGTTTAGTATGCTACGACCGTGTGCCTAAACATTCTCTCCATCGCAAATTATGTTATCGCTCGATATCGCGCTGCAATACGGTTGTGAATGGTCCTGAATCAAAAGGCTCTAATGGTGAAAGTGAGCGGAGATTCGTGGAAGGGAGAAAACGGGGAATTCAGTTAATGGACAGAGTGTTCCATGCGGACGAGACTGAATAACTGTGCTCGTACAGCTATGTATTTCATACTACGCTTCAATGTAATAGATGTCGTTGTATCATTATGGGTCTGTACGGGTAATAGGTTGCACCAAACCGTCTGTAATCGTAACCGGTGTTCGTTAAAGTATATGGAAAGTTAATAAAAGTATTGAAAGTTTGACTTGATTCTATGGATTATGGAATGACAGCTGCCGGCGCCATATAACGTTGATCGGCCTATAAATCATAAGTTCGTGCAACCTGCCATAAGCAATCGGAATATGTTAGGTGGAACGTCTATCAATCCAATTTAAGACATTAACAACAGAATTCACAGGAATCGGTAAATTGGACTGACTAATTGGGTCTGATGCTTATCCCAGCTCGTTGATCCAATGCAGTCCCTTGACAAATTGTATTTCTCTTTGTCAGTCGCAATGTGTTCGCTCTTACGGTAAGGCTTACCGAAAGGCGTAGAGTACCTAACCGGAAGAACTTCGTATGTGTAACAGCATTGGAAAGGCTGATGTTGTGCTTATTACGTGGATTCAATGACAGATTGCTGAATGGCGTGATAAGGAAACGAAATATTGAACCGATCATGTACTTAGATAATTCGATTTAGGTGTGAATTGAATACCTACATAGTGCGTAATTTTATGCAAGTTGATTGAATACCTAATAAAGCGATTACGATTACATGCTTGTATCGTCTTGTAAGTAGGTACCGTACCTTATATATTTTGTGTTAGTAAGTATTAAATATCCAGGTAAATTTCACACGCAATTTGGTTCGAAATACACTTGTCAATGGTAACCTCCCTAATGCCTAATTAATGTTCTACGCTTTGCATTTGCGCCAAAATGCACCTGGTAATAGGCCTGGTTACAGAATACCCTCAGGGTGGGCGTGTGAAGTTGATATCTGCCTATTATATGTACTTACTTCCCTCACAGCACATGAAAAACAACAAATGTAGCTATTAGCTACCGGCTCGGCTGTTCGCGATTACACGTCGATACCGGCTCAAGCACCGCTATTTACATTAGTACTTAAATTAATTAGCATTGAGCGTCGTTACGCCGTGTGATATGATCGCACCTGTTCCACTGCAGCTGTCGCTACAATATACAACAATAATTGTACAAACAGCGCCATTGCGCATGCGTTCAATTACTTCCAACAACTCGTATCTCCCGCAATCGCAGCATTTAAAAAGTATCTTTATTAAAATAACATAGAGTACCTACGCATTCCAAAACAAATTCATATTTTGTTGCGGTTATATGTATAGATCTATGTAGATTATATTTCTATAGCTGATCGTAGTGGTTCCGCTGTTTTCTATGCGCAACATCGTTTCTACATACTTTGGTTTTCTCTTCGCGTTTGTTGGTCCAAGGCAGTGTTGCATAGTGCCTGGATTGTATACTTGCTAATTGACATCAAAGGCTTGCGATAGCAAGGAAGGATGTAATTTAGCCTTCAGTACTAACATGGTAAGATTGTGCGTGAGTGCAAATTCAGCCACACATCAATATTCAAGTTGACCAGTGGTATGCTTAGGCTGTGTTTATGGAGTAGCCGGGCGTTCGACGGCCCGACCCGCGTGTGTCAGGCGAGTATGAAAACGCAAACGCCAGTATAACTTGAGATTATTTGAGTTGGCCGAATTGCATCAAAGTAGTCCATTCAAAAAGCAACTCTACTTTCTAAGATAGAGGATTCCTATTTCAATTACACTTTTTAAAAAAGTCAGCCACATGAAATGAGCTGAACCAACATAAAGACTGCTAGGCAACGCCATATGATTGCGTTTCCTCGTGCACCGCGTCGCCGATGTCCCTACTCGTCCATCAACACGGCACTAAACTTTACCACAATGACGCTTTTTGGTGACGTTGTATCCTCATTTGAACATAAACATAATGTTCACTCATCTAGTATACTAGTAAGCCTCGTTGTCAAAAGCGTTAATCTCCGCCGGTAATCTGTGTAATGACGTGATATGTATTCGAACCCTTTTGGGAGGCTTCAGCTTGCATACATTATGGCCGCAGTTAAGAAGATTAGCCGAAGCGTGCGCCGTTTAGTGTACTTAGGCAAAGCTGGAAATCCGTACACAGTATCTTAACACAACATATAACAATTTACTTTTAAAACAACGTTTTAACCGACTTCAATTTAGTAGGTACTCTGCTTCAAGTGTGCCTATAAAATTTGAAGAGTTCCCTCAATTTCACCAGGATCCCAACATCAGATCCTGACCTGATCGTGGAACCTGGGAAGGAAACTCTTTAAAAAAAAACCAAATGGGTCCAGGCGTCTTCGAGTAAATAATCGGGAAACATAGGTACATAAAAAAATACGAAGAATTGAGAACCTCCTCCTTTTTTGAAGTCGGTTTTAAACGCTCGACAGCAAGTGACCAATCCACACGACAATTGACAGCAGAGCTAAGTTTCCTTAGAAATAGGTACCTTGCTGGCACGAAATGTCTGTGTAAGAAATACCTGACTTAAAAAAATTATTTTTGGGAAAACCTGAGCAAATTATTGAGGAAACGGCTTCATACATACAAACCAACAACACATAACAATCATAACATATAAGAACCAACTACGTTAATACAGTTAACTATTGGGCTCTTTTAGGGCACAATCGGACATAAAGCTAGGAGGATGATGACAACATAAGCATCATACCTATATAGCGAAAAATCATTCATCATGAAAAAACGGCACACTTTTCAACAATACTATACGATTGCGGTTGAAAAATAAGGTCTATGTTTTTTATGTCAGTTGTATGAAGGCAAGGTACTGTCGTGATTCTACTGTGAGTTAGACGATACTGATTATATGTAGTTGTATTGAACGAGTCGTGCGGACTCGAGCGCTGAATGAACTGTGGAGTCACGCGACGTTACGTAAAGTTTCCACAACATTACTTAGCTTACTTGTTTGCGGTACAGTGACGCGTTAATTGCTTGTGCGGCTAATTTTAATAATAACGTTGCATTTTGATTGGTATCGAACCGGCACTGTGTTAAGGACGGTCGGTCGTGTCCAGTTGCCAAATCGTGAGGGAATGTTATTCGCTTTTCAGTTCATTCTTATTGCCTTTTTCAATACGGCATTGCGGATTTTCAATGAAGAATTTATAATTTATTGAAAAATGAACTTAGTAATGAAAGTAAGAAGGTACCTATACTACCTATATAACGTATAAAGGCAAACTAAAGGTCTTTAATAGACCATTTTATAACATCTGCCGCGTTCGTACCTACTTTTAATATATTTATACATACTTTATTACAGTAAGTAGTTCTAAAATTGGGATGTGTTTAGGTGACACCGCGGTTATTGTATATTATGCAACCCGTTCAGCGTTTTGTCTGTAGGTAGGTAAAACTATATTTATTTTGCCGTAAGCGTTTAAGTCGGATAAAAAAACTACCTAGGCTGTAAAATTACTAGACTTTGCACTCAAAGCGGACACAAAGAGGCGGTACGTTCGTTTAAATGACCAATTCGAGGTTTACCAGCAGTTTTATTGAGCGGCTCACGCAACAAGCGAGGCAAACAACCACGCCTACGTGCGTATAGTGTACACTCTAAGGACAATCTTGTATTTTAATCAGGATTACTAACGTCTCCAAACAAGGCCGTCAACGCCAAGACCAGTCTTGTTATTTAAATAGCGAACAGCCTAATAAAATATCGATAAATTCAAATATAGAATGATAACGATAACAACAATGCATCAAAATTAATGTATCATAGATAACATTAACGATGAATTAAGATATGCATAAGATATACAATACTTATATAATCTTTGAAATACGAGGATGGCTGTGTTTGCCGCATTCTGTATCCCTTCTAGGAATGAGTTGTCTTATCGGAAATAGGAATAACCAAATACGACTACAAATACTTAGATACATCTAGAAAGGTACACCTGACTTTGTAACCACGTAGAAACTATAAATAACCAGAAATTGCGTAACACGAAGATGTAACAGTAAGTATATATCCAGAAAACACCGAGCCCTAGACACAGAATATTTCAAGCAGGTGACGCGACGACGTGAAAACTAAGGGATACATAAACATGGTATGCTAAGGTGTCGTGTTAACAGGTATCCATATTTATGACATGCAGCACCAAGCATTACCTACGGGCGGCGGTGCAAACACCGCCCACGGCCTCAGACAGCCGCGTTTGCTGGCGCCATGGTTGGCGCAACAAGCAACAAGTAATTGCCACTCCACTGGATAATCACTCGCATCTTAGACTATCTTAACATCCAATTCCTCACCCATGCGTAAACTCACGCGTTGCCCTCAAGACGCTTTCCACGCTGAATATATTATATTGACCAATATAGCGGTTTAACATAGTATAAAACTTGATTAGACGAAGTTTCACAGGTAATTTGAAATGCAAAGCTATTGGTTAAAAGTTAAAATACATACATTCAAATTGCATTCAATTAGGAAGTTCGTTGACCGGTGACTGGCAATTAGCTAATTTGGTTTCAATCTCGTTACTACTTGGACTTTACAACGCTACGATGCAACAATATTGTGTGTTTGGCATTTATTCCGTCTAGTCAGTGGCATGAGTAACGCCTTGCACGTGGAGTCTCCTTTACTTACGTCAAACTGAGTTCAGAAAATTTTATTTAGCACTCGCTGCATTCTAAACAATATTTCTGTGAAATATTTTATCACCAGCTTTGTAACTAAGTAAGTAGGTAGATTGTTTTAATTTCCCGTGAAGACATCTCTCTTCGTTCTTAATTCGAGTTCAGGTAAATAATAATCTTGTCTTCTTACCTATTTCGGAACGGAGTTTTGTTAAAATAACGTCATAAAAAATAACAAATCATTAACTTTAAATGGATGTATACTTTCCTTTCTAAACTGTTTGTAGCTTATCCAAAAGCCCTTCTTACAAGAATTCAGAAGTCGAAATATAATTAATGCAAATACATAGTTGATTCTGAACGCAGACGTTAAAGGCACTACGGTAGCAAACACGGATACGGGCTGCCTAGTGGTGAAGCAGTAAGCTAAGCAGACACCCGTACCTAGCCTATTGACACTTGCGATTCCAGAGGACCCAAATAATAATCTATTTTTCTCAAACATGCAATGAAATGTCCTCATTTCGTGGGTTATCTCGTGGGCGTGTTTCGGCGGTTCCGGGGCAACCTAGCGAATTCTACACCGGAATTGACGACGCAACGGAGCCACGCTGTTTCGTCGCCTAAATAATAATTAGTTTTTAATTTTATAATTGTATGTCTTTAAGGTTTTTGTAACTATTGGCCTTAGATATAACAGGCTTCAAAGTATCACGTTTCGGGCGGATCAACTCGAGAGAACTGCAGTAAAGGAATTTCATACGATATTGAAGGCCTAGGGCCTAGGGGAAGTAATTTTTTTTTAATTTTCATTCCATTATTTGTGGCACAGCACCACGGCATTCAGCTATGAAAATTTGTTTGATTTGAGGAGTTTTCATTTATTTATTTCATTGCATGTTTGAGAAAGGCACTATACATACCTGGCCGTGAAAAGGGCTTGCCGGCTTCGCATCACTATCTATACCTACTCACCTGGCAAGCCCTTCTTTCCCGGCGTCTCGTCTGCAGTAATATACTATTATTTTGTATTCGAAAATAACGGTAATGGCCTGCCTTCTGCCGGCTTGTAAAGTAATAAACAACAAGAAAGTAATCACATTCAAAATATCGATGGAGCGACGTATAAAAATAGAAAAAGGGCGGAAAAAAAAGTTGTTGCTCTTGAATGATTTCGCAACTCAGATGCAAAATGTATAAAAACAAGTTGTTTCTGCATACCGCAGCTATTGAAATGTGATGCGGATACGAGACGAGCTACCTACTGACGCCCACGCGGCCCGTGCTGTACGATCGTTATTTCAGCTACATTGCTCGCAGCCTTTCAAACTACACTCGCGGACAATGAATACGGGTCGGTATAATACTGTCATATTTCCTAAAATAGTGCAGGGTTGTACAGTTTTTTTTGAATCATGTCAAGATCTTTATTTAATTATACATATAAACTGCAAAAATTACAGTAACAAAAGAAAGTACCTGGTAACTTAAATCGGACTCGTATAAACCCATGAAAAAAACTATCGCAACGATCGTCAATTTTGGACGTTGATATTTTTATAATAGGATCCCGGAAATTGCTAAAACAGTTGGGTATTAAAAAGAATACTACCTATACTATGTTAATAACTAGTGTTAAATATAAAAAAAGAAAAACCTATTGCTGTTATTTAATTTAGGGTGAGTATTCATTGTCCGCGAGTGTAGGTTGAAACGTTTTTTTAAGCTTCACTTCCCATTTACACGAAAATTTAATAACCGACTACTGGATAGCTATTCATAGAACGCGGGATGCTGGGCCCTAACCGCATTTAATTTATATCCACACTTCAATACTAATATTAGTATGTATGTCTGTTGCCTCCTCACGCTTAAACCGCTGAACCGATTTAGATGAAATTTGGTATCTATAGAGATAGTATGTGTCCCGGGGAAGGACATAGGATAGTTTTGGAAATCATCCCCTAAGGGGGTGAAAGTTTGTATGGAGCTTACGATATAAACGAGTTCCACGCGGACGGAGTCGCGGGCAGAAGCTAGTAGGACATATATATTTATCCTCTAGATTACTTTACTGTGAATATAATTGACGATGAATTACAATTCCGTTAAAAAACTTATACCTATTCTCAGTTACACGTGGCATCTTTTTGCTCGCAAAATTCTTTCTTTCTGTTTTTTCGTTGCTATAATAGCCGTGCAAGATATCAACTTTACCTACCGGTTTTACCTACTATGTGTGGGTAAAGTGAGCGGGCCCGAACAGGCTAAAATTATTCACAGCAAACTCACTTAGGAAGATGGGAGTAGCGAAGCGTGAACCCACCGGGCGGCCAGTTGCGCCATCAAAATTAAATTCCCATTGAACCTTCTAATAATGTTTCAAATGAAGCGGTTGAACCGTGAAGCATACTCGCTTCACAGCCTACTGCTTCAGCAGTCACTTTAATCAATGGTAACGTAACGCTAGTGTTAGAACCAACACGGTGTAGGTAAACGTTATTTAACAATCGCGCAATAGGATTTCTTCTGCATTCTTCTATTCATACAGGCTGTCTCAAAAGAAAGTTCACATTTAAAAAAAAAATTAAAAAAAAGTTAAAAGTTTACTGAAAAAATGTTTATTACATATTAAAATACAGTGTTTGGGAATTTAAAAAAAAATTACATCGTCCAAATGTAAACCGTTGCGTTCATTTATTCGAGCACTAAAATTGCCTATGAGTATGACGGCTCGGCAGGTATTCTCCGTGATGCAGATGCGTCACGAAATGGCAGCCGCCATTTCTTGATGGATATTAAAATGGGTCAAGAAGTTTGAAGAGACCGGCTCAACACTGGAAAAACCAAAATCCGGGCGTCCAAGATCTTCAAGAACCGTCGAAAACGTAGACAGTTGACACTGTCTATTCGGGACGATCCGAACCTTTCAATTCGGAAGCGTGCTGTGGCCTTAAACGTGCACAGATCGTCATTATGCCGCATTTTGCATAAAAATTTAAAGCTTCACCCCTACAAAATTCAGTTGGTGCAAGAATTAAAGCCTCAGGATGCTGATCAGAGAATTTTTTCCTGGCAAATTGATCTCTAGGAGAGGTGACATAAGTTGGCCTCCACGTAGTCCCAAAGTGACACCTATGGACTTCTTCCTGTGGGGTTATGTCAAATCCAAAGTTTACGTCTACAAACCGACTTCCCTGGCACAATTAAAAGAAAATGTCCGTCACGAAATGGCAGCCATCACGGAGAATACCTGCCGAGCCGTCATAGGCAATTTTAGTGCTCGATTAAATGAATGCCATGAACGCAACGGTTTACATTTGGACGATGTCATTTTTTTTAAATAAATTCCCAAACACTGTATTTTAATTTATAATAAACATTTTTTCAGTAAACTTCTAACTTTTTTTAAATTTTTTTTTTTACGTGAACTTTATTTTGAGACACCCTGTATAACTTATACCAAAATAATGCCGGACGAAATCGTTCTAAAGAAGTGTATATATCTATACTTAATCGTTGAATGAAAGTCCAAGAAAGAAAAAATCCTGTGTGATTTATTACTGTCTGACGTCAATAAAGAGAGCCGCTGGGAACATGTCCGACTGCGGATAGAACCAGCACCGATACTCGTATCATTAAAGTGTGATGTTTTGTTTACCCGAGATGTATAATCTGAATAGCAAATATCTTTAACCTTTGAGTTTACATGGATAATTTATAATTAACTTACAAAAGGCTGTACGTGCGAAAGGTTAGACTGCGTGCCTGAGGCTATTAACAGATGCGAGGTTACCACGAAACGGAGCCTAGATTTGCGACACAATTCTACACCAATGTTGGTTTTTAGTTAGGCTTAGGAAAGGCTCCTGGCTACGAAAACCTTTGGAAACAAACGATTTTGAAAGGACCTTTTGTCTGCATACGTGAGCTCCTGCCAATAATAGAGAGTGATCAATCAATCGGTTTGAATAGCGGTCAGCAGCAGCACACGCGCGACCTGCCAAGCGCTGCCCGTAGCTTGCCAAACATGCGATTCTTTTTTATTCACTTTCTGGTCTTATCGTCCGTAGGTACATTTTGATAGCCTGAAGAAAGTAAACCAAATGAAATTAATACCAGGTTCATTAAGTATAATTACAGTCATGGCAGACTTACCCCGATTTTCTTGCTAGATAATGTGCGACTATCATTTAACCACTAAGAATTTTCTAGAACTCTTTTGCTCCAGCGTTTCTAAGCTCAGCTATTCATTGTTGTTCCACCTTGTACATCCAAACGTATCATCGCTGACCTCGTGTGAACAGTTACCGCTTCTCGTTCGGATTCCATTCTAGGCATCGACACGCGTAGGCAAGTTGCCGTCCCTAGAATACTAAACGCAATAGTGGCGTGACTAACCCGTCTGGAGGAATTACCACCGATTGTATGCTAAATAGCCATCGATAAGTCGCACTGGCCAACCGAGAGATAGGGGTCTCTACACTGCTTATTTGCACCAGCAAGTATGATATGAACATTTTGTAGGAGTTGGGTATTAGATTAATTATAAAAAAATAAAAATTTACATCAAAGTCTGTTCACATCATGAGCATAAGCCTCTCTTCGAGTGCCTCTCATCCCATTCCAGACCCAGTTACCCATGATTAGGTAATGCGATCGCGATCTCGCGAGATCTCGTCCATATTTTACGAGATTAAATGTCGTACAATTTTCGTACGAGAAATCGCAGGATTTGCGAAATTGAACTTTCATCTGATTGATGATGATGAAAACATACTATTATTTGATTCAAATTATATTAGGTACTTTTAATTATATCAAACAAAACCTTATGGTTAAATAAAATATTGAAATAAAACGGATATTATAAACCATTACATGCAGTGTAAATTTTTATTTCACATGTTGTTGTTACCTAATCATTGAATGGATTTCTTGCATTTGCAATTTTGCATACGTTTTCACTTTCAGTGATAAACGGCCAATCTCGCGAGATCTCGTAAATCTCTAAATCTCGCGATACTGGTTTTGCGGTCTCGTGAGATCACGGCTTGGTCTGAAATCTCGTGAGATTGCATTTCCTAATACACGGGTATAATATATGAATCTGCCGAATATCGTCTACGGGTCTCTTTTACCTTGACTTGGCCTCCAATCCGTGAACATTTTGGTTCGTCTCCCGTCTTTCTGCCTGGCAACATGTCCTAAAGTCAAACATTTATCAAGTTACCTACTTCGATTATAATTTAAATAACTAAAGTGAGCATATGCCGAGACGGTTATATAACAACGTGCTGAATGTTGTTTTTACACAATCCGTAACGAAACTTGGCGTTCAAAACAGTCCCTTATCGCGTTATAAGTCAAGAGTTATTGGTTAAAATTAATAACTGATTATCGTTGTTTTGTATACAATTCACTGTCTCTATGTAATAATCTTAATTATAACTTACTCACTGTCAACACTACAGCCAATAATAATATATTTTTGTATACTAATCTCGTGAAATATCTAGTCGAGATCCTTTCAAGGGTTTCAAAATGTCGGATGTTTAAGTCGACCGCTTAGGCCATGTGTAATTCATAAGTAGATTGAATAACAGTATATCCCGCAAGAGTTAACTTGAGACTCGAGTGCGTACTGACGTCATACGAACGAGGTCTCAAGTTAACTCTTGCGCATACCTCTCGACGTTCGACGACCTCTGTAGCCTATAGTCCCCCGCGGCTATGAAGTCAATCCTGACACATTGCGCAACTATGAAGTTTCTGAATAATGACAATGTCAACCATAGGAAAAAATTACATATTCAACCCTAGAGGCATTTCTCAGGATTTACTTCATAGTCGCGGGGGAATGTAGTTGGTAGTGACCCTGCTTACGAAGCCGGAGGTTTCGGGTCCGAATCCCGGTAAGGGCATTTATTTGTGTGATGAGCACGTATATTTGTTCCTGAGTCATGGATGTTTTATATATATTTAAGTATTTATTTATCTATATCTATATAAGTATATGTATATCATCGTCTAGTACCCATAGTACAAGCTTTGCTTAGTTTGGGACTAGGTCGATTTGTGTCAGATTGTAAAAAAAATAAAAAATCAACCATTGCACTTTACGATACGATATTAGTAGTTATAGTTACATACCACCTACCTATATAAATTATTCGTATCAGGTTCGGCCGATAAGATAGCGGACGGCAAACAGCTGCTGTCACTGTATCAACTGACCCGTGCAAAGTGGGTTCGAACTGGGAACTGCATGTGACATATTTTCGCGTGGGTAGATACAACGCTTAAATTAAATATTACGAATGCGATAAACGGGTATATACCGGACGTATATCGGTAGTCACGTACACCGCAGTCGTTCATCGCTTCAACCTCATATTATTTAGGGGATATTCATTATTTTTGCACCCTTAAACGGAGAGTTAAGGATAGTAACAAAACCGACAGTCAATGTCAATCGCCTACGTTTAGTAACAAAACCGACAGGTTAGACGTGACTCATCACATCACTTTAGTAAACCTTAATCGGCCATTTTTTTTTTAATTCCCCATTAAGCAATTAATATTTATCTCCAGGGGTGTTATTCGCTACGCGTTAATGCGGCTCACCCCGCCGGTCACTCGTTACGAAACTAGACCTCTACCTACGCTTAATTACTACGCATCGCGGTGTCAAGGTATGATTGTGGGTGAGCGTTGAGGTGAGCTTAAAACAAGTTACAGAATAGGGGGGCTGGGCATGTATTTATAACCTCGACGGCGAGGATCGATATCAATTCGAACTAGACTCGTAGAGCAAACAAATCTATGTTTGTTACAAAGGTACCTAGCGTATGAAATATCTATTATTATGATTGTATTGTTCAATCTACTCAGGAACTGTGTCGTGTGCTCAGTAACACAAGTGGCAACAATGTATATTGAAATGAAAGCGTAAATAATAAATATTTGGAGGTGAGAGCGGGCAACGCGGATGTGGCCGCGGTGACGTCACAATGGCGGCGCATGCTGTGGCCGTGTTGACGGGTGCGCACGCGTTCTTCAAAGAACCTTTGTAAATGGGCAGACGCGACCGACTGTTTTCAAAACGAATGCTTCGCGGAACGCAACGTAGGAGCGGACCGGACGACGTCAACTGTCGATATAACCCGGATTCCGGGCGGGAGGCATTCCCATCCAACGGAAGTCCAACTAGATCAGAGTTTCCCAACCCAACCAGTGAGGCGCGCCCCACTTGGGGGGCGTAGAGTGATCCAAGGACGGGCGCAGTGAGCGGCTCCATATTTAAATGTTCGAAAAGTTACCGTGTGTCGTAGAAAAAGGACAGATTGCATTTTGAAGATATTCTTCGCTGAGCATTAGGGGGGGCGTAGTATTCTAGCATAACGTTGAGTGAGGCGCATAGGGTAAAAGGTTGGGAAACCCTGAACTAGATGGTCGGACCAACTAAAGCATCCAGACTCAACAACATTTTACATTGTCGCTTTAATTGCAACTGACAGGAGCCGATGGAGACAGTTCGTCCGTTCATACAACACCAAAAGCACAATCTTCAGACATGAAGGACCGACCGAAGAGGAAGGAAGGATAGAGAGAGAGGAAGAGCTTAAATCGTCGACAAACGAAAACAGAGAGAAAGCATAATGGATTCTCGATTAATCTCGTCATCATCATTCTTTCATAATAATACAACACAATATCTTATTAGTTATGTTTATCCGTGTACCTTATATTCTGTATGCCGACACTGCAGCAACCTCGCCTTTAATGTGATTTCATATCATGCCACCCGTTTGCGTGGGTTAAGCAGTTCTACGTTAGAAATGACATTGCAGTGAATAGAACAAAGAATACAAAGATACCAAAGTCCTATCCGCGGTACTTACATTTGAATTTAGAAGTAGGTAATACAATCGTGTTTAGGCTTCCGGAGCCAAAATGGCAAAAACGGAACCCTTATAGTTTCGTCATGTCCGTCTGTCCGCATGTCACAGGCCTCGAAAACTGTAAGGTGTATTTGAAATAAAATTGGGAGGGGATTGTATTTTGCGCTACATAGTTCTGTAATGAAATGAGTAAAAAGATACATGTAAGGTAAGTCAAAAAAAAATCGTTAGGCCTTTCAAAATATGTAAATATAAGGTTTCTCAGTAATTTTTTTGATTAAGGGAATATAGTGAGAGATAATCGCCCCGAAAGTCCCAAAAGTGTGTCCCCCCCCCCCCCTCTAATTATCATACGGTGTAATAAAAAAATTGTTAAAAATTATGGACAAGATCGGTTCAAAGGTTTTCGAGATATTGCTGGAAAACGGTCATCCCTATAGAAAAGGTGCCATAAGATTTTTGTGACGGTACGACCTTTTTAATGGGCACGGAACCCTTCGTTGTGCATGGTCCGACACGTACTTGGCCGGTTTGTTATCAGTTGTTTTTCATAATACCCTTCGGTGTTTTTATTAGTCTCACTGATCCTTATCATAATACTATTTAGCAACACCGCAAACAAAATTGGAAACTTCTTGCAAGTAAATAAATAAAATAAACATCTTGGAAGTTTCCGATATTCCCTATGCACATTTCTGATACTTAGGTTACTACTGCGACACACCGGCGAATCCACACAGACCTAAGTATAAACAGTTCTATAAGTATTCAGCGGCTGATATCGAAGCGGCGACAGCGCGGCCTCGCCAACAACGAAAAGTTAGTTCTAGTGGTGGCACAATAAATTAAAAGACAACATTGAACTTGAACGCGGGGCGTCGGTGCGTGCGCGTATGACGTCACCGGTACACGTGCGCGCCGCGGCCTTGCGCTCGCCGCCCAGCCACCACATCACCCGTGCTAACTAACCGTGAACGATACTATTCTAACCTTGCCTAACCCACACTCTTAACCAACGATATGCTATCAAAACTCGTATCAAACTTAATTGACTGAGCTACAGCCAACCATCGACGTAGCGTAACAATTACTATGTAAATTTACAAACGAAGTTAATATGCACTTAAATGAGAAGAAACATGTTATTGTTGTATTTATTGATTTTAGTAAAGCTTTTGACACACTTAAATATAATACCTTATACTCCAAACTCCTGCAAAATGGTATACAGGGCCCACTACTAGAATTTATAAAAAACTACCACACCAACCGTTTCACATCTGTCAAAATTAATAATACCTATAGTGATAGGATTCCTACAGAACAAGGTACAGCTCAAGGATCAAATTTCGCACCTACCGAATATCTTTTGTACGTTAACGACATGTGCAATATATTCAGTGGTGGGTCTGTATACCAATTTGCGGACGATACCTGTCTCGTGGCCACCCATTCCGATATCACGGCTGCAGAAACCATCCTACAAGGTAACTTTAACCGGCTGTGTGCATGGGCCCACGACGTAGGCCTAGTCATTAACTATGACAAAACCAAGGTCATGCATATCCACTCTGCATATAAAAAAAGTCTCATCACACCTAAAATAATAGCGCATAGCCATGAGTGCATGCATCAAAAAACTACGCGTACGTGTGTATGTGTACACCTGGAAATAGTGTATAAGCATACATACCTCGGTTTGGTCATAGATAATACATTCAATTGGGGTCCCCACATTAGTCATATTTGTAACAAACTACGATCCATCTTATGCAAATTATCACTTCTAAAATATAAATTACCATTTAATACTCTCAGAATGTTGTACATGTCACTAGCCGAATCCATTGTTAGTTACAGCCTTAGTAGCTATGGCAGAACCTATAAAACTTACCTGGATAATATCTATAAGCTACAATTAAGAATGATAAAAACTATTGTACCTAATTCTATTAGAAATAAGCATAAAAACGACGATAATTATCTATTTCGATACTGTAAAATTATAAATGTATATGATAAATTTAAGATGATGCTAATCTGTGATGAAATTTCTAATTTACCCAACCTTCAAAAACGTTATAGGCCACAAAACTTGAGAAACATAAGTACCTTACCCAAATACGTATTGCCACCGTATAACAATGCATACGGAAAAAGAATGTGGGAGTATTTGTTACCTTACATATTAAACGAATGGCCAAATGATGTTTTCCAGAAACTTATTCATAATACTCACAAAATAAAAATCATCACAAAAAATATGTACTTGCCAACTACCGATGCGCGCACGAGCGTAGCACAAATTATGTAAAACTACCCTTTTCTTAGATATCAATTGTAAACGAGCGACAACGGCGACAGATAAACCGTACGCGGTTTTCGTTCGCTGTTCAAATAATGTGTAAATAGTTTATAAGTATTTTGGATAAATAAAAAAAAAAAAAAAAAAAAAAAAGCTACGGCACGAATTCCAATAATACGAGGGCAACTTGCGATATTTCTACGTTTTCACTTACTGTACGAGTATTGTTCTTGGAACAGGTGAAAACTATTGTTCTTTTGTGTAAATACAGTTGTTTTCCGCCTAGAACACTATTCATCAAAGTTAGCAGTCAATATGTTCAAATACAAAAATTCCACTATGTACATTATATTATAATAGGCTTTATCAGTAATGTTATTATCATGAATATGTTTAGATCAATAGAAGCCGTTCTTTATTTCGAGCTGACTCCGCGGTGTATCGTTATTTCGATTTTCGTAATGAGGACTCACAAACATCTTATCGGATTCTATTTCTAGGAGTGACCCAATCAGTAATTGCGCTACTGTGTATTGAGCGGCTCATTTAGAATTGAGATAGTCGTCATTTGCAAAACGATCACATATTGAAGTGTTTTTAATATAGATACGTGTCGACAGATGCTAAAATAAGCTCATTGTATAACTGCGGTTTTCCTACATAGGTACAGCGTAGGTACACAATGTACCTTTAATGCGATCAATTACTTGTATACACTTGTGAGAGTCGGAAATACCATTTATGATCATAAACAGGTTGATATAAACCTGTTCTTGTTTGAAACGATTGATCTTTTCTTGTTGGTCCGTGATGTATCTACCTTTCTATATAAGGTCGAAGTTTAAATGTTAAACCGTGGTTTGTATCTAACGATTATTATATAAGTGACATATGTCACTGGTCTCAGCTCATGCTTGAAGACCTGAGCTTGGCAAGCCTTTAAATTGGACTAAAAATGAATCGGTCAAAGACTCAGGTGATGACCAACAGCACGAGACGTAGGGTCGAGGTTGACGGGCATATCATACATTATGTCGACGAGTACATTTACTTGGCCCAGCTAGTCTCTTTCAGCAACAGGCAAGACAAGGAAGTCGAACGCCGGGTCGAAAACGCCTGGAAGAGCTACTGGTCCATGAAGGAGCTAATGAAGGGCAACCTTCCTCTGACACTAAAGCGGAAACTCATCGACATGTGTATTTTACCTGTCCTAACCTACGGTGCCCTAAATAAGCAAGCACCGAATTTATACCGACGGAAGTAAGCACGACGGTGCGGTGGGAGCCTTTGTTATATATCATCCGGATGGAAAAATAACAATAAAACGAAGAAAGCTTCACAAGTGCTGTTCCGTCTTCCAGACCGAATGCGTAGCGATCGAAGCTGCTTGCGAGTGGTGCATCAAACTCAAAATAACTGACTCAATAATCTTCTCCGACTCCATGTCAGCACTGCAAGAAATAGCCAATAGGAGCAGCACCAACTACACTATTAATAATATTCATCATTTAATTCAGAACATTCACAAATGGAACCATAGAATTCTGCTGGATCAAAGCGCATGTTGGAATACCAGGAAACGAGGAGGCGGACAAAGAAGCCAAAATTGCAGCCACCCTTCATAAAGCACCCGACTTTCACCTTTACCCCATTTCCTACATAAAAAGACTTTGCAAAATTAATACGCAAGAATTAAGCAGCAACTTCTACGCAACATCTACCACTGGATCACACCTGAAAAACTGGCTACCGACTTTGCAGCATATCCAAGATCTACGGAACAAGACCATTATCTCATTCCATCTCACCCAAATTCTCACCGGACACGGCTACCACAACTCCTACCTATACCGCTTCAAGATAACCACCGATGACCTTTGCCCGTGCGATGGAAGCACCGCACAATCCATCGATCACCTTTTAAAAAACTGCCCGAATTCACAAACCAGAGATTTAACCACGAAATCACCTGCCATAATCTCCATATAGAACCATACAACCTGCAGGAAATCATTCGTAAAGAAACTACAATAGCCTCATTTTGCAAACTCGCCTCCTCCATAGTTAATAACCTGAAAAAGTTCAATGGCACATAGTTCACTCTCCATTTCACCCATCATCCATTACAACCATCACTTATCGTCATCATTGATACACAGAATCACTAATTCCATTAGAAATCATTTATCATAAAGTAATTCAGTCGCCCGTATCCTTCGCGGGGACTGTTTCTGAGTATATCAGAGATAAAAAAAAAAAAAAAAAACCTACGGTGCTCAAACATGGTTACTCACTGAGAGCCAGAAGTCCAAATTGAAGGTTTGCCAACGCGCTATGGAGAGCAGTATTCTAGGTGTCAAAATGACGGATCGGGTCCGAAACACTACACTGCGCTCCAAAACACGCATAGCTGATGTGGGTGTAAAAACTGCCAGGCTCAAGTGGGGCTGGCGGCCACGTCTGTCGCATGCATCCAGATAGGTGGGCTAGCATAATAGCTAACAAGTGGATGCCACATGACGGGCGACGCAGACGGGGCCGACCTCGGCATCTAGTAGGGACGCGTGGAGATCACGGGGAGAGGCCTTTGCCCAGCAGTGGGACACACAATAGGCTCATAAAAAAAAAATGTTACTTGTCACATTAGATTCGCTCGATAAGTCAATCGGAAACTGTTTAACTCAACTAATAATTTACAGGTCAGTGAAAGTTTGTTCAGTGTGAAGCTTAGATTTGCTTTGTAATGTTGCTAAGCGACTAAACGGACCATTTAAGAGGCTGATAAGACCTAATTTGTTGAAATTTATATTATTTAAGCAGTTTTTTTAAGAAAAACTATTTGTTCTAAGCACATCGAAAAAAATATAAGTAAGTTAATATTCATCAATTCATCATATTTCCAAGACCGTAGACGGACTCGAAACATAATTGGACGAAATCGGCTCTATAGAAAATAATTGCAAAGATTGGTCTTAAAATCATCTTAAACGGTTCTATGTCCTTATTTTTTTCACGTATGGGTCTGCAATTAAGAACATGAAGTCCACATATTCATACCTAAACCGCTAACGAGCCATATTTCTCAAATAATCCACACTTTTTTATTTCAATATTTATTCATTATTTTCTTCTAAAACCTGGCCGCCCAAGTAACACTCGCTCTCGTTTACTCCGATACAAATAGACAGTGTGCGCGTTTTTGGTGTTGACAGCGCCTTAAGCTAATCAAGCTCAAGTACAGTTTGCCAGTGCCACTGAGCGACTTCCGCCGCAGGTTCATCGCACTGGTGGAGTTCAGCCGTGATTGCAACATTTGCAACAACGTATCTGAGGCAAGACGCTGCAGTAAATTTCATTCAACTCTGTACGTCGACGTCAAATTATATGTCTACACATTCCCACCTTATTGCCACCTTGATGTCGACTGTCTTTATGTCGGGCCTCTCGCACTTACATACTGGCTAGTAAAGGATGATTGCTTTATGTCCGACATAAACGCGATCATGTTAGCTAGGCTGGCTAACCAGTAAGTGAGACCTCAAATGTGTATATTTCACCCATTGAGATGACCCCTGAGGGGTCAATATTTACTAGGGGTGAGAGATGAGGTGAGTTAGGAAGGTTGTACGTAACATAGTAACTGATTTGAGTGAGGTTGGTAACGTTGCCAATAAAAGAATATGAAATGTTAGATTGTAAAGTTAAGTGTTCTGAGTATACAAATGCTCCTGTTTTACAAGTATACTTATATATACCCAAGTAGGTACCTATCTACAACTCGCTAATCGGTAACTTATAATTTTTCCAGAGTGGGTGCCAGTATAGATAAATATACACAAAAATTCCCTTCGTTTGAATTACTCATTAAAGTAGGTTCTAAGCTTAAGTAACCAGTCGTTTTAAATTTAAACTTAATATAAATTAATGTTATCGGATTACAAAATAATTGTAACATTCAGTTGTTATAAAAGTATTGACTGATCAATCAATTGCGTAAATTATTCGTGCAATAGACGAAATATATGTTTTGTAATTGTAACATGCACCCGAGCTGATAATCGCGATTGCGATAGTATGCATCATTTAATTACGTGCAGGCTATTTTATTATATTATGCGATAGGGAACTAACATTTAGTAAGGCAACAACTCCTCGGGCTGATTGTAGGTAGGTACCAAGGGATGATAAAGTTGTTGCTTACGCACGCTCTGTTAAAGCAACCTACAGATATAATGTGGGAAGTTTTTCTTTGTCAAAGTCTTTATGACATTGTCATTAGATTGAATTCCTGCATGTGCTTTCAAGTAGCGTTTACTTATATTCGTTCTCTAGTTGCTAAAACATGAGCGACACGTCACACTATTCGTGTATTACAATGTGTTCACAGTATTTAGTATAACTTGACATGAGTTATCTGTTTCTTTACATAAGGATACACCATCCCCAGTCTGCAGAAAGCCCAAGATAAAAGTTCCAAAATGCGCTAATGCACTACAGAATTGAGAAAAAAAAATTCTAGTGCAGCGACCAAGTGGTAGAGCTCCACTGAAAATAGTTTCCTGGAAGTGTAAAGATATATACAACGTGTCCCAAAACTCAACGATAAGCTGGCACCAGAGGATGGAGCTACTTATGATTAGTCGAGAAAAAATAAGGAAAAAAATATATCTCAATTATTTTAGAAATTACAGAAAAAAAATGAAATTCATCGAAAATCGACATCCCTAATGGTATTTTTAACGACCATGTCTACAAATATTCAAATATTACTGTTTTTTTTTTGTTTTTGAAAACTTAAGTAGCCCTGCTATCTAACACAGTTCTTAAAAATACCATAATACATGTAGTTTTTACACAAAAAATTATCAAAATCGATTTTGTCCCTACAATTTTGAAAGATTTTTTCTTACAGTCCACTTTCAATCATCATGGTGTAAAAAAATTGTATTGACACCACAATGGCAATTATTTTCAAAAGTTGACGCAACTAACCAAGATTCCAAAATGGTATAATACTTTAGGAAACCTAGTCACAAAAAAAAACAACGAATTTTTAAACAAGAATCGATATTATTTAATGTTGGCGGTAATCACTTTTACTGTACCCAAAAAAGGATTTTTGTTGTTGAAAAATGTTGAATAAATGCAAAGAAATGGTACATTTTTTTTTAATTTTTTTTAATTTATTTACTACATTATTAATACTACAGTAAATGTTCAAATTGCCTGCCACCGGCATTAATACAGACATGACATCGCCTTAGAAATGATCGTTTTATCCGTCGTGCATATCTTCTACCATTGATATGATCCGCAGCTTGTGTGATTTTTTGGCGAAGCTCGTCCAATGTTGCTATGGGTTTTGAGTAGACTTTGTCTTTAAGACAGCCCCAGTAGAAGAAGTCCAGGGGGTTCAGGTCGGGCGAACGGGGTGGCCACAAGATAGGACCAAGTCGCCCGATCCAACGCCCTGGATACTCTTGGTTTAAGTATTCTCGCACTGCACGGGCATAGTGAGCTGGGCAACCATCATTTTGAAACCACATGTTTTGTAAATCACGTAAAGGCACGTCTTCTAATAATTCAGGCAAGTCGTTTTGTAAAAAGTTCAAATAGCCATCACCATTAAGGTTTCCTTGTAACTACGAGCTGGGGCTGTCTTAAAGACAAAGTCTACTCAAAACCCATAGCAACATTGGACGAGCTTCGCCAAAAAATCACACAAGCTGCGGATCATATCAATGGTAGAAGATATGCACGACGGATAAAACGATCATTTCTAAGGCGATGTCATGTCTGTATTAATGCCGGTGGCAGGCAATTTGAACATTTACTGTAGTATTAATAATGTAGTAAATGAATTTAAAAAAATTAAAAAAAATTGTACCATTTCTTTGCATTTATTCAACATTTTTCAACAACAAAAATCCTTTTTTGGGTACAGTAAAAGTGATTACCGCCAACATTAAATAATGTCGATTCTTGTTTAAAAATTCGTTGTTTTTTTTGTGACTAGGTTTCCTAAAGTATTATACCATTTTGGAATCTTGGTTAGATGCGTCAACTTTTGAAAATAATTGCCATTGTGGTGTCAATACAATTTTTTTACACCATGATGATTGAAAGTGGACTGTAAGAAAAAATCTTTCAAAATTGTAGGGACAAAATCGATTTTGATAATTTTTTGTGTAAAAACTACATGTATTATGGTATTTTTAAGAACTGTGTTAGATAGCAGGGCTACTTAAGTTTCCAAAAACAAAAAAAAAACAGTAATATTTGAATATTTGTAGACATGGTCGTTAAAAATACCATTAGGGATGTCGATTTTCGATGAATTTCATTTTTTTTCTGTAATTTCTAAAATAATTGAGATATATTTTTTTCCTTATTTTTTCTCGACTAATCATAAGTAGCTCCATCCTCTGGTGCCGGCTTATCGTTGAGTTTTGGGACACGTTGTATATATATATATATTTAATTCATAAGCCCGCGGCCAAATCCTAACTAAATCACATTTCCATGTTCTTCAAACATATCTGTATTTTTTTAAGTGTGTACCTTTGCCCATAGTATGCCTTTTCCCTCAGTCCGCAAAATCGCGTTATTTTTTTCTACCGGAACAGCAAGACAACCGAAGCGTACAATTTACTAATTTCACAAATTTGTCACGAGTGATGTAATCTTTTGTCGCCTCTTACTTACTTCAGCGTCGATAAACGACAGATTGTTTATTTTCCAAGTATTCAGTGAAAATACGGCGTTTATGAAAGCTTAGGTGATTTATGTATCTATATCTAAGTTCCGGTTGGTAAATAGGTATAGATGAATTATCGAGAACATGGAATTGCATTTGTAGTGGTTGTACCGTTTGCAACAAAAGGAGAATAATTTTCTCTTAATTTTTCTTCACAATTTGACACTGACATTATTTTGGTATTTACTTCTTCAATTAATATATAACAAACCTCTTTTTATGCTGATAGAACGAGAAAATAGAAAATTCAAATATAGAATGCCTGTAAACATACAATACTACTACATATGCAATTCCATGCTCTCGTTAATTTATCTATAGGTATGATTAAGAAACATCCGACATATTGCGTTTCTAATAAATTCCTACCCACTCGCACTAATCGCTAAAGTAGGTATATTTGTAACTTTAACTATGAGTTATACTTGAGATTATGTGAGTTGGCCGAATTGCTTCAAAGTACCCCATTCAAAAAGCAACTCTACTATCCAAGGTAGAAGATTCCAGTGACAGTTTCATAAAAAGTCTGCATTAAATAATCTCAACCATAATCGGAAGTCAGACATGTAGGCACTGGTTCGCTCGCGGCGAGTTACGTGCCAGCGACGCTACCACGAACTTCGAATGTCGAACTTCGTATATCTCCGTCTCTATCGCACTTACGGTTTATGGTACTTGAGCGACAGAAATGGAGATATACGGAGTTCGAGATTCGACGTTCGTGGTAGCGCCGCAGGAACCTTGGCAATTGCGATCACCTGCGGCGCTACCACGAACTTCGAATCTAGAACTTCGTATATCTCCGTCTCTGTCGCTCGAGTATCATAAACCATAAGTGCGATCTCTATCACGGAGATATACGAAATTCGAGATTCGAAGTTCGTGGTTATAGCTCTGTAGCGACTTTCATCCCGATGGCATAGTTCATTTATAATTATATAGTTAACGAATTATGATATGTATACAATGTAGATAATACCGGCGTTTGTTTTGAGGTAAATTAAGCGTACGATTAGCGATGTAACATTCGCTATTTGCCTATCGCATTCTCCTTGCATAAGCGTATTTCGCAAGTCCGTAGTACAGTGCGCTCGCGAAAGCAGTGACGCAACGGCGGCGCTGCACCCACCAACCAGACCATTGATTAGACGGACGAATGTAACATATTACTTAATACGAGCTATTCTTCATTTAATTCGTCGATTCGTCGGTCGATTTGTGTAAGATTGTCCGAAAAAAAAAATCTTCGAGGCACAGGGAATCCTAGTTTGAGAGCCAGAGCTTCAACTTATCATGTAAGTAAGTATACTTATCTACATTGTAGTTACAATAAGTAGAGTTTTAAGTAGAATTTATAAAAAAATGTGTATCTAGTAGTTTAGTAGTCGGTAAAGCACGATTCACAACCTTTTATCAAAAAGCTTATGTAATACTGAGTAATAAAATAACACTTAAATTTATATTCTACGTAACACAATATTAAAATACCTACTCTGCTTTTTCCTTCCTGATACAATATATTTTTTACACTAGCCTCCCTCACTACCCCCCTGCGTATAACAAAAAGTCCGTATGTCTCCCGAGCGTCCATTCTACATATATACAAGTAAAAACAAATTGAAAACGCATGAAAAAATTGCCCGTTAAATACAAAGTTAGTACAAAGTTATATGCTTTATCTCTTTATGATATTGGCATGGAACTTGTATAGGTAAATGGAAGTGTGGAACGAATGAAAGGTTTTGAGAAATCGCCAGCAACCAGTCAAGAAGGGCCCATGGAAAATTTTGTGAGACGATAAATCACGGTCAAAATCCATCCGCAGCGCGAATGACAAAATTAATGTGGAAAAAACAAAAGTAGTTGGTCGAGTTGTGCTCGTGACACGGATTTTCCATATACGTGAACCTAGCTTTCAAACTTGCACTTTTGAAATGGGATAAACGAAACTGGGAAAATTCTATTCCATTACACGGCTGGTTTTTAACCCGAAAAAAAAGAACACTCGTTCCAATTTGTAGGTACAGGTAAACATTTTTTGTTTGAGACTGACATTAGGTTGCGGTGCCGTTTTAACTTTACGAAAATATTGAATTTGTGCGATGCGGTTGACAATTTTTGAATAAACACTAAAAGTTTCAGCTGTTTAAATCGAAAGATGGCCAGGCCACTAAACCATCTTAGCGAGCCTAACGTAACAATGTTTATGTTAGACATGTGAAGATTTATTCATGATTATTTTTGTATTCTGCTTTAAATAGAGTAGCCGTTGAGCGTTTACGGCTGCACCGCATTTTACGCGGTTATTGCTGGTTGGAGAAATATAACTCTGATGGGGAGATATTAGATATATCCTGCCCTTTGTTTGGACATAGCTTTTTATTACCAGTTTACTTATAACCATGAAAAACAGCATGCTTGTTCATATTCGAATAGGGATTACATCTTAATATTTTATTACGAAAAACAAAAGTATAATCCAGCATTAAAACAACTGTAGCATTAAAACTTTGTTATGATTTATTTTTCTGATGTTATATGCATTTGAAATCTGCGCGCGCCGGCACCCCCCAAAAACGCTCTAAGTATACTAAACGGGCTTATGCTATGACGTCACAGCATAGCCTTTACTATGGAGTAAGTCATTAATTTGCGATTATCTCCACAAAATTTACGTTTAAGTCTATACTTGTCATACAAAATATCATTTCTAATTTAATATTCTATGTAAATATTACGTTATTTTATCGAAAAAATAAAAAATAAATTTTCGTCATTTTAACGTTAGGTAAAACTAATAAAATCGTTTTGTTTCTTTTTTTTCTTTTGTATGATATCTTTACGTATATCCGCATCGATTGAGTGCAATTTATTCGAAATTGAAGTCCCATGCAAGTTCCCCATTCATTCCATTCACTTTAAGCATTACAATAAGTCATTGAACTTCATAAGGTACAAACACAGCTGCAGCTATTTGAAAACACCAGCAGAAACCCTTAAACGACATTGATTTTGACGAACTACGTTTTGTTCTGATTACCTACTGTGTCGCAGACTTCTAAACTTGTATATACTACAAGAAGAAAGCGAAGGTAAAGTGCAGCCGTCAGTCACACTTCAAACAAAGGGCGATGTTGAAAAACAACACCCTTTATACACTTCGTTGTTTATAAAGTAACATTGTGTGTGTTGGTTGGTAAATAAATGTTTATAACTACCTAGATCTAGGCATATGAAGAAGGTGTTTTGTTCACTAAAAGGTAATCTCTAGTGTCATAGTCTAATCATCCACCTTTAACAAAAGCGGTCTAAGTGCACTTAACTGGTGTTATTCAAAAATAATTATAATCAATACATAAAAACAAAAATAGAAGAAAGAAGACTTCTATGTATATTTCATCAGATTAACAGTGCATACTAACAAAGTACACTGGAGACAATTTGGTGTCTGCTTCTTTTATCCAGATTATTTGTTTAGTTAATGCAGATTCGTCTTAAAATGAACTATCCGTAAGGATAAAAAAGAATTCAATGAAGAAAATCCAGAAAAATGCGAGCGGAATTCTGATACAAGCGGATATTTCTTCTGCTTAATTGCAATAATTAACATTCCTGAAGACCATTCTAACACCAAAACTACTTCTACAGTCCAAATCATGATTTACAAAAGAAATGTCTACAATTTTTGGGTTATCTAGTGCCTGCACTTCTGTTTTTGCTGTTACATAAAAGTGGTCAAACAATAATTCGTAGTTCGTAGTGTTTTGAAAACTCTATGATCGTCTGGCGATGCAATGAGACACGCTCTCGATGTTGACATGTAGCAATAGGAAACCGCTTTTACCGTGAGAATACTCAATACATTGAAGACTCTCAAAATATAATACCTTACTTTATTTATCCGCCGTATAAAATTCCATTAATGGCCTTTAAAGCATCCTCAAACGAGTCAGTAGGTAACACTGTTGTTAATGACTCGGTGTGAATAACAAAGTTATTTTCGAATAAACCATAATACTCGTTATCAGCACACGACAAGTGGTGCCTACTATTTTTCCGCAACACAATTACTAATTAATAAGCAAACAATTGATTAGCCCTGCAAACATAGCATTCATTCATGTATCTTAATTGCCTTCGCTGTACTTGAGCCTGCATTTAGAAGCAAAGTGTTCAGGTATGCACGTTATCACAGCTGATAGCCGTAGTAGGCGGTAGCTCCTTGATAACTGCACGCACACACACATACGACTATACATTGTACATCATTAACACTATCCGTGTGCCACCACCACCACAAGTATATCTCTTTGTTTTCTTCGCAACCGCCGCTGGTTATCTGACAACTGGACATCGTTTATTTAATTTAGCATCGTTTACTCCTTGCAACGACCAGGAATGGAACAGGCCACTTATCACTCCAATAAAATGCGGCGGTAATGGAAGGCACACACTTGTCTGTCTCGGTTGCTTCGTTTTATCAGTTCAGTATCGAGAAGGTACTGAATAATTAGGTAGTAGTAAGCGGTTATCTTCAGTCAATAATACATGTTGTTTTGTATTTATTTAGTTTGGTTCAACACGAACCATATTTCCCCGTGCACCCTGCTGTTCCAAAATAACATACAAAACATCTACGGTAATCAATTAATTATACTATCAAACTTGCGTATAACTTGTCACTACGAGCGTGTTTCGAATCCTTCAGGAACAAATTGGCAACATGTTTCGAACCTTACGTGAGTTTTAATAGTACGAGTATCTTAATATCATAACATAATTATGAGCATGGCTCACGATAGTTTCAATTCACATATCCAGTAATCTCATTGATTATCATTTGTAACGTCCCAACTTCTGTGAAAAGTAAAGACCAGGATAGCAGATATTGCATAAAACTACCATCCTCAATTTCACTGATATTTATCTATCTAAGTATTATTCTAGGTAACCAGTCTAATTACATATTTCCGTCACAGCTAAACAAATATTGGAGCGCATTTGAAAATAGTCACATAAATCATCTTCGCGACAGACATTCACCTGCGCACCTAAACCTAGTTGTTCTTTCTCAGGTACAACGTCTGTTGCATTTTTTGTACGCGCAACTTATTGTTTGTTTAGGAATAGGAACCCATCAGCTTGGTGTTTATAATTAGTGTTTAATGTTTACGTATACGCTCTCCGCTACGTTAATCATTGGACATTCTACGTAATAATTAACAATGTCAAAGGCCAACACGGGTGCAGTACACGAGCCGTTTACTTGATTACCGGCTCTATAATATATTACATTATAGAATCCATTGACAGGATCTTTGAATAACGCATTAGAAACGGGGTTCAAATACGAGGAGCACACCAAAATGATCGGGGATGGATAACTTAGAACTAAGTTACCTGAAAATATTCTTTTATGACGTTAACATTGGACTTTTGAAACCATAATGGCATTCAAATTATTATGAAAAATTGTTTATTTTTTACAAAAAATCTGCTTAAGTTATTAAGTCTGCAATCATCGAGAAACAACACGGGAAAATCTCCGAGTCAATATTTTTATCAAAACTATCACAACGGTTATTTTAATGATTTTTTATTCATTGCCATTTAATCGTATCCAGCCTAACTACAATATCTCGCTAGCATCTCAGTATTTCAAGACCTAGCTCTATCTTCTATAGGTCGACTAAAACAGTGTTAACTCCTGAACACATCCTAGTAGTGGAAAATAGTAGATTGTACAACAAGCGCATAAAACGAGCCATTTAACCTGAGATGTTTATATCCACCCGAGCCACCGGCGAGGGTGGATAATTAAGTCGAGGGGTTAAATGGCTAATTTATGCCCGAGTTATACACACTGCTTTTCACTTCGATTGCGAGAAAATAACAAATAATTGCAAAATAAAATAAAATAATAGCTCATTCCCGTCACTTAACTTTTCGACACGTGATATTAGACTTAGGTACTTCATACTGCCAAGTAATTTAATGGTTCAATACGTTTTAAAATAATAATTGACTCCTATTTTATCTGGTTTTATTAATTTAGTAATGGAAAAGACGAATGTGAAATTTATTAAAGCAAATCAAATCACAAGTTTATTCTACGAAGTTTTATTGTGTGTGGCTGTTAGGCCCGATTATCTTAGTCTTTAAAACAATTTTACTTTGTGCACTAGAGCATAAAAGTGGCATTTTGTGCAGCATACGTCCAGCACAAAGGCGAACTTTGCGAGCATGAGAAGTGAAAAAATAATATACTATAATCTACATGTGGTCTACCACGACATTTCCCTATCATAAGTATTCGAATGACTCTAAAAAGAAAATCGTTATCTAAAAAAAATGGTGTTTGACAGCTAAGTTTCCTTTTGCGTTCCCTCATGTTTTATAATACGAAGAAGAAATGCGACTTGTGTTGAGTTGACTCTACAAAAGTTCTGGTGAGAAACGTCAAAAGCCATTAATAATATATTTTTTTGTTGCAAAGTAAGAAACTATTACCATAAGCCTGAAATTTCACGTTATCCGGGACTGGTCGAGGTTTAAACGGCAGAAAAGCACGAAAATGTGCCATCATTTCAATGTCAACTTCAGCCTTGTATCATTGACATAATAAAATGTTTTATGTTAGGCAAAAGTGCACATATCAACATAATTTATACTTAAAAAAAAAAACATAGTTAAGTTACATCTTTGCTCGGTTTTTTCTATTCCCGATTATTTCGGTTTGTCCCTCGTATGCCGAGCTATAAAAATGCTGCAAAAGAATGTTGCTTAGATCCTTCCTCCTTACATCCTAATTACGCTGGGTCTCACTGCGCTAACTTTATTTCTTCTAAAAATAGCACTATGGTAGACTTGTCTACATTAACGTTAATTAAATAACGAGCCCGCCCAGATATTAAAGCATTCTGTACCTACTTAATTAAAATTAACAATAGCTTGTCGGTAATTTTATCTAGTATCTGTAGCCTGAACTGTTGCGTATTGTTTCCCGAAACGGACTTAAAAAGGCTTTCGGAGGGGGTTAAAAGAATGAGCTTGTATTTTAAATATACTTGTAGCGCTACGCCATAGTCCGTAGCAGCTTAATCTCCATATGTAGCGAAAATCACCCGTATCCCTCATATATGTGTCGTGAGTAGAGGTGAATGGGTTAAGAGCTATTGCCTTACATTTACAAAGCATTGAATTATTTCACTGGTCGTAGCCTCTAGGATAGCTCTTATTTATCATTGTGTAGGTGTTAGAGACAGATTATAAATCATACTTTGCGTTTTCCGTAGTCTGGTGATCGTTATTACGTGCACTTGTTCCACATTCATCAACGAACTGTCAGTGTCACAAAGGTATGAGCAGAATTTTTGGCCGATGGTCATGACCCATTTTAGAATCGATTCCATGCGCCAGTCCCAAACAGATTCAGAGTGAAACTATTTACAACTATTACTATTTACTACTATTTTCAACAATTAATGGCATTGAAAAGGTTTGAAAGTCAACGTTGCTTTGCCATTTTTGCTCCGAAGCAAATCTCTGCTTAATGCCTTTTGTTTTTGATTGGGACTTGTTTGTTGTGAAATTAGCTCGGCATACAAATAGATTTGTGTTATGAAGCGGTTATGATTGTCAAGTGTCTGTCGTCCGCCGCGTCCGTGCGGGGTCGGAGGTTATCTGGCTAACTGCTCCGACGCCGGCCTCGCTCCTCGAGTACTTTTCCTTCATGTTCTATTTTAAAGTGCATACTACTAATTACAATTAAGTTTACTATGATGTTGACATCGTTGATAGATCTTAAGTGCCTTGTATTTCAAGCGAGACCCTTTGGCCTGCGTAGGCAAAAGGCATGTTGTAACTTCAGAATTCAGATGAAATGTCTTAGTGTTCGTCTATAACTCTATACAATCGATAGATCTATATCGACCTTTACTTTCTTTGTAGTTATTTACAATTTGAGTAATTTGTCTTGATTCCGATTGAATAGATGGTGTATTCTTTTCTTGGTTTGATATCCAATCTTTTCATTTCCGAATTCTTCACTCTATGTCAACTTGTGGCATAACAGAAACATCTTTAGATTTTTTCTGGGTAGGTATCAGTTTCAACTATAAAAGAGAGCAACAATAAGCTGGTAAACGGAGGCTATGTGCAAAGAATCCCTGTAAGACCTTAGCGAAAAGGTAAAAAGGAAGGAAAAAACTAGAATTAATTAACAGTTTTTACTATTGTCGTTATTCGATAAGGAAGGAAATTCACGTTAGTCACTATGCAGCGTAGGTTTAGTTGTTGATTTTTTGTAATTCTTAGCCGATGTTATAAATTTAAAATGTTGTTTACTCGTTTGTAAATCAGAAACTAATTCCCATATCAAAATGGCCCACAGTAAAAGTTTGCCCAGTTTTAAAATGCAAAATTGTTTACCTTCATATGTTTCCATGATATGAAACCTGATTTAACTTTAAAATGGCTTCGGTAGGCCAGATCAAATTGCGATATTTGCAAGTAGGAAACTTTTCATTATCATGGACTCAAATATTGATGTTATGATAAAAGATAACGGTAAGGCGACGGGATATCTAATATGCATCGTATATGACGTATATACACAAGCTAATCTGATTCAACTCCAAATTTCAGATGGTAGACAACGACAGCTGTCGACTGTCGTTGGTAATTTGTTCATACAATATTTACCTTAGTAAAGAAAACCGAGTACCTACGTAATCAAAGAGACAAACTTCTCTAAGCGAGGAAGCAGAGAAGAAATGAAAGCTGGAACACAGGTAACACTTACTGAAGAAAAGTGTTGATCAAAAGGCGATAACGAGAATTTATCGGCATCAGCCGCAACAGTTTCGGTAAAGACAGAAAAAGAGTTATGAGACAGGTAGTTGCCGACACGGACATGGACGAAGCGCTCAGAAACAACCTAAATAAAGCCGGCTAGCCGACGAGGAGTAGCCGTCTCGACGGACGCAAACCCACACGCGTGCCTCGCACATACGGATGCCTCCTATACATTCACACGACACGCACACAGTCGCTCCCCAGACGAAAATAAAATTCACTCGTATGCGCCATGCAAATAGGAAGTCGGCTCGTGCACGCGAGCCGGCCGACCGAATGAACGAACAGATCCTTACGTTTCGTGGCACTGTCGCAAGACGGTCACGGGCGCAGCATCGCAGGCCACGGGTCACAGCAACGTTCACTACTCGCTGGTCTCATCCGAGGGAGGCGCCGTGCCCACTTTAAACAGGTTTCGTTCCCGACGGAAAAATACACCGGTGATGTCTACTAACATTCGGCACTCGCGGCAACGCGGGTTTCACTGCGGTCACTGGGCAGGAAAATCAACGAGCGGGGATTAGCATGAATGATATCATACGACGGCGCGGAGACTGCACGTAAAGCGTCCGTTGTCGGCGCAGGTCGCGACGCGACTGGCGTCGGCGGCAGGCGGCACTACGGAGCCCCGTGCGTAGTGAGTGGCCATGAGACGCGGGGACGAGGAAACCCGGCGCGAGTACGCCTGGCCGCGGCAAGGGCCGCGGGCCGCCGGGCGGGGGCGCGGATTAATCACGTAGTAAGTGTTCCCCCCGCCGCCCGCGCCTGCCGCCCGCGGCGCCGCCAGAACCAGAACCTGCACGATACATAAATAAATACTAATGCAATACGGACGAGCGCTCGCTCGTGGTGCCAGACTGAAACCGGACACTTCTCGAGGCGAAATGAATTCCTATGTGAGCATTGCCACTGAATCTTGGCTGCTCCGCCGCGCTTGTGTCGCGTTAAGCCTTTTAAGTCCGTAAAAACATGCGATTGAAATCGTGCAGCGTTAGTTAGCGCTTCCTAAGAAGCACTTCGGTAGGTTAGATGTAGAGCAAGCCTTCGAGTGCACTTGAAGCCCCTTAACTGAAATTAAATGTACAATGCAGTAAAGAAAAAAACCGGCCAAGTGCGAGTAAGCTCGCGCACGAAGCGTTACCATTATATATAATAATTTACTTTAAAAACAAAGTTTTAATCGACTTCAATTCAGTACTCCGCCAAGCCACATGAACATTTCCACATTTATTTTCCAATTTACCCCATGAACTGATTTCCGAGAGCAAATACGTTGATTATTAGAGAAAATAACCAAATTGCTGAATGTGGGCCGATAATATTTGAGAACTTCCGTCAATTCCTCAAGGATCTCAGAATCACCTTTGGCACTTCTTAGTTTGCTATTTCAACGGAATGATATCAGAATCGGTGACGTACTTTTATAGTTTGAAGTACATCATTGACAAGTTCCTCAAGCCATCTGTGGTCTTCATCATCACTTCCACTTCACCAAATTTATGATTTCCGGATGTAAATACACGAGTTATAATAGAAAACACCGAAATTACTACACGCGTGCCTTATATATTTGAGGAGTTCCCTCAATTCCTCATGGTTCCCATCATTCAACTGGAGTTTTGAAAACAATGGGACCAACCTGGAAGCATATATACTTTCAATTAAAAAAATAATGGTATAAATAAATGACGGAGTTCTGAGGTAACACACATTAAAAAAAATAAAAAAAACATACAACCGAATTGAGAACCTCCTCCTTTTTTTTAAGTTGGATAAAACGGCAATAAAATCACGTTTGTTGTATGTGAAAATGTATATGTATATATATTATTCTGTTTTTTAGTATTTGTTGTTATAACGGCAACAGAAATACATCATCTGTGAAAATTTCAACTGTCTAACTATCACGGTTCATGAGCCTGGTGACAGACGGACAGACAGACAGACAGACGGACAGCGGAGTCTTATTAATAGGGTCCCGCTTTACTCTTTGAGTACGGAACCCTAAAAAGTGTAAATTAACAAAACAAGGTAGGTAGGTACTAGGTACTTGAGCCTTATTGGCACTTGAGCTCTATTAAGATCTTTTCTTTTATATCTCAATAAGGTTGTTCTTTGTTTGATCTGATCAGTGAAGCGTAGCTACATAAAAATACACGTAGGGTATCCAAGCTACTCTATGTCAAATTGTAAAGGTGAAAATGATTGATTCGCTCGAGCATGCCGGGAGAGCACGCGTATTTCCGTAACCCCTCCTATTCAATCTGTGCAGCCCAACAACATGATAGACGTTCTGGAAACGTTCTCCGACCGGTTTGAGAGATGTTGTCATTTCTAGCAATGTATATAATGCCGACACTAGTTCTTGGAAAAAAACTTATCAATTATCAACTTAGAACTTTAGAAGATGATATTTCTAAGATGCTAATCATGGCAATTTTTAGTGAGAGTGAAATTTGTAGTATTAGTTAAAGGAGCTACACTTCTTTCACCTCTACCCATGGGCGACATAACAAAAGACTCAACTCGGTCATACAAATTTAACTAAGTACATATAAGTATAACAAACTAAATAAGGTCTAACTTGTGTAGCTGACTTCGGCATTATAGCGAGTGTGTAGTGTACACAGCGTTATGAATTCGATCACTACATGAGTCTATAGAGTAGGTGTAAACTCAGTATTCCTCCAGGGTTTGTGGCTTCGCCTCAATGGGCATTGAGTTTGCGTGACGCGACCGAAATGTATTGTATATTATGGTAAAGTTACACGTTAGATAGCCTTTAAGAGACGATCACAGATCTTCAAACCTGTTTATTACGCTTTATGGTCAGTTCACGGGAGCCTTATTTGACATAATAATGTAGTTGCCATTTAGTACGAATGTGTATATTTCAAAGATACGATAATCGAAATGCGTCTAACATCTCCTGAAGAAAAATCTTATCTTCGAAATGCTGCTCTCAGAAGGCTTTCAATTGAACAAGCGTAGAAGTATATCCGGTCTCATGTTTAATCTCGCATCTACGATAGCGTAAATATTAATAAAGGTCGAAACGCACAGACAGCGGTGTTGGCGCTGTGCGGAGGCGGTACCGGTTGTAAAGTTCGAAGTAATGCGAAAGGGTCCGCACAGAATACCGCGCCGCGCCGCGTCCCGCCGCGCCGCGTCCCGCCGCGGTACTCTGTGCGGACCCTTTCGCATTACTTCGAACATTACAACCGGTACCGCCTCTGCACCGCACCGCACCGCACCGCACCGCGCCGCCAACGCTGTCTGTGCGTTTCGACCTTAATGCATGCCATCGTAATTTATTAGAATAATAAATTAGGGGTTTGCAAATGTAGGTACAGTCGCCATCACATACATCGGAACAAACAAGCACGTCACAAACATCGGAACACACCTCTATTTTCAAGGCATTAGGGTGCATGTGCCGATATTTTTGAACACCTATAGTGTACCTATGTATGTGATGGCGACTGTACCTAAAAACAGCACACAAAACCACACACACACACACACACACACAGCACATAAAAACGAGTGTGTGCAATTACGCTCAAGATCGCTTGAGTAAAGTGTTGGAAAATGCGGCCCAGCCCGGGTTGTGGGGTATATATTCATGTATAAACTCATATTCGTTGTTTTCGGGTTTCATAGGCCATGTTTTATCGCACGCTCGAGTCTTATAACTCTACATGCAATTTAAAATTCAAAGTAAAAACCATCAATTGTGCTCTACATCCTAAATACCATTCCTTACTATACCTACACGAAGAGTTATACTTTTTCAAGCTGACGCTATTCGATTGTCGCTTAAAGTATACAAGGTAACTACATAGTATTCTTCCCTTTGTTGTTTTGACAGCGATAAGTAGTCGATTGTCTCTTTCGTTTCTCAAAGACTCTTCGGTAAATATCAATAAGCAATAATGATTACGTGGGCGGCTACTTAAGTGTAATCCTAAAGCTTTGTTCGAGAAACGGTTTCTGAAGTAAGCCCACGGATTCAGGCCCGCCTGAGGGCTTAACTCGCCCATTGAGGGCCCATTCTGTTATAGTAATACACAATTCTGACATAGTTTTATTTAAATACCATGAATACGAGTAGTAGATAAAACGCAACGAATGTAGAGTCCGTCTCTGGTAAATGTGCATTAAAATTATGTGGCAATACAACCTTAACCGTCAATTTTCCATAAATAGTTAATGAGTGGTGCTACCAAATTATTTGTTGCAGAGTTAACGATTCTATACTCAGAGCATAGAATACTAGAGAGAGGACAAGCCGCCGGCGGCCGTGTCGCAGCTGTATGCTCAATGGGCATACTCTGCCATACTGTGCACGCGTGCTGATCGCAGAGAATATTACGTTTCTTCCCAAAATGCCTGATATGATGCGCGTTTATCTCCATCTCCACTTATAATAAATCTCTAAATTAAAAAAAGAATCAGCCAGTTTGAAACTAAGCTTTCTGTGGTACGAATGTTCTCAGCATCCCATGGACGGAAAAATATGAAACATTGTATATAGGTACATTATTATTCCCGCTGCAACTTAGGATAGTTGTCTGTTTTTATCCGACTGCGACAATTAATTTATTTTCCGTAATATACGACTTCATTTAATTTTTCATTTATTATTCTTAAAGTATACCGCCGCCACATCTGTCAGCTAAAATAAACGTCAAAATCACAGACTAATAAGAAATACTACGGACAAAATGGCGGAATTTCTTTGCCTTTCTTTCGCCTATTAATAATTTTAATCCCGTCTACGATATACATTGACGAGACACATAGGTATCAAAAGCAAATATAAAATTAATCGATTTTGATATGCCAACTTATATGCGCAAATGTTGAATTAAGGCGTAATTTCCACAAATGTAACAACAAATTCGAATAATATAAACTTGGTTTTTTTGAATGGCACGCGCGCGCGCTCTTTGCGTATTCAGCCAAACAGCGAAAACCGAAACTCGAAGTTCGTATATCTGCATTCCTGTCATTTGTTAGTGCGATAGAGATAGAGATACCCGAATATTTTCGAATTCCGAAGTTCGTGGTTTAAAAGAAAATACGGATGTCGGATAGATCTAAATTAATATTTTATGTGTGAATATGGTTAAAATTATTTGGAAATACTATTGTTGTTATTGTTTTAGTATATTTGACTAGCTTTAAGTTTAATATTGTACGTCCGAAATGGGCAAGCTGTTGGACTTTATTTTACCCAAAACAACTAAATGTACACAGTTCTGACAATAAAGAAATCTTATTTTATCTTATCTTATCGAAAATAGGGATGTAGACACTAAACAAAATAATCATAATGTTGTATTATCTCGTAAAAAAACAACGCAAGAGGCTATACCTACTCGTATAGGTAATCACTAAGTTATAAGTGTATAAAGTTTGAAGCAAACCGCACCTTTATAATGAAACGATTGTTTTTTACTATGACGCTCGAGGATCGTGACGTCACGGTCCCTGATCGTTTTCTCACTCTAACAAGCGACATTAAAACGGTTGTAGCTTCGTAATTTTTTGTGATATTTTAATGAGTTTTTCGTTTCTTCTTTCTTTTGAAGTTAGTCTACAGCTACACCTCTATTTGAAAGACAAGCGGAAAGAACCCATACTATCCATACTAATAATCCATACTTCCATATTAATATTATAAATGCGAAAGTGTGTCTGTCTGTCTGTTACGTCTTCACGCCTAAACCGCTGAACCGATTTAGATGAAATTTGGTATACAGATAGTTTGAGCTCCGCGGGGAAGGACAAAGAGTAGTTTTTATATCTGAGGGGCTGAAATTGGGGGTGGAAATTTGTATGGAGCTACTTAAACAGCTGCCCCGATTTAGATGAAATTTGGTATATAAATAGTTTGAGTCCCGGGGAAGGACATATAATAGGTTTTATCCCGGAAATCATCCCCTAAGGGGGTGAAAGGGGGGGGGGGGGGGGGTGAAAATTTGGATGTAATCTATTTTGATGAAATTTGGTGTAGGTAGATATAGGTTAAGTCCTGGGAAAGGACATGGGATAGTTTTTACCCCAGAAATCATCCCCTAAGGGGGTGAAATTAGGGGTGAAAATTCGGATGGAACCCATTTTAATACAATTTGGTAAAGAGATAGCTTGAGTCCTGGGAAAGGACATAGGATAGTTTTAATTCCGGAAATCACTCCCTAAGGGGGTGAAATGGGGATGAAAATTTGGATGAATCCCGTTTAGATGAAATTTGGTATAAAGGTCGTTTGAGTCCCGAAGAATGATATTAGATAGTTTTTATCCCGAAAATCATTCCCTAAGGGTATGAAATAGGGGGTGAAAGTTTGGATAAAATCCATGTACCTAGATGAAATTTGGTATAGAGATAATTTGAGACCCTTCGAAGGATATAGAATAGTTTTTGCCTCGGAAATCATCCCTTAAGATGGTAAGTAGAAGTTTGTTTGCATTATATTTTCTAAGTATAAGTTCTACGCGGACGAAGTCGCGGGCAACAGCTAGTTGTCAAATAAGCGTGTAGGTATACAAGAGTGTGTGTTTTAGATGTGTGCGTGCTTTGTCTTGTCAATTACTTGGGCGTTGTGTGGGTTAATGTACTTGCGACAGGCTCACTCTATACAAATCGGCCGCCATGTCCGATCTCCTTATATTCATACATCTGTGATTCTTTAATATGGTTTAAGAATTTATCTGTATCTAATTAAAATAAAAACATCAGGATTAGAGGAAACTGACAGTCAATTTACAATGTATACGTAACTATATACGCACTTATTGTTTACTTTTACGAGTATGAGAATCAAAATAGCGTCACATTAATAAATATTAATCTTCTAACCGTCTAAGACTAGTATTTTAAATTCGAATCCGGATCCAGATCATTTCATACAAGTTGGATCCGGGTTGCAACCCTTTGGGCCTTATCACACTTGCGATTTACAAGCGATTTGAAAGCGAAGCGTACGCGCGGCGTGTTCGTCGCGTGCCCGTAACCAATTCGCCGCGAGTGCGTCGCGATTTTGCCGCGATTGCGTAACGAATACGCTGCGCAGCCGTCAGTAATTTCTCAACTGTTGACGCGGCGGACTCGCTGCGCAGTCGCGGCGTATTCGTCACGCGGTCGCGGCGTAATCACGGCGAACTGGTTGCGGGCACGCGACGAAAACGCCGCGCGCACGCTTCGCTTTCAAATCGCTTGCAAATCGCAAGTGTGATAAGGCCCTTACTTCGAAGCTTTTGCAACAGGCTAACATTTCGTACGTTTCGTGCGTGGTCGTGAAAACACATACCAAAAATAGAAAGCAATAACAATAACTCATGTTCTCACATAATGATATTGCTCAAATAAAACCCAATGATTGTCATAATCATTAAAATAAATGAATTTCCGAACGTTAGTTGATGTCCGAGGGCCATCGGTCGATTCGCCGCGCTCCGTTCGCTCGCACAAGGAAAGATTTAAACGAGTTTTATACGAACGTGTTTAAAAAGGAAAACTATCTAATACCGGCCGGTGAATAGTGGAAATCCTATTTCAAATAGAAACGTCTGTTTGAACAAGTCCATACACATTTGTTTCGAGTAGAAATAACATAGTAGAGTAGTTATACTCGTATAACTACACTTATGGACATTATCAGCTAAAATATTAGAAGCGTTGTACCTACCTAGTCTGTCATTTGTACGACTACCTACGAACGAATAATGCAAGTGCGATAGAGATGGAGATGTATTCGAAAGTTTTTGCGGTTATAGCCCAGGTCCAAAGGTCAAAGGACACTAACAACAAGGAAAAACGCACTCGAACCGAGAGAGTAAGTATATTTATATATATATATATAAAAATTATTCACGTGGTGATTTAGATTAAGTTTCCGTATATGTTTGCCCATAAAAAAAGTTAATAAAGTTTGACAATTTAATCAATAGCGTGATTCCTACCTAATATACCTTTATTTTTCGTGGAGGAAACCTGCGAACCAAGTACCCAATCATCGGGTGATAACTGGGTTATGTTATGTGGTAGGTAAAAACTCGACGGCGGCCGGCATCTGCGCTCTCATGCGGAGGACTCCAGGATCTCATTCTGAACGCACTGGAGCCCTCCTCGCGCCTCGCCACATTTGGCTCGTCCTAGGATGATAGTCGCCTTCCCTGGGGTTTTTAGGTGAGTGCCCCGGCCCCCGCCAGAAACACTGTGACCTAATATACCTAGGTACATCAAAGTTCAGCCTAAACCTATCCATTCACAAAACGTTTATACTCGTATATATAAGTATATGATATATCCCTAGTAAAGCTTTGTGTAGGGTTAAACTATAATACAGAAAGTATTCTCAACGGTCCAAACTAAGCCTGTCATACAACTTGTTCTATGGATCAACAAGGTTCAGTTGGCCGAATTGCCCATTCAAAAAGCAACGCTATCGTCCAATGTAGAGCCTTTGCGCTCGACTGATAATCTGCCACTGAATATTTAAGTGTGGCTGCAACGTATGGTAACGGATTGACTCCCGCGGAAATTCGGTATCGGAATTTCCGTCAAGTTTGGCGCTAGCCTTACGCACTGGACGGGTACTCGTGCCAAAGATGAGGAGAGCCCGGTTGGACGCTTGGCTGAGCGCGCTGTGACGCGTGACTGCAGTCGGGAGCGGGTATAGCCACTGCGGTGATGGCTGGTTTTTTAGGGTTACGTACTCAAAGGGTAAAACGGGACCCTATTACTAAGACTCCGCTGTCCGTCCGTCTGTCTGTCTGTCTGTCCGTCTGTCACCAGGCTGTATCTCAACAACCGTGATAGTAAGACAGTTGAAATTTTCACAGATGATGTAAGTATTTCTGTTGCCGCTATAACAACAAATACAAAAAACTGAATTAATAAATATTTTTTAAATATTTTTTTCCTTTACAATCTTACACAAACCGGCTTAGACCCAAACTAAGCAAAGCTTGTACTATGGGTACTAGACGACGATAAACATACTTATATATAGACTAGCTGTTGCCCGCGACTTCGTCCGCGTAGAACTTTTTATCGTCTTAGAAAATGATTTCTCTCAATACAAAATTTGAACCCTCTTTTAGGGGATAATTAAAAAAAAACGTTGATGTTCATTTTCTAGTTTGTGAACAAACAGTCTAAAACCAAAGTTAAAAATCTCATACTTTAAAAATGCCTTGAAATACTCAAACTTTGAACCAATTTTAACACTCTTAGGGGATGAATTTGGAAAAACTCTGAAATCAGTTTTGTAGTCTTTTAACGTACAGAATAAGACCGAAGTTAAAAATCTCTTAACACTTTAAAATTTTATTGCTCGCAATTTAAAATTTGAACCCCCTTTTAAACCCCCTTAGAGGTTGAATTTTTCTAATCGCTGAAAGAACTTTTTTCGTAAACTTTTAAGTCTCTAGCTCAAAAAAAGTGTTGCCCATACAAAGCTTTCTTAACCCCCTTAGGGGTGGAATTTTCTAAAACTCTGAAAGTACTTTATTATTAATTTTAATAAGTAACATTTCGAATAGTTTTAAGTCTAGCAAAAAAAAAAGTTTTTCCCACACAACACTGGCTACCCTTCTTAAGGATCTTAAGGATCCCCTTAGGAATGGAGTTTTCTAAAACGCTGAAAGTTCTTTTCTAGTATTCTAATAAGTAATCTTTTTGCAAAGTTTTAAGTCTAACTCAAAAAAAGTGTTGCCCATGCAAAGCTTGCTCTCCTTTTTAACCCTATTAGGGGTGGAATTTTCTAAAACGATTTGTGTTCTTTTTTTGTTTTTTAATAAGTAATCTTTCTACAAAGTTTCAAGTCTCTAACTCAAAAACATAAACTTTCCCTGATAAAAACTTTGCACCCCTTTTTATCCCCCTTAGGGATAGATTTTTTCAAAACGCTGAAAGTATTTTTTTTGTATTTTTATAAGTAATCTTTCTACAAAGTTTTAAGTGTCTAGCTCAAAAAAAGTGTTCCCCATACAAACCTTGCACCCTTTTTTAACCCCCTTCGGGAATGATTTTTGTAAAACGCCGAATGTAGTATTTTTCATGTTCTAATAAGTAATTTTTCGACAAAATTTTAAGTCTCTATTAAAAAAAAATATGTTTTTCCCATACAAACTTTGCGCCCTATTTTACCCCCTTAGGGGTGAAATTTTCCAAAACGCTGAAAGTACTTTCTTTGTATTTAAATAATCTTTCTACAAAGTTTTAGGACTCTAGCTAAAAAAAATAGTTTCCCACATACAAACTTTGCACCCCTATTTTAGCCCCCTATTTTTAGGGGTAGAATTTTCTAAAACGCTGAAAGTACTTAATTTGTATTCTGATGACTAATCTTTCTACAAAGTGTTAAGTCTCTATTTAAAAAAAATATTGTTTCCCCCATACAAAATTTGCACCTTTATTTCACCCCCTTAGGGGTAGATTTTTTTAAAACACTGAATCTAGGTACTTTATTTGTATTCTAATGAATAATTTCTCTACAAAGTTTTAAGTCTCTATTTAAAAAAAAGTAGTTTTTCCCATACAAACTTTGCACTCTATTTTACCCCTTTAGGGGTAGAATTTTCTAAAACCCTGAAAGTTCTTTATTTGTATTCTAATGACTGATCTTTCTACAAAGTTTTAAGTCTCTATTTAAAAAAAAAATGTTTTCCCCATACAAACCTTGCACCCCTATTTTACCCCCGTAGGGGTGGAATTTTCCAAAACGCTGAAAGTGTTTCATTTGTATTCTAATAACAATTTTTTCTACAAAATGTATAAGTCTATAGCTCAAAAAAAAAAGGTTCTCCCATACAAACTTTGCACCCCTATTTTACCCCTTAGGGGTAGAATTTTCAAAAATCCCTTTTTGTCCCTAGCCCACGTTATAAAAGCAACATACTGTGCAAAAATCAACTCTCTAAGATTAGTAGTTTCGGCTGTGCGTTGATGAGTGAGTGAGTGAGTGAGTGAGTGAATAAGTCAGTCAGGACATAGGCATTTATTATGTATAAATAGATAGAAGATGATGAAACTCCCATTCAAATATCTCAAAAAATTATGAAGCTACATCCGTTTTAATGTCGCTTGTTAGAGTGAGAAAACGATGAGGGACTGTGACGTCAATATACTCGAGCGTCATAGTAAAAAACAGTCGTTTCATATGAAGGTGCGTTTTGCGGAAAAGGGACAGAACATACCCCCTCTTAAAACTTTGGACTCTTATAATTATAACTTAATCATTACCTATATAACCTCTTGCTTTGTTTTTTTCTCCATTTGACTATATTTATTTTAAATTCTTTATCGAGAAAATATATTATGATTATTTACCATATTTTCGATTCCTGAGCTATAACCACGAACTTCGGAATAGGGAACATTACGCAAAGCTCTGCGTAGGGGGCGACACTAACACAACCCGTAAACAAACCGGTGCCGGTTAATGTACGGCCCAATAATTGGCATCCTCTATATCTATGTCTCTTTTTAACTTATACAAAAAGAGAGAGATAACGATATATGGACGTGTATTATCGGGCCGTACATTAACCGGCACCAACAAACCGCCATGACGTACAATGTCATATTTATTTACCTAACAAACAATAACGAATAATTGATGAAAACGCGTTAAACTACAATCGTTTTATTATCATTCGTGTGTAAAATACCTGTACTGTGATATTAAAATGGCATCCTATAGCCATTTAAAGGTGGATGAGGGCTTTTTTTTGCTTTACGACGTATTGCCGCTTCCCATAGTTTTCATATCATCGTTTCCTTCGGAAATGAATGATGCCCTTCATTCTTGCATCCAATTACGCGGCACTGATGCATTTTATTCATTGAAATATTTTCTTCACTATTTGATCCAGAGCTTTGAAGGACTTGTCAAAGTTGTCAAAAAAACTGTTTACTAATTGTGTTAGTGCTGCACTCTGGCGGCAGAACATTGCAGTAATGTTCCCTATTCGAAAATATTCGGGTATCTCTATCTCTATCGCACTAACCATACTCGAGTGACAGGGATGCAAATATATGAACATTGAGTATCGGTTTTCGTAGTAGCGCCGCAGGTACTTTGGCTGAATGCGCCGAGCGCGTGCCATTGTCATTCAAAAAAAACAAATTCGTGTTAATTATATTGTTCAAATTTGTTGATTTCATTTATTGAAATTACGACATAAAACGACATTTGCGCATATAAGTTCTCATATCAGAATCGAATATTTTTTTATGGTTTATATTTTAGCATTTGTCTCGTAAAGGTCTATCGTAGACGGGATTTAAATTATTAATAAGTGAAAGGCAAAGCAATTCCGCCATTTTGACGAAAATTTGACGGTTCTTATAGCTGACAGTTGGAGCAGCGTTTGATTTCAATAAAAATAAATGAAAAATTAAATGAAGTCGTATATTTCGGAAAATTAATTAACTGTCGCAGTCGGATAAAAAGTATCCTAAGTTGCAGCTAGAATAATAATGTACCTATATAAAATGTTTCATATTTTTCCGCTCATGGGATGCTGAGAACATTCGAACCGCGCAAAGCTTAGTTTCAAACTGGCTGATTCTTTTTTTAATTTAGAGATTTATTATAAGTGGAGATAAATAAATACTTAAAACCATAGAAAAAATCCATGACTCAGGAACAAATAGTTGTGCTCATCTGCATCACACAAATAAATGCCCTTACCGGGATTCGAACCCGAGACCTCCGGATTCGTAGGCAGGGTCACTACCAACTAGGCTACAGGGGGCTCCCATAGTTACAACAAACGTGTTTTTTTTTGCGTTTTTATAGATAATGGTACGGAACCCTTCGTGCGCGAGTCCGACTCGCACTAGGCCGGTTTTTTTTAAATCGCTAAGGCCTGGATACTAGTTTATTTAATTGATTTTTAATTGTATTTAATTGGTTGGATTAAAATAATCTAGCGGCCCGGCCACGACTTCGAGCGGCAGCGACAGCGGCGCAACATACCAACTTATATACGTAGCACTGGCAGCGAAGCGAGAGATCGGCGCGTGGCTTCTCGCTCCCACGTCTGGCGTCCTGCCGCTGTCGTCGCCACTTGATTCGACATAGCCGTGTTATTTGTTGGAGCCAATTTCTAGATATGATTTTTTGAAAAAAAAAAACGGTTTCCGTCCACAGCATTGTCCGTAGTATCAACATTTTATCCAGGGAGAGATATGTGATGCGAAAGAACGCTGGTGAAACAAAAGAAAAATAGAGCAGCCCTAGCATTAATGCCAGACCTGATGACTTTCATAATTGAGAGATAGATCTCATTCAAAATTAACGGTGTTTAGGATGGGTCTTGAGTGTCTTGACTACTTTTGACTTACTAAAACATTTATTAGCTGTTTACAAAATCTAGACGAGGAGAAAAAAAATCCAACTCCTTTCAATTTATTCAAAATCTTATAATAAAAAAAAAAGCGGCCAAGTGCGAGTCGGACTCGCACATGAAGGGTTCCGTGAAATAAATTGCGGTTTACGATTTATGACGTATTAAAAAAAACTACTTATTAGATCTCGTTCAAACCAATTTTCGGTGGAAGTTTACATGGTAATGTACATCATATATTTTTTTTAGTTTTATCCATTCTCTTATTTTAGAAGTTACAGGGGGGGGACACACATTTTACCACTTTGGAAGTGTCTCTCGCGCAAACTATTCAGTTTAGAAAAAAAAGATGTTAGAAACCTTAATATCATAGACGTATGGGTTTGATGAAAAAAATTTTTTTGAGTTTCAGTTCTGAGACCCCTAAAACTTAATGTTTTTTTTCGATTTTTGTTTGAAAATCTTAATGCGGTTCACAGTATACATCTACTTACCAAATTTCAACAGTATAGCTCTTATAGTTTCGGAAAAAAGTGGCTGTGACATACGGACGGACAGACAGACAGACGGACATGACGAATCTATAAGGGTTCCGTTTTTTGCCATTTGGCTACGGAACCCTAAAAACCTTCAGTTTATTAATGGTCCTTATTAGTTGATTTTTTAGCCGGATGGTGTGAATAGTTTATGGATTAAACGGATCTTTAAGTTTCTGGTTTTATTCTGTTTGTTCTGATTTTGGTTTAAGCGCCTGCTAGACGGTCGCCAACACGCCCCTCCAACCGGGCGACCTTGGTCCGCACCGACCGTGTAGACAGTTGTTTGGAGCTAAATTTCATACTACCGCGGTCGGTGCCGACCAAGGTCGCTCGGTCAGAGTGGCGTGTTGGCAACCGCGCAAGGGCTTTAGTACATTTTTGTTTCTATGTCTTTGTAGCAAACAAAAATGCTATATAATAGCTTTATTACTTACCTTAAAACCCATGTACTATGTGCAACTTAATTATTTATGAAAAATCTGCCAAACTGACTGGTTCTCAACGACTTTATGCAGCTATAAACTTCGGAAAATCATTGAAGATTTAAATAAAACAAAACACTGCATTAACTTCCTGTTGTTGGCAGCGGACGAATAACGGGATTTCCTCTGCTTACTTTCTTAACCTCGTACATCACTTGACTTTATAATGACAATAACAACCTTTTCCCGCATGCAATTAAGTCCAAAGCCGTATTAACGTTTAGAAGTGAAATATGCGGTTGAGAAGGTTGACAATCTGTAGGTACATTTGGTATGGGCATGAACAAACAACAATTACAATTTGAAATTGACTTTACCCGACAGGCGTTTGGCAATTCAAATGTTTCACATCTCAAACTACGCGAAATGAATACTAAATGATCAATGTGTGTGGAAACATGAAAACGCGCTCTCTTTATATTTAACATTAAGTACATTATTTAGCTACTAATTTAATATAATGTAAACCCACTATTCGCCACAACTGTTATAACTGTAAATTTAGGTAATGATTTTCCAAAAAATAAGCGAGTGGGGGTCGGTAAAAAATAACGATCATTTCACAGGTTTCAAACGAAATATTTCACGAAAAGGTAAAAGGTAAATCGTGTACCAATAATTGGACGGCAATTATCTAGCAGAAAAGAGAACAGCGTGGGCTGGCAGACGTCTGAGGCTAAGGATTAGACGAGTCAACCAACTTAAGCTTACGTTCGTTCCTTAAATACCGACATAAATATTCTTATTTGCTTAAATATGTAGTTGATTCTGAATATTTTGGTAAAAACGTGCGCTCTGGGCGGGCGTTTGAGTGAACTACAGTGCAGTGAAACTAAGAAACAGCGTAGTTGTTGATAGAATCAGTGAGAACTAAAATACAGATACTTTATTTACAACGCCAAGTTACATGTCGGACTTACCTAAGTATTTATAGGTCGGTACCAGTTACTTACCCACCCGCGTATATTATTTATTACGCTTTACACGGAACAACCGAAGCCTATGTTTACCCCGAAGGACTAAATTCTCTCCGTAGAAAACTACACTCTCTTAAATCTGCACCGCACAAACTTTACCCCTTCATGAAATTAGTATAGGTAGATATATATAACTAGCTGTTGCCCGCGACTTCGTCCGTGTAGAACATATTATCGACTAAATGTTTGTATAAGGAAAGAATTTAAAAAATTATTGAAACTGGTTTTGTAGTCTTTTAGTAAACAGTCTAAAACCGAAGTTGCAAATCCCTTAGGTACTTTAAAAATGTCTTGCTCTTCATACAAACTTTGAACACCCTTATAAACCCCTTTAGGGGATGAATTTCAAAAAACGCTGAAATGAGTTTTGTAGTCTTTTAACAAAAAGGCTAAGATCAAAGTTGCATATCTCATATTTTAACATTTTTTTGCTCTCCATACAAACTTTGAACCCCTTTTTTGTATTTTAATAAGTAATCTTTCTACAAAGTTTTATGTCTCTATCTAAAATAAAAAAATTCCCCCTTACAAAAATTGCACCTCTTTTTCCCCCTCTTACTTAGGGGTGGAATTTTCCAAAGCACTGAAAGTAATTCACCTATATTTGTATTTTAATAAATAATCTTTCTGCACAATTTCAAGTCTAGCTCAAAAAAAAAGTTTCCTTCATACAAATTTACATACCTTTTTATCCCTCTTAGGGGTGGAATTTTTCAAAACGCTGAAAGTACTTTACTTATTTGTATTGTAATAAGTAATCTTTCAAAAAAGTTTTGTTTCTCGCTAAAAAAAATATGTTCTCCATAAAACGTTGCACCCCCTTATAAACCCCTTAGGGGTGGAATTTTCTAAAACGCTGAAAGTATTTTATGTTTATTTTAATAAGTACCTAATCTTTCTAAATAGTTTTGAGTTACTAGCTCAAAAAAAATCCCCTATACCAAAATTGCACCCTTTTTAACCGACTTCAAAAAAGGAGGAGGTTCTCAATTCGTCTGTATGTTTTTTTTTTGTTTTTTTTTATGTGTGTATGTTACGCGATAACTCCGTAATTAATGAACCGATTTGAAATATTCTTTCGTTGTTTGAAAGCATATACTTCCAGATTGGTCTCGTTGTCACCAAAATCCAGTTCTGATGATGGGATCCCGGAGAAATCGTGGGAACTCTTCAAATTTTATAGGCAAACTTGAAGCTATTTGGGTACTGATTGGAAGTCGGTTAAAACTTTGTTTGGAAAGTCTATTATTCATCCCATAAGAGGTAAAATTTTTCAAAACGCTCAAAGTACTTGTTTTGTATTTCAATAAGTAGGTAATCTTTCTACAAACTTTTAAGCTCCTATCTCAAAAAGATTTTCCCTCATACAAACTTTGCAACCCTTTTTAACCCCCTTAGGAGTGGAATTCTCCAAAACGCTGAAATGATTTTATTTGTATTCTAAAAAGTAATCTTTCTACAATGTTTTGAGTCTCTAGCTCAAAAAATAAAGTTTCCCCCATACAAACTTTGCACCCCTATTTTACCCCTTTAGGGGTGGAATTTCCAAAAATCCCTTCTTATCCGTTGCCTACGTTGTAAAAGGTAGTTCTGGTGTAAATTTCAACTCTCTAGCCCCAGTAGTTTCGGCTGTATGTTGATGAGTGAGTGAGTGAATGAGTCAGTCAGGACATAGGCATTTATATATATAGATAGAATAAAGGTGGGGTCGATGGTAATAAATTTCAAGTCATTATTATTAATTTATTCGATTTTGTTACTATTTTACTATGTATTTTTATATATTCACCACTCATTGAGGGAGCTCATAAAACATGCCTACCTTTAGAAAATATGGTATTAGATTAAAAAAGGCACTGCTGGATAGGTTGGATTAAAATCAATCGATACTGTTAAATGTAGGTTTGAAATGAGTACTTGGCGGTCTATTGTGTACGGATTAATACATAATAGACCACTAATACACATATAGGTATTTAGTTAGTTTGCATGACTTAGCTTAATCTTAAATAAGTAGGTATAATTTGTAAATGTATTAAAAGGAGAGAGCGCATCACTCGCCAACAAACTGTGAATACAGTTTGGCGAGGTAAAATATGTAACTATAAGCTTTAAGTATTTTTTTTCGAGTTCAATAAATAAAAAAATAAAAAATAAAGTGGCGTAGGTAAAGATTTCTCAATAGACTGTATTACAACTGAAGACATCTATCGTGATAGCCAGGCATCGGAGTATTTGTAGCACGGTAAGACTAAAGTACCTATGCTATGGAGTCGCCCTAAACTGCTTACCTTATTTACCTACTTGCTGTTATTAAGGTAATAATTTCCGTTTAAGTGGTTTGTTACTTTTGTTTGAAACTGCTATCACCAGGCATCGGAGTATTTGTATAAAAAAAACCGGCCAAGTGCGAGTCGGACTCGCGCACGAAGGGTTCCGTACCATTATCTATAAAAAAACTATGTCATTCTGTGTTGTTAGTATTTGTTGCTATAGCGGCAACATAAATACATCATCCATGAAAATTTCAGCTGGAACTATCACGGTATCAGTGGGATACAGCCTGGTGACAGACAGACGGACGGACGGACGGACTGACGTACAGCGGAGTCTTAGTTCCCGTTTTACTCTTTGAGGGTCCACGGAAAGAACATTTCTGGTCACTTTTTTTTTTCAAAATGAGATTTTAATGTCACGCGATAGTTCATAACGAGCGCAACATTTTGACATCAAAATCTCATTTTGAAAAAAAAGTGACCAGACATGTTCGTTCCGTGGACCCTCAAATTCTTTTTTATTCGTCAATGAAGATCTATAGTGGTGTCTTTTTATTGTTATTATTTATTTAATGAATTATATTAATGAGGATGAGTATGAGTATAAATTTAATTTTAATACTTACAACGACTCCATAGCATGCTTTAGTCGTACCGTGCTACAAATACTCCGATGCCTGGTGATAGCAGTTTCAAACACTAGTAACAAAACACTTAAACGGCAATTATTACTTTAATAACAGCAAGTAGGTAATTAAAGTAAGCAAGGGCCCGGCCACACCACATGTCTGCGGTGCGGAGCCGCAACGCAAAATTCTGCTCTTGTTGTTGAAGATGCAAGAAAAAATATTTGCAGAATACGTGTGATATGGTCCATATCTGTTTGAAGATTGGTATTATCACGACACAGCAGCACCCTAGGAAAACGCGATGCACGATGCGGCAAAATTTTGCGTTGCGGCGCCGCACCGCAGGCAGTGGCCCGGCCCTTAGACTTAAATTACTTAGTACAAAGTTTCCTTTGACAATATACGTAAATACCTAGATTATAAATGATGTAAAGCTACTAATTCATGAACTGGATGTTTGAATTCCCGATCCCGTTCTGTAACACAAATTCCAAGTAAGTTACAACTTTCAGCGACAACATTACACAAATTGCTACGTTTCCGAAAGACAAGACTCTCATGACACATCGCCTATTTGTTTCCAAGTAATTTAGCAACGAGCGTTTGCTTACATAAGAGTAGTGTATAACATTAATATGAGATCGTGATATAATTTATCAGTGCGCGACGAACGCGTCTGGCAGCTCCGGCTATTTCGGACGGACCTACGCACCACCGTCTAGTTCCTATTTATTGGTCACATAAATTGATGTCATTACATATCTACGTACCTACTTACCGTCTGGCACAACCCAAACATAACTCACTGTGAGCGACGAAAATAGATACCTACTAATCTGTGAGTTCTCTCGAATCCGTTACCAGCTGTTCATTAGCGGTAACAATACTGCAAAACCTATCCGGGTTGTAGCTATGAGCGGGTTTTCATAGTAAACAGCGCGGTGCACCGGCGTGTGAAGATTTATTTTTCCCAGAACGACAAAGCAACATTGTTCTTTGACTGAAATAGGTTCGAGTTCAAAGCAGCGTGCCAGCTCATTAGGAACGAGGCGCGCTTTACGTGCACACTACGTTCACTGCCCCTCGCCGGACTGAATGTTTCTCTAATTCACTAATGCGAGTCGCTAGGTTTGCTATTTTGCGAATATCTGGGTCTTCCTACGCAAGCTAACGTTCACAATATTCGTCAAAATCCTGCTGACTCTTAGAAAACATGCGTAGGCGTTGGTGTACGTCACCCGCAGTTAAATTGTTAAAGTAATGACGCGAATCTTGAAAGAAAATTATTAATAAACTTTGTAAGTAAATACAAATACTATTTTCGTTTGTGTGATTTATAAAATGAGCTGTGGCGTGAATAAAATAGGTTGTAGAGCACTGAAACATGCGTCGGTTTGTATGAATTGTTACGGAAAACTAAATAGTAATAATGTAGGTACTCGTAATGCGGATGGTCTTCAATTGGCTATGCTATGACTAAAACCGTATGCATAGGCTACAAAACCACAATTTAGTGTTACAAATATATACCTACCCTGACGTTGATTATTTTCTGTTTGTTGTTCTATTATGTTATAACATAAATCATTGTAGGTACTTACATTTAGTTCATGCAGGTAAGCGCAGTGAAAATGAAAAAATAAGATTAGAGCTTAAGTAGGTACTACGTTGTTTAACTTGTTTATAAAGTTTTATTTATCAAGGTAGCTCTGATGACAGGCCGTGGTCAAATGGTTGTGGCAGAGTTGTAGGTTGTACGTAGGTACATCCATGAAGCAATCATGGAAGTTGAACTATATATACTAACCCGTAATTCATCATCGGAACACCGAAGTGTCGTAGACTACACACGCACGACGCCCATATATCACCGCGTCGTGATCACGACTAGGAATGCACCACTCATTACTAGCTATTTTAATTGCAGCAATAAGCACAAAGGAGTCAGGGCACTTGCACTTCGGGGAGCTACATTTGCGCAAATATATCATGGTATTCATGGTGTAGTGTAGCCTGTGTCGGCTCTGCACATAAAGTGAGCTGGGATATTAGTACGATAGGTAATCGAACCGACGAAACCGCGAAGGAACTAGAGTTAGTACGAGGCACAATCAGAAACTCACGTTCGATTACTACTTTCGGGATCGAATAAACGCGCTTAGAATAGATTTCGATCTCGCTACGGTATTCTTTTTTCAAATTCAAATTCAAATATTTATTCGTGACACACAATTTACACATTTTGCCACGAAATGGACCCTGCTCAGCATGTTGCTAGCTTTGCAGCCAGCGCTGGTCTTCCGCAGGGTCCATTCGGTGAGAGCACGGTGGGCAACAACAACAGATACACATGCAATATCATAAAAAAATATATACATATATAAAAATTAATTATTAATAACTAAAATACACACTTAATAATAAAAATACACAAAAGGAAAGAATGAACAATTTTGAAAAAAGCGGCCAAGTTCGAGTCGGACTCGCACATGAAGGGTTCCGTGAAATAGATTGCGGTTTACGATTTATGACGTATTAAAATAAACTACTTATTAGATCTCGTTCAAACCAATTTTCATTTCATACATCATATATTTTTTTTAGTTTTATCATTCTCTTATTTTAGAAGTTACAGGGGGGGGACACACATTTTACCACTTTGGAAGTGTCTCTCGCGCAAACTATTCAGTTTAGAAAAAAATATATCAGTTTTGAAGACCTATCCATAGATACCCCCACACGTATGGGTTTGATGAATAACAATTTTTTGAGTTTCAGTTCTGAGTATGGGGACCCCTAAAACTTAATGCTTTTTTTTCGATTTTTGTGTGAAAATCTCAATGCGGTTCACAGAATACATCTACTTACCAAGTTTCATTTCAACAGTATAGCTCTTATAGTTTCGGAAAAAAGTGGCTGTGACATACGGACGGACAGACAGACAGACAGACGGACGGACATGACGAATCTATAAGGGTTCCGTTTTTTGCCATTTGGCTACGGAACCCTAAAAACTAAGAGTGAAAAGTTGCATCCCACAAACCACTACGTGTGTGTGGGCCTATACGGTAACAGGTGGTAACAGTGAACGCAGCCCATATAATAAAGCCATTTTATTCCATATTTCTAAGGTAGGTAAGTACATTTCAAATGGTATTAGTAAGTTGTTAGTTAGTTATTTTATATTATTGTTAGTATGGTTAGTTTTCTTTAATTGAAATATGGACCCCTTTTTGGGTAAAGGCCTCCTCCATCTTTTTCCATGATTCCCTGTCCTTGCCTAGTTCAATCCAATCTTTTCCTGCTTCTTGTATAATGTCATCAGCCCACCGTCTTATTGGTCTACCAACATTTCTTTTCCCCGTTGGGCCTTTCCATCGTGTACTCTCTATGGTCCATCTTTTGTCTGTATATCGTGAGATATGTCCAGAACGCAGCCCATACACAACCGTTACTACTAGCGCCAGCGGGATTACAACGTAACAGAACAGAAAACAAACAAACACTAAACGTCAAATATAACCATGGAAAACATGAACGTGAAAAGCTTACAAGAGTAGTTAATTATTACCTATGACTAAATAGCACAATACATATTAGAATAAATGTTATTATGGTGACCTACAAACGTATGGCAATGCATGGAAATTAATATGGAGCATAACCAACAGATCTTCGATTCGACCTGTCAAATTTGGAACTCATATTGCCGTTGTACTCCGAAAACAACTGCAAAACGTTAGTCGCTAGCGTTTAGTTTTCGATGCGTAATTTAACGTACGATTCGTACTACCAATTGGTACAATGTGACTTTTCGAATCGATGAATACCGTAGCGACTGTAGTTTACTATTTCACTTGCAAAATGGCGCGTGATAACATATTATTCCGTCAAGAGTTACCGTAGATCCGATCGACACCTATCTCAAATTAAAGAACGTACCTACTTATAAAAATAAGGGTTTTGAATTGACAACATATATCCGCAAAATTCGGATTGTCGCTTATTGCGAATTATATTGATTGCCGACGTCGCGATGCGCGTATTCTGTAATGTCAAGGCCTCCACACACCGGTCGAGAGTTTTTTGGAAAGAAATGTACATTTATTTTTCTGTGATTTATTCAAACATGGTCCAAAAAAGCTCTGTTTTCGATATTAGTATGTTGTTTATGCACTTTTATATATGAAATTTACATGAAACTGTTCCTTTTTGACGTTTCTAATACCCCAAGAGAGTTTTTTATTTTTAACTCATTTTTACAAAAGTTACGTTAAAAAAACTGGTTTTTTCGCCTAAAACTGCTAAAGTTTAGTGCCATATATCTCAAAAACTATGAGTTTTGAAGTAAATATGGGATACTGTTTCGGTTAACCTCGTTGTTGTTAATACGGTAAGCCAAAAAAAACACGAAAAAACGGACGGTAACAGATCGAAGGTCATTGGGAGCTGTGAGCCCCTTAACTCGATCGCGAGTAAAGTAAATGTATACGCGGAGCACCTTAGAATAACGCTTTGAAATGAAATAAACAAAAAAACGCTATTATAAATTAATGTTTTTCGAACCGTGTTTTGCCTGGAGTATTGTGTTTGTCAGCTCCTGACCCTTAACACTAAAGATAAAGGGTAATGTGCACTCACAAATGAGTTCAAACTCGGGTAAATCCAATTCTGACATTTTTTAAGATTTTGGTATACAATGAAAGGGTAAAAACTAGTTTTGTTACAATTTTATCAGTTAACTAAAATTCTGTGTGATTTTTGAGCAAAATACAGATAAAAACATAATATTTTATCAAAATCAGATAAATCCATATGACAGTTTTTTTTCAAATGTACCTATAGGTAAGTCCATCCAAGCCAATCAGCGAAAGAAGATTGTTCAACATGGCTGACAAATTCTAATCGTATTTTTTTCAAACCTAGATAAATCCAGGTCTGTTAAATCACAATTATACAAATCCACACTGAGTTTTTTCAAAGATAGATAAATTTCAATCGATTATATCAAATGAAGGTAAATCCAATCTAAATTTTATTTTGAAGTTAAGCGACACAAATATCTTGCATAAGCGCTTAATTATCTATATCTAAAACAGATGTCCAACAAATTAATACTCTGCGCATATAAACCTTCTGTGTAATCCCGTAATTTATACTGATGCAAGATTTGACAAGTGTTAAAGTTGTTCTCGTTTCACTCCTAATCCCCGCAAATGTCATTGCACGAGATGCGTTTGCGCATATGTTGGGGTGACGAACACGAAATATTAAACACAGTTCGCTTTTTCTCTCTTACTCTAAGTTTATCAGCAAAGGGAGAGACAGCATAATCGCTACCGTCTATTGTTTTTTGCAGTGCATATTCAAGCTTCGCGCATAAGCAGCCAAAAAGGAACTTCAACTATGCGGAGCTTTTAGCCAGACGTAATAATAAGAAGAGGTAAACAGAACTTGGCGCCCAAACGTGAAATAACTTTTTCGCGACTGTTGCTCGTAGGTGACTACATAACACTACGAGTATATTTGTCATATTGCTATACATATAAATACATATACGCGTATAGTCATTTCCGCACCGCACTGCAACTGCGACATTTTTGCCAAGAGTAGGTACCTACAGTCAGGGGTATTAATATCATCATCATATCAGCCGAAAGACGTCCACTGCTGGACATAGGCCTCCCCCAAGGAGTGCCAAAGTGACCGGTCCTGCGCCACCCGCATCCATATTTGTACTGGACTCTATTGTCAATATCATAATGGGGTGACAGATATTTAGTGCCTTATTTATGTACGTATATTAATACCTCTGACTGTACAATAGGTACTACATTATGAAGGTACTGTGAGTAGGTATATTTATTCGAATGCGATGAGTTTGGGAATGGAATACGTGTCAGTTCATATACATTTTGACTTATTTATTTCGGCAAAATTGTCAGTGCCAATCCCATTCTATTGCGGAAAGATAATACCTACTACTTAGTATAGTATGACTAGTTGAAAGAACTTGTCGTCGCAAATATAACGTCAATGCCAGTATCAATTAATGGAGTTGCCAATTTAAGAAAAAGCCAACAGCGACACGAGATGAGGTCACGTTAAAAAGCCGGAACGGTTTTAATTTTAGCGGCTTGGAAATAGATGCCTTTTTGGCAGAGTCCAGCTTCCGATCAATACTAGTTAGGCAGTCCAATGTAGCTTTTATTAAAGGCTTGCTTTCATGTAAACCTATATCTGGGTTGTAGGTATTATTCAACCGCGATAGGGCTGGAAATGGAATAGCTGTCAATTCATACGCACTTTTGACGTAATTATGTGGCAAAACTGTCACCCATTCCCTAACTTATCGCAGTCAAGGGATAATAATTAATAATATGTATCCAAGCCTCGTGTGCCTCGTGTATGTGTGTGTCTGAGTACACAATAGCAAGTATGGGCTTACAACTTGATTATTTGCGCAATTGACCTCTAAATATTATTTTTTATATTCAAATAACTATCTTTATTGCTTACTTGCGTAGTTCATTTAAGTGGAAATCCAACTTAATTAGAGAGTATATTCTAAGATTATTTAGTCGATACTACCTATTTCGATGTTTTAGCGTTTTACATCAGAATAACTCTTTATTTAGTCCTAGAAATGTATGGGTTGGTAAGGGGTATCCACTATAGGATTGTTAAAACAGTAAGTGCATCCACTATGCCGTCATCGATTGTTTTTTAATGAATCAATTATTTTAAATTGGCCTAAGTAATAATAATTTTAAATAATTAGGCTGTTCAAAGAGGCCGCTAACTGGCACAGGGCTAGTATTATAAAGTTGTTTGTGAGCGACATAATATAGCTAAACCCATTCAACCTATTATGTAGTACCAAATCTTTTTCTTTTTCTCAGGATTGTCGCTAATGTTGCCTATTTTGTCCATGTAACTTCTATCGTACCTATTGATATGGAGATTCAGCTCGATGGGTTGACGATATTAGAAACATCGCGGGTGACTAACTACCTCAGGATCCGGACGCGTGGCGTAGGTAGGTACATGCTGAGCTGGGTCCATTTCGTGACGTGTGTTTTTGTATTTATTTATTTTATTATCTGTGTGTTTGTAACGAATACATGTTTGGGTTTGAAGAGAGGCCTATGCTCAGCAGTGGATGATTACGGGCTGAAAATAATGATGATGAAATTGTATCGCTTTTGTAATAAATGTAAATAAGATTGAACCTGCTCGGTTCGTTTACATTACCTATACCTACAAGCAGATCTAGATTTAAAAGGAAGTCGCTATCTGAAACAAGTAGATTATTTTTTGTGGATTAGATAGGTAATTCATTAGTACCTACCTATACATCGTCTCTTATAATGGTTTTGTAATGTTAATTGGAATTTGATTACATCTGTTTAATTAGGTCGTTTATGTTGAAATTTACAGTCTTACCATACGATATAGAGGGTTTAAAAAGTTGAAGGAACTAATGGTGCATACCTAGTACAGTTCCCGGCAAACAACTTGAACATGCGGGACGAAGTGGGGGGGCAGCTCGCACGTACAATTCGCCTTTGCGCAGGCAAGGTCATTTGCTCACGAAGTTTGCCGTCTACTGTACCAAATTGTAAAGCCATCAAAAATATGTGATACCCTCTAGCGGTACTACAAAATGGGGTAGTGCCAGATATTATTGAGCTCCTTACATACATATACATGCAAGGGACTACACTAATTATAACAAGGTCAATTTTAAAAAATACTATTTATTACCTTCCAAAATAAATGTCTTATGCATACATAATTAAAAGTACCTGGGCGAAATAGAGAAAATACGGAGAAAACGAATTTTCCCGGACATGAGACGTATCCAGGTCGATTTCTCGCCCCCGTAAAGCCCTGCTTTCCAAATTTCATCGAAATCGTTGGAGCCGTTTCCGAGAACGTGATTGCAAATATGTATATATACAAATATTGCTCGTTTTATAGTATAGGATAGGATTACTTCGCATTTATCTCATGCTTATGTCATACATTATAATATAAGAATATAGGTAACCTTAATAGGTAGTGCAAGTTTTCTCGGAAAGAAATAAACATAGCCTATTTGCGTACCTCAAAAGTAGGTCAGGTCGGGCCATCTCGTCGGGGATGCAGCGCCCTGCTGACCCAGATGACAAGGGCAGTAGGCTTTTCAGTCTACCCTGAAACAGGGAACTTTCTCAATCCATCCCTTTCACTCATTCATAGACTAACAGCCGAGTGAACCCATCGGCAACATCTAATCGAGTAGATTTCGGTAGTATAGTAACCTATATTTCCCCGAAACACTCATCCCGCCACGTGCATATCTGGAAGTTAAGGCTTTTCCGGGAATAATAATTTGTTTGCTATTGAACGGGTCATAAATAGCTCTAGCAATTTTAATTAGTGTGTCGTATAGGTAGGTATTTACTTTTATACATTCATTGTGAATGAGGTGAGGTGGTTTTGGTAAATTGGAATGTATTCCTGTGGTTGACAAAACATTCAATCTGGCTCGCATCCACCATTTTCCCGGAACTTATTAACGGAATATCATTCAATGTCGACTGCTAGGTTTTTGGCGAAGGAAAAACAGCTTGGGGAAACCTGCGAGGAAATTCAAAGAAACCCATTATTTTCCTATGTGAATTCCGCCAAACAGCACCGAGCCAACTTAGAGATTAGGTATAAATAGATTAAGTATAGTTAATTCAATTCAATAATATTTATTTCAGGCATAGCCCATACAAGTGTTAGTAAGTTACAAAAATATTTAAACTAAATATTTAAATACCAACTCTCTTGTCCTTGAGAGCAGACCTGGTCTGTGATAGTCATAATAGTGAACGACAAATTTTTATGTTTATTCTTATCATTCATTCCAATTTGGTCATATTATCAACTAAAATGTACGCCCCTAACATAAATTCCAGAGACAAAACTTACCTAGTTACCTACCTTCTAAATACGAAATTGTCCCTAAAATATTCACGAAAATTAGATAGGACTAAAAGGTTAATGAGTGCCCAGGGCTCTATCACGTCAGCGTGACGTAAGAGGTTGCCGTGGACGGTAAATCTTTAGGTAGGTCTATTTTTCTCCGTCACTTCCAATCGCAATCACATTTCAATCTGTTTCGCGCGCCGAGCTAACGTAACATAAGAATAATATAATTGAAGATGTGGAATTAACTGCCATGCCGCGGATTTCCCGGGGGACCGGGGGCCGATTTTAGACTTTCGAGCGCTCGAAAGTTAAATAAAAGTAAATAAGATTTTAGTGTCAAAATTGCAGGCACTAACTTTCTACCCATATAATTGAATACGAGTGGCCAAATACCACTCGCTTTTCATTTTCTATCGCTATTTCAAAAGAGCATTTCGTGTGAGCCTCACACCTAGAGAACGCGTCCCCAGGTGGCGGATAGGGGAACCCTCGGCGACACGCCGGGCAGGAGGGAAATAAAATACCTCCCGCGGACTAACAGGCCGGAGAAGGAAACTCCGTCATCAAACCCCTGCTACGAGCTTCTCTGACATAATCGGAGTAGAGGTCGCAGACAGTGCTGGGTGCTTAGGCTGGAGTACTCCAGATGGGATGGCGGCGAAAGAGCTCATATTGAGCCAACGGCGGCGCCCGCACTCGGAGAGGGTGACAGCCTTAGCGTCAGGTGGCAACCGGCTGTAAAACCACTGCCAACACAAACAATCTCCTAGTATGAAAGCACACCATAAGAGAAATAGTATAACTGCTAGGGCGTCCCCCGCAAGCGACGGACAGATGCGACCACATGTGAAAAATGCTAAGGCGTCCCCTGTAAGCGACGAAACAAGACGCAGCGCAAACAATTTGCGCATAGCCACATGGAACATCGGTTCCCTGACCGGGCGCAGTCAAGAACTGGCAAGCACACTTCATAGAAGAAATATTAACATTTGTTGTGTACAGGAACCCAAATGGAAAGGGTCTAAGTCCAGGGACATTGGTAGGAACTATCAACTACTATATAACGGCACAACAACTACAAGGAACGGAATTGGCATCATTCTCGATGAAACACTGAAACAAAGAATTATTAAAGTAGAAAGAATTAGCGATAGAATTATGATGGTTAAACTAGCTCTAGATAATCAACCCACCCTAAATGTGATCTCAGTGTATGCCCCTCAAGTTGGTTGCGACAACGACGAAAAAGATTTATTTTGGGGAAATCTAGAAGACCTTTTACAAAACATACCTTTGGAGGAAAGGAAACTAATAGCAGGTGATTTGAACGGCCACGTAGGATCGAAAGCACCAGAGAAGTCAGCGATACACGGAAACTTTGGGTACGGCACTCCTAACAGCCAAGGCCATGACATAATGAATATAGCGACCCAGTTTGACCTCCCAATGGTTAATACCTATTTCCAAAAAAAGGAGGAACATCTCATAACCTACAAAAGTGGTGGACGGGCCTCACAAATAGACTATTTTCTGTGTGACAGGGCAATTCTACGAAATTTCAAGAACTGCAAAGTTATACCGGGGGAACCCCTAACTACCCAACACCGACTTCTTGTGGCCTGTTTGAGAATCCCGAATTGAAACCAAAAACCGAAATATCAGAACCAAGCACCCCGCATAAAATGGTACAATATACCCAAGTCAGAAGGCGTGATATTTGTTGAGCAGGTCGATGCATACTTGAAAGAAACCTTACAAGACCACAAAGATAGCAACACTCTCTGGAACGACTTCCACATGTTTTGCCTAAAAACCGCCAAAACAACTTTAGGCGTCACCAAAGGAAAATTAAGGATTAATAAGGATCCGTCCTGGTGGGATGAGAATGTAAAGTCTCATTTAAAGGAAAAGAAAGAATCTTTCAAGAAATGGCAAGAAACTAAAATGGATAACGATCGTCTACAATATAACGTAATTAAAAAGAGCGCTAAGAAATGTGTCGCAGTAACAAGAGCTCTATCGAACGATCACTTTTACAAACAATTAGAGGACGCAAAAACTGACGAAGATATTTTTAAACTGGCAAAATGTAGACATAACCAAACAAAAGATATTAAACATAACAAATACATTAAAGATTCATCCGGCAAATTATTAACCACAGATAAAGAAATCTCCAAAAGGTGGCAAGAATACTATCAAACACTTCTTAACGAGGAGTTTCCGCAGGAGCCGATAACGATGTTGCCATGCACGGAAGGACCGGCTGACGCAATTCTACCACAGGAAGTTAAAGCGGCCATTCAAAAAATGAAAAATAAGAAAGCAGCCGGACCTGATGAGCTTACAGCTGAGTTGTGGAAAAGTTTAGGTGATACCGGAGTAGCATGGCTCACAAAACTGTTTAACGTAATCCTCAAAAGCACAAAAATACCAGATATGTGGAGATTAAGCAATATGACACCTTTCTACAAAAATAAAGGTGATGTCGCGGACTGCGGAAACTATAGAGGAATAAAACTAACATCCCATACATTAAAATCTGGGAATGTGTCCTCGTAAAGAGATTAACAAAAATAACTAAAATCACACCGAACCAGTGCGGGTTCACCAGCGGCGTAAGTACTACGGACGCTATTCACTCAGTAAAAATACTAATGGAAAAGTACAAGTCTCGCAAACATGACCTCCATCTAATATTCATCGACCTTGAAAAGGCGTTCGACCGCGTCCCGAGAGAGCTTATCTGGCAAGCATTGAGAGCACATCTGGTACAAGAGCAATATATAGAGCTACTCAAAGATCTATACCACGATGTAACCACAAGAGTGGTGAGCCCAGCAGGAACAAGTGAACCATTCGAGGTCAAAGTAGGTGTTCATCAGGGCTCAACTCTGAGCCCTCTTCTGTTCAATCTGGTAATGGACTTTATTACTGCAGACATACAAAAACCAGCTCCGTGGTCAATACTGTACGCCGATGACGTGGTTCTTATAGCCGAATCGTTGGCAGAAGTGCAATCAGACTTGACATCATGGCAGGAGTCACTGGAGCGAAGAGGGTTAAGAATCAACAGACAAAAGACCGAGTACATGTATTGTAATTTTTCCGGAAGCAACCTGGACGTCATCTCATGTCCATCCATTGAAAACAGATGTCTTAACAGAGTTGAAGAGTTTAAGTACCTTGGATCCATCGTAGCGCCTAGGGCCTGTGTAGAGAAAGACATACAAAACCGAATCCAAACAGCTTGGTTGAAATGGAGATCTCTGTCTGGCATCCTATGTGATTCTCGCATGCCGGTCAAAATCAAAGGCAATGTGTATAAAAGAGCAGTAAGACCAGCTCTACTTTACGGCTCAGAGTGCTCGCCCATGAGAAAAGCAGATACACAGAAGATGCACGTCACAGAGATGAAGATGCTACGGTGGTCAGGCGGAGTAACTAGAATGGATAAAATAAGAAATGAATATATCCGTGGCACTCTTAAAGTTGCCCCGATACACGAAAAACTGCGAGAGAATCGCCTACGCTGGTACGGACACGTAATGAGACGAGACGATAACCATATGACCAAAAGAGTTCTAAATATAGAAGAAAAGAAGAGGGGCCGCGGACGACCACAAATGACCTGGCTACAAACAATAGACAATGACATGAGAGATACTGACACACACAAAGAGACAACCTACAATCGCACGATGTGGCGCAAGAATACTAGGAGGGCTGACCCCAAATAAATTGGGACAATAGCCAGGAGAAAGAAGAAGATTTCAAAAGAGCATTTCGTAATTTTTGTCAGTTTTGATTAGTGACAGATTCGAGCGCTCGAAAGTCAAAAATCGGTCCCCTGGTGGTTAAAGGATCGGCACCGCGCATGGGAGTGCCCTGAAGTTAGTAGGCTACGGTAACCGCTTACCATCAGGCGAGCAGTACGCTTGTTTACAACTGACATAGTATATAAAACAGGACGTGAAAGAGACGAACCGAATTGAGGCCCAGGGTTGGTATTCAGTTATTCACAACACTTTCCTACTGAAAAATCGCCTCCAGCGAACCAATATAAGCCTATATAGCCTCCGATCACGCATCATAGTTGTTGTAAAATCTTAGTTCAAGTTTTAGGTAGTGCAAGTGGTGAGGTGAGCCGAGGAAGGTTGTGAATAAGCATCAGGTTAACCGTGCCAACCTAATACATTACGCTCTTCCGTACGCACATGACCTTCTGGATAACTTACGATACTCCCGGGATTTTATTTTATACATGTACTAAGGGAAATTAGGTCAATAAATAATCTAATACGTTAATTGTTTCTAAGATAGTATAAATATTTCATAGCTATCGTACATGTAACGTCGTATAGGTAAATATTATCGGAAATATTTACCTGGCCTTTTTGTAAGATTTCTCCAATTTGATCGGAGAAAGTTCGCCTAGGTCTCACCCTTCCCCTGGGAAAAAGGCGTGATTATATGTATGTATGTACTAGCTGTTGCCCGCGACTTCGTCCGCGTAAAACATGTTATCGTCTAAATGTTTGTTTAAGGAATGAGTTTTAGAAAACATTGAAATTAGTTTTGTAGTCTTTTAGTAAACAGTCTAAAACCGAAGTTACAAATCTCTATACTTTCAAAATGTCTTGCTCTCTATACAAACTTAGAACCCCCTTTGAACCCTCATAGTAAACAGTCTAAAACCGAAGTTTCAAATCCCTTATTTTGAAAATGTCTTGCTCTCCACTCTCCATACAAACTTTGAACACCCTTATAATCCCCTTTAGGGGTTGAATGTCAAAAAATACTGGGGTGTGTAATGATCGGTATAAAAACAAATAATATAATTTCATTGGATATAACCATTTTTGATATAATTTCAAAGGATATAATCATTCATTGTATATAATAAACGTTTGGTATAATATCAAAATATATATTTTTATTTAGTATAACTATCATTCGGTATAACGCTTATTTCTTATAACCATCATAGAGTATAATTCTTATTTGATATACATCTCATATTGAATAGATCAAGCGGTATAAATTTTATGTGCAAATTACGTTTTATTTACCTTAGCTAAACTACTTTTTTTTTTTTTTTACCCAGGGGAAATCTATTATGGATCCCACCCGGCTCGAGAGAAGCCGAATGGGTATGTCCAACTCCCATGGACTAAAACCTGGGGTGTTCCATCCCTCGCTTTAAGACAGAGCTCTGGGAACGCATCTGCACACATCCAGAACTCTGTCAGCGTTGTCCTTGTGGGCCCACGTAGGTTGGAGGGAATGGTGCCCTACACACTCCACTGTCAGCACCCCAGAACACCATGGGGGCTTTCCAGCTCGGGACCGCTTCTAGGCGGATGATGGAGCTCCCGACCCATCACCCGCAGGTCCTCGTTATGGCGGCAGCATGCGGCCTGCGAAGGCCCTTCGCCGCCTGCCCGGCCTCCTGCGGCGCTGCGGGGCCGAGTTGGCATCGTCCTCGCGCGTCCGCTCTGCTGCCTCTTTCTGCGTCAGGACTGTGACGCTGAAGGTGGCCACTGCCACCCACGCCTCCTCACTGCAAACCATTCGGCTGATTAACGCCGGGAGTGAGAGGTCTCTTCCTAAAGCCGTGGACAGGGCTGCGCGGGGCTCCACCCATGCCGGGCACTCCTCACGCGTGTGTTTGGCCGTGTCCACGGCTCTTCCTCCACAGTGGTGGCACGCTGGTGACTGCTCCCTACGCACCACCTCACACAGGTATTTGCCGAAGCAACCATGCCCGGTCAGGAGCTGCGTGAGGTGAAATGTGGGTGCGCCGTGCTTACGTTCAACCCATTCTTTCAGAACGTGCCGAACAGCATCCACCAAGTCCCGGCTAGCTTCTGGGATCTCGAGTCTCTCCGACCACCTGCGGAACATGTTGTCCCGAGCTTCAACTCGCCACAGCTGGACCTCGCGTGGTGCAGGCCAGTAATTGTCGTCTTCCCTAGCCCATTTCACCCGCCAGAAGACTCCTGATAGGACCATGGCTTCCAGGTCCCAGGGTGGACTACCGGAGAGTAGACTCCTGTCTACTCTCCGGTAGTCCACCCTGGGACCTGGAAGCAGCGTACGACACTGTGCGGTACGCTCGAGCCGCTCTGAGTGTTATGGCTCGCTGTGGACGTCGTAGCAGGGTCATATTCCGAGCACTCATTGCATCCGCCCATATTGGTGCCCCGTAAAGCGCCATTGAGCGCACCACACTAATGTAGAGGCGTCTGAACGCTCCTCCTGGTCCTCCTAAGTTTGGGAGTATTCGCCCGAGCGCTCCGGCGGCAGCGATGAGTTTTGGAGCCGAACGCCGGAAATGTTCATCAAACCTCCATCTACCGTCGAGGACGAGTCCCAGGTACTTCATCGTGGGCCCGACGGCGATGGAGGTTCCTCCCACTGTGATTGCGTTCCCGGGTGGTGGTGCATTTCTCGAGCCATGAAACACCATGACTTCGGATTTATTAATTGCCACCTCTAAGCCCAGCGCCCGGATCCTTTGCACAGTTTGTGCTACTCCAGCTGTGGCCAGATAAGTGGCCTCCCTGTGGTTCCTGCCACGGGCCAACACGAGGGTATCGTCAGCGTAGCAAGTAAGACTGACTCCACGCACCATTGCTCCACGCAGCACCCAGTCGTATCCGATGTTCCACAGGAGCGGACCGAGAACCGAGCCCTGTGGAACACCGCACGACATAGCTCGTCTCCCCCATCCGTTCTTTAGAGGAAATATTACTGTTCTTTCCTCAAAATAAGCCGTCACCACATGGCGCAGGTAGGAAGGCACGTTGTGGTATTGCAGCGACGCCAGAATTGTTTCCCAGGGCAGGGTATTAAAGGCGTTACAAGTGTCGAGTGAAATCGCCATGACTGTGCCTTCGGCTACAGCTTCCTCAGACATACATCGCACTCGAGCGATCGCGTCCGGCGTTGAGCGGAACGGGTGGAAGCCATACTGGAATTCGCTCAGGCCCGGCTGCATGCTTCTGACAAGGCGTGCAGCAAGCACACGCTCAAAAAGCTTGCTTGTCTCATCAAGAAGTACGATGGGACGGTACGCCGACGGCTGATCAGGTGGGCGCCCATCCTTTCGGAGGAGCACCAACTTGCCTGTTTTCCACCTGTTGGGAAACCGCCCCTGGGTCAGGCATGCGGTGAATAGAGCTCTGACTCTGTTCTCCATCTCGCTAAGTGCGATTGACAATAGGCGTCCCGGAACGCCGTCTGGCCCGGGGGCTGTCTTCTTCGAGGGAAGTTTAAGGACAGCCGCACCGAACTCGGCCTCTATCACAGGGGGAGCCTCCATGACGGGATCCTGCAGTCGAGTTGTTGATGCCATCGCTGGTGGCAAGAACTCGCCTCTCTCAGGGAAGAGAGTGCCCACAATCCGTTCAACGATCTCTGGCTGGAGACTGCTAGTCAGTGGTGGAGCCCAGGGTCGGAGTTTTTGCCTCACGACCCGGTACGGCCTGCCCCATGGGTCTCTGTTTAGCGTCTCCAGCCACTCCTCCCAAGCCGACTCATTGGCTTGTGCTATGGCAGTATGCAGAGTTTTGCGTGCAACCCTGTAGATGTCATACAGGGCATTTTCTTCGTCATGGTCCCGTATTTGCCGTCTTCTGCATCGCGTGTACTGGCGACGAGCGGCAACACAGGCGTTCCGCAGCTGACGGAGTTCTGGACGCCACCAGTACACTCGACGTTTTGGCAAGAGAAGATTCGCTCTTGGCATTGCCGCGTCACTGATTCGGGAAACAGCGGCGCCAAGGCGCTCAGCCTCATGCTCAACCTGCATGTCGTTCACCTGGCTGGAACCGGTCCCCCATGATTCGACGATTGCTGCCTCTTTGGCGAGCTCCCTGTCTAGCTTCCCCAACACCCACCGTGGACTGTCCCCAGCAGCGGATTGGTTTCCCCTTGGAACATGATGATGTGTGGAGACATCGAACCTGATGTATCGGTGGTCTGATAAAGTTTCCACACTAGTTTCCACCCTCCAGTTCTGCACACGGTGAGCCCACGCATTAGACGAGAACGTAACGTCCACAATTGACTCACCCTGTGGTCGCACACACGTGCTCTCCGATCCAGTGTTGAGGACAATCAACCCAAGGGAGATTGCCCACTCCATTAACGTGTCAACCCGCACATTTTTTTCCGTTCTTACCTAACGTAAACCCTCAGACCAAGAAAAAAAGATAGACGGAGCAACCTGTAGATGTCATACAGGGCATTTTCTTCGTCATGGTCCCGTATTTGCCTTCTTCTGCATTGCATGTACTGGTGACGAGCGGCAACACAGGCGTTCCGCAGCTGACGGAGTTCTGGACGCCACCAGTACACTCGACGTTTTGGCAAGAGAAGTTTCGCTCTTGGCATTGCCGCGTCACTGATTAATAATAATAATAATAATAAATGATTTATTTCACAAAAACACTTGTTACATGATATTATGGGGTATATCCATCAGACTCCAAACTAGGCTTAAGCCTGTATCTTGGCAGTCTGCGAGATTCGGGAAACAGCGGCGCCAAGGCGCTCAGCCTCATGCTCAACCTGCATGTCGTTCACCTGGCTGGAACCGGTCCCCCATGATTCGACGATTGCTGCCTCTTTGGCGAGCTCCCTGTCTAGCTTCCCCAACACCCACCGTGGACTGTCCCCAGCAGCGGATTGGTTTCCCCTTGGAACATGATGATGTGTGGAGACATCGAACCTGATGTATCGGTGGTCTGATAAAGTTTCCACACTAGTTTCCACCCTCCAGTTCTGCACACGGTGAGCCCACGCATTGGACGAGAACGTAACGTCCACAATTGACTCACCCTGTGGTCGCACACACGTGCTCTCCGATCCGGTGTTGAGGACAGTCAACCCAAGGGAGATTGCCCACTCCATTAACGTGTCAACCCGCACATTTTTTCCCGTTCTAACCTAACGTAAACCCTCAGACCAAGAAAAAAAGATAGACGGAGCATGACGAACCACCTAGTGAAGCCGGTTTTAAACCAAGCCAAATAAGTTTAGCATACGCACACATTAAACCTATACAAACAAAATTGCACAAAACTCTTCAGCACGTGTCTCAATGCGTTCAAGATCACCTATTTCGAGTTTTGTGAAATTTAATATGTGGATGCCGATGCACCCTCCGATTATTCAAATCCCGAAAACGTTTCGCTTTATTTTAGTTGGCCGAAATTTTGTTTGCCCGAAATTACATTTCCCAAATTATTATTTTCCCAATTCTCAGTTCGTTGCAATTTTGATTCGCTTATGATTCGACTATACACTTATTAAAATTCCGAAGTATCACATTTGTCAACTAGGTTTAGGTGCCGAGAAGTATTAAGTCCGAAACATTATTATCCCGCTACACCAAAATATCGAAAGTGTAGTATGTCAAATTCCGTTTCCTAACGCACGGAAGTTATTTTAACCTAACCTAAACCTTTTTTTTTTTTTTTTTTTGACGCTGGGGAAATGTGTTTGCACATACCCCCGGCCCGGGGAAGGCCATAGTGGGGGGTTATGTGGGGATCTCTCCTTCCGCAACCCCCTCCGCATAAGGTGGAGGGAGGGGAGGAGCCTACCCACTAAAACCCCAGCGGCGTCATCCTCTCCTGCCGTTAAGGGGACCGTCATGGGATGCAGCATTTCTTACCACGACGACCCCCGGCGGCCCTGGCTGCTACGCCAGGACACCCGCGCCAAGGGAGGGGAAGGTCAGAGACGCTTGACCTTCCCCCCAGACGTGTAGGGCCATGTGCAATGTGGGCCCCCAACCCACTGGCCCTACTGGGGGAAGACGCGGCCCGCGGCAGCAAACCGCGCACGCCTTCGACCCCTCCGTCTGCGCCGGAGCGGGAGTGCGTCCGCACTTTCCTCGCGCTCCCGCTCCGCGGCCTCCTTCTGCGATATGACGACTTCGCAGAAGGCGGCCACCGCCTCCCAAGATCTCTCGCTCCTCAACATGGCCGCCACCACGTTGGACAGCGAGAGGTCATCCACTCCGAGGGCCAACACCATTGTGCGGCGCTCTTCGGCCCAGCGAGTGCACCACTCCAAGGTGTGCTGGGCCGTATCGTCCTCCGCGCCGCACTCATAGCAGGCGGGGCTACCCTCTCTTTTAATCCTGTACAGGTAATGACCGAAACAGCCATGTCCGGTCATCACCTGCGCAAGTCTGAACCCCACCTTGCCATGGGCCCTCTCCAGCCAACTGTCCAACGACCCGAGGAGTGCCCCTATGGTGCGGACTCCATAGGGGGAGCCAACCTAACCTAAACCTAACCTAACCGCCAGCGTGTCGACGTCACCCCGCTTCGCGGGGTGCCTATTTCCGCTCTAGGGGACACAAGATAACCATAACCTAACCTACCATAAATACAATTGTTACGATTGCTTTTTTTCCTTCTCCGACCCCCGAGCCCCCTCGTGGGGGCTTTGCCCCCCATCCCCCCTTTTTAGCCTTTTTAAAAACTCGTACAGCGCTTAAGTTGGTATTATGAGATTTTGTGATGGTAAAATGATATTAAGGAAAATGAGATTTAGTTCTAACGTAGCATCGGAATAATTATTAACAGGTGGTTAACAAATCGGTTGTCAAATAGTAATGTTGGCAATCGTTCTTCTGGTTATTGAGTCTCGGGAAAACGTTAATGTGGGAAAACAAACCAGCGGAATTTCAAAACTATGGTAAACAAAGTATATGGGTTATAAGAATTCGGTGAACCGTTTTCGGACAAGTGAAAATCGGACAAGTGTTTTTCGAAACATCGATAGGTTACCGTTAAGGTTTGCGTGAGTGTATGATAAACTTACTTGGCTTGGTTAAAAACTCACTAGGTTGTTCGTAATGCTCTGTCTATCTTTTTTCTTGGTCTGAGCGTAAACCTAACCCAACCGCCAGCGTGTGCGCTTCGCGTGGTGCCTATTTCCGCTCTAAGAGACACAAGTGAACCCTAACCTAACCCAACAGTAGTAAAATTGTTGCGAGTGTGTTTTTTACTGCCCTTGCGGGGACTTCGCCCCGCCCGTCCCCCCTTTTTCTGGCTACTCTGGCTTGATTATATCAACTGTATATAAGACGAAATTAGCATTATATCCAATGTTCAATATAGCAAATATGCATTATACTTAATGTATGTTATACTAAATATTATTATATCAAATGATCGTTATATAAAATGATAATTATACCAAATGAAAATATATTAAGTGTTGTTATACAACTCGAGAATTATATCAGATGAGCGTTATTGCGAGTAATATTATATCAAAAATATTTATAGCCATCGTTACGCACCCATAATACTGAAATGAGTTACAGGCTAAGATCGAAAACTCCCTATAAACGCTTTTCGGGGAAATATTAAAAAGAAAACACTAAGTTTTTTTATTGTTATAATTATTTTTTTTCTACAAACTATCAAGTGTCTAGCTCAAAAAAAGTGTTTCACATACGAACCTTGCACCCATTTTAACCCCTCAAAGGGTGGAATTTTCCAAAACGCCGGCAGTTGTTTTTATAAGTAATCTTTCTACAAAGTTTTAAGCTTCTACCTAATAAAAAGATCCCCAATACAAACATTGCACCTCTTTGTCCTCCTCTTAGGGGTGGAATTTTCCAAACCACTAAAAGTAATTTACCTACCTATACCTATTTGTATTCTAAAAAATAATCTTTCTCCACAATTTCAAGTCCAGTTTTTATCCATTTACTCTAAATTCATTTTATCAGCTTAATCGAGAATCACAATAAAAAATTGACTTTACGATTTTTTTTATATTTTAATAATTTTTGTTATTTTATTTAGCACGCGTTTGGTCAATAACTATATTTAAATTGAATTAATTATTTTTATTATCAGTTGCTACGCCCTAACATGGCCATTGTAGGTACTGTACCTACCTACTTAGTATTAATTTGCATGTGTTTATTGTACATAGTAGCAAATAAATGAATTGAATTGAATTAAAGTCTCTAGCTCAAAAAAAATGTTTCCTCTATACAAACTTTGCACTCCTTTTTAATCCCCTTAATAGGGGTGTATTTTTTTAAAACGCTGAAAGGACTTTATACAAATAAATTCTAATAATGTAATCTTTCTACAAAGTTTCAAGTCTCTTGCTAAAAAACAAAATTTCCCCCATACAACATTTGCACCCTTTTTTAACCCCCTTAGGGGCAGATTTTTTCAAAACGCTGATTTGTCTTTATTTAGTAATCTTTCTACAAAGTTTTAAGTGTCTAGCTACTCTAGCTCAAAAAAAAAGTTTCCCCCATACAAACTTTGCACCACCTTTAGGGGTGGAATTTCCAAAAATCCCTTCTTATCGGTTGCCTACGTTGTAATAGGTAGTTCTGGTGTAAATTTCAATTCTCTTTCCCCAGTAGTTTCGGCTGTGCGTTGATGAGTGAGTGAGTCAGTCAGGACATAGGCATTTATATATACTCGTATAGATGTATGTATATTTACAGGGTGACATTTTGAACGTGATACGAAATATCGTCCTTGTTAATTATTTTCTTATTATGCAATAAGGAAATTCCACCAAGGACCAAAATCGATCCAGGTAGTAGGGGTACCTGTTCAAAATGTATGCAGAGGCTTAAGCCTATTGTTGTTGCTAATGACGGTCTTAAGTGGAATCATGCCAGATCATTCTGATGAACGCACACTATAATAGGAACTCACCGATCCTTCCACGAGATAAAACTTAGTAAACCTACAAAATAATTAATAGTACCTAAAGGTAAGTACAGAAGGTCCACTGCCTAACTGATGACGTTAGCTGTCATTTTTTACAATCATAGATAGGGTTGTTGACGTACCACATAAACATAACTGAACATCCAAAAGTATAACTATTTTTGTTCCTATGTTTTTTATCGAAATAATCATCCATTTGTAAATAATAATATGATGATAATAAACGAGGTAGGCCAAGGAAAAGGTGGATAGACTGTGTGAGAGAGGATATGAAGAGGAAGGAAGTGAGTGACGAGATGACGGCTGACAGGGAGGTACGGAAGAAAAGGACATGCTGCGCCGATCCCAAGTAAGTGGGATAAAGGCAAGAAAATTATGAATACAAAAAATACAATAGCCGGAAATTAAGTAAAAAAAAACATGAATAGCTTATTAAGTTTTATAAAACAGTCAGCAACATCTTTTGCAATGGGATTACTTCTTACGTCATGTTAGCAAAATGCTTTAAAATAGACATTCGTTTCCCGGTGTGCGATGAATTAAATTATGTTGTACCTACTACGTACAACGGAACGTATATAACCATAGATAATCTTCATTTCCCGCCAAAATGACAGTGGGATAGGCCTGGCAAAACGTAAGAAATACATATGATTGATTTAAATAGAGCTGCCATCTTCCGCACTGTATCAGGCTATAAATAGTTTATTGCCTTTTTTTGGTTTCATGTAGTTGGATTTACTTGACTGACCATACCAGATAAAACCAGAAACCATTAGAATTAGATGTATATCAATTTCCCACATCATTAGTAGTAAATACGATTAAACCAGAACTAGTAGAAAGCTTGGGTTGGAATCCAACAAGTTTCTAGTAAAAGTTATCGCGTTAACACTTATACCTATGTATGCATTATCGTAAAATCTTCCTTACCGTTAGATTTTTAGTTGCAACATTGCTAGCATAACGTTAGGTTGGAATCTGGGAGGGTCACCAGCTAGAATACAACGGTTAATTAAGAGGCTGACAAGATCAAATTTGTTGAAATTGATATTATTTAAGCAGTTGTTTAAGAAAAACTAATATTTGTTCTAGCACATCAAAAATATATATAAAATAATATTCATCATATTTTCAAGACCGTAGACGAACTCGAAACATAATTGGATGAAATCGGCTCGATAGAAAACAATTGCAAAGATTGGTCTTAAAATCATCTTAAACGGTTCTATGTCCTTATTTTTTTGACGTATGTGTCTGCAATTAAAAACATGAAGTCCACATATTCATACCTAAACCGCTGACGAGCCATATTTCACAAATAATCCACACTTTTTTTATTTCAATATATATTCATTTTTTTCGTCTAAAACCTGGCCGCTCAAGTAACACTCGCTCTCGTTTACTCCGATACAAATAGACAGCGTACGCGTTTTTGGTGTTGACAGCGCCTTAAACCAAGAAATTGACGCTAATCTTAGCGTAGTATATAGGTAGCTATATATAGGCACCGAATAAGCATGTGAATTGTTTTCTCAGTAAGTTTTGGAGACGAAAAGGATCAAAATATGTGTTTAGCAATATCTAGAATATCTGGACCATTGTGTTATGTATATCAATAGAGCAGACATCATCTAGCATGAGTTTGCGCATGTATACGCTCATGATGAGCGTATCTTGGTTTATTCTATGGCGAGCACTGTAGTGGAGGCAGTTATGAAGTTTACCCAAAAAAAAATATTAAGCTATGTGCTTCATCATATATGTTCCTTAAGCATTTCTAGTCCGGGAGGCAATGAGAAACGTGAGGCTAGTCGGGAAAGGGGTGGGGGGGTGGGGGGGGGGGGTACAAAGATGGCCGCCACAGTCCTCTTTAAAAAAATCTAGTCTCGTCCTGGTGGCTACTAGGGCAAGTTTGGTATCATTTTCGTATAAACCAAAGACGTAGAATTCATTGCTGATATTAGTTTTTTTCAGTTTCATAGTAATTTTACAAGAAAAACGTAAATAGGTGAAAATGTTGGTAGGAGATTTTTGCTTTGGGAGCTAATAACTTTTGTATAGTGACATAAACTATCAAACAAAAAAACAATTATAAAGTAAATGCATACTAACAAATGTATTCCTACATATTACAGCACAAGAAAGAGCCGAAGTACTGCCAATTTTCCATGCCTTGACAGGATGCGACACGGTGTCTTCTTTTAATGGGAGAAGTAAAAAGAGTGCCTTTGACGCCTGTAATGCCTACCTTGAAGCAACTTGCGGATTCAAGGCATTGTTGGACGCAAAATTGGCAGAAGCGGACACTTTTATTCAGAAATGACAATGTACGACCGGTAAGTATAAACTAGTTTGATACAAATTCAGCGTACCTATTTTAGTATAAAATAGTTACAATCTATTTTGTGGCGAATGACGTAATAATGACTCCAAAATTTTATATTTTAACTCAAGCCCTTGCATAATAGTCAACGAATGCAGAAAATATCTATTTACGAAGAGGCACAGACAGCTATAGAAAACATCCCTCCAACGGAAGCCGCTCTTCGCCAGCACACACTTTGGGCAATATACCACGGAGTCCATGTCTGGGGACAAGCCTTGGTTCCTCTCCAAAAGCTTCCGATTCCTTCTTCTTTTCGCTGGAGAATGGAAAACAGTGAATGGACTCCTGTTTGGTCAGATTTACCAGATGTCGCAAGTGTGTGCCTGGAACTCACCCATTGCAGGTGCAAGAAAGGTTGCAAAAATCATTGCAACTGCATTAAAAGAAAATTAAAGTGCACAGAAGTATGTATGTGTGCCGGAAACTGCGGACATTAAATTGTTTTATAAAATTATTTAGAATGTATTTTATTTGTTAATAAAATACATTCTAAATAAAAAAAAATCCTAATCATTTATTTTTTGTATTCAATATTTTCACTTCTAATGAACGAGCTTAAATAGTTTACTTAAGATAAAAAAATCCTCGTCTGTGTAAATATTTAATGTCATCGTCTTTAGAATTACAATTTAGCTTTAATAAAATTGTTTAAGTTTCAATGCCAAACAAACATTAACTGATATTAAGAATATATGGAAAAAACAGAATATTCTACGAAATTCCGAATAATACAGATTGTAAGTAGGTATAGGTAAATTATTGAAAATACGGTTCAGGAATTTGATTACATCCAGTACCTAGCTACCTACAATACAACCATCAAAATTGTTTAGCACATTAGTAGAGGTAGATACATTATAATTTTTCCCAATTTCACCCTAGAATTGCAGTCACAAATCACACACGTTTAATAATGACAGGGTTTTAAGTATGCTCAACATTTTCATGGACACGTAAAGTTTTGAGGTTCGAATCTTATTTTTAAATAGTCTTCCTGCATAGGTATATGTCTGACACTTAAATAAATTAATGCATCCAAGTAGGTAGGTACTTACGAGCAAAATTGTTTTTTTTCTAATTAGTGCAAAAGTCAAAAACATGTTGCATTGTATTCGACGGAAGCGAGCGGCGTACTCGTTAATTAAAAAGCTTATCTTCCACTGACTACCTCGTAAATTCAGCAAGGGAATTTTTTTTGCACATTTGGTAAAGGAACATCACATGGCTTTACGGATTTTTAGTCGCTTGTACCTTTGTTAGTCTGCGAGTGCGATATTTGCACAGGCTTGTTGCCTCACAATGGTGCGTCTACGAATTTTGAATACTAGTATGTAAAGTCATCTTCAAAGAAATGCATTAAGGCGCTGTCAACACCAAAAACGCGCACACTGTCTATTTGTATCGGAGTAAACGAGAGTGAGTGTTACTTGAGCGGCCAAGTTTTCGAAGAAAATAATGAATAAATATTAAAATAAAAAAGTGTGGATTATTTGTGGAATATGACACGTTAGCGGTTTAGGTATGAATATGTGGACTTCATGTTTTTAATTGCAGACCCATACGTCAAAAAAATAAGGACTTAGAACCGTTTAAGATGATTATAAGACCAATCTTTGCAATTATTTTCTATCGATCCGATTTAGTCCAATTATGTTTCGAGTCCGTCTACGGTCTTGGAAATATGATGAATATTAACTTATTTTTTTTTAATGTGCTAGAAGCAATAGTTTTTCTTAAAAAACTGCTTAAATAATATCAATATCAACTAATTAGGTCTTGTCAGCCTCTTAATCGCCTTATTACAAAGGAAGGATGGAAGGTGCAAAAATGTATATGACGTCGACCGTTCTCGATTGTAGAGAAGTGTGTAAGATAGAATGTTAGTAAGTACAGCTTCATATTTGGTTACAACTTTTTATTTTTTATAAGTACTATGACGACGGCATACGGCCTGACACCATAGCCAATGAACGTTGGGGGTTCCACACGAGTCTCAAGCGAGTTGCCGACAAACACTACACAACACGACAAATAAAACACTGCTTACTTACTTACTTACCCTTTAATGATTTGAAAATTAGGTCCCGCAATCTCCATTCAGGTGGTTCGATTGCCATACAAAGCGTTATTTGACATTCACAGGCTAACGGCGTGATATTTTAAGAAACTTGTGTAACAAACTGTCATCAATTGGCTTCCCATTTGCGCCAAATTCCCCCTTTCCTAGAATAAACTTGTATAAACTAGATTAATTTGAGAAAAATAGTTTTTCCAAAATACCACGTCCCAAACCAATTTCTCAAATTAATCTAGTTTATGCAAGTTTATTCTAGGAAAGGGGGAATTTGGCGCAAATGGGAAGCCAATTTGTGAAAGTTTGTTACATAAGTTTCTTGAAATATCACGCCGTTGGACTGCGAATGTCAAATAACGTTTTGTATGGCAATCGAACCACCTTAAGCACATCCTCGGAAGCTCTGGTGACCTTTTACTTACCACCAGGGACACCACATACCAACAGAGCCAGTAGTGGTTACGTGTTACTATGGCTGCAGTCTTCTGTAAGGTACTACCCCAGATGGGCTGCTCCAAATATGAACCAGATGACATTTCGCTGTGTACATTCGTTAACCTGAAACCTTTGTAAATTGTTTATTCTTATAGTAGTGCATAGTTCATAGTTAATTTATTCAATAAGAATACATTCATTGTGTTTGAATTTGTCACATAAATAAATAATTACCTGATCAATTACATTGAATTATTTACAATAATAATTAGGTACATTTAGTACCTACCTACCACATACATCTTTTTATTCTACTTAATTATTCCTATTTCTTCTATGTTATAATAACACCCCTTAAGGAGAAAGCCGCTGAGTAAATGGAAAGAAGTAGGTATAGAAGGTTACCCTATAGAAGGTTTACCTAGGTAAAATATTTATTCTTTCCTTCCTAACATCTTTAATCTAAGGTTTTATAAAAATCTGTACACCGAATTTAACATTATATGTATACACTTCTAATCCTCTCCTATTGGACATCCTAACTAAATGGCAGCTAGCTAGCAGCCCAGAGCACGCATGGGGTATGTCTCTGTAGATTAAATACTTCGGACAATATACTGTAAACAACAGAATCTCAATGATAGGTACTCGGTCTCAGTAGAAAAAGGGGAAGGCCTAGGATATCATACATGGAGCAAATAAAAGAGAAAATAAACGCTTTATCGTATAGAGAAATAAAAAGAAAGGCAGAATGTAGAATAAGTTGGAAACTACTCCACCGACCACAGCCTAGCTCAATAAGAAGTGACTCGGTACTCCATATATATAGATAGGTACTCTCTGGCACCTTATTTTTATTCAATTCATACTTTAGATTATTGACGTGTAGGTACTACTCTTGGCATTGTGTTTTTTTTTTAAGTTTATTTAGAACACAACCAGTCGCATAAACAAATATATATATTACTAGCTGTTGCCCGCGACTTCATCCGCGTAGAACTTTTTATCGTCTTAGAAAATGATTTCTCTCAATACAAAATTTGAACCCTATTTTAGGGGATAATTAAAAAAAAAGTTGATGTTCATTTTCTAGTTTGTGAACAAACAGTCTAAAACCAAAGTTAAAAATCTCATACTTTAAAAATGCCTTGAAATACTCAAACTTTGAACCAATTTTAACACTCTTAGGGGATGAATTTGGAAAAACTCTGAAATCAGTTTTGTAGTCTTTTAACGTACAGAATAAGACCGAAGTTAAAAATCTCTTACTCACACTTTAAAATTTTATTGCTCGCCATTTAAAATTTGAACCCCCTTTTAAACCCCCTTAGAGGTTGAATTTTTCTAATCGCTGAAAGAACTTTTTTCGTAAACTTTTAAGTCTCTAGCTCAAAAAAAGTGTTGCCCATACAAAGCTTTCTTAACCCCCTTAGGGGTGGAATTTTCTAAAACTCTGAAAGTACTTTATTATTAATTTTAATAAGTAATCTTTTTGCAAAGTTTTAAGTCTAACTCAAAAAAAAGTGTTGCCCATGCAAAGCTTGCTCTCCTTTTTAACCCTATTAGGGGTGGAATTTTCTAAAACGATTTGTGTTCTTTTTTTGTATTTTAATAAGTAATCTTTCTACAAAGTTTCAAGTCTCTAACTCAAATACATAAACTTTCCCTGATAAAAACTTTGCACCCCTTTTTATCCCCCTTAGGGATAGATTTTTTCAAAACGCTGAAAGTATTTTTTTTTGTATTTTTATAAGTAATCTTTCTACAAAGTTTTAAGTATCTAGCTCAGAAAAAGTGTTCCCCATACAAACCTTGCAACCTTTTTTAACCCCCTTAGGGAATGATTTTTGTAAAACGCCGAATGTAGTAATTTTCATGTTCTAATAAGTAATTTTTCGTCAAAATTTTAAGTCTCTATTAAAAAAAAATATGTTTTTCCCATACAAACTTTGCATCCTATTTTACCCCCTTTATGTTTTTCCCATACAAACTTTGCACCCTATTTTACCATTTTCCAAAACGCTGAAAGTACTTTCTTTGTATTTAAATAATCTTTCTACAAAGTTTTAGGACTCTAGCTAAAAAAAATAGTTTCCCACATACAAACTTTGCACCCCTATTTTAGCCCCCTATTTTTAGGGGTAGAATTTTCTAAAACGCTGAAAGTACTTAATTTGTATTCTGATGACTAATCTTTCTACAAAGTTTTAAGTCTCTATTTAAAAAAAATATTGTTTCCCCCATACAAAATTTGCACCCCTATTTTACCCCCTTAGGGGTAGATTTTTTTAAAACACTGAATCTAGGTACTTTATTTGTATTCTAATGAATAATTTCTCTACAAAGTTTTAAGTCTCTATTTAAAAAAAAGTAGTTTTTCCCATACAAACTTTGCACTCTATTTTACCCCTTTAGGGGTAGAATTTTCTAAAACCCTGAATGTTCTTTATTTGTATTCTAATGACTGATCTTTCTACAAAGTTTTAAGTCTCTATTTAAAAAAAAAATGTTTCCCCCATACAAACCTTGCACCCCCATTTTACCCCCTTAAGGGTAGAATTTTCAAAAATCCCTTTTTATCCCTAGCCCACGTTATAAAAGCAACATACTGTGCAAAAATCAACTCTCTTAGATTAGTAGTTTCGGCTGTGCGTTGATGAGTGAGTGAGTGAGTGAGTGAGTGAATAAGTCAGTCAGGACATAGGCATTTATTATGTATAAATAGATAGAAGATAATGAAACTCCCATTCAAATATCTCAAAAAATTATGAAGCTACATCCGTTTTAATGTCGCTTGTTAGAGTGAGAAAACGATGAGGGACTGTGACGTCAATATACTCGAGCGTCATAGTAAAAAACAATCGTTTCATATGAAGGTGCGTTTTGCGGAAAAGGGACAGAACATACCCCCTCTTAAAACTTTGGACTCTTATAACTTAATCATTACCTATATAACCTCTTGCTTTGTTTTTTTCTCCATTTGACTATATTTATTTTAAATTATTTTTCGAGAAAATACATTATGATTATTTACCATATTTTCGATTCCTGAGCTATAACCACGAACTTCGGAATTCGAAAATATTCGGGTATCTCTATCTCTATCGCACTAACCATACTCGAGTGACAGGGATGCAAATATATGAACATTGAGTATCGGTTTTCGTGGTAGCGCCGCAGGTACTTTGGCTGAATGCGCCGAGCGCGTGCCATTGTCATTCAAAAAAAACAAATTCGTGTTAATTATATTGTTCAAATTAGTTGATTTCATTTATTGAAATTACGACATAAAACGACATTTGCGCATATAAGTTCTCATATCAGAATCGAATATTTTTTTATGGTTTATATTTTAGCATTTGTCTCGTAAAGGTCTATCGTAGACGGGATTTAAATTATTAATAAGTGAAAGGCAAAGCAATTCCGCCATTTTGACGAAAATTTGACGGTTCTTATAGCTGACAGTTGGAGCAGCGTTTGATTTCAATAAAAATAAATGAAAAATTAAATGAAGTCGTATATTTCGGAAAATTAATTAACTGTCGCAGTCGGATAAAAACTATCCTAAGTTGCAGCTAGAATAATAATGTACCTATATAAAATGTTTCATATTTTTCCGTTCATGGGATGCTGAGAACATTCGAACCGCGCAAAGCTTAGTTTCAAACTGGCTGATTCTTTTTTTAATTTAGAGATTTATTATAAGTGGAGATTATACACAGGAATAACCTGAATCATTTTTGTATATTGTATATGACCTGACATTTTAATTTATATTAATTTCATTTTCATTGTAGGTACCTTTTTATTTTATATTAATTCCATTTTCATTGTAGGTACCTTACAGATTTATTAATTTATTAATTTTTAATTTTCATTATTGCATTACCTCGACGATCACCGTACGGATAAGTAATATAATGTAAGTAAGTCAAATGTTATGTATTAAGTGAAACATGTACACTGAAATAACCAAACTAAACTATCGAATAGCTTAACAAAACTTACACACGCACACGCCCTCGCTCTTGACGCGAGAGCCGTGTGCAGATACTAAGTATTTGTCCACGTAAGTATACAACGTATACACACACTACAACTACTAAGTATACCTACATCTACTACTAAAAGTCATATGGCATGGGCAAGGGTCGGTGTGATAGATCACCACGTGGAGGCAAATCGCTTCCCACTGACATTTAACGTGGTTCTCAGAATGTGTTCACCAAACAAGTCGTGAGCTCGCCCGCCAACACACGGCCTGCCTGACCGGCGCGGCGGGATCCGGCCGGTTCCACTTTCGTCCACTTGCGATTATATTTGACATAATGTCATAGATATATAAAGTAAAGATACGCCTGTCCGAACAACTCGCTTGACATCTGTCCTTATTAAAAATGAGTGGCGCCATCTGTTGTACGAACTGCGTACCACACGTTCGGGTGGCCGGAATAACCTTGTAAGGGGGACTTTCCTCAATATTAATGAAGTGGCTGGCAGTGGTTGATGTACACATCACATAGAGATAGTGGTACCTATGTAATAAATAAGTAATTATAAATGTGAAAGTGAGTTTGTATATTTACCTACTTACTTGTACGGCTCAACTACTGGACGGTTTGTCACGAAATTTTGTCAGGGATGCCGTAGAGGATTTTTCCGTAACAAATGTAAGATTTTAATACACATAAACACTACTTTCTCCAAATGATAGAAAACCACACGGACGAAATCTCAGGCGCAATTTAGTGACTTAGGCCACAAAGGCACACAATAATTACAACACAAATATTTATTCTTAGTTGCACACCACTTTACAATGTGGCAAATGATAGAATAAAATCCAAATAACATGACATTATGTGTCTCTTCGTCAAACAATGAACGACGAATCGACTCGTTAAAGTTATATTAAAGAAAAGTGTTCAAATAAATACATTTCAAACGACTTTCTTTTGTACATTATTCTTATGCATCTACTTACCTACATTCGTAGAAGATACGTATAAGAAACAATAACAATCAAATGTATAGCTATATATTATCAAACAATGTCCATAGTCAATGGTTCATACACCAGTATAAAAATGACACCCTTACAAGGTTACTTTGACTGACTAGCGGTTGCGAACTAACAAAACGTAATGGCGCTAGGTAACCAAATATATCTTTTGAAAATGTGTTACTAAACGTTAAAAAAGAAACTGACGATACTTACCGATGATACGATATCCCATGTATTTTTTTTTGTATCATAATTATTGCACCCTTTTACGGCGCAACTGGGCATTTTGAGACAGTCGGCTCTGACACACTCTGACAGCTGAACGGTACGGCGTCCTGCCATAGACTAAGGCACGGTGGCCCTAAATTGCTAGTTTAGGGCCACCGCATTGGACGAATTACTCCTGCGGGTTGGGCTTGGGCCTATCTTTACTTTATATATCTATGCATAATGTCACTATTGCTACGACTTCTAACCTTAACCTTCTAACCAGTAGGAATCCCACTGTTATTGTGCATACATAAAGGGAAATACATCATCATCATCATCCTCTTAGCGTTATTCCCGGTTGTGCCCTAAAGGAGTTCGGGGTCCGCTTTGACACCTAATCCCAAGATTTGGCATAGGCACTAGTTTTTACGAAAGCGACTGCCGTCTGACCTTCCAACCCAGAGGGAAAACTAGACCTTATTGGGATTAGACCGGTTTCCTCACGATGTTTTCCTTCACCGAAAAGCTAACGGTAAATATTCCGTACATAAGTTGCGAAAAACTCATTGGTACGAGCCGGGATTCGAACCCACGACCGCCGCTTGACAGCCGCATGCCTGAACCACTAGGCTACCGTAGCTTTCATTTAATTAAGGTCATGGTTAAGTTAAAGAAGTACGTTATATTACCCTATTTAAAAAAAAAGCTCGCATGCCGGACACACACTGTATGTTAGTGCCGAAAAGTAAATGCTCAGGAAATGAACTTTTATGGTTTATTTTCATAAGTTAATAAGTGCAAAAGTTTTGGCTCACCCTGTAATAAAGGGAAATACATTTCTCATAATTACAAATTATCAACACAAGTAAGATAACAAACAATTAATAAAAACACGTAAGAAATGCCAACCTTAGAACTTGAAAGACTTTAGTAATAATGGGCATAGGTAAGTAACTCCATAATTTAGATTCTCCTTAAGTATGGCTAATGCCAAAAGTCGTGCATAAACTATAAAGCGCAGTACGCTGCTGCATAGATTATAAAGTTGTGAGGCGCACGACTCATCCCATTATAATTTACTTTAAAAACAAAGTTTTAACCGACGAAAAATCAATCATCCCCTATTTTCCTACCCTTAAGGTTGGTTTTTTTGTTCCAAATTCATATGGGACCAACTTTGTGGTATACCCTTTCCAATAAAAAAATAATTATCAAAATCGAACTACTCTATAAAAAGTTATGCGTGGTCAAGGTCATACATAAAAAAAATATATATATACGCGTTGACTTGAGAACCTCCTCCGTTTTTTTCGTCAGTTGAAAAGGGAATGGGCACGTTTGTGAATATGTGGGTTGGAGGAAGTTCTCGCAATACCACCACAGTGTGACTGTCAAAGTTATTTAAATGATTTACTTTCGGCGTAAACGATGCGTGCATTTGCATTGTTACAAAGTTATAAAATACATTGTCTCTGCAGCGTCTCGTCTTCGTCAGTTCCCCAAGGCTCCTCTAGCATAGGATAAAATATGAAGAAAATGATATAAAATATAATTTAACGCTCGCACTTATATTTTGTCACTACCCACTCATTTACAAACATAGGATTACTTAGGTAACTGTTTCACCTGTAAACTTATAGTTCAGTTACCTATCCTGGGAAAAGTCCACAATAAGCGCGGAGCGAATAAAATCCTATAAAACGAAGTAAAAATAAAACGACTACATTTCCAGTCGAAAGCACAAGAACCCTGTTAGATGACGCACACATGTAACTCCGATCGGTGCAGCGCAGGCTCGAGCTAGCCCGAGTTGTAAGCCTGGCAACACACACAGGCTCTCAGGCACAAAGCACACAAAGTGGAGTTACTTAGTGTGAATAGGTGCCTGCGCTTGTGTGCGATCTCGGTGTACAATACAAACAGTGCTTTCACGCAGCCTTGGCCGCTAGACACGTGCGTGGTTAGGGCTGGCCTAGGGATTGTTTTAGTTACATCGATAGTTTTACTATTAATAGCAAAAGTCATAAAATCATCACCGTTTCGGCTTGCTACACCATGACAAACCTTTAAAGCTTCATTAACTTCCATTAGATATTTTACGTGTATTATGATCGAGGTTTTTTGGCCTCTCGTATGAATTAATCTATTAGTAACTAATCCAACGAACACTCATTTATTTCATGACAAATATTTGCTAGTCATTCTCGTCCTGACGAGCCAATATTTTGTATGCACCAATTTGTCACTATCGCAAGTGTACATTAATCCTTACAAAATTCGCCCCGATGCCAATTTCATAAACAGTAATTTAACTGTTTGTAATACAAACGTTGTGATACATTTTGAATGGGTTACCATGACCTCACGTATGCTACTTACATTGTTGAACGTAGCCTATTGTCCCACCATCTGCACTCGTTATTTCAACGTGTTTTTTGTAAACTACAATTAATCAAACAAATGAAGGACAACTGTTACTCGCGTCCGCAGGAGCTATTACCTACGACAACCCTGCACGTGTCCCCTCGGATGGTGCTAAAGAGAGACAAACTTCAAAGGCGAAATAATGTAATACGATTAAATAAATCAAGCAAATATCGATAAATTTATGGAACAACACTGGCGAAAGGCGCCCTCTAGCTTCTCGCTCTGTCAGCTGAGTGGCACGTGCGTTGCTATTCTACGTCTAGTGTACTCTCCCAGAGGTCAGCTGGAGCCCCAGCCACTTGCACCAGCCACTGCAAAGCAGATTCATTTCACTGCATTTACATTACAATTTTACGCTAATAAGCGCCATAGGAATAGTGCAAGGGTATTTAACTGATTTAGAACGTCCACAATAATTATGGATTAAGGGTATGGAATACTTTGGGAGACTATAATATCTCTGCTTATATGCGCTGAACTTTTATTGAAGTGGGCAGTAAAATGTATGTGCACTGTATTGTATTGAATAAGGGTCATACAGAGTAAAAGACAAAAGTCGTATTTTCTGTGGTAAATAATTTGTTGACAGCTTTTATACATTTAACTTAATATATATATATATATATGAGTTTTTTTTAATGCAGGTTATGAGTCCAATTATAATGCACGCGTTGGTCCATAGGTTTGGGAAAGACGCGAACCTAAATATATGCATGACCCTTAACATAACCGTTTCATTACTTTTGACTTCGACTGGTTAACTAACAAGTTAATGCTTCCAGTCGATTTGACATCCACGTCATAAAGGGTTATACTACTCAAGTCTCTCAAAGGACTCAAAGTATTTCACGTTCAATTCATATTTTGTTGTGTTTTCGTTGTGATTTTATTCTCATTCTGTTTTTGGCACTCATTCTTTATTCGTCTTGTTCACTATTCGCCACTATCTTCTTTGGTCAGAATTATTTGTCTTTCTCTTAATAAGTTTTATTCGTATTTCGCAACAGTATTCCTTGTATATACTCATTCTTTGTTTGTATTTCTCGTGTTTTGCCTCATTTAGTTGCCCAATTTCTTTTATACTTTCGGTGCTGGTCACGGTCGACGAAACGACGGAGACTAACTAGTCTCTTTCGTTTTTGGTTGCTTTCTTAGAATGTGCCATTCGTTTTTCGTCTCATTCGCTACTTGTGAACAAAAAGAACAAGATGAATTGCCAATGAGACCAAAAAAGAGAGTGAGCAACAACGAAAGTGATTAAAGATAGACTGCGAATGATACTAAAAAAGAGGGAGACGAACAAAGAATGACTCTAAGAAAGACCGTGGCGAAATATGCGTAGACTTCCTAAGAAAGAGACTAATTATAGATTTTGACTAAAGAAGATAGTGGCGAATAGTGAACTAGACGAATAAAGAATGAGTGTCGAATACAGAACGAGACGACATACGTTTTGAATGAAAAACGAATGGGACGAGAAATTACGATACCGTATCCGAGTCTCCAAGACCCACGAACCATCATAAATTGTGCACGTTGTATAAGTAGTCGAGGAATGAAAAGGTTCGCCATTTTTCGACTTGATTTATTTGAATGTTTTTAAGGTCCGAAATTTACGAACACTTCCATTCCGCGACTGTACCCAGAATCTAAACCTTTATGCTTCGAGCAACACGGCCTTCCTAGCGGAAGGGAGTCGCCTTAGCTATACGTATAGCACAGTCAACCAATTCTGTAATTTCTTGCGGGGTCGGGGGGGGGGGGGGGGGGGGGGGATTTGCTGTAACGATGACACTACTACATCAACAATTACACAATACACCGAAAAAACTTGCACATCTTCATACATTTTTGTGTACGAAGCATGCCCACTTGGGCTTGTACTTTGGCAGAGTAACAAGAGTAGCTACTCTTTATAACTGACATAACTTAGTTTAAACTTTTGCCATTGTTTAAAATTGGCAGTTCGTTATGACATGGACATAAACATTTGGGGACAATCTCACACATATCGACCTAGTCCCAAACTAAGCAAAGCTTGCGATGGCTACTACTATACATAGGTGCGTATAGTATTTATTTAACAATAAATACTTAAATACATCCTGAGTCTCATGGCTGTTTTGTCCATAACTCAGGAACAAATATTCGTGCTCACCACACATATAATGTTAACATAGTTTTATGTCTATTGGTACTCTTTGTGTCTTATATTTTTGTTTATGCGACTGTTTGTGTTCTAAATAAATAATAAAAATAATTACTTTAAAAACAAAGTTTAAACCGACTTCAATTCAGTACTTCGCCAAGCCACATAGGTACATGACAATTTCCACATTTCCTTTCCAATTTACCACATGAACTGCTTTCCGAGAGCAAATGCCTTGATTATCACAGAAAAAACCCAAGTCGCTATAAGTGGGCCGATAATATTTGAGGAGTTCCGTCGATTCCTCAAGGATCTCGGAATTAATACTTCATTAGTTGCTACTTCAACAGAATCATGTTTGAATCTTTGACGTACTTTACATCTTTGAGGAGTTCCATAAGTCATCTGTGGTCTTCATCATCAGTTCCACTTCACCAAAATTGCAATTTCCGAGGGTAAAAACACGATTTATAATAGAAAATACCAAAATCACTACACGCGTGTTTGAGGGTTACCCTCAATTTCCCTGGGATCCTGAATTGGTGACAATGGGACCACCTCGGGAGTATATACTCTTTCGAATAAAAATGAATTTTGGAAATCCGTTCACAAATGACGCAGAAATCGGCGAACATACATTAAAAAAAAAAACATACAGTGGAACATATAACCTCCTCCTTTTTTGAAGTCACTTAAAAAAGATATACCTACATTTAAAAATTATATCGTATTCTTCACATTCTACACTAAACGATAAAAACTATATATCCTTATTAACGCTTTTAGGGGATGAATTTCAGAAATCGACGCAGGTACTCAGCATGTTTGACTTGACTATATAAAAGGAACCTGTGCGCAAAGTTTTAACTCTCATATTATGTTTTGCATATGGCCTTTCCACCCCCTAAGGAATGAATTTTGATGAAAATGCTATGTTTGCTTGAATGAATGTCTGCTTGGTACAACTTTTATTTCACCCCTTTAGGGGGCAAGTTTTTTTTTTTTTTTTGATAGATCTATATCATTATAATTTACTTTAAAAACAAAGTTTAAACCGACTTCACTTCAGTAGGTACTTCGCCAAGCCACACAGACACCTACATGAAAATTTCCACATTTCCTTTCCAATTTACTACATGAACTGCTCTCAGAGAGCAAATCTGTGGACTGATAATATTTGAGGAGTTCCGTTGATTCCTCAAGGATCTCAGAATGAACACTTCATTATTTGCTACTTCAACAGAATCATGTAAGAATCTTTGACGTACTTTACATATTTGAGGAGTTCCATGAGTCATCTGTGGTGTTCATCATCAGTTCCACTTCACCAAAATTGCAATTTCTGAGGGTTAGAGTTATAATAGAAATTTCGAAATGACTACACGCGTTCCTATAAAATCTGAGGGTTGCCCTCAATTTCCCTGGGATTCCATCATCAGATCCTGACTTGGTGACAATGGGACCTCAGGAGTATACTCTATCGATAAAAAAAGAATATTGGAAATCGGCGAACATACATAAAAAACATACAGAGGAATATATAACCTCCTTTTTTGAAGTGGGTAAAAAGAAACCTGCTGTTCTGCTTGTATGTTTCTAGCCACCGTTTATCATTAAAAATCGCATATTACTTATGTGAACTTTCAACCCCTATCTTAACAACTTCAAGGGATGATTTAGAAAAAATGCCCTTAACAATGTTTTTGACTGTACATTAGGAGCTTATGACCGAAGTTTAAACGTCTAACTTTAAAAACGACATGTTTCCCATACAAACTTTCTTTTTTTTTAACCCCCTTTGGGGCTGAATTTTTATAACAAAGCTATATTATTTGTTTTGCTCTTTAGTAAGAAACCTTCATACAAAGATTCAAGTCTATAACTTTCCAAATTAACGATTTCCATACAACGGTTCAACTCCTATTTCACCCCCTTAAGGGTTGAATTTTGAAAAATCATTTCTTAGATTATATGTTCCAATTTTCATGCTTATATCTTTAGCGGTTTAGGCTGTGCGCTGTCTGTCTGTCAATCGACCAGTACCGCAAGAGTTTCATATGTATAGATAACAAGTTTAGAATCATCAATTATTTAGATAAGTAGTTGATTGTTAGTATTTGCTTCCGGGGTAGGTATCAAATTCAAAAAAAATAAATAACATTAAAATAAAAACCGAAACATTAAAATAAAACCGGCCAAGTGCGAGTTGGACTCGCGCACGAAGGGTTTCGTACCATTATCTATAAAAACGGCAAAAAAATCACGTTGTATGGGAGCCCCCCTTAAAAAAAAATTTTATTTTTAGTATTTGTTGTTATAGCGGCAACATAAATACATAATCTGTGAAAATTTCAACTCTCTAGCTATCACGGTTCTGGAGATGCAGCCTGGTGACAGACAGACGGACGGACGGACGGACGGACAGCGAATAGTAATAGTAATAGGGTCCCGTTTTACTCTTTGAGTACGGAACCCTAAAAAGGAAAAAGAAAAACATTTAATAAAAAGGTAAATACTTAAAATAAAATAATAAATCAAATGGGCGAAAAATATCCTGTCTGAGATGGCCTTTACATGTTATTTGTTTTAAAAAGTACGTTCGGATCTCAAATATTCTTTGCACTCTTGTGGGTAAAATGCAGTTTTGCTATCTGTTTTTATAGAATAAAAAAGGGCTTTCCGAGCTAGTGAGGTAAAAAGTATTGTTTTTAAAAATGGCCCGCAAAGTGAACATAACTCGCTACATATTGGAAGGTAAAGTGTATAGTTTAAGGCCAGAACAAAATTAAAAAATAAAAAACATTGCAGGCCGCCTGGAATGTTACATATAATAGTTATTTGTTATGCAAGGCTGCACAGTTGTTGTTTGGCGCAAGTGCTTGTATTGAAAGCAGAGCTAGCGAAGGATTGTTAGATTGAACCATGAGCGAAGCGAATGATTTAAAAGTACAATCCTGAGCATAGCGAGGCTTTCAAGGCACGAGACGCCAATCAACTTTGCTGCCGAGCGAAACACACAACTTTTCACCTCACCACCGCGAGGAAAATTGTCAATGTAATGAAAGTAATTTGGACCTTATAGGTACTCATTTTCAATAAACGTTTGTTTACATCTCATCAAAATCAAAGCATTTTATAATTATTGAATGTAACATAAACATTTTCGCATCTTGAAATAGACTCCACGCTTACATTAAAATGTCAAAGTATTTTTGGGTAGGTACTAGGTACTCACGGGTAAATAATCAAAATACGCATATTTTACTTTTTCCGCTAACTCAGCTGCCCAGCTAGCACACTAATCGGACATATATTTACGTTCGGACGTATAACTTTACGATTGTGCCCATTTTTACGTTACTTAGCTAACGTTGTAATCACGCAGCATATATTTATGCCATAGCGTATAATATACGTAGCAAAATTATTACATTCATTTCATTCGTTCAATAGTAGTCTATGGTTAGAAGCCTATTATAATACTACCTAATTAAAGAATAATGATAAGCACTGCACAGTTTACTAAACAGTTGTTCTCCTGTATTAAGTTGTGTTATAATAGTTTTTTGTTTTTATTTACGTTACTCCCACCCCACAAAACTTTTACGTAGTGGTTTTAAGTAATTTAGCGAGTACCAAAACACATGTTAGTTTATAATAAAATCAATAATATTTTTAAATTTGTGTAATATACTTTATTACAACACAAGCAAAAAATCATAATCATTGCGTTATTTATACTAATTTATAGTTAGTAATCATGATCTAGCTAAAATTAAAAATGCTAGATCATTGTTTCAGGAGACGATAGGAGTTTTGAGACTGAAACCGTATGTGTTGTGACAGAAATCGGAGAAATCCTGCGAAAATTATATTGTTTTCATAGTGTTAAAATTTATCCGGGGTCTCGAGTGACCTACATAAAATTTCGTCCGTCAACGGCTCATATCGTCAAGTTTTATGTGCCAAAATCAAGAGCATGTTAGCATTTGACGTAAAGCAAATAGTTTTATGTGCAAGACATATAAATGGTCACATTTTACGTAAATGATGGTATAGCATGTTAGCTCATGACGGTAAAATTTTATACGTCGGTTGTGGACATAAAACATGTGCATAAAAGTCGTCATTTTGCTAGTGTGCTAGCCGGGCAGGCATTAAATTTCATTTTATGTATATATTCTGCGCTAAAATCTATAAATAACTACCTTTATTTTGATATTACTGTGGCTTTAGAACAAAACAAAACAATGAAATGTAGGTACACGAGTTTTTTCTTAAATTAACTTTTTAAACGGTGCGTTCCAAATTTGCACGAAGCGTAAAATTTTGAAATGTAAAACTACATTTTAAAATTAGTTATTTGTATTGTATTTTTATAAGTCAGTCTAATTATTAATATTTTATAAGTACTTAATTAAGAAAGACTTAGTAATATTAAATTATTTTATGAAAATAATTATAATGAATTATTAGCATTACACCATAAGTTTCTGAACGCAGGATAATGAGCTCTCATTCCAATAGAAAAAAGATGGATCTCGCGATAGAGCATCACGTTCGAAATTCAAAAACTCTTTCCACGCTAGCGGATATAATAGACTTTTGCACGCAGATTTTGAGCGACAAAGCAAGCCTTTTCGAGCCGGTGAGGTGAAAATTCCTTTATTTGTCGAGTACCAAACTTTTTAAAAAGTAGAAACTGGCATTTAAAAGACGGCACAGGTTGTATTCAGCCAAATCAAATCGTATTTTTCTGTTGCAAAAACGCGACATTTTTGAATGAGTCTCATATAGTTTGCGTTTTTTGGTGGAAAAATACACTTGCGATTGTGGTTTTTTTTTTTTTTTTTTTTTTTTTAATGTTCTTTGCTTATCGGCAATCAGTCCGAAGACTTAAGTCGATGTGTGGATTAGTACAATCTGGCGTGTCGAGTGTGCTCTCCAGCGAGAGCATCTCCTCGTTTTTGAAGTCTGAGGCTACTCTCTATTTTGTAGCTCCAGGATGTTGTGTCGTTTCAGTCGTCTTATGTGGTTCTGGACGGTCAGCTGTTGTGCTAGTCTATTGGGATGGTTGATTAGACGCTGCTTGTATTTTAAGGAAATGTCTCGGAGTTCTTCCTTCACTGTGCCTATTGATAGGTGTTCATGCAGTTCACTGTTAGTAATATACCATGGTACGTTCGCTATTGATCTCAGGATCTTATTCTGTAATCTTTGTATGATGTTAATGTTTGAGTCGCTAGCGCTGCCCCACAATTGCACGCCATACATCCATATCGGTTTTAGTACAACCTTATAGATTAGTAGTTTGTTGTCCATTGACAATCTAGCATTTCTTCCCAACATCCAGTATAGGTTTTTGTGTTTGAATCCGATTTCGTCCCTTTTGTTCTTTATATGGTTTTTCCAGGTCATGCGTCGATTGTGGTTAAAAAAAATATTATGATGTTTAATTTTATGTAATTTGCATTATCCTGAATTTGTATTTTATAATAAAGCTTGATTTCAATTTAGTCTTTTTTATTTCCCTATTTTTGAGAAAAGCGCTATATAAGCCTCCGCCGGAATGACAATTGCAGGCTTTGTATTATAATTAAACGGACTCGCAAGCTCGTCCGTTAAAACAAATACTCAGCCTGCAATTGCCTCCTTCCCGGCCACGGCAACAATGTACTATTGCTATTTACTATTGAAATCACCTTGGTTTCTATCTATATCCCAAGTCATTTTGTATGCGTGGACTACATATATGCACTAGCACGCCGTATTCCCACATGACGCGCGGACTGATGTCAGCGATATAAAGTTATCCATCGCAATAATATTTATGTTTAGCTCATTTTCCAAGTAGATGCTCACAGAAGCTGTTTAGGCATAATAAACCGGCTAGTAAAGCGGCGACAAGCCTTTGATACGCTCCGTATCACGAATAATACCGACCGTCATTTTTGTTCTGCAGCTCGTCGATCTGATTAAGTGCGCGCGCATGAATGCATTTGCGGTGTGACGGCTTCCCCATATGGCCAAGGCTAGGCCTTTTATGGCGCACATAAGTGGCCACTCACCCACCACTGAACGAGCCAGCAATATCAATGAACTGGCCATCAATAAAACATGTGGCACTAAGCCAGAAAAGGAAACGGCGAAATGAGAAAAAGAAATATTTGTAAAAGGTATGCGGTGCGTATAAGCTGGGCGATTGTTTGTGCGCTTGGAAAGCATTCAATGCACTGCGCTGCCGGCATACGTGATTCACTGGTGTTTTTGCAGACATAAGATAGGAACTCTCGGTGTAAATGCAATTGATTCAATAACGTTACATAACTTGCATCGTTCGCTGTGTGGGCTGCACTGCCTGCAGTGCACTCGTCCGTATGTACTTACGACTTAAGAATAAGAATAATTTATTATTGGACAAGCACATGATTACAGATTATACAGACATTATCCGTGGGGCTCCAAACTAGGCTGAGCCTGTATCTTGGGACCCACTGAGTCGGTTTACAAATCTCTTCAGACACACGTCACAAGAAGCACGACATGAAAGTAACAAACAAATTGAAAATTAAACATTAGATATAATATGAGCGCTGCTAACTTATCAAAGGGAACACAAATTCATCTCCACTTATAATAAATCTCTAAATTAAAAAAAGAATCAGCCAGTTTGAAACTAAGCTTTGCGCGGTTCGAATGTTCTCAGCATCCCATGAACGGAAAAATATGAAACATTTTATATAGGTACATTATTATTCTAGCTGCAACTTAGGATAGTTTTTATCCGACTGCGACAGTTAATTAATTTTCCGAAATATACGACTTCATTTAATTTTTCATTTATTTTTATTGAAATCAAACGCTGCTCCAACTGTCAGCTATAAGAACCGTAAAATTTTCGTCAAAATGGCGGAATTGCTTTGCCTTTCACTTATTAATAATTTAAATCCCGTCTACGATAGACCTTTACGAGACAAATGCTAAAATATAAACCATAAAAAAATATTCGATTCTGATATGAGAACTTATATTCGCAAATGTCGTTTTATGTCGTAATTTCAATAAATGAAATCAACAAATTTGAACAATATAATTAACACGAATTTGTTTTTTTTGAATGACAATGGCACGCGCTCGGCGCATTCAGCCAAAGTACCTGCGGCGCCGAAACCGATACTCAATGTTCATATATTTGCATCCCTGTCACTCGAGTATGGTTAGTGCGATAGAGATAGAGATACCCGAATATTTTCGAATTCCGAAGTTCGTGGTTATAGCTCAGGAATCGAAAATATGGTAAATAATCATAATGTATTTTCTCGAAAAATAATTTAAAATAAATATAGTCAAATGGAGAAAAAAACAAAGCAAGAGGTTATATAGGTAATGATTAAGTTATAAGAGTCCAAAGTTTTAAGAGGGGGTATGTTCTGTCCCTTTTCCGCAAAACGCACCTTCATATGAAACGATTGTTTTTTACTATGACGCTCGAGTATATTGACGTCACAGTCCCTCATCGTTTTCTCACTCTAACAAGCGACATTAAAACGGATGTAGCTTCATAATTTTTTGAGATATTTGAATGGGAGTTTCATTATCTTCTGTCTATTTATACATAATAAATGCCTATGTCCTGACTGACTTATTCACTCAATCACTCACTCACTCACTCATCAACGCACAGCCGAAACTACTAATCTTAGAGAGTTGATTTTTGCACAGTATGTTGCTTTTATAACGTGGGCTAGGGATAAAAAGGGATTTTTGAAAATTCTACCCCTAAGGGTACCCCCTTATTAATGGGGGTGCAAAGTTTGTATGGGAGAACCTTTTTTTTTTGAGCTATAGACTTAAACTTTGTAGAAAAATTAGTTATTAGAATACAAATGAAACACTTTCAGCGTTTTGGAAAATTCCACCCCTACGGGGGTAAAATAGGGGTGCAAGGTTTGTATGGGGGAAACATTTTTTTTTAAATAGAGACTTAAAACTTTGTAGAAAGATCAGTCATTAGAATACAAATAAAGAACTTTCAGGGTTTTAGAAAATTCTACCCCTAAAGGGGTAAAATAGAGTGCAAAGTTTGTATGGGGGAAACATTTTTTTTTTAAATAGAGACTAAAAACTTTGTAGAAAGATCAGTCATTAGAATACAAATAAAGAACTTTCAGGGTTTTAGAAAATTCTACCCCTAAAGGGGTAAAATAGAGTGCAAAGTTTGTATGGGAAAAACTACTTTTTTTTTAAATAGAGACTTAAAACTTTGTAGAGAAATTATTCATTAGAATACAAATAAAGTACCTAGATTCAGTGTTTTAAAAAAATCTACCCCTAAGGGGGTAAAATAGGGGTGCAAATTTTGTATGGGGGAAACAATTTTTTTTTAAATAGAGACTTAAAACTTTGTAGAAAGATTAGTCATCAGAATACAAATTAAGTACTTTCAGCGGTTTAGAAAATTCTACCCCTAAAAATAGCGGGCTAAAATAGGGGTGCAAAGTTTGTATGTGGGAAACTATTTTTTTTAGCTAGAGTCCTAAAACTTTGTAGAAAGATTATTTAAATACAAAGAAAGTACTCTCAGCGTTTTGGAAAATTTCACCCCTAAGGGGGTAAAATAGGGTGCAAAGTTTGTATGGGAAAAACATATTTTTTTTTAATAGAGACTTAAAATTTTAACGAAAAATTACTTATTAGAACATGAAAAATACTACATTCGGCGTTTTACAAAAATCATTCCCTAAGGGGGTTAAAAAAGGGTGCAAGGTTTGTATGGGGAACACTTTTTCTGAGCTAGACACTTAAAACTTTGTAGAAAGATTACTTATAAAAATACAAAAAAAAAGACTTTCAGCGTTTTGAAAAAATTTATCCCTAAGGGGGATAAAAAGGGGTGCAAAGTTTTTATCAGGGAAAGTTTATGTTTTTGAGTTAGAGACTTGAAACTTTGTAGAAAGATTACTTATTAAAATACAAAAAATGAACACAAATCGTTTTAGAAAATTCCACCCCTAATAGGGTTAAAAAGGAGAGCAAGCTTTGCATGGGCAACACTTTTTTTTGAGTTAGACTTAAAACTTTGCAAAAAGATTACTTATTAGAATACTAAAAAAGAACTTTCAGCGTTTTAGAAAACTCCATCCCTAAGGGGATCCTTAAGATCCTTAAGAAGGGTAGCCAGTGTTGTGTGGGAAAAACTTTTTTTTTTACTAGACTTAAAACTATTCAAAATGTTACATATTAAAATTAATAATAAAGTACTTTCAGAGTTTTAGAAAATTCCACCCCTAAGGGGGTTAAGAAAACTTTGTATGGGCAACACTTTTTTTGAGCTAGAGACTTAAAAGTTTACGAAAAAAGTTCTTTCAGCGATTAGAAAAATTCAACCTCTAAGGGGGTTTAAAAGGGGGTTCAAATTTTAAATGGCGAGCAATAAAATTTTAAAGTGTGAGTAAGAGATTTTTAACTTCGGTCTTATTCTGTACGTTAAAAGACTACAAAACTGATTTCAGAGTTTTTCCAAATTCATCCCCTAAGAGTGTTAAAATTGGTTCAAAGTTTGAGTATTTCAAGGCATTTTTAAAGTATGAGATTTTTAACTTTGGTTTTAGACTGTTTGTTCACAAACTAGAAAATGAACATCAACTTTTTTTTTAATTATCCCCTAAAAGAGGGTTCAAATTTTGTATTGAGAGAAATCATTTTCTAAGACGATAAAAAGTTCTACGCGGACGAAGTCGCGGGCAACAGCTAGTCATTAATAAAAACAATAATTATGCTGTTTTTTTTAGTAAGTACAAAGAGAGTTTGTGTTCATCTCATGAGTGTGTGAGTGTGTGCGCGTGTGTAAGTGTGTGTGAGCGGGAGTGTTTACGTGTGTTACGAGTGTTACATGTTGAATTGTTAGGTACGTATTGGAAAAAGCAACCGTAGATGCTTATACGTGCATAGGTCTCCACACCACCATTACTGGCACTCGACAAGGTTCAATTCATTCAACCTCTGATCCCGGTTATGTCGAGTGATGCTATTTCGATGTGGTGTACTGAATAGGCACAATAATAAAAATAATGAATGCAAAGTGAGATTTCCTGAGAAACATAACTGGCTCGTTGAAACTGGTCACGAGGCACGGACGACGTTCGCGATCTTGATAAATCGCGGTTAACTTTACTAGTCCGTCCGTAGCCGTACCTATTGTGTAACTTATTTTACGTTGACGGTTTATCAAAGAACATACTCCGACGTATCTATGTGGAAAAATGGATGGAAAACCTGTTATAACTACACACTTACGTACTTCTCACAATTATCATTCAAGAACATCAGTATCATTATCACGGGTTAGATTAATCAAACTACATATTTAAATTGGAATTTAACGTGTCATGATTCACATGATTTCCCTCCGAGCTAAGTTCAAATCTCTATTTACTGGAAAAGAAAATTCTTAAACCTTACTTTTTTGATTTGTTTTATGAACTTGTTTAATGAAAATCTGACAAATGTTGTTACATATTTAGTAGAAGTTGGCATGATAGGAAATCCTCATCTAACAAGAAGGAGGGGATCTGCACTGTCCATGCCTTAAGGTTAGGTACTCTTACCTACATTGACAGAGTAAATATTAATGCATACTCGTACATAGATTTATAAGATGGTAAAAAGTAATAAGTGGTCCCGTATAATTTGTTACTTATTTTTTTTAATGGCCGGATTGAATATAGACTTGAAAACAATAAAATAATCAATACGACGGACAAACAATATTATTTTATTTTCTTTGTAAAAAGCTTTAGTGGGTTGTAAATAAGAAAGGTTTAGGTTTAACACTAAAATTTTAAGTGATATATTATAGAAAGAGTAAAGAAAACTGATAATAATTACGTTATTTATTTAAACTTTATTGCACAAAACAAAACAAAAATAACAATATCCATATAACTATACAAATGCCAAAGTTGATTACTTAATAATTGGTAAATATAATAATATATATACACATACATGTACAGTCGACTACAAAGATAAGTATATGTTTTTTAATAATACAAAATTATGTATGTATACCTTATTACTATGGTAGTAAAGTCTATGTATACATATTTTTGTAACATCATATGGATACATCTCTTTGTAGTCGACAGTACTGTTAATTATCTGAACCGGTCTAGCTCACCCTAAACTGGTAATTCACATTCCCGTGTAGATCCCATCTGGCGAGAATGATATCACATGTCTTGCTATGACATAAAAACTATTTCTCCTGTGTATATGTTTACAGAGGTTTTTATGTAGAACCTAAATGGTTCGCGGCCGCTGCCCGCCGCCCCCTAATGAAGTGGTTTGCGTTGCCACAGCTGCATTCCATTCGGGTAGTTTCTGGGAACCCACCTTTTTAATGGTAACAAGGAATGTCCGCACTACTTCATTCAAGAAGGTCGTATCCTTCAATACATTTCTAATAACATATATGACGTTTGTTAAGTAAACTCTTTGTCCATCGCGTACGCACATGTACAATTTTTCATTGAAATTTAAATTGTGAAGAAAACTCTGCGCTCGAGTCGTTTGAGATGCCACCGGCGTTTGCAAGCTTTTTGCTTTCAATCTAATTGCTAAAAAGATTTAAGTTTTTGCAAAAATAAAATTATTCCATAATAGTCTAAGCATTTTACGGTTTAGCAAAACATTAATTCATAATAGCCAGGTTTTTTTTTTCTCCGTCATAAATACATATTCTAAGATACTATATTTACGAATCCAACAAACTTTCGACCCGGAAGTAGGTATAAAAAAATAGTGTCAAAAAAACGCCGATTTTTTTAACTAAAAATAGTAATAGCTGTTTTTAATCGTCAACACGACAGTATTATTGTCTTTAACCTGTAAAAAGTGAAATCCGACTATTTTTTTACACGTAAAGCCATTAATTTAACAAATTTCATGGCTTGGGTGACAGGTGCCATAAGTTCGTAGAAAAAAATAGTAATAACTAGTACTTTGATTTGATTCTCATAAAAAGAATGTATGAACCTATTTTTCTAAAAATCGTTTTGATTTTTGTTTAGAATTGCATATAATTACATTTACTCCAATAAAATATCGGTAAAAATATTTATAGAGACAAATTGTGTCTAAATTTAACTTAATAATATAGATTATTAAACTAGTACATAAATCCAACAAAAAAAAGCTTTATGTAAAGCATAAAACACATTTGAATAGTCCTGTTTGATTCTACAACTGAACTTGAACTCTTTCCGCTTGTGTTAAGGATCACATTCGCTCGCAGCGTCGGCACGCAACGAGTGTCTTGACATTCAAGGTCGCACTGCCCGGGCCCCAAGACACAAAACCTACCTACACAGATAATTTGTATCGTTTTCTACGATGCGCTAGTATGAATGCGACGATTGACGCCATAAAAATGGCTTAGGTAAACGGCAGTGTTGGGCGTAACTAATTTACGTTTGAAATTGAAATACAAATTGTATTATATTTAATTCAATTACGAGTAGGTAATGAATTACACGTGTAATTGCATACATGACTACTTCGTAATTTGTAATCTGAATTACATTATTTCGTAATTGAAATTATTCAATAACTTAGGGTAGACCACGGACAATTGAAACACGTCATGATTGAAACAAGGAAATTTTTTCGAAAACTATAATACCTACGCAACTGACGCAACAGTCGGAACACACGGTTGGCCATGTATGAGCAGTAGCTTGGCCAGTAGCGCTCGAGTGATGGTGCGATACCGGAGTGTACACGAGCCAAACCAGTTTTTCACGGTAAAAAGTAAGTATTTGTGCTGTGGATATTTTTTTATAACAAAAAGTACTTTACTCTTGTATTTTGACTGATCAAATTAATTTGGTGCTATAGCTGGGAATAAACGAGTGTTTATAATGGCCGTTGATCAGCGTTCGAGTTTTTTTTTATATGTAATATTTGACCTTGAAGTTAAAAACGTGGTGTGGGGACGGTAGAAACAACTTGCTTGTGGACGATTTAAACGTTTCAATCGTCCTCGCGTTTTAATCGTCACCAAAAGTAACCGACTTAATAGAAGGAGGTTCTGCATTCGATGCACATGTTTGTTCTATTAATGTTCACTATTGTTTGTGTAGTTTTTGACCTAGTTTATAAATTATGGAAATATGAAGGTTTTTTAGAAATCTGCACGCTGCGTGTCATTGTAAAAAAAGGAGGTTCTCAGTTTGACCCGTATGTTTGTATGTATGTATGTACGTTGTCCGAGATTATCTCGCGTTAGGTTGAACCAATTTTGATGCGGTTTTCAGAAAAGTATTTAATACATTCTGGAGAAGGTTCTTGTATACAATAAAACAAATGGTTAGTAGCGACGTTTACAACACGTTTTGTCACGGGATCGGTACACGGAATGGTTATGATTGAAACATTGTTATAGTTGAAACAAGCACTTTTTATGAAACATGATTATGCTTGTTTTGTGCAAATCTATATTGTTATAATTGTATTAAAACTATTTGGTTAAACTAAATGTATAAGGTAGCAGCAACAAAGGAAACTAAAGTCGTATACTTTTTTTTACACCCGTGTTTTTATCGAGATGTTCAGATGCTCATAAATTGATAAATGTTTATGATATGCCTGCGAACTTTTGATGAGCTCATTGTATGCTATGGTAGTCATGAAAAAAATTAAAAACAGGCCAAGTGCGAGTTGGACTCGCGCACCGAGGGTTCCGTAGAAATAATTTTTTTTTCTTAGCCTATTTGGGAAACAGGAAGCCACTGCTGGGCAAAAGCATCCCGCATTTTTCTCCACTCGGCCCTATTGCATGGCATAACATGTAACTAAAAATCTGGGGGCACGGCAGTTCCCCCGCCAAGTCGAGCAAAACAAAGAGGCACGGCCGTACTGTTACAACGACCCGGCGCTTACACAGCGGAACTAGGACCCTAACTACTCACATTAATTATTTTATTGTATTTTAATATTTGTTTACGTAATTGTTAGTATCAATACTCGGTCTTCATTTTAAAAGTAGCTTAATAGTCAGATTTTGGTTGGATATAATTATTTTCCAGACTGGTTGTTTTGTATAAGTCAATCAGGGTATTTATTTAGTTTCAAGTTAAGTTAAGCAGTGTCAAACAGTTAGTAATAATTATTAATTAATTTAATAATATTTAAAACTCGGTTGGTAATTCAATTAAACCGTCTGAATGGATTGTTGAATAACTAAGTACTTTAGTCGGCCGGATGGTTAGCGACGATCAGCGCCATGTGGCGGTTCTGGGAAGTTCGGGGGGAATGCAAATTGTAATAAAAAATCGCGGGAGGACTTTTTGGCTGTAACTTTGTTTTCTACATGATAAACTGATTATTGAAACTTAAACGTATTTAATTTCTGCTACGGATCTCCGTAACATATCAGAAGTGGTTTTTTATTCACGTAACCATGCTCGGGCCATATTTTCGTGGACTAGGGAAGAGAAAGAATAGTGATGACGAAGAAAATTAAGAAGAAAAGCAAGAAACGTTCTCTTGGCACATCGATAAAGAACCTCCTATAGCAACCAAGAAGCGTCATATATCGCACATAGACGCAGAACTTATTCCGAAATTCGATCCTGGCAAGAAAGCTACAAATGTGGTTGGCTCCATAAAATTGAACAACTAGGGATTATGATGACCGTGACAAAATTTTCGTGATGCAAATACGGCTACGAGGAGCGGCCAGAGAGTGGTATGATGACCTTGATGACTATGCGTCTTGGAATTTATGGAAAGAAAAGCTATCTAAAGCATTTCCACGATCCACTGAATTCGTCGACCGCCTAGAAGAAATGCTAGCAAGGAAAAATACAGAAAGTGAAACTATGACAAATTATTATCATGACAAAATGTCGTTGTTAAAGAAATGTAATATTGAAGGTGACGCTGCTGCCTCCTGTTTGATACGTGGTCTTCCAACAGAGTTACAGGCTAACGCGAAGGCATATAATTGTGAATCTCCTGATCAACTCTATTACGGGTTTTTGTCGTCGCTTGAGAATTACAGAAAAGTCGAATTAAGAACTACGGAACAAAGAGCTGGTTGGCGCCGCGGAACCGCCGCCTCCGCCGGATTTCTGCCGAAACTTTGCTACAGCTGCCGCAAGACGGGGCACGAAGCTCGAAACTGCCGCGCCACCCGCTGCCAGGTCTGCCAGCGCGCTGGACACGACGCTGCCGCCTGCTAGTTCGCCGCGGGCCCGTCGTCGCGCCCGCCGCAAATACCACAACAGGTACAGTCGGTATACTTTACTACATATGAAATTATGTCTGATTTGTATAAAAAACGTGTTACAATTGATGGTTTAGTAGGAATCGCATACGGGCAGCAAAGTGAATATTATAACGGCTAAAATGGCTCAAACTCTGCATACAAAGGTTTTCAACTTCAACTTCAAATCATTTATTTGTGAACAATAGGTATGCACATAATGTAATTATGCTAGATGGTAGGTACATATAAATTAGTCCAGCTATGTTCTGCCCCAAGGCTTACAAAGATCTTATGACTAAACATGTTTTACCATCAAACATTTGTATGAAAGGTTTCGGCGGTCTACATACGGCTTCAATAGTAGTGCTAGTACGACTTCAATAGTAGGGTTTAATTTCAACTCTTTATTGACGATTTGCACTTGGATAGCAGTGCCGAAATTACGAATACACAACTTAACGACATTGATTTAATAGTTGGGCAACCAATAATTAACCACCCTAATGTGAGCCTTATTTACGACGTCGTCAAGTGTTAAATTGTATCCTACAATTCAAAACGACAATTTTTTGACTGATATAAAATTGACCAACAATGACATTATAACCAAGGCCCCATTATACCTACAGTCCGATTTGGTACTCCCCTCCGGTGCGAGTTGTGACATTCCTGTTTATATCAAACACGATTTAGGGTCACAAACCATACTAATTTCGCGTCCAGTGGTATTTTCTCTTGGAGCATCTTCATTTTTCATACCGCAAGCTATTTTGGAAAAGATGCCTTATAGTTTACGCATTATAAATCTCGGTGACGTATGTATACAATGGCCAGCTGATAAACTCATTTGCCGCGCGGAAGTGTACGTCCAAAGCGAAGTTATGACAGTAGCAGATGTATCACACGCGGATTCCGCTACACATAAATATGTAAACTTAGATCCATCTACCATAGACATGGGTCATTTAAGCGAACATGACTCCACACAGTTACTAAGGATTTTAAATAACTACTCGCACTGTTTTGCTGAATGCTCAGGACACCTTGGGTGCAGTGATTTAATAGAAATGAAAATAAAGACTACTACTGATCAACCCGTCTATTGTAAACCGTATCGGATGTCTTACAAACAAAACGAAATCGTAAAGCAAAAGGTTGATGAACTCGTTTCAGCAGGCATAGTCCGAGAGTCGACCTCTGATTATGCGAGTCCTGTCATTTTAGTTCGAAAAAAAAAGATGGAGATTATAGGTTATGTGTCGATTATCGTGCATTAAATTCGCGGACGGTAAAGGATCGATATCTGTTACCACACATGTATGATCAGATTAACCGGCTTGTAGTTAAAGTTTATTATACGACATTAGACCTGGCTCAAGGTTACTATCAAGTCAAAATGGATGAGGATTTGATGAAATGAAATGAAAATTAGAAATGAAATGAAAATATGAAAATGAAAATATATTTATTGTAGAATCAGTACATCAGCTTATTTAAGTAATGCATCATGATATGATAGATAGAGTGCACTATTTTTCGAAAAGCCTAGGAACGGTGTCCTGTGCCCTAAACTAGGTATTTGATATCTAAAACGTCTTTCGTAATTGCTGAGGGCCAATACAAATTCTTGAAAATGCCATTTGGCTTGGCAAATGGGCCAGCTGTCTTCTCACGGTTGATACGTCGCGCACTAGGTTCGTTAGAAAATAAACTAGCCATTTATCTCGATGATGTCACTATTCCCTCTGTCACAATTGAAGAGGGGTTAGACCTTCTAGAGCAAGTTTTAGATTTGCTCACTCAAGCAAACCTAAAATTAAACGTCAAAAAATGCTCATTTTTAAAAACTAACGTTAACTACCTAGGCCATGAGATAACAAAAGGCACTATTCGACCAGGCAATGCAAAGATTGAAAGCGTAGCACGCTTCAAGCAACCTCGCAATGTACACGAAGTGCGCCAATTTATTGGTTTAGCATCATATTTCTGAAGATATGTGAAAGGCTTTGCCGAGATTGCTCGACCACTCACTTACCTGATAAAGAAAGGAGGAGAATGGGATTGGGGTTCAGAACAGGAGTCTGCATTAGAAAAATTAAAGACAATTCTAACGGAGAGGCCCGTATTGGCTATATTATATATGATGTATATGCCAAAACCGAACTTTGGGTGGAATTTTGCTTCAATATCAACGCGATGATCATTTAAAGCCTGTGGCTTATTTCAGTCGCGTAACTAGCCCTGAGGTGCAGGTTTACCACAGTTATGAATTGGAAACCCTGGCTGTAGTAGCGTCCTTGAAGCGTTTTCATATTTATTTGACTGGTATTCCCGTTAAAGTTGTCACAGATTGTGCAGCTCTCAGAACGACGTTATTGAAGAGAGCAGACTTAATTCCACGCATCGCCCGATGGTGGCTTACTATACAAGAGTTCAATATTGAGATTGAGTACCGACCTGGTATCCGGATGCAGCATGTTGATGCCCTTAGTAGGAACTCTGTGGATACGGTGTCAGTACTGCACATAGAAGAATCAGATTGGCTTATAACTTAATACAAAATATAATAAAACAACTGAAAGAAGGTAGCAAAAACCCGGATATTGTAAACAATTACAAGCTCGAAAATGGTTGTCTATATCGTAAAACGCTTTATGGTAATAGGTTTGTGATACCCAAACTTGCAAAATGGGGTTTATTACAAAAATATCATGACGAATAGGACATGTAGGATTTGACAAATGCGAGAAAACCATAAAGTCGCAGTTCGGTTTGCAGGTATGACACGGTTTATAAGAACATATATTAACTCTTGTCTTACATGTGCGTATGCTAAAGGAAACCATGGCAAAAGAGAGGGTGAATTTTTTTTTCTTGTCTCATCAATCTGTGTGAAACACCTATATCTGTGTGGAACTCTTCCATAATCTGTGTGAAAGACTAATAATCTGTGTGAAACATTGCAGCTATCTTTGTCAAACACTACAATCTGTGTGAAATATCATAATAATCTGTGTGAAATATTGCAACAGCAATCTGTGTGAGATAACGCAATAGAAATCTGTGTGTAAAATCATTATAATCTGTGTGAACTACATTATCGTCTGTGTGAACTATTAAAATAGTAATCTGGTTGGTAGAACATACTTAGCTACGTATAATTGAATAATGACTACATATCATGATCTTATCTTGATTGTTTGCCCTGTGTGAAATGCAAAGTTTCTTTACCTACTGACATTTGAGTAGCATACAATAATTGTCAAAAATATTTACAAGGGAAAAAAGAAGGAAATATAGTATCACTGCATAAGTAGTGGTTGGCTCTTAGACTATAGTTATGGTGGTGAGCTTTAATGCGATGTTCATAGATGGCGCTGGTAAACTTACCTGATTGATGTGATGTTTTATCGATACAAGTTACTGTGCAAATGTTTGTTAAATTCCAGATTCACGTTGCCGGTGACAGGAACATGTCCATGGATCGGCGCGCGGCGCGGCCGATGATTCAGGATGGCCGAGTGTTACAACGACCCGGCGCTTACACAGCGGAACTAGGACCCTAACTACTCACATTAATTATTTTATTGTATTTTAATATTTGTTTACGTAATTGTTAGTATCAATACTCGGTCTTCATTTTAAAAGTAGCTTAATAGTCAGATTTTGGTTGGATATAATTATTTTCCAGACTGGTTGTTTTGTATAAGTCAATCAGGGTATTTATTTAGTTTCAAGTTAAGTTAAGCAGTGTCAAACAGTTAGTAATAATTATTAATTAATTTAATAATATTTAAAACTCGGTTGGTAATTCAATTAAACCGTCTGAATGGATTGTTGAATAACTAAGTACTTTAGTCGGCCGGATGGTTAGCGACGATCAGCGCCATGTGGCGGTTCTGGGAAGTTCGGGGGGAATGCAAATTGTAATAAAAAATCGCGGGAGGACTTTTTGGCTGTAACTTTGTTTTCTACATGATAAACTGATTATTGAAACTTAAACGTATTTAATTTCTGCTACGGATCTCCGTAACAGTACCATCCTTTTGTCGAAGCCATTCAGGCCATTTTCAACATCCTGTAATTTTGTGCTGGCTAAAGCTAGAACCCTGAAATTTCAGGAACATGTAGGGCATAATATGGCTAACATACAATATCAATAACATTCAATTTTAACTTTTAGTTTAAGAACTATTGTCCGTCAAAGTTCGTTAGTTTTGTCACTGACATACTCACTGATAATGATCACGCTAATTCTAAGGTACTTCTAGCAGACCCACAAGCTCCATATTTCAAACATTATTAGTTTTTAGCCTAATAACTCATAAGAAACCTAAAAATATTGCAATTTCAGTCACGTTTCAGAGATATACAAGCTGCATAAGTAAGTTTGTAATCCTATACAAATACCTACATACGATTATTTGCGGTTGGTAAAATAACATTCCCATACAAAGTCTAACAAAAGAAATGAGATCCCATAAAAAACATTCCATGTAAAAAATAGGCCAAGCCTCGAAACTCTTTCACAGTAAAAAGTGGTGAGATATTTCGTAGAGCCAAGTCAGACATTCTTATTAATCTTTATTTGATTACTAAATAAAATTTTGTGACTTGGCAATCACACTTACATACGTTTTAGGTACCTATGCAAAAATTAGTAAATGCAGTAAAGTTGTTTCGAGACTTGGCCTATTGTTTACATGGAATGTTTTTTATGGGATTTATGGTTTTCGCAATTTTTCCTTTATTTGTGCCATAAGGCGTTGCTTTGTATCAAATTTCAAGATTCTGAGTTCACGGGAAGTACCCTGTAGGTTTTGATTCCCTTGCGAGTTTCGAAAATTTGCGGCATAAATGGTTGTGTCTTTTGATTGCGTTAGGTTAGAAGTTTGATTCTTTCACAGCTCCAAGGAACAGTAGGCTTGAGTATTTAATACCTTGATAATATCTAATACCTATTTAATACCTAGCTTGATACCTCCACGCGTTCCTGAGAAAAAGGGTAATGACATACGGACGGACGGACGGACAACAAAGTGATCCTATAAGGGTTCCGCTTTTTCTTTCGAGGTGCGGAACCCTAAAAAAGATATAAGTAGAGTTGACTGGGTAGTACTGAATATCGTCCGTAGTTTTGCTTCTTAGGGTTCCCTACTCAAAAAGTAAAACGAGAACGTACGTCCGTCCGTCCGTCTGTCTGTCACCAGGCTGTATCTCACTGATACCGTGATAGTTCCAGCTGAAATTTTCACAGATGATGTATTTCTGCTGCCGCTATAACAACAAATACTAAAAACACGGAATAAAATAGTTTTTTATAGATAATGGTACGGAACCCTTCGTGCGCGAGTCCGACTCGCACTTGGCCGGTTTTATAATCTGTGAGGTGAAGAAAATATATCAAATGAAAGAGCGTGTTTTTATCTACTAAACGGCAAGTAGTAGTTAGTAACTAATTTTTAAATTGAAATTTCCTGTAAGACTCAGACATGTAAAGCTATATAGGCGACCTTATTTGAGATCCTAATTTAATTAAAAAATAATACTATTCATTATGTACTTACTGACTTGTAAAACATTGGCTTTTATGAATAAATATCTTGTATCTTGCAATCCAATTTTGGATCAAGGTGTTTTAGTAGTAGCTCAAATTGAAAAAAAAAAAACCGATTTGTTTCAAGTATCCCCATCCCGGGGCCAGTTGAAACAGTGACAAAAAATAATGCTTTTATGTGTTTTATTCGTATTTTTTATGAGATAACGTATAATTTAGGATAGGTTTATAATCAGCTAGCGTTTTTGCGCTTACAAGTTAAACTCTACGTGTATTATCAGTCATTTTTCACCTTATTTAAGTAAGTTAACTAAACCAAAACGAAAATAAACTGTTTGCATTTTTAACGTAACAAGACTATATTAAGTAATTAAAATACAGGATGGGCCAAAAATTCTTGCACTTTTGAAACTGATGAAAATAAAACCATGAAAGTCAATTTCCTGATCATTAAATGTTTGTGACTAACATCTAATGCAATTTATTTCTTGAATATAATTTATCTTTGAGATGACCCCCATCTCGTCACTGGCACTCCAGCAAACGACTAGGCAGATTTTAGGAAACTCGCTGACACATGCTGCGAGGGATCTCGACTATCTCATCGCGGATGTTTTGCTTGAGTTTGGATATTTTCTTCGGGTTTTTTAACTTAGAACTGGACTTTATAAATATCCCCGCACGATGAAATCGGCGGGAGTGAGATCCGGGCTTCCTCCTAAATAGGCGGCGAACAGTTACATACAATTTGTTGTTTTTATAAAACTGTTTTACACAAAAAGCTCGTTGTTGATCAGTAAAACGCTTTATTGCAAATAACACTGCATAAATTAATGTCAAATTTCCCTCCACTCAAAAAATATATAATTTATTATTATAGAAGATATTCAGTGTTGCCATTTGCAAAAATGTATGGCCCACCCTGTACAGAAGAGAACACCCTGAAAAGAATATGTAAATAAACTAATAGAAAACTTACTTTGACTTTCATTAGTCAATGTCAAAAATACAAGAAAATCACTCTGTTTCAACCGTCCCCACCTCCTACTTTCGGAAAAAGCCGTTGTAGTAATAATGAGAATAATGATACAGTAAAACTAGATACGCTGAGATGATCCACAAGCTTCACTTCAAACATAAACACACACTCAATACTCTCACTTTAATAGAAACCAGAATAATTGAAAAACTCTACGAGTGAAAACACTTACTTTTGGGGATCAAAACACAATAGGGTTTTCTACAAACAAATTAAGCGCGCGGGAAGCAACGTCACGATGTTTTTCGTGTACAAACCGATCGTCCGCTTCTTTCCCCCCTTGGACCCCTCGCCGTCCCACCAACGGTTCGCGAGATATTTGCGTTGTTTCAAGTTTACCCTACTTTCATTGTGCCGAAGATATTAGAGTGTTTCAATTGACCTCACATAGTGTTTCAATTGACAGTATTCCCAGTATGTATGTATGTAAATACTGTACTTTAATATTTTACACAAGACAATGGTAAAAACAAACACGCAGACACAGTCAGTCGTCGACAGTCATGTGAGGCCAATTGAACCATACTGCCCCATTCTCTGTATTATACTCGTATTATTGACAGAAAACTATGGATTATAGAGTAACAAAATACATTTTATTTAGGAACCAGATAACTAACCTTGAAAAATTTTGGGTGTTCATCTTTCTACTCATAAAAATATAACGGTTATATGCTGTAAAGGAAAATGGTTTCAATTGCCCCTGGTCTACCCTACGTTATGTACACTTTTTTTTAGTTAACTAAAAAGGAACAAATTTACTTGGAGTGATTATTAAGAAAAAAAACCATTCAATTACAAATTAGCATTTTTAAGGAAGTAATTATTTTTGCTTTTTTAAATATTGAATTTATTTTCTTACTAATACGACTAAAGTGAAAGTTTGGAAACCTGGGGAAATTTTTGCCCATTAATTTTGAACTCACTCACAGAATTTCACGAGAATCGGTTGAGAGATGCGACCTATAGAGGCAACAGCTGGACAGCCGGACATACGAAAGCATTTTTGCCCGCTCAATATCGAACTCGCACACAAAATTTCACGAGAATCAGTTGAGAGATGTGACCTATAGAGGGAACAGCTGAACAGCCGGACATACGAAAGCATATTTGCCCATAAAGGAGATCGGAAACCCGCACACTAAACTAGCTGGTCACTAACCGGCACTACGACACTATTTCATTGATAAAACTACAATGAAACAACAAGACTCATCTTTAACCTCAGATCTTCTTTCTATGATCTGAGGCTATAACTAGGTACATATTTTGTTAAGTGAACCCTAAAAAAAATCTGTATCAAAACCTACCTAAGTAGGTACTTTTGTACGGTCTACGGTAGGTATTTTAAAAACATAGAATTATAATTTCAATATATGACGGTTTTTTTAATCTTTTGATTCACAAGTTAATTGAATTTTAACTATTATAAACAACTGATAATTGATCGTACGCGTTAGATCGTGTCGCTAAACTCTCAAATCGCGGCGCGCCGGTTCGTGCAGTGCCTACTTAGACATATTTATATGGCGGACGGCGCGGTGCCCCGCTGCATGCAATCGGCCAATCACGTTTGCTCTGCGGCTCGCGCGCGGCACTTTTAAACCTACTTTAACAGGTGTTTGTAAAAACATTAGTTGCAAAGTATTTTATCAGTCGATTCGTACATCATTCAATGAAAGAGTGTCGATGATGAAAATCCCAAAACTTACTGATCAATTTGCATTTTTTGAAATTGTTAAATAATATTAACCCCCTAAAATCCACCTTCCGTTGTTGTTTAGTGTGTGATTGGTTTGTAATGTTTGTGTCCACTACATACACCAAGGAATGAAGGAACCTACAGTCTATTATTATTTTTTGACACGAAAATATGGTAATAGAAAAAAAAATGGTGTCTAACTGAATATAAAGGTAATAATCGGGAACATTTTTTGCGCGATTTATCATCAATATTACGCCGCAAATATTAATTTATCATAATACAGAAAAAAAAGGTTATTAACATTTTTTAACAATTTTTCAGGAATTTATTAATTTTTAAAAATTTATTAAAATATCTAAATACCTAATATTTTGTTGGATTTAGTCTCGAAGTTATTACTATAATTATGATTTATCTGTTACGCAAAAAAAAACTGCTATTATAAATTATTTCCATTTCGCCATACAACCGGACCGTAAAATGCTTAGACTATAACTTTTGCTGCACACATAAGTATAGTAACAGAATGCCTGCCCAATCTCACTTGGTATTTTTGAAGTGGATACTTCTTTGCTCGCGTTCTTGTATGGGGTACAGTACCCTTATTGTGAGATACAATCGTAACCTAACGTTACGTAACTAATACGAGATCGAATAAACGCGCTTCGAATAGATTTCGATCTCGCTACGGTATTCTTCGATTCGACCCGTCAAACTTGTAACTCACACTGCCGTTGGACTACGAAACCAACTGCAAAACGGTAGGCACTTTGCGTTTAGTTTTCGATGCGTAATTTAACGTTCGATTCGTACTACCAATCGGTAGTGTGAGACATTTCGAATCGAAGAATACCGTCGCGACTGTAGTTTACTATTTCACTTGCAAAATGGCCCGTGATATCGTATTATTCCGTCAAGAGTTACCGTAGATCCGATCGAAATTTATCTCAAATTAAAGAACTTATAAAAATAAGGGTTTTGAATTGACAACATATATCCGCAAAATTCGGATTGTCGCGTATTTTGTATTTAAAAATGCAAATAAATGGCCCCCGCGCCGCCATATTGTATCGACAGTCGACACTGTCTACGTCGCGATGCGTCTGTAATGTCATAACCGACAAACATTTAAATTAAAACGATAAATGCTAGTGATATAAGGTTGAATATTGGAAAATCGTGAACGAACGTGAAGTCGATTGCGAATTAAGTAATGTATAAGTGCCTCACGTTACAGTTTGGATTTTTAGTTCTATGAGTGACCACCAGGGGCGGTGTAAAGACTTTTCATACTAAATCTTGACGATAGGCGGTAGCGTCGATAGTAGACGCGACTCACTTCAATCCCACGCTAAGGGTGCAGTTCAAAATGTATCACGAGACTTCCGGAATAACTTTTTGTAGAGAAGCCTAATCTGATTTCAAATAATTGTTTGTTGCATGTTTTAATCCTTCATTATTTGCCATTAGTTGTTAATCACAAACTGTTTATGTGGCTGACATGAAAATAATGCTGACATGACCGCCATTTTCAATGTATCACGCTTAGAATTTCTTCCATGGTATCGCGAGTCAAATGAGCTACGTCAGTCAATGTTGCCATATATATTTACCGATTTATCTGTACCTACTTAAACAGATTTTAATGAATTAATTCAGATATATTAGGGTTCCATGACCAACAAAGAAGTATCCACTTAAACTTAATTAACGGTTGTATCTCCGACACAACCCGCTTCTTTTTGGGATGGATGGATATTTTTCAACCGACGAAATAAACGGAGAAGGTTCTCAAGTCGACTCGACGCGTATATATACGAGTATATACAGGATGTTTGGTCCATCGTTTGCCAAATTAAAACGTCAGGTAGTTTGGATCATTTGCTATCACTTCCAGCATTCAAAAAAAATTTATGGGCACGGGTTTTTTTTATATTTAAAAAAAAATGTAAAATTCTAAGGCATAATAAACAAAAGGCATAAATAAATAAAACCCACGCATAACTTTTTACAGAATAGTTCGATTTGGATAATTCTTTTTTAGTTGGAAAGGGTATACTTACCCCGAAAAAAACCAACCCTAAGGGTAGGAAAATAGGGGATGATTGATTTTTCGTCGGTTAAAACTTTGTTTTTAAAGTAAATTATTGACGTGAAGGTTTAAATATTCGGAAACAAATTGGAATCAAATTCAAATAAAAAAATGACAATTGATTTACTAGGTAGGTACTAGGTACACATTACACAATCTTGAAACGTCGGGGTGAAAATTTATTTGTTACACGAATAGGTGCGCGATATCCGTTAATCATAGGAATGAAAGTGAGTTGAAAACGGAACGTTGAATTTTACAAGGTTTACTAAGTATGTAGGTTAGGTGTAGGTACACTATATCAATTTGAATATTTATTCTGGAATATCCATTTATTCACACGTTGCAAAAATGCACTTTAATTCCCGCTCATTATCCTTTACACATTAAAAGTTTTATTGTACGCGTGAGGTAGTTCCCATGCGAGGCATGAGAGGAAGCCTCACGGCGCGACATCGGCCCTCACGCGATCGCGATCTGCGTGAGAACCCGAAACACGCATTCCTCCGCAATTATGCCTTTAACCTTTGGAAGGTAAGTATAGCCTAACCACCAATAGTAGCCACACCTTACACTATACCTACATAGATTGTGGTCCTAACCTAACCACGGTCAAATACAATTTTACTTGATCCCTGAAAAAAATCGTCATCGTTGTTTTCCACCTTACTGTTTCTGTTGCTCTCTCTCTCAGCTAGGTTAGAGTTACGCCAATCATTCACTAAGCACTTTTCTCGAGAATGAGCTATTCATAGATTTATAACAGGTATACCTATGCGTAAGGACCGTATCGAAAATTATGGAAACAAGTTTGTAAGGGTAAAAAAAAGAGGTTGCAATATTTAGAATTTTCTTTCATATGTCAATGTGACAGGTATATATTCACTAATTATAATTTAATATAAAAAATAACACAATTCTTCTAATATCCAAGATGAAGGGTTTATCAGATAAATAACGACTTTCAATTGTGACCAAATACTGCAAGGGATCGGGTATGTCTATGAGAAAGATAGCTGCAGAGGAAGCAGTTAGCCTGAAAGCGGTTTGTAATACCATCAAACGATTCGGCATGAATCATACTTTAAAAGATTTGCCTGGTCGTGGCAGAAAACGCGGCCCTTTGCGTCCTAATTTGGACAAGAAGATATGCGAACAGTTTTCCCAGAAAAAAGACATTTCCATTCGGGATTGTGCGAAAAAATGCCATACTACTTTAGGCATGGTCCAGCGTGCCAAGGAGCGGAACTTGTTGGTAACATATAAAAAGCAAAAACAACCGAAACGCAGCAAAACCCAAGAGTCTTCCGTCAAAACTAGGGCTCGGAAGTTATACGACCAAAATTTAAGTAAAAATTACCAATGCATCATCATGGACGATGAAACTTATGTCAAACTTGACTACAAAACATTGCCTGGGCCGCAGTTTTATACAGTAGAGAGAGGAGCAAAGGTCCCTAAAGAAGACAAAGCAATTTTTTGCGAAAAATTTGGCCAAAAAGTGATGGTTTGGCAAGCTATTTGTCAATGCGGCATGAAAACGTCTCCGTTCTTCGTAAAGGGCAATTTAAATTCCGATATTTACAAGAAGGAATGCCTTCAAAAGCGAGTGCTGCCACTCATTCGCAAGCACAGTGGCCGTGCATTGTTCTGGCCTGATTTAGCTGCGTGTCACTATGCTCGCCATGTACTGGACTGGTATAGAGAGAATAATGTTGAATTTGTTGCGAAAATGCATAATCCCCCGAATTGCCCTGAAATTAGACCAATCGAGAGATTTTGGGCTCTGATGAAGGCAAGGTTAAGAAAACAAGCCAAACCAACTGATAGTGATAACATCGAGCAATTCAAAAAAGACTGGATTCGTACCCAAAAATCCTTCAGTACAGTTGCTGTCCAGAAGTTAATGAAGAATATTAAAAGTAAAGTCAGAAAACTAGCAAAGGGAGGCAATAAATAAAAAAATGGACAATATTATTATATTGTTTGAAGATTTAAGAATCGCATTTTTTTTTTTTTTTTTTTGTAATAAAAGTTTTTACGCACATTACACGATAATACTTGTTTCCATAATTTTCGATACGGTCCTTAATCGGAGTTTAAAGCCTCCTTCTTAATTTGATGCAATGCAGATGTGTCAATATTACCTACTCACATTGAGCAGGAAAGCCCTAAAACGATGATATCCTTCATTTAAATTACCGTAAATATTCTTTGCTAAAAGCTATTCGACCGTCAAATATTTCGTTCATCATGTATTAATTAAAATCTAAACATAATCTTCTTGAAAAGCCTGACGAGCTATAAATTTTAATTTATATTAGGTATACGAATGTAGGTAAGTTTGACATTGGATGGCGCCACTAGTAATTAACGTTGAAACGATTAGCGATTAAGATTTCTTACAAAATACACAAACAATCATTTGTTACTTTTAAAGAAACGCGTAGCGAATTACGCTATATTTAAATGGCAGATGTTTCGAAGAAGCAATTAGATACCGGCTCCGAGACATCTGAATATGGATGTGTGCTAGTGATTGGCTAGTGTACGGGCTAGTAAATGGGTCACACAAACATACTCGTAGCCCCAGTTTACATGGCACCGCGTCCCCGCTGCGGAATTGCGTTTAATTATATACCTTCAAACATTACAGTATCTAGACACTAATCGAGAGCTTAAAAATAGCCTGGAGATGCCCAGGCACATTGAGGTTGTGATCAAGCGCTTAATGGACGATAAAGTGGATGTCTATTAGGATACTAGCAATAGTACAAATGTAAAAATCTATTCGTTTGTATTTTATTACTTTTTCACGTTTAACATTTGAATAGATTTTGATGAATTTTTGGCAATGTATATAGATTGATTCCTGACTCCCGAGTCCCGGAGAATGTCATCGAATATTATCTCGGATATCGTACCCGTCATAAGGGTAAGTTGAAAGTTTGTATAGGAGTTTACGCGCACGAACCCGCGGATATAGGTACCTAGAAGAAGATTTGGTAGGATATGCACTTATAGTTATAATGTAAGTACGTGGCTATGCAATATAGTTATCAATGTAATAGTGATTTATATGGTTAAATCGAACTTATCCCAGTTAACGTTCGATTTAAACGATAATGCAGTATAACGAAATCCATCGTTTCAAGGTTTTATTAGAACTGAAAGTTTTGGTAGGTAAGGTACTGTAGGTACTACAGCAGGCATATTAAATGCATCCCATGAATTAGGCAAAAGCTGAAAACGTGGGTGGGCACTGTCTGTCGTCAATTATTGTCTGGTAACGAAAATACACACACACACACATATATATATATATATATATATACATACACATCACTTACCTTTTAGTACTAAGGTTAAAACCATGTTTATTTTTCTGAATAATGTCCTTTTTCTGTAATATTACAAATTATCGCAATAGAGGAGCGAGGCTTCCTGATACAGGTTTCCTGTTTTCGGAGAACATTCAAAATTAATGTTTTATTTTGTATTTCCCTTTCCCTATTGCGCATTTACGAAAAAATAAAGTAAATCTATTACGTACGCATACGTGTAAACTAAGTACCTACCTGTATAAATACCTACTGACTGAGGTTCAAGTTAGTAAACTAGAAAGCATTCTATTAAAAAATGTTTTCACCTCACTAGCTCGCAAAGCCCTTTTTTTTCTTCAAAAACCGATAGCAAAACTGCATTTTATCCACAAGAGTGCAAATAATATTTGAAATTGAACGTGTTATTAGTAACTTTTAAACATAAATAACATGTAAAGGCCAATCCAGACAGGACAATTTTCGCTCATCAGATTTTAAATTTTATTTGATTTACCTTATTTTTTATTTTTTTTTGGCAGTTAAGTTGTCCTTTATTTACATCTGGTATAGAAAAAATAACACAAAACCTATTATAACTATATCTAAAACTAAACTACTTATAAAATAAAATAACTTACAAATAACTAAAACTAAAGGTAAAAAATTTGCCCCAGATCGCTGCCAGGCGGCAGTGTGCCCAGAAGGCTGGCAGCATTGCCACGTTGTATGGCAATGCTGATCGTCTGGGCGAGGTAAAAGCCAGCCTTCTAGTCACGTGAAGCCTCGACCAGGCGCTTGCACAAACCATTATAGATTCTGTGCGCGCCTGGTTTTACCTTATTTAAATGTTTTTCTTTTTAATTTTTTAATCTCTTTTTTTTGTTAAATGTTTTTTTGTATATTTGTCTATTTTTTGTTTTATTTTTGTTGGTTTTTATTTTGTAGTGTTTTTTCTCGTTTTTTAATGATTTTAAAAAGTTTCTTTTGCTTTTTTGATGTTTTTGTCAATTTTTTAATGTATTTTTTAATATAATAATAATGTAAATTAAATTTAAATTATATATTTTTTTATTGTGTTAACGTTATTTTTTAAGTTTTTTTCTCTTTTTTCCCTTTTTTCAATGTTTTTTCCCCTTTTTGTGTTTAACTTTTCGTTTTTTAAAGTTTTTTCATTTTAAAATGTTAGTTTTGCTTTTGTTGTTGTCAATTTTCCATATATATGACAACTGCGTCCGTGCTTTCAAAAAGCATAAAAATTAAAAGATGAAAGTTTCAATTTCATAACCAAGTTCGTGCGAAACAAGGAGCCGCTGTAAGGCATTGCGAGTGTAGGCAGCTTTGAGTGAACTCCCCTCCCTTCGTATTTTGTGAAAATTTGTTTGGCGACGCTCATTGTCAGAAGTGACATAGGCGCCATCATCTGTCCTGCCCTGCACCACCAGTTTCTCCTACAACGCGCCGGCGTGAGACAACACACGCCCACACCCTATTGGTCCAAGCTGACATCGTCAAGGCGACCAAAGAACGACCACATGCGCACAGACGATTTTTCAATCAATTTAAAATGAAACTGTCACCATTGATTTTTATTTATGTTTAGTTTTGATAGTTATAATATGTGATAAGGCGTTTTAATTGATATTTTTTATAGGAAAACGATTTGTTAATAGTTTTAAATAAGATAATCATAAGAACCATATAGTGCCTGTTGCCCCGGATGGAATGCTGTGTTTGTCAAAATATTTTTTCATCTACAACAGTTCTACGTATCCACGAGGGACGTATCCATCAGGTCCGTATAACTTCTGTACCATCTACAGCACACATCCCGGCTCCCTGCTCCCATCCTACATTACCTCCCACCCCCGACACTCCTCTCCAGACTCTCCTCGGCCAACTCAAGCAGTCAACTTCCATTATAAAACGTATACCACGCGGTGCCCGATCGACGGTTTCAGAGGCATTAGCGGGCGCAATCAATAATTGCGTTAGAAACAACAATAGTAATTCTTGGCAGGACCTCCTTACCTTTTCGTTTAAAATTCTCCATGTTTCAGAAGAATCTAACAGTAATATTTCCCTAACGCAAAAAATAAAAAACAACATTTTAAATCCGTCTATACCTATTTGCGCCCCTTCGTCTGGAACTCACAGAAAGAAGTATGACTTGTTTGGAAAGGTCGAGGAAAAAATACACGACGGTGATCTCAAAGGAGCAACACGCCTGTTGTTCTCAAACGACACCTTAGCACCCGACACACCGGAGACCAAAGCCGCATTACAGTCCAAGCACCCCCCAGGCCCTTCCACCCCGATCTTCGTAGACCCTCCATCCGACCCCTCAGCCTGCCTCCACGCCACAGCAAGAGACGTACTAACAGCCCTCGCCTCGTTTCCAAAAGGATCGGCGTCTGGTCTAGACGGCATATCCCCACAGCATCTGATTGACCTCACCAGCTACGGCACAGGTGTAGCTGGTGAACAGTTGACCACAAGCCTCACAAAACTGGTCAATCTCATGCTTCTGGGAGATGTTTGCCCGGATGTAACGCCGCTTATATATGGAGCAAATCTTATTGCCTTGGCAAAAAGGGATGGTGGCGTACGCCCCATCGCAGTAGGCTCTACATTCCGACGTTTAGCAGCCAAGATCTGCGTCCGGCTCACTAGAACAAAATTACAGGCCCTCTTTGAACCCGTACAAGTCGGCTTTGGAACTCGTGGAGGTTGCGAGGCAGCAGTCCACGCTGTTCGTACCTTTGTAAAAAGTGATTCGTGCGAGGTTCTTCTAAAATTAGACGTAAAAAACGCATTTAATTCGGTCAATAGGGACACCCTGCTAAACGAAATTAAAACACATGTCCCAGAAATTTATAACTTCCTTCTCCAGTGCTACCACTGCCCATCAAAACTAGTTCATAAATCCAACGAGATTCTTTCGGCCGTCGGTTGTCAGCAGGGTGATCCCCTCGGTCCAGCGATATTTAGTTTGGCAATAAATGCGATAATCCACAACCTAAATTCGAAATTAAATATTTGGTACCTCGACGATGGGACCTTAGCCGGAGACGCACAGACAGTCCTAGCAGATTTGGTGCATGTTAAACTGCACTTCAATCACATTGGTTTAGAATTAAATTATGACAAATCTGAATTATATATTTCGGACAAAGTTAATCCACTAACCGCTTCCCAAATCGCTCAAAACTTTAACAACGAAGCTCTTAACATAAAAGTAGTATTGAAGGACAGTCTGCACCTCCTCGGCTCCCCCATCTTCGAGGAGGCCATTCCTCTTGTCTTAAATAAATCAACAACAAAATTCAGCAAGTATTCGGACCGCCTTGTCAAAATTAGCAGCCACTCAGCTTTATTTATTTTAAAATTCTGTCTGTTTGTCCCTAAATTCACTTACCTGCTTCGCTGTTGCCCCATTTGGAAATTCCCACATTTGACCACACCTATTGACAGTCTAATGAAATCCCAAATTGAAAACATCGTGAACATTCACTTCAGCGAACAGGCATGGACCCAAGCTGCCTTACCAATAAGGAATGGCGGCCTAGGAACCCGCAAAATTTCAAGTGTGGCTTTGCCGGCATTCCTGTCTTCAATCCACAGCACGCTAGATCTCGCAGGTAAAATACTAAAAGCCCCAACGGGCATTAACTGCGAGATTGCATGTTTGGACGAGGCCATGAATGCCTGGCTAGCTGGACCGAGTCCAAATCTCCCGTGCAAACAACATAGGCAAAGGGCATGGGATACAATAGCCTCCGTCGCCACCTTACAAACATTAATAGAGCCTTCAACAGGCAGGGACCGGGCCAGGCTGTTAGCGGTGTCCAAGCCAGAATCTGGTTACTGGCTCCATGCATATCCCTCGCCCAACACTGGTACTTTTATCGACCCAGACACTCTACGCATAGCCGTCGGTCTCCGGCTGGGAGCTGGGATCTGCACAGGTCACAACTGTGTTTCTTGTGGGGCTCCAGTGGACCGATTCGGCCACCATGGCCTCTCCTGCTCCTCGGGCGCCGGCCGCCTGTCCCGCCACGCCGCTCTCAACGACATTCTCAGAAGAGCGCTCGTCAGTGCCAACGTTCCCGCTGCTCTGGAGCCCCAGATTGTGCGGAGCGATGGCAAGCGCCCTGACGGGATGTCGTTGATACCCTGGAAGACGGGCCGTGCGCTGGTGTGGGACGCCACCTGTACAGACACCCTGGCAGCGTCCTACCTACCAGCGACTACCAAACGCGCGGGGGCGGCGGCAGACGCCCGGGAACGCCTCAAGGTCTCAAAGTACAGCTGTCTCGGCGCCCAATATCAGTTCTTTGCTTTCGGCGTCGAGACACTAGGTCCTTGGGGTAAGGGTGCGCTGGATCTCCACAGGGAGCTCAGCAAAAGGTTGAGGGAGGCAACGGGTGACCCTCGCGCCGGCAGCTTTCTCGCGCAAAGGATCGCAATCGCAGTTCAGCGCGGGAATGCTGCCTGCGTGATGGGCACCCTGCCAAGAGGCCCAGGCCTCTTATTTAATTAGTTATTTTATTTTATTTTTTCTAAGTTTAAGGTTTAGTTTTAGTTATTTTAATTTAATAATAGTTTAGTTTTGTAAAAGTTTTATACATGTTTTACTATTTTATCCATTAAACTTTTTTGTTGTTTTTTTAATGTTTTAGCTGTTTCTCTTTTTTTTGTTATTTCCCATTTTTTTTCTTAAATCTTTTTTTCTGTTGTTTTTTTTTTGTTTTTTTTTATCTTTATTTGTAATGTATTTTTTTCTTTTTTTAAGTGTTTTTTTCGTTTTTAAATGTTTTATATGTTTTTTGATGTTTTGTCTATTTTTTTATGTGTAATTTTTTTTATAGTCTTTTATGTTATTTTTTATGTTTTATTTCCTTTTGTTGTGTTTGAATTGTTTTTTAACTGTTGTTTCTCTTTTTTAAATTTTATTTCCATTTGTTGTGTTTTAAATGTTTTTTAACTGTTGTATCTCTTTTTTATGTTTTTTCTCTTTTTATAATGTTTTCTATATATTTTTTCTTTTTTTATGTAGTATTTTCCTCGCTTTTGTGAGGTGAAAAGATTTGTGTTACACAAGGTTGCAATTATTTTGACGTATAGTGTGTTGCAACAGTCGCTACGCTTAGGATCCTATTTTTGAACCACTCGCTTCGCTCAGGATTCTATTTTCGAACCACTCTCGCTTCGCTCGTGGTTCAACCTTAGAATCTGTTCGCCCTGTCGTGGTTCAACCCTAAAATCCTTTCGCTAGCTTGTGTTTCAATTCCACACTCGCGGTTAAAATATAACTTTGCACCCTTGTATAACAAATAACTACCTATTATTGTGTATTCATTTATTTATAATTTTCGATAACCATAACTAACCAGTCAGTTTCCGCTCGAATAACTGCGAAAGTTTTTTTTTATTTAAGGAGTAATTTAATGATGTTAATAATTCAATTTTTAAGCTAAATCCAGTAGCAATGTAGTCATCATGCAGTAATCCAATGAGTATTCAAGAACGGCCATGGCGTGTACATAAGTTATGTTATTGTATGCTGTGGATGTGGTTTATTGCGTGCCCATTTATGTTATATGTATGAAGAAAAAGGGTAAATAAAGTCTTGATTACAAGTGAAAACCCCGGATATAATAATGTTTTTATTTTTATTTCAAGTCTATTGATTCAGCAGTATTTCAGGGAAATTCATATTCATTGCTTTGGACAATTGGACCTACGATCATGTTTCTAATAGGTAGGCTTACTATGTTTAGATGTGAAACTTTTTTATTAGGTATAATTGTATCCAAACTAACAGAATACAATGATGCCATGCTGTAAAAAAAAATATTTGCTACTCTAAACTAAATGATTGACAGTTGAGCGCGGGGTGCGGGGGGCCCCAGGGTCCGTTCGGAAACCGGTGTTTTTCGCGTTTTGGGATCCTTGAGCTCTGAAATGTGGTTAATAGTCGCACGGGAGACGTACTACCGAATAAATAAATAAATTTTTCAAGTATGGCACACTTTTTCCCCCTACTAGAAGTATGGCAAATATATTTAATAACGGTCACATTGAAATTATATTCTTTCCAAAAATCCAAATGCCATACTGGTACAAATCGTTTAAAAAAAAAACAAAAAACATAACTCCTTTGCGGCATATGGCGGCCACTTGGAACCGTTGGAAAAGTATGGCATGCTGATTTTCGTGAATGGCTACTCGACAATGATTAGCTGTGCAAAAGTTAGCCTGGTACAATGGTTGAATTGTTTTTTTTTATTAATGTGTTCTCGTCAAAATACAAGAATTTTCGTGTAACAAATCGTTTGACTTTCGTAATTTAACCGACACGTTCGATTAACACCCACGTGTTTGGGCCGCCGATACCAGCGCTATGGCTATGACCATCATTTTCCTTTTATTCATTACGTAATTAGACCCCTGAAGGGTTGTCATACTTGATACAAATACCTTAAAAAATTGTGTCAGCATTTCCTGGACTAATATGTTTCAAAATAGTTAAAATAAGTGAGTCAAATATCGACCAACGTTTTTGGAAAAATCTAGTATCTAAATTACCTAACTATAATCATGTCTAATTGAAGTTTCATAATCCCTGCCTTTTTTCTATTCTCGGTGCAGGCTTCAACTTTCTAATTGTACAGTAGGTACGGCGGCTGAGTAACAAATGGTAAAGATTAGCATACCTAATAACCTAGCTAGACTACTCGTAACTATGTAAAAGTGTAGAGTTTTTCTCAATTAACCGTTAAAGATTGTATTATTCAGTATTAGCAACGTCTTAGCCAATACGTTTTCCCTCTTTAAAACCAAAACACTGCAATCGTCATGCCCGATAAGGTTTTACGAATATTATGCCGAATGCCGATCTGAATCATAAATGCGTGGGCAATAAACAAAGGATAATAACTTCCTTTTATCGACACATTATAATTCGTAACTAATGGTCGATGGCGTTATTAATAGTGGGCCTAAGTAGGGCAGTCGACAGACAGGAGTGTCTCGAAATAGCTCTGCATATAAGCATCAGTATACTTTCAATATATATACTCGTATAGTACGATCGCGAAGCTTTAAGCAGTGATAAACAAATGATTGCTGACAATTATCTCGGACGCGGCCCGGCGTGGGCGCGCTCAGCGTAACCCGGTGGCGTGGCGCATGGCACTCGATACAGATGGTAGTAAATACACATGAATACCCACAACAGATAAGTCTTTTTAACTGTGCGATCACACGGCCTGAGCATTCGCAACGTATAATTTTGTGCATTTAAAACAGATGCGTTTTACGACAATTTAATTGACATTTTGACCCAGTATTCTCAACTACTGTGCATGATTCCAATTACTTTTCGCATCATAATTGACAGCTTGACAAATTGTTGTCAGTGGTAAGTTAACTGTTATGTATCAAAATAGTAGGTAGGTACCTAAAGCCGCTGAGTTTATGAATCGTAAAAATTGCTCGCGCTATAACAGTTCAGTGGTTTTCCTTAAGAGTATCGTGTTTTTATGATCTTGAAGGCACTCCCGAGACCTTTTAAGTCCTTGATGTTGATCACTTTATATACTTAATATGGATGCTGCTTACAACTTCGTTACATGATTTTTAGCATCGCTAAAGAAATGCAACACGAGTATTTGGTCAACTGTGCTTTATATACTTACTTAATATGGATGCTGCTTACGACTTCGTAACTATAACATGATTTAGCGATACTAAAGAAAGAAATGGTCAACTGAGCTTTACACTCGTACTCGTACAGTCTGTATGTTTAATATTACCTCAAATTGTAACCATACATAGCTTTTAGTACTATGAACCGATATTGTATAAAATTTGTAAGTTAGCCCTAACTACCAAACCGTAGTTATTTTTTGAAAATTTATCGAGCCGCAATGTAATGCTTACACTCATTTGACACATGGAAGAAGCGGGTTACTTGTGACAGTTGTGACGTCACATCAGTAAGACAATGTAGTGATACATTGCGTGCTGAATTATTTTATAAGGAAAAAAAAAGTTGGTACCTTGACCTAGTTAAGAAAAAAATTCTTGCAATATCGGTTCATAGCCCTAACACCTACCTCTGGTTACAATTTGAGGTAATATTAAAAATACACGCTGTATACTTAATATGGATGCTGCTTACGACTTCGTAACCTGATTTAGCGATGCTAAAGAAAGAAATGCAACACGAGTATTTGGTCAAATGTGCTTTAAATACTTAATATGGATGCTGCTTACGACTTCGTAACATGAGTTAGCGATGCTAAAGAAAGAAATGCAACACGAGTTTGGTTAACTGTGCTTTTATATCTTTTGCATAAGAAATCTTTATCGACCTCTCTTGAATCAGAAACCCATTGTCAAATGAGGGCTCTATATTTGAGTGGAATGCAATGGAACCTTGGGACTTCCGCGTAAAACATGGGCATGGGCAATACACTGTACAATAAGTTAGTGTGTTTTTCCCGCTCACGGGACAATGATGTCCCGGACCTTTGGGAGGCGTGCGTGGGGTGTGTAAATACCTACAAAGTACCAACTGAACCAACACGTAGAGGCCCTTTTGACAATTTAATGAAATGCAAGGAGTACACCGAGCGGATGTTGTCATTGCCCGTGTCATGGGACGCACACAGAGACAGCACCCTCTGGGGTGTATATGGACTATTGCTGGTTGATGGAATCTAAAGAAAACGGGTTATTGGGTGAAAATGATGGACTAGTGGCTGGGCTATTGGGTGGAACATCGGACGCCTGCCTAATAAACTGTCTCATTTTTTATCTCTGGCAAACGGTGACTCGCCAACTGCTACTGGGCCCCTATTAATAGCGACATTAAAAAATGGCCTAAGGGCAACACCAGTCAGAGAGGCTGGGGGGGTAGAGAGGTGGCACAGGACTTTCAACATATTATAGCCAACTCGACACTTAGGTGGCCACATCTACGCTCGAGCAACAGCTCTTGCGACTCTACTCTGGACAGCCAGTTAAGGCAAGCCAGAGGTGGAGGCCCTGTCCAACCATCCGCCCGATCGGCTCAGCCTGACCACAGGACACCCCCAGGAGCACTCAGGTGCGTAGGGTCGCTCTCGCTACTCCCTAACAGCCCGCCACAAGCTGCCTTACGTTGACTGATTGCACCAGAAATCTGGTGGGCGATGGGGCCGTCACATCCCTACGCCCGCATTTGGTGGGCGATGGGGCCGTCACATCCCTACGCCGCAAGTGTGTTTATTATTACCATTAGATGATAATTATAGGTAATGAACTGGGTTGGAGTTCGTATATTTTCATCTCTATTCTCTATATTGCAGTTCGCGGTATTATGGAGAAAAGCAGAGATAGACGAACTTCGATTTTAGATTTTTGTCGTCTGTCTGACCCAGTTGAATTGTCCTCATGGCCTACGATACGACTATTGGTCTAAAATACGTATGGGCACGGCAGAATATTTACTCGTGGCGTAAGACTCCCAACAAGCCGAGCCATCTAGTATAATTTATACCTACCTTTGTTTGGAGAGAAAATACAAAGTTCTCCCCTGACATGGGCGCTGCGTCCGTCAGGTAGCGTCACTGAATCACGCCGTAGCAAGGACGTCGACCCCAACCTTGGCCGGCCAATTAATTCCAACTATATGCCCCTCGGTCGCTAAAATTAAATAATGTTGAGCTACATCCGGATAACAGCATCTAGCAAATATCTCCAAAATGTTACGTTACGAGAGAAAAATATTTTATACGGCAATTGCTTAGATGATGGCGGTCCTTCCTGCGAAAGGCTTTCGGTATGAGAAAATTTTATATTTGTGTGACAAGTACGATTGGCTCACGTGGTTTACTCTTTAATCAGTATATAATATCATCATCTATGTAGTAGCTACTAGCCTACTACTACCTAAATTGTTTAAATTTTTGGATATTATAGATCAAAATGAATGAGTAGGTACCTACTGAATTAGAATACAAATAAAACACTTTCAGTGTTTTAGAAAATTCTACCCCCCCCAGGGGGTAAAATAGGGGTGCAAAGTTTGTATGTGGGAAACTTTTTTTTTTGAGCTAGAGACCTAAAACTTTGTATAAAGATTAGTTATTATAATACAAAGAAAATACTTTCAGCGTTTTGGAAAATTTCACCCCTAAGGGGGTAAAATAAGGTGCAAAGTTTGTATGGGCAAAACTACTTTTTTTTAAAAAATAGAGACTTAAAACTTTGTAGAAAGATTACTTATTAGAACATGAAAAAAACTACATTCAGCGTTTTACAAAAATCATTCCCTAACGTGGTTAAAAAGGGGTGCAAGGTTTGTATGGGGAACACTTTTTCTGAGCTACACTTGAAACTTTGTAGAAAGATTACTTATAAAAATACAAAGTCCATCCAGCGTTTTGGAAAAATCCATCCCTGGGGGATAAAAAGGGGTGCAAAGTTTTTATGAGGGAAGTTTATGTTTTTGATTTAGAGACTTGAAACTTTGTAGAAAGATTACTTATTAAAATACTAAAAAAGAACATAAAGCGTTTTAGAAAATTCTACCCCTAAGGGGGTTAAAAAGGGGAGCAAGCTTTTTTTGAGTTAGAGACTTAAAACTTTGCAAAAAGATTACTTATTAGAATACTAAAAAAGTACTTTCAGCGTTTTAGAAAATTCCACCCTAAGGGGGTTAAGAAGGGGAGCCAGTGTTGTGTGGGAAACACTTTTTATTTAACTAGACTTAACACTATTAGAAAGATTACTTATTAAAATAAAAAAATACTTTCAGAGTTTTAGAAAATTCCACCACTAAGGGGGTTAAGAAGGGGGCAAGCTTAGTATAGGCAACACTTTTTTTGAGCTAGAGACTTAAAAGTTAGTAGTATGATTACTTACTACAATACGAAAAAAGTTCTTTCAGCTCTTAGAAAAATTCAACCCCTAATGGGGTTTAAAAGGGGGTTCATAGTGTGAGTAAGAGATTTGTAACTTCGGTTTTATTCTGTACGTTTAGACTACAAAACTACATTCAGAGTTTTTCAAATTCATCCTCTAAGAGTGTTAAAAGGGGGTTCAAAGTTTGTGTATTTCAAGACATTTTTAAAGTAGGTATGAGATTTTTAACTTTGGTTTTGGAATGTTTGTTCACAAACTAAAAAATTAACATCAACGTTTTTTTTAATTTATCCCCTCAAAGAGGGTTCAAAGTTTGTATTGAGAGAAATCAATTTCTAAGACGATAAAAAGTTCTACGCGGACGAAGTCGCGGGCAACAGCTAGTCAAATAGAAGTCGTTAGGTTAGGTTAGGTTTGTTTAGCAATAATCCTATAAAGTTTACTATTTAAGAAAAAAATGCATTAGGTCTAGTGAAACATTAGGGCTAAAGTAAACCTAACAAGGGAGAACCGGTTTGTGGGCCTCCTTGCATTTTTTAGTGCGTCACGCCACGCTAACATTAACTTATCTATTTACGCGGCCACGGTAAAGGGAAGGCATGAACAAAGAAAATTCATATCTGTTAGATACCTACGGCGTTCGTAAATTGAATCCTTGGTTAATAGAAACACTTCATAGAACGGCTGATATTAAGGTGGAAATTACCTTATGACTAAGTAGTACCTATTTAATTCAATTTAAGAATACGTAGGTATGTGCGATAGAAGCTCTTGCTTTTATTTGTGTCCAAAAATAAACATTGACATTGAATATGTCTGAAAATGTTTTCATAACTTGATAAGATTGACTATACTTCCTACTTACAAGTAACGCATTTTATAAAACCTAAAGGGCCATGCTTCATGATAATCATGATAAACATAGGCATCTACCGGTAAAAATGTGTTAAACGAAGTTGTTTTTTAAATCCGAACGCCACGCTCCATCGCGCCGGTCGCGCATCGAGCAGCGTACAATTTTACTATACTATGAACTCGGGATAATGACCTGCGCCGACGACGCTGCGCCGAGCGTTGTTCACAATGCCAGTGCGTAACCCACAAGACAAGTACTACACACCATTCAAAGACATCCTTGTACAGTTAAATGACCGGCTTATATACCTAACCAAATTGTTTGGCGGTTATGAACAAACGCGGCTGAAAAATGGCAGACGAGTTGTGAAATTAACCCAAACGCCGTCAGTATCGATAACTTTTAAAACATGGCCTCATATGATAATGCCAAATAAATTAATTTGACCGAATTCGTTGCAAGCAACTGCATAACAAAGTAAAAAGCAGGGCTCTCCTCATTTGCACACACAAAACGAACACACACACATACTTACATATATAATTATCAGCATACTTAGGTAGGCATTCCCGGATAATGCAAATGCTCATTTATTATCTACCTATTCCAATACTCCAATTCAGTCATATTACTTATACATACGTACAGAATGTATGTACCTATCTATATTTTATCTGGGGGCACGGCAGTGCCCCAGCCAAGTCGAGCAAAACAAAGGCACGGCCGTACCATCCTTTTATCGAAGCCATTCAGGCCATTTTCAACATCTTGTAATTTAGTGCTGGCTAAAGCTAGAACCCTGAATTTTCAGTAGGTAACATGTAGGGGATAATATGGCTTAGATATGTTCTCAATAGCATTCAATTTGAACTATTGTCCGTCAAAGTTCCTTAGTTTTGTCACTGACATACTCACTAATAATGATCAACATAATTCTAAGGTACTTCTAGCAGACCTAGTTTTTAGCCTATCAATTCATAAAAAACCTAAAAATATTGCAATTTCAGTCACGTTTCAGAGGAACCGCATAAGTAAGTTTGTAATCCTATACTAATACTTATAACGTTACTTTTGCAGTTACTGCAAATAGTAATAACAAGGTATACCAGTGCACTACTTATACTATGTATTTGCATGCGGTTAGTGTTAGATGTAGGTACATAATATGCACTAGAAAACTATAAATACAAACGTTATTTGCGGTTGGTAATAGTACATTATTGCCGTGGCCGGGAAGGAGGCAATTGCAGGCTGAGTATTTTGTTTAAACGGACGAGCTTGCAAGTCCGTTTAATTATAATACGAAGCCTGCAATTGCCATTCCGGCTGAGGCTAATATAGTGCTTTTCTCAAAAATGGGGGAATAAAAAAGACTAAATTTAAATCAAGCGTTATTATTAAATACAAATTGAGGATACTGCAAATTACATAAAATTAAACGTCATATTTTTTTTAAACAGAATCGCAAGTGTATTTTTCCACCGAAAAACGCAATCTTTTTATGACACATACAAAAATGTCGCGTTTGCAACAGAAAAATACGACTTGATTTGGCTGAATACGACCTGTGCCGTCTTTTATATGCCAGTTTCTACTTTTTTAAAAGTTTGGTACTCGACAAATAAAGGAATTCATATGTAACATTCCAGGCGGCCTGCAATGTTTTTTATTTTTTAATTTTGATCTGGCCTTCAACTATACAATCTGTAGCGAGTTATTCCAATATGTAGCGAGTTATGTTCACTTTGCGGGCCATTTTTGAGAAAAATAACATTTCCATACAGTATATGCAAAAATATATATGCTTTGCATAGTTTGTATGTATGTACTTATTGATAACACAATAACCTACAAAAAGAAGTGAGATCCCATAAAAAACATTCCATGTAAAAAATAAGCCAAGTCTGGAAACTCTTCCACCGTAAAAAGTTGTGATATATTTCGTAGAGCCAAGTCAGGTATTCTTATAATTTTTATTTGCTTGCTTAATACAATTCTGTGACTTGGCAATCGCACAATACTACATAGTTTTAGGTATGCAAAAATTAATAAATTCAAGCAAATAAAAAAAAAATAAGAATGCCTGACTTGGCTATACGAAAATCTCACATTTTTTTACGGTGGAAGAGTTTCGAGACTTGACTTATTTTTTACATGGAATGTTTTTTATGGGATTTCGAATTTACATATTACATATTATAGTACCTATATCTGTCTGCCTCCGAAAAAAGTGTACCTACCTGTTAAGGGCCCATTAGGGGCATTAGGTACGTTTAAAATGCGAGCAGTTTATTTACTACGTCGGTTGGGTTATTCCTTGAAAAACTATGTAAACACAGGAAAACCTAGATGAAGTCATCCATCCATTTAATTATGATTTCCTGACCACAGGCTATTTATTATTTAGGTAGTAAAGTTGAGACTGGCGAGTTACGAACACAAGGTAAACAGACCCTACTACGGACATTTTCTATTTACTTCAGCTGGTAGGTAGTTTTGTTTTACCTAACTACATATAAACAAGGCATATACAAGACCTAACGATAAGTAATTTGTTCAGGTACTGTGCCTACACAATCATCAGGCAGGTAAACTTAAACGTTAAACCTCCCAACTACGAGTATGTTTATCCCAAATCACCTAATTATGGTCCAAATTAACTCGATGTTACATGATTGTGTGACCCTAATATTGTGCATGAACTCTATGAGAGGCATTTTAACTACAATACGGCAAATATAAACTAAGAAAATAACTAAATAAAAAAGCGGCCAAGTGCGAGTCGGACTCGCACATGAAGGGTTCCGTTAAATAAATTGCTTTTTACGATTTATGACGTATTAAAAAAAACTACTTACTAGATCTCGTTCAAACCAATTTTCGTTGGAAGTTTGCATGGTAATGTACATCATATATTTTTTTTAGATTTATCATTCTCTTATTTTAGAAGTTACAGGGGGGGGACACACATTTTACCACTTTGGAAGTGTCTCTCGCGCAAACTATTCAGTTTAGAAAAAAATGATGTTAGAAACTTTAATATCATTTTTAAAGACCTATCCATAGATACCCTACACGTATGGGTTTGATGAAAAATTTTTTTTTGAGTTTCAGTTCTGAGTATGGGGACCCCTAAAACTTAATGTTTTTTTTCGATTTTTGTGTGAAAATCTTAATGCGGTTCACAGTATACATCTACTTACCAAGTTTCAACAGTATAGCTTTTATAGTTTCGGAAAAAAGTGGCTGTGACATACGGACGGACAGACAGACAGACGGACGGACATGACGAATCTATAAGGGTTCCGTTTTTTGCCATTTGGCTACGGAACCCTAAAAATGTCCTCAGTTTAGGCAAAAATTTGTTAGTCTATTTTGGACCATAGTTGTTCTTCACAAATATAGTTGGAAGGGTTTACGGTATATAATCATCATTTCCTTGCCCTTATCCCATTTACTTGGGGTCGGCGCAGCATGTCTTTTTCTTCCATACTTCTCTGTCAGCCGTCATATCATCATTCACTTCTTTTCTCTTCATATCGTCTCTCACACAGTCCATCCACCTTTTTCTTGGCCTACCTCGTCTTTTACATCCATCCACATTCATACCTAATACTCTTTTGGTCACATGACTTTCATCCCTCCGCATTACGTGCCCATACCACGCAAGGCGATTGGCCCTCAATTTATCCGCGATAGGTGCTACTTTTAGGCTTCCCCTTGGTTTACGGTATATAATATACATAGATATATGTAAGAACGCTTAATAACACATCAAATACTACGTAATACAGTCGATATTGTTCAACATCGACATCCCGGGGAGTTTGATGAAATTTGCTACGAATGTTCGTTGGATGCCCTTTTTTCGTCTCCCAAAAGTCACCGGGTCAGGCAGGACCTTGTAGAACGGCCGCTATCTTGGGAAATGTATACTCCATTCGTAAGAGATTCATGTTTTCATAGATTACGTAGTTTTCAAACAAAACCTGAATTTCTTACGAAATTCTACAAGGTACCAAACACCAAACTCCCCGATATTTCGAGGTTGAACGATATCGGCTGTATTAAATGATAATTAGAGGGATGTACCTACATAATATACCGAATGAAGATACGACGCGAAAATCGAAATACGGGAAGTTAACAAGAGACTTTTTAGTTTTTAAATCGACTTTTAATCACATAATTCCAATTCATGAAAATCTTGAAGTAGTATAGGTACAGTAGGTAGATATTGTATTGATATTGATGGGTAAGTTTTCCTTAAAGTATTGTAACCTACACCACATACCTACAGCAAATAATCATTTTGGGTTGGGATTATGTCGGTTTGCGTAAAATTCTCCCCAAAAGATTTTTTATTTATTGTCCTTGGTAGGTATTTATATATTATATGAGTATGTGCATCGTGCAGTACCTATAGTAAAATATTTGCTTACTTTGGGTTGGGATTAAGTCGGTATGCGTAAGATTCTCCCCAAAATATTTTTCATTTACTGTCCTTGGTATCTACTATATAAGTATGTATATCGTGCAGTACCCATAGTAAAATATTTGCTTACTTTGGGTTGGGATTAAGTCGGTATGTGTAAGATTCTATCCAAAATATTTTTGATTTACTGTCCTTGGTATCTACTATATAAGTATGTATATCGTGCAGTACCCATAGTAAAATATTTGCTTACTTTGGGTTGGGATTAAGTCGGTATGTGTAAGATTCTATCCAAAATATTTTTGATTTACTGTCCTTGGTATCTATTATATAAGTATGTATATCGTGCAGTACCCATAGTAAAATATTTGCTTACTTAGGGTTGGGATTAAGTCCTAGTGAAACCTAGTGAAAAAAAATTTAAATGATCGCAGCGCGGTCATTTAAATTACAGGACCAGAAAGAGCCGAGGTACTGCCAATTTTCCATGCCTTGACAGGATGTGACACGGTGTCTTCTTTTAATGGGAGAGGTAAAAAGAGTGCCTTTGACGCCTGGAATTCCTACCCTGAAGCAACTTGCGGATTCAAGGCATTGTTAGACGGAAAATTGCGACACTTTTATTCAGAACAATGTACGACCGGTAAGTATAAACTAGATTGATACAAATTCAGCGTAGGTTTTTATATTAAAATAGGTATTTAAATATAAAATTGTTATAATCTATTTTGTAGCGAATGACGTAAGAATGACTCCAAGATTTTCTATTTTAGCTCAAGCCCATGCACAACAGTCAACGAATGCAGAAAACATCTATTTACAAAGAGGCACAGACAGCTAGGTATAGAAAACATCCCTCCAACGGAAGCCGCTCTTCGCCAGCACACACTTTGGGATATATCAAGGAGTCCATGTCTGGGGACAAGCCTTAGTGCCTCTCCAAAAGCTTCCGATTCCTACTTCTTGGCGCTGGAGAATGGAAAACAGTGAATGGAATCCTGTTTGGTCAGATATACCAGATGTCACAAGTGTGTGCCTGGAACTCACTCATTGCAGGTGCAAGAAAGGATGCAAAAATCATTGCAACTGCATTAAAAGAAAATTGAAGTGAACAGAAGTACGTCTGTGTGCTGGAAACTGCGGACATTAAATTGTGTTATAAAATTATTTAGAATGTTTTTTTTTTTTTTTTTTCTTTTTTTTTTTATGAAGAATGTATTTTATTTGGCATCATAAAATTTAACAAAGTATGCATATAAGCAGATACTCTTAGTCGTACTCGACCATTTTGTAAGATAAACGCAGCCTAGCGCGAGTCCAGCTAGCCGCGCTGCGATCAAATATTTTTTTTTTCACTATGTTTTTGCATTAGGACATTATGAAAGGTGTATAGTTTTTGAATTTGCATAAATTGCTCTTTATTATCGTATTTTTTGTTTGATATTTTTTGTCACTATTTAATAATTATTAGCTCCCAAAGCAAATATCTCCCACTAACATTTTCACCTTTTTACGTTTTTCTTGTAAAATAACTATGAAACTGAAAAAAAAACGAATATCAGCAATGACTTCCACGTCTTTGGTTTATACGAAAATGATACCAAACTTGCCCTAGTAGCCACCAGGACGAGACTAGATTTTTTTTAAAGACGATTGTTGGCGGCCATCTTTGTACCCCCCCTTCTCCCGACTAGCCTCATGTTTCTTATTGCCTCCCGGACTAAAAATGCTTAGAATTACTCTAGGAACATATATGATGAAGCACATAGCTCAATAAAAAAAATTGGGTTATGTATGGGAGCGATGCACGGGAACTTCCTCCACTAATGCTGGAGATTTGCAAGAAAGAAATACTAAAAAATTAATTTCAAAAAACTACTGTGTGCTGACCACGTGATTTGGCTGACGTGACGTAACTCCTGTTTTGACTTGAGACGACAATGTAAAATAAATAGATAAGAATAGGCATGATGACAGTAATTAAAAACTACAAAAATACTATATTTATTGAATAAAACTTGAAGCTTGGAATATAAAATACGCATTGTTTTTTTATTATAAGTGTGATTACTATTTATTTTTATAAAATAAAACTACAAAATAAGGCAATCCGCCATGATATCTTGAACACCAATCAGAGCGCATGACGTCACGCTTGAGTAAACGCATACGCAACACGCACGAACATCTTGTGTTTTTATTATTTTTGTTTAAATACCGAGTACTAGGTATTTGAGTGTGAATATTATTAATTCGAATATAAAATAACACGAATCATGGATCAAGGATTTACTAAGGCAAACGGCGCTAATTTGGCTAGAATCGACATAATAATGCTGGGAGTGTTTTTGTCATCAAATAAAGACTTTTGTTCAGCAGAATTTAGAAATGTTAAAACTTCTATGTAAGTATATTAATAATAATTAAAAACTTTATAATTTGAGTTATAAAATAATTCCCTAAAATATACTTTTGACGATGTATTTCTTATCAAGTTATTTTGAAGGTTATGTTATTGAAATCTATTTTTATAATGCTTTTACCCTTTATTTATAAATTGATTTTTCTTTTAGGTCATCCAGGCCATCCTATGGCGATGACGCTGTAAGTTATGTACAGCTGAAACGTGAAGGAAATTTGTGTGTAGTAAAATGTAAAGTGTGCCCAGAACATAAAGTCCAGGCAAAGTTGTATGGAGTAACATTAATATGTAGTAGATGAACAGGAAGAGGTAGTGAAGTCAATAGAATGTAACGATTGTGTGGCTTCCCAAGGAGGTTGTAAACACGCCATAGCCTTCCTAATGTGGGTCCATCGCAGACATCTGACATTCTTCTATCAATGTCTTTCTTTGTTTTTTGAGAATATATGGTCTTTTTGTAGCATCTGATTGACATTGAAATTAAGTGGGCATACACCCCGGTTTCATGCGGATCTGTGACACCGATCCCATCAAATAATATTCCATATAATTATCCATATCATTAGGTAACTGAAATATGAATAAATAACGTAATACATATCAAAGCAATGAGAGATGAAACCTAACCTCGAAATAGATTGTTTATATTTTTACATTTAGACCTCGTACAAAATATTATTACCAAATACTATATACTAGAATCTACACAAGTATGTAAAAACTTACGTCAAAATGATCTTCCCAAAAATAAAGGTGAGTACTGGGCAATATTCCTTTTGAATCTCGCCTTGCAAGTTTAAGCCACTTGTTTCGTATTGTTTTATTTTGAGGAACGAACACAAATAGCTTATTAGGAGTTTTTATGGATGTATTCTCACACTGGGGGACCCCACACCACCTATACACTTTCGAATTCATATTTAATAACACAAAATAACTAAATTCTTGCACGAGCGCAGCGCGTTTACGTTTTGATTACTCAAACGTGACGTCACAAGCGACGCCATGACACTAACAAGCGTTTTAGGGGGAAATTTAAATTATTATTTTAAAATTGCATTTTTTTCCTACTAAACTTTTAATTTCTGCAGAAATATCTTATTCATTGTAAATAGTATATATTTCTGGACATTATAGGTCCATTTTTAAATTATTGTCATCATGCCTATTGAACTCAAACCTGTAGTAAGTTCTTCAGCATAAGAAATTATAAATGTTGAGTCGGCCACATATGGATTTATGGATACAACACCAAGATAATAGAAAATACTTAAACGATCTTTTACAATATTATATGTTTACAAAAACTGACAGACGCGTGTATGTGTCTACTGTGGATTTTTTTTTATTGACATATAGATGTCAATATTACTGGCCATGTTTTATTTGATTCAAAAAAGTTTATAGGTATACAAACTTATAGAAACTTATTTACCCTTATTCGAGATGTTGGGAGAAGAATGAGGTTTAAACTTAAACCCAGTATAGTTGTCGTGGAGCCCATATACGACTTTGTTAACCTTACTTCCCTTACTTAAGGCTTGTTCGGACTAGGCTAGTATTTTAGTCTAGTAGCGAGTATTTTGGAGCTAAACTATTCGCTACTGACTAAAAATCGTTCGCATTACAGTCGAGTAAAGTCCACAAGTCAGTGGTATTCTGCAAGATGAACAGCCTACAGCGAAATAGTAGATTGTTAACCAAGGGTTGAAAGTGACCCATTTAACCCGAGATATTTCTGGCGCTCGAACGAAGTGAGAGCGCCAATTGTTCGAGGGTTAAATGGGTAATTTCACCCGAGTTAAACACTCTACTTTTCATTTCGACTGTGAGGAAAAATAATTTAATATCAACCTATAATCGTAATAAACAACTCGTTAATGCAGGTACCTATAGCTGAGTGTCGATTTGTGAAAAGTTTTTATTTTAATGATTTGACGTAACTCTATATCTTCGACTCCGTGGCTGACCGTAACAATAAAAAAAAATACTTTCCACCCTAGGGGAGAAAAAGCTATTTTCCACCCGGCTATATGCCCATGAAAAATCAACTTTCAGAGCAGGAGAGATGAAAATATATTTTCACGCCAACTAATAAACTCGAATAAATCGACAGGTTCGGACTTGTTTAAGTAGCCGGTGGCCGAGTGAGCGAGCATACGGACGCGTGGAGGAGGGTGCTACTCACTAGTAAACTACTTACCTACTAAAAAAATAGAATAAAATGCATTGACTCGACTAAATTACTTACTATTTTTTTGGTGTTCAGAAAAGTTTAGCTACTAAATTACTCGCTACTAGACTAAAATACTAGCCTAGTCTGAACAAGCCTTTAGCACAATGCCGCAGGCGCCGATAGGCTTATTCCACTCGATTACTTAAATTTCTTCTCGGGTCCCGGGGAGTCTGACCTGACTTGAATAGTATGTACCTATTTATGTATGTAAATACTTTATTGTACACAAAACATTCGTAAAAATACAGACAAAATAAGTTAGGTTAGGTAATAGTTGAATACCATCCAAATTATTTCAGGTTCAGATAATTATATTTCGATTACAGAGTTGGCCATATGTAGAAGGATTACAAGTATACGCGGCGGAGCCGCGCGGGTAGCTAGTATTAATAAATAGTTGTTTATGTGTCCCCATTGTCTTAAAAAGTGAAATGATAAAGCGATTTCATACTTCAATACCCTAGGTCTAGTACAACCTAAGTCAAACCACATCATAAATTAATCGAAATGTAGGTTTCTATAACAGAAACAAAATCAAAGTAATCTTAATTCTGGCTAGGCATTACTCAAACAGCATCGGTAGGTAGATAATATGAATGGCAAATTCCTCAGCCCACTTACTGGCCTGAATGATTTCGACATTCTTGGCGCAGCTCCGATAATCCGAGAAAAAAATAAACGAGCCAACAACGTAAATACACTCGGGGCGCACAGTGGCACGGAAAATAAATCAAGACGATATGGTGCTCGGGATAACGTATTTTTACGCAACAGGCTTTGTTTATAGTTATAGTAATGTCGGCGCAGACGGCTGGTTATTCAACCGGGCGCATTCCGCGACGGCTCCACTTTTTGCTCGCGCGCCGAACCGTCCTCTGCCGAGAAAAACGACCAATTAGAGCTTTTACGGCGACGGAATTAACGTCGCCCATTGTCCGCCACCGCGCTAGCCTGCGATTACGAGCGGCAGATTTATCTCGGGAAGAATTACCCTCGCAATCACCAACAAACAAAAAAGTCCTGCTACTCGGCGCATTATGCACAAATTGTGTTCGTTTATCTCGAAATAGACGTTTCTCGGTCTCGTTGCGGGGGATGTGATTGTGAGGTAATAGCGCTGGCGCCGGTGAGGCGTCCAGCGGCATTGTTCGTCGGCGGCGACACTTCCACTCGAACCGAACACCCAAAGCTCCGGACTCCGTTACATGCTACAGACAATGACACCCCTTACAAGGCAAAAAAAACTTTTTTTAACTACTTATTTCAATTTACGATTAAATACCTGCATTCCCCGCGCGGGTATCTAAGTTTGGGCTCTTTTTAAAGTCACATCGACTCGTTTTAATCTCGAGGCCTAGTGTCGGACAATGTAGTATCAATAAAAAATAAAAGAGAACGTTTTTATGGGTGTACGTGGAGCACCGACGCCAATAAAACCGATCAACAACCGGACAAAAAGTCCTCGGCCGGCATGCACCGCCGGCATTATTTACATTTTTCCTACTCTATGGCAAAGTGGTGTCGAATTACTATCTCGGAATGTTTAGTAGGCATGGCAGCGAGAGCGATCGTTTCAAATTACCTCATACTTACTTACCTACTGCTTTATGTTTTGGAATAAATCATTCACTGTGATAAAAGTTTATCGCAGTAAAATGTACAAGACTTACGATTGACGTTCAGACTTTTATAACGAAATTGCATTTTCTCATGGGCTAAAGTAGCTATGGGCAAATACAATAGTAATTGTACAACTTATAAATATCAAGCCCGTTAGTAATTTTATACCAGACGAGTTTGTATAAGTAGGTAGGTACCCAAACCTAACCTATTAGAATTTCAAAACTTAAAAAACTTAAAACCGGCCAAGTGCGAGTCGGACTCGCGCACGAAGGGTTCCGTACCATTATCTATAAAAACTATTTTATTTTGTGTTTTAGTACTTATTTGTTGTTATAGCGGTAACAGAAATACATCATCTGTGAAAATTTCAGCTGGAACTATCACGGTATCAGTGAGATACAGCCTGGTGACAGACAGACGGACGGACGGACAGCTGAGTCAAGTATTGGTATTGGTTAAGTTTTTTTTTTTATTGTTCCCTGTTTTTTTTTCACTTCAAAACTTTAAGGTTCTTTCATTTTTATTATTTATTTTTTACTGGCTGGCGCAACAAGCCGCCAGCACGGCACGAGGCCATCCTGGCAAGGTCGCCATGTAAAGGACGGCAATTAAACACGAGGTTCGGTTATGAACTGACAGTATATTTCAGAGTGCACGAGCTTATATAGGGGGTGAACAATACGTGATTAACTAACAATACATAGTTATCTTACTCTAGTCTAAACATATTACCATGCTACAATAGGGTCCCGTTTTACTCTTTGAGTACGGAACCCTAAAAAGGATAGGTACCTAATCCACAACATAAAATATACCTTTTTCTTAAACCAAATGTTATCAAAGTCTGTTGAAATATTTAGGATAAAAGTGAAAATTATAAACCTAATGCTGTTCAACATAGTACTAAAAAAAAGCGGCCAAGTGCGAGTCAGACTCGCACATGAAGGGTTCCGTGAAATAAATTTCGGTTTACGATTTATGACGTTTTAAAAAAAAACTACTTATTAGATCTCGTTTAAACCAATTTTCGGTGGAAGTTTACATGGTAATGTACATCATATATTTTTTTTAGTTTTATCATTCTCTTATTTTAGAAGTTACAGGGTGGGGGGGGGACACATTTTACCACTTTGGAAGTGTCTCTCGCGCAAACTATTCAGTTTAGAAAAAAATGAAGTTAGAAACCTCAATATCATTTTTGAAGACCTATCCATAGATACCCGACACGTATGGGTTTGATGAAAAAAAAATTTTTGAGTTTTTGTTCTGAGTATGGGGACCCCTAAAACTTAATGTTTTTTTTTCGATTTTTGTGTGAAAATCTTAATGCGGTTCACAGTATACATCTATTTACCAAGTTTCAACAGTATAGCTCTTATAGTTTCGGAAAAAAGTGGCTGTGACACACGGACGGACAGACAGACACACAGACGGACGGACATGACGAATTTATAAGGGTTCCGTTTTTTGCCATTTGGCTACGGAACCCTAAAAACACAGGTTCCGTAAAAGTGTTAGGTCGCCATCGCGCCCGTGCTGCCGAGAATGTGCCGTGTTGGGAGTTTGAACTTAGAACCCTGTAACTCTTCAGAGTCGTAGGCGTCCGTCGGCTCCGTGCCTTTATACCATTTGGCAGATTATATGCTTGTTCACCACCGTATTTAAAAAACCTCCATAAACTGTCTTAAAATGACGAAAACCTTTGATAAGAGGCACACGATGGAACTGGAACCCATTAGGACGATATTTTTTTGGGGAAAAAAGTTAGAATTCGCTCTCAGCATCAACATGGGGTTGTTCCACTCCTCCTCGTACTCAAGAGTTAACTCATATGTTTTAGATGACTTCAAGGTGCAATAATGCTTTTAATATGATACGCGTAATGCGATGCAATTGCTTACTATAACAGACTAGTACCTTTATTTTTGACCACAAAACTCCTTTTTTAACCGACTTCAAAAAAAGGAGGAGGTTCTCAATTCGTCTGTATTTTTTTCATGTATGTTACGTGATATCTCGGTAATTTATGAACCGATTTGATTTTTTTTTCTTTGTTTCAAAGCTTCCAGAACAGAATTTTGGAGACAACGGGACCAGTTGTCACCAAAATTCTGTTCTGATGATGGGATCCTGGAGAAATCGAGGAAACTCTTCCAATTTTATAGGCATGGCTACTGATTTGAAGTCGGTTAAAACTTTGTTTTGTTATGTAACGGTAATATCATAAAAATACCTTAGTACCGGTAGTAAATTGTAACGTTACTTGATAACATATACCTACCATTATTATCACGTTACTTTTATCGGTAATTTTACTTTTCAATGCAGGGCTTGTTAACGTTACCAAATTCACATTATTTATAACGTTACCAAAGTAACACTATTTTAATCGGTAATCCTACGTTGCCACACCGCACTACAGATACACGCGCGCGCGCGCACCCCGCGGTGCTGGTTGATTGGCGTTGTTACCATTTCGTGCACTGGCTACCGTGAGCTTGAAGAGCCTTGTTGTATATCTTCTATCGTATACCTACCCTACAATACATTTCGCTATCGAGTCGAGTGCGTGCGGGTATTGCGTTGTGCGATGTGTTGGTAACAGTTTATGACTTGTGATAGTAATAACGTCTCATAATAGTTTATGATTTGTAATAACGTCTCCTGTTTGGATTTTTAAAAACTTTGGGACTAGGTTGATTTGTGAAAGATTGTCCCCCAATATTTTATTATTATTAGTTTCATAATTTTTATTTAGCACCTAACTAATAAGCTGTCCGCATGCTTAAGCATCTTATACTAAACGGCCATTTTCGAAGAAAAAAAACCGATCGATGCTGACAGATGAGATTCCACCCTAATATTCATTTGATCGAAATAGCTTTAGTCTTTTTGACATATTTTATAATTTTCGTTTATTGTATATTCGGGGGCACGGTAGCACCCTCGCCAAGTCAAGCAAAACAAAGAGGCACGGCCGTGCCAAGACATTCAGGCCATTTTCAACATCCTGCAATTTTGTGCTGGCTTAAGCTAGAACCCTGAATTTTCAGTAACATATAGGCCATATATTCATATATTTATTCAGCTTACTTAAACTAGGTATACAAATTAGGTAACTAACAATATGTTGTATTATAATATAAGTAAAGGTTACATTAAGTTAAGTAAGCCACCTTCCGTACTAGTTTAAACTGTATTACGGCAAGGTACCCTCCTTCTCCTCATGATCAACCACGTAGCCATTGATGGTAGGAACATAATAGCAGTTAGAATTGTTTACAGTATGTATATAACCATAATTATTAACCTAGGTACAAGGATCGTTAATAGTATTATTTGGTTTCAATGTAATTCATAACATCATTAGCATAGTTTACTTTTAGATTAATCTTTATTTGCTTGCAATTACACATAACTACGATGTTTTAGGTATGCAAAAATTCTTGCCATAAGAATTTTGAGACTTGGCCTATTTTTGCATAGAATGTTTTTTATGGGATCTCATGTACAAATGTTGTTATAATATCAATGACTTTTTGAATGATTCCTTTTAATTGTACTTATGTGTTAATTCTTTATTGAATTTTTTATTTAATTTTTATTTTTACCCAGGATTACAAAAAAAATTATGACTTACATGGAAATACTTAAGTGTAATTATATCTATGTAAAGATGAAAAGGTAGGTAATTCATTATTTTGTGTTTTAAGCCCCCTGTCATGCTTTTTCCCATCTCTTTGACACGTACTGTCACGTTTGGTATCACGTATGGCATGCGCGCTCAGTGTTGACGTGCTTTGGCGAGCCACGCATCCCCTGAGGCATGAGGTCAAGTATCCGTATGCTCCGTCGTACGCCTCGCCCTTGCCCAGCGATGTCGGCTTTATGGCCGCGATCAAAAGGTCGGACATACGCAAGCATATTTTTTGTCACGAATAAATGCTTAAATTTGAATTTAGATTTTTTTTAATGATCAACAAACAATATTCTACAAGTAATCCAAATAAATAAGCTATTAGACTGTGAATTTCGTTAGCGGACGTTTCTGCATAGTATAAATTTACTATTATACTGTAGTCCACTTACTCATCTCCATCTCCACTTATAATAAATCTCTAAATTAAAAAAAGAATCAGCCAGTTTGAAACTAAGCTTTGCGCGGTTCGAATGTTCTCAGCATCCCATGAACGGAAAAATATGAAACATTTTATATAGGTACATTATTATTCTAGCTGCAACTTAGGATAGTTTTTATCCGACTGCGACAGTTAATTAATTTTCCGAAATATACGACTTCATTTAATTTTTCATTTATTTTTATTGAAATCAAACGCTGCTCCAACTGTCAGCTATAAGAACCGTCAAATTTTCGTCAAAATGGCGGAATTGCTTTGCCTTTCACTTATTAATAATTTAAATCCCGATATATATATATAGATAGACCTTTACGAGACAAATGCTAAAATATAAACCATAAAAAAATATTCGATTCTGATATGAGAACTTATATGCGCAAATGTCGTTTTATGTCGTAATTTCAATAAATGAAATCAACAAATTTGAACAATATAATTAACGCGAATTTGTTTTTTTTGAATGACAATGGCACGCGCTCGGCGCATTCAGCCAAAGTACCTTCGGCGCTACCACGAAAACCGATACTCAATGTTCATATATTTGCATCCCTGTCACTCGAGTATGGTTAGTGCGATAGAGATAGAGATACCCGAATATTTTCGAATTCCGAAGTTCGTGGTTATAGCTCAGGAATCGAAAATATGGTAAATAATCATAATGTATTTTCTCGAAAAAGAATTTAAAATAAATATAGTCAAATGGAGAAAAAAACAAAGCAAGAGGTTATATAGGTAATGATTAAGTTATAAGAGTCCAAAGTTTTAAGAGGGGGTATGTTCTGTCCCTTTTCCGCAAAACGCACCTTCATATGAAACGATTGTTTTTTACTATGACGCTCGAGTATATTGACGTCACAGTCCCTGATCGTTTTCTCACTCTAACAAGCGACATTAAAACGGATGTAGCTTCATAATTTTTTGAGATATTTGAATGGGAGTTTCATTATCTTCTATCTATTTATACATAATAAATGCCTATGTCCTGACTGACTTATTCACTCAATCACTCACTCACTCACTCATCAACGCACAGCCGAAACTACTAATCTTAGAGAGTTGATTTTTGCACAGTATGTTGCTTTTATAACGTGGGCTAGGGATAAAAAGGGATTTTTGAAAATTCTACCCCTAAGGGGGTAAAATGGGGGTGCAAAGTTTGTATGGGAGAACCTTTTTTTTTTGAGCTATAGACTTAAACTTTGTAGAAAAATTAGTTATTAGAATACAAATGAAACACTTTCAGCGTTTTGGAAAATTCCACCCCTACGGGGGTAAAATAGGGGTGCAAGGTTTGTATGGGGGAAACATTTTTTTTTTAAATAGAGACTTAAAACTTTGTAGAAAGATCAGTCATTAGAATACAAATAAAGAACTTTCAGGGTTTTAGAAAATTCTACCCCTAAAGGGGTAAAATAGAGTGCAAAGTTTGTATGGGAAAAACTACTTTTTTTTAAATAGAGACTTAAAACTTTGTAGAGAAATTATTCATTAGAATACAAATAAAGTACCTAGATTCAGTGTTTTAAAAAAATCTACCCCTAAGGGGGTAAAATAGGGGTGCAAATTTTGTATGGGTGAAACAATATTTTTTTTAAATAGAGACTTAAAACTTTGTAGAAAGATTAGTCATCAGAATACAAATTAAGTACTTTCAGCGTTTTAGAAAATTCTACCCCTAAAAATAGGGGGCTAAAATAGGGGTGCAAAGTTTGTATGTGGGAAACTATTTTTTTTAGCTTGAGTCCTAAAACTTTGTAGAAAGATTATTTAAATACAAAGAAAGTACTTTCAGCGTTTTGGAAAATTTCACCCCTAAGGGGGTAAAATAGGGTGCAAAGTTTGTATGGGAAAAACATTTTTTTTTTAATAGAGACTTAAAATTTTGACGAAAAATTACTTATTAGAACATGAAAAATACTACATTCGGCGTTTTACAAAAATCATTCCCTAAGCGGGTTAAAAAAGGGTGCAAGGTTTGTATGGGGAACACTTTTTCTGAGCTAGACACTTAAAACTTTGTAGAAAGATTACTTATAAAAATACAAAAAAAAAGACTTTCAGCGTTTTGAAAAAATCTATCCCTAAGGGGGATAAAAAGGGGTGCAAAGTTTTTATCAGGTTAAGTTTATGTTTTTGAGTTAGAGACTTGAAACTTTGTAGAAAGATTACTTATTAAAATACAAAAAAAGAACACAAATCGTTTTAGAAAATTCCACCCCTAATAGGGTTAAAAAGGAGAGCAAGCTTTGCATGGGCAACACTTTTTTTTGAGTTAGACTTAAAACTTTGCAAAAAGATTACTTATTAGAATACTAAAAAAGAACTTTCAGCGTTTTAGAAAACTCCATCCCTAAGGGGATCCTTAAGATCCTTAAGAAGGGTAGCCAGTGTTGTGTGGGAAAAACTTTTTTTTTTACTAGACTTAAAACTATTCAAAATGTTACTTATTAAAATTAATAATAAAGTACTTTCAGAGTTTTAGAAAATTCCACCCCTAAGGGGGTTAAGAAAGCTTTGTATGGGCAACACTTTTTTTGAGCTAGAGACTTAAAAGTTTACGAAAAAAGTTCTTTCAGCGATTAGAAAAATTCAACCTCTAAGGGGGTTTAAAAGGGGGTTCAAATTTTAAATGGCGAGCAATAAAATTTTAAAGTGTGAGTAAGAGATTTTTAACTTCGGTCTTATTCTGTACGTTAAAAGACTACAAAACTGATTTCAGAGTTTTTCCAAATTCATCCCCTAAGAGTGTTAAAATTGGTTCAAAGTTTGAGTAATTCAAGGCATTTTTAAAGTATGAGATTTTTAACTTTGGTTTTAGACTGTTTGTTCACAAACTAGAAAATGAACATCAACTTTTTTTTTAATTATCCCCTAAAAGAGGGTTCAAATTTTGTATTGAGAGAAATCATTTTCTAAGACGATAAAAAGTTCTACGCGGACGAAGTCGCGGGCAACAGCTAGTTTTTAATAACTCGGTTTAATTCCTCACTCGGCGACGCATGCACGTGAATGCTACAGTGAACTAACGACGGCATCTATCAGTGAATCAAAAGATAAATAAGCTGCTATTAACGTTACCTAATAACGTTAAAAATTATTTAACGATACCTTTGACTTAAAGTTAGCTCAAAGCACAGCTGGTTACATTATAATTTTTTTACCGGTAAAAAGTTGTATTAGTAACGGTACATGGTTTAACGTTAATAACAACTAAACGTTAAATCTGTCTCTAAGTTGTAGGTATCGATACCAACTTTTTAACTGTATTTCAAGCCCTGGATCTACAGCAAAATGAGGAAAAACTACCACAAGACCGTGTGTCATACATATCACACAGAAGGCCTCCTACGGAGCCTGACATTTTTTATCGCTCTTTTAAATAACAAGACATTGTGTTTGGGAAAGGCCCTTTTTTCTATTTAAACAGACGTTAGCAAAAAACGATACCTGTGCCTGTGACGTGGCGAGGACCTGTTTCCAACGAAATACTACAAACTTACGTTCGCACAGAAAAAAACGTGAATAGTTTACGATAGGAGGTGGCGCTTAGCTAATATGAAAAGGTCGAGAAGTGTACCGAATGAGTTTGCTATTGAATAGCGCGCAATAAACCATGCTCAACAGTTGAATACAGTCTCGAGTGGGGCCCTAATTATAACATTGGTTACCTGAGTCGTTCCCGGTATCGGATAATGCCCGGCGACAATGGTGCGCTCGAGTGGGTGTGCCCAAACGATCTCGAGTGCTATCAATACCCGCTACAATCCTATCTAGGTGGATACGTTTAATTTGTATTGAAGCACATTAAGATTCCTATCGGCAAATTAAATTACAGCCATTACTACTGAACGATATCGAGCTTTGATTGAAGCTGAAATGAATCAAGACTGATTATACCCCACCAAGTGTTGCAATTATTTAATTTTATGCGATAGAGATAGATTAAATTTTAACAGAACCACGAAAATTAAAATCAAACATGTAACTTCGTAGTACGTATACTTTGTAAATTGTACCTTCGTGTGTTGATTGACTCATGTTTTCTACCTAAGTCATAACTCATAAGCTCATCAACAATAGCATAAGTAATGTGTCAAATCAAAACCCAAATTTTTAGAAAAACCTTGTAACTTTGATTTAAATATAACGCGACCTTCGTATTCATTAAATAGTGTGTTTTAGTGTTTTCCACACCTCATTAGGTATGGAAAACACATCTTTCAGAATAATAAACAACCCGCGCGTGTAAATAAAACCGTGAGAAATGTATCAGTAGCAAACAAATTACTCACTCTATACTACAGCAACGGCTACAAAAAATGATGCGTAGATACTAGATGACATTTGCGGAGTGTTCTCACACCAACATTCATTAGAGTCACCAGGCACAAAGACATATTGAGCCCATGTGTGCCTGCCCTTCACGGACGATTGTCCACACATTGTGTTCAAATTTTACAGAAAAACCGTCAATAGGCAACCCCGACTTTTGCACTTCATCAAAAATAAATTTATCCCAAAATAATACAGTGCCAACCTGCTCTATTGTCGCCCCCGACAATGGGATGAAAAAACCAGACGGTCGGTGTTGCCGAATGCCGACCCATTGTGTGCCAGAACAAGGATTATTGTTTTTAAGTGAGCTTTAGCTTTTTTCAAGTGGTTTCAAACTTTTAAATTTTGAGTTAGTTGCCGATTGACTGTATTGCTTGGGTTTGCCGAATCGTTATGACACTTATGACTTATGAATTACCTTTAAAATATTCGATGCTATGTGCAATTTTGCATAGAGACAAGCAACTCACCCGTCAATAAAGTCGTTCGACGTGTTTGTTCACATGTTATTAACATGTGCCATGAAGTAAAAAAACCTAGCCGAATACTGCATTGCAACATACCTAAAGAGTGAAGATCCGGAATTAATTGATGATGGACTATCTATACGTAGTATTAATTATCACGGCACGCTGTTGAGCTCCTACAGAAAGTCTACAAGATACTTTTCGGATTCCAATTTAATATTATTTATTTATTTAACACACACAGTTGTTAACACTAAATTTTTGTAGGTTTATTTTAAAAATAAGATGTAAATATCGGGCCACAACCACTTTATAGGTAAGAGTAAGACACAGCAGCAGGAGTGGACTCGGGCTGGACCAGAAAACTCTGGAAATCCAGTAGGAAGCAACTCAGAATTATATCTGGGGTGTTCACAGGTCACTTCGGGGTCAAGGATCTCTTGGCCAAGATGGGACTATCTGATAGTTTAGACTGTAGAATGTGTGGCGAGGAGGATGAGACTATGGAACACTTACTGTGTGAATGTCATGCCCTTGCCAGACAAAGAATGAACTACTTTGGTAACGGTTACCCGCAACCAATGGAATTCAAGGTGCTCCCGGCGAACTGCATCATCCGCTTTGTGGAAATGATGGAGCAAGCCTGGGAGCAGGTATAAAGGAGAGGGCAAATGCACAAAAGATCCCACTGGGTCGAAGTGCATCCGAAAGGGCCCTCACCTAGATAAGATAAGATAAGAAGATAAGACGCAGCATGCGCAACAAAGTACCCTATAGGTACTCGTAAATTATTTTACTCTTAGAAACTAATGACATGACATGAATTTTTTTCAGGTGGGCCATTTTATGATTTATTTCGGTAGAAAATGTATTTATATCGCGGCTCGTGTTTTTTTATTTCTCCCTAAATTGTCATTTTCATTCAGAAATATCAAATTGAAAAGTTGTAGTTTATTACGTTCTGCGGCGCTACCACGAACTTCGAATCTCGAACTTCGTATATCTCCGTCTCTATCGCACTTATGGTTAATGGTACTAGAGCGACCGAAACGGAAATATACGAAGTTCGAGATTCGAAGTTCGTGGTAGCGCCGCAGGTAACATAATTACCGAAATGGTTTGCGAATTAGGCAGGCATGTGAATTGTTGTAATTTGAAATGTTGTCAATTACGGCGCGTTTTTTTTAACACTACGAGACGGTGACAAACAGACACCATCGCCTATGAACCGAACGAGCACTCGACTCTTTCACTCGAAAACTGTCAAAAATTACGAATTTCTATTTTGAAATAGCGATAGAAAATCTAATAACGATTGGAATTGACCACTCGTATTTAATTATATCGGTAGAAAGTGTAACAAAGTAAGTGCCTGTAAATAAGATTGTATTTGACACTACAATCTTATTTACTTAAGTTTAATTTTCGAGCGCTCGAAAGTCAAAAATCGGCCCCCAGGGCTATCTAGGGGCACGGCAGTGCCCCCGCCAAGTCGAGCAAAACAAAGAGGCACGGCCGTACCATCCTTTTCTCGAAGCCATTCAGGCCATTTTCAAGATCCTGTAATTTTGTGATGGCTAAAGCTAGAACCCTGAATTTTTAGGAACATGTAGCGCATAATATGGCTAACATATAATATCAATAACATTCAATTTGAACTTTAAAACCAGAAAAAAAAGAATAAATAAAACTAAATAAAACTACTTATGACTAAACTAAGGGGTCTCCCCGCGGCATGGTGCCGAAGATGCTGGCAGCATTTCCCCGCTGTATCGCAATACTAATGCGTTGAGCGAGGAAGCTGCCAGCTCTTCGGTCCCCGGTGGTGTCGGCTAATTTTTTGGCGAGCTCTTTGATTAGGTTAAGTGCGCTGGGACCCCATGGACCAAGGGTCTCGACGCCGAATGGAACAAAGCAGTATTCAGCGCCGAGACCCCTATATTTATTAACTTTGGCCTTTTCCGCAGCCTCTGCAGCCGCACCGGCTCTGGAGGATGTTCCGTGGAGATGGGATGGGGCCAATGTGTCGACACAGGTGGCGTCCCACACGAGCACCCGAACCATCTTCCACGGAATTAATGACATTTGAACTTTTAGTTTAAGAACTATTGTCCGTCAAAGTTCGCTAGCTTTGTCACTGACATACTCACTTATAATTCTAAGGTACTTCTAGCAGACCCACAAGCTCCAAATTTCAAACGTAGTCAGTTATTAGCCTAATAATTTATAAAAAAACCTAAAAATAAGGCTGAAGAATCACAAGCGCGCTGCCGACCCTTTATTGAGTTGAGGATTCATTGTGTGAGGTCCCACACGCGCTCATCTCATCATAGTGCATCCTCGGGAGCTCTGCTCTGGCGAACTTACTCACCTGTTACCACCACTTACACACATCTCATCACCAAACCCACAAAGCAAGTAGCGGCATATGCAACCAAACGCACAGGGAAGGTACCTATTGGTCGAGTAGAATCGACCCTTGAGATATGTAAATAAGCTTTTCACTTCTCATGCTCGCAAAGTACGCCTTTGTGCTGGATGTATGCTGCACAAAATGCCACTTTTATGCTCTAGTGCACAAAGTAAAATTGTTTTAAAGACTAAGATAATCGGGCCTAACAGCCACACACACAATAAAACTTCGTAGAATAAACTTGTAATTTAATTTGATTTGCTTTAATAAATTTCACATCCAGGTTTTCCATTACTAAATTAATAAAACCATATAAAATAGGAGTCAATTATTATTTTTAAATGTATTGAACCAACAAATCACTTGGCAGTATCAAGTGCCTAAGTCTAATATCACGTGTCGAAAATTAAACATAAAAACTTTTAAAAGTTAAGTGACGGGAATGAGCTATTATTTTATTTTATTTTGCAATTATTTGTTATTTTCTCGCAATCTAAGTGAAAAGCAGTGTGTATAACTCGGGCATAAATTAGCCATTTAACCCCTTGACTTAACTATCCACCCTCGCCGGTGGCTCAGGTGGATATAAACGTCTCAGGTTCTTACTAGCTAGACAGATTCCAGAATGTAGGACTTTGGCAATGGCTACGAAGGACCAAGAAATCAAAGCACTAGTTTTGAACACCATCTCTATCTACCATTTAGATGAAAAACACAAAAGGGACAATTGCAACAGCACACTTTAGCGTCGATCGCATTCCTTCTCCATCAGATGTCCTTTATTAATTCGATCGTTATACGAATATTTCCCGTTAATTTTGAATTGGCATTGAAATAACGTATACACTTACAAATGAAAAATCAACCAAGCACTTCGGTAGCGTACTGTAGCTTATTCGTAAAGTGCATTGAAATGGGGTAAACCTTCTGTGTAACTAATTCACCCTTTGTTTACACTGCCAGCGCAATCACCTGTTTTCTTTATTATTATCCTATTCGGCGCATAGTACCGCCATCTATGAACAGTTGTGGAAATCACTTTACACTCTACGTAGAGCAGCTACAAAGAACGTGAACGTACTAAGTTAAGCTTCGGTTTATTTATCACTGACGTAACTAGATGGCGCTATGTTAGTATACTTAGTATAGTCTTGCAAATATATTGTGGTACAATAACAAGCATTATTCAATCAATTAATATAAATTTTCTTTCTCTTAACTCATTTCCTGAAAGGTCCGCTGGAAGAGATCCCTTAAAGGAATGAGTTCGCTTTTGTACATTCATCATCATCATCATATCAGCCGAAAGACGTCCACTGCTGGACATAGGCCTCCCCCAAAGAGTGCCACAATGAACATATTTTCTGTTTTATTTTGAATATCTACTGTATTCCACCTGTTTTATGTACAATAAAGAATTACAAATCCGGCAAAATATCTGACACGTCCTAACGGCGCCCTAGAAATTGAATAGCAATTGAAAAATAAACCTTATTCATTAATATTGAGTTTTTGGCAAGGTTTTTGCAATTATTATTTTACTAGCTTTTATAGCTTCGCACGGGTTTATAGGTATAATACATGCGAATTATACATATAAACCTTCCTCTTGAATCACTCTATGTATTACAAAAAACCGCATCAAAATCTGTTGCGTAGTTTTAAAGATCTAAGCATACATAGGGACAGACAGACAGCGGGAAGCGACTTTGTTTTATAGTATGTAGTGATGATTTATAATAAGGTACCGTCGCCTAATAAGGCCCGACCCACCTTATTTTTAAACCCTTGTAAAATAATTAATTGCAGTATGATTAATAAAGAAAAATCATTCATCAGCTTATGATTTATTAAAAAAAACTTCAATGTTATTTGCGTTAGAACAGAAAAAAACCTATATCAAAAAAATTTTGCTAGTGGGCCATCTTAGGCACCCGGTCACCTAATAAGGCCCGTTATAAATTATTTAAAACATTCGTTTAATTAATGTTTAAACATTACTATCGACAGAACTAGTCGTAACATATTGTTTTGCAAGCTTTTTTATTAAATTGATTTAATAAAATATTGAACCTATCCCAAAATTATGTGGGCCATCTTAGGAGTATGAAAATGAAAAATTGATATATAATACGACAACAACTTTTTATATTAGAAAAAAAAAACACATATGTGAGATTCTTTTTTTCAGTCGGTATCATGATATTTATTAATCGATTCTTTATTCTAACATATTTTTTTTGACATTCTTTTAGTTAGGGATACATATACAGTGGGCCTTATTGGGGACTCTTACTTCAGTTCCATTAAATGTCATAAAGATACGTAAATAAATTTAAAATAACAGTAACCTATAATTGGATGTTAAACAGATTAAACACCTAATTTCACTAAAAAATACTGACTCAATTTACGTTTTTTTTTTAAATTTTGGAAGATATGTAAAGGTTGGAAAATAATCAAACGTGCAATATTTTAACACGACACAGCCAACTGTATTTTTTTTAATGGCAGTGCGATTGGGTTAAAATTTAAATGCACGTTAGTTTGTGCGAAATTTGAAGTAGGTAGTTTGGAAAACCATAACTGCGAGTTTTAAAGTTGGGCCTTCTTAGGAACCGGGCCATCCTTGGTGCACCTACCTTATACCACAACAAAGGTACCTCAAACATAATATCTGACACTTGTTCTTTCAGATCATAATGCAGATGACTTTATGAGTTTTCTTCCTTTCGTAATCGTGACTAGCCTTTTCCGACTTCGTATATGTTATTCTGATGTATAAGTGGGCCCGATTTTTGACTTTCGAGCGCTCGAAAATTAAATAAAAGTAAATACGATTGTAGGTCAAAATTGCAGGCACTTACTTTCAGCCGACAGAATAAAAAAAATTGAACTGTTCATTTCAATGGAACACAAAATATTTTTCATCCTACCTACTAACTTAAACCAATCTTCAATTTTAAAGATTATTAGCTAAGTTTAGGGGTGTCCCTTGTTTTGTCGACAAACTTTTCATCGAATTTCATTTCATCGGAAACGTTTCAAGGAACATTTAGTTCACGAATTATTATTTGGTGTAATTTTATTTAACTAGCTACCCGCGCGGCTCCGCCGCGTATACAAAGAATCTAGGCGGAGCGACGGTATAAAATATAGCACATACTTAATCCTGTAGGGCCATTCTACATATCCCTTATATTCCCCCCGAGATCCCTTATAGGGATAAGTTCGCCTTTGTACCTACTTTACTTAATCTTACATAATTATCATGTTTATGTTTTAACCTGTTTTTTGTGTACAATAAAGTGCTTGCATACATACATACATATAACCTACCTACTGAACAAAGGGTTTTTAGAATAGGATGGGTATAGTTTCTGAGATTACCCCCAACATACAAACTTACATTTCACAGACATTACACCTGTTTATTATTAGTATCGGCACAGGCTATTTATAGGTAGGTACCGCTAAATAGTTAAATATCTACTAATTTATGTTTTCCAGTATTAAGTCATATCGTTTTGACAAATTACAATTTAGTCCCTGGGCGACCGAGCTCTGCTCGGGTGAAAATGGAGAAAATACGGAGAAAACGAATTTTCCCGTACATGACACCTATCTAGATCGATATCTCGCCCCCGTAAACCCCTGAATTCCAAATGTAATCGAAATCGTTAGAGCCGTTTCCGGGAACGTGAAATTTCTCGTTTAATTACAAAATATATATAACCAACCTCCTACCTGTAATCAAAATACAATTATCTGAACCTGAAACAATTTGGATGGTATTAGGTCAACAAAGTCGCCAAAAGAAAATTTTGTAATCAAGTTTCGTTTTCTACATCTTTCTTTATACTGGAAATTAGGCGGAGCCTATTGGCGCCTACGGCATTGTACTAAGTAAGGTTAAAAAAGCCGTCTATGGGGTCCACGACAATTAATGGATTTAATTAAACCTCATTCTTTTCTGAAAAATTCAGAATTCTCGAACTTTTCTGAAGTAAAAAAGAACATGGCAAGTAATACGGACGTCTCTGTCAATAAAAAAAAACCACATTTGACACAATACGTCTGTCAGTTTATGTAAATAAACAATATTTACAAAAGGCCGTTTACTTTCTATTTTTCTTACTTTTCTTAGTGTTGTATCCATATGTGGCCGACTCAACATTTATAATTTCTCATACTGAAGAACTTAGTACAGGTTTGAGTTTAATTCTTGTTTATTATTTTACATTGTCATCTCGAGTCAAAACAGAAGTTACGCCACGTGATGTCACGCAGCCAAAGTCAGCGCACAGTAGTTTCTTTAAATTTATATTTTAGTAACTTACCGATAAAAAATGAAAAAACGAAGACCTTATTGCAAATCTGCAGCATGAGACGAATACAGTGACATATCATTTATCAGAATCGGACCATAACTGTAGATCGGGCTCGCGTAATAATAATATAGAAGATAGATAGATAGATGACCAGATTATTCCAATTTTTACAAGCTTTATATTAACTTGCACTGTTCGTATGTATGTAAATATGTAAGTATGTAAGTTGTCCGTCAAAATTTGCAATCCATTTTTCAGTCACTTTTCGTTATTATATATATGTATATCGCATGACAATGCAATATTATAATGACTTGGAGCTGATCTGATGCTTGAGCTGGAAGGTGGTCATAGGAACTCCGCAATAAAACGACACAACCCCATTGAGTTTGGGCTCATTAGAATCGTCTCAATGAGTACTTGATGATGGTATGCAGAAAAGTACAGTCGCCAGTAAAAGCTTGTACCAAAAATGAAATTTTTGACAGAAACTTATTAATATTTTATACAATAATTGTTCAGGGAATATTATTTGGCAAATTATTATTTTTGTATGAGTTTTAAATGGCAGAATAACAAACCAACGAATTTCATTTGTTCGAAATTGTATTACAGCATTACAAAATAATCAAATTAAACTGATTACAGGGGTTTAACTAGGTTAGGGCAGCCAGAAAAACGGCGGAGCCCCCCGCAGTAAAAAAAACAATTAATGTCGCTAAGAGTCTTATACATCAGTCTGTAAGAGTCTTATACATCCTTGACATCTGTCAAGCATCTGTATCATCATCATGCATGTGTGTGTGGGGTGTTGTCATGGACATAGGATACTATGGACAGGCTATGGTAATAATAATACCACGAGCGAGCGCGACAGTGCTATACCAAACGCAATAAGTGTGACAGAAAGAGATACATCATTCGTTGTCCTTGCCATAAGTAGTTCCACTTTTTTTTGTTGGGCACAACTGATTAAGTATGAAGTTAACAACAACAAACCCTTACCCGTCCAAATTAAGTAGGTTGGTTAGCACACTAAGATGTTTGTATATGTCATTGGTAGATTCCATACTGGGCTCTTGACAGCTTTGGGCTCACAACAAAGACCAATATCGATAAATTAGAAGCCATGCAAATTAGATTTTTAAAACTACTCGTTACCGAAAAAATTAAACACAAATGTAAAGGTAACTATCGTCAACTATTTAAAATCTGTAGAATATTACCGGTAAGCATGAAACATAAGTATCTACTTGCTACTAATAACCATGGCTGTCTGGAACATAACTCAGAGTATTCTTCATTAAAACCTATTGATCATACCTACAACACCAAGGCTATGGCGACTGGTAAACTATTCGTTCCTAGGATAAATAATTACTATGGGGACAGAACTCTCAAAAAGCGTATCCCATACCTACTCAATAATTTGCCCGAAGCCATTAGACGTGAAAAAAATTGGAATAAATTTAAGAGACTGTTAAAAAAGCATTACCTAGATGTACTTATATAAAACGCAGTTATACTATTTACTACTACTACTGTTACTAATGAATAACTAAATATTTTTTGTTAATAAATGCCTTACCTAGAGACTGCCGCTCTTACAGTCAAACTGTCACTACAGTTTTGTGGGGCAATGTTTAATTTTAAGTATGTAAAACACAGTACTTATTAAAAAAAAAAAAAAAAAAAAAAATGGTAAGCCATCAGCCATTTTAAGACCAGTTTTTAATTTAGCTGCATAGGAGCCTTTCCGTCCCTCGTTGTGGCATCACGTATAGCCTGTCCAGAGTATCCTATGTCCATGGGTGTTGTGGGTTTACACACATAAACACATGAGTGACAAAGATATAAGCATAGACAATAACACAAGTGGGAACGAGATACAATGGCATATTTCCCGTCCCTCATCGCGTGTAAGACTTTTTTGTTTGTAGATAGAGGATTTAGGTAGATAGAGGTTTGTTGATGGAGTCCTACAGTCCCCCGCGGTTATGAAGTCAATCCTGACACATTCGCAACTATGAAGATTCTGAATAATGACAATGTCAACCAAAGGAAAAAACTACATATTCAACCCTAGAGGCATGTCTCAGGATTGACTTCATAGCGGCGGGGAACTATAGTGAATGCATAAAAGTGAGATAAATTAACCTGACTAAATTCAGAAGGCCGTAGGCCGCACCAGTGTGATTCAGGACTTAGTCTTCTGATCCTTCTCAATCTAGTCAGTTTAATTTATCTCCATCCCTTTTGGGCACTCGCTAGAACTTCACCTATTAAATCCTCTATCTAGGTACTTACGTTCCCTCTAAATATAAATCCTTTCTCTATGGCGTGGCGTTAGTTCATCGAAGTTGTCGATGGTATAAATAAAATAATATAGTATGACACGTTATATTTAAGAACATGGCGTCCTAAAATATAATAATAATAAATCAATAAGAAATATAGAATATAGGTACCATCATCAAATTCATGAACAAACAGAAATGTAATTTTTGAAGTCGGATATTATCATCAATACTACAATGCCATTCCAAAAAAGTTGTTACACATCTCGCTCTTCTGGCTACAAGTACCGGACTCTGTCCACCAACACAGGTGAGAGGAAGAAGCTCAGCAACCAACAGGACGTCATCGTCAGTGCGATAGATCAGAAATTCCATATTTTACACGACGACATTTCGGTACTAATTAATAAAGAACTAAATGACACAAATCGCTCGCGTGGCATTATATACAAAAAATTCGACAAAATAGATGCAAAAATCAATTCGATGGTCGAATTACGAGACACTGTGATGTCTTTGCGACAGACGTTGACAGAGGCCGAAGACACTTTGGGCGATTTGTATCAGAGGGCTCAGAGAATCGAGGTGATGAATGAAGTGAACAACGTCAAGATACGAAAGATCGGGAATCGACCGAAGCCTGTGCCGGTGGAAGAATCCGAGCAGGAGATATACAGCTCGGATATGACTGCTTATCCTGTTGTCGCTTTATAGGATTCCCTCACCCGAGACAACTATACAACGAAGTAAACTGTTCAATTGTTTAACATGGTACATGAAAATTTTACTGTAGTTTCACTCGTAGTAATTGAACCTGAGGTATATACTAGTCATACGTAGTTGTAGAACTGTTCCTAATGGCAGAACTTCCTCTGAGCGTTGGAATACCAAAACTTTATAGAAAGGAGTTACCTACTGTAATATCTGACACAATGCGCTCAGGAATGTCTGACAAGCAGAAACTGCTCAAATGGAGTATCATTATTAAGGCCACTCCTGTCAGGTATTGTATAGGTACATAGGTGTACATTGCAGTAATAAAATAATATACGTACAGTCGCCATCACATATATCGGAGCAAACAAGCAACTCACAAACATCTGAACACAACTCTATTTTCAAGGCATTGACAGGAACATGCACCCTGTTCCGATATTTTTGAACAACCTGTAGTGTACAGATGTATGTGATGGCGACTGTACCTAGATAAATATTTGAACAGGACTCTATTGTGAATGGCATAAAGGCGTGTACAGATATTTATGTCCTTATTTATGTACGTATATTATTATTATTACCCCTGACTGTACGTTGGTAAATAACACAACAAGATAGATTGAACGTTATATATTTTGTCTCAGGAGGAGTCATTACAAATACAGCTCTTAGCTGAACACATTTTTATCCACTTAACATTTTATACGACAGTAAAAAGATCGAAATAAGACATTTTGTTGTACAATAGATAAATAAGATCATTAACCAGCACAAAATCTGTATATTTGCATTTTTGCGTAGTGTAAAATCTTTGCAGATGAAAAGGTAATTTTGTACAAGTTTGAGAAAACATCTGGTTTAAGTAAATGTTTTTTGTGGAGTTATCGTAAATTCTGTGCTGGTTATTGGTTGATAGTTTGGAATACCGGTAATTGTTGCTACGTATACAAACACCTAAACAACTATACCCCTCAGGAATACCCGAGCAGGTTTCCATTGGTCACAGTAACTTTTCATTTTTTGGTATAAGTACATCAAGGATATACCCAGATGGAAGTTGTCACGCTCGCCAATTAACATTACTTCATTCTGGCAGGTATATTTATGCCGTCGCTCTTCATACAAATGAATTTCTATGTTGAATATCTGCGTTATCAATTATATATTTCCACACCCTGTGTGACAAACTTGCAAAACCGAAACAGATGAACAAGAACAAAGAATTCTAGTGTATGGAGCAGAGGGCACATTTAATCAGCTTTAAACATTAAGTTAGCATCAACGATTCGTTTAAAACGACACGAAGAAATACGTAAAATGTAGACCAGGGATCGGAACCGGTTTTTTCAAAAATTCCCGAAGTAGGTAAGTAGTCTAATATTTTTTAATTATTTTAGGCACTTATTTAGGACTAGCTGTTGCCCGCGACTTCGTCCGCGTAGAACTTTTTATCGTCTTAGAAAATGATTTCTCTCAATACAAAATTTGAACCCTCTTTTAGGGGATAATTAAAAAAAAAGTTGATGTTCATTTTCTAGTTTGTGAACAAACAGTCTTAAACCAAAGTTAAAAATCTCATACTTTAAAAATGCCTTGAAATACTCAAACTTTGAACCATTTTTAACACTCTTAGGGGATGAATTTGGAAAAACTCTGAAATCAGTTTTGTAGTCTTTTAACGTACAGAATAAGACCGAAGTTAAAAATCTCTTACTCACACTTTAAAATTTTATTGCTCGCCATTTAAAATTTGAACCCCCTTTTAAACCCCCTTAGAGGTTGAATTTTTCTAATCGCTGAAAGAACTTTTTTCGTAAACTTTTAAGTCTCTAGCTCAAAAAAAGTGTTGCCCATACAAAGCTTTCTTAACCCCCTTAGGGGTGGAATTTTCTAACACTCTGAAAGTACTTTATTATTAATTTTAATAAGTAACATTTTGAATAGTTTTAAGTCTAGTAAAAAAAAAAGTTTTTCCCACACAACACTGGCTACCCTTCTTAAGGATCTTAAGGATCCCCTTAGGGATGGAGTTTTCTAAAACGCTGAAAGTTCTTTTTTAGTATTCTAATAAGTAATCTTTTTGCAAAGTTTTAAGTCTAACTCAAAAAAAAGTGTTGCCCATGCAAAGCTTGCTCTCCTTTTTAACCCTATTAGGGGTGGAATTTTCTAAAACGATTTGTGTTCTTTTTTTGTATTTTAATAAGTAATCTTTCTACAAAGTTTCAAGTCTCTAACTCAAAAACATAAACTTTCCCTGATAAAAACTTTGCACCCCTTTTTATCCCCCTTAGGGATAGATTTTTTCAAAACGCTTAAAGTCTTTTTTTTTGTATTTTTATAAGTAATCTTTCTACAAAGTTTTAAGTGTCTAGCTCAGAAAAAGTGTTCCCCATACAAACCTTGCACCCTTTTTTAACCCCCCTTAGGGAATGATTTTTGTAAAACGCGGAATGCAGTATTTTTCATGTTCTAATAAGTAATTTTTCGTCAAAATTTAAAGTCTCTATTAAAAAAAAATATGTTTTTCCCATACAAACTTTGCACCCTATTTTACCCCCTTAGGGGTGAAATTTTCCAAAACGCTGAAAGTACTTTCTTTGTATTTAAATAATCTTTCTACAAAGTTTTAGGACTCTAGCTGAAAAAAATAGTTTCCCACATACAAACTTTGCACCCCTATTTTAGCCCCCTATTTTTAGGGGTAGAATTTTCTAAAACGCTAAAAGTACTTAATTTGTATTCTGATGACTAATCTTTCTACAAAGTTTTAAGTCTCTATTTAAAAAAAATATTGTTTCCCCCATACAAAATTTGCACCCCTATTTTACCCCCTTAGGGGTAGATTTTTTTAAAACACTGAATCTAGGTACTTTATTTGTATTCTAATGAATAATTTTTCTACAAAGTTTTAAGTCTCTATTTAAAAAAAAGTAATTTTTCCCATACAAACTTTGCACTCTATTTTACCCCTTTAGGGGTAGAATTTTCTAAAACCCTGAAAGTTCTTTATTTGTATTCTAATGACTGATCTTTCTACAAAGTTTTAAGTCTCTATTTAAAAAAAAAAAATGTTTCCCCCATACAAACCTTGCACCCCTATTTTACCCCCGTAGGGTGGAATTTTCCAAAACGCTGAAAGTGTTTCATTTGTATTCTAATAACTAATTTTTCTACAAAGTTTAAGTATATAGCTCAAAAAAAAAAGGTTCTCCCATACAAACTTTGCACCCCCATTTTACCCCCTTAGGGGTAGAATTTTCAAAAATCCCTTTTTATCCCTAGCCCACGTTATAAAAGCAACATACTGTGCAAAAATCAACTCTCTAAGATTAGTAGTTTCGGCTGTGCGTTGATGAGTGAGTGAGTGAGTGATTGAGTGAATAAGTCAGTCAGGACATAGGCATTTATTATGTATAAATAGATAGAAGATAATGAAACTCCCATTCAAATATCTCAAAAAATTATGAAGCTACATCCGTTTTAATGTCGCTTGTTAGAGTGAGAAAACGATGAGGGACTGTGACGTTAATATACTCGAGCGTCATAGTAAAAAACAATCGTTTCATATGAAGGTGCGTTTTGCGGAAAAGGGACAGAACATACCCCCTCTTAAAACTTTGGACTCTTATAACTTAATCATTACCTATATCACCTCTTGCTTTGTTTTTTTCTCCATTTGACTATATTTATTTTAAATTCTTTTTCGAGAAAATACATTATGATTATTTACCATATTTTCGATTCCTGAGCTATAACCACGAACTTCGGAATTCGAAAATATTCGGGTATCTCTATCTCTATCGCACTAACCATACTCGAGTGACAGGGATGCAAATATATGAACATTGAGTATCGGTTTTCGTGGTAGCGCCGCAGGTACTTTGGCTGAATGCGCCGAGTGCGTGCCATTGTCATTCAAAAAAAACAAATTCGTGTTAATTATATTGTTCAAATTTGTTGATTTCATTTATTGAAATTACGACATAAAACGACATTTGCGCATATAAGTTCTCATATCAGAATCGAATATTTTTTTATGGTTTATATTTTAGCATTTGTCTCGTAAAGGTCTATCGTAGACGGGATTTAAATTATTAATAAGTGAAAGGCAAAGCAATTCCACCATTTTGACGAATATTTGACGGTTCTTATAGCTGACAGTTGGAGCAGCGTTTGATTTCAATAAAAATAAATGAAAAATTAAATGAAGTCGTATATTTCGGAAAATTAATTAACTGTCGCAGTCGGATAAAAACTATCCTAAGTTGCAGCTAGAATAATAATGTACCTATATAAAATGTTTCATATTTTTCCGTTCATGGGATGCTGAGAACATTCGAACCGCGCAAAGCTTAGTTTCAAACTGGCTGATTCTTTTTTTAATTTAGAGATTTATTATAAGTGGAGATGTATTTCGGTAACATTTTCGTATTATTAGATTGCCCCGTCAAAAATTATATTATAAACCAAAGAACGAATGAAAATACCGGTATCCGATCCCTGATGTAGACTTTTACTAAAACCGGAAACCCTGTATCTCAAAAGTAAAACAGTCAATTAAATTCCTAAGCGCGGAGCAACATTTCTGCACGCAATTTAAATAGTCTACATTAAATAGAGTGCTTATTTTTTTGTATCAATTCTTGTAATTTAGTCTAAAGTAGAAAAATAAGATCATCATAATAATAAGAATAATGTTCTTAATTATACTATTACAAAAAAAATCATCAATTAACTACACTTGTCATAATAGAAATACAGTGCGCAATAGAACAAAAGTGCCAAAATATTAAATGTTATGGGACTGAAAATAGTTGGTTTAGGCGCGTGAGTTCGCCGGATGTTACAGCTAATTCGCAAATTAACAATTCGCGTAATGACGTCTGATGACGTAAATGACAGCCAAATGACACTGTATTGCAAATTTACTCCAATATACTCCGGAAACTACTCACTGGAGAGTGAGGACTTCAAACAGTCGTACACTCGTACACTTTCAAGTTTAATACCGCACACGGATTTGGATTATACTATGGCACAATCTAATAAATACTAAATATTTTAAATAATTAAAAATGTAAGATTCTTAAATATAAGAACTCGTTTAATAAAAGGCAGTATACGTTCCGAGAACAGCACAATTTATACAGGTTACGGACAAAGCTAGGAGAATTTTTCTAACACCTCATGCGAGGCGCCAACTCTGTCCGCGCCTGCATCTTGCTTGAAAGATTAATAATATACTTAAAGTACAAGTGTGCCTAAAAATGACTAGGGAGCACGTTAATCATAATTAAATTATGGAAGTAATCTCCTAATTACAATTCAATACTAAAGAATTCAGAGGTACTTTTTAAAAGCTTCATCACTTACATAATTTTGTTGATAAATGCAACAAAATTAAATATAAAATAAACTAACGAAAACAGTGTAAGTACTTTACTTACATAACTAGGCAATAGTGTTTGTGCACCAAATCGTCTGAATTAATTCCAATAGGTTCTTAAATGCAAATTGTTTTACAATTGGATATGTAAGCACCTAACTCAATATAATTTTGTAACGTAAAAATAATTATAATAACATTGATTTAGGTAACAAATAGATATCACAACATTAAATACACAAAAAGGTATCTACCACCCAAGTACATAAAGATGCTACTTGTGGTGTGCACAACTACTACAGCGGCTGGGCCGCGACACCGACGATAACATTTTTCGTTAAACAATTGCGTCTACACATCCGGGTCTACGTTATCGACTCAAATATATGAAAAAACAAACAACTTTCAGTTGCCAACTTGTGACCTAAGCATTGCACTCCGTCCTAAAGCATTTACTAAACAAAACCATAAGAAACAACTCGCACGGTTACATGCAGCTGAAAAACTCCTCCGTTTGTTAATTTTATTGTACAGGAGTTCATAAAATTTTACGACGAATTAAGATTATTCCAATTCGTAAAAAAATACAAAACGAGACATGTCCTTCGATGAAGTATTTCCACATTAACTATCATAAATATCATAATAACATTGACCCGATACATCTCATTGTTCTATAATTTTCATAAACTTCCATAATACGTGAACTATGTTATCAAGGTCCCGTTAGGATTGAAAAGAATGTCAACCATAACACCTAGTTCACTTCAGTCCACACCAACTACCAGCACGATCGATAACGCAACATCACATCCAATTAAGTTTTGCTGCCGACATTTTAATCGAAGAGGCAAATGAATGCCCTGAGGAGGCCCTCACCGAAGCAGGCGCAGCAGCCGCGTTTCTTGCGTTTCTCCTCGGGTGCGAAGCTCGGTTGTTTCGGTCGCTTGGGTCGGCGCGCGCATAGTTTGCTGGGCTGAGGCTCTTCAGGTGCTGGTAGAGAGCGCGAACTCAAGTGCACCGGCAGGGCGGCAGGCTCCGTCGGCCGCGGGCGCGCCCAGCGCCGCAGGAGCCCCTCCTGCTCCGCGCCCACCGGCACGGGCGCCGACAACTTACGCGCGCGTGCCAATACCAAAGCCCTCTCCATAGGCTCCAGCAGTTCCAACGCGAGAGCACGGTCCAAATCATCACCCTGCAGCAGCAAGTATCGCGGACAATAAGCCAACTCGCCCAGCGCTGCCCGCTTGTTGCTCGGTGTCAACTCGCGTTTTGTTCGTTTGCAGGCGGCGGTAGCCCATCGGGAGAGCGCCTCAGCCAGGACTAACTCGTTCGATGCGTGAAGCGTGTCGCGCTTCACTATTAGAGCGAGATCCTCATACGTTAGTTCTTCGAGGCGCTCATCGGTCAAAGCTGCATTGGCGTTGTCGTCGAGCACAAGTAAAGCGTTGTGCGCTAAGGAATCGCACCAACGCGAGCACTGTGCAAGAGAACGTGCGGCGGCGTCATCCGTGAGAGCTGGCAAGGGAGGCGCCGAAGCGGCACCAGGCAGGCGCGCGCATAGGTAGCGTAAGTCCCGCAGTATTTCCAGAGCGACACCGGCGTCCAGCATCTCGTCGAGCCGGCGAGCGCATCGTTCGGCCAGCGGCGGACAGAGAAACTTGTAAGCGGCGTCGAGAGCACACCGAGCCGTAGCCACCGAATTGAGCTGTGTCGGCTCACAGTAGTGGTAACGTAGGAGCTGCTCGAAGCCCCGGCGGTCGATGTAATCGACGACGATGACGTCAGTTTTGCACGCTAGCAGGGCTGCGAAGACTGGGCTGGTGGCGGCTAGGACGCGTCGGTGCCCCGGGTAGCGCCACGTGTCGCCGTTGATGCCGGCGACGAACACGATGTCGCTTTGCTTCTCGTCGTCGTAGAGGCGAGCGTTCTCGTTCTCCGACTCGAGGCAGGAGCTGTCGCCGGCCGCACTGTCGAGGCCCGACTCAATCTCGTCGTCGGAGCCCGTCCGGGCGGGATTCGTCACCACCGTCATTGTATTGCTTTGGTTTCGATCTTCTTTTCTTTCTAGGTCCGAGTTTGATCTGTAATGAAACAAAAATGTGATTAGTTTCACATCTTTCATACCTAAAACTAAATAAGTGTGATTGCCAAGTCACAACATTTTATTTAGCAAGCAAATAAAGATTAATAAGAATGCCTGACTTGGCTCTACGAAATATCTCACCACTTTTTAATGTGGAAGAGTTTCGAGACTTGGCCTATTTTTACATGGAAAGTTTTTTTATGGGATCTCATTTCTTTTTGTAGACTTTATATGGGAATGTTATTTTACCAAGCGCAAATAACGTTTGTATAGTTTTGCAGGAAAGAACTGCAAAAGTAACTTTGTAGTCGCATGTATTTGTATAGGATTACAAACTTACTTATGTAGTTTATATATCTCTGAAACGTGACTGAAATTGCAATAGTTTTAGGTTTTTTATGGATTATAGGCTCAAAACTAATTATGTTTAAAATTTGAAGCTTGTGAGTCTGCTAGAAGTACGTTATGTTGATCATTATGAGTATTATGTCAGTGAAAAAACTAAGGAAATTTGACGGGCAATAGTTCATAAACTAATTGTTCAAATTAAATGCTATTGAGAATATATCTAGGCCCTGTGTGGCCCTACATGTTACTGAAAATTCAGGGTTCTGGCTTTAGCCAGCACAAAATTACAGGATATTGAAAATGTCCTGAATGGTTTCGAGAAAAGGATGGTACGGCCGTGCCTATATCTTTTGATATCCTGGGAAAGCGACATTAAGGGCTATAATTATTGTCGGTTAACGTTTAAAATGAAGCTCGCCGACTTCGAATCACAGTAATGATCAGAGCTTGTTTCCGGGAATATTCAATTTAAACATAGGTTAGAAATGATTAAAAACTAATTGGCCTAAACCAAAGCATTATTATTCCTGTTAAGCGTCATTGTCAGAGTAATCTGCCGGCACGTCGTCGTAGACACACGCGAGTATTGTATCAGGCGCTAACCAACTTCGTTAGCGCCCCTATTACACCTCTGTGAGCATATCAGCACCATATAAAGAATCATTATTACCTCCGTAATGTATTACGAATCTTATGTGCTAAACGCGAGCAAGGGCACTTTGTGTTTGTTTGGTGCCTAACACTGTAATTGTTTCCGCCCGGGGTTCGTGATGTTATAGATTTCGTACACGGAAGTTAATCAGTTATCTATAGAATTCTCTTAAATTCGATTACTTTGTAAGGATTGGTAAGGGTAGTTAGCATTTTGACAAACTTTAACAGTCATCACAAAATTAGGACTTCTTAAAGTATCTCGACATACGAAAACATAATGTCCCACGAAAATTACGTTAAAATTAAAACGCTAATGACATCAATTTCAATATATCTATTAATATATTATTTATTTTGCATCTCACGACCGTATGCGCTAAACGCACTAAGTGTGCATAGTATACTGCATATGCAATACGCGTAGACGCTAATATTGAATGCAATGACCTGCGACAGATCGCTACGCCGCGCTTGTAAGATATCTACTGCCATCGCCCCCTTGTACAGTCACCCTGAATAATTTCTGCGGAAGCCTGAATACACATATGTGTCACTGCGTTGTTCAGGGCGATCGAACGTCTCATATAATCTTACAGAATACTGTACTGGAGTGTACTTAAAGAACTACTAATCGCGCCAGCCCTTTTTTGATTGAACTCAAAATAGAAACTTAACAAGAACGTCTTAGCCTCGTGGAAGATAAAGTTCAATAAAGTTACGTGAATTTTCTGGAGAATTTAATATTATATGGAAATGTAGAATTGTTTGAAAGGGCTAGGGGGCTTAAGTATATCCATACTAATATTATAAATGCGAAAGTGTGTCTGTCTGTCTGTCTGTCTGTCTGTCTGTCTGTTACCTCTTCACGCCTAAACCGCTGAACCGATTTAGATGAAATTTGGTATAGAGATAGTTTGAGTCCCGGGAAAGGACATAGGGTAGTTTTTATCCCGGAAATCTACCCCTAAGGGGATGAAATTGGGGGTGAAAATTTGTATGGAGCTACTTAAACCGCTGCACCGATTTGGATGAAATTTGGCATTTAAATAGTTAGAGTCCCGGGGAAGGACAAAGGATAGGTTTGATCCCGTAAATCATCCCCTAAGGGGGTGAAATGAGGGGGTGAAAATTTGGAGGTAACCATTTTTGATGAAATTTGGTTTGGAGATAGTTTAAATCCTAGGAAAGGACATAGTATAGTATTTATTTCGGAAGTCATCCCCTAAGGGGGTGAAATAAGGGGTGAAAATTCGGATGGAACCCATTTGAATACAATTTGGTTTAGATATAGTTTGAGTCCTAGGAAAGGACATAGAGTCGTTTTTATCCCGGAAATCCACCCCTAAGGGGATGAAATTGGGGGTGAAAATTTGTATGGAGCTACTTAAATCGCTGCACTGATTTGGATGAAATTTGGTATTTAAATAGTTTGAGTCCCGGGAAAAATCCGTCCGGGTTGAAATCAGGGTGAAAATTCGGATGAAACCCATTTCAATACATTTGGTGAAGAGATAGTTTGAGTCCCGGGGAAGGACATAGGGTAGTTTTTATCCCGGAAATCTACCCCTAAGGGGGTGAAATTGAGGGTGAACATTTATATCGAGTTTCTTAAACCGCGGCACTGATTTGGATGTAATTTGGTTCATAAATAGTTTGAGTTTGAATCCGGAAATCATCCCTTAAATGGGTTAAATGAGAGGGTGAAAATTTAGAAGTAAGCAATTTTGATAAAATTTGGTTTAGAGATAGTTTAGGTCCTGGGAAAGGACATAGGATAATTTTTATCCCGGAAATCATCCCCTAAGGGGGTGAAATTAGGGGTGAAAATTCGGATGGAACCTATATGAATACAATTTGGTATAGATATAGTTTGAGTCCTGGGAAAGGACATAAAGGGTAGTTTTTATCCCGGAAATCCACCCCTAAGGGGATGAAACTGGGGTTGAAAATTTGTATGGTGCTACTTAACCGCTGCACCGATTTGGATGAAACATAGGACTGTTTTAACTCTGAATGGAGTTGAACTTTGAATGGAACCCGTTTAGATAAAATTTGGTATAGAGATAGTTTGATTCCCGGAGAATGACATTAGATAGTTTTGAAAATTTGGATAAATCCCATGGAGATGAAATTTGGTATAGTAGGAGTCCCAGGGAAGCACAATGCATAGTTTTTATCCCGAAAATCAGCTCCTGAGGGGGTGACATTAGGCGTGAAAATGTTGATGGAACCCATTTAGATGAAATTTGGTATAGAGATAGTAAGAGTCCTAGGGAAGGAAATAGAATATTTTTTATTTCGGAAATCATCCCCTTAGCGGGTGAAATGGGGGTGAAAATTTGGATGAACTCATTTAGATGAAATTTAGTTTAGAGATAGTTTAAGTCCTGGGAAAGGGCATAGGATAGTTTCAATTCCGGAAATCACCCCCTAAGGGAGTGAAATGGAGGATGAAACTTTTGATGGAACCCGTTTAGATGAAATTTGGTATAGAGATAGTTTAAGTCTCGGAGAATGAAAGCGGATAGTTTTTATCCCGAAAATAGTTCCCAAGGTAATGAAATAGGGGGTGAAAATTTGGATAAAACCCATTTAGATGAAATTTGGTATAGAGATAGTAAGAGTCCCAGGGAAGATGCATAGTTTTTATCCCGAAAATCATCTCCTGAGGGGGTTCTTAAAACTTTGTAGAAACATTACTTATTTGAGTACAAACAAAGTGCTTTCAGCGTTTTGGAAAATTCCACCCCTAAGAGAGTTAAAAAGGGCTGCAAAGTTTATATGGGGAAACTCTTTTTGGGATAGGAGCTTAACAGTTTGTAGGACGATTAGTTATTGAAATACAAAAAAAAGGATATTCAGCGTTTTAGTAAATTCCATTCCTAAGGGGGTTAAAAGTGGGTGCAACATTTGTGTGGAGGAAACATTTTTTTAGCCGATTTACAATTTTGTAGAATGCTTACTAATTAAAAATAAAATTAAATACTTTCAGCATTTTAGAAACTTCGATCTTTAGGGGTTTATAAGAACGTTTGAATGAAGAAAATATTTTTTTAGCGAGGGGCTTAAAACTTTGTTGAAAGATTACTTATTACAATAAAAATCAAGTACTTTTAGCGTTTTGAAAAATTCGACCCCTAATGAGAATAAAAAGGGGTGCAAGGTTCGTATGGGAAACCCATTTTTTGAGCTAGAGACTTGATATTTTGTAGAAAAAATACTTATTACAATAAAAAAACTTAGTGTTTACTTTTCAATTTTTCCCCGAAAAGCGTTAATTCAAAGGTTCAAAGTTTGTATGCAGACTATCAGAGCAAGAACATTTTTAAGTATGAGAATTGTAACTTCGATCTTAGTATGTTTGTTAAAAGACTACAAAACTCATTTCAGCGTTTTTTGAAATTCATCCTCTAAAAGGTATTATAAGGGTGTTCAAAGTTTGTATGGAGAGCAAAACATTTTTAAAGTAAGGGATTTGTAACTTCAGTTTTAGACTGTTTACTACAAGACTACAAAGCTAATTTCAATGATTTTAAAAATTAATTCCTTAAACAAACATTTAGACGATAACATGTTCTACGCGGACGAAGTCGCGGGCAACAGCTAGTATTAAATAAGCCTATTTTTGATGAATGTTTTTTGCAACTGGCGATTAGCTTTCATAATGAAAGTATTTAAGGTGGTTCGATTGCCATACAAAATGTTATTTGACATTCGTAGGCTAACGGCGTGATATTTAAAGAAACTTATGTAACAAACTTTCATAAATTGGTTTCCCATTTGCGCCAAATTCCCCCTTTCCTAGAATAAACTTGTATAAACTAGATTAATTTGAGAAATTGGTTTGTCACGTGATATTTTGGGAAAACTATTTTTCTCAAATTAATCTAGTTTATACAAGTTTATTCTAGGAAAGGGGGAATTTGGCGCAAATGGGAAGCCAAATGATGAAAGTTTGTTACATAAGTTTCTTAAAATATCACGCCGTTAGCCTGCGAATGTCAAATAACGCTTTGTATGGCAATCGAACCACCTTAAAACCTGATGATCTCAAATAAATTTTCGATACAGAAGAAATTAATACAATCTTGTGAAGATTGTTGAAGCAACCGGAGTAAGTGGCAGTTATGCGAAATTTGCGTCAGTGCAGCGATGCGTCACTGCATTCTCGGCAAACAAAAATACACAATCGGTCGGGGCCGCGACTTGGGCTAAACAATGCGGTGGTCAACTAAACACAGCAGAATACTTATTTACATCAAGAATTAAGTACAAAAGCATGAAATTATCTTTAAATATATTTTATGTTTGTTCTAAATGTTTTAATAACTTAAATCTTCAAAAGTCTCGTCATAATTGCAAGTTTTTCTTATTGGTATCCAAAATGCCCAAATCTTTTAAAATAACAGAAGCTGGTGGTGAAATCTTAACTTTCAACACCTGACTTTGGAAATATCAATAAATCGCGAATACTGTAACACAAATCACTGTTTCCGCGTTCGAATTTTAAATCCAGAGGATGTATCAAATAGATGAAAATATTCCGGTGCAGCTGTCGCAGGTCTGGCCCACATTTCCCCACCGAGTTGCACAATCGATCCGTTAGCGAAGATTTCCTCCAAATTTTATTGAAGGTATGCTTCTAACATTATATGTGATGTCGAAACTGCAGGGACATTTACGATGGCCAGTTATTTGTGATAACTCCCGTTGACCCACATACATTCGCATAGCTTTATGGCGGAGCTTGGGATTGTCCTATATTTAGCGGTAGCAACCCATATGTGCAATGTTACGAAAGCTCAAATGCGTTTCACTGTAGGCTATTGGTAGCGCACAATATAGTGCACTTAGGCGCTCACGTATCATGCAGATTTGCATGATGCTTCCTGAATATTGCAAGTGAGACTTGCAATAAAATGTTTATATACCATGAATACGTTTCATTAATAATACCCCAGTTCGACTTAATAGTTTTTTCCTGCAACTAGACTTTTTTCTCGTATTTGCATTACATATTTATTACCAAAGAAAGCCACTATGTAACAAGTGTTATGGAGCGGTCACGGTTCGTCGGCGCCCTCAGATTCGGTACCGAGCCGTGTATCCTACGAGTTGGTTAACTCAATGACTTATGTACATTTAATACCAATTACAGGCCACGATAGCGCAGTGAGTGGCCACTGCAACCTTGCACGCGTATCAAGGTATCTTTAAAACCTCAATCTTAAGATATCAAGATAATTATGTGGGGTAAGGGCGCGGTAGGTATTATATGCAGCGCTTTATTGGTTACTTATAATGGTCGATGCCTGTGAAGCTCGTTCGTTCAATTTGATTTAGCCTGTGTACCTATTACATTATCATTTATCAGTATCACCTCAGCAGGCACCTCGAGTGGCATCCGATTATGGTAAATGAAATGTTACTCTGCAAAGGACGCGCGGAAAACAATCATGTCAGAACACATTTTGCGGGAGCTTACATCAAATGAAATGGGTCATGGCCATAAAAAGCGATGCTTTCAAATAAAATAACAAATCTTATTAAGTACGGTTTTTTTGCAGAACGTCCATTATTAGTAAGGTTTTTAAGGATACGCGACATGACAAACATTTTAATTTGCTTTGTAACGATATGAGATTCTACGAATACGAGCAAAAAATGACTTTAGTGATTTGCAGTCATTAAACTAAATGACAAAAAGTCACGAGAAGGGACGCATGCGACTGCATAAATACAGTGGCTACATACAGTCGGCTACATGTGGGGAAAAATAACCCTAGTGACATAGAAACTTAGCAACGGTGTACCTATACATACCTACTGCTTTCGTTTGCTAAGGCCGCATTTATGCACAGGTTGTTATTGTTGGCCGGCGGCGGCGGAGGCGGGAAATGCCATAGTTACGAGTAGTCGCCTGACAGCTCGCACGGCGAGTCGCGCAACATTACTCCCGTGCGAGTAACTATACGTAGTTATGAGGTAGGAACGTGCTAAGCCCGTGCATGTTCTATTTGGCAGTATGAGCAAACATAGCGAGATGGCGCAGGAGTGTCTCGGAAATAGCCCGCGACATGCGGAAATGAATGCGCCATGAATCAACACGACGCAGTGTGCGCGCGCGCTATATACTCACTAATCCGTACAATTTTGAATATAACCTCATTGACAAAAGATTGAGGTTTCTGCAAGTATTTTAACATTTTAACGGCTCGCTACTCTGCTGTAGATAAATATTATAAATCACAAATGGTAACGGCTTAAGGTGGTTCGATTGCCATACAAAATGTTATTTGACATTCGTAGGCTAACGGCGTGATATTTAAAGAAACTTATGTAACAAACTTTCATAAATTGGCTTCCCATTTGCGCCAAATTCCCCCTTTCCTAGAATAAACTTGTATAAACTAGATTAATTTGAGAAATTGGTTTGTCACGTGATATTTTGGGAAAACTATTTTTCTCAAATTAATCTAGTTTATACAAGTTTATTCTAGGAAAGGGGGAATTTGGCGCAAATGGGAAGCCAAATGATGAAAGTTTGTTACATAAGTTTCTTAAAATATCACGCCGTTAGCCTGCGAATGTCAAATAACGCTTTGTATGGCAATCGAACCACCTTAACGATATTGGACACATCGTCGACACATCAAACAAGACCCGTTTCAGAAGTAAAATTAAATATTTATTCACATTATTTAGATTTCACAATGAGACCTTTTGCAGCGCTGTCATTGAAGACGAAGACGAGTTCTACCGAGCTTTGTGATGTTGTTTGTGCTACAATTATACCGCGACCTCAAAGGCAGTTAACATACGAGCGTCGTATTACAACGGATAGCGGAGCGCTGAATTGGGCAGAATACATAACAGATCATAATAGATGCGAAAGACGTGGAACAAGCTTAATAAACAAGGTAAATACTTAAGAGGTTTGTAGGAGCTACGTGAAACGAAGTTTATAAGTAAGTTAAATATTTAAGCCTACTATTTACGTGGGTATCCGTGATGCGAACTTGCCAACTATGTATATTTTTCCCAAAATTGCAGACCGCCAGCCAAAATTTTGTAACGGATAGTTTTTACTTCATGCCAAAACACGAGTTTAGTTTTATATTTGTGCCAAAAGCAGCCATTGTGGGTCTTGTGCATACAGGATGAACATTCATACTAAGACACGTGTAACGTGCTACGAAGTAGGGCACTGCTGTTACTAGTGCAACTTTCATCCTTAATGGATCATAATGGCAGATCGCCTTACTCGCCACACTGAAAACAATTCCGTTCGATCGAACTAATTAATGAGAGGTAGGTCTTAGGGAAATACATATCGAAAATGTTAGATATTTCTCGTTTCAATAATGTCTGTGTGAGTAAATTCCAGGAGAGTATTTCAGTTTACACGTAGTGAGGCGGCTGGGCGGGCGGGCAGGGCTCGCGCCCCAAATACCGGGAACTGGGTCAAGAGTAACCCATAAACCGAACATGCTCCTAATCTGGCTGCTCAGGTTGACAAGCATCGGGTTGATACCAAAAGATCAATCAAGATTCCGGTGATATCAGGTCACCTTATTAAAGGGTTAATTAAGTTTTTATAAAAAAATATGTTTTTAATACAACAGTACAAGCCTTAAAACGAAAGCTATCAGAGAGTGTTGTGGTCAATCAGAGTGCATTGTCATTGAAAATTCCACCTTCTCGGTCTATAATCAGATCAACTTAATGGAAAAGTATACTAAATTATTGCGTGTTCACTGTTCATCAATCAATATTAAAGATACTGAGGTGAAAATCGACTCACAAGATTTCATAGAAGAGTGAAGTTATTTAAAAAAATAAGTTAAAAATACATCTAAGTCTTTATTTAACAACGGGTGGATGTAGACAAGAACACTCTCGGCATGAAATGTGTTTCAGTGAATGCAGTAATATGACATCATTTTGGTGACTTGACTGATGTTACGGCTTGCTCTTGAAGTGTATCTAGACCTAATATGGCCTGCAAAACGGCACGTGTACCAAATGTTGACCACTAAATGGGCATCGAATAATCCGCCTGTGGTCGCTGCGGTAGCTTCCACTGTGCGACAGTTAATTATCATTTCGCTCTGCACTCCGTTCGTTTTCGCGTTACCGGTCAACTTAAATGTCATGAATATTTAATCCATGTATAGTCGTTAATCTAGTATCAGATTCTACGCGATGTAACGCAGAGATTGGTGTTTTTTTATTTGTTTATATTGAAAGGCACAGAAGGCAATTTTGTGGTTACTTGCTTAGTTAAAATTCGGAGCATGAAAGTGATGACACGTAACTACAGTTTACGGCTGAGATCATCCCGCCGATTGCTCATAAAGTCGGAAGGTCAATATACTTAGCAATGTGTAACGAACGATATACAATTCTTATAGATTGATTCATGGTATTTTTACGTGTTTAGTTATTTGGCGCTCGTAAGATGCTCCATGAATCATCTTTCAGGTGCGTGTGATGGGTAAAATAAACTTCGCTCAGCGCTGAACATATTTAATGGCTTAAAAAATTGGGTATTTTGGATACTCTATTTGATACAAGCACGCATGTCTATGAATATTCATTTTTGACATAATGATTTTCAGGTACGACTGTCTAACGGCTGTCCGTCACTCATTGAAGCTATTATCGGATCGTTGTTTAAAGTTACCTCCTGAAAAGAACAAACACAATGGTCACTTTTAACAACACTAGGATATATTGAGTACGGAACTAACGCCAAACGGTTTAACATTATTACTTTTATTATTGTAATGTTTTATATTTTCGCATATTACCTTAGTATATTTACATGAAATATAAGTTGGCTTGATAAGTAGTAGTACCACCTTCCATGTTAACTGTCAAGACTACGTATGTTGTAGACAATACATATATTCGGGACGTAGTATAAGTAGTTGCCTTGTCAAAAACACGGTACTTACATCTTGAAAGTTTCATCAAGCACTTGTTTACTCCGCGCTAACAACAAACATACTGCGAGGACGTCGCATTTGCTCCCTGGATTTATACATATCCCAATTATGTGTATAGAGCACATTCATCATCATATTCGACTAATAGGAAAGTTTTCTCGGCGGAAAGGACGATTCAGAGCTTCATATCCATTCGGAAGTTTTCCATTAAGTTATGCGATGACGAATTCACCCGCTAGGCGTTCGGGCTTATCGAGACACGTATTAGAAGGAGACACGCTTATGCATATAGCAGTGTTCTCTTTTCCTCAAGTTTACAATTTATACATAATATAGGTCCGTGGTAGGACCGGAGGTAGGTATCCTGACCATATTTATGGATACCTATGCAGGCGTCATCGTTGCGTAGATAATTACAGAGAATCCAATGAACCGGGTCTGGCGGCTGATTCGATGAGGAAAATTTAGCTGAACTTAAACGTTATTGCAGCTTTAAATAATGTATCTACTTCTTGGGTATTAATATGAGATTATCCATTCAATGTGAATACAACGACTTTATTATGAAACTGTTTGTAGTATTTCTCTAGTTGTAGTATTTCCCTGTCGTTACCCTTTCGTATATACATAATCAACTTGAACACACTACCTAGACCGCCTAGACATCCTGTCAGGCTGTCTAGGTAGATCCAATATTAACTAAAAGATTGTTAATCCTTTATTTCGCAAAAAATTGCTAAGGTCCATAGTCCATTAATTTGTTTGTGTAATTGCTACTTTACGAGTATAAGAAATACGAAGACATTTCGAAAAAAATATTTCTTCTTATGTAAAAATTTGTACGCCCAATAGGCAAAAACACGGAATAAGTACTTTGTTATTAAAATAAGACCCTATTTGTGACCTGTGTTTTACAAATAAATATATTCTTTCTTTCTTTCATTCTTTCAAGTCTCGGTGGCGCTAAATAGCCCAAACAATTCTGGGGTTTTTTTTTTTCTGGCCTGGAAAATAACTACAACTTAGAAAAGTTGAAAAACCCCCGACATTTTTATTTCAAAGTTCAATATCTTAAAAACGGCTGAACCGATTTTGATGAAACGTAGCTAAGAACCATCTTGATCACGTCAGCTTTCGGATAAAAAAGCCGCAATCGGTCTATTCGTTTAGGAGCTACGATGCCACAGACAGACACACACACAGACAGACAGACAGACAACCAGACAGACATACACACAGACACACAGACACGTCAAACTTATAACACCCCTCTTTTTCCGTCGGGGGTTAAAAATACAAAAAAAGACGGCCAACGGGTATTATGTTTAGCGCTGGACAATTAAATGGTCAGTTAGCACATTTGGCAAGTGACCTACCATTAGCAAAGTAGATTGAAAGATCGGTTGATTTTTTTACGTTTACCTTAACAGTCATGTCTAGGTTTATTTTAAGAATAAGTTAATGTTTTTTCATCGTAGTTAAACATTTGAACTAGCCAGAATTTCAATATTAATACGTTGGAAAAGCTTGTTACGGTTTTGTTAAAGTTTTAAAAAATAACACAATTACAGAATAACACCGCTGCTTATTCATTGATGTAGGTAAACAACATTACCGAACTTAGGCATCTTAGGTCACATTTGTTGGAACCCCGAGGGATCGGAATATTTTTCGCGATGAATTCCACGCACCCAATGACGTGAGTGAAATAACAATGATGTTAAATCATGTATGGAAGATTCCAAGGTACCGAGGTTAAAAGTCCTACCATATCATCATATTTATACTTTCCACTGTTGTCAATCATATTTATACATACCTCCTTTGAGGGACGAAAGCAAAGTTGTACCATCCCCCTCTGCCAACCCAAGGGTCCAGGTTTAATAAAGGTTGAGTCAGTAGGTACAGTCAGCATCATGTATAGTTGGTAGCCAAATATATCGCAACACATCTTTATTACTATAGGAGTAAGGATGTGTTACGATATATTTGGCGACTTTGGCTGCTACCAACTATATGACGCTGACTGTACCAGAGCTCGGTAAGGGTGAGCTGTTCTTACGTCATTAATGTCATATGTATATAGATATTAACTATATGGATACACTCTGAAAATAAATAGGTATTAAAAGAAAACAAAACTTGATTAATTATGATTCAACTATAATGACAATACATTGCAAAAAGAGTAGGTAGGTACTTAACTGACTGACTAACCTTTTTTCTCAGTAATTAAAATTTTTCTGTGTAATTGTAATAAAGAACTATCAAATCACATTTCGTTGATTCTAACTCACTTGTGTTCGTTTTAAAGGCGAAGTAACGCTCGTAGCAGAAAGGCAGCATAAACAAAATCATTTTATTGGCAATTAAATTACACATTGGACAAATAAATACCATTAAATGACAGGTATGGCCATGTTATACAAACTTTAAAAACAGCTCACCCTTGCCGAGCTCTGGTCAGTACATTGATTTGAATGTGAACAATCAAATACCAAATTAACATGTCATTTTTACGTATAATTTTGAGAGGGCTACGACTGTTCCATAGTTCTAATGGCGTAAGTATTTATGCTTTGCTTTCAAAGTTGTTGCAGTGTGATATACAACGTCCCAAGACGACTTACGCCTTGGCCACGACTTTGGTCTTAAGCGACCTGCGACCAGCGTTTTATCTGTTCAATGCGCGGTCGAGACGGGCAACGCACTGTGGTTAGTTGGGATTACGCGCAATGAACAGATAAAACTCTGATCGCAGGTCGCTTAAGACCAAAGTCGTGGCCAGGGGGTTAAGACTAGGTAGTGTACTTCGTTGGTATTCAGGATATTTGTACTGACTTTTGTGGATTGATTGAACCGTGTTATGTCCTGGGTATTCTGTCCTAGCAGAGGTACGTCAGATGCGAAATTGACGCCGATTTCATTGTCGCTAAGTGTTCGTTTATCAGCGACATAACTCTGTGATGACGTGGTTGTCATGTCGATTATACGCATTATAGCCAGCTCGGAAAGGGTGTCATTCTGTCATTAATGTCATGGATAGATATTACAAGAATACACTCTGAAAATAAATATTAAAACAAAACAAAACTTGATTCATTATGATTCAACTATACTTAATGATTGCAAAAAGAGTAGGTACTGACTAAGCTTTTTTCTAATTCTAAATTTTCTGTGTAATTGTAATAAAGAACTATCAAATCACATTCCGTCGATTCTAATTCACTTGTGTTCGTTTTGACGGCGACGTAACGCTCGTAGCAGGCAAGAAAGGCAGCATAAACAAAAGCATTTCATTAGCAATTAAATTACACATTGGACAAATACCATTAAATGACAGGTATGTAATTGTTATGCAAACTCTCAAAACAGCTCACCCTTTCCGAGATCTGATTATAACTGGTTAATTAACCAGCTGATCTGACGACCACGTTGTTAAACGGAAAATAAGATAAACGTCCTAGTGTACGACGTTGCACTAGTGTCAGACATGGGCAATTTATGTCAAAGCAATAAGGCTTAAATTCGAAGTAAGAGGATTTTTCTTCATACGAATTCAAGCCATGCTTTGACATAAAGTGCCCTCGGACGTTTACCTTACCTATCACTTTTAAATCTCCCAAAGTGTTCCAAACACGACCAAACATATACATACATACATTGACTTGTTGCATATATTTGACGACCGCTTTAGCCTAGTTGGTAGTGACCCTGCCTACGAAGCAAGAGGTCCTGGTTTCGAATCCCGGTAAGGGCATTTATTTGTGTGATGAGCACGAATATTTGTTCCTGAGTCATGGATGTTTTCTATGTATTTAAGTATTTATTTCTCTATATAAGTATCCATATAGTCGTCTAGTACCCATAGTACAAGCTTTGCTTAGTTTGGGACTAGGTTGATTTGTGTAAGATTGTCCGCAAATATTATTATTTTTTTTTTTTTAATAATTTTTTTTTATATCCGTATATGCATATATGACGAATGATATAATATCATAACCGCCTATGAAGTCAGCAAGTATTATACACAGGAAGGAAAATTATGAATTCTAATTATTAGAAGTAAATATGTATGTAATTTATGAAAATTAATTTCAAATTAAATATCAATGACTTGACTGAACATGTATGTCGATTATGACGAATTTCAGTTTTCCTTCATACTCTATCCAGGCCCCAATTATGGTGAGTTTTGTTCTGTTTACCTTACCATACGAGGGATAAATATAAAAGGGCCTGGCAGGTTAAGGGAAGAAATGCCCTTTAATAATTGTTAGCTGTTTTAGGGTTCCGTACCAAAAAGGTAAAAAAGGAACTCTTATGGTGCGACTCTTGTCCGTCTGTATGTCTGTCCGTCTGTCACGCTCACGACGTTAAATATCGCAGGTACTTCTAACGCTATCAATTTGATATATGGAGCAGTTGTAATACACGTGTATGGAAAATTAAAAATGTAAATAACTATGTACCTTTTTATTTTCTGTGAAAATAACGAATATAAGGGGCGTTAAAAATTTCAAGTCCAAGTTTTTTTATCCCTCCCTTATCTCCGAAGTTTACCAAACAAAATTTTTAAATTATTACGAGTTACAAAAATATTACCTAAAGGAAAATATAAGATCTTAGTGATCTATAGATCACTAAGATCAATAAGAGGGTTCCGTTTTTAGGGTTCCGTACTAAAAGAGTAAAACGGGACTCTATTACTGAGACTTCGCTGTCCGTCCGTCTGTCTGTCACCAGGCTGTATCTCAAGAACCGTGATAGCTAGAGCGCTGAAATTTTTACAGATTATGTATTTCTGTTGCCGCTATAACAACAAATACTAAAAACAAAATAAATCATTTTTTAAGGGGGGCTCCCATACAACAAACGTGATTTTTTTGCCGTTTTTATAGATAATGGTACGGAACCCTTCGTGCGCGAGTCCAACTCGCACTTGGCCGGTTTTTTTATATTCTATAGATCACTTTGACTTGTCCGTCAAAACCTGATTTGAAATAATAATGTATGTTCGAAATAATTTATACAACTTCCCAACGAACACTGATAGGCCCAAGGTTACCAGAAGCACAGGGAAGCTCAAAACAACATTTTACAGATACTCCAGGCAAAATACGGTTTTGAAAAACATTAATTTATAATAGCGTTTTTTATCTTTATATCATTTTAAAACATTGATCTAAGATGCTTTATTCAAGAATCCAACAAACTTTCCATCCGGAAGTATTTATATAGATTTAAAAAAAGAATGAATTGTTTTTTTTTTATTATTTATCTTGAATATTATAGAGCAAATGTAAATGAACCAAAATAAAGATAAAACCATTTATTAATATTTTTTCTGACTTTTCAGAAGCTAGTTAAGTTATCATTTTTTTGATGTTTGAAATTTTGTTGGATTTTGTCACTAAGTTACTATTTAATTGATAATATATCCATTACATAAAAAAAATCTGCTATTATAAATTATTTCCAAATTTGACATATTTTCCATACAAGCTGTCAGTTCATTGCCTGGACTAAGACTAGTAAAAGCAACAAAGTCGTTCTTGGGAAATTGTATAGAATTCTACAATAAAATTCCAAAACACATTACCGAACTTGCGGAGTCTAAATTCAAATCTGTCGTAAAACAAAAGCATATTATAAAACAAACGATTACATCATGGATAGGGATATTTTGGCAGTGATAAAGTCCTGCGCTAGAAATCTATCGCAAAATAAGAAAACAAGCTTTCCACTGTAGCAATGTAATTTTATAATACTCTGATACTGAAATTATATATTCTCTACTGTTGTGAAAAAATTATACCTCGTCGAGTTTTTTACGCCGGTTCTTCTCGAGGCAGAGGTTTTCTTTCCGAACCGGTGGTAGTTTATCGACATTCATAGCTGCATTAATATGCCTAAATTGAAGAATAAATCACTTTGACTTTGACTTTTGACCCTTTACCTCGGGAAGGTATCGAGTTGACATTGAAACTATAATACTCAGGTCTTATTCAAATTTTTAGTTTTCAAATTCCTATGCGATTATTGTTAAATTAAAGTCCTTTCTTGCAAATATAAAAAAAAAACATATCGAAATCGGCACACGTGATAATGATAAAGAATCACTACCTCCTGAAAAACAAAACATACTAGATTGAACTGTTATTTTATTAGGATTGCTCAAGATATGTCAATGTATGTCGCGCGCCTATTCTAGCGCGTTAGCTCTCCGCTCGTGGAAGCGAGAGCGCGAAACATCAAAATCAAATTTTGAATTCTAAATGATCTAGGATGGGTGCTGTAATTAGTGTAATTTCGACCAAATATGTTTACCAAACAGATTAAATTAGCAAATGTTTAATGTTTCACACTCCCAACATGCATTTATGTCTGGAACCGTTGACTTTTCAGCACTGTTTAAAACATATTTTTTGCGATGGTTAGCTTATTTACAGATAGTAAACCGCGACCTAGTTTACAACCATTCCCCAACAGCAAAGTTAAGTTTGTACCGAAATTACTTACTTAAGTGAAAAAAATATTCGAGGCTAGGTCGGACGAAATATATAGATGGCAGATTCGGAATTGAACTTCTCTGCTACAGGGTGGTATAGTCAGCGTCATATAGTTAGTAGCAGCCAAAGTAGCCAAATATATCGTAACACACCCTTACTCCTATAGTAATAAAGACGTGTTGCGATATATTTGGTTACCGAAGCTGCTACTAACTATCTGATGCTGACTGTACCAATGGTACCGTTGCGTTGATTGGATAGGTACAGTCACCATCATAAACATGTATACCTACACTTTTCGATCTTGAAAGATTTAATAATAATTTTATTTGAAAGAGCGAGGGAAGCGTACGAACTTTTCCGTTTCAGCCACGGACAAAAATGCTTTCGTATGTCCGCTTGTTCTCTTCTACAGGTTGCATTTCTCAATCGGTTCTAGTGGAATTGGTGAGCAACTGAGCAGGATCGATAATAAACGGTTTTTTTGTTGATTCCGTGTTTGGATTTATTTTTTGTCAAAAATACAGTTTATTTTTCTACAGTTCTACAGAGTCACTAAATAGTTAATGTTAGGTACTAGTAGTACCTACCATTAACTACGCTACGTATGAAGCCATGCTCATCCTTCAGTCGTTGAGCATTGGATATACAAAGTAGGTACTTGTACTATGGGTAAGCCTGAATACCTACATATTTTTCTGAAATGCAATTATTATTTTGCATAAGTTTATGACCACACGATGCCAGATAGCTAATGTACCTACAGTGCTTAATTTACCAACTTTTATTTATTACTATAGAGATAACTCTGTCACGAATTGAATACAAAGAGTCTTTACAATATTCTGATACCGTTGCAATGACACTAGCCATAACATAACATTGTCGTTTGACTCATTTTTGTGATAATATAGGGTAAATCGCCAGTTACTGGCCACTGTTCAATAACTGGCCACGTTATATTAAATTGAATTCTATTATAGGTGAATAGAGTTTATTTTTAGTATGAGGGGTAGGGTGGCCAATAATTAAAACCTTATACTAAAATGAATTCTATTATAGGTGAATAAACGGTGGCCAGTTAGTGGATTAGATATCGGTTAGGCAAATTGTAACTTCATTTACTTAAACGAAATGAATCGCTCAAAATATCATTATTGGTCAAAGGGTGGTAATGGTAACAAACAATATATTTTTCAGGGCAGCGTTTTATAATGGTTAAATTAAATTGAGCCTGTAGTAAAGCGTAGTGTAAATTAACGATAGTGTACTCGAGAACTACCTACTCGATACCTGAAAAATATGCACGTGGCTTGTCCTAATTGTTGCTACTTACTACTATTTGTTTCCGTTGAAAGAATTAAACAAACAGCGTAAGTGAGTCGTAACCTGCAGACGGAACAGACACTAGACATACGGTGTGGTAATGAACATGTGTAATTAGCTGTTTTAATTACTTGTACACTTATAATTAAACAAATGACTGAAATGTTTCCCTAATTTTGCAGGAAAAACTTGTTGGCGTATGAATATGAACCTCGATTGTGACCAAAATTGGTGGTTATTTACAAACGCTAACGACTGTTACAGGAACCGCTTGAATGCCAGCGAATTTCAGACGCTGAAAAACAATTACGTACGAAATAAAACATTTATTACCTGTTGTGACGCGGCCGTCAGCTGGTTCACATTTCAGAGGTCCAGTCGGTTACAGCGCCTGAACCCACGGGATCTCGCACATCACACAAACTACACCAGTGTTTTATTGAACTATTAATTTAATTTCTGCAGTCCTACTATTATTATGCAGTTGGAGCGTGCTGTTGTGTGTATGGTTTAAGTTGTATTGAGAGGCAGGGTGGCCGAAGGACCGGCGCGCGCCGCCCGCCCTGCGCGACGTCGCCCGGAAAAACCCGAAGTGGAATCGTGTTCGTGTTTGCTGGACGCAGCGCGTTCGGCCATGCTTTCCCGCGTGCTAAAATTAGCGCGATTTTCGCGCACAGCTCGATAGAGGCGCGCGTTGCTCAAGCCTCCGCTAGCAAGTGCACGGGCCGGCCGGCGGTGACCGTCGCCTGGCGACCACCACGCATGCGCACCGCCGCCGATCAAAACAAACATTCGCGGCTGACAAAGAAGCGATGGGCCTTGGTATCTTGTTAGATGTACCCTGAAAAAAAAAGGTAATTAACCAGCTCTACCCATTAATCATCCGTATATTTTAAATTGAACTCGGTCAATTAACGCAGTGAATTTCGGTACTTTTTAACCGCCTTCAAAAAAACAAGAAGGTTCTCAGTTTGACCCGTATGTTTGTATGTATGTTTGTTCGCGATTATCTTGCGTTCGGCTAAACCGATTTTGATGCGGTTTTCAGAAAAGTATTTTTTACATTCTGGAGAAGGTTTTGGTATACAACATATTTTGTGCTTTTCAGTGGGTAGGTGGTCTGAAGGCGGTTCCCTTTTTTTTTTAAGTTATCTGTACTCTTAACTCCATGAAATCTCTTAGGGCCAGATTCGACCAAAGGAAAATAAGGATTATGGAGAATCTGATCTGAGAGTAAATCACTGAACACTAAATACGTATTTAGTGTTCTATGGGGTGTCTACCACCGTGTTTGGAATTGTTTAGGCTTCTTGAAATAAACTCTGTTTTATTTATTCGAATAAAATTGACACTACTGAATAAGCAGTACGTATATTTAATTTATTTTAAATACTGTTTTTTCCGGGTCTAACGCGATATTTATTTACCTTTATTTTTAAGCAGTAGGTACTATGTAATACCTAGTAGGTCCTGGTAGGTAGGTAGGTCCTAGTAGGTACTCACTGACTCTAAGATCGAATGCTCGTCAGAGTAGGAAAATTAGAAGGTAAAGTTGTAGGTAGCTCTACGTATAGGTTCAATAGGTACAGTATTTTAATTATAATCAAAACGAAAAATTTAATTCTACTCTCTGCTAAAGCTGTCGGGTGCGGTTCGGACGGTGGAGTGTGCCAAAGAAAAGGTCATGAGTAGGCAAAAATCTGAAAAATATTAGAACAGGTATACCTTCCCCATACCTTTTGCGCCTCTCGGGTGAAAACTAAAGGAGCCAGTTGAACTTACTTTTACTTTACTGAATTTTATGAGTCATTCGATTTAGTTATTACCCATCTAATAACAATGAATTTAAACTAAGCCAGGGGACTTCATCAACGCCACCTTGGCTGTTATTCTTTACGCGCTCATGCGGCACACCCCACTCGTAAAGCCTAACGAAAGTAGACCTCTACCTACGCTTAGTCACTACGAATGGCGGCGTCAAGATATTTTTGTGGGTGACCGTTGAGGTGAGCTTACAACAAGTTACAGAATAGCGGGGAAGTCAACCTGTGTCCTCGTGAAACATTATAGCAAACGTGCTAGTGAACAAAATAAGTGCAAATTCGATTTTGACATTGATTTTAAATTTTATTTACGTACAAATTTATATGACCCTTTGTTGTTAGGGTTCCGTAGTCGACTAGGAACCCTTATAGTTTCGCTTTGTCTGTCCGTCCGTCCGCGGATAATCTCAGTAACCGTTAGCACTAGAAAGCTGAAATTTGGTACTAATATGTATATCAATCACGCCGACAAAGTGGTAAAATACAAAGTGTTTTTTAAACGTGGTAAAATAAAAGTGCTCCCCTATACGTAACGTGGGGAGTGTTTTTTTTTTTCATTTCAACCCTAACGTGTGATATATTGTTGGATAGGTATTTAAAAATAAATAGGGGTTTGCTAGAATCATTTTTTGATAATGTTAATATTTTCGGAGATAATCGCTCCAGAAGTAAAAAAAAATGTGTCCCCCCCCCTTTAACTTTTGAACAATAAGTTTTAAAAATATGAAAAAAATCTCAAAAGTAGAACTTTATAAAAAATTTCTAGGAAAGTTATTTTGAACTTAATAGGTTGAATAGTTTTTGAAAAAAATTACAAAATAATTTCACACACTTACTGTGACGGACGAAAAACTACGGAACCCTACACTGAGCGTGGCCCGACACGCTCTTGGCCGGTTTTTGTTCTGTAAAATATACTTAGGTATAGTACCTACCTACTACCTTTAAGGATGACTCACGCTAGAACGGGCCGTGTCCGGCCCGGGCCGTTTTCTAAGCAAAACGACGGCGTTTTTGCGCGGCCGAGCCATACCCCAGCCCGGCCGATTCACGGCCGAGGCTCGAAAGCGGCTCGGTGTCGGCACGGCCGAGCCATGGTTCGTCCGGGCTTGGGCCGCGTAAAAACGCCGTCGTTTTTCTTAGAAAACGGCCCGGGCCGGACACGGCCCGTTCTAGCGTGAGTCATCCTTTAAGAGTAAACTGTGTCAAAAAAACGCAAGCAAAAAGCTACCTCATAGTTAGCTACAAAGTCATTTTCTTTGGCTGCATTCGTTTGACAGAATTTACTCTTACCTTTTCGGATAGAGTAAATATGTATACAATACAACTATACACATTACACACGATCAACCGCGGCGCACTTTACCTAGTTAGTGGTATATTTAATCATCAAAACATTGGTCATAATTCTATTGCACTCATATTGCACATAACATAAATAAGTCATCTAAATCATAACATTGTGCTCACTAATTAGGTATACTCGTATTTAGGCATGACTTGATCGCTCTGGTACACAGAGCATTATTGTTATCCTGGAAAAAAATACTTCCAATAAAGCTCCATTATTTTACGTTGATAGCATTCATTGTGGTTTATACGGGCACGTAACACGCGCCTATTCGCGAACACGTTCTTATTCGTTTCTAATGCAGTTCTTCTACGTTTCTATTACAGCGTAAGCGTGACAGACTTTAGATAGAACATGACTGATACCTTTGTATACAATAACTACAACTTAATAACAGTATCTTATCTTATCTAGGTGAGGGCCCTTTCGGATGCACTTCGACTAGTGTTGTGGATAGCGCTCATTTTGAGGCTTAAAGACTCGAATCCTAAAGACTCCCGAGGCTTAAAGACTCAAGTGACGAAAAGTCAATATTTTGCATTCATATGCGTAAAATAAACCAACACAGTTCTTAAACAGCATCGAGTCTTTAAGCCTCGGGAGTCTTTAAGGCTCGAGTCTATAAGCCTCTAAATGAGCGTTATCCACAACACTAACTTCGACCCAGTGGGATCTTTTGTGCATTTGCCCTCTCCTTTATACCTGCTCCCAGGCTTGCTCCATCATTTCCACAAAGCGGATGATGCAGTTCACCGGGAGCACCTTGAATTCCTTTGGTTGCGGGTAACCTTTGCCAAAGTAGTTCATTCTTTGTCTGGCAAGGGCATGACATTCACACAATAAGTTTTCCATAGTCTCATCCTCCTCGCCACACATTCTACAGCATAAACTATCCGATAGTCCCATCTTGGCCAAGAGATCCTTGACCCCGAAGTGACCTGTGAACACCCCAGATATAATTCTGAGTTGCTTCCTACTGCATTTCAAGAGTGTTCTGGTCCAGCCCTAGTCCACTCCTTCTATGAAGAGCTTGGAGTGCCTTAAACCAGCCTCATTCCTCCACTGGTGTTGGTGTTTGGTTTTGGCGTAGGCTTGAAAGGCTGCTATGATGGTTCCCTGCGAGAGTCCCACAAATGGTTCTGGACCTACAAAGTGATTTGTAGAGCCCCCTCTTGCAAGCTCATCTGCTCTTTCGTTGCCGACGAAGCCCTTGTGCCCTGGTATCCAAATTAGTTGCACTTTATTGTGCCTTCCAAGTCTGTTTAGTGCTTGGACGCCATTATAAACTAGTCTAGAGTCCACTTTCGGCGCCGTAAGCGCTTTAAGGGCCGCTTGACTGTCACTGAGTATATAAATAGTCTGCCCTTTGGTTTGCCTGTCTATATTCTCCTGTACACAGGCAATTATGGCGTATGTCTCCGCCTGGAAGACAGTTGCCAAACTACCCATGATTACACTACTACTATTAGTCATTTGCATAAATGCCTGCTCCCGTACCGGATCCCATTTTTGATCCGTCCGTGTACCATATACTGTCTTCGATACCAGACTTTGGTGGTTCTAGACCTTCGGCCCACTCAGCCCTGGTTGGAACTTTTGTTGTGTAGTTCCTGTGGAATACATACTTGGGTAGCATTTTGTCGCTTCCCATGTTTGTTATTCTGTCTATGAAACCATCAGTCTCCATGTTTGTGTGCTTAGTCTTCGGCTTGCTATCGCTCCACGCTTGCCATCGATTTGCGCGCCTCTGACTTAATCACCATGTGAAGTGGCGGTAGGTCCAGTAGGACTTCTAGCGCCGCTGTAGGCGTGGTTCGAAACGCCCCTGTTATAGCCATGCATGCCGTTCTCTGCACCTTCCTCAGGGCCTCTCTGCATGTGCTTATTAAAGTCCTTGGCCACCATACCAGGCTACTGTACAGTACGTATTATGGGTCTACCTGTGTTAAGAGACATCGCTCTTCCGTGGATGGTAACATAAGTTTATATTAGTGTAACATTATTAAAACTTACAGATAACTTTTAATAAGCTATATAAACAAAAAGTTTGCACAAGGAGCTTTGAAAAATAATAATAATACAATACGATAATTTACTTTAAAAACAAAGTTTTAACCGACTTCAATTCAGTACTCCGCCAAGCCACATGAACATTTCCACATTTATTTTCCAATTTACCACATGAACTGATTTCGAGAGCAAATACGTTGATTATTAGAGAAAATAACCAAATCGCTGTATGTGGGCCGATAACATTTGAGGACTTCCGTCAATTCCTCAAGGATCTCAGAATCACCTTTGGCACTTCTTTGTTTGCTATTTCAACGGAATTATATCAGAATCGGTGACGTATTTTTATAGTTTGAAGTACATCATTGACAAGTTCCACAAGCCATCTGTGGTCTTCATCATCACTTCCACTTCACCAAATTTATGATTTCCGGATGTAAATACACGAGTTATAATAGAAAACACCGAAATTACTACTCGCGTGCCTTATATATTTGAGGAGTTTCCTCAATTCCTCATGGTTCCTATCATTCAACTGGAGTTTTGAAAACAATGGAACCAACCTGGAAGCATATACTTTCAATTAAAAAAAGAATGGTACGAATCGGTTCATAAATGACGGAGTTCTGAGGTAACACACATTAAAAAAAATATATACAACCGAATTGAGAACCTCCTCCTTTTTTTGAAGTCGGTTAAAAAAGAGATAACTTAATTAGCCTGCTTGGTGCGGTGCTTGAGCATACGCTCCTATGTGTGTTTGTGTGTGTATTATGTATATATGTGTGTGTCTGTGAGAGAGTTTGTGTGTATGTGTGCTTGTTTGTTTGTGTGTATGATGTGTGTGTAAGTGAGTCTTTAACACCTATTATGCTTATGTAGTCCTTGTCCTTACAAAACATTATCTCCACTTATAATAAATCTCTAAATTAAAAAAAGAATCAGCCAGTTTGAAACTAAGCTTTGCGCGGTTCGAATGTTCTCAGCATCCCATGAACGGAAAAATATGAAACATTTTATATAGGTACATTATTATTCTAGCTGCAACTTAGGATAGTTTTTATCCGACTGCGACAGTTAATTAGTTTTCCGAAATATACGACTTCATTTAATTTTTCATTTATTTTTATTGAAATCAAACGCTGCTCCAACTGTCAGCTATAAGAACCGTCAAATTTTCGTCAAAATGGCGGAATTGCTTTGCCTTTCACTTATTAATAATTTAAATCCCGTCTACGATAGACCTTTACGAGACAAATGCTAAAATATAAACCATAAAAAAATATTCGATTCTGATATGAGAACTTATATGCGCAAATGTCGTTTTATGTCGTAATTTCAATAAATGAAATCAACAAATTTGAACAATATAATTAACACGAATTTGTTTTTTTTGAATGACAATGGCACGCGCTCGGCGCATTCAGCCAAAGTACCTGCGGCGCTACCACGAAAGCCGATACTCAATGTTCATATATTTGCATCCCTGTCACTCGAGTATGGTTAGTGCGATAGAGATAGAGATACCCGAATATTTTCGAATTCCGAAGTTCGTGGTTATAGCTCAGGAATCGAAAATATGGTAAATAATCATAATGTATTTTCTCGAAAAAGAATTTAAAATAAATATAGTCAAATGGAGAAAAAAACAAAGCAAGAGGTTATATAGGTAATGATTCAGTCGCGCTCCGCCGCCGAGCGCGCGCGGTCGCGTCCGCCGCAGAGCACGCGCCGACGCGTCCGGGCCGACCATCAGGCCAAAAGCCGACCGACCACCAGGTCGATTTGACTGGAACCCAGACACCACCATCCACCAACAAACGAGCCAGGGCCACGTTGCCTCCCCAGCCCTGAAGCCAGACGTTCCTGTAAAAAGAAGACCCTGGAACCGGACTTGACCCACGGCCGCCGGCCGGAGACTTGCCCTGAGCGTAGGCCTTTGCCTCCTCAGCCCAAGCCAGATGTACCTGCACAAGAAGATCCTGGCTTCATGATTTGACCCACGACCGTCCTTACGGTCGTAGAATTGCCGCCGAGACGAGGCCACGACGCCGCCTCCGCCGTCGCCTCCTCAGCACCACCACCAGACGTTCCTGCTAAAGAAGACCCTGGTACCAGCCCAGATGCGCCGCATCAAAACACTCCAGAAATGGAAAAATTAACAAGCCATGGCGTCGAAGGACCCTGGCCCCAGCAAACAGCGCAGAAATCGCTACCCCAACACCACGGCCGTCTTAACGGCCGGAGAATTGCCGCCGAAAAAAGCTGACGCTTAAAACGGCTCCCCCCGCGCCTCTTCGAGGCGCGGAGGAAGAATCCAACGAGTACGAGTAAGTTATAAGAGTCCAAAGTTTTAAGAGGGGGTATGTTCTGTCCCTTTTCCGCAAAACGCACCTTCATATGAAACGATTGTTTTTTACTATGACGCTCGAGTATATTGACGTCACAGTCCCTCATCGTTTTCTCACTCTAACAAGCGACATTAAAACGGATGTAGATTCATAATTTTTTGAGATATTTGAATGGGAGTTTCATTATCTTCTATCTATTTATACATAATAAATGCCTATGTCCTGACTGACTTATTCACTCACTCACTCACTCACTCACTCCCTCATCAACGCACAGCCGAAACTACTAATCTTAGAGAGTTGATTTTTGCACAGTATGTTGCTTTTATAACGTGGGCTAGGTATAAAAAGGGATTTTTGAAAATTCTACCCCTAAGGGGGTAAAATGGGGGTGCAAAGTTTGTATGGGAGAACCTTTTTTTTTGAGCTATAGACTTAAACTTTGTAGAAAAATTAGTTATTAGAATACAAATGAAACACTTTCAGCGTTTTGGAAAATTCCACCCCTACGGGGGTAAAATAGGGGTGCAAGGTTTGTATGGGGGAAACATTTTTTTTTTAAATAGAGACTTAAAACTTTGTAGAAAGATCAGTCATTAGAATACAAATAAAGAACTTTCAGGGTTTTAGAAAATTCTACCCCTAAAGGGGTAAAATAGAGTGCAAAGTTTGTATGGGAAAAACTACTTTTTTTTAAATAGAGACTTAAAACTTTGTAGAGAAATTATTCATTAGAATACAAATAAAGTACCTAGATTCAGTGTTTTAAAAAAATCTACCCCTAAGGGGGTAAAATAGAGGTGCAAATTTTGTATGGGGGAAACAATATTATTTTTAAATAGAGACTTAAAACTTTGTAGAAAGATTAGTCATCAGAATACAAATTAAGTACTTTCAGCGTTTTAGAAAATTCTACCCCTAAAAATAGGGGGCTAAAATAGGGGTGCAAAGTTTGTATGTGGGAAACTATTTTTTTTAGCTAGAGTCCTAAAACTTTGTAGAAAGATTATTTAAATACAAAGAAAGTACTTTCAGCGTTTTGGAAAATATCACCCCTAAGGGGGTAAAATAGGGTGCAAAGTTTGTATGGGAAAAACATATTTTTTTTAATAGAGACTTAAAATTTTGACGAAAAATTACTTATTAGAACATGAAAAATACTACATTCGGCGTTTTACAAAAATCATTCCCTAAGGGGGTTAAAAAAGGGTGCAAGGTTTGTATGGGGAACACTTTTTCTGAGCTAGACACTTAAAACTTTGTAGAAAGATTACTTATAAAAATACAAAAAAAAGACTTTCAGCGTTTTGAAAAAATCTATCCCTAAGGGGGATAAAAAGGGGTGCAAAGTTTTTATCAGGGAAAGTTTATGTTTTTGAGTTAGAGACTTGAAACTTTGTAGAAAGATTACTTATTAAAATACAAAAAAAGAACACAAATCGTTTTAGAAAATTCCACCCCTAATAGGGTTAAAAAGGAGAGCAAGCTTTGCATGGGCAACACTTTTTTTTGAGTTAGACTTAAAACTTTGCAAAAAGATTACTTATTAGAATACTAAAAAAGAACTTTCAGCGTTTTAGAAAACTCCATCCCTAAGGGGATCCTTAAGATCCTTAAGAAGGGTAGCCAGTGTTGTGTGGGAAAAACTTTGTTTTTTACTAGACTTAAAACTATTCAAAATGTTACTTATTAAAATTAATAATAAAGTACTTTCAGAGTTTTAGAAAATTCCACCCCTAAGGGGGTTAAGAAAGCTTTGTATGGGCAACACTTTTTTTTAACGAGAGACTTAAAAGTTTACGAAAAAAGTTCTTTCAGCGATTAGAAAAATTCAACCTCTAAGGGGGTTTAAAAGGGTTTAAAATTCAAATTTTAAATGGCGAGCAATAAAATTTTAAAGTGTGAGTAAGAGATTTTTAACTTCGGTCTTATTCTGTACGTTAAAAGACTACAAAACTGATTTCAGAGTTTTTCCAAATTCATCCCCTAAGAGTGTTAAAATTGGTTCAAAGTTTGAGTATTTCAAGGCATTTTTAAAGTATGAGATTTTTAACTTTGGTTTTAGACTGTTTGTTCACAAACTAGAAAATGAACATCAACTTTTTTTTTAATTATCCCCTAAAAGAGGGTTCAAATTTTGTATTGAGAGAAATCATTTTCTAAGACGATAAAAAGTTCTACGCGGACGAAGTCGCGGGCAACAGCTAGTCTTTAAATAATTTACTACTTACATTAAATCTTAGACTACTCCGACTGGTAGGTTTTCAATATCTAAATAGCTTTTTGTATACTACGCAAAATAGGCGCATTTATGACGTCGAGTTGCGGAAACCCAGCCCGCGTACAACCTATAACCTATAGCTTTTTGTGTTAATCCAGTTTCTTAACTTAGCCTGACACTCTTTATACCAGGACTTGTGAATATAAATATGCTTATTTATATAATTTGGCTGACTGAGCAGCATACTGCCTTTTTGCAAATCCAGACTTTATTACGGGTGTGGATATAATATCGGGTTTTCTTCTCTTTGTTCTTGTGTCGTTTCTTTCAGGTGTAGAGTCTGGCTATTGAATGTTGAGCCTAGAAAAGAGCGGCAAATTAAAAAAAACAGCGTGTTGCAACACTGTGTATAACGCGATAAATTAATAATGACACTTGAACAATTATTATTTTTCTTCAATTCACACAATGCAACTGATCAAGCAGAAGGAAGTAAAGTTATATGAAGTAAAAGTCTTAACTTCATTCTACTTTATATTTAAGAAGAATGATCAAAACCACTCTCCAAAAGTTTAATTCTGATGAGACAATAATTTAACTTTTTATAAATTATGATATTCCTCAATGTGAATATTTAATATTAGCAAAAACGGTCCAACTTATTATCGAACAGTTACTTTCTTAGTTACCATTTCAAGTATCAAGATTAGGACATCATACTAATTTAAGGCGTTTGCCACATTTGACAACGGTATTACTGTTGCCATATAAAAAGTTAAATTTAAAACTCAGGCTCAACTTTCATTAGCCAGACTCTATATATATATATATAACTAGATTTTTCCCGCGACTTCGTCCGCGTAGAACTCGTTTATATCGTAGCTCGATACAAACTTTCACCCTCCATTTCCCTTTTAGGGGTAGATTTTCGATATAAAAACTGTCCTTCCCCGAGACTCGAAACTATTTTTATCATCATTATCATCATCATCATATCAGCCGAAAGACGTCCACTGCTGGACATAGGCCTCCCCCAACTACCACTATACCAAATTTTATCTAAATGGGTTGTATAGTAGCTCCAAACAAACATTAACCCCCCATTTCACCCCCTTAGGAGATAATTTCCGGGATAAAAGCTATGCTATGTCCTTCCCCAGGACTCCCAGCTATCGCTTAACCGAAAATGGGTTCCATCCAAATTTTCACCCACATTTCACCCCCTTAGGGGATGATCTCCGGAATAAAACTATCATATTATGTCCTTTCCCAGGACTCAAACTATCTCTTAACCAGATTTCATCTAAATGGGTTCTATTCTAGATTTCACCCCTCATTTCACCCCCGAGATGATTTTTAGGATAAAAACTATGAATTGTCCTTCCTTGGGACTCCCACTATCTCTGTACCAAATTTCAGTTATATGGATTTTATCCAAATTTCTACCCTCTATTTCATCCCCTTAGGGGATGATTATCGGGATTAAAAATGACCGTTATCATTCTCTGAGACTTAAACTAACTCTATACCCATTTTTATCTAAATGGGTTCCATCCAAATTGTCACCCCTCATTTCACCCTCTTAGATGATTTTTAGGATAAAAACTATGCATTGTCCTTCTCCTGAACCCTAACTATCTCTATACCAAATTTCATCCAAATAGGGTACATACATCCAAATTTTCACTACCTATTTTATGCCCTTGGGGGATTTTTTCGGGACAAAAGCTATACGTATCCGCGACTCAAACTATCTCTATAGGTACCAAATTTCATCCTAATGGGTTCCATCCAAATTTCAACCCCCATTTCACACCCTTAGGGGAAGATTTCCGGTATGAAAACTATCCAATGTCCTTTCCCAGAACTTAAACTACCTCTAAACCAAATTTTATCAAAATGGGTTACATCCAAATTCTCATCCCCCCCGTTTTACCCCTTAAGGGGAAGATTTTCGGGATAAAACCTATCCTTTGACCTTCCTCGGGACTCAAACTATTTATATACCAAATTTCAGCCAAATCGGTGCAGCGGTTTAAGTAGCTCCATACAAACTTTCACCCCCCATTTCAACTCTTTAGGGGTTGATTTCCGGGATAAAAACTACCCTATGTCCTTCCCCAGGACTCAAACTATCTCTATACCAAATTTCATCTAAATCGGTTCAGCCGTTTTCACGTGATGCACGGTCACATAAACAGACAAACAGATAAACAGATAAACAGACAAACAGACAAAAATTCTAAAAACTGTTGGAACGTGTTCTGTTATCGATTTTAAGTATCCCTAGCCAATCTTTTTTCGAATATCTTCCATGTACAGACATTTGACCCTCTTCAGCTTTATTATATGCATAGATAGATAGATAGGTATAGTGGTTTTGTGTCCTTTTAATAATACATTTAATACGTACAGCTTTCTTACTGAGAATAATTCAGCAGTTTTGTAGAGGTCGCTGGTAGGAAATATGTAGGGATTTGAGTACATTACCTGCGCCCTCTCTTCTCTAGCTCTAGAAACTTTGTTTAGTAGCCCCACCCCAGATCGGGATGCAGTACGAGTAGATTAGTACTGATTGAGCCAGGCACACATAAATATTTGATTTAATAATTTCTTAGTCGCTACATGTCTAAGTTTTTTGAAGATCCACATCATCTTGCGAATTCTGGACATGATCAGTTCGGTATGTATATGCTATGTGAGGCGTTGATCTACCATGATACCCAGATACTTTGTTAACTCAACTTTATTGATAACTGGGCATGTACAGTTTGACGCTTCTAAGTTGGTACATGTATGGATGCTTTATGTAAATCTAGAGTCCGGTTGTGTTCTATTATATTTTGTGAAACAAATGTAATTGGTTTTCAGAATATTTAGAGTTAATAGATAAACACTCCCAAAACAATAGACTTTCACAAAAGCTTATAAATATGTAGGTACATAGCTGATTGAAATTACCCGAATAATCATGTGTGCCTATAAGGCTAAACATGTCAATAGCTGGATTCGCTGGAGGAGTGTCGACAGTAGGTAGCTACGCGAGAAGTAATTTTCCAAATAAATACTAGAGTTTTTTACCAGTCCAGAGTCCAAACTCCTCTCATGCATGGCATGACTCAAATTAAACGATTTTGCTTGAATAGGCCGCGCGCGTCAAGTAGCTAGGAGTAGGTAAGTAGGTTGCTGAGTAAACTGACTACTTATTGTCGTAAAATTAGACCAATAACATGAAGCCATTACCATTGCAAGCGGAGTTTTTAATCTCCTTGCTTATTACAGTACATTATTTGCCTTCTATTCTCGAAAGGAATCATTTTAAATTTTAAACGAATAATTGGCCGCCAAATGTTTCCGGTGTTCCGGTCGCGTCTGGGTAGAGGCTGTTCCGCTAATATACTCGGGCAAATTAAGTAATGTTGTTATTGTAACTTGGTTTCAATCATACAAATTTTATATATACTTATTATAATTGTTACTTCCTACCAATACTATTAGTCGATACCAACTCTCCGAACAGTCCTCCACAGTTGAATGGGCATTCTACAAAATAATACTATTGTTCATAGGTAGGTACTCGGAGTAAAAATTAAATTAGGTACGTTTAATTTAGTTTCACTGATCTGTACCTGGTTATTAGCCTCTACGTAAGATACCTCATTATTACTTAATAATCTACTTCAGTATGTTCATTAAGCCTTACTCAAAATCAAATAAAAGCTCTATGATATTAACAGAAAATGTTTACACGATAAGCCTTATCATCGGCTAACTGTGTTAACATTTCAGTTAGTGTAAAACGACTTAAGTGTGCTAGAATTCTGATGTAACATACGCTCTTTAAGAATTAGGGAAACCCCATAGCCACAGAAGCAAACAAGTGACTTAATCTCCACTAATCCCACTGAATGTAGTTGCTCTGCTATAAAAAAATATATATATAGTTAAGTAGGCGAGTAATGGGTCAAGGGCAAAGCAGATGGACTTAGGTAGCTAACTAGTTACCTACAGATTTTTTATAGAGTATACTCCTGAGGTGGTCCCATTGTCACCAAGTCAGGATCTGATGATGGGATCCCAGGGAAATTGAGGGCAACCCTCAAACTTTATAGGCACGCGTGTAGTAATTTCGGTATTTTCTATTTTAACTCGTGTAACGTATAGTAGGTAGGTACGTATTAACCCTCGGAAATTGCAATTTTGGTGAAGTGGAACTGATGATGAAGACCACAGATGACTTATGGAACTCCTCAAAGATGTAGGTAAAGTACGTCAAAGATTGAAGTAGCAACTTTATTCTGAGATCCTTGAGGAATCGACGGAACCCCCAAATATTATCAGCCTACAGAGATAGCGACTTGGGTTATTTCTGTAATACGAGTAATCAACGCATTTGCTCTCGGAAAGCAGTTCATGTGGTGAATTGGAAAGGAAATGTAGAAATTTTCATGCATATGTGGCGGGGCGAAGTACTGAATTGAAGTCGGTTTAAACTTTGTTTTTAAAGTAAATTATTTTTCATCACATTTGCTCGTAACGTGCCTCTTATTGTGCCGCTTTTGGGTTCATAATCCTGGGTATTAAACACGCGTGTTTAATAACATTACGACACTCGTGTAGTTATGTTTATATGCCGATTAAGACACGTTGGCACCTTGCAGCAAGGTGTATGTATGGACTCGGCGCATTCTTAAATTGACCGGGTTATACAGGTTTGTTTTTAATTCTCGGCAAATGGATTCTTACTCGACTAAACAAATTAAATCCTTCTTGTGGATTAATTGATTATTTCTTGTTGGATATGATATAGAAACGTTTCATTTAGTAAAACTATTTACTTTTGATAACATTTTACATGAATTTATATAATATTGAATAAGAAAATATTTATTTTATTTTGTATTGGCTGTTTAGAGATTTCATCTAAGCCTCGCTGCGGGCGCACTGCGCGAACTTCACGAAAAAAAAATAGTTGCGCGCCATTATAGGTAATTTCACAAATATTTGTAAACATTGATGATGCGTGTTTGGTTATTGTTAAAAATGTTGACTCGTAGTGAATAGAAAAGTGATAAATAGATTTGACGCCACTGTACATTCTTGGAGATGTACAAATATGTGAGTGAAAACCTGTTGTCATCAATAACTAAAGGAAACAACTTAGGAGCCTGTAACATGTTAATTTTATGAATAGGATTTTTTCCTCGCAAATGTGTTGAAAAACGTCGTATGACACGCGTGAGCTTTGATAATTACATCCTCGGCTCTATTATCACGCTCACCTGCGGTTCGCGTGACAATTCCGCCTCTGATGTAATGATCAACATACCTCACTTGTATCATAATGTACTATTACATTTAGATAGTTTTTTTGATTCCTGCCTTCTTCGCGCTATTTTTACGTTAATCACAAATTTTATATCTCATCATCGCCGTTACGTTAAAGGTTTCAGAGATGGTTGCTCTGTACATAAGAAAAAATTACTACTATGCACTTGCTCTGAAAGTGCGCCTTTATATGGGTCATATAAACACGGAAAATCCTCTGTGCCCGCACGGCGGAGCGGGGCGGGGCGGGACAGGCGGGAATGAGAATTCATTCATGACATGTCGGTGCCAACCAAGGTCGCTCGGTTGGAGGCGCGTGTTGGCAACCGTCTAGCAGGGGCTTACAGCCCGTCCAATAATATATAATCAAAAATAATACCGCTATAATATATTTTTCAACACATTTGCTCGTAACGTGCCTCTTATTGTGCCGCTTTTGGGCTCATAAACCTGGGTATTAAACACGCGTGTTTAATAACATTACGACACTCGTGTAGTTATGTTTATATCCCGATTAAGACACGTTGGCACCTTGCAGCAAGTATCGACTCGGCGCATTCTTAAATTGACAGGGTTATACAGGTTTGTTTTTAATTCTCAGCAAATGGATTCTTACTCGACTAAACCAATTAAATCCTTCTTGTGAATTAATTGATTATTTCTTCTTGGATATGGTATAGAAACGTTTCATTTAGTAAAACTATTTACTTTTGATAACATTCTACATGAATTTATATTGAATAAGAAAATATTTATTTTATTTTGTATTGGCTGTTTAGAGATTTCATCTAAGCCTCGCTGCGGGCGCATTGCGCGAACTTCACGAAAAAAAATTGTTGCGCTCCATTATAAGTAATTTCACAAATATTTGTAAACATTGATGATGTGTGTTTGGTTATTATTAAAAATGTTGACTCGTGGTGAATAGAAAAGTGATAAATAGAATGTACGCCACTGTACATTCTTGGAGATGTACAAATGTATGTGAGTAAAAACCTGCTGTCATCAATAACTAAAGGAAACAACTTAGGAGCCTGTAACATTTTAATTTTATGAAAAGGATTTTTTCCTCGCAAATGTGTTGAAAAACGTCGTATGACACGCGTGAGCTTTGATAATTACATCCTCGGCTCTATTATCACGCTCACCTGCGGTTTGCGTGACAGTTCCGCCTCTGAGTAATGATCAACATAGCTCACTTGTATCACAATGTACTATTTCAACACATTTGCTCGTAACGTGCCTCTTATTGTGCCGCTTTTGGGCTCATAATCATGGGTATTAAACACGCGTGTTTAATAACATTACGACACTCGTGTAGTTATGTTTATATGCCGATTAAGACACGTTGGCACCTTGCAACAGGGTGTATGTCTCGGCAAATGTCTACTCGGCGCATTCTTAAATTGGCCGGGTTATACAGGTTTGTTTTTAATTCTCGGCAAATGGATTCTTACTCGACTAAACAAATTACTTAAATCCTTCTTGTGAATTAATTGATTATTTCTTCTTGGATATGTTATAGAAACGTTTCATTTAGTAAAACTATTTACTTTTGATAAAATTTTACATAAATTTATATTGAATAACAAAATATTTATTTTATTTTGTATTGGCTGTTTAGAGATTTCAACTAAGCCTCGCTGCGGGCTGCGGGCGCACTGCGCGAACTTCACGAAAAAAAAATAGTTGCGCGCCATTATATGTAATTTCACAAATATTTGTAAACATTGATGATGCGTGTTTGGTTATTATTAAAAATTTTGACTCGTGGTGAATAGAACTGTGATAAATAGAATTGAAGCCACTGTACATTCTTGGAGATGTAGGTACAAATGTATATGTGAGTAAAAACCTGTTGTCATCAATAACTAAAGGAAACAACTTCGGAGCCTGTAACATTTTAATTTTATGGAAATTGTTTTTCCTCGCAAATGTAAATTAATTAATTTATTTATTCATTCGTATTTTTTTATTATCTCCACTTATAATAAATCTCTAAATTAAAAAAAAGAATCAGCCAGTTTGAAACTAAGCTTTGCGCGGTTCGAATGTTCTCAGCATGAACGGAAAAATATGAAACATTTTATATAGGTACATTATTATTCTAGCTGCAACTTAGGATAGTTTTTATCCGACTGCGACAGTTAATTAATTTTCCGAAATATACGACTTCATTTAATTTTTCATTTATTTTTATTGAAATCAAACGCTGCTCCAACTGTCAGCTATAAGAACCGTCAAATTTTCGTCAAAATGGCGGAATTGCTTTGCCTTTCACTTATTAATAATTTAAATCCCGTCTACGATAGACCTTTACGAGACAAATGCTAAAATATAAACCATAAAAAAATATTCGATTCTGATATGAGAACTTATATGCGCAAATGTCGTTTTATGTCGTAATTTCAATAAATGAAATCAACAAATTTGAACAATATAATTAACACGAATTTGTTTTTTTTGAATGACAATGGCACGCGCTCGGCGCATTCAGCCAAAGTACCTGCCTGCGGCGCTACCACGAAAACCGATACTCAATGTTCATATATTTGCATCCCTGTCACTCGAGTATGGTTAGTGCGATAGAGATAGAGATACCCGAATATTTTCGAATTCCGAAGTTCGTGGTTATAGCTCAGGAATCGAAAATATGGTAAATAATCATAATGTATTTTCTCGAAAAAGAATTTAAAATAAATATAGTCAAATGGAGAAAAAAACAAAGCAAGAGGTTATATAGGTAATGATTAAGTTATAAGAGTCCAAAGTTTTAAGAGGGGGTATGTTCTGTCCCTTTTCCGCAAAACGCACCTTCATATGAAACGATTGTTTTTTACTATGACGCTCGAGTATATTGACGTCACAGTCCCTCATCGTTTTCTCACTCTTACAAGCGACATTAAAACGGATGTAGCTTCATAATTTTTTGAGATATTTGAATGGGAGTTTCATTATCTTCTATCTATTTATACATAATTATAACTTATAATAAATCTCTAAATTAAAAAAAGAATCAGCCAGTTTGAAACTAAGCTTTGCGCGGTTCGAATGTTCTCAGCATCCCATGAACGGAAAAATATGAAACATTTTATATAGGTACATTATTATTCTAGCTGCAACTTAGGATAGTTTTTATCCGACTGCGACAGTTAATTAATTTTCCGAAATATACGACTTCATTTAATTTTTCATTTATTTTTATTGAAATCAAACGCTGCTCCAACTGTCAGCTATAAGAACCGTCAAATTTTCGTCAAAATGGCGGAATTGCTTTGCCTTTCACTTATTAATAATTTAAATCCCGTCTACGATAGACCTTTACGAGACAAATGCTAAAATATAAACCATAAAAAAATATTCGATTCTGATATGAGAACTTATATGCGCAAATGTCGTTTTATGTCGTAATTTCAATAAATGAAATCAACAAATTTGAACAATATAATTAACACGAATTTGTTTTTTTTGAATGACAATGGCACGCGCTCGGCGCATTCAGCCAAACTACCTGCGGCGCTACCACGAAAACCGATACTCAAAGTTCATATATTTGCATCCCTGTCACTCGAGTAAGGTTAGTGCGATAGAGATAGAGATACCCGAATATTTTCGAATTCCGAAGTTCGTGGTTATAGCTCAGGAATCGAAAATATGGTAAATAATCATATTGTATTTTCTCGAAAAAGAATTTAAAATAAATATAGTCAAATGGAGAAAAAAACAAAGCAAGAGGTTATATAGGTAATGATTAAGTTATAAGAGTCCAAAGTTTTAAGAGGGGGTATGTTCTGTCCCTTTTCCGCAAAACGCACCTTCATATGAAACGATTGTTTTTTACTATGACGCTCGAGTATATTGACGTCACAGTCCCTCATCGTTTTCTCACTCTAACAAGCGACATTAAAACGGACGTAGCTTCATAATTTTTTGAGATATTTGAATGGGAGTTTCATTATCTTCTATCTATTTATACATAATAAATGCCTATGTCCTGACTGACTTATTCACTCACTCACTCACTCACTCACTCATCAACGCACAGCCGAAACTACTAATCTTAGAGAGTTGATTTTTGCACAGTATGTTGCTTTTATAACGTAGGCTAAGCGTTTCAGCGTTTTGGAAAATTCCACCCCTACGGGGGTAAAATAGGGGTGCAAGGTTTGTATGGGGGAAACATTTTTTTTTTAAATAGAGACTTAAAACTTTGTAGAAAGATCAGTCATTAGAATACAAATAAAGAACTTTCAGGGTTTTAGAAAATTCTACCCCTAAAGGGGTAAAATAGAGTGCAAAGTTTGTATGGGAAAAACTACTTTTTTTAAATAGAGACTTAAAACTTTGTAGACAAATTATTCATTAGAATACAAATAAAGTACCTAGATTCAGTGTTTTAAAAAAATCTACCCCTAAGGGGGTAAAATAGGGGTGCAAATGTTGTATGGGGGAAACAATATTTTTTTAAATAGAGACTTAAAACTTTGTAGAAACATTAGTCATCAGAATACAAATTAAGTACTTTCAGCGTTTTAGAAAATTCTACCCCTAAAAATAGGGGGCTAAAATAGGGGTGCAAAGTTTGTATGTGGGAAACTATTTTTTTTAGCTAGAGTCCTAAAACTTTGTAGAAAGATTATTTAAATAAAAAGAAAGTACTTTCAGCGTTTTGGAAAATTTCACCCCTAAGGGGGTAAAATAGGGTGCAAAGTTTGTATGGGAAAAACATATTTTTTTTTAATAGAGACTTAAAATTTTGACGAAAAATTACTTATTAGAACATGAAAAATACTACATTCGGCGTTTTACAAAAATTATTCCCTAAGGGGGTTAAAAAAGGGTGCAAGGTTTGTATGGGGAACACTTTTTCTGAACTAGACACTTAAAACTTTGTAGAAAGATTACTTATAAAAATACAAAAAAAAAGACTTTCAGCGTTTTGAAAAAATCTATCCCTAAGGGGGATAAAAAGGGGTGCAAAGTTTTTATCAGGGAAAGTTTATGTTTTTGAGTTAGAGACTTGAAACTTTGTAGAAAGATTACTTATTAAAATACAAAAAAAGAACACAAATCGTTTTAGAAAATTCCACCCCTAATAGGGTTAAAAAGGAGAGCAAGCTTTGCATGGGCAACACTTTTTTTTGAGTTAGACTTAAAACTTTGCAAAATGATTACTTATTAGAATACTAAAAAAGAACTTTCAGCGTTTTAGAAAACTCCATCCCTAAGGGGATCCTTAAGATCCTTAAGAAGGGTAGCCAGTGTTGTGTGGGAAAAACTTTTTTTTTTACTAGACTTAAAACTATTCTAACTATAAATGTTACTTATTAAAATTAATAATAAAGTACTTTCAGAGTTTTAGAAAATTCCACCCCTAAGGGGGTTAAGAAAGCTTTGTATGGGCAACACTTTTTTTGAGCTAGAGACTTAAAAGTTTACGAAAAAAGTTCTTTCAGCGATTAGAAAAATTCAACCTCTAAGGGGGTTTAAAAGGGGGTTCAAATTTTAAATGGCGAGCAATAAAATTTTAAAGTGTGAGTAAGAGATTTTTAACTTCGGTCTTATTCTGTACGTTAAAAGACTACAAAACTGATTTCAGAGTTTTTCCAAATTCATCCCCTAAGAGTGTTAAAATTGGTTCAAAGTTTGAGTATTTCAAGGCATTTTTAAAGTATGAGATTTTTAACTTTGGTTTTAGACTGTTTGTTCACAAACTAGAAAATGAACATCAACTTTTTTTTTAATTATCCCCTAAAAGAGGGTTCAAATTTTGTATTGAGAGAAATCATTTTCTAAGACGATAAAAAGTTCTACGCGGACGAAGTCGCGGGCAACAGCTAGTACATAATAAATGCCTATGTCCTGACTGACTTAATTCACTCAATCACTCACTCACTCACTCATCAACGCACAGCCGAAACTACTAATCTTAGAGAGTTGATTTTTGCACAGTATGTTGCTTTTATAACGTGGGCTAGGGATAAAAAGGGATTTTTGAAAATTCTACCCCTAAGGGGGTAAAATGGGGGTGCAAAGTTTGTATGGGAGAACCTTTTTTTTTTGAGCTATAGACTTAAACTTTGTAGAAAAATTAGTTATTAGAATACAAATGAAACACTTTCAGCGTTTTGGAAAATTCCACCCCTACGGGGGTATTTAGGGGTGCAAGGTTTGTATGGGGGAAACATTTTTTTTTAAATAGAGACTTAAAACTTTGTAGAAAGATCAGTCATTAGAATACAAATAAAGAACTTTCAGGGTTTTAGAAAATTCTACCCCTAAAGGGGTAAAATAGAGTGCAAAGTTTGTATGGGAAAACTACTTTTTTTTAAATAGAGACTTAAAACTTTGTAGAGAAATTATTCATTAGAATACAAATAAAGTACCTAGATTCAGTGTTTTAAAAAAATCTACCCCTAAGGGGGTAAAATAGGGGTGCAAATTTTGTATGGGGGAAACAATATTTTTTTTTAAATAGAGACTTAAAACTTTGTAGAAAGATTAGTCATCAGAATACAAATTAAGTACTTTCAGCGTTTTAGAAAATTCTACCCCTAAAAATAGGGGGCTAAAATAGGGGTGCAAAGTTTGTATGTGGGAAACTATTTTTTTTAGCTAGAGTCCTAAAACTTTGTAGAAAGATTATTTAAATACAAAGAAAGTACTTTCAGCGTTTTGGAAAATTTCACCCCTAAGGGGGTAAAATAGGGTGCAAAATTTGTATGGGAAAAACATTTTTTTTTTTAAAAGAGACTTAAAATTTTGACGAAAAATTACTTATTAGAACATGAAAAATACTACATTCGGCGTTTTACAAAAATCATTCCCTAAGGGGGTTAAAAAAGGGTGCAAGGTTTGTATGGGGAACACTTTTTCTGAGCTAGACACTTAAAACTTTGTAGAAAGATTACTTATAAAAATACAAAAAAAAGACTTTCAGCGTTTTGAAAAAGTCTATCCCTAAGGGGGATAAAAAGGGGTGCAAAGTTTTTATCAGGGAAAGTTTATGTTTTTGAGTTAGAGACTTGAAACTTTGTAGAAAGATTGCTTATTAAAATACAAAAAAAGAACACAAATCGTTTTAGAAAATTCCACCCCTAATAGGGTTAAAAAGGAGAGCAAGCTTTGCATGGGCAACACTTTTTTTTGAGTTAGACTTAAAACTTTGCAAAAAGATTACTTATTAGAATACTAAAAAAGAACTTTCAGCGTTTTAGAAAACTCCATCCCTAAGGGGATCCTTAAGATCCTTAAGAAGGGTAGCCAGTGTTGTGTGGGAAAAACTTTTTTTTTTACTAGACTTAAAACTATTCTAACTATAAATGTTACTTATTAAAATTAATAATAAAGTACTTTCAGAGTTTTAGAAAATTCCACCCCTAAGGGGGTTAAGAAAGCTTTGTATGGGCAACACTTTTTTTGAGCTAGAGACTTAAAAGTTTACGAAAAAAGTTCTTTCAGCGATTAGAAAAATTCAACCTCTAAGGGGGTTTAAAAGGGGGTTCAAATTTTAAATGGCGAGCAATAAAATTTTAAAGTGTCAGTAAGAGATTTTTAACTTCGGTCTTATTCTGTACGTTAAAAGACTACAAAACTGATTTCAGAGTTTATCCAAATTCATCCCCTAAGAGTGTTAAAATTGGTTCAAAGTTTGAGTATTTCAAGGCATTTTTAAAGTATGAGATTTTTAACTTTGGTTTTAGACTGTTTGTTCACAAACTAGAAAATGAATATCAACTTTTTTTTTAATTATCCCCTAAAAGAGGGTTCAAATTTTGTATTGAGAGAAATCATTTTCTAAGACGATAAAAAGTTCTACGCGGACGAAGTCGCGGGCAACAGCTAGTTTATCATAAATCATTACTTAATTCTTTTTGTAATTTTATTACTTTTTGAATGAAATTTTACGTATTCAAATTTCTATGAGATTATCGTTAACCTCCCTCCTTTCAAATAAAATAATAATAAGCGAAATCGGTACGCGTAATAAAAAAAAATCGCTGGTAAACAAACATACTAGGTTGCAAGTTATTAGTACCAAAATGCAGATGGCGCTGTACAAAGGTAACTTCTACTATGAGCTGTTAAGATTGTTCAAGATTGAATGGCGTCGTGACGTGACGGGTATGGTGTATGAACCCTAGTAGTAGTATTGTACGGAACCCTCGGTGCGCGAGTCAGACTCGCACTTGACCGGTCTTTCATAGTAGAAAGAGGGCAGTAGGAGTAGGCTATATCCGGCCCATTCCGCGATATAATTGCCTACCGTACTTGCCTGTCTCAGGGTTGTCACTTTTAGCTAAATTTTAATTCAGTGCCTACCTAGAAATTGGCAAGGGTCGGGAAGTTGTATTTTAGAAGTGGACACTTCTTTGCTCGCGTTCTTGTATAGGGGTACAGTTCAAAATGTATCACGTGACTTCCGGAATAACTTTTTGTAGAGAAGCCTAATCTGATTTCAAATAATTGTTTGTTGCATGTTTTAGTCCTTCTTTATTTGCCATTAGTTGTTAATCACAAAATGTTATTTAGTTTATGAGGCACATGAAAAAAATGCTGAAATGACCGCCATTTTCAATGTATCGCGAGTCAAATGAGCTACGTCAGTCAATGTTGCCATATATACCGATTTATCTGTATTTATAATGACTAATGAATTTCGTGAATTAATTCAGATATATTAGGGTTCCACAGCCAACAAAGAAGTATCCACTTAAACTTAATTAACGGTTGTATATCTGAATTAATTCACTAAAATCTGTATAAGTACAGATAAATCGGTAGGTATATATAAGGGCCTGGACACATGTCGCCGGTACGGTGCCGTCTACGGTGTCACGGCGCGGCGCCGTCAAACGGCGTCGTGCCGAAACACGGTGCCGCGTACGGTGCCGTACACGGCGCCGCGAACGGCGTCGTACCACGGCGCGGTGCCGTGTACGGCGCCGTGCACGGTGCATCGCTTGGTAGTTTAACTAGTTTTCGTTTTGCAGCTGAACGTGAATTTCAGCATTATTTTCATGTCCGCCACATAAACTAAATAACATTTTGTGATTAACAACTAATGGCAAATAAAGAAGGATTAAAACATGCAACAAACAATTATGAACATTTCCACATTTCCTTTCCAATTTACCACATGCACTACTTTCCGAGATCAAATGTCCAAGTCGCTATCTGTGGGCTGATAATATTTGAGGAGTTCCGTCGATTCCTAAAGGATCTGAGAATTACCACCTCATGAGTTGCTACTTCAACGGAATCATCTCAGAATATTTGACGAACTTTACATCTTTGAGGAATTCCATAAGTCATATGTTCCACTTCACCAAAATTGCTATATCCGAATGTAAATACACGAATTATAATAGAAAATACCGAAATCACTACATGCGTGCCTATAAAATTTGAGGGTTGCCCTCAATTTCCCTGGTATCCCATCATCAGATCCTGATTTGGTGACTATGAGACCACTTCGGAAGTATACTCTTACAAATAAAAAAAATAATTTTGGAAATCGGTCCACAATTGACGGAGAAATCGGCGAACATACATAAAAAAAAACATACAGTGGAACATTATACCTACCCTCCTCCTTTTTTGAAGTAGGTTAAAAAACACTCTTTGACGCTCGTGTTTTTGGTCATCGTCACTAAGAATCTCTTGAGACAACCCAGAGACAGATGTCACGAGTTTGACTTTATGACAGCAGTCATTTAATAAAATAAATAATAAATCCAGAGAATAATGTAGGTATTACCTAATTTAACCTGAATTTCACATAAAATTCTAATTTAAACAATGTGTCTAATAGTTTCCATTATCCCTCCCTTGTGCGTCATACCTTTTTGTCTTTTTCCTTGTTTGGTTCTTTGCTGTATCGCCATAAAAAGTAATCAAAAGAAAGAGAATTGCAACGAGAAGAAACCGAAGGAGGAGGAATGTCTGCTATTAGGAGGAGTTGTATCAGAGAATGACAACGGGGAGAAAGTGAACGAGGAATGTCCTCTAGAAGAAGATCTATCTAAAAGAAGATGTGCATTTTGTAGAAACAAAATTTCCAAGATTAAGTACAGACTGTGAGTTGCTGTTAAAAACGAAGATAAGGAATAAACGTTGTGGGTTGCTAGAAGCTGACATTAATGAAGAGATTATATTTCAAAGATGTCGACCCTGCAAAAGAAAAGAACGCATAAAGTAGTTTGTGCTTGTTAAAATTATAAGTAAATGAGTGATGTGATTGTTTCTGGGAAGTTTGTAAACTGTTAGATAACTAAGGTAAACTTACCTACCTATTGGAAGCTCTTTCAGGGTCTTGTATTTGATTAAATGTGAGCTCGCCTAAACATATCTTTCTAATTCTATTGATACAATGTTACTGGCGGCGGTAAGAAAAAGTACCTAAGTAACTAAATGAAGAATCGTAGCATATATTTTTTACTTAACCGAAAATAGCTTACGAATACTTTAAAACGATTACCTACGTTATTTTGAAGACCAGCAAGCAGTCACTGAACCGATGAAACAATTTGACGCTAATCACGGCGTCTATTTGAGTGGACGAATGAATTGGAACCGGGTCTGTATTACAAGCGCGTTACGCCTTAAGCCAGGGATTCACTGATGGACAAATGTCCGTGTGGAGTCGCGCAACGTGGTCGAACATCGCTTGACATGTCGCGCAACACGTGGAACTGTGACGTATCGTTATGTTCACCGACTGTCCAAGCATCGCTGAACATTGGTTCCCTAGTGAATACCTGGTTTAACGTGTAGGTACGTCTCAGACCGAGTTCGCTAAACAAGTAAGGTACTAACCCAACTAACATTTTGGTGTCAGCTAAGGGTTTTATTATAACCTTAACCTTTATAAGTGAGTTATAATTTTCTCAGTTGTAACTAATAGTGTTATAGCGGAGTTATGAAAAAATATTAAGTCCAAAAGTGTTACTGGAGCTTTATTGAACGCTCTTAAGCTGGTTTTAGAGTTATAAGAGTGTTACTCAAAGCAAGTATACTTAAGATAAGCTTTAACACCTTAACCTTTACAAGAGTGCTCGTTAACTCTTATTGCTTTTTAGTTGTTGCCGTGGAGTGTCTTATAAAGCTTAAGGTGTTATATTATCTACTATAAGGTGCAGGCAGAGGATTTATAAGAGAGTTGGTCAAGAGTATAGTAATACAAGATACTAGAAGTGTTGAACAACTCATTTGTAAGTATTGAAACTTTTTCTAATGCTTATGGTGTTAATTTTAATACCGTTATGAAGGCAAAGCCTGCACAATATTCTTGGCTACAGGTGTTGTAACTCAATAAGCGTTATAGAAGACTTAACTGACGCCTAAAGCTTAAGTGTAAGTTCGCCATTGTTTTGATGAACTCTAACCTACAAATTGATTAGGTTCTTCAATATTTGACATCAAAATACTTCATTATTCATGTTATACTTGCCATTCTATCAAGGGCGTAGCGAGGTACGGGCAGGGGGGGCAGCTGCCCCCCCCTAGAAGAAGAAGATAATTATCGCGAATGCAAATGAACCTTTGATAGGCAATATATGGCAATTGTATCCATTTTTAAATGAAAATACTTCGATCGATTGTCATTCCTTATTTAAATTCCCCAATATCCGCACTGAAACAGCGTTTCGGTGATCAAAATCTGCCTGCATTCGGATTAATGTCGCTACATCCTAGCATAATATTGATTTTGTCGTAAGTTGCTTTCAAAGAAAAAACAGAACGTTTCTTCGATTTGCTTAATTTTCATCAATCAGGAAGCCGAACTATGGTATAAAAAGAAAGTGGCAGGACAAGCTGGACAAGGGCGTATGCAGAGAAGATCTCGGAAAACTTAGATTTCACTGAAGTGTACAAAACTTTCAGGAGGCGAACATTTTCTTTACCGCAACAAAAAAAAGCAATGCTTGCACTACAAGTAACATTGAGAGGTCCTTTTCTACACTGCGTCGTGTTAAAACGTGGCTGAGGTCAAGAAAACCGTTTGTGCGGCGTATGTATGCAGCTGAATCTGAGGTGTTGAATCGGTTTTGTGAAGAACCCCGTCAACTACTTTTTTTATACAATAAACTTTGTCACTAATGTAGGTATATTTGTTTTTAGGGCTCCGTACCTCAAAAGGAAAAAAATCCGGCCGTTTATGCCGCAAAAAACGTATATTTCGACCCTCTCGAGGGAATCAACATTTATAGGGTACTTTCTGTTGACCTATAACTATGAAATTTGGCAATTAATATCATCGTATACTACAAGTACAGGGGAATTACGGAAAACTATACATTTGTAATTAAATCATAAAAAATATAAGTAGTCTATAGTTTAACGTACGTAATCAATCATCGAGATTAAAATTTGTTGCTGTCAATCCCCTTTATCTCGGGAACGCGTAGAGCTATCGAGTTGAAATTAAAACCATATACGCAAGTTTACCTACAGTCCCTTGAAGTTGCGAAAAATCAAACTTCTAACGTATAAAAAGATATGGCAGTTTTTGACGCAAAAAACGTAAAAAAATGTCGTTCATCGTTTTTTGTGTGTTTATTACGACACTCTCACGGGAATCAAAATGTATAGGGTACTTTCCGTTGACCTAGCCAGAAACTATGAAATTTGGCTAGTAATATCGTCTTATGCGGCAATTACACTTCGTCGTTCACCTAATGCGGTCGCCGCATTAGGTGAACGACGCAGTGTATTTGCCGCTTTACGTGGTCTTTAATTCATAATAATTCATGATTCATTTATTGCATAGTTATCATGTGTTATAAAATAGGTGTTACATTAGGGTTGGTTCGCACATGAACCCTGTTAGGGCACAGCAAGTATTCCTTTAAAATTAAAGCTACAACTAAGAGTCATACATATTACCTACTCATAATTTTTGGCATATAATCATGTCGTAGTTTTTGGTTTTAAAAATTATAATTAGCAATTTATAGTTACGGGCTAATATTAACATGCTATATAAAACAATACACACAAATAAATAATATTTACTAAATTCTATTTCAGTTGGTCATCACATATGAACTCCTCAATTGAATAGTAGCATTTATCTCCACTTATAATAAATCTCTAAATTAAAAAAAGAATCAGCCAGTTTGAAACTAAGCTTTGCGCGGTTCGAATGTTCTCAGCATCCCATGAACGGAAAAATATGAAACATTTTATATAGGTACATTATTATTCTAGCTGCAACTTAGGATAGTTTTTATCCGACTGCGACAGTTAATTAATTTTCCGAAATATACGACTTCATTTAATTTTTCATTTATTTTTATTGAAATCAAACGCTGCTCCAACTGTCAGCTATAAGAACCGTCAAATTTTCGTCAAAATGGCGGAATTGCTTTGCCTTTCACTTATTAATAATTTAAATCCCGTCTACGATAGACCTTTACGAGACAAATGCTAAAATATAAACCATAAAAAAATATTCGATTCTGATATGAGAACTTATATGCGCAAATGTCGTTTTATGTCGTAATTTCAATAAATGAAATCAACAAATTTGAACAATATAATTAACACGAATTTGTTTTTTTTGAATGACAATGGCACGCGCTCGGCGCATTCAGCCAAACTACCTGCGGCGCTACCACGAAAACCGATACTCAAAGTTCATATATTTGCATCCCTGTCACTCGAGTAAGGTTAGTGCGATAGAGATAGAGATACCCGAATATTTTCGAATTCCGAAGTTCGTGGTTATAGCTCAGGAATCGAAAATATGGTAAATAATCATATTGTATTTTCTCGAAAAAGAATTTAAAATAAATATAGTCAAATGGAGAAAAAAACAAAGCAAGAGGTTATATAGGTAATGATTAAGTTATAAGAGTCCAAAGTTTTAAGAGGGGGTATGTTCTGTCCCTTTTCCGCAAAACGCACCTTCATATGAAACGATTCTTTTTTACTATGACGCTCGAGTATATTGACGTCACAGTCCCTCATCGTTTTCTCACTCTAACAAGCGACATTAAAACGGACGTAGCTTCATAATTTTTTGAGATATTTGAATGGGAGTTTCATTATCTTCTATCTATTTATACATAATAAATGCCTATGTCCTGACTGACTTATTCACTCACTCACTCACTCACTCACTCATCAACGCACAGCCGAAACTACTAATCTTAGAGAGTTGATTTTTGCACAGTATGTTGCTTTTATAACGTAGGCTAAGCGTTTCAGCGTTTTGGAAAATTCCACCCCTACGGGGGTAAAATAGGGGTGCAAGGTTTGTATGGGGGAAACATTTTTTTTTTAAATAGAGACTTAAAACTTTGTAGAAAGATCAGTCATTAGAATACAAATAAAGAACTTTCAGGGTTTTAGAAAATTCTACCCCTAAAGGGGTAAAATAGAGTGCAAAGTTTGTATGGGAAAAACTACTTTTTTTTAAATAGAGACTTAAAACTTTGTAGACAAATTATTCATTAGAATACAAATAAAGTACCTAGATTCAGTGTTTTAAAAAAATCTACCCCTAAGGGGGTAAAATAGGGGTGCAAATGTTGTATGGGGGAAACAATATTTTTTTTAAATAGAGACTTAAAACTTTGTAGAAACATTAGTCATCAGAATACAAATTAAGTACTTTCAGCGTTTTAGAAAATTCTACCCCTAAAAATAGGGGGCTAAAATAGGGGTGCAAAGTTTGTATGTGGGAAACTATTTTTTTTAGCTAGAGTCCTAAAACTTTGTAGAAAGATTATTTAAATAAAAAGAAAGTACTTTCAGCGTTTTGGAAAATTTCACCCCTAAGGGGGTAAAATAGGGTGCAAAGTTTGTATAAGAACATGAAAAATACTACATTCGGCGTTTTACAAAAATTATTCCCTAAGGGGGTTAAAAAAGGGTGCAAGGTTTGTATGGGGAACACTTTTTCTGAACTAGACACTTAAAACTTTGTAGAAAGATTACTTATAAAAATACAAAAAAAAAGACTTTCAGCGTTTTGAAAAAATCTATCCCTAAGGGGGATAAAAAGGGGTGCAAAGTTTTTATCAGGGAAAGTTTATGTTTTTGAGTTAGAGACTTGAAACTTTGTAGAAAGATTACTTATTAAAATACAAAAAAAGAACACAAATCGTTTTAGAAAATTCCACCCCTAATAGGGTTAAAAAGGAGAGCAAGCTTTGCATGGGCAACACTTTTTTTGAGTTAGACTTAAAACTTTGCAAAATGATTACTTATTAGAATACTAAAAAAGAACTTTCAGCGTTTTAGAAAACTCCATCCCTAAGGGGATCCTTAAGATCCTTAAGAAGGGTAGCCAGTGTTGTGTGGGAAAAACTTTTTTTTTTACTAGACTTAAAACTATTCAAAATGTTACTTATTAAAATTAATAATAAAGTACTTTCAGAGTTTTAGAAAATTCCACCCCTAAGGGGGTTAAGAAAGCTTTGTATGGGCAACACTTTTTTTGAGCTAGAGACTTAAAAGTTTACGAAAAAAGTTCTTTCAGCGATTAGAAAAATTCAACCTCTAAGGGGGTTTAAAAGGGGGTTCAAATTTTAAATGGCGAGCAATAAAATTTTAAAGTGTGAGTAAGAGATTTTTAACTTCGGTCTTATTCTGTACGTTAAAAGACTACAAAACTGATTTCAGAGTTTTTCCAAATTCATCCCCTAAGAGTGTTAAAATTGGTTCAAAGTTTGAGTATTTCAAGGCATTTTTAAAGTATGAGATTTTTAACTTTGGTTTTAGACTGTTTGTTCACAAACTAGAAAATGAACATCAACTTTTTTTTTAATTATCCCCTAAAAGAGGGTTCAAATTTTGTATTGAGAGAAATCATTTTCTAAGACGATAAAAAGTTCTACGCGGACGAAGTCGCGGGCAACAGCTAGTCAAGTAATAATTCTCTTAATTTCCGTTTAAATATTTTATCTTTCGATTCCTCCCTTATATGCTCTGGTATTTTATTTGCTACTGTTATACATCGGTAATAAGGTTCTTTTCTGTACATTTCTAGTTTAGTAGCTGGTAATTCTAATAATTTATTCTCATTTATCCGTCTTTGCGATTTGACTACCCTTTTCGTAAATAAGTGCGGATTGTTTCTGACAAAAAGTGCTGCTTCCATAATGTACAGTGAGGGTAACGTGAGAATTCTTAGCTGAGTATAATGTGGACGGCAGCTATCTGGAACTCTGGTATTTGTTAGGATGCGGATGCACTTCTTCTGCATCACAAAGAGTTGGTCGGCGTCGGTACTCGCCCCCCAAAGTATCACACCATACTGGAGCCATGAGTGTGCATAAGCAAAGTAAGCTGACGAAGCGGTTTGTAAGTTCATATTTATTTTAAGGACACTTAAAGCATATACAAAACTAGATAATTTTGACTTGATATTTTGTACATGCGATTTCCAGTTTAGACTCGAATCTATTTTTATGCCTAATAATTTAAAGTCACTTACTTCTTCGATGTTATCTGTATTTATTTTAGTGTCATGTGTCATGTCTAAAGGTTTCTTTTGTTTAGGTTTGAATTGAATTATTTTGGTTTTTTTAAGGTTTATTTCTAAATTATGTTCTGCGAGCCAATTAGTAATAGTTATAGATACAAGTTTACACTTTTGCGATCGCCGCATGCAGCATGCGGCGAACGACGAAGTGTAATTGCCGCATTATACTGCAAGTACAGGAAAAACCTGAAAACTATACATTTGTAATTTTGAGCGGAACCCTCGGTGGGCGAGTCCGACTCGCCCTTGTCCGGTTTTTTTAAATTTTTAACGTAACCTGTCACATTGCTATACCTTAGGTAAATTCTTGTTTTTTCTGCGCCTGCCCCCCTCTAAGTAAACAGAATCCTGAGATACACCCTTGCATTCTATGGATGCCACTTAATTTTACATGCCACTGGCCAAGAAACAAGAATAGGAAATGATGAAAACTTTAGGTGTCTATTTTATTCTTCATAAGTTTTATTAGAAATCTTTAATAAATCGTGGGGCGCTGGGGGCAATAAATAAAAAAATAAAAATAAAAATCATTTAATTCAGAAAACTGGTTCCATAATTTGTTAGTAAAAAATGCCTTAATGTTAGACACATTAAATAGATAAAAAATAAATAAAACACTAAAACTAACTACTAGGGCTCCTCCCGCGCTTCATCTATCCCCCCTTACGTGCAGATCTATGAAGCGCGACAGGACGCCAGAGTCCAGCCTCTCGGCGACCATCTGCAAGATACTGTTGCCCATCAGCCATTTTAAGACCAGTTTTTAATTTAGAAGAGCTATAAGTGCTATAACCCCGAACTTCGAATCTCGAACTTCGTATATCTCCGTCTCTATCGCACTTATAGTTTATGGTACTCGAGCGACAGAAACGGAGATATACGAAGTTCGAGATTCGAAGTTCGTGGTAGCGCCACTGCATAGGAGCCTTTCCGTCCCTCGTTGTGGCATCACGTAGGTATAGCCTGTCCAGAGTATCATACGTCCATGGATCCGATGTTTTACTAATCGTTTTTTTTACTATTAGATTAATTGAATCAATATTTCGCGTGTTTCGGGCCGTATGCATACGTGTCGGAACATAGAGGTAGAATAGAATAGAGGGACTCACTCACACATACAGATAGAGATACACTGTCATATTTTCTGTCCCTCATCGCGTATACGGATTTTTTGTTTGCCACCACACCTGTCAAAATTTTGTACTAAAACTAAATTATAAATGACATAAGACGTCAAGAATGTGCAGCTTCTGATACTTCTTAATTTAGTAAGGTTAATTTACCATCGTCTCTTTTGGGTCCACAGATGTATGAATATAAGGAGATCGGACATGGCGGCCGATTTGTATAGAGTGAGCCTGTCGCAAGTACATTAACCCACACAACGCCCAAGTAATTGACAAGACAAAGCACGCACACATCTAAAACACACACACTTGTATACCTACACGCTTATTTGACAATAAACGCGCATCATATCAGGCATTTTGGGAAAAAGCGTAATATTCTCTGCGATCAGCACACGTGGACAGTATGGCAGTGTATGCCCATTGAGCATACAGCTGCGACACGGCCGCCGGCGGCTTGTCCTCTCTCTAGTATTCTATGCTCTGAGTTTGGGTCATACGCTAGGACGTCATCTATTATATCCTCTATCTACGAGTGATAATAATCCAGGCAAAATACGGTTTTGAAAAACATTAATTTATAATACTAAGCGTTTTTTTTGTTTATTTAATTTTAAAACGTTATGAGATGCAATGCTTTATGCAAGTATCCAACAAACATTCCATCCGGAAGTAATTATATACATTTAAATAAATCATGAATATTTTTTTATTATTATTTATCTTGAATTTTATAGAGCAAATATAAATGAACCAAAATAAACATTAAACCATTTATTACTATTTTTTCTGACTTTTCAGAAGCTTGTTAAGTTAGATTTTTTTTGACGTCTGAAATTTTGTTGGATTTTGTTGCTAGGTAACTATTTAATTGATAATGTATCCATTACAAAGAAAAAATCAGCTATTATAAATTATTACCAAATTTGACATTTTTTCCATACAAGTTGTAAGTTCATTGCCTGGACTATATACTCCAGGCAAAATACGGTTTTGAAAAACATTAATTTATAATAGCGTTTTTTTTCTTTATATCATTTTAAAACATTGATCTAAGATGCTTTATTCAAGAATCCAACAAACTTTCCATCCGGAAGTATTTATATAGATTTTAAAAACGAATGAATGGTTTTTTTTTAATTATTTATCTTGAATATTATAGAGCAAATGTAAATAAACCAAAATAAAGATAAAACCATTTATTAATATTTTTTCTGACTTTTCAGAAGCTAATTAAGTTATCATTTTTTTGATGTCTGAAATTTTGTTAGATTTTGTCACAAAGTAACTATTTAATTGATAATATATACATTACATAAAAAAAATCTGCTATTATAAATTATTTCCAAATTTGACATATTTTCCATACAAGCTGTCAGTTCATTGCCTGGACTAATAAGGATGTTTGCACCGACAATACCGCAAGTGGTTACGGGTTACGAGATACAATGTCATATTTTCTGCCCCTCATCGCGTATACAGAATAGGGTATTTGACAACAGTGAAAATAAATTGTTTTTTCATTCGCAATAGATAAACATTACGAAAATACTCGGAAAGTATCAATCTTTCGTTTATATTTGCTATTTTAAGATTTTTAAATTCTTAAATACTAAAAATAAGGACATTGTTTGGTAGTGACGTCACAAGCAAGTAATACCTACAAATTCCATACTAACGGAGCGTTTTTGACGTTTCATAAAAAGAAGCTGATTTGACTTTTGTCAAATACCGTATTTTTGTTTGTCACCACGCCTGTCAAAATATTGTACTGTAACTGACACTAACCGATATAACATCACACACAGATACACCGACTAAGTTATAAACGACATTACACGTCAAGAATGTATTAGTCTTCTGATGTCTTTTGTTTGACAATACGGTGAATTTTGAAATACCCTGACGGCGCGTTTCATCACCATAGAAATGGCCATTATTGACCCTGCCGTCGTCACAATATAGTTAAAGAAAATTAATAAATTACACAAGTATTTTAGTTTTTAAATTATTTATTGATATTATTAGTACAATTAATTATTTTCCGATTTTTAGTAGGTGCCGCGTGCTTCCATCTATTATTTGCATTTTACATCTATGAATTATTATGTGACTAAATTGGAAATCACCAGATATTCATAGTAGGCCCCTATACTTAATGTCCTTCTTTATTTAGTAAACTTATTATGCTGTCATTACCGTCCACCTAGTACTAAGATTGACCGCCCTGATTTTGATTTTAAATACATGCTATGAGAACTTAGAACTTAAGGCGACGTGAGGTCCGAAAACTGATTTAAAATAAATCGTAGCTCTTGTTTGGATTATAATACGGCTACCCTAAATTTAATTAGCAATCTTGAGGCCTTTCTCAAGGGAAGTCAGCTATTAGAATCCTAAGTTTTTGACTTTCGCTCGATAGAAAAAAATCACGAACATAGGTCTAAAATACGCTTAAAAAAATCGTAATAAATTATGCACAACAGCTAAACATAATAAAAATGGTTTTAAAAATTGGCAATTCTATGTTTTAGGGAAATCAGCTATTACTTTTTTATTTATTAAAACGCACAAAAAATTAAAATTAAAATACATGATATCTACGCTTCCAAACATGCACTTCCATCTCGCTCACGCTTATGCTCAGTGAGAGGGAGAGAAGACCACGAACCTACGTCCCCTTAATGTAAATCCAGTTTCTTATTGAAAACAGTGCCACCTTCTTGATAGGACGCGAACTCTCTGAAGCTCTAGCGATTGCTAGGCTTAGGCTGTCAAGGTATTTCAAAATTCGCCGTGTTGTCATATGACATCAGTAACCTAGGGGTACAGACGGCGGTATTTGGAGTCGATGAGCCGGGGTTCAAACCCTACGACAGACGCACTTTTTGTATGTTTTGTACATTCAAAGAAAAGTTTTAAGTATCGCAGAAGAGATGGCGCCTGTATACGCAAGCATTAAATGCCTTCTCAATTTGGTCGAGTTGCCTGTCTATCTCAGTATGTATATTGTACTCAGTATATATATACGTTAGTATCCACAAAGTACTTTGTTATATACTGAAATAGAGAACAATCTCTGGGCCTAAATACGGTAACCCTGTAATTGATGCGCCATCTAGAATCGTTAGTTGAAATACTCCACTTCAATGTTAAAACATACAAAAAGTGCGTCGGTCGCAGGGTTTGAACCCCGGCTCATCGACTCCAAATACCTCCGTCTGTACCCCTAGGCTACTGCACGGGTATTACAAGACGGCCGCGACATACTCTCGAGCTCTCTCGCAGTATCCGTCTCTTTCTAAGTGGTCTGATAAGAGAGAGACGGATAGCGCGAGAAAGCTCGAGAGTATGTCGCGGCCGTCTTGTGATAGCCGTGCTGATGTCTTATGACAACACGGCGAATTTTGAAATACCTTGACAGCCTCTAGTTGACTTATTATGCTGTCATTACCGCGCAACTAGTACTAAGATTGGCCGCCCTGTTAGTATCTCTTAGTAGTCTGTGTATATATTTCTCTATGATTGTAGTATTTGATTTAATATTTCTAATTTTAATGAAGTCGTGAAGGCTTTGTCGTATTATGTTACGATTTCATATTCAATTGGAATAGCTGAAGAGTAAATTATCTTCGAGTTTCGGTATGTTTTTCCTCTACGGGGCAAGCATATTTTTTAGGTCATTAAAGAATTATCACAATTTTCTCCTTTCGCAGTATTGTATGTTCGATCTTACCATCTTGCAATGACATCGTTTATTGAAAGGCAGAAAAGCCTTTTTAACCAATTGAAAGATGCTGAAGAACAAATCAGTTTCTCAAAACACAACAAGGCTGAAACCCCCCATGACAATGGAGAAATGGACCGACGGCACTACCGAAAACTAAAACACGAAATGAAACCGTTTAGAGGTAAAGAAAGCATATTTAAAAGGCCTGAAGCTTCTATGAGGGACTGTTTACGATCTAGAGGACGCCCAAACTACATGAAAAACCCACAAAAATGGGTGTATTATTCATTATCAGATGTGACACAGGAGCAGATGTCTGATTCCACAAACTCTGCAACAGCTCATGCTTTCATTCGTGAATTGGAAGATAGAGAAGCAGCTAAGAATAGAATGGAGCAAGACTGCGAAGGACCTGAAGATTTTGTGTTCAAAAAACCAATTTTCCATGTATCTGCCACAGTGAAGAAAGCACCGGAACAAGAAACATCAAAAGCAGTTTTTAAGAGCAGTAAAGTTCTCATGCCAGAATATGTTGTTGGGAGAAATCCGAAGAAAGATAAGAAAACAGCAAAGAAGGAAATGCAAAAGGATGATGATGACAAGAAAGCTGAATTAAAATTAAATCATCTTTATGAAGATGATGTGGAAGATGAAGACTAGTTTTAATTAAAATTAAACATATAAGTGTGTTGCTATAAATTATATCCCTTGAAACTGCATGTTATTTCCCTTTAACCTTTTCAACACCAAAAACACATATATCTGCACTGCAGGCTCAACACTAACAACATATATATTTGCGCCAGGGAGCCCAGCGCGATAGCAGCCTTCTTAAATTGACATAAGGTTTAACTCCACACCAAATGTCTTGTTGACTTGGCGTGTGGTTGACAACTCTTTGAAAGAGTGTAACCTTTTTTTATTATTGACAATGTAATGTAAGGACCAATGCTAAAAGTATACATACAAGATATTTAATTAAGATGAAACCTTTTCAAAATACCTAATTCTTCCTTTACGTATTTAATTTAATCATATGGCATACATTATTTGGCCTTTTGAGTTAGTAGTATTCGAATATACAACCCTCTTACTATGCCAGACTAATCAGACTATAGAACTTGAAATGAATTGTATTCTCTTGGATATAAGAAATCAGATAGGTCATGCATCTGGCAAGGTCCAACTAAGCACAACAACTGTATAAATGCATACAAGGTGTGTTGCTTAAGTGTATCTTTTAGATTTACCCGACTGCCAAAGGAGAGGAGGGTTGTTTTTCATATGTATGTGTGTCTTATTCTTTGACATGCCCTGCAGCCTAAACCGTTTGACAGATTTCGACATGAGGTGTTGTTGGATTCCTCATAATCGTGGAATCATATTCTAATCAAAAAAAAGCAGTTGGGTTTTTCGAAAAATCTTTTGATTGCACTTGTTTCCTCAGAATTAGGACATTTTGGGTTTTTAAATTTCCATGCTACTACTCAAAATGAGAGTACAGTCGCCATCACATACATCGGAGCAAACAAGCACGTCACAAACATCGGAACACACCTCTATTTTCAAGGCATTAGGGTGCATGTGCCGATATTTTTGAACACCTATAGTGTACCTATGTATGTAATGGCGACTGTACTATTGATAGTGACAAAGAAAGTGTTCCTAAAGACACCCTGTACATTATATGTAAGGGACAATTAAATGGCACACATCATTTTACAAATAAAATAACAAGGTGTAAAATATTTTATATTATTTTATTTACACTATCATCAGCACTGAGATATAACAGCTGAATCAGACTTTATTTCCAAGTTGTCTGAAGCCTGACTCTCAGATTTGTTGTCTGCAGAGAATGTACTCAAGTCTCTCATCATAGAGTATGCATCTTCACCATCCGCATAGTATTTGGGCTCAATTTCTAGGATTTTAAAGCCAAGAGAGTTAGTGTAGAGGTTCAGTGCGGCACGGTTGCTTTTCCTGACGTGGAGTGACACATATTTTGCCTGGAAATGGAAAACTTGATTAGCACAACAATGAGTGTAATCTCTGAAGATCTTGGTTGTATTTTAGTAGTCAATTATTCTGGCCATCAGTACTGATGTTTACCTGAAAGCATTCTACCATAGCCAATGAGGCTTGGTTCATTAATTTTTGAGCAAGTCCAAGGCGGCGATGAGACCGCTTTACAGCCAGTGATGTTATGTGACCATGTCTGTTGTCTTCACCATCCTCTTCCATCTTGGCCAAAACATATCCTGTTGGCACATAAACAAATTTAAAGCTGATACACTTAATAACATTGCATGTAGAACCGATGGCCGTTGGGGCGGAAAGGTTCTCGAGTGGCGACCATGTACCGGAAGGCGCGGCGTGGGTAGGCCCCCTCAAGGTGGACTGATGCCCTGGTACAGGTTGCGGGAGTCCGCTGGATGCGGGTGGCGCAGGACCGGCCTTTGTGGCACTCTTTGGGGGAGGCCTATGTCCAGCAGTGGACGTCTTTCGGCTGATATGATGATGATGATGATGATGACACTTAATAATCCCACTTACAGCATAATGACCTTCTTTGGGAATATTTTTCCAGTTTTATTCTGCAACACTAGTATAACACAATTCGTAGGAAATCGGTTACCCACTAATTCTGGCATTGGTTCAGTCCATCAGTATGATGAGAGAATGCTTGTATAACCATTGTGAATGACAGGGACAGACAGATCATACTGATGGAATGAACTGACGCCAGAATTAGCATGTAACAGATGACTATGGAACATAATGCAAGCATATTTTTTCTATTTATAAGTATGTAAATCCTGATAGGATACTTAATACTTTGTTTCATGATTGATAGATGGTATTGTGCAAATTCAATTCAATCAATTTTATTTCGGAAAGTCCATAAATTGTTAGTAACATATTACTTAATTCTAGGGTTAGTATTAATATTAATATAGGTCTAGTCTAGGTGTAAAGACATAGGGGGACATGCAGCTGCACCCAGTGACTCAGCCACGGTGAGTCCCACCGGTCAACCAGTGTGCACAGGATGGTATTCGAGCTGGCGCGCCACCGTCTAAGTAGCGAGCAACACCGCTTCCTGATAATAGCAACAAACAAAAATTGGTTAGTTACCAACTATATGTCCTTTCCCATCTTCAGCTACATAACTGAGCTGTGGCCAGGATAGTCCATGATAAAAGTAGTATTTCATCTGGTAATTCTCAGGCAAGCAAAGCAAGTTGCAATGCTGCATATTCATCAGGTCACTTGGGCGTGCACAGCGAATGTTCATCTTGACCTGGAAAACAAAACAAATAGATTAGTTAATTTAATAATTGTTTGTTCAGATTGTTGTATCATGTAATACATGAGTGATACCCATATATTTACCTTATTAGTTTTAATTGGATAGAAGAAAGTTACTCTCTTCTGGTTTTCCTTGCTTTAGGTTGCCTAGTCTCTGATGCTGGAGGGGTGTCTGACATACCCCCCAACAGTTCCCGAACGAAACGGAACTTTGACAAGCAACACTTCCACACAATATACCAACCTGCAACAAAGAACAAAGAGCATTCTTTAAGAAAAATCTACTAAAGTATATTCTCAAGCTTTATTTACATTCATGACGCTGATTTATGTTAGTAATTAAATTCAATAAAGCGAATTGGGCTACTTACAAAACAATACAAAAACAAAAACTAAAAATACACTACATACGCAGGTTACAATAGCTAATATGACTTCCTTCATTTCAAACTAAGCATGGATTTAATAAAATTGAACACAGGGTTATGCATACAGTTTACCAGAAAAAACAAAAAAAATAATGCCTTTTGCTAATGATAATCAATCAAAATCAGTCTGGACTGGCGTAAGAATATATTCAGAGCACAGAAGTTGTTCACGCAAAGAGAAACAGCGCCATTTTGAACAGTCTAGTAAAAACATTGGAAATCTAGATGAAAATTACTTAAATACATGTCAATAATGAATAATAATTCTACGGTACATACTTTGTGTCGCTTATAACACTTCAGGTTATTAGTTTTCACCTTTATCTGTTAATATAGAAGCCAAAATTATGAAATTATTGTCCTAACCTAAAAAAATTTTTTTTCTTCTTTGACATGCGATTTTTTTTAATAAAAATGTTATATAGCACTATTTATTTAGCATCGATTATAATCGATGATAAATCTTTCAATATGTTATTGAATATATTGTTGACTTATTTTTTCTGTATTAAATGTGTCGCTAAAAAAACGTAAAAGAAATAAATAAGCATTAAGCCTGCATCACACTGGAACGGCCTGCGGTGGCGGACCATAAGTAATGGGCTCTACGGCTCTACAAACCATGTGAATGATGTATTGTTTGTCACTTTTCTTTTGACATCTGACATCTGTCATCCCAGTACAATTCATTACATGACAAAACACAACATGCATGACCCCCCTCCCCCGCAGACGAACGCGGGGAATGTTTTCCATCCGTGACGGAAACAAAAAACATGCTGGCCATGCCTGTCGCGAACGCCCTCTCGTTATATAGTGTATAGGAATGTAACTGGTACTAATACAGTCAGACTGCGCAAAATTAGAGGGCGCCGCGAAAGGTTTATATATGAACATAGGAGGGATAATCTGAATCCTACCTTTCATCCAATGCAGTCCACGGATATCTGCTTCGTTTTCTGACACGACACGCGACACGAAGGTGCTCGCGTGCCCACACGATGACGCTCGCCTGTACCACCTGTGGTTATAAATATAACCATGACACACCTGTCACTTATGCCCCAGAACTCTTAGCACATACAAGTTCTACCTACTAAGCAAAATGACATGGTGCACCTTGCACTATAGGAGGTTAGCCACACACTGTGCGCTGTATACTTTCTCATGTTCTCGCCTACCGGCCGAGCAACTATGAACCTCCTCTTATACTGAACTCGCTCTCACAAACAAAGTATTATATACAAGTAGTCTCAAGTAGCAGTCTCAGATGATTTCATATTAGCAACTAGAAGATATTGCGTCATCACATTAAAGAGGTCATCCTATACGGGCTCTACAGGTATAGTCAGTCAGTCTCGTTATGAGGTATTACATAGCCCGTCTAGTTCCCCTCAAGCGATTCGACACGAATCTATCGGTGCCCGTCAAGGCTGCCTTACATTCGAGTTGTCCTCCTTCACAACCTACGAGGCACCTTGGCGTGGCCGGCCACTCACTAGGGCGCGCACCTTACGGCCTGACCGCTACAGGGCTTACAGCGCTACTACGCACCTCCCTGCCGCTCAAGGAGGCAATCTGAACGATACCCGACTATCCCTTTCCACAACCGCCGTACTACGTAGGCTCACGCTAGTACGGGGGTGTTTCACACCAGCACACTGGCGAAACTTGGAACTCCCTCTTAAGACACCATACAACGCGGAACCCGGTGCTCCGGACGTTGCATGGTGGGATCTCACCTCCGTGTAAGACCCTCGGGGACAAAGCTACGGGAACTAACATCCATAATATCAACGAGTACCATTAACAGAGAGCGTTACCTTACACAACGCCCTAATGGCGGCAAAAACGGGGTAGTTTCACTTGGGTAGCTAGTTATAAAGTTACAGTAAGTATGAGCGTAATTGAGACATTAAGAATAGACGAAATATCAGGATATTGAGACCCTCAGTTAGCATGAGACATATACCAGTATCATTACGGAAAACTCATGATTCTCATGATATGAAACATCGTCATAATACATAAATTATATATCACATTTATAGTAGAACAATAAAGCAAATAGGAGAAAAGGTAAAGTGCTGAGAATCTAAGACACTTAAGCTTTCAGAGATCAGCTGCGTAGCTCCCGGCTCCTTGGCGAGAACACCTCCTCAGACTACTTCGTCACTCGCCAATTTCAGATTACAAAATGAGGCTTCTCCAACAGAGCAAGCCCTTAAATGCTCCAAAGACTACGACCTTATTCTACCCACAGTCACAATTATATCATAACCTTGCCAGCGCAAATAATCTCTTAAGGCGGCACCACACGGTCCGACCACGAGTTAAAGTCATCGCGATATCATCAACTGCCATGATTCGCGACAATGCCCTTTTTCTGTTCAGCCGCGTCCGCTGCGCCGTGTTTTCGGTGTTTGCAAGCATCTAACATGTTTTTCGAACAGAAAAGGGGAGTAGCCAACATGTTTTTCGTTTACAAACATAGAAACATGTTTTCCGTCACGATTGGAAAACATTCCCCGCGTTCGTCTGCGGGGGAGGGGGTCAGTTTTTGTCATGGAATGAATTGTACTGGGATGACAGATGTCAGATGTCAAAAGAAAAGTGACAAACAATGAAACAATACATCGTTCACTCTAACCAATCAACCAAAGTCGCAATGGACGTGCGTGTTTTGTAACATGTTTTGTTAGTTTTTTGGCGCAGCGGACACGCCTTTCGAAAAACATGTTAGATGTTTGCAAACACCAAAAACACGGCGCAGCGGACGCGGCTTAAAATGTTTAAAAACATTGTTGCAGCGGACCCGGCTTTACTATGGTCCTTGTAGGTCAGGGACGTATGATACTCTGGACAGGCTATACGTGAGTGATGCCACAACGAGGGACGGAAAGGCTCCTATGCAGATAAATTAAAAACTGAGGGCCTACCGCGAACGGCATTCGAAGTTTTCCCTCTCTGTCGCACTTATGTACGAACTCGTAAGTATGACAGGGAGGGGAAACTTCGAATGCCTTTCGCGGTAGGCCGCCTGGTCTTAAAATGGCTTTTTATTTAATCGTATGGCATATATTATTTTTGGCCTTTAGAGTTTGACTAAATCAGTTGTGCCCAACAAAAAAAGTGGAACTATGACAAGGACAACGAATGATATTTCACTTTCTGTCACACTTATCGAGATTTGTATAATACCATCTCGTCCGCACGTGGTATTCTTATTACCATAGCTTGTCCTGAGTATCATACGTCCATGTTGTAGGTGTCTCAAAATATTCAGTTCAAAAATAGTTTGTGTACATTCCAAAAAAAAAATCCGAGATTAATGCGCGATAAATAATACGAGTGTGATGATGCTGAAAGAGATAATCTGCGCTTCAAAATAAATTGCTTTTCATGTTTTCTTGAAATTCAGAATTATTTCTACTTTCCTCTTCCACAACAATGATTATATATTTCAGAACGACAAGGCGACAGCGACAGTGACAGTCAAGCCACAAACTATATTGCTACGTTTACACTATGCCGAAGTGAGCAGGGAAGTGGGCTGAGATGTGGGCAGCGCGAGTATGTAACACCGTCCTACTTCTATTCAAATGTTGGCTGGCTGTGGGGTATGATTTTTTTTTAGTATACATATCTAAAAGTATCTCATATATCTCGGGAGTTTTTTAAGCTATATTACATAATTTTAGCTGTTATTTTGAATGAGATATTAACAGGTTTTTAAAATGAGGCTATTTGAGACGGCTTCTGGGGTTATTTGGTTACTAGTACCAAATATCCCCCTTACTGTAAAGGTAGGTTGACCATCTTTTTTTTTCAACAGTGCAATGGTGTGTACAACTGTACGTACCGTAATTGTCGGAAGGGGAAAAAACAACCCTACACGTCATACCTATACCCAAGAAGCATTGGCTAATGCTATGGCCGACGTGGCAGCTCCGTCTTTGGCAGAAGTTGGCGAGAAACATCATTTAAATTACGACTGTTTTTGATACTGCTAATTATGCCTGTTGTTATTTAAGTAATATGTAGATTTACCAAATACAGTTAGGTAATTTTTCTATAAACATTTTATAGGTACTTAAGGAAATAACAAAGAAACATATTCTATCTAAAGTTGACTTAGAAGTAAATTTTTTTATACATACATATACTTGATTTACTGCCGTCAAGGACGTATATTTTATGTTTATAATAAAATAGCACATTTTGGGTTAATATAAATGTAACTAAGGGTCCTTAAAAGTGTGATACAGGTAATAAAAGATTTTGATAAAACTTGACTTTGTTAGTACAACTTTGTGATTTTTTTTCTCCCGTTTTTTTTTTTTTAATATGGTTACTCTGCTTTTAATACCTTCGGCGGTCGTTCCTAAAGCGTCTTAAAAATCACTTGTTATGTTTTAAATAACAAATGCCTCAAAATTCAGCCAAAACCAGTTCGAAACCTGTCGATTCCCATAAAGCCCCAAATACGAGGTTATTTAGAACACCTCTTTAAAAAAAAAAACTCAACCTGTATTGATTAAGTTTTAATATTAATTAAATATTAATTAAGACACGTGCAGTATATAGAATGGTGGAGCATTATGCGTTTTATCTATTTAAAATCTATATATATATAAAAGGCAAAGTCCTGACTGACTGACTGAGTGACTGACTCACTCACTTAAATCAACGCCCAGCTCAAACCGTTGAACCTAGAAAGCAGATTTTTTCACAATAGGTAGTTTACGTAAATACCCACTAAGAAGGGATTTTTGAAACTTTCACCCTCAAAGGGATAAAAAGAGGGTTGAAAGTTTGTATAGGGACGGAGTAATATTTTAAGTGAGAGACTTGAAACTTTGTGTATGGACTCCTTATTACAAAACAAGAAAAGGGATTTGAGGGTTTTGGAAAATTCTACCCTTAAGGGGGGAAAATGGGGGGGTGAAAATGTGTATGGAGTTACTTAAACCGCTGCACCGATTTAGACGAAATTAGGTATAAAGATAGTTTGAGTCCCGGAAAAGGACATAGGATAATTTTTATCCCGGAAATGATCCTCTAAGGGGGTGAAAAGGGGTAGTGGAAAATGTATATGGAGCTACTTAAACCGCTGCACCGATTTAGATTTAATTTGGTATAGAGATAGTTTGAGTTATGTGGAGGGACATAGGATAGTTTTGGTCCCGAAAATCATTCCCTAAGGGGATGAAATGGGGGTGAAAATTTGGATGGAACCAATTTCGATGAAATTTGGTACAGGAACGTTTGAGTCCCGGGAAAGGGCCATAGGAAATACCTCATCCCAAATACAATCTCTTAGGGAGGTGAAAATTCAGAAAAAAAAACATTTAGATGAAATTTGATTGGTAGGTATAGAGATAGTTTGAGTTCCAGGGAGGGACAAAGGATAGTTTTTATCGCAGAAATCAGCCGTAAAGGGGGAAAAAAGGGAGGTGTTTCATATGAGGCTACTCAAACTGCTGCACCGATATAGATGAAATTCGGTAAATAGATTGTTTGATTCCCAGTGAAGGACAGGATAGTTTTTATCCTGGAAATCATCCTCTAAGGCAGGGGTCGGCAACCTTTTAGCACCAAGGGCCATATAGGAGCTAAAATAAAATACGCGGGCCGCACTTTTTAGTTATTTGTGACTTTAGCAGGCAATTCCAAAATACTGAATTCAACGACCTTTACATACAGAACAGCCAGGGAGGCTCGCGGGCTGCAAGCAAGGGCCTCGCGGGCCGCATGCGGCCCGCGGGCCGCCTGTTGCCGACTGCTGCTCTAAGGGGATGAAATGGGGGGTGAAAGTTTGCAGGAAGCTACGAAATAAATTAGTTCCACGCGGACGAAGTCGCGGGCAGAAGCTTGTATTACATATTTGATAAACACATAAAACATGGATTTATTGATGTTTTAGTCAAAAAATATTCCAAATAGCCACATTTTACGGTACTGTCGTCACACTCATTCCGTCACCAACCGTCAACGCGTTATCAATCGTGCTAGTTAGTGTACAGTCGCCATCACATACATAGGTACACCATAGGTGTTCAAAAATATGGGCACATGCACCCTAATGCCTTGAAAATAGAGGTGTGCTCCGATGTTTGTGACGTGCTTGTTTGCTCCGATGTATGTGATGGCGACTGTACAAATGTGATCATGTTGTTATCAGTGTTCTGTTGCGATGGATTTTCAGCATCCACCATCTCCAGAGGGCCTACCGCGAACGGCATTCGAAGTTTTCCCTCTCTGTCGCACTTACGTACGAACTCGTAAGTATGACAGAGAGGGGAAACTTCGAATTCCTTTCGCGGTAGGCCCTCTGGTACGACGACGGCGTTTTCGCCATCGAATACTTTTCATAACATTGTTAGACAAACTCAGGAGGCAAAGCGCAGAAGGTAAGGCGTCCTCCATTCCACAATAATCTAAATTTAGCTGACGTCTGCCGTCCTCCACTGCCCGAGGCCCAACACAAAAGAAGTATGGAGTGGCAATGTAAATGCTCACTGCCCTTCACAGAAGTATTACGGCAGGAAGTAAGGCAGCGTCAACGGCAGTGGAAGTGGCATAGTGTAAACTTAGCATATAAGCCAACGGACAGCCGTCAAGATGTCAAGATCAAAAACTCAAAATGTCAAAACATGTAATTTTGTTTTGTAAATCAAGGTTGAAAATGTTGAAATCGTTTAACTAATCGTCGCTTTGAGCATAACATATAACTACCTCCAATGTATTTAAAATTTATAAATACTAGTTCGTTAACGGAAGTCGGTTCATAAGTTCTCGACATGGATGATGAAAAGCCTTCCGTTTCTTTTCTATCGTAAGTATTATTTATAATTTGGTAAGTTCCATTTTATTACTTATTGACCTAGTATGTCTGAAAGCGTCAATAACTAACATAAGTATTCAATTTCAGACGATATAGAAGTCCGACATTCAGCAGGAATGAAGTTCAGACATTAATTAATATTATTGAGAAAAATAAGTACACAATCCTTAACAAATCAACCAACTCTGCTGTGAATCAGGCCAAAGAGCTTACATGGGAGAGAATAACGAAAACCTTTAACAGTAGGGGGTTCAAGCACGAAAGAACTCTAGATGCACTGAAGACGAAATGGGACAATCTTAAAAAAGATGCAAGAAAACATGCTAAAAACTTGGTTGATGGAGATAATGGTTCACAATACAATGATTTGACTAAGCAAATAGTGACTATGATGTGTGATGTTGAGAATAATGCACCTATGGAATCAAGTACACACATGGATGATAGTGAGGAGTTTAATGGTATGGCTTTTGAATTTTATATATTATACACTGAACCTATTACCCTTTGTATCATTCTAAATTTAATTTACTTCTTGGCGTTCAGTAACCTATTTCTTTTTGAGTTTTGTGTACAAAATTTGATTCCATTCTAATCTTCAATAAAGATTCTAAAAAATGCATCTTACCATGCAGCAGATTTATTTTTAGTGCAAGTATAGTAGAAATAATTTAAATTCAGATAATTTGACATGACTTTAATAAGTATACAATTATTTTCTTGCAGTGAAGATGTTAAATGTGTTCTACATGTTATGTTGCAAGTCTACATATAATATCTAATACAATAATATCTCAAACTGATGTAATAAATGAATAAATATTTTTTTCGGACAATCTTACACCAATCAACTTAGCCCAAACTAAACAAAGCTTGAACTATGGGTACTTGACGACTAATAATAATAATACTTCTTCTTCATTTCAGAACCTGGTTTAAATGATGAAAAAGTGAGTCAAAATCTAAAAAGAAAATCTTGTTGGGAGAGCTTTGATGAAAAGAATTCAGATGAGTCAAATGGTAAACTTTTTTACTAGCTAAGTTATTAACTAACATAGGGTTATCCTAATAGGATTAAGAATATTTACTAACAAACAGTGGATTTTGTTGTCTGAATAAAGAAATTAAAATATTCAACTTCTACTAACAACAATGATATAAATTATAGCTTATAGGTAACTTGTTCTGGGCTGGTAGTTTGATCACATTTATGTCTGATGTATAGCATTTATATATATATATATATATATATATCATAATACATGAAGCTGGAAAGTAGCATACTTTTTTGTATGGTACTTACAGCATGAAACAGTAACTAATACACTCACAAACTCTCTCATTTATAATTAATTATTGGTTTCCAGATGGAAATACCCCTGAGGGATCCAGGTAATATAAATAAACTACCATATTTTTATAATATCACCCAACTTATTACTGAAACTGCAGATGTGCTGAAACCTAATCTCTATGCATGTTACAGAGCAAACCGGTCACTCAATTTCGCCCCGCAAGAGTGTAGCCTCTTATTGGAATGTGTGAGAAATGAAAAGAACCATGTGTTTGCCAAAGGGTACAATGCACATGCTATTGGATTGAAGAATAAAGCATGGAGGAGGGTGAGTTGTGGTGTTTCAGAATAAATAACCTACACCTTATATCCATGATAATGCACCCAAATCCTATGGAACTTCGATTTATAGATCCTCATATCCATGATGATGCACCCAAATCCTATGGAACTTCGATTTATAGATCCTCATATCCATGATGATGCACCCAAATCCTATGGAACTTCGATTTATAGATCCTGGTATTCATGATGATGCACCCAAATCCTATAGAACTTCGATTTATACATCCTCATATCCATGATAATGCACCCAAATCCTATGGAACTTCGATTTATAGATCCTCATATCCATGATAATGCACCCAAATCCTATGGAACTTCGATTTATAGATCCTCATATCCATGATAATGCACCCAAATCCTATGGAACTTCGATTTATAGATCCTCATATCCATGATAATGCACCCAAATCCTATGGAACTTCGATTTATAGATCCTCATATCCATGATAATGCACCCAAATCCTATAGAACTTCGATTTATAGATCCTCATATCCATGATAATGCACCCAAATCCTATGGAACTTCGATTTATACATCCTCATATCCATGATAATGCACCCAAATCCTATGGAACTTCGATTTATAGATCCTCATATCCATGATAATGCACCCAAATCCTATGGAACTTCGATTTATAGATCCTCATATCCATGATAATGCACCCAAATCCTATGGAACTTCGATTTATAGATCCTGGTATTCATGATGATGCACCGAAATCCTATAGAACTTCGATTTATAGATCCTCATATCCATGATGATGCACCCAAATCCTATGGAACTTCGATTTATAGATCCTCGTATCCATGATGATGCACCCAAATCCTATGGAACTTCGATTTATAGATCCTCATATCCATGATGATGCACCCAAATCCTATGGAACTTCGATTTATAGATCCTCATATACATGATGATGCACCCAAATCCTATGGAACTTCGATTTATAGATCCTCATATCCATGATGATGCACCCAAATCCTATGGAACTTCGATTTATAGATCCTCGTATCCATGATGATGCACCTAAATCCTATGGACCTACAAGTTACCTAGTCGGTCCTTAAGTTCTGTCACAAATGTTTTGCCGCATAGTAAATAATACCAAGAATGTTTTTATTTAATGCCATATATTATATGGTTTGATAGCTCATTAAATACTGATAAATTAGAACGATTATTGGATTTAAATGCTTAAAGACATATTACGCAAATGCTAGTTTCTTCAGAGATTTTGCACTTTTTTAGCCAATCAAAAACACGGACGTGATTCACTGTATCTTTTTTCCATGATTCTTAAAACCTTACAAACTTACGTGAGATTTCAGTCAGAACCCCTCCCTGAACCCTCCCTCCTCCATTTTGAAGCATAAGATAAGTAAGTCATTTTACGTAGTGTACTTGTTGCCCACAAGATCAAATTACCGCGTTTTTCTGAAAACGTAAAAAGTACGTAAAGTTCTCGATGGGAGCAGTTGGAATTGAAAGCTAACAGAAAACCAAATGCTAGTTGCTAAGCATGGTCTAAAATCGAGGTTTCAGAATAAATTAAAAAAAACCTTGGTGGTCATCTGGAACACTGTTTTTTTATTAAATTTGTGTCAGTGGTATTTCTGTTAGATGCGGCGTGTTTTGGGTTCACGATTGTCTCAAGTTACAAGGATTTTTTGTCATATTGCGAGAATTGTTCAAAATGTATTGCATTGCAATTTGATTCGTATAAAATAAGCTTTTTAATCACGTATAATACGAATAAGAAAAAGTTTATTGCTGAGTTTTATCTATCAAAAACCTTGTGACCGAACTTAAGGACCGACTAGGTATAGATCCTTATATCCATGATGTGGACCTTCAAGTTATAGTTATAAATCCTTATATATATGATGCTGCACCCAAATCCTATCAACCTACAAGTTATATCAAATCCTATGGATATAATATACAACTAGTATATAAAATGGAAAAGGGGTGCTTTTGAACAATATTTTTATTGCTGCTAAAAATATACATACAACGTGTCCCAAAACTCAACGATAAGCCGGCACCAGAGGATGGAGCTACTTATGATTAGTCGAGAAAAAATAAGGAAAAAAATATATCTCAATTATTTTAGAAATTACAGAAAAAAAATGAAATTCATCGAAAATCGACATCCCTAATGGTATTTTTAACGACCATGTCTACAAATATTCAAATATTACTGTTTTTTTTTGTTTTTGGAAACTTAAGTAGCCCTGCTATCTAACACAGTTCTTAAAAATACCATAATACATGTAGTTTTTACACAAAAAATAATCACAATCGATTTTGTCCCTACAATTTTGAAAGATTTTTTCTTACAGTCCACTTTCAATCATCATGGTGTAAAAAAATTGTATTGACACCACAATGGCAATTATTTTCAAAAGTTGACGCAACTAACCAAGATTCCAAAATGGTATAATACTTTAGGAAACCTAGTCACAAAAAAAAACAACGAATTTTTAAACAAGAATCGACATTATTTAATGTTGGCGGTAATCACTTTTACTGTACCCAAAAAAGGATTTTTGTTGTTGAAAAATGTTGAATAAATGCAAAGAAATGGTACAATTTTTTTTAATTTTTTTTAATTCATTTACTACATTATTAATACTACAGTAAATGTTCAAATTGCCTGCCACCGGCATTAATACAGACATGACATCGCCTTAGAAATGATCGTTTTATCCGTCGTGCATATCTTCTACCATTGATATGATCCGCAGCTTGTGTGATTTTTTGGCGAAGCTCGTCCAATGTTGCTATGGGTTTTGAGTAGACTTTGTCTTTAAGACAGCCCCAGTAGAAGAAGTCCAGGGGGTTCAGGTCGGGCAAACGGGGTGGCCACAAGATAGGACCAAGTCGCCCGATCCAACGCCCTGGATACTCTTGGTTTAAGTATTCTCGCACTGCACGGGCATAGTGAGCTGGGCAACCATCATTTTGAAACCACATGTTTTGTAAATCACGTAAAGGCACGTCTTCTAATAATTCAGGCAAGTCGTTTTGTAAAAAGTTCAAATAGCCATCACCATTAAGGTTTCCTTGTAACTCAAAGGGTCCAATTACATTTCCATTTAAGATGCCCGTCCATAAGTTAACCTTGAATTGATACTGAGATTTGTCTTCTCTCATCAGGTGCGGATTTTCATTGCTCCAACTATGTAAGTTGTGTAGATTTGAATAGCCATCTTTCTTGCAGGTTGATTCATCCGACCATAGAACTTTGTCTAAGAATTGGGGATCTTCCCTGTGCTTTTGCAGCATTGCACGGCAAAATGCGACCCGATGTGGATAGTCCCGCGGTAGTAACGTCTGCACACGCCTGTAGTGATATGGGTGAAGTCTGTGACGTTTAAGAATTCGATGTGCAGAACTTTTTGGTATTCCCGTAGCTAGTTCTATGGCACGTACCGAGGTAGTTGAATCGTTTTCTATTTCATTGAGAACTTCTTCATCGCGTTCCAATCTAGGTCTTCCAGTGTGTCTCCTGTCAAATGGTAAACGACCTTCCGCAAAGGCTTGATGTACATTAATAAACACTCGATAATCCGGATGTCTTTGAACATTTGGGTACCTTTCTCGATACAATCTGCTAGCAGCGTTAGCATTGCATCGGCATTCTCCATAAATGAGATGCATATTAGCGTATTCCAACGGTGTGTACGGTAGCGGCATGATAAACGCTAAACAATCCAGAATACGGAAAAAGTCCAATCACAACACAATCACAGTCCAAAATAATGCCAGGTCAGTACAGTTTGCAGATCACCAGTCCAAAAAGCAAAGCCAAGAGTTGTTAGTATGAGAGCCACATCAATTAATACGGAACGGTGCACAGCGAACAAAGGATCAGAGTGTACTGACTTGAAAATTGTATTAACTACCCACATTTTCCATTGAAATTTGAAAACTTGCAACAACAACCCTTTTCAAAAGTGATTAATATCAACATTTAAAAATGTCGGTTCTTGTTTAAAAATTCGTTGTTTTTTGTTGTGACTAGGTTTCCCAAAGTATTATATCATTTTGGAATCTTGGTTAGTTGCGTCAACTTTTGAAAATAATTGCCATAGTGGTGTCAATACAATTTTTTTACACCATGATGATTGAAAGTGGACTGTAAGAAAAAATCTTTAAAAATTGTAGGGACAAAATGAATTTTGATTATTTTTTGTGTAAAAACTACATGTATTATGGTATTTTTAAGAACTGTGTTAGATAGCAGGGCTACTTAAGTTTCCAAAAACAAAAAAAAAACAGTAATATTTGAATATTTGTAGACATGGTCGTTAAAAATACCATTAGGTATGTCGATTTTCGATGAATTTCATTTTTTTTCTGTAATTTCTAAAATAATTTAGATATATTTTTTTCCTTATTTTTTCTCGACTAATCATAAGCAGCTCCATCCTCTGGTGCCGGCTTATCGTTGAGTTTTGGGACACGTTGTATATTTTCTACTTTAATATAGGATAGTATTTAATACCTGTCTAGACTCTTAGAGTTATTCTAGAGTCTAGACTTATTATTAATATAGGTATGTGTTTTTCTTTGTAGATATCAGAATCTTTCAATAAAAAGAGTCCACAAAAGAGGACCCAGAAGGTGTTACGCACAAAGTTCAATAACATGAAAACAGTGGCTAAGAGCATGAGTATTAACAATGCTGTTAAGAACTTTGACTTGAATTCAAAACATGAGAAATTAATCAATGAAAACTCAAAGGTAAGGATGAATACATGATACAAATATGTTATTAATTTTATTACACACATCAATAAGAGTACATACAAAAACAGTAAAGAACACAACAAATTAAAGCAGAGGTAAGTAACAAGTTATCTTATTGCTAATGAAAAATCTCTTCCAGACAAGTCAACCTTTGGGAAATGGAGAAAAACTAAATAAAACTTTTGTATAGTACTTGTAACCTATTTATTAATTCCTTGATTAGGTTATAGGTTATAGGTTGTACGCGGGCTGGGTTTCCGCAACTCGACGTCATAAATGCGCCTATTTTGCGTAGGGGTTTTGGCACTACTGTTATTCGTGCCAACCCAGTTCCACCAGGAAGCCTAGCAGACCCTTTACGTTGCCGACGGCCTCCGGTAGTGACCCCGGTGTTCCGAGGTACTTTGCCCTGTAGTCCGCCACTCCAGGACATGTCAGGATGACGTGGGCGGCTGTCTCGTCCTCTTCCATGCAGGCTCTGCAGAGAGGACTGTCTGTAACACCTAAAGTAAAAAGGTGTTTGTTTAGTAGTGCATGACCAGTTATAGCTCCTGTCAGAAGACGGAGTGCCGGCCTCTTTAGCTGCTTTAGCTTCCTTGACAATCCGGGGTTGATTGTCGGGAGGGCCTCCCTGGTTTGCCTGCAGGTTCCTAGGGTGTTCTAATGTTTTTGGTGTTCTACCTTGGTGTTTAGTCGCAGTGTGCTCCGCAGCCATGCAGAGGGTAGAGGAATTGTGGGTTCCGGTCCTACAGCTCTTGACTCTGAACCCTCTCTAGCCAGTGCATCCGCTGCATCGTTACCGCGTGAATTACTGTGCCCTTTGATCCATTGCAGGGTTATGTCGCTGTTATTACATACCTCTGATAGGATTTTGTGGCACTCGTGTATCAGCCCAGAAGTTGTTGCGTGACCTTGTAGGGCTTGCAGTACGGATCGACTATCGGAAAGTATGCGGATGGGATATCCCCTTACCTCCCTGGAGGCGATTGCGTGAGCAGCCATTATTATGCCCATACACTCTGCCTGGAAGACGGTGTTGTGGGTCCCTAATGGTGTCGAAATGCGTATGTTTAGGTCCTCCGAGAATACTCCTGATCCGGTGCCTGACCTTGTCTTGGACCCGTCCGTGAAGATTCTTAGCTCTCTGGGGTTAAGTCCTTCCTGGGGGGTTTCGTATAGTTCAACTTTGTACTTTTTGTCAAAGACGAACTGTCTGGGAATGATGTCTGAAGTTGCCTCTATAAGGGGCTCCCTACCTACAGCCTCGTAGAGTATTTCGGTGTGTGGAACCCTGGGCGGTCTCCAGAGATGTTGTCTTTTGAGCCTTATGGCTGCTGCCAGAGCCTCTTGCCTGATGAAAATGTGAAGCGGCGGAATGTCCATGATGGCTTCCAGGGCTGCAGTCGGTGTAGTCCTCATGCAGCCACTAGCCGCCATGCAGGCCAGTCTCTGGAGGCGTTGTAGTTTAGCTTCGATCGTGGTTAGCGTGGTACGAGGCCACCACACTATGGCACCGTAGCTTACTATTGGTCGGATTACTGTCTGGTACAGCCATAGAGTGATCTTGGGGTTTAGTCCCCAGGTCCTACCTATCATTCTACGGCACTGCCAGAAGACGACTGTAGCTTTTTGGATTTTATTGTCTAGATGACTGCTCCAATTAAGTTTGGAATCGAGTATTACACCTAAGTACTTTACCTCTGTTGACAATTGGAGTTCTGTATTGAACAGTCTGGGCAGGCGGTAGGTCCCCAGATTCCGTTTGTTGGTGAACATTACCAGCTCGGTCTTCCTTGGGTTGACTGTTAGTTCATTGTCATTGCACCAGCGTTCCACTATGGCGAGTGCGGAGCGGGTGACATCGCACACTGTACCTGCATGTATGCCGCTGGTGAGTATCGTTATGTCGTCAGCATACCCGATGGTGTAGTGATGACTGTTGTTTAGCTTGGTGATTAGGTCGTTAACCACCATGTTCCAGAGTAGTGGTGAGAGGACGCCTCCCTGGGGGCATCCCTTCGCTACTTGTGCTTGTTTTGTTTGGTCTTCCCCGAGCCTAATGACCCTTTGACTTAACATGTTGTGTATCCATTTAATCATAACCGCATTCACTCCATGCCTTCCCAGTGCTGCGGTTATGCTGGTGAATTTAGTCTTGTCGAAGGCTCCCTCGATGTCAATGAAGGTGCCTAAACACATAGTCTTGTTTTTGATCGCGACTTCGGCCTTGGTAACCACTGCGTGAAGCGCGGATTCTGTTGTTTTACCTGAACTGTAGGCATGTTGATTCTGATGCAGGGGCATCCGCACTAGCGCCCTCTCTCTCAGATGTCTGTCACACAGCCTTTCCAACGTCTTCAGCAAGAAGGAGGTTAGGCTTATTGGTCTAAAGGATTTGGGGTCCGTGTAATCTCCTTTACCTGGTTTTGGTATGAAGATAACCTTGACTTCTCTCCACTGCCTGGGCACAAACGTGTGTGCCAAGCAGGCACTCAGGATGATGGTGAGCCTGTGTGTTAGCGCCCTCCCGCCCCATTTCAGTAGGGCGGGGAAAATTCCATCTGGTCCTGGGGATTTGTAGGAGTCAAAGCTGTCAATGGCCCATTGAGTTCTTTGAGGGGTTATTACCTCGCTGGCCAGTCGCCACCCTTCCTCTGTTGGGGCGGTTTCCTCATCCAACCGTACCGTTGGACTCGCTATCTCGCAGTCCGGAAAGTGCGTCTGAACCAGGACGCACTCTGTTTCCTCCGGTGAGTTGGTGAGGGTGTCGTCAGGTTTACGCAGGGATCCTAGAGTTAAGGCTGTGTTGTTGGAGAGAACCTTCCTTACCCTGTTGGCCTGTGTAGTGGACTCAATGTTGGTACAGAAGTTACGCCATGAGCTTGTGCTCCTGTATCTGAGCCGTTTTTTGTACCTAGACTTGGTGATTTTATAATCATCCCAGTCCTGGTCTGCACCGGTGTTCATTGCCCTGTTTAGTTGTTTTCTCATTTTCTTCCTGAGTCTCTCCAGCTCAGGTCCCCACCAGTTGGCTTTGTTACCATTGCCTGTCGGCGGGGTTGTTAGAGGACATGTCTGGTGGTAACAGTCTATGATGGTATCTGTAAGGACACCTACCTGTTTGTCTATTTCTGCGGTGCCTGTTAGTTTAGGAGGAACCTCCGTACGTATGAGTTCCTTGATTAATAAACTGTCAATATTGTTATTATGGGCCGCCAATTAATACATGACTGCTAATAACCTTGCTGTGTGGGTCATTGTCAGATTTAGGTGCGCGTCTCTTCGGTGGACATTGCCAAAGTTAAGGGCTATAAAGCCTAATTTTTGGTTGATCTCTGAATCCGCATAAACGGCGTTGCCCCTTCTATAATTCTATGCGATAAAAACATATTATGTGTGAGCGTAAGCCCTTAACTATTGACCACCGGAAAGATGATTTTTGTTTTTGTGTCTGACAATGACCCGTGTAACAGTGAGTGACTCGCGTAAACGAGTAATCACGTAGATACAACGCTACTTTTTAGGGTTCCGTACTCAAAGAGTAAAACGGGACCCTATTACTAAGACTTCGCTGTCCGTCCGTCCGCCTGTCTGTCGCCAGGCTGTATCTCAAGAAGCGTGATAGCTAGAGAGTTGAATTTTTCACAGATTATGTATTTCTGTTGCCGCTATAACAACAAATACTAAAAACAAAATAAAATATATTTTTAAGCGGGGTTCGCATACAACAAACGTGATTTTTTTGCCGTTTTTATAGATACAGAACCCTCCGTGCGCGAGTCCAACTCGTACTTGGCCGGTTTTTAAAAGTCTTGTTTTACCTTTAATTAGCCCTACAGTTCTTGCCAAGTGCAAAATCTGATCAGAGAGACTTCATGATCCTCAGAAACCTACTCTGAGAACAACTGACGTTGATAAATGTTAACGCACACTTATCCTATACCGCACGAGCTTCAAGCGCGGTGTGCACCCGGTGACGGCGAGATGGCCAACCGCGGTCAGCTTTTCCCGAGCTAGGGCGATGCCGTCAGGAGTAGATAGCCGCCCCCCGCTATTCTGTAACTTGTCACCCACTAATATATCTTGACGCCGCGATTCGTAAAACTAAGCGTAGAGGTATATCGTGGCAAAATTGAGCCGACTCAGTTGGCCAGAAAGCCAAAAAAAAAAGAGAAGAAGAGGTATATCGTTCGGCGTGACGGGTGAGGTGAGCCGCATGAGCGCGTTCAGAATAAGAACCCTGCAGTGCAGTACGGAGTTAAATACAAAGAATACTGACCGGCGCGGATGGCCGCCGCGGCGATAAATATGCGTTAACTTTTATTATGATAATAAGTTCTTTTTAACCTACTTCAAAATGAAAAGTAGGAGGTTCTCAACTCGACTGTATTTTTTTGTGTGTTTGTTACGCGATTTCTCGGTAATTTATGAACTGATTTGAAAAATTATTTCTTTGTTTTGTAAGCATATACTTCCAGATTGGTCCCGTTGTCACCAAAATCCAGTTCTGATGATGGGATCCTGGAGAAATCGAGGGAACTCTTCAAATTTTATAGGCTAACTTGAAGTAATTTGGGTACTGGTTAGAAGTCGGTTAAAAAATAATTTCAAAGTAAATTTTTGTAATGATTTGCAGTCAATCAAGTCGGAGCCCGTGTTCGAGCTGGAGATGAACGGCCCGGAGGACGACGACGACCGGCACAACTCGGACAGCAACCACTTCGCCCCGGACCCGCTCGGAACTGTCCTCAATAGCGACTCGGGGATCGGTAACTACAACCACTGTAGATATATCATGGACATATGATACTCTGGACAGGCTATAACGTGATGCCACAACGAGGGACGGAAAGGCTCCTATGCAGCTAAATTAAAAACTGGTCTTAAAATGGCTGATGGCTTACCATAAACATTTCTTAATTTGGACGGGTAATGGTTTGTTAGGCACAACTTCATACTTAATCAGTTGTGCCCAACAAAAAAAAGTGGAACTATGACAAGGACAACGAATGATATATCTCTTTCTGTTGGGTCAATCAACTATTTCTTGTTGCTCGTTGCCATGGTTACGTCTCCTGGGTCACTCTTTAAAACTATTCTTTTATGGGGTTTAAATCCACTAAACACGTGTTTTTGTCACATTGGTAAACCCATTCCATGGTGGCGCATCTCCTTAGCATGATAGTCCAGTTTATAGTATATTTTCTAAGAAAGTCTGTTACTGTTGTCTCTTGGCTTACCGGGACAGAATAACAACAAGAAAAAGTTGATTGACCCTACACTTATTGCGTTTGGTATGGCACTGTCGCGCTCGCTCGTGGTATTATTATTACCATAGCCTGTCCATAGTATCCTATGTCCATGAGATATATAGTCATAGAGTAAAGCAGTAAAACAAATCAAGTGGCGAAGTCAAGTTCGAGTAGCCGGCGGTACAGTAAGGAAAATGTATTCACGTACCTACCACCGTAGAACCCTATCGCAATATGGTGACATTTCACTCGAGTTTGAGTGATGGCGGCCTGTCAACACCGACAGAGTTCTACGGTGGTACGTGAATACATTTCCCATACATCAGTCCGCGTGCCGCGCGTTTGTGCGTAAGAACTGATTCTAAATGCAGCGCAGATGTAAAGAACTAGTGACGAGTTGAAATATTGCTGTAGCTAATATAAAATATATGTGATATATCTGTAGTACAAGTTAGAAGAAATTAGTAACAGGAAATATATTTTTCTCAAAAATGGCCCGCAAAGTGAACATAACACGCTACATATGAGAAAGTAAAGTGTATAGTTTAAGGCCAGATCAAAATTAAAAAATAAAAAACATTGCAGGCCGCCTGGAATGTTATTTGTCGAGTACCAAACTTTTTAAAAAGTAGAAACTGGCATATAAAAGACGGCACCGGTCGTATTCAGCCAAATCAAGTCGTATTTTTCTGTTGCAAACGCGACATTTTTGCATGTGTCATAAAAAGATTGCGTTTTTCGGTGGAAAAATACACTTGCGATTCTGTTTAAAAAAAATATTATGACGTTTAATTTTATGAAATTTGTAGTTTGCTCAATTTTTATTTAATAATAACGCTTAATTTCAATTTAGTCTTTTTTATTCCCCCATTTTTGAGAAAAGCACTATATTAGCCTCAGCCGGAATGGCAATTGCAGGCTTCGTATTATAATTAAACGGACTCGCAAGCTCGTCCGTTTAAACAAAATACTCAGCCTGCAATTGCCTCCTTCCCGGCCACGGCAATAATGTACTATTATTTGAAACATGAAAACGGAGAACAAGCGATATGAATCAGCAACACACGCACAGCAATAGAACAATCCGCAACATGTTTCATCATTATAAGAAGTTAGTTAGTTTGTTAGGTTAATGGGCATTTTGGTATTTTCCGCACTTCAATGTCCCTATTTTGCGTGAAAGTGGGAGGGGGGTACTCTAACCCCCCCTGGCTCCCTCATGAAGCTTAGCAATGCTGGTAATTTTTTATTGCTTAATTTTTTAATACCTTAGTATTCGAAGACGCTTATATGCTTTTAGGCAAATAATTAAACGAGTTCATTTATTTAGTAGTAGCTGCCCTTGTGACTTAGCCCGCGTTATAAAAAAGGCAGGAGAAACCGTGGAATAAAACATTGTCTTGGTTCTTCGGGAAGGTCCATTCTAGAAATTCTCAGAATACCCCTACATACACACTAAGAAAGCTACTAACGTCATTATATTAGTAGAAAAGGGTTAAGGTCATATTATGTGAATTTAGTTAGTGAAGAGACTCAGATTCCTCAGTCAAACTGTGTAAACCGTTTTGTGGGACAGACGTTTTTTGTAAAATTATACCCCTTTTATGATAATAAATAAATAAATAATAATAATATAATAAGAATGATTTGCTTACATAATTTCAGGTTCAACACATTCGAGACCCTGGAGTCAAGAGAATAAAGAAATAGCTAAATTAAAACTAGACCTATTAAATTACAAAATGGAAACAGCTAGGGTGAGTATGCGCGTTAATATTCTGTGATATACGGGTACCTAACTATTTTTATAAATGACACTTGAAAATAACCGGTGTCGTTTGCGTGATCATGTTATTTTCTGAAGAATATGGCGAATCCCATTATGTACATACAAGGTTTTATGTTATTCCAGCACGCCGTTTTAAAATGACTACGTTTGTATGGAGAGTCGACTTGTGTCGAGGTTCCTGGGGACTCTTAAGGTGGCAGGCTAACGGCGTGATATATTAAGGAAACTTATGTATAACGTAACAATTTTCAGGTCGGAATATAAGTAACATCATAATCTGCAAGATATGAGAAGTAATATAATTTTCATAGAAAACCATTTTAACAAAAGAAAGTAGCGAAAAAAAATGTAAAGTAAACCCTATTATATATATTTCATTTGTAATCATTTTACTGCTTCATTTTTTATCAGAAAAAGATGAAATTTTGTAATCTTCTTCATAAAGTAATGACCATTCACTTTATTTTCTTACTTACTTGAATTTCTTAAAAAATTACCTCGTTTTCTCAAATATTCAGAAAAACATGGTATCCGCGCTTTCGAACACGGACTTCCATCTCGCTCGCGCTTATGCTCAGTGAGAGGGAGAGAAGACCATGAACTACAGGGAGTGACCCATTTGCGAGCCGGCGAGCCAACGGTATAAATCGGGCAAAACAGTCCGACTCTCAGTCATTTACATTTCAGAAGTCAGAAGTCATTCAAAGAGCCAACGAGCCAAACCGCCGGTTTTTAGAACGCGAGCTTTTAGGTGTTCCATTGGACCTTTGACTTGCGGGCTCGTTGGCGTACCGGCGGTTTTGCTCGCCAATGGATTACCCCCTTTAAATTGGGTATTTGACAACAGTGAAATAGTAGATTGTTAACCAAGGGTTGAAAGTGACCCCTTACACCCGAGATATTTCTGGCGCTCGAACGAAGTGAGAGCGCAAAATAGTTCGAGGGTGGAATGGGTAATTTCACCCGAGTTAAACACTCTACTTTTAGACCAATCAAATTAGCTTACCCTAGACATAATTCGTAAACTCGTTGTTTTTATTGTTTTATCGGATTTTACTATTCAGTATCAAATATTAATGAAATATATTAAGTAAAAAATCCGCGATCGTAACCGTAGTTAAAAAAAACACGAGTTAAAGTACACTACCTAACTTTTTCTTAAAAGTAAAAAAGGTAACCAAGTACCTTGTTAGTATAACTTTGAGGTACATTCAAATGCGATCACTTAATAGCAAAATTAAACTGAAATCAAATTCGCTTATACGTTTTTTTTTACAGTTTTCCTCTGATCTCATTATCTAGACAAGCCAAAATGGTAACTATGATATTTTTATCTGTTTAAGGTATATTGCGTCTTTTTAGACATTTAATACAATAATTAAACATTTATTTTTAACGTTTTAATAATAATGTATTTCTCAGTAATTATAAATAGTAACTATGATTTTTTTGTTTACTAATAGCCATTTGTGTACGATAATCATGTTTTCATCAAAATTAAGCATGTTAATTTCACGCTTAAGAAATTGAAAATACTCACGACCTTGTCGTGGAGCCAGATGCATGCGGTGGGTGCGAGGCGGGGAGAGAGTGGGGCGCCAGCGGGCGAGCGCACGGCGAACTCGTCTCAACGAGTTTATTTCAATTACGTGTTTTGCACCGACCGCGCCGTGTACAAATAAAACAAATATAATTAAATAAACTAATTGTAGGATTTTTAGATCTAATGAAAAAATCACAGTTTGTCCCTTACGCCCTTTGAAAACTCTGGTCCAAAGGGCGTAAGTAACGATTGATTTGCTTTTATCATCGAGAACATAACTAAACTCTTAACTGTTAAGTAAATGAAAGAGATGATGCCATGATCGTGGTTAGCATAAAAAAAACGGTCAAGTGCGAGTCAGACTCGCACACCGAGGGTTCCGGACCACCCCGTACAATAGAAACAAGTTCACTATAAACTGACACTCACTAAGTATGTACTTACATACTTAGTGCATGTCAGTTTATACCGGACATCAATTTTTCAGTGATGTAGCTAAAAATTTACGGTTTTCGCAATTTTTCCTTTGTTTGTGCTATAAATACTTCGTACCAAATTTCAAGATTCAGAGTTCACGAGATATGGGCATGGGCAATTCGTCCTTTACGCCCTTTGAGCCTACGGTAGTCGATATCCTTTTTGGCAAAATTGAGCCGACACAGTTGGCCAGAACGCCAAAAAAAAAGAAGATATGCTTATTGTCACCCACCCAGAGATGGGCAAAATTTATTCGAATACGAATAATGTTTAAGTTTAAACAGGATTATTCGCGAATGACGAATAAATATTTCGAATAATTATTCGCCAATATTTATTCGCGGATAACTTCTTCATTCGCATAATCATTCGTAATGCTTTTCGGGAATAATATTTTGAACGAATATTGTAGAAATGCTTTTTAATGGAATATATCTCAAAAACGTAATATTTTCCTACAGACAGAACAGTGATACCTAGTTTTAAAATTTGATAAAAAAAGGTTACCGCTTCATCAAGGGTACCAATTAACATCGCCGTGCATAGTGAAACGGATATTAATTGTAATTATTTCACCTGTTTTATTTTTACTATTTTGGCTTTACCACGGGTGAAAAAAAAACCGGTCAAGTGCGAGTCAATTACAGACAGTGGCTGTACATATATTACGTCATTTCAAAACAGGGGGGGGGGGGGGGTCTATTGGATGACGGTAGTCATTTTGGAGGAGGATGATGATAGGATATTTATTTGAGTGATGAGCTCAAATATTTGTTCCTAAGTCATGGATGTTTTCTGTGTATTTAAGTATGTATTTATCCATTTTTATCGTTCGTCTAGTACCCATAATACAAGCTTTGCTTAGTTTGGGATTAAGCCGATTTGTGTAAGATTGTAAAAGAAAAAAAAACTGGTTTTTAGTATTTGTTGTTATAGCGGCAACAGAAATACATCATCTGTGAAAATTTCAGCTGTCAAACTATCACTGTTATTGAGACACAGCCTGGTGACAGACGGACAGACATACAGACTGACAGACTGACAGACAGACAGACAGACGGACAGCGGAGTCTTAGTAATAGTGTCCCGTTTTACTCCTTGAGTACGGAACCCTAAAAAAACAATAGTTCAATTTCAATTGTTTTTTCTAGTTGTTGAGTAGCCGCTGAAGAAGGAATTGTCCCGTAAAAATTTAAGAGCTATGATTTATTACGACTTTTAAAGTGGATTAACACAAAAACAATGTAAAGACCGGATGATTGCTGCTTTTAGTAATGAAACACCTTCAAAGACAGGTGGTATTCAGAATTTCAACGTGGCCGAGTATCCCTCACGGACGACGCGCGTGAAGGTCGACCAAAATCGGCAGTTACGCAAGAAAACGTCCACCTTTTGCGTCAGCTGATAAAAGAAGACAGGCATGTGACATATCGGGATATTCAGGTGTTTTTGGGGATTGGAATGAGTCAGATACAAATTATTTTACAGGAAGAATTAGGTGTGCGAAAGTTGTTTTCCCGTTGGATCCCTCACTTATTGTCTGATGAGCAGAAAACGACTCGTGTCAATTGGTGCCGCAAAACATTGAATAAATTCAACGGAGGAAGCTCAAATGCAGTTTTTAGTGACGTATCAGGTGACGAGTCTTAGATATACGCATATGAGCCTGAAACTAAAAACCAATCTCGAGTATGGGGTAACGAATACGAGCTCAAGCCAACAAAAGTTATTCGCTCTCGCAGCAAGGCCAAGAAGATGGTGGCTACGTTTGTCTCCGAATCGGGTCACGTGGCTACTATTCCACTTGAAGATTGTAGAACGGTCAAAGCCGATTGGTATACAAGTATTTGTTTGCCGAGTGTCTTTGCTGAACTTAGGAAAAAAGGCCTAGTCGCCGCATCATCCTTCACCACGACAATGCCAGCCCTCACACCGCTCGTAAAACAAATGAGTCTCTGGAAGGTGAAAAAGTCAAACTACTGGACCATCCGCCATACAGCCCCGACCTAAGTCCCAACGACTTTTTCACATTCCCCAAAATCAAGGATAAGCTGCGTGGTGGGCGCGGTGTTTCAGACACCGGCAGAGGCAGCCTTTTTCAGCGTTCAATAAGTGTTTTAACGACTGGTTTGAACGCATGGAAAAGTGCATAAAATATAAAAGAAAACACTTTGAAAAACAATAAAAATACTTTATTCAATGTAACTGCATATTTTTTTCTATTCCCGAAACTTTCAGTTTGACCCTCGTAGTGACCCTGCCTGCGTAGCCGGAGGTCCCGGGTTCGAATCCCGGTAAGGGAATTTATTTGTGTGATGAGCACAAATATGTGCTCTTGAGTCATGGATGTTTTCTATGTATTTAAGTATTTATTTAGCTATATAAGTATGTTTATCGTCGTCTAGTACCCATAGTAGTTTGCTTCGTTTGGGACTAGATCGATTTGTGTAAGATTGTAAAAGAAAAAAAAGAAAAGAAAAATCTGTTTTTTAGTATTTGTTGTTATAGCGGCAACAGAAATACATCACCTGTGAAAATTTCAACTGTCTAACTATCACGGTGCGTGAGATCTTTGAGTACGGAGCCCTAAAACCGATGACGTAATATATGGACAAGCCCACACACAGTATGACATATTGAAACAAACCTGTTAAATGCCCCATGAAGCGACTCATTTAACTCACAAAAATATTGTTAATTAGTAGAAAAGGGTATTAATACTTGAAAATAGGTACACTTGTAGTGATCGTGTTAAATTCGTGTACGTGTTATAACGAGCAACCGCATCCTTAAATATTATTCGTGGATTATTCGAGGATTTATTCGAATGAAAGGAGGATAAATCATTCGTCATTCGAAAGTGTAGACGAATAAATTATTCGCGAATAAATGTTAATTCGAATAATTATTCGAATAAGAATCATTCCAATAATGCCCCTTTCTGCACCCACATAAGTAATATATTTTATTTAAATAAGTCTATACAAAATACTGAGCGCTTATAAATAGGTAATCGACATTCCACGACAATTATGTCTCATGCTGAACAATTTAGTTATTATCGATCTAATGAACACAATATTTCAATTAATCTCCACCCTAGCCGAACCGTGGTAAATGCCACGTTCATGTTTATAAATGTTTGACAATCACTGACCTATCCATCCATAATAAATCAAGGCCGAAACGCATTAACAGCGGTGGCGAAGCGGCGGCGCGGCGCAGTGTGGAAGTGGTACCGGCTGTAATGTTCGATCTAATACGATAGGGTCAGCACAGAATACCGGCCGGGAAAACAGCGTTCGGATCCTTTCATAATAGCTCAAACATTACAAGTACCACCTCCGCGCCACCCCGCGCCGCTTCGCCACCGCTGTCAGTGCGTTTCGGCCTTGAATGCCTGCGACTTGCGACAGCACGGTCGGTAGTTGAGGCACAAAGCAATGACGGCCTTATTCTGCAAGAGATAAGGTTCATATTAAAACTTTAGTACGAAAAATATGAATTAATTAATAATCGTGGATATTTTCTGTTTAATTTGTTTCTTATAGTACTAATAATATGTTGACAGCATAAATCAAACACTTTCCAAGTAGTTATGTATTTTGGTTTTCCAAAAACTACCAATATTTGTGACTTTAGAAATCCGCAAAGATAATCTGTTTAATTTTTAATAATTTATCAACACACATAATATACTATTCAGAATAAATTGTTAAATTGCAGTTATCTATAATTTCTGGTAAGATAAGCCAGAAAATGTGTAACTTACTGAACTTTCTTTATCAATGATAGTCCCGGTTGATTAATTAGTTTAATTTTGATTTCTTTAACTGGAATGCAAGCGTCATATCATAATAGAGGCAATTTTACAAAGTTACATATTATGCTGCACTTATGAAATCAGAATTTGTTAAATATTTAGATTTTTGGTTTTTTTACAATGACGCGGAACCCTAAAATGGTTAATTCTTTTTATTTTAACTATAACTAACAATACTTTACATCATAGAAAAAGAAAATTACAGTTATCGAATTATGTCCGGGTTTAGCTAATTTGATTGGTCTATTTTCATTTCGACTGTTAGGAAAGTAAAATACTACACGTATTTTTTTTTTAAACAAGCATACTCGTCCTATACCGCGGCCGTATATATACGGCCAAAACTATTTAAAGGAATTTAAACCATTTTGGGTTTGAATAGAGTTGCATTTGTTTTGTTTTGGCCTTTTTTGAAACAAACGAAATTCAACTCTACTTCTTACGTTAGTTGATTCAAATTTCAATGTCAGTTTGTGTTGTATGGTGGGCGACCCCAGGTAGAGTAATCAGTTAAAATACACATACTGCCAACTTTAGAAAAGTTTAAAAAACGTATCTGATCTAATAGTTTTAATGTTTTTTTTGTATTAAAAAATGTACATAATTATATGTATAATATGAAATAAATAAATTATTCGATTTTAAATATACCTAAATAATAGTATTTTATGCAACTGTTGTATAAGAAGGGTCTTAAAAGGCGAGTGGCGTGGGTTGCGATGCGAGCCTTGGCGAGCATCGCAATTAAAGACGCCTCGAGCGTTTTTAGACCAGTTATACACCGTTGCATACAATACTTTTTCTACGACAAATTTTAAATAAATAGCAGACTACAGAATAGTTAAACTTTTCAGGCAGCAAGTTTTCTATTCGTACTTTTGCTACTCACGCAATTTCTTCAGGAGTGCAGTTATTAATTTCTTCGACCATTTTATAAGGAACGTACACTTTTGTCTTCACAAACACGAATAAAATCTTAATAGTTTATCATCTTTCGTCTTTTCATTTTGAACTGTATTTTGGTGGGAAATCGGAAATGTGACAGCTCTTGCTTATGGTTTATTTTGTTTTTAATTTGTTTGCACTTGCCATCCGAACCAAACCGAATCCGGACCCGGACCGAATTCGAACTGTTTATTTTTATAAATAATACCAAGAATTTATAAAACATGTAATTTAACACACAATAGATGATGATTTATTATTATTGTAGTAAATAATTTATAATATACACATGTTAAATCGTAAATAAATACTTTTATTTCAAAATATTTGTTTATGAAGTTGGCACCACTGCAATATAGCGGCCGATTAAAAAAAAGTTAAACAGTGCTGTTATGAAAAATGTATGAACCAAAAAAGTACGCTAAACAGTGCGTTTTTGGGCCATATAGCATAGAGTTTTTCGACGACTTATTAGTGGTGTCATTGTATTTGAGCTACAGCCTATATAAATGACAGATAACGGTACAGGAGTAGAAAAAATAATTAATAAAACTATATCCAACCTCCAACCTGTTTGCACTGGCCACTTACCACGGCCTATTAGATTATAATCGAGTAGGCCGCGACGTAACTAATCTAGAGGGCCATGCCGAAACGTGAAAAAAGAAAGTGTCATGGCATTATGGCGGGCAGCCGTAATTTACAGGAATAATTTTAAATGTTGATTTTATGTAATTAATTACGAAAGAAAAGTACCAACTGTAAAATGATTTTATCAACATTGTCGTAATGAACCCGTCGCTTAATGTATAGCTAGGTTTAGATATATGTATATCTTTTATTTTAGTAATATGAAGTAACTCAATTATCCTCGACTCCGTGGCTGACCGTAACAATTAAAAAAAAAATACTTTCCACCCTAGGGAAGAAAACGCTATTTTCCACCCGGCTATATGCCCATGAGAAGTCCACTTTCAGAACAGGAGAGATGAACAACAGATAAACATTACGAGAATACCTACTCGGAAAGCTTTCATTTATGTTTCCTATTTTAAGATTTTTCAATTCATAAAAACTAACAATAAGGACGTTGTATGATTGTGACGTCACAACTCATAACATAGTAATCCCTACAAATTCCATACTTGTTTATGACGTTTCATAACTAACAAATTAGAAAAGTTGAAAGACCCCCGACATTTTCATTTCAAAGTTCAATATCTCGAAAACGGCTGAACCGATTTTGATGAAACGTAGCTAAGAACCATCTCGATTATATCAGCTTTCGGATAAAACCGCATTCAAATTGATCCATTCGTTTAGGCGCTACGGTGCCACAGACAGACACGTCAAACTGCGTCGGGGGTTAAAAAGATGCTGATTTGACTTTTGTCAAATACCGAATTATCCTTTGTTTTTACAGCTAGAAAGGCAAAGGCTAGAGGAGACGACCAGAGCAGAGGCCGCTACTCAGGAGGCCAACTCCATAGCCGCGTCATTACGTCTCCGCGCCGCGCGGCTGGAAGCGGTGGCGGCGGCGGCCAAGTTGCCGGCCGCGCACCCCGCCCTCCTGTTCACGGCCGAGGAGCAGCCGGCAGAGAGGTACTTGCGACAGTACGAGCACACTTGAGGACCCGTTACTATTTTGTTGGTTTAATTCGATTGTTGGGCGTTATTTTAACAAAACGGGACAGTTGATGCCTCGGGAATGTTTTAATTTGCGCTGGTAGTTATCGTACGGCAAATAAGAGAAGCCGTTAATGATATTGCATTTTTATACACCGTGGGCGTTAATAACCCGAAAGATTTTAACCACGCATTCCGGAGGTCATTAGGAGTAAAAAATGTTATATGAACCTAATCCAAATTCAGCAAAAAAAAAAAAATTTTTCTGTATTTTTTTCGGTTTTTGTAAATAAAATTTGGATAAGTATCGCTTCCCTATGGAAATCATCCCTTTTAATAAAATGGTAACAATTATTTCTCCAAAAAAGAATTAATTTAGTGAGTGGTAGCTGTCACTTTGATGTATGTCAATAACGACTCGAAACTTGGCAACATCGGTAGCAACGTCTCCATCAAAAGAGCTTAATGCACTTTACTAATTACATTAAATAGTTTACATGAAAATGATAATATCTTCAAAACTAAGCAGAATTTGACTGGGGTTCAAATAACATTTTTTGCGCCTAATGACCTAAGGAATGCGTGGTTAAAATATTTCGGGTTATTAACGCCCACGGTGTATAGGTACGTAAATTTTAACGGACAGCCGAGTACTAAAACGGCTTTATTATTAAGGGCAAAAGCTTGCTCAGATATTTTTGCACTCAACTGTACCTGTCCGTTCTTAAAATGTGTTGTATTGTAAGTATCGCCTCTTTTCTAAAGTGGTGTAATGTTTCCTTCACTGATCTCTACTAAACTGTGAAGGTGAACTAAATGGACAAAACCTTGAGGTTCACCCTGCAAAGTACGAATTAGGTGTAAAATGAGTGTGAGTGTCCCGTTATGTTAAAGTAATGTTAGTATTCTGTTGTTTCTGAATGTCTAGCTATAAGTCAGCTTTAAGTTTTACGACGACAGGTTCGTTGTCTATGGTCTGTCACTTATGTTGTAACACTGAAGCAGTGTCAAATAAATACAATAATTTAGATACGAAAATTTGTATATTTTACTTAATTGCATTTTACATGATGATAAATTATAATTCAATATTAAAATTAACATTTTTAAATATGCATTTGTACAATTTCCATCTATAACTAACTAAGCTACGACACCTATTTGAAATATATTACACATTGCTAATTTACGACATGCTTTTTACATAGTCTACTTCTATCTATGTATAAAGTACAATACTTACGTACGTACATACATTCACAATGCTATTGTAGTAGTGTAAAGTTAAGTAATGAGCCACAAGTCTATGAGACAAGCTTCAAGAGTCCAACGGAGCACGGCTTTCAACGAAATAACTAACATTTTATAGTTTTTGTAAATCTTTCGTCTTTTCCTGATTCTCAGTAAAATGAGAATTGATTTTGTATAACAGTGTTAAGGCTCCGAAGGACCCTTTTAACATAATACAGTTAGTAAAGTTTGAGCGTATTCTAGTCGTTGAGTCAGTCGTGATCTCAAAATGCGTTTTCTGTCCGGATTATTCGATTTCTCGGTCCTTTAGCTACCAAATACCTTTTACTTTTGTACACTGACTCGTGAGGCAAGTATCAGGAACATTTTTGTTCTTTCAGAACAAACCATGGTCTTATCCACGTACATAGTCTATTAATAAGTATTCCAACATAAAAATGGCACCAACAAGAAAACAGCACCACCATGCGAAGGAGCAAGTTACGATTTTACAATTCTAAACTGACAACACTAAGGTGCTTGACCGTAGATAGAGGATATATAGATGACGTCCTAGCGTATACCCAAAAGGGACGATGGTAAACTATCCATACTAAATTAAGAAGTATCAGAAACTAATACGTTCTTGACGTCTAATGTCATTTATAATTTAGTCGTATTATATCGGTGACGTCATGGTGATGTCAGTTTCGGTACAAATTTTGACAGGTGTGGTGGCAAACAAGCTGAGGGCCTACCGCGAACGGCATTCGAAGTTTTCCCTCTCTGTTGCACTTACGTACGAACTCGTAAGTATGACAGAGAGGGAACATTTCGAATGCCTTTCGCGGTAGGCCCTCTGGTGGCAAACAAAAAATCCGTATACGCGATGAGGGACAGAAAATATGACACTATCTCGTTCCCACGGTGCCGGTTAATGTACGGCCCAATAATTGGCGTCCACTATATCTCTGTCTCTTTTTTACTCATGCAAAAAGAGAGAGAGAGAAAGATAGATGGACGCGTATTATCGGGCTGTACATTAACCGGCACCTATTCTACCTCTATGTGCTTGACCAATACCGACTGGCCATTTTACTGGTGTTGCCTGTTTAGATTTGTAAAATAGTAACACGTAACTTCGTGAAACTCGTCACAGTAATATAAATCCTTTCAAAATTGACAAAATTATACAATGATATTACACTTATGATGTTTAAAAATGTCAACAATGAAACTATGACAAGTATGTACTAGCCGGTCGTCGGAAAAGAAGTGCGATATCCCCGTGCGAGTACATTTTCACACATACACAATCTACGAGTCGTAACTAGCTGATGCAAAATTGTATAAAATCTGGACGGATAACTCAACTCACTACGGCAAATGAGCATCCAGCATTTGAAACCTCAGTTGACATCCGTGTCTTCAACTTTAAATAAATTCGCCGAGGCGTACAAACTACGTTGATCCGAGTAGGATTCCGATAGTTGATTAGTACCAGTCATTTCTCTTTCAAAAAACCACTTCTGAACTATATCTTGTCTTTGCTCGATTCACGAGAGGAATAAAGACATGACACTCGTCGTAATTGTCAATACCTTGACATATTAATACTTAAGCCTCTCACAGACTATACAATTATTTTATGGTACTGCTGACCGCCACCGCAGGCCGCGCCAGTCTGTTAGAGGCTTTACTCTTACAACCCGTGAACTCTTAGAACAGTACTGGATGCGGGTGAATTCGTTTATTGTGGCATTAGAAGGTGTAAGAGCAAGCGAGAGAGAAATATAGACCCGAATACTATTCTAAATGCTCACGGACTGTAGCTCCTTAGCTCATATTAACTGTTCACAATATCTGTGCACATCCCCAGAATGGGAAGCTCCTCCCGCTTCCCCTTTTACCTCCGCGCTCGCAAAGTGCGCTTCACATCGTACCCAGAGCTATATATGACGTCACCTGGCGAGGTACACAGATATTTTGACTGGGTATGAGTCATACAACCTTGACATAAGAGTCAGAATATGAGTAACAGATTCTCCACGAAAGGTTCCACTTTGTCGGTTGTTAATTGTGCCTGTGCCACTAGAGCCTCATACTACCAAAGTATAAAGTAAGTATACGAAGCGTTACCTTCTGCTTTGGAATTATATCATTATTTCACTATTAACTTTGCTGTGATAGCATCTTTCAAAATGTGTTTTATTCTAGTTTTCGAGTACAGCACTCAATTCCCTTGAGCGTTTCCTGTCTTTCTATAGCAGGTTAACTATCGGAACCCTATAAATTACTAATGGCAGCCTTTAATTTATTGTAAGTAGATAATCATATTTATGCTAACATTAAATACAAATATTTCGTCGTCATTATGGCAGTCGCGGTTATATGTAGCTAAGTACTATCTCGACATTTTCTTTGGTAATGATTCGCATCCAAACTCCTCTCGTTAATGATGTGTGCCTTGACTTTTTTAGTATTTACTTACACTTTACTTAGTATGTATTTGTTGCATAAGTATTGATGCGTTTTAACTTTAACTTGATTTCCACCGTAGCTAAACATCGTGCACAGATAGTTTGTTAACTGTTCCAATCGGTTCAGACCCCTCTTAATGAGGAGACACTTTAGTATCAAACATCAAGACATTTTTCGCTGTAGATAACATTACGATATATCTACTTGTATAAGCTTTTTACATAACCCATTCGTCCTCACTCTAACGCCAAAACGCGTCCAATTGTTATCAAGCCAACGTGATATTTTTCACAGCCTTAACGTTCGCAAACAACCGATCGGTACGTCGTAGACCCTTCTAGAATAGCGCATGCCATATTCCAACGTATGATCAGCGCTAGGATCGCGCCCGTGCATTCTACAATTGCTGTAGAACGCATGCGATAGTCCGAATGGGGCCGGAGATCCGCCAAATAGCTTCACTGGCTCCTTGATTCACAATAACTGTTCATTCCGCTCACTATATCTGCAAAGTGGCCAGCGAAGGCGGACTAGGGTTGTGCGGCGTGCACGGGGTGAGGGGCGTGGTGGGCGCGGAGGGCGCGACGGCCGTGGCCGGAGTCAGCGGCGTGTCCACGGGCGGGTCGGCCGCGCGCACTAGCACCCGGCGCAGCTCCTGCGCTCGAGCGGCTAATGTTCGCGCTGCCTCGGCCATCTCTGCGACGGCGCTCGCGCAAGGGAACTGCTGCGCCGCCGCCTTGGTCTTGGCGACAATGGCGGCGAGTGCGTCGGATAGCGCGTCGGAACAGCGCAGCGCTCGGGACTTTAAGCCGGCGTGTTGGGCGCTCCTGTTGAAAAATAAAATTATACTTTGATAACAATGTCGTTTGCAGGTTTTAGCATTGCTAACACATTATAGCTTTAGAAACTCTGAACACAATGAAGAAGAGGAAGCGCGAATATCTGGGCGCACTTAATGAGAACTTGGAAGAACAAGTTATTGCAGCTAGCATGCAGGGAAAAATCCAAGGCAGAATAAGGGTCGACATATTTATGCAAATTATTCCAAAAAACATTCGTTATCTATTCAGAGCTGCTGTGTCGAAGATGGAAATCGCCCCGCCCGAATGATTGCGAAACTGCGGTAGCCGATTGCACGCAAGGAAGGGAAAGAAGAACACATTATACTCGTAGTTATGATTTCAGGCCGAAACGCACTGACAGTGGTGGCGGGGCGGCGCGGCGCGGTGCGGAGGTGGTATCGGTTGTAATGTTCGAACTAATACGAAAGGCTCCGCACAGAATACCGCGCCGCAACGACAAAATGTGATGTGTGTGTGTTTTCGTGACAAAATGTGTCTTATATTATTTTTTGTATGTGTGTTTATTGTTGTCACGAATAAATATTTGAATTTGAACATTACAACCGATACCACCTCCGCACCGCGCCGCGCCGCTCGGCCACCGCAGTCAGTGCGTTTCGGCCTATATAGCTGGTTGAATATCATTACTAGTCATATTTCCCTTCCTTTTCGATCAATCAGAACCACATTTACCTCTAGCGGCTGGCCCATCTCTACAGTACGCAGTTACGCCTCGATGGCGGTACCTAACATACCTGCTTGTAGTTCTAAGCGTGGTATAACAATATTACTGACCGGTGCACAGTGTCCCCGACGTGAACGATCCTATGCGCGCTGAGCACGACGAACTTGCCGTGCGCGAGGAATACATCTGGTGGCTGGCCCATCTCCACGGTACGTAGGAACGCTTCCACGGCGGTCGCGAGGTGCGCGCCATATGTGGCTGCTTGTGCGGCGTAGAACGCGGCCAGTTGCCGGTCGTCGGCGGGTAGGCGCGTAGCCGCTGCCACTGCGCTGACCTATAACACAAAATATTTAAGTCAGTTTTGTTTGACGTATTAAATTATGTTTCATACAAAATAATTTATTATTGCACCGGTGATTCGGTGGATTAATATATCTAAATATTCTAGAACCGTGTTTATGATACTAGGCGCCACTATAAATTAGCTCTGAGGTACCTAATAGTGACTAATATTTTACACATGTACCCAGGGACTGCATATCCAAAAAATACCGGTATTCTATTTTAACGTTATGATTATGACGTCATATCGGTTGTCAAATAGCGGTTTCGGTAGCGGAACCTTTATATTTCGCTACCGAAATATAAAGGTACCGATATATCGACTTTGGCCTGGGGTTGTTGCCAAACCGCCGGCAAAGGCTCTGCTGCTTTGTCTTTTAGTCTTTAAATGTTTAGTAACCAATGCTTCCTCTGTAGAGTGCCAGCTCGCTTACTTTTCTCGATAACCGGTATTATAAAGGTTACGGTATCGTTTTAAACTGGTACCGCTAACCGTTATTTCAAAACGGTTACGGTACCGTTATGTTCGCGCGGCGCGCATAACCTTTACGACATAACGGTACCGTAATGGAATACCGGTTTCATACCGGTATAACCGTAACCGAAATCAGTCCCTGCATGTACCTTTACAGGGTTTTTTTCTAATATTTAATTTGTAGCGTGTTTTCTGTTCTAAATACACAATTTGTTAACATTTTACATTGAGCCCATCGTCCCGTTGAAAGGACCATCCACAAAAACTTTAATTTGTAACTCAGTAAAACTATTCGGCATCGTTACAGAAAGAAAATGTTGATCTGAATAGTACCGCACAAAAAAAAATTGAATATCTTACCTCCCCGGCGTGGTCGGCGTCCCTGACGAGCGCGTCGAACGAGGCCCGCAGCTTGTCGGGAAGCGCGGCGCGGATTTCCGCGTTCCGCCGCCCCACCGCAGTGCGGGACTCTAGACGCACGTAGTCGTACTCCTCCGTCCATTCGTGCTCGGGGACTGTGCCGGCTGACCGTCTGAACGAAAGAAAACAAGGTCTAAATGATAAATTCATCTGACGAACCAATGCCAGGACCTCGCCACAATATCGGTGTTCTGGGACTGTGTCGGCTGACCGCTTGAACAAAATAAATCGCAGTTTACGAGTAAGTCATGATTTCATCCTAAGAACCAATAGGCCCTGACCACAATAATTAGACCCCTGATTCGGGGTCAAATGACATTTGGCGAAGATGGGACTCTCGGACAACTTAGATTGTAGATACGTCGTAGAGTAGTTGTCACAACCTCCCCAGACAAAGAATAAATTAATTTGGCAACGGTTACCCAGAACCAAAGGATTTCAAGGATCCAGTTATCCAGTTTATGGTAATCTTGGAGCGATCGTTGGAATTTGCTCATAAGAGGAAGCAATTGCATAAAAGATCATATTGGGTCAAGTGTAATGTCAAACTAAAATAAGAACTCCTCAATCAGTCCCGAGCTTCGCGGGTTTAATGATTTCTCTAGCCGCTGCACACTTGTTTAAGCCGTGCTTTGATACCCTTCCGCTTGTAAAATGAGTCTTACCTAAACAGCAGCGAGGCATTCCCGTGTATGAAAGAGGCGGCTCGCCTCACATCTTCCGTCAGCGACCGCGCACAGGCGACAAGTTGGTCGAGGGCGTCTTGTGTCCCATCCGTGGGCTCTCGTTCTCGTTCTAGCCGATCAGGCGCCCAATCGCCTGCGTCCAGCGCAGACGTCGCCTCATGCGTTATGCGCTCCGCGTCCTTCAGAGCCTTTACTAGCGGCCGTAGCTTTACTGCGATGCCTGGAAATTGAGGTTTATTATTGTTACGTGGTCTAGGTAAGGCTTCGAAACGTCTATTGAGAGATGTGTGAACACTTAGCAAGCATCGTCTGTTGGGTTGGGAACTATTATTATGAAAAAAAATCCTTTAAATAAGACAAAAATTGCAAGATGAAGTTGGAGCTTTACCTTTGGGTCGATCAACGTTTTTCTGTTACTAGTTGACATGGTTACGTCTCCTGGGTAATTTTATAGAATTGTGATTTTTATTATGGGCCATCTTCTAAGCATGTAAGAAGTTCATGCTGTAACAAATTTTCTAAAAAAGTGTCATGTTGTCTCCTGGCTAGTGGAATAGAATAATAACGAGAAATTCTGGTTGACTCATCCACCCATTCCACCCCTATTGCAAAGAGATCCTATAGTTACCCCATCTGGAGGATCGTGGAAGCGAAGCCAAAAGAGAAAATGCATTGCTATTTTGTTTGTAGTTATTCTACGCAGAACGGGAAAGTTACCTTTGTCCTGCGCATCATGCGCATTAGCGAGCGTGGCGTCCGCGAACACGGCGAGGTCGTGCAGCGCGGCGCGCAGGCGCGCGCCCGCCACGCGCACGTCGAGCACGCGCGGGCGCAGCGCGCCGCGCCGCCGCCAGCCGGGCGTCACGTAGGAGAGGAGACGGGATACGGCTGCTGACGCTTCCTCCTAAAAATAAGGTTATGGTTTAGGAACAATGTCATCTTTCCCGTACTTTTCAAATTAATCAGGAACGACGACGGCACAATGGTGGTGGATTTAGGATTTACACTGCAACCAACTAAAACTAACAAGGTGCCGATTATCTGGTCAACATTTTGGAGAAGCATTGGTTCCGCCGTTATGAAGATCCTTCTAGATAAGCTAATATTGTTCAGTAATGGATGTTATTCAGCAGGAATGATGGTGAATGGAGTAAAGAGAACGAACTTACATATTAAAACAAATAATAAGTACATGCTGTAAAGAGCCGCGCGAGCTGACCGAGTTGGTGAAGGTACTACATACGACATAGTGCTACACAAAGCTAACAGAGTGGTAGTAGAAGTGATCGTGAACGCGGCACGTCATATGTACTGTATATGGCGGAGCTGCTCGAATTGATGGAGGTGCTGGGATTACATGACACGTGGCTTTACCTGTAATCTCTCCAAGGCTTCTAGCGCGGCGTCGCAAGGTAGTGGAAGTGCTCGTGAACGCGGCACATCGCGTCGTATGATCTAGAGTAGACGGCGTTACCGGAGTTGATGGAGGTGCTGGGATTACATAACACGTGGCTTTACCTGTAATCTCTCCAAGGCTTCTAGCGCGGCGTCGCAAGGTAGTGGAAGTGCTCGTGAACGCGGCACGTCGCGTCGTATGAACTGGAATAGACGGCGTTACCGGAGTTGATGGAGGTGCTGGGATTACATAACACGTGGCTTTACCTGTAATCTCTCCAAGGCTTCTAGCGCGGCGTCGCAAGGTAGTGGAAGTGCTCGTGAACGCGGAACGTCGCGTCGTATGAACTGGAATAGACGGCGTTACCGGAGTTGATGGAGGTGCTGGGATTACATAACACGTGGCTTTACCTGTAATCTCTCCAAGGCTTCTAGCGCGGCGTCGCAAGGTAGTGGAAGTGCTCGAGAACGTGGCACGTCATATGTACTGGAATGGGCGGAGCTGCCCGAGTTTGCGGAGGCGCTGGATGTCGCCGACGTTAGGGAGCCGGTGCCGCTACACGCGGAATCCGCGCTGGCTGGCCGGGGCGCGCGCGGCGCGTCGTACCTGGTGCAGACAAGACAATTTGGTAAAATTAGGGAATCTAGGTCTCACCTGCTAAGTGTCTTCTAACGCACTTAAAAAGACCTTTAGAAACTAGAGTTAGAAACTATAATATATCATGTACGTCATGTGCGTTCTTAAAATGTTGATGGACGATACTCGCCTGAAGTAGCTATAACCACGAACTTCGAATCTCGAACTTCGTATATCTCCGTCTCTATCGCACTTATGGTTTATGGTATTCGAGCGACAGAGTCGGAGATATACGAAGTTCGAGATTCGAAGTTCGTGATAGCGCCGCAGATTTGTTTGGCTCTACAATATTTTTTTTCAATTTTGAAGATGACCTAGGGTTGTAGCATTTGAGTATATACGTATGTAGGAATAATAGCAATGCAAATAATAAAAACCGGCCAAGTGCGAGTTGGACTCGCGCACGAAGGGTTCCGTACCATTATCTATAAAAACGGCAAAATAATCACGTTTCTTGTATGGGAGCCCCCCTTAAAAAAATATTTTATTTTGTTTTTAGTAGGTATTTGTTGTTATAGCGGCAACAGAAATACATAATCTGTGAAAATTTCAACTCTCTAGCTATCACGGTTCTTGAGATACAGCCTGGTGACAGACAGACGGACGGACGGACGGACGGATGGACGGACGGACAGCAAAGTCTTAGTAATAGGGTCCCGTTTTACTCTTTGAGTCCGTACTCCTTAAAAAATATCTTAAAAAATAAAACAATGGGTGCGATAAGATAAGATAACATATACAAACAGTATTATCCATTCTACATCGGAACGGCTTCAATGTACGCACTTATTTTATATAAAAAAACCGCAAAATACCACACAGCAACGACGTCACTAAGTTGTTTTTCTTATCCACGTAATTTTTACTTACTCATTATAATAACGTAATGGATGGTATGAAAATTCACAGGTAGGTACGGTTAATTCCTTGCGTACATTAGTACGCAATGAACCGCACAAACACATTATACCTACAAACGTATACACTCAAACCTTTCTGTTCCAATAAGCATTAGGCAGAGACGAAGGTAACGGACGCAGTGTCGACTTAAGTATTGACGAACCACCCTTCCACTTCTCTTTTTTTAAGTACCTACCCATTAGAATGGGGACAAATATTCTTGGTCAATAGAATGTGCCAAAGATGTAACAAACCATTTTACCACATACCTCTATACCATAGTCATGTAGGTACTTCAAGCGAGGTTTTACATTATGAATATTATGATGAATACAAGTGAATATAGGTATTACGTTAATATGTATTTCAAGTTAAAAATTACTATTTTACGCTATTTTCAATAAAATGCACCTTTGAGGTTAGGTATGTTAGAAATCCACTTTCGAGTTGAGTCTGGGGCAATATGTGAGATACAACAGTAACAAATCTTGTCATGACGTTGCTGGCCTATTGACTGAATAACATTTCTGGATTTTATTGACGTTAATTACGATCATAAAATGTGCAAATTAGGTACGACAAAAGACCAAAGATGTATAATAAAAACCAGACACGCACCAGTCACCGATAGGCCTCGGGGAGTCATAGTTGCCGATCCTTTGCACTGGCATGGGCGCCCGAGGCACGTCGTAATGTGAGCATTCCTCTATCTGAAATTGCAAGGTTAACAATTTAATGTAAATATTTTTGTTGTGTGTGAGGTCTGGAGTGCGTCAGGTATGAGAGTAGAAAGTAGAAAAAGTACGGTTTTCCGGGCTTTAACGGCAGAAGAAAATTGTCGGTAAGCGTCATGAATGTTCTACCAAACCCAGCATATACCATAATAGACCACTACTTGCTCTGTAGGAATATTATGGTATTGTGATCGTGGTAGTGAGTAACGGATCACCATCGCCAGAGCTCCCTAGCTTGCGCCGGACCTGTATTTGCCATGTTAAAAATAACACCCCTCTTTTTGTGTTGGGGGTTAAAAAACCAGCAGGCTTCCTTACCTTAGTGAACGCAGGCGACTGCTGCGTCGGCAGGGGCTGGTGCGCGACGGGGGCGGGCGTGCGCGTGCGCCGCCGCTGTAACGCCGCGCTGGCGTCGAACACGCCCGCTACGATGCGCAGGCGGTTGCCCGGGCATATTCCCTGAAACGAGATGATACGTTACCTAGTTACATTTTTCTAGACTGGCCCCCATATAGGTAACTTAAAATGCCTCTGTTAAATTAAATGTTTTTCTTATAATATGAACACTAATGTCAAAGTGATAAAGGCAAACAAAATTCTACGGCAATTTAGTGAAAATAGGTTTGTTGAACATCGGTTCTGCGCGCAATGGGTTGGGGCGGAAAGGTTCTCGAGTGGCGACCACGCACCGGACGGCGCAGCGTGGGTAGGCCCCCAAGGTGGACTGATGACCTGGTAAAGGTCGCGGGGGTCCGCTGGATGCGCAGGATCGGTAATTGTGGTACTCTTTGGGGGACGCCTATGTCCAGCAGTGGACGTCTTTCGGCTGATGATGATGAGGTTTGTTGAACGTTCATGAATAAGGGCGTCGTGGGGCTATAGAACGCTAGCGCTTGCCTTTTCGCAGTGATAGGAAAAGCGGCGAGAGGTTCTTGTGGATAATATGGAAATTACAGGAGAATCTTACTCGACCTTAACTTACATTATGCTAAGATAACCCTCTGTTATCTGTATTAACAGATAACAATCGAATGTATGCTTTTATACATATGTATTCTCAATGGCACGCCTGTGGGAATGGCATGGAAGAGTTGGAAATTCTTGTTCTTGACAATTGTTTGAAGATAGAAAAAATGTACCTACCTATATAGTTTTATACTTCGAACAAATAGAGCGGGTAGGTACCTACTTAGCACGACATGAGTAAAATAGTATATTGCTACTGATTCAGCATTGAATGTGGTTGAATTGCGTGTAACTACAAACATTGTTGGTAGGTAGAACAGTTTTAGGCACTACTAAATAAGTGAAATGTATATACATACATACCTACATCACATAAAATATAATCCCACTGTATCATTGTAAATTCCTTGAGACGTCATAATAATAAGAGGAGGTAAAACCTAAACGTACATGTGTAGGTACTGTAGGTACTAGGTCACTGGAGACTGATGAAAAGAAGGAACGTCATCTTAACCAAAAACAAACCGGTTATTCACAAACCACAAATTTTTTTAAGGTGGTAAATTGAGTTCACTGGTTTGCTTTTATCATCTTGCCTTAGACTCATACATTAAAAACAAAACTTGTGCACTCTACTAAATTAGTTTAGAAACATAACGGCCATAATGGGCCACAATAATGTGCATCTCCCTATGCTCTCAAAATTATTTCTTGGAATATCTACCTATGCAATATTGCTTTAAAATACCTTTATTATAAATAAATAAATAAATAATAAATAAATATTAATTATTAAACGTTTCTCTAAATATTTACTCAAATGTCTTAATAAACAAGTTAGGTATTTGATTTTTACACTTCTTTAAGAATAATAATACTTTATTGCACTCATGTCAGGTCTTAAATATCTTACAGTCTATAGTAGGTACAACATGAGAACATGACACCCTGTAAGGGTATTGCAAATCCTTCGTCTCAAAACGTAGTTACTAGGTACACATTACAAATTAAAAATAATACTTAAACTAAGATTTACATGTAGGTAGGTATCAATATCTAGGATAACATTTGCGAAGATTATCTATGGTAACTATTTACATTGAAGAAATCTTTCAGTGAATAAAAACTGTTTTCTATTTATTAAATATGATTTTAACTTTTGTACAAATTTAGTATATTTGACCTCATCAGCTATTTCTTTAGGTAGGCTGTTGTAAATGCGTATTGTTGTCATATGGGGGCTTTTATTTCTCATTTGTAAGTTACTTGTTGGGAGGGCTATTTTATCTCTATGTCTTAGATTTAGGGTGCAAGTGTGACGGTCTTTGGCTTGAGTGTATAAATGTTGATGCTTCCGTACAAATTTACAAGTTTCCAAAATATAGAGAGAGGGTAATGTTAAAATGCTTAATCTTTTAAAGTGGGGTTTGCATGTTTCATTATTTTTAATATTCGTGAGAATTCTTATGCACCGTTTCTGTAATACGAATAAATCCGGTAGGTCTGTACTACTGCCCCATAAAATTATCCCATATTGCAGCCAGGTCTGGGTAAACGCATAATACGCACTAACTGCAGTTTTAACATCTGTGGTTTTCCTTATATTTCGTAAGGCATACGTAAAACGAGACAGTTTTGTACAGATTTTTTCAATATGCGACTTCCAAATAATGTTTTCGTCGATATTAATTCCAAGTAGACTGCAATTGTTAATAAGTTGAAATGTATGGCCTGAATATGTGTAATCAACATCTAACGGGAGTCTCTGATAGGGTCTGAATTGAATTAAATTTGTCTTTTTTAAGTTTAACTGCAGGTTATGGTCCTCAAGCCACTTTAAAAGGATATCAAGTATTGAGTTCATATTTAGTACAAAATCGGTTTCTTTTTGACTCGAGAAGACTATGGAGATATCGTCGGCGTATATAAAGCATTTAATTTGATCTGAATTTATAATCTTTGGTATGTCGTTTACGTATATTAAAAATAGGATGCAACCTAGCACGCTTCCCTGCGGAATAACGGGTAGGTATTAAGTATGGTAGGCTTTAGTAGGTATATTTATTGGATAAGTATATTGTGTAAATTTCATCGAAATCGTTAGAGCCGTTTTCAAGAACGTGATTGCAAATATATATACACATATTATTGCTCGTTATACTGGGTGGAACGGACCGACGGACCTTCCCGTAAGAGGGGGATTAGGTATTTAGCGTTAGTAAGTACGTACGTAAATACAAAAAGAAAAAAATAATGTGGTTCACAGAATACATCTACTTACCAAGTTTCAACAGTATAGCTCTTATAGTTTCGGAAAAAAGTGGCTGTGACATACGGACGGACAGACAGAAAGACAGACATGACGAATCTATAAGGGTTCCGTTTTTGCCATTTGGCTACGGAACCCTAAAAAAATCGCGTCAAAAAAGTTTTTGTTTTTACGTACCTACGTAAGTACTAAGTACTAACGCTTAAGGTGGTTCGATTGCCACACAAAACGTTATTTGACATTCGCAGGCTAACGGCGTGGTATTTTGAGAAACCTATGTACTTAACAAACTTTCATAAATTGGCTTCCCATTTGCGCCAAATTCCCCCTTTCCTAGAATAAACTTGTATAAACTAGATTAATTTGAGAAATTGGTTTGGGACGTGATATTTTGGGAAAACGAATTTTCTCAAATTAATCTAGTTTATACAAGTTTATTCTAGGAAAGGGGGAATTTAGCGCAAATGGGAAGCCAATTGATAAAAGTTTGTTACATAAGTTTCTTAAAATATCACGCCGTTAGCCTGCGAATGTCAAATAACGCGTTGTATGGCAATCGAACCACCTTAATAATCCCCCTCTTGCGAATCCTCCCGGGCACGGGGTATGTATATCTCTGCTTATTAGTCTTTAGTCTACCTATTAGTCACAATAAATAGGGAACATTACTGCAAATTTCTGCCGCCAGAGGCAGCACTACCACTAACAGTAAACCAGTATAGGAATATAGGGATTCACACACACATGCACAATTGATTGTCAAATGAGTGACAAGGATGCTTGCATAAACAATACCGCAAGTGGGAACGAGATATAATGTCAACGCTGCTAGTGTCGCCACCTACGAAGAGTTTTGCGTAATGTTCCCTATTGAAACATAACGTTTAACAATTGCGTCATTGCAATGATCAAAATTTAAGGAAGCAAACACAATTATTACGTAAACAATGCCAAGTGATTTGATACTTGTAATATGCATTAATAATTTTAAATTACTTTAGACATTTAAGGCAGGCTTATAATGATTTACCTACAATAAATTTTCATTTGTATTCCTATGTACAATTTAATAATTTGAAAATTCTTCGCGCTCGACTCTTTCACTCGAAAACGGTCATAAATGATGGAATTCTATTTTGAAATAGACATAGAAAATTTAAAACGAGTGGTATCCACCACTCGTATTTAATTCGAACGGTAGAAAGTAAGTGCCAGCAATTTTGACACTAGAATCGTATTTAATTTTATTAAATTTTCGAGCGTTCGAAAGTCAAAAATCGGTCCCCAGTGCCAAATTGAGTTCAAGCTTTCGCACTACCCATAGCGCTCTTCACTGACGCCAAATAATAGGTACTGAAAGAAGTAGGTACAGCACATCCGACCCTTCATAAACACGTCGAGTTATCGGGAATTATATTGAATCAACGCGATAAGTGACAGATTCCCGTCTCACCAACAAAATCAAAACATTTAATATGCAAATGGGCCTTTAGGGCACGTTTACATGTCAAAATGTACTCTAGCTCATACTTATTTAGATAATTCAAAAGAAATTTAGCTACATCATCAAATCGATAAGAGAAAAAAATTATACAATCCATATTTGTAATTTGTAAGAGATGCATGTTTCCTAGCGTCAAAATTAAAATAATTAAATCTGATAGCGTAAACATTGTTGCGAGTTATACAACGTGTCCCAAAACTCAACGATAAGCCGGCACCAGAGGATGGAGCTACTTATGATTAGACGAGAAAAAATAAGGAAAAAAATATATCTCAATTATTTTAGAAATTACAGAAAAAAAATGAAATTCAACGAAAATCGACATCCCTAATGGTATTTTTAACGACCATGTCTACAAATATTCAAATATTACTGTTTTTTTTTTGTTTTTGGAAACTTAAGTAGCCCTGCTATCTAACACAGTTCTTAAAAATACCATAATACATGTAGTTTTTACACAAAAAATAATCAAAATCGATTTTGTCCCTACAATTTTGAAAGATTTTTTCTTACAGTCCACTTTCAATCATCATGGTGTAAAAAAATTGTATTGACACCACAATGGCAATTATTTTCAAAAGTTGACGCAACTAACCAAGATTCCAAAATGGTATAATACTTTAGGAAACCTAGTCACAAAAAAAAACAACGAATTTTTAAACAAGAATCGACATTATTTAATGTTGGCGGTAATCACTTTTACTGTACCCAAAAAAGGATTTTTGTTGTTGAAAAATGTTGAATAAATGCAAAGAAATGGTACAATTTTTTTTAATTTTTTTAAATTCATTTACTACATTATTAATACTACAGTAAATGTTCAAATTGCCTGCCACCGGCATTAATACAGACATGACATCGCCTTAGAAATGATCGTTTTATCCGTCGTGCATATCTTCTACCATTGATATGATCCGCAGAATGTTGCTATGGGTTTTGAGTAGACTTTGTCTTTAAGACAGCCCCAGTAGAAGAAGTCCAGGGGGTTCAGGTCGGGCGAACGGGGTGGCCACAAGATAGGACCAAGTCGCCCGATCCAACGCCCTGGATACTCTTGGTTTAAGTATTCTCGCACTGCACGGGCATAGTGAGCTGGGCAACCATCATTTTGAAACCACATGTTTTGTAAATCACGTAAAGGCACGTCTTCTAATAATTCAGGCAAGTCGTAGCTACAAGGAAACCTTAATGGTGATGGCTATTTGAACTTTTTACAAAACGACTTGCCTGAATTATTAGAAGACGTGCCTTTACGTGATTTACAAAACATGTGGTTTCAAAATGATGGTTGCCCAGCTCACTATGCCCGTGCAGTGCGAGAATACTTAAACCAAGAGTATCCAGGGCGTTGGATCGGGCGACTTGGTCCTATCTTGTGGCCACCCCGTTCGCCCGACCTGAACCCCCTGGACTTCTTCTACTGGGGCTGTTTTAAAGACAAAGTCTACTCAAAACCCATAGCAACATTGGACGAGCGTCGCCAATAAATCACACAAGCTGCGGATCATATCAATGGTAGAAGGTATGCACGACGGATAAAACGATCATTTCTAAGGCGATGTCATGTCTGTATTAATGCCGGTGGCAGGCAATTTGAACATTTACTGTAGTATTAATAATGTAGTAAATGAATTTAAAAAAATTAAAAAAAATTGTACCATTTCTTTGCATTTATTCAACATTTTTCAACAACAAAAATCCTTTTTTGGGTACAGTAAAAGTGATTACCGCCAACATTAAATAATGTCGATTCTTGTTTAAAAATTCGTTGTTTTTTTTTGTGACTAGGTTTCCTAAAGTATTATACCATTTTGGAATCTTGGTTAGTTGCGTCAACTTTTGAAAATAATTGCCATTGTGGTGTCAATACAATTTTTTTACACCATGATGATTGAAAGTGGACTGTAAGAAAAAATCTTTCAAAATTGTAGGGACAAAATCGATTTTGATTATTTTTTTGTGTAAAAACTACATGTATTATGGTATTTTTAAGAACTGTGTTAGATAGCAGGGCTACTTAAGTTTCCAAAAACAAAAAAAAAACAGTAATATTTGAATATTTGTAGACATGGTCGTTAAAAATACCATTAGGGATGTCGATTTTCGATGAATTTAATTTTTTTTCTGTAATTTCTAAAATAATTGAGATATATTTTTTTCCTTATTTTTTCTCGACTAATCATAAGTAGCTCCATCCTCTGGTGCCGGCTTATCGTTGAGTTTTGGGACACGTTGTATACTAGGTATAATAGATAAATTAACGCGAGAGCATGGAATTGCATATGTAGTAGTATTGTATGTTTACAGGCATTCAGTATTTGAATTTTCTATTTTCTCGTACTATCAGCATAAAAAGAGGTTTGTTATATATTGAAGAAGTAAATATCAAAATAATCTCAGTGTCAAATTTGACACTGAGATTATTTTGAGTGGAGAAATATTAAGAGAAAATTATTCTCCTTTTGTTGCAAACGGTACAACCACTACAAATGCAATTCCATGTTCTCGATAATTCATCTATAACTATTGGTTTTATTCAGTGGGTTTGGTTTGGGGGGGTTTGATCCAGTTGAGGCTCGCTTTCAGTAAAGAGGTACTTTGAGCCCTCTAGCTCTGGACCCGGTAGTGGTTGTTTAGGGAACTTGCAACTATTTATTTTATTACGAAAATCAAAAGTATATAATCCAGCATTAAAACAACTGTAACATTAAAACTTTCTTATGATTTATTTTTCTGATGTTATATGCATTTGAAATCTGCACGCGCCGGCACCCCCCGAAAACGCTCTATATTAAACGGGCTTATCCTAATATGACGTCACAACTTACGGTATATTCACGGGACGTTTACTATGAAATAAGTCATTCATTTGCAATTATCTCCACGAAATTTGCGTTTAAGTCTATACTTGTCGTAAAAAAAATCATTTCTAATTCAATATGCTGTGTAACTGTTAAGTACAATCTTTATTTTTATTTTCTTTTGTATGATATCTCTACGTATATCCGCATCGATAGAGTGCATATTATTCGAAATAGAAGTCCCATACAAGTTCCCCATTGAGGTGGTTACCTGACGGCCCCTGAGCGAGCACAGCCACCAGCCCTCGCTGCCGCCGGTGTTCTGCTCGAGCACGGTCAACAGGTCGCCGCGCCGGAACGCCAGCTCGTCCGGCGACTCCGCTATGTTGTCGTACAGAGCTCGCGCCATACACTGTAACAACAAGACATATATTCTTATGAGTTATGTGTACACACTAATAACAATAAAGACATTCTTATGAGTTATGTGTACCTACAAACTAATAACAATAAAGACATTCTTATGAGTTATGTGTACAAACTAATAACAATAAAGACATTGTTATGTTATGAGTTATGTGTACAAACAAACTAATAACAATAAAGACATTCTTATGAGTTATGTGTACAAATTAATAACAATAAAGACATTCTTATGAGTTATGTGTAAGTACAAACTAATAACAATAAAGACATTCTTATGAATTATGTGTACAAATTAATAACAATAAAGACATTCTTATGAGGTATGTGTAAGTACAAACTAATAACAATAAAGACATTCGTATGAGTTATGTGTACAAACTAATAACAATAAAGTTTTGAGATAACGTAGGTTCCTTTCCTACACGTCTTCTAGTTGCCGGGCACAGTCCTTAGGAAACACGTATTGGGACGACTACAAATGATTTCGATAATAATTTGTTTTAACATAACCTTCGGACAGTGAGCTCTTTCATGTCTGTTACCTTGTCACACTTTACAAATACCCCAGAGTAACGAAGTAACTTCGTCTGGAAGCACAATTTGCCAAAAATAACCAGCGCAGGTCGGCGAACTAAAGAGAGATCCTATCGTTGGCGTGTGTATGTGGTTCTTATAAACAAATGCGACTTTACTTAACTGAGATACTCTTTTACAGTAGATACCTATACCTATAGTGGTAGTCGTACAAGCCCAACTGTGTCACTTTGTAATATTGAAAAAAAAAATACTTAATGAAAATATTTTCAAAATTGCTTTTTTGAGGTTAGAAATGAGGACATTACGTATTATTTGTGGTATATTGTATATTGTATTAAAAACAAATCAGCCAAATCGTGTCTGGAGGAGCCCAAACTTGGTATGTTTCGAAAATTGATTTTGTGTTAATATAAAAAAAACCCGGCCAAGTGCGAGTCAGACTCGCGCACGAAGGGTTCTGTACCATTATCAATAAAAATATTTATTTTATTCTGTTTTTAGTATTTGTTGTTATAGCGGCAACAGAAATACATCATCTGTGAAAATGTCAACTGGAACTATCACTGGTGACAGACAGACGGACGGACGGACAGCCCGCCGCGGGCCCGCTGGTGCGCGTTCGATGTGTGTTTGAAGTGTAGTTTCAATGTTTTACAACTTGCGCGGGCCCGCGGGTGCGCGTTCGATGTGTGTTTGAAGTGTTTTACAACTTGCGCGGGCTCGCGCCCGACGCGCGCCCGACCCGCGCCCGCGACCGGTGTGTGGAGGCCTTTAGTAATAGGGTCCCGTTTTACTCTTTGAGTACGGAACCCTAAAAATGGATAAAATGTAATGATGTGGTATATTTTTAGCATCGCCTCAAAACGCCCTTTCATTAGATACCACACACGTTAGGTTTCTGAAAAAAAAAATTTTTTTCCATACAAAAAAATTAATGTCATGGCACTCCCCTCCTAAGGGAATTTTTTTTAGGAACTGCGGGTCAAAAATTTTGTTTTGACCTCTAGTATGCGCGTGCCAAATAGCTAAACTGTAGATCGATTTGCGGTTTTCTTAATCGTACAATCTACACTACTACTGACTTACTGTAAAGTGTGACTTCAAAGCTCAAATAACACACCTATGTTTAAAATTGATTGCCTTGAATAAGCACGATATATTTATCCGTTAACAGGGAACCAACGTGTTGTGCTATTATTTAAGCCGTCGTTAATATTTGACACCCTCGCCCACATAATTTGGCGCATGCATTGCAGCTGCAGCGTCCTATATCGTGATAATGACGGATTGTGCAACCCGCGTTGGGGCAGGCCATGTCCGTTTCCGATCGAATGTTTATGCAATTGATAACTTAATTATGCGTATCTATGCAATTCAGAGGCAATGTAATAACATTATGTCTGGCGTATAATTAAATTAGGCTGCACCATAGTTAGATAGGTACATATATAATTTACCGCGTTGCCGGTAATGGTAAATGGTCATCCAAGGTTAGTTCCTAACTAAATATACAATAATTAGGGAAGTACAGATCTTTATTTTTTGATGTTTATACACTGAAAAGCGGAGCCGGGTTTGACGAAACAGAATTTGCTATGACCTAGCGTGTTTGAAATTATCATCCTTTCGTCCTACTAAAGGTCTCAGGTGTTGTCTCAAAGACGAGAGGGGACTACCTATATGTGCTTGAAAAAATGTAGGTACTCTAACTAATTTTAATAGGGGTGTAGACTCAAAATTTATTATTGCTTCCAAAGAAAGAAGTCAAAAAAATATGCCTAATGACCAGGCATCTGAGTATTTTTAGCACGGTAAGACTAAAGTGAGCTATGGAGTCGTAAGCATTAAAATTTAATTTATACTCATACGCATCCTCATTAATTCAATTCATAAAATAAATAAGACGAATTGACGAATAACAAATAATATGAAGGGTCCACGGCAAGAACATGTCTAGACACTTTTTTTTTCAAAATGATATTTTGATGTCAAAATGTTGCGCTCGTTATGAACTATTGCGTGACATTAAAATCTCATTTTGAAAAAAAAGTGACTAGACGTGTTCCTTCCGTGGACCCTTCATATTATATTTTATTCGTCAATAAAGATCTATAGTGGTGTATTTTTATAGTTATTGTTTATTTAATGAATTAAATTAATGAGGATGAGTATGAGTATAAATTTAATTTTAATGCTTACAACGACTCCATAGCATAGTTTAGTCTTACCGTGCTACAAATACTCCGATGCCTGCTAATGACGAAAATCCCATTCAAATATCTAAGAAAATTACGAAGCTACAACCATTTTAATGTTACGTGTTAGAGAGAGAAAAAGCTAGGGGATCGTGTTGTCACGATCCCCTAGCGTCATAGTCATAGTAAATGACAATCGTTTCATATGAAGGTGCGTTTTGCGGAAAAGGGACAGAACATACCCCCTCTTAAAACTTTGGACACTTACAACGTTGTGATTATTTAACCTCTTGCGTTGCTTTTTTCTCCATTTGACTACATTTTTCATCCTTTTTCGAGAAAATACAATATTATTGGTTATTTTATTTAGTGTCTACATCCCAATTTGTGTCAAATAACAAGTAAATATTACAATACTAGCTGTTGCCCGCGACTTCGTCCGCGTAGAACTTTTTATCGTCTTAGAAAATGATTTCTCTCAATACAAAATTTGAACCCTCTTTTAGGGGATAATTAAAAAAAAAGTTGATGTTCATTTTCTAGTTTGTGAACAAACAGTCTAAAACCAAAGTTAAAAATCTCATACTTTAAAAATGCCTTGAAATACTCAAACTTTGAACCAATTTTAACACTCTTAGGGGATGAATTTGGAAAAACTCTGAAATCAGTTTTGTAGTCTTTTAACGTACAGAATAAGACCGAAGTTAAAAATCTCTTACTCACACTTTAAAATTTTATTGCTCGCCATTTAAAATTTGAACCCCCTTTTAAACCCCCTTAGAGATTGAATTTTTCTAATCGCTGAAAGAACTTTTTTCGTAAACTTTTAAGTCTCTAGCTCAAAAAAAGTGTTGCCCATACAAAGCTTTCTTAACCCCCTCAGGGGTGGAATTTTCTAAAACTCTGAAAGTACTTTATTATTAATTTTAATAAGTAACATTTTGAATAGTTTTAAGTCTAGTAAAAAAAAAAGTTTTTCCCACACAACACTGGCTACCCTTCTTAAGGATCTTAAGGATCCCCTTAGGGATGGAGTTTTCTAAAACGCTGAAAGTTTTTTTTTAGTATTCTAATAAGTAATTTTTTTGCAAAGTTTTAAGTCTAACTCAAAAAAAAGTGTTGCCCATGCAAAGCTTGCTCTCCTTTTTAACCCTATTAGGGGTGGAATTTTCTAAAACGATTTGTGTTCTTTTTTTGTATTTTAATAAGTAATCTTTCTACAAAGTTTCAAGTCTCTAACTCAAAAACATAAACTTTCCCTGATAAAAACTTTGCACCCCTTTTTATCCCCTTTAGGGATAGATTTTTTCAAAACGCTGAAAGTCTTTTTTTTTGTATTTTTATAAGTAATCTTTCTACAAAATGTTAAGTGTCTAGCTCAGAAAAAGTGTTCCCCATACAAACCTTGCACCCTTTTTTAACCCCCTTAGGGAATGATTTTTGTAAAACGCCGAATGTAGTATTTTTCATGTTCTAATAAGTAATTTTTCGTCAAAATTTTAAGACTCTATTAATAAAAAAAATGTTTTTCCCATACAAACTTTGCACCCTATTTTACCCCCTTAGGGGTGAAATTTTCCAAAACGCTGAAAGTACTTTCTTTGTATTTAAATAATCTTTCTACAAAGTTTTAGGACTCTAGCTAAAAAAAATAGTTTCTTACATACAAACTTTGCACCCCTATTTTAGCCCCCTATTTTTAGGGGTAGAATTTTCTAAAACGCTGAAAGTACTTAATTTGTATTCTGATGACTAATCTTTCTACAAAGTTTTAAGTCTCTATTTAAAAAAAATATTGTTTCCCCCATACAAAATTTGCACCCCTATTTTACCCCCTTAGGGGTAGATTTTTTTAAAACACTGAATCTAGGTACTTTATTTGTATTCTAATGAATAATTTCTCTACAAAGTTTTAAGTCTCTATTTTTAAAAAAGTAGTTTTTCCCATACAAACTTTGCACTCTATTTTACCCCTAAGGGGTAGAATTTTCTAAAACCCTGAAAGTTCTTTATTTGTATTCTAATGACTGATCTTTCTACAAAGTTTTAAGTCTCTATTTAAAAAAAAAATGTTTCCCCCATACAAACCTTGCACCCCTATTTTACCCCCGTAGGGGTGGAATTTTCCAAAACGCTGTAAGTGTTTCATTTGTATTCTAATAACTAATTTTTCTACAAAGTTTAAGTCTATAGCTCAAAAAAAAAAGGTTCTCCCATACAAACTTTGCACCCCCATTTTACGCCCTTAAGGGTAGAATTTTCAAAAATCCCTTTTTATCCCTAGCCCACGTTATAAAAGCAACATACTGTGCAAAAATCAACTCTCTAAGATTAGTAGTTTCGGCTGTGCGTTGATGAGTGAGTGAGTGAGTGATTCAGTGAATAAGTCAGTCAGGACATAGGCATTTATTATGTATAGATAGATATAAGATAATGAAACTCCCATTCAAATATCTCAAAAAAATTATGAAGCTACATCCGTTTTAATGTCGCTTGTTAGAGTGAGAAAACGATGAGGGACTGCGACGTCAATATACTCGAGCGTCATAGTAAAAAACAATCGTTTCATATGAAGGTGCGTTTTGCGGAAAAGGGACAGAACATACCCCCTCTTAAAACTTTGGACTCTTATAACTTAATCATTACCTATATAACCTCTTGCTTTGTTTTTTTCTCCATTTGACTATATTTATTTTAAATTCTTTTTCGAGAAAATACATTATGATTATTTACCATATTTTCGATTCCTGAGCTATAACCACGAACTTCGGAATTCGAAAATATTCGGGTATCTCTATCTCTATCGCACTAACCATACTCGAGTGACAGGGATGCAAATATATGAACATTGAGTATCGGTTTTCGTGCTAGCGCCGCAGGTACTTTGGCTGAATGCGCCGAGCGCGTGCCATTGTCATTCAAAAAAAACAAATTCGTGTTAATTATATTGTTCAAATTTGTTGATTTCATTTATTGAAATTACGACATAAAACGACATTTGCGCATATAAGTTCTCATATCAGAATCGAATATTTTTTTATGGTTTATATTTTAGCATTTGTCTCGTAAAGGTCTATCGTAGACGGGATTTAAATTATTAATAAGTGAAAGGCAAAGCAATTCCGCCATTTTGACGAAAATTTGACGGTTCTTATAGCTGACAGTTGGAGCAGCGTTTGATTTCAATAAAAATAAATGTAAAATTAAATGAAGTCGTATATTTCGGAAAATTAATTAACTGTCGCAGTCGGATAAAAACTATCCTAAGTTGCAGCTAGAATAATAATGTACCTATATAAAATGTTTCATATTTTTCCGTTCATGGGATGCTGAGAACATTCGAACCGCGCAAAGCTTAGTTTCAAACTGGCTGATTCTTTTTTTAATTTAGAGATTTATTATAAGTGGAGATGAAGATAAAATTTGAGATAATGAAAGTACGATTATAAAATCTGAAGTGCTTAATCATTCGCTCCTATAATTAAAATGCAGTGAAGCGCCATATGGCCAGGCTGTTTGTTTGTAGGTACCTATGTCACTCGAGATTGTGCGAGGCCGCATTTCCATATTGTATTACCCGATCTGTTTGGAAAGGTTGCCCTTATCGTCCCTACTGGTCCTCGGATCGATGATCGAATAAGGTCGGTTGCGCATATTTGTGTTGCCCTTATCTTGGCTATAAAAAGCAGGTAGTTGCATTCCCAGAAGTGTGACTCGAAGCCTCGCGGCTCGTTTAGTGTTATAATTATAATGGTTCCACTTGAAAAAATACCGTTTTTATTAATGTTTTTGCACAAATCGTTGCTGATCTGCGCGCCATGTGGGTTTTATGTTTTATCAAAAAATAATTTGCCTTGAAACATTAACGGCTTTGAAAATGGCGCTAAGCCCGCTCGGATCGGGATCCAAAGTAAATTCTTTAAACTCAACACGATGACAAAAGTTGAACTATGGGTTCAACAGGGCTCATAAATCATGACCGTCGCTCATTCAGTAAAGGACTTTTTGTAACCTTTTGATGCGGTTCATTAACTAATTCTCAGTGCACTTTTTTCACTACTCATTCATCAACGCACTTGAGACAAAAGTATAGACGCCGGTCCGATTGAAACGTGATGCGTTCTGACTTCCCGGAATTTTGTACTTGGTGGTCGTTTTTCTGTCATTTTTAATTTATTGACGGACCACACCACAATACGATGGACGAAGCGTGACCACACCCATTTGGGTCAAAATTGCTTTGGTGTTATAAAGTGCAATGTATGAGAAATATGGTTTATGCCATCAGACTTTTAAAGGTCACCGTCAAAATGAAACAAGATTCTGCGTGGGAGCTGAATATTTTGCTTCGCCGTTAAAAATGATGTTCGTCATTTGTTTTTCGTTTGGCAGAAATTTTCAAAAATAACTTGGTATCATGTTGTTGTTAGGTTTGGTTACCTAACATTATCCAGGCCCCAGGCAAAGATTTCTTACGATAAATACCAACTCGGCCTACGCTTAGCTTAAACAATAGGGTTACCTACGGATTTTATGGCTTTCATTGACAAATAATAAACATCTGTTGAGTATTCGGCGCGGTGGTGGGTAGAATATACAAACTTTGCCATTAAGTAAATATTTTCGGTCAGTTAGGTACTTCATTTCTGATTCAGAATTCCAAATCCGGGACCTGGACCAACTTCAACCTGTTGACTTATTTTATTGGCTTAATATTAAATACCTACCTACCACAAAAGTGAACATTGAAACAAAAAAAACAAACACAACATATGAAAGCACATATACAAGAATCGCCTATGGCTTAGGTACACATGCAGCTATACTTAGATTTTATTCGATGCAGTCGAGTTATTTGCTCTAAATAAACTCCCGCCTTATTGACATTGGCACCCTCTAACTAACCCTTATTGATATTTCTTAGAAAAGGCACTAAATTAAATATAACGTTGCGTACCTACTGAGTAAACTCTTTCCGTGGAACTGCACATCAATGATGGAACAGAGTGACCACTCAGTAACAGTACTTACTCATCTCGGTACCAACTTTCTTCGACTTATTGAATCATCTATACTTAAGGTCGGGCCCGGAAGTTACGTCCAATTTAAGATTATTTCTCTCCCCATTACTTAGCTTGTCCTGTCCGGTGACAGAGAAACTTATCTTCGAGCTTTCATTAAAAACTCGTCTGATATGATTAAGTAAATCGTTTAATGTACGTTCGGCTTACGTCAGATTACTTTGGCTGACCCCGTGATTCAGCGCTACCAGCCCTGACAAGCTTTTCACAACCACCCACCTCACCACTAACCCCTAGTATAACTTGACCATAAAATTCGTAACAACTGTGCGTAATCAGAGGTTGGACATTACTGGTTCGCTGAGGAGAGTTCTCGGTAAGCATTGTGAATATCAGCTCTGGTCCAGGCAAGGACATAGAAAGTGCTAGAGCGGGGCATGAACTTGGTAAAAGGTCAGACAAGTGAAATATAGTAAGTGCCTAGTTTCGACGAAAACGATTTACTTAATGAGTATTGGAAATTGTCGATAGCTATTACAGCAATCTTTAACATTGGATTATTTAAGTTTTGAGACACCTATTACTCGTGACATTTAGCTTGGAGAACTCAGAACTGTGAATTTACATTACTTTAGTTATCATTAAAAAGGTTTATTACTAAATTTAATTCTGACTGTCCTCATTTTGTAGCTTATTAAACAAACAAAATATCACGCATTAGTCGTACCGATCGGCATTCGAAACAAATTGTATTCAAACATAGCCAGCCTTGCATCGTGTGCACAGCTTATCTCCGTTTAGGAAGTTCCTTTGTTCCTCGTACAAGGCATACCTACAGTGAACGAACATACAGAACACTCGTACATAAACCGAGGTGCGATTCGTCACACACCATGTGCGCATTCGCTCCGGGCTCGACCCGCCGTCCGTCAGAGTTATAATCACTTGCAATCATCGAGATCGATAACTTCGGGAACTTATACAGCTAATAGGGCTGGTGTGATAACTACACTTCTTAATAGACAGCTTTGCTTGTTGTTAACGCAATTAAGTACAGTTGGGTTATCCGCGCTTACACAGTATAAGGTGTTGTTCTAGAAGGCTCATATCTGACCGAAGGTGCTACTAAGTTGCGATATAACTAGTATCATCGATAACTTACATATCAAAGTAAACACAGGCGAACAATGTTTATGCGAGTCAAACCCGTTATCGTCAATTATTTTGTCCACATATGGATGTGGATATATTATTACTAGCTGTTGCCCGCGACTTCGTCCGCGTAGAACTTTTTATCGTCTTAGAAAATGATTTCTCTCAATACAAAATTTGAACCCTCTTTTAGGGGATAATTAAAAAAAAAGTTGATGTTCATTTTCTAGTTTGTGAACAAACAGTCTAAAACCAAAGTTAAAAATCTCATACTTTAAAAATGCCTTGAAATACTCAAACTTTGAACCAATTTTAACACTCTTAGGGGATGAATTTGGAAAAACTCTGAAATCAGTTTTGTAGTATTTTAACGTACAGAATAAGACCGAAGTTAAAAATCTCTTACTCACACTTTAAAATTTTATTGCTCGCCATTTAAAATTTGAACCCCCTTTTAAACCCCCTTAGAGGTTGAATTTTTCTAATCGCTGAAAGAACTTTTTTCGTAAACTTTTAAGTCTCTAGCTCAAAAAAAGTGTTGCCCATACAAAACTTTCTTAACCCCCTTAGGGGTGGAATTTTCTAAAACTCTGAAAGTACTTTATTATTAATTTTAATAAGTAACATTTCGAATAGTTTTAAGTCTAGTAAAAATAAAAGTTTTTCCCACACAACACTGGCTACCCTTCTTAAGGATCTTAAGGATCCCCTTAGGGATGGAGTTTTCTAAAACGCTGAAAGTTCTTTTTTAGTATTCTAATAAGTAATCTTTTTGCAAAGTTTTAAGTCTAACTCAAAAAAAGTGTTGCCCATGCAAAGCTTGCTCTCCTTTTTAACCCTATTAGGGGTGGAATTTTCTAAAACGATTTGTGTTCTTTTTTTGTATTTTAATAAGTAATCTTTCTACAAAGTTTCAAGTCTCTAACTCAAAAACATAAACTTTCCCTGATAAAAACTTTGCACCCCTTTTTATCCCCCTTAGGGATAGATTTTTTCAAAACGCTAAAAGTTTTTTTTTTTTGTATTTTTATAAGTAATCTTTCTACAAAGTTTTAAGTGTCTAGCTCAGAAAAAGTGTTCCCCATACAAACCTTGCACCCTTTTTTAACCCCCTTAGGGAATGATTTTTGTAAAACGCCGAATGTAGTATTTTTCATGTTCTAATAAGTAATTTTTCTTAAAAATTTTAAGTCTCTATTAAAAAAAATATGTTTTTCCCATACAAACTTTGCACCCTATTTTACCCCCTTAGGGGTGAAATTTTCCAAAACGATGAAAGTACTTTCTTTGTATTTAAATAATCTTACTACAAAGTTTTAGGACTCTAGCTAAAAAATATAGTTTCCCACATACAAACTTTGCACCCCTATTTTAGCCCCCTATTTTTAGGGGTAGAATTTTCTAAAACGCTGAAAGTACTTAATTTGTATTCTGATGACTAATCTTTCTACAAAGTTTTAAGTCTCTATTTAAAAAAAATATTGTTTCCCCCATACAAAATTTGCACCCCTATTTTACCCCCTTAGGGGTAGATTTTTTTAAAACACTGAATCTAGGTACTTTATTTGTATTCTAATGAATAATTTCTCTACAAAGTTTTAAGTCTCTATTTAAAAAAAAGTAGTTTTTCCCATACAAACTTTGCACTCTATTTTACCGCTTTAGGGGTAGAATTTTCTAAAACCCTGAAAGTTCTTTATTTGTATTCTAATGACTGATCTTTCTACAAAGTTTTAAGTCTCTATTTAAAAAAAAAATGTTTCCCCCATACAAACCTTGCACCCCTATTTTACCCCCGTAGGGGTGGAATTTTCCAAAACGCTGAAAGTGTTTCATTTGTATTCTAATAACTAATTTTTCTACAAAGTTTAAGTCTATAGCTCAAAAAAAAAAGGTTCTCCCATACAAACTTTGCACCCCTATTTTACCCCCTTAGGGGTAGAATTTTCAAAAATCCCTTTTTATCCCTAGCCCACGTTATAAAAGCAACATACTCTGCAAAAATCAACTCTCTAAGATTAGTAGTTTCGGCTGTGCGTTGATGAGTGAGTGAGTGAGTGAATAAGTCAGTCAGGACATAGGCATTTATTATGTATAAATAGATAGAAGATAATGAAACTCCCATTCAAATATCTCAAAAAATTATGAAGCTACATCCGTTTTAATGTCGCTTGTTAGAGTGAGAAAACGATGAGGGACTGTGACGTCAATATACTCGAGCGTCATAGTAAAAAATAATCGTTTCATATGAAGGTGCGTTTTGCGGAAAAGGGACAGAACATACCCCCTCTTAAAACTTTGGACTCTTATAACTTAATCATTACCTATATAACTTCTTGCTTTGTTTTTTTCTTCATTTGACTATATTTATTTTAAATTCTTTTTCGAGAAAATACATTATGATTATTTACCATATTTTCGATTCCTGAGCTATAACCACGAACTTCGGAATTCGAAAATATTCGGGTATCTCTATCTCTATCGCACTAACCATACTCGAGTGACAGGGATGCAAATATATGAACATTGAGTATCGGTTTTCGTGGTAGCGCCGCAGGGGACCGATTTTTGACTTTCGAGCGCTCGAAATCAAAAGCGAGCGGTAGAAAATAATCGCATGCGAAAATTTGTCACGATTATTTTCGCATGAACCCAATAATAGGTATTTTTGACATTCATCACTCGAAAGCTAGTGGTTTGGCTATTTATACTTTTGCGCTTCGTTGTACGCAGAAATTCGATAAGTACTGGTTATTTAAAATTGTATTCTACACATGGAATAAAAATAAAACATCATTAGAAGGTCTATTTTAGGCTATAATATTAATGTTTAAGTGTTTTTTTTGTGTTTTATGCGTTACATAACAGAAAAAACTAAGAACGTAGTAAATAATACCTAGTAAACGAAACGTTTCGTTTCCCGTCTGTTATAAAAGTAAAGCCGCGTCCGCTGCGCCATGTTTTCGTGGTTTTTAAACGTCAAACATGTTTTGCCAATCAAAATAATACCCTATTTGTTTGCCGAAACTGACGGAAACATGTTAGTTGTTTAAAAACATGGAAAACATTGGTGCAGCGGACCCGGCTTAATACAAATTACAAATGATACAATTTGTCACAACAACTTTCTTTAGTTAGAATGAGACAGCAATTCATACTTTTCATTCTAAGTATAGCGAGTTGTTGTGAATCATTGCCAGGCCTTTACATATTACTATATCTCTGTCTCTTTTTAACCTGTGCAAAGAGAGAGAGAGAGAGAGAGAGACAGACAAGTTAAATTATTTAATTTTAAAACAAACCCGCCAAAAGACTAAGTTCACAAAATTCGGTAGAAAAATAATATAAAATATATTAATCTTTATTTATCTCTTTCTAAGTTCATTGTCAGTCCAAAATTAAATACAAGTGAAGTGTCCAAATTGTCGGCACTTATTTTCTACCGATAGAATTGAATACGAGTGGTCAATACCACTCGTTTTTGAATTTTCTATCGCTCGGATTTCAAAAATAGTATTTCATCGTTTCTGACAGTTTTCGAGTGAAAGAGTCGAGCGCTCGAAAGTCAAAAATCGGTCCCCAGGTACTTTGGCTGAATGCGCCGAGCGCGTGCCATTGTCATTCAAAAAAAACAAATTCGTGTTAATTATATTGTTCAAATTTGTTGATTTCATTTATTGAAATTACGACATAAAACGACATTTGCGCATATAAGTTCTCATATCAGAATCGAATATTTTTTTATGGTTTATATTTTAGCATTTGTCTCGTAAAGGTCTATCGTAGACGGGATTTAAATTATTAATAAGTGAAAGGCAAAGCAATTCCGCCATTTTGACGAAAATTTGACGTTTCTTATAGCTGACAGTTGGAGCAGCGTTTGATTTCAATAAAAATAAATGAAAAATTAAATGAAGTCGTATATTTCGGAAAATTAATTAACTGTCGCAGTCGGATAAAAACTATCCTAAGTTGCAGCTAGAATAATAATGTACCTATATAAAATGTTTCATATTTTTCCGTTCATGGGATGCTGAGAACATTCGTACCGCGCAAAGCTTGGTTTCAAACTGGCTGATTCTTTTTTTAATTTAGAGATTTATTATAAGTGGAGATGACCAACTGCTTTGTATTTAATTAAGCAAGCCCAATAAAGTAATTAAAGTTACCTATCTATCCTACGCTTAACTATACAGAACCAAAAATGTGTTCAAATCAAAATGTAAAAATTGATTAATGATGAAGATGCTCGCAAGACTGTACGTATTCAATCAAAAGTGGAGCAGTCATGTTAAAGTGTTACGGATATCCCAGAACAGGCAAACTAATTTAAATAACAAACCATCTAACCAACATATTATCCCAAGTAATTTTAATTTAAACATTAATACAAACAACGACAATGGTGAGTTTTTTCGATTCCATAAACGGCTTCATTTATCAGAAGAAAGGATTTTTTTCTGTGCAGCCAATAAATTATAAATATATCGTTACAGATAGCCTTATCAGTCTTGGTCGAGAAATTAATTTAGATAAAAGGATGTGGACTGGATACAGATTTGTATAATAAACATGTTTTAATGATTTTTTTGTATCAAGTCACGTCTTACCTATATATATATATACTAGCTTTTGCCCGCGACTACGTCCGCGTAGAACTCTTTTATATCGTAGCTCGATACAAACTTTCACCCTCCATTTCCATTTTAGGGGTATATTTCCGATATACAAACTATCCTATGTCCTTCCCCGAGACTCAAACTATCTTTATCATCATCATCATCATATCAGCCGAAAGACGTCCACTGCTGGACATAGGCTTCCCCCAAAGAGTTCCAAAGTGACCAATCCAGCGGACTCCCGCGACCTTTACCAGGTCATCAGTCCACCTTGTGGACTACCAACGCTGCGCCTACTAACTACCTCTATACCAAATTTTATCTAAATGGGTTGTATAGTAGCTCCATACAAATACTCACCTCCCCCATTTCACCCCCTTAAGAGATGATTTCCGGGATAAAAACTATCGTATGTCCTTTCCCGGAACTCAAACTATCTGTAAACCAAATTTCATCTAGATGGGTCACTCACATCCAAATTTTCATACGTTAGGGGAGGATTTTCGAGATAAAACTATCCTACGTCCTTCCCCAGGACTCCCAACTATCGCTCTACCGTAAATGGGTTCCATCCAAATTTTCACCCCCATTTCACCTCCTTAGGGGATGATCTCTGGAATAAAAACTATCATATGTCCTTCCCCAGGGTTAACTATCTCCATACCAAATTATCTCCAAAATATCCAAATTTAGTGGTAAAAAACGCATGCGTTTAATACCTAAAGAAAAGAAAAGAAAAAAAGAAAAGTTTTACAAAAATATATTGTTGGAAAATAAGTAGGTATAAATTTATACTTTAAATCAATAAAATTGTGTATTAAATTATTGGCATGAATAGAACTATGTAGATTACCTTCTCTTATCACTAAAATAAAGTTCGATCTTCTAATTTTCTTTTTCAACTATGTTAAACTAAAAATTAAAAACCTACCCTTTTCGGTTGCGTCGGCTTTACGCTCCTCAAGTAGCATCCTTTGCAACTTTTGTACACGTTCGATACCATCGAGACATACACTCGAAAATTCACTGACTCCGGCATATTCACATAACTCTATATGTACACACGATTATTATAATTTCAATATTATATTTAGTGCGCTGCCGTCGGAGGAATGAACGATACTGGATAGGAACGCGTATGCTAATTAATTTTATAAGTTATTTGTTACTGTGGTTTGGTAATGAATCACGGCGGAGGCGTCAGTCACGTAGCAATTTACGTATGTACTTGTAAACAAACAATAAGGACTATAGGTAATACTACTTATGATTTAATTTTATTTCCTGTAAACAGGCTGCACTAGATATTTTAAGTCTGGAGCTTCCGAAATGTGGTCTTTGGTTTTGGGAACGGACCGTAACCAAAACTGCAGCTTTTGTTCTAAATAAATATTCAAAATACTATTAGGTATGATACCCGAAACATGTTTAAATATTTCTTGCTAAAGTCTGTGCAAATTTTCTTAACCCTTATTAATTTGGCAGCGTCCAGCTGGCTAGACAAACTCTTTGGCCGTTTTTAGGGTTCCGTAGCCAAATGGCAAAAAACGGAACCCTTATAGATTCGTCATGCCGGTCTGTCTGTCTGTCTGTCTGTCTGTCTGTCTGTTCGTCCGTATGTCACAGCCACTTTTTTCCGAAACTATAAGAGCTATACTGTTGAAACTTGGTAAGTAGATGTATTCTGTAAACCGCATTAAGATTTTCACACAAAAATATTAAAAAAAAACAATAAATTTTGGGGTTCCCCATAGTAAATAAGAACTGAAACTCAATTTTTTTTTCATCAAACCCATACGTGTGGGGTATCTATGGATAGGTCTTCAAAAATGATATTGAGGTTTCTAACATCATTTTTTTCTAAACTGAATAGTTTGCGCGAGAGACACTTCCAAAGTGGTAAAACGTGTGTCCCCCCCCCCTGTAACTTCTAAAATAAGAGAATGATAAATCTAAAAAAAAAATATGATGTACATTACCTACCATACAAAATTGGTTTGAACGAGATCTAATAAGTAGTTTTTATTTTAATAGGTACGTCATAAATCGTAAAAAGCAATTTATTTAACGGAACCCTTCATGTGCGAGTCCGACTCGCACTTGGCCGCTTTTTTGTATTTTTTTTCCTGACCAGGATCGTTGGGGCTGTCCTGCGTCACCGAGGCTTGAACTATGAACCTTCGTTCGTTTTTCTCAAATTAAGGGTCAGAACTACCAAAATCGAGAAGAGTATAATTGAATAAAACAGATACTTCATTAAAATAATTAATTTCCTTATTTATGGCTAAAATATATCTGTGAAATTTCACTCGCATCAATTAAATAAATAAATAAATAAATAAATATTACGGGACAATCTTACACAAATCAACCTAGGCCCACGGTAAGCTCAGTAAGGCTTGTGTTGTGGGTACTAGGCGATGATATATATAATAGATACATGCATATAGATACTTATATACATATACATCCATAACTCAGGAACAAATATTCGTGATAAACACACAAATAAATGCCCTGACCGGGATTCGAACCCGGGACCTCCAGCTTCGTAGGCAGAGTCACTACCCACTGGGCTACGGAGGCCGATAAATACCTTTTTGGGTAAACTTTACACAAACAGTAGATTTCGATGACGTAATAAGGATATTATGTACCTATATTATGTAGGTAGGTAACTGATCTCATCGTTCTCCTAGCGTTTTTTGGTTGTACCCTAGGAGCCCGGGGTCCGCTTTGTCGCCAAATCCCAAGATTTAGCCGCAAGGATTTTGGAGATATTTCAACTGACTATCAGTATTTTTGATACGAATCTGGGGGCACGGTACTTAGTGCCCCCGCCAAGACGACCTTGATCTTTTCTGTAATAGCGCCCCTGTGCCGTTGCTTTTATTTTAACGATATATACACTATTGGGAGATATAATTGATGTACATACATACAGGTGTAGTGAAGAAAAAACCTTTTCACTTCTCATGCTCGCAAAGTTCGCCTTTGTGCTGGATGTATGCTGCACAAAAATGCCACTTTTATGCTCTGGTGCACAAAGTAAAATTGTTTTAAAAACTAAGATAACCGGGCCTAACAGCCAAACTACACATTTCAAACTGACAACATTTTATTATTCTCACACACACAATAAAACTTCGTAGAATAAACTTGTCATTTGATTTGATTTGCATTGAACGACGAAGGTCGAAAGCATAATAACTTTAAAAAGTTAAGTGACAAGAATGCGCTACTATTTTATTTTATTTAGCATTTATTTGTTATTTTCTCGCAATCGAAGTGAAAAGCAATGTGTATAACTCGGGCATATATTAGCCATTTAATCCCTCGACTTAACTACTTATCCACCCTCGCCGGTGGCTCGGGTGGATATAAACGTCTCAGGTTAAATGGTCGTTTTATGCGCTTGTTGTACGTACAATCTACTATTTCCACAAGCCATGTGTAATTCGATCTTATGTCAATGCCATAAAGACTTAGACATAGTCAAAATGAATTCATGGTGAAAACTTTTTGAATGTCAAGCTTTTACATAGGTAGTATAGGTACCTAGGTAGGTACATACTTTGACGGGATAAACTTTTCTTACTAACACAATTTCTAGCAAACCTACAGAATTAAGATGTCATCCTGTATTTTTATACTTATTTAAGTCGTAGCTTGCTTTACGTACATACGTATAAAGTATACGAATAGCTCAGAATAGTCCTTAACTGCCTCTTGCTAATCCGATTATCTGACTAATTCGTGATCGTACTAATCAATAGGACCCATACTCATATATACTAAACAGCGTTTAACGCATTTAGCAACTTCAGCTTCTTCCAAATATAACAATTGCAAAATAAGGATGCTGCGTCACCGCCGATATCGAAGAATGAGTAATGAACCGGACTAATCCATAGTTAAATGGAACTGGCAAGGGTAACATAGTTACCAGTGAGGTCATTGTCTGGCCTCTAGCGCCAGAAACTATCAATGACATTAAATCCTACAAATACTTTTCCTCAAACAAACTCAGACCAGCAAGCACAAACGCAAATCTTTACCGCATAAAAACAACATTTATTATTCTCACAACTTATTATTCCCACAACAGAGACACAGATTTTGTTAAAATTCGCATTTACCTAAACTTTAAGTATTCTTTGCGGTTACGGGTCGCATAATATGCTAAATAAAGTCGAGTCGTAAAATGTATTCTTTGTAGAAAAACTCAGAAAGGTCTCATTAACTTGCAAAACAACTTACCAGTGAAACCTTCTCTCTCGGATTCTGCTTTTGACACCACGGTTTATTTATAAAATGTGTACTATGTGTAGTAGATACATTAGGATGCTGTGCACATCCAGGTTAGTTCGATGACCTAGAAGTCTGCACCCCCGTATAACAGAGTCAGTGGTCAGTCAGCCACGTGTGTCGAATATTGCAAAGTGAGCCGGTTTTTCGCGCTCGAGTGGACCCGCCATGTGGTAGTGGGTCGAACGGTCGAAAATCAATGACTGACGCTAGGGGACTGAATGGTGGGGCGGCGACCTACGAAGGTCGCGTTTTGCTCCCGTAGTACGCGAAGGGTTACTGCGCATGCGTACTACGTTTCACCCGGGTTTCCGGCTTAGTTTTTTTTTATTTATCTAAAGCTGTAAGTAGGGACTTAAGTAGCTGTCTATTTTGAGGATTCGTAAATAGATTTTGTTTACGGCTCCAGAATAAGGAAAAAAACAAACACTCGGCGGATTTATACCTAGCGAACACACTTTCTGTCGCAATAGTTTACATTTTCTTGTGAAATTACGAAAGCTCTTTCGATCTTTGGTCTAAGTTCACGATTGGAAAACGTCCGTCAACTTGATTTGATGTTTGCCCGGAATGATGGACGCCTAATTTTAAACCTTGTTTTTACGCGGAAATTACTCGGAGTATTTGAAACTTTAATCTCCATCAGGAAACAGCCGCCGGTTGAAATCGCCTACAGCAGGCGCTGTTAATTAACCAACTCCACATCGATGCAATCGGCATAAACGAATCGTATATTGGAAAATTGAAAGCTATTTCGTCCACACCGATGGTAAATTGCAAAATGCGTTTGTAAAATATAGTGGTCCTATTTGTGCGGACTGCGGTGTCAGAATGGGGTCACTCGTCTGGCGCCTCGCTAGCTCGCCCACTGCCCGTTGTTTTCTATATTATTTGTTTTAAATAGTTTTATTGTTATCCGACGTTAATGAAGCGCTTAGCCGCTGGGCATATTTCGATGGAGAAGTTGTGACATCGAAAACATACATATCCTAAGACTTCTCTCGAAACTGTGTTTCTTTCTTCACATCTTTTTAAAGCCTAATACATATACCTTATCGGTAATAGATTGTCCTCCTCCGCATCTAGAGTAGAGAGAGAGAACATCCCGATTGCATCCTCAGCTACTGCTTCAGGCCCTTCAGGGTCTGGGTCTGACGATGACGTTATTGTTCCCAATGATGCCGAATTAGAGTTTTTAAGTTGAAGGCAGAGTTCCTTCCGCGAAGACTAGTGCCTACTACGAGTAGTTACACCCTAACTACTTCCAAAGCGCGGAAGCGCTCAGGTAGTTAACTCAGGTTGTAACAATCCGGCCTGAGTCGGAGAGCATTAAAGAGGGTCGTGAATTATTAATACTAGGCCCGAGCCGTGAGAAACGTTACTTCGTCCTTATATTTATAAGTGGGCGCCTTAGGACGAATTAGTTTACAAACGGAGACACTCAATGACAGTAATTAAACAAGTTTAGGTCCTTTAATGTATTTTATTGATTTTAACGCTCCTTTATCTCTAAATTATACAATCACACCAATATATTATAAAATAACCCAGGCGTCCCTGGCTAACTTAACGTTATCTCTTAAATTAAAGAAAACAGTGAAAATTTACCTAGGTATGATCTTTGGACCTTGATAACCAAATTTATAGGAATTTTAAAGTATAGGATAAGTGTGTGTGTGTACGTAAACGAAAAGGTAAGTACGGTACCTTCACATGGCCTATTGAACCATGCCTTAAATGAAACGCCAGCCGGAAATCCGCACCGCTACCCGCATATCACGCCACTGCACGGCGTCCAGGAATGTGTGACGTCACCCGCCGAAACCGGCGACTCCTTCACAAGCTGGACCCTTACGCCATATATCAGTTCCGGACGACACGGAGCTTCATGCCCGTCCCCGGAAGCCCTGGAATTCGAAATAAACAGGTTCACATTCCATTCACTAACAAAACGGGTTGACGCCCCCATTTTGCTTACAAGATTAAATAAAACATGACACTTACCGTTTAGGGCCAAAGTTAGCACTTATTTCTAATTATCCAGCCTTGGCGGCTCGAATGAGCACCTCTCTGTAACAAGAAAATGGAAGGTTTAGCTTTTTTTAAGCCCTTGTTGGGACCTCTAAGGCCAGCATTTTGGAGGTTAAAACGCGGTATCCGGTGACTTACCTGATAGGTGTTATAAAAAGCTAAGGCGCTTTTACGTCAGGCTTGCCTAGCGGACGGATTCAGTAGAACGACAGCCATCTGCTTCGAGATCAAAAAAATTACGTCTACATGTGCCGACACTGATCTCCGGGAATCCACAACTTTTCTTTTCTTCTAGGCACCTCTCATTACGGTAGTCGTCAACCAATGTTTTCTCAACGAAAAAAATGGCTAATCTCTCGGATGTTTGACGATTACATGTTTTTCTTTCTCAGAGTGACTCCTCTTTCGCAAGGCCTTCCAACTGAATGTCTTGTCATCTTTTTTTTTTTTATATCCGCGGTCACTCAACGACCCGGAATCTAGGAAATTTGCCAATTGTATGGTGTGTGACCACCTTAAGAAAAGGGGTGTACAGACCACCCTCCATACGTCCGAGAATAAAAAAAAACGATGTTACAGTACCCCTCCTGTTGGCGAAAATAATTTTATTTCTAAAACTACTCAAAATTTAGGAATAAAATTATTTGTCGGAGACCTCACCTTTACGCTCCTTTACCCTATTCTAAACCCAGATACTAGCTGCACAACTTTCATCCTCTCAACTAATGTTTAAAATCATACCTCTCTACACCAACGTTGGTCTTACAAACTAACATAGTAAACGCTATATTCCCTATGAACTACACAAGCGGCTAAGGATACCTGAAAGTAAAACAGTTCCTTGCATTTACTTGGAAATCTTAAAACGTAAAAAAAAAAACCAGCTTCAGGAGGTGCGACACGCGACCATAAAAACCTGAGTAAGAAAAACTATACACAGAACAGGGTGTATTAACTTGAAAGAAAGTTTGCGGGCCGTGACACACAGACAACCGCTTTAACCTTACAAAGATAGCAAAAAAATAAATATATCGTCACTCCTAACACCACTAACTAGAAGCGAGGCCCACTCTGATTCAGAGCAGAGTGTCCCTTTCAGAGCGTTACAGATAAAAACTTTAATATATGTTTTTATCTCACATCGCTTAGCAAAGTACCATAAGCGACCGAAATTAACCTACTTACTTATAAAACCATCTAACTTAATTTACCAGTAAGAACTAATCTTACCCGCTAACATTGTTAGACATATAAAATATACCTAACGAGCATTAACCTAATGATCCGGATCCTACAAACTATACCTATAACTATTTCAACCATCATTCTAGTCACTCTCACACCATGGAAAACCTGCCGTCAGGACTAATGTTCTACCATCTTAAAACGCCTGCAGTCCGAACATATGCAATGTATACTTTCTATTCTGAAAACCATTCCTTAATAAAAACCAACAGTCAGGACCAATCTTAAACCATCGAGAAATACCTACAAGTCCGGACGAAAACATCATATGCTATATCGAAATAATAAACGAGAGCCACGGCCTCTTGACGCATGCACAAGATGGCCGCCGCGGTAACAGCTGATCGCTTTGACCTACATTATAGTTAATGAATGACTTACCTACCTATATTATACTAGTATATAGGTTGCCAGCTCGAATTACTGGAAACCATAATTCTAGAGTTAAAACAAAACAAACCCGATAAACAGGGTTTTATGTGGTTCTTTGACTGATAAATAATCATGAACAACTGAAAAGTAACGAAACACAGGGGCGCCGAGACACTCAGGTCGTCCATACAAGTTATTTACATTGCGGCAGTGCAGTATAAGGTGCACCACGAGCGCAATTAAACATTATTAAAAGTGGATTACGGAGGTGCAACAGGAGCACACCCCTAGCGTAATTACCTAAAGAGAGTATGTCATTTGAATTACGGCAGCGCAGTATAAGTATCTGCACCACTAGCGTAATCAAATATAATAATGAAAGTATATTCTCCGATAGACTACCGCAACCAACACCCTTCGCATTATGCTACATGGCTATTGGAAGGCGCGTTTACACCGCGCTCTAATATATCTTTTATATGAAATTTACCTAAAGGCTTACCGTTCATGGATTTCAAAGTGTATACTAGAGGAGAGTGCTTCCTGTCCACTACGCATTTTTCATATTTAGGAGACAGTTTGGCGCTAAAGAATTTTGCTGCATTTGACAGAGGAAAACAGCGTTTATATACGATTTGTCCCTCCTCGAATTGTATATCCCTTTTTCGGATATTATAATATTTCACATTATGATCGTAAGCCTTTTTAAGCTGACACTGAACCACCTTATATATATCATTTAATTTAGGAAGGTTAGGTGCAAAAGGTTCAAGACTTAACTCCACATCGGCCTCCGCCACCGGAACATCCACGTTGTGTTGCGCCCCATCTAATACCATCTCCCTACCATGATTTAAGAAAAAAGGGGTAAACTTAGTACTTACATGGACGGCCGTGTTCAGTGCACATTGTATCTCAGGTATGTTCTGATCCCAAGTACGGTGATCAGTACGCACGTAAGAAGATATGGCTCGGACAATATCACGATTCCGTCTTTCTGTAAAATTGACTTGTGGATGGTACCGCGGGTTATAAAAGATATGTGGTACCTGGTATTTGGATAATAAGTCCCTGAAAAGGCCTGAAATAAACTGGGGGCCATTATCAACGTATATGTATTTACACACGCCGTGCAACAAAAACACTCCCTTCTCCAGGCACTTCACAATCGCCTTCGCCGTGGTATTCCTTAGAGGGAACATAAGAGTATATTTACTAAAATAATCGCAGCACACAAATATATATTGATTCCTCGCGTAAGATGGCGGAAACGGGCCCAGGATGTCGCAGGATATAGCCTCCCACGGTTTAGAAACCACCCGGGGGCCTCCCATCAACCCGGCACGTGCAGTGTTGCAAGGCTTATAGCAGTTGCATACCTCACACCCAGCCACGTACTTCTCAACGTCCCGGTACAAAGATGGCCAGAAATAAACCGCGCTTAGACGTTTATGTGTTTTGGAAACGCCGAAGTGACCCGAAGTGGGGTCGTCGTGAAACTGCTTACACAACTCTTCCCGATGCTCCAATGGAACCACCTGCTTCCACTCGAACTGTGAAGTTAAATTATATTTATTTTTCGACAAACGGAACAGTCTCCCATCCCTTACAGTGAAGTTGGGAAAACGCCGAGGTTCGTCTTCACACGCCTGCAACAATTTCAGGTACCAGGGATCCACTATCGACTCAGGCTGAAAAGAAATGGAATCGATCTTAATCCGCGACAGCGCATCCGGTATAATATGTTCTTTACCTTTCCGATGAATGATTTCGAAGTCAAATTGACTCAAACGACATGCCCACCTATTCAACCTTCCCGTGGGATTCTTAAGTTTGTAAAACCACTGAAGCGAGGCGTGGTCCGTAACAATAAAGCATTTCGACCCCTCCACATACGCGCGATATTGCTCAAGCGCGTGTAAAACCGCCAAAAGTTCACGTTCGGTCGCCGTGTAGTTCACCTCTGGTGCGTTGAGAGTGCGGCTGCAATACGCGATAGGGTGATCTACTCCATCCGATCTTTGTGTCAAAACGCCTCCCACAGCATAAGAACTCGCGTCCGCATGAATATAAAAAGGTTTACTGAAATCAGGACATTTTAATATTGGAGCGGAAATGAGCGCTGATTTTAAAGTATTGAACGCATCGTTGGCTTCCGGCGACCATTCATATTTGACCTTCTTACTTGTAAGCCTAGTAAGAGGACGAGCAACCTGTGAAAAGTTATTTATAAACCGCCGGTACCAGCCACACAAACCCAGGTAACGCTTCAACTCTTTTGCATCCCGCGGCACTGGAAAATTCATGATAACCTCTACCTTAGACGGGTCCGTCCGCAAACCAAAACGATCTACTACGTAACCTAAATATTTGAGCTCGCTGCGACAGAACAGAGATTTCTTCATGTTGATAGTCAAGTTAGCCTCCTTCAACTTTTCATATACCCGATTTAATATACGTACGTGTTCCTCAAACGACGAAGTACATATCACGATATCATCTATGTAAGTAAATACCTTATTATCGAACTCCGCCGAGAATAGCCCATCCATCAGTCGCTGCATGGTAGCTGCTGCCCCGACAAGTCCGAAGCACATGACATTATAGTGAAAAAGTCCCTTATTTGGAACGGTAAAAGCAGTTTTCTCCTTAGAATCGGGGTGTAAAGGAATTTGGTGGTAAGCGGCACTCAAATCCAGAGAAGAAAGGTACTTCGCATCCCTTAAATTATCAATAATATGGTTGATATAAGGTAACGGGTATGCGTCAGTCTTAGAAACAGCGTTCAGACGGCGGCTGTCAAGACACAGGCGCAGATCCCCATTAGATTTAGGAACCATGGTTACAGGAGAATTCCATGGTGAGTGCGACGGTTCCACTACCCCGCTAGCCAACATACGATCTAGCTCCTCGTGCAAATATTTAAGCTTCGCAGGACTTAGCCGGTAATATCTCTGTTTAATCGGCACCGCATCACCCGTGTTAATAACATGTTGCGCACATGACGTGCGTCCTAGACCGACCCGATCAGTATTTAAGTTCTCAAATTTAGACTGTACTTGATCAATTTGCAGTTTCTGATCCTCAGTCAACGAGCCGTATTCGCGTAGACCGTCCTCCTCAATGCTACCCACGGTAAGAGCGTGCGAGTCCTCCGGCAGACATGCTAAAATATCAGGCGCTAAGTTAAAAGCCTTCCAAAAATTTACACCAAAATGAATGGGAAGCGTAATTTCAGGTTGAATGTGAAACATAACCAACCTAACCTGCCCCTTATGCTGAATAGGAAGATTCATATAGTATCGGCAACTGAGACGCTGCCCGCTCGCCACTCTAAGTACAGGAGGCCGCTCGAATGACAACATCTCAATTCCCAACTTTAAAAAAGTGAGGTGTGCATTATCCCCAAGAACAGAGCACGACGCTCCACAGTCCAACAATCCACATACATTTACATTTAAAACTTGAACAGACAAATATGGACGATGATCGTTCGCCGGTGGTATAAAGAAAGTTTCGACGGGGTTAGAAACTTCAGAGTTCACCCACACCCGTGACACCGGCCGTATCAGTTTTTTGACTCTGACTCTGGATTACAATTGGGGCATTCCGGTGTACGGACGTTCGCGCGACCGCAGCGGAAACACACCAATTCGCGAGACCGGAAACAACGGCTTGTAACGTGACCCTTGACCTTACACCTGAAACAAAACAAATCCGGCTCGTTTCCCCTGTTCACTGAGCCAATCACCTGCTTACGTTGTCCGATTCGCGGACCGAATTGCATGTCCGGCGCTACTGTATACCCGGAAGTGCTAGGTTCGCAAAAATTAGAGGCACGCGCCCCGGCCAACTCCAGACGCATACACACCGCTTTCAGTTCCTGTATTGAACCGATATCGATCAGAGCAAGTTCTCGACTATATTCCGGCCGTATATTCCGTAACAAAATATCTAGGCGCTCTTCTTCAGGCAGAGGTCTAGTAAGACGCGAAAACAAACCGCCCATATACGACAGAAACACCACTATAGACTCATATCGTGCTTGCGTGCGGGCCCTTATCTCCTTTAGCAGTTTGAAATCAAAATCCGGTATGTCAAAATCCGACCTAAGAGCCTTCAGCAACCCCTGATACCCGAGCACACTATCCTTATTAGCGCGGAACCAATGTAATGCCGGTCCGTCGAGAATTTCAGGAAAACCGTTAACTACTACTTTCTCCGGTATTTCCCGTGCTACCCGCAGCTCCTCTAATCGCGTGATAAAGGCTCGCACACACGTATCTCCCTTAAAACGCAAGTTCAGACTATTTAAGTTGTACCTCGGTTCAGCACGACACACTGGTACTGGGTCCGCGTTCACCGGCTCCGAAAATACCTCCTCCTCCGACTCCGAAGACGGCTCCCCCTCATTTAACTGTGCCAACACGGCTACTAAAGTGCTCCTTAAAATGCCTACTTCAACCTCGTTACCAGTTATGTGGTCAATCCTGCTGAAATAGTAATTAGCCCTTGCTATCAATCTATCCCGCTGACCTTCAGACAAAACACCGTCGTCCGACACAGCTGTCTTCAGCTCCAGTACTCTCCGTTGACATGTGACAAGCAGCAGTGCATTGTCCAAGACCGGAACCACCGTTGAAGGCTTCAAGCTACCCCTCCGGACCAAAGAGCGAGACTGCCTCAACAATTTCCTCAAAGTGTCGCACGAATCGGTAGTATTGTATGTGATGTGAAGTGTGTCAAGTTCAAACTGGATCTCCTCTTTTAAGAGGTAATCAATTTTAATAGGACGGTCCATAGTCATTAACAAATGTTTATTTTTCAAGTAAGAAAATTCAGTGTAGGCTCCTGGCCTATAATATGTAAGTATTATGTACTAGAGATATAATACAATATTTAAGTCTTACGTACAGCCCGTAAGTTGGCTTATATTCAAAATAGGTAGCTAAAGATATTTATAAAAGTCACTCACCAATTTTTATAATATTTCACCTGTCTAGAATAGACCTAGCAAGTCTAGAATGCTAAGATTAAAGAATTAGGTATTTAGTCATACCAAACTCCAGACTCGGGTCATTGTAGACAGTGAAAGAATAACAGTCTAGAAATTATTATAAAGTTTCAACTTCCTCTCCACACCAGAGTACCTACACACACACTTATTTTTACAAAGTTCAATTATTGCTCGTTTACTAACATTAAATGTCTCCCCACGCTCAACGTTGGGTACGCCACTGTAACAATCCGGCCTGAGTCGGAGAGCATTAAAGAGGGTCGTGAATTATTAATACTAGGCCCGAGCCGTGAGAAACGTTACTTCGTCCTTATATTTATAAGTGGGCGCCTTAGGACGAATTAGTTTACAAACGGAGACACTCAATGACAGTAATTAAACAAGTTTAGGTCCTTTAATGTATTTTATTGATTTTAACGCTCCTTTATCTCTAAATTATACAATCACACCAATATATTATAAAATAACCCAGGCGTCCCTGGCTAACTTAACGTTATCTCTTAAATTAAAGAAAACAGTGAAAATTTACCTAGGTATGATCTTTGGACCTTGATAACCAAATTTATAGGAATTTTAAAGTATAGGATAAGTGTGTGTGTGTACGTAAACGAAAAGGTAAGTACGGTACCTTCACATGGCCTATTGAACCATGCCTTAAATGAAACGCCAGCCGGAAATCCGCACCGCTACCCGCATATCACGCCACTGCACGGCGTCCAGGAATGTGTGACGTCACCCGCCGAAACCGGCGACTCCTTCACAAGCTGGACCCTTACGCCATATATCAGTTCCGGACGACACGGAGCTTCATGCCCGTCCCCGGAAGCCCTGGAATTCGAAATAAACAGGTTCACATTCCATTCACTAACAAAACGGGTTGACGCCCCCATTTTGCTTACAAGATTAAATAAAACATGACACTTACCGTTTAGGGCCAAAGTTAGCACTTATTTCTAATTATCCAGCCTTGGCGGCTCGAATGAGCACCTCTCTGTAACAAGAAAATGGAAGGTTTAGCTTTTTTTAAGCCCTTGTTGGGACCTCTAAGGCCAGCATTTTGGAGGTTAAAACGCGGTATCCGGTGACTTACCTGATAGGTGTTATAAAAAGCTAAGGCGCTTTTACGTCAGGCTTGCCTAGCGGACGGATTCAGTAGAACGACAGCCATCTGCTTCGAGATCAAAAAAATTACGTCTACATGTGCCGACACTGATCTCCGGGAATCCACAACTTTTCTTTTCTTCTAGGCACCTCTCATTACGGTAGTCGTCAACCAATGTTTTCTCAACGAAAAAAATGGCTAATCTCTCGGATGTTTGACGATTACATGTTTTTCTTTCTCAGAGTGACTCCTCTTTCGCAAGGCCTTCCAACTGAATGTCTTGTCATCTTTTTTTTTTTTATATCCGCGGTCACTCAACGACCCGGAATCTAGGAAATTTGCCAATTGTATGGTGTGTGACCACCTTAAGAAAAGGGGTGTACAGACCACCCTCCATACGTCCGAGAATAAAAAAAAACGATGTTACAAGGTGAGTATTAACACATTGATGGCCACGCTAATCTCGTAGCGCTACGCCGTAGTCCGTAGCAGGTTAAACCTCGTATGTAGCGAAAACCGCTCGTAGCGCTCTGACGCATATGTGTCGTCATGGGCTCTGAATGGGTTAAAAGCGATCTCATACCACTGAACCGCCCAGTGATCAGTGCCCGATCTCGCCTGACGTTGTTGAACCTTACGGACCATCGCTGATCCACGAGCGTAGTTTGCGATGATCGCCTCTATCTAATATTAAAATTCATTAATAGTATTGTTTCGTAATCTAGAAAGTTAAGACACTTAAAACCTTTTAAAGAGGCTGCTTAGTTTGCATCGCAAAAAAGTAATGGCCTCCATCATCATGACGTTTTAATGGAAATTGGTAGTCGCAAAAACGGCGGTCTGTTTCCACTTGTGGCACTTAAAAGCGAAATAGGATGCAGAAGCAAATTAGAGGCTGACTTTTATCAGCAAGAAGTCAAGACGTGCTTATTACGGCATCGGCACTGCACTGCATAAGTGTCTGCGACCTCAAGGACACTTTTGTCCCATCCACTCGGCAACTCGTCAGTGATTGAAGCTAGATGCAACTACATGACACACGCGATTATCTCTGCATTTGTCAACATGAACGCCCCCGATGCATGTATGAGTGTGCCAAATGACTTAGATAAAAAGTGCACATGGCGTGGATAATGGCGACGGCGTCTTTATGGAAGCGCCAATAGGTGATTCATAGTGACTTCCACAGGAGTGTGCGGTCGAAGGCATAACGACAAAAACTAGTCAAGCGCGATCGAGTCATCTTCGTGCGCCTTAGAGTTTTTACATTTACAGTTAATCAGCAGATTCTTTGGAATCTAAATCTATAAATAAACGCTGATAGTTCACTAACTCGATTGTTCACATTTACTCTGTACCTACTCGTACTACGCAGAGGTATGTGGATTTTTAAAATGAGCATACCATATATGATGTAAGTAGTCTAGTTGCCCTTTTAGGTATAGACGTTTTATCAATTCAATATTCTATCGCTCGCTGCCGCTCAGTCAACGACCCGCATTCAACTCAACTCAGAGGATGCTGCAAATGATCGGGGAAACTTCGACAACTAAGTACCTATAGGTACGATATATCGGCCAAATCTGTGTTTTTACAAGTTACCTCAAGAAATATACTAACTTTTAAAGCAAGCTATCTGCTATAAATTGTAGTTTAGACTAAGATTAACGCTTAAGATTCGTACCGTCAGTTGTAAAGTAAGTAGAGTACACTAGCACAATAAGCAAATGGTAGCTAAAGTTGCCGAAACCCTAAGGTTTAACCCGAAATATATCTATGTTATCTAAATACCATAGATATACCTAATATTTCGGCTATCCGTAGTGTAATAAATAGAAAAAGCAAATCTATGGAAAACATTTTTATAAAGCTTAAAGCTTAGCCTAAAGCTTGTACATAAAATAGGAATAAACAATTGAACACTACATAACGGGCAGTTAATAGGCACTTTATTTGTAGATATATTCTCCCACATGTCAGAAGCAATTGGAACCGCCGTCCGCTCTCTTTTCGAGCCGGGAGGGCTGCAAGATAAGTAAACACCCTTCTCCCACGCGTAAATTCTCATAACAATATTCATGTGAGTTAACCGACCCTTCGTCGTAATTTCAAGAAAAAATATGTCTCCCAATGATTTATACCGCAATTGCCGCGACGTGGCAATTCGAAAAATGTATCGCGAATGCCTGCACTGAGTGAACCGATTATGATAGTGGGAATACATTAGTACTCGTTTATGTAGTCGATTTGTAGATTCTAGGCTAATTGTGGCAGTTGCATACTCGGCTAATAAATGTTGTTACGACATTTATTGAAATTGCCCAGTGTATGCTATTGTTTATTGATGGACTTGGCTTGGAACTAACTAATAGGTACACGGTTACATAAAGTTCGCTTGATGGGGACGAAAATTCCGCAAATCGGCCTTGGCGTAGTTCACTTAAATTCTTTTTCATACAAATACAAATACTTCATGTCAGGTTTTTTACATAGGTACGCATATTTAATGCGTTGCTTTGGTAAATTATGCATCATTCAATTCATTCATCATTATCTATTTATTCCTTACATTAGGTACACTGCTGTGGCGGTTGATATTGATTTTTATTTGCCAGAAGAGTTGAATAAATTCCCACAGATTAATAATCCTATACTATTATAAATGTGAAAGTTTGGATGCTTGGATGTCTGTATGTTTGTTACTCAATCACGCTGTAAACGGCAGAACCGATTTGGATGAAATTTTGCAAGAAGATAGTTTATAGCCTGGATTAAAATATAGTTTTTATCCCGGGTTTACGCAGACGAAGTCGCGGATGGAAACTAGTATCTTTATAAAAATCAGGTTTCAAGTTTCTTATAACATATTATGGACCGATGCAAAATAGGGGTTTTTTGCATCCGTACCTAATAGACGGTTAAAAATAGTTTAATTGGATTTAGTTTTTGCAACCGCAGCGGTTTGCGGTGCAAATAAATGCCTGCAACTGCGGTTCAATTGTTTACTGACGGCTTGATAGACGGATATCCGAACGAGAACCCAGTCTCTATTAGTGAGAAAAACCAGCCCAGTGCGAGTCGGACTCGCGCACGAAGGGTTCCGTACCATTATCTATAAAAATATTTATTTTATTCTGTTTTTAGTATTTGTTGTTATAGCGGCAACAGAAATACATCATCTGTGAAAATTTCAGGTGGAACTATTACGGTATCAGTGAGATACAGCCTGGTGACAGACAGACGGACGGACGGACAGCGGAGTCTTAGTAATAGGGTCCCGTTTTACTCTTTGAGTACGGAACCCTAAAAAGTATCGTAGAAGTTTGTAAACAGAACGGGTAGTCCTTAGTGTTAAACAGTGAATCTGCCCAATCGATATGTAGGGTATTAGCTCAAGAAAACTAGATTCAAATGTATGGAAAAATTGGCAAAATTAATGGAGAACTTGTATCTATCAGGATATGTAGGGTATAGAGCAAAATTAAATTTTATCTACTCTCCCCTCCCCTCCGGGGCGAGGTTCACCCCCCGCGCCCTTTCAAGGTCTATGAGTATATGTCCCCAAGCGCGGTATTTTCCATTTTAAAAGAAAACCGTACACGATAAATAAAAAGTGTGTAAAAACGAAATAACCCGTGATAAATTTACTATAAACCTTTTATATATACAAAAGCGATATCACTTATAGTTTTAGCGCAATCTGCCACCAAATGCGAACGTTTTTATTATATTTTATATTTTTTCAGCTGTATGTTTAGTTTTCTCAAAAACCTCACACTTTATCTCCAAGATGTGTAAGACTGAAGTAAATAATAGAACATGCTCTTTTCAAAAAGGTATAATTTATTTCCAAACTCTTTCATTTACCGTTGCTATGCTTTTTTTTTAATTTAAATCATTCGGCGATTCAGCGAACTATAAATATTCGTACTGGTTAAACGGTGTTACTTTAAATACCGTAGACTTTTATAGGTTTTCCTGAAATCTATAGGTAAACAACTATTTTCGGTTTTTTTTTTATTTTTTTTAGGCCCAGTACTATTGGAGATAAGGGGGGGCGAGGAAATGGACAATTTTCGCTTATTATTTATCCTTTTTTTGAGATATTTATAATGTACCCTTTCATTTGATATATCACACGATATAGTTCGAAACTTTTTTTTTTTAATTTATGCTATGCCAAATGTTGGGATTATGTGTCAAAGCGGACCCCGGGCTCCTTTAGGGGCACAACCGGGAATAATAATGCTAGGAGGATGATGCTGAATGGCCGAATGATTTAAATTTAAAAAAAAAGCATAGCAACGGTAAATGAAAGAGTTTGGAAATAAATTATACCTTTTTGAAAAGAGCATATTCTATTATTTACTTCATTCATACAAATCTAGGCGATAAAGTGTGAGGTTTTTGAGAAAACTAAACATACAACTGAAAAAACATAAAATATAATAAAAACGTTTGTATTTGGTGGCAGATTGCGCTAAAACTATAAGTGATATCGCTTTTGTATATGCTAAAGGTTTATAGTAAATGTATCAAGAGTTATTTCGTTATTACACACTTTTTATTTATCGTGTACGGTTTTCTTCTAAAATGGAAAATACCGCGCTTGGGGACACTTTCAAGGGCGCGGGGGGGTGAAGCTTGAAAATTTAACTTTGCTCTATACCCTACATATCCTGATAGATAAAAGTTCTCCATTAATTTTGCCGAATTTTTAGCTAATTTTCTTGAGCTAATATTCACTGACACATTCACAGCCAAGAATCGCTACGCGCTACGCTCGTAGCCGATCCCCTGGTCCCGACAAGTAGCGGAAAGCGCCTATGGTGTAGGCGCCCGCTACGCGGCGCGCGGGTCCTGGCAGTGAAAGTGTTAAATCTCGTAAAGTAACCCAGTCCCACAAGCCATCATAAAATTGTGCAAGTTTTAGAAAAAAAATGCAGAAAACAAGTCTGTGGAACCACCTCGGAGTCTAATCGTTATCTTGTCTTTGGAAAATTGGCTAAAAATAAATCGGCAACGACTTGACCGGCATTTCCTATTCTGAATTGTAGCGACTGGTGGTGTGTAGGTTAATGTACCTACCTTTTTTAGGGTTCCGTAGCCAAATGGCAAAAAAACGGAACCCTTATAGATTCGTCATGTCCGTCCGTCTGTCTGTCTGTCTGTCCGTCCGTATGTCACAGCCACTTTTTTCCGAAACTATAAGAGCTATACTGTTGAAACTTGGTAAGTAGATGTATACTGTGAACCACATTAAGATGTTCACACAAAAATCGAAAAAAAACATTAAGTTTTAGGGGTCCCCATACTCAGAACTCTCTCTCTCTCTTCCCAGCTATATATCCCACATGGTGGTGGGGTCAGCTTTCCTCGTCTTACTTCTCCACTTCGCTCTGTCCTCGACATCGGTTTCGGATAACTTGCTCTCTCTTATATCTCTTAGCACTACATCCTTCCATCTTGTTCTGGGTCTGCCCCTGGATCTTCGACCAGAGACCATACTCAGAACTGAAACTCAAAAAAATTTTTTTCATCAAACCCATACCATCTATGGATAGGTCTTCAAAAATGATATTGAGGTTTCTAACATCATTTTTTTCTAAACTGAATAGTTTGCGCGAGAGACTTCCAAAGTGGTAAAATGTGTGTCCCCCTCCCCTGTAACTTCTAAAATAAGAGAATGATAAAACTAAAAAAAATATATGATGTACATTACCATGTAAACTTCCACCGAAAATTGGTTTAAACGAGATCTAATAAGTAGTTTTTTTTAATACGTCATAAATCGTAAACCGCAATTTATTTCACGGAACCCTTCATGTGCGAGTCCGACTCGCACTTGGCCGCTTTTTATATTTATGTAGGTATATTTTAATAGTAAGACTGACAATTTAAGTACACTTCCGAACTGTTGATTATCCTGCGTTATAATATAAGTAATGGAAATAGAGTGGCACCGACGTTCCCATAGCGGCGCTCTGCTTCTCTCGAAATATGACGCCGGATGCGAACACTAGACTTACTGGCCTACGCGAATTCACATCGTCTCATCTTCGAACACCGCTGGGATTGTCATTTAATTACACGCATCGACTTAGGTATATGAAAACGCAAAAAAGCTTTTAGAACCGAACTAAGTACATCCTTTTCCAATAAATCATATTTGTATTTACTGAGTGCCAAGTAGGTACCTACAATAGATAATGGACTACAACTTTATAAGTAAGAAGCTTAACCTATGCAACTGATGCTAATCCCATAATTACAGGGAGGCATCACCTAGGTAGCTATTGAAAGCAAGAAATGCTGTCCATTCCCTGTTATAAATACTTTTTATTTTTATGCAGACCGAATGTTTTCATCGGCTCCAACAAGTATTAATACCCAATTAATATGGTAATAACGATTTTATTGCAGCGTTATATCGATAAGCCTACATTACTGTTTTTATTATAAGTTTAATGGTATCAGTTTACGTAGATAAAGAACTAAAGTTATACGATCGAAACAGCTATATAACCCTCGGAATATATTATAGATGTAAATTAGTCTTTGTAACTGTATCACAGGAATTGAATAAAAACATCACCGCAGGAGACCGCCGCGCCGCGGTGGGGGCGGCCACTCCGGGCTCTCGGCTGAGGGCGAGGGTGCAGGGAGATGCAATTTCAACTGCATTCTGTGGATATGGACGGCTCGGAAGAATAGACGCGACTTTTTACTTATTTTACCCATGTTTTAAACGCCAGCTACAATCCTTAAAGCCTCCGTCGGCGACAATTTTTTGGAACGAGAAGCGGCTTAACAATGGGACTGCCGCCGCGTCCGTGCGCCTCATTCGCTGAAAAATTACCGTTCATTCGTTAAAAGGGATAAAAAAATCCGCGTCCCCATTTCTGCTACCCAATTATTTGTCGCGCGAGAGACGCCGACAGATGCCAAGTATTGCAAGCCCAGGCTGCGCCTGACACTTGTAGCTTGTGTCTGTGACTTGGCACGTGTCCAATCCAAATGCGATGTTTACCTACTTACATGCTCGGGGTAAATGTGAACCGAATATAAATTTTTATAAGGGAACTAAAATATGAGTTGCCTAACCTTCCGACCGGGAAGTAATATCGATAGTGCATCAGGAGAGCCGTGTTTTCTGCTTCACTTCGCGGAGTGGGCAGTACTGGGAAGGAAATAAAATAAATATATTTCACAGATGCATTAAGGAAAACTTACAGGCAGACCGGCAGTCCTAATAACTAATGGGTCACAGAACTTTGAAAGGGATAAGGCGCTTCACACATGAAATTCTCGTAATCTAAAAGAGGTTAATTAGTTCATGTTATTGTGTCTATTGGACGCAAGGATTTCTTAAGAATTGCGGTTGGTACCGTGTATTTTTTCTTGTTTTTGTGTTTTTAAACATGTCTAATTAATCTTCTAAACCCTTAGTAGGTACAATAATTTGCATTTAGGTACACAGCCCGTTCAATATGAACTACTTACCTATTTTCTATAGACTATAGAACAAAATAATCATAATGACTAGAACACGCAAGATATATCCAACAGTCTAGAATAGATAGGCTGCATCTACACTATTATCAAACTTGTCGTTACATTACGACGATGCACAGCAGTGAAGTGCACTCGAGGCGGCTTCAAACATTTTCGTCGGCTGGGCTCGAGAGCTGTCTCTGATTAAACTCCGTCCGCGCCCGCCGCTTTTGCTTTATTTACCCCAAGCACTCCTCGATTCATATTTGGAATTAAATTAAATAATCGAAAATTAAAAAGTTTTTTAACGCAGGCAGATGAAATCAGCCTTTTTTGTTTACACGCACCAGCTTTTCACTCGGATTTAGGTTTTATGCGTGCGCACTCTGTTCTGAATAGCTCCTAATTGCGAATATCAGACTTCCCGACTTTAGAACTGTTAGGCCGCGGTTACACGCTAATTCTGGCGTCAGTTCAGTCCATCAGTATTATGAGAGAATGATAGTGTAACTGTTGTGAATGACAGAGACAGACGACACAGCATACTGATGGACTGAACTGACGCCAGAATTTGCGTGTAACCGAAGCCTTAGAAGCATGTTTGTAAACCTTAAGCTTCTTGGATTTTTTTTTGAAAACGCGCAGCTTTGTTAAAGTATAAATCCTTTAAATAATAGGTAGTTTTAGTCTGAACGAAATTGTATAGGTACAAAAAAATTGTATACTATGCAAATTGGTGTGTTGTGTTTGTCCAAGTTACTTTGAACTAATTATTCATGCAAACTTAGGCGTCTGATGGCAATGTTGCACACAATAATTTAATAATGGAATATTTAATGGAGGGAAGAGCATAAATTTGGCGCAAGAGCGGCAGCCAGACTGAATTAGATTATGCATTAGATCTCGTTAGTGCCGCCCTATAACTATAACACTGCGGACTGCGTCCGTTCTCAAACTTCCATGCGTGTTACGCTTGCATGAAACCTGTGTGTCATCAATTATTTTAAGCATAAAAGCAAGGGACACAGAACTAGGTTAAATCCTAATATTAAAGTTTTGCCAGATATTTTAACAATGTTTTTTCACGACAGTTCAGCACGTAGTTAAGGGAAAAGGATCCAACCCACACACCCACACTATGTAAAATTTGAGATTGGAACATTTGGAACCTTAAATTCTGTCTAAAACAAAAGTCATAAATTTCAATGGTGATGTCTTGTGGGCTGGATCCTTTTCTTTTCCCTAAACTACGTCCCAAGTACGTACAAGTACATTTGTGGGAAAGTTTCATGTGTTTTTTTAGCTTCTGTTTCTTGATATTTGTATTACCAATAAATGTATTTCAGTGTAGTCGGTAGATGTAAAGCACTTTTAATATTTGGGCGATAAGCCAAGTTTCAACTAGGTAGGCACACTTGTTCAGAACAATGGGTTTCTTGTACCTACCCACGTTACGGAGACAGTCTCCGCTATCAAGGGTTGACAAACAATGGGACAAAGTTTGGAGACCGCTGTCCGTGGCGTCCTAGACAGCGTAATGGCTCTCTTGAGACAAGGCGCGTCAGCGATAGTCACTTCATAGTAAAATAAACCATCCGGCCCTTTCCAGCAACGCTATTTGTCGTCCTTGTCAAAAATGGAATAGGAATGTGTAACTAAATTATGTAGCTTGTGGAATCCTCTTTCCAGTGTTTCCCTACATATTCAAATAAAAACCATTTTTTTTCTTAACGTCCCTTGCCAGTCTTCGTCTTTGTCGACAAATATAGTTCAAGTCAGATGCAAGAGCGAATGTGATAGCTGGAAGTGCTGTTTGTACTAATTTATTATATTTGTTCGAGGTATAGTCCCGAAGCCAAGTCCGATATCGTATCACTAAAGCAGATAGGTTTGCTAAAAGCCAATCGAACACAACGTATGGATTGTAAAGAAAACCGATAACAGTATCCAACCGCATATCCACTGCTAGACCGCAATATAAAACTTTTATCTCATTTCCCGCCTTATATTTTATATCAGGCTTCCATTTTTTGCGAATCTCATCGTTGAGCCTCCCCTAGCGATCAACGTCTCCCAAGAGGGATAAAGTCTTTGCCACCCTTCAGCTTTTTCCTACACACAGGTTCGTACTTAGCTATGGAGTACTCTCATTACCGTGCGTTCTCCCCTAATGTATGGAACAATACCATAATAATAAACCCGTATAAAATGTAAGTATCAGGACTGATTGTGCCCGGTCGGTCCCTTATTCATCAAAATAAAGACGTGGTTTAACTCGTGTACAAAATTACTTTCTTCCTTTGTTCCTGTAATGGAACTATTGGGGCTGTAATCAACTCCGGCGCTAATGCATCAAGGAGGTTGGGGGGTTTGTTGCCTATTCACGGGATTTGATGAAGCGGTCGCCTTTTGTAACTTTCACATTTTGCCGGAAACTTCCGTGAAACTTATAATATGAGTTTCTTCTATCTTTTATTCAAGAGACAAGAGAAAGGTGGATCCTCGTTATTTCCTTTAACAATTAGATGTTTATAAAGTATGTTGGTAGTAGGTAGGGTCATTTCGCCGGTTAGCGACCACTTAGCCGAGTTGCTCACTTTAGATTAGTAAATGTATACCTATTCAATGTAAACACATAATAGATGGTATTCGTATAGGTTCTGAGTATAGTCAAGTTTTGAAACCTACAATAAAATATAGCACTTTCTTCCATAGATTAGGAAAAAATATGGAAAAGGTTTCAAAATAGCGAATTCGCTGGATAGCGACCGCTTTAGTCGGTTTACGACCACCTGTTAGCTAGTTGGCGACCACTCTTGCAAATTGTGTTTAAGTAGTTAATAAAACGATGCATCATCATCATCATCATATCAGTCGAAAGACGTCCATTGCTTGACATAGGCCTCCCCCAAAGAGTGCCATAATGACCGGTTCTGCGCCACCCGCATCCATCGGATTCCTGCGATCGTTACCAGGCCATCAGTCAACTTGTGGGGGACCTACCCACGCCGCGCCTTCCGGTACGTGGTCGCCACTCGAGAACCTTTCCGCCTCAACGGCCATCGGTTCTACGTGCAATGTGCCCCGCCCACTGCCAATTAACTTTAGCGGCTTAGGGCTATATCGATTACCTTGGTTATGCTGCGGATAGCCTCATTTCTGATGCGATCACGCAGAGAAACTCCGAGCATAGCCCTCTCTCCATTGCCCTTTGGGTGACTTTGAGCCTTCTTATGATGCTTCTTATGATTTCTGAAGCGACCACGTTTCGGTGCCACACGTGATCACTGGCAACACGCACTGGTCAAAGACTCTCGTCTTCAGACACTGCGGAATATTAGACGAAAAGATGTGCCATAGCGTAGCTTCCCGAACGCTGCCCAGCCGAGTCGGATTCGACGATTGACCTCTTTCTCAAAGTTGGACCTACCTGACCTGACTGCCCTTATACTACTACAAATTGTTACTCTTCTAAATCTACTTTACATTGCTTGTCTATGCAAAATAGAATCGAAAACGGCGCGCCATCTCGCTCACACCATAGTGCTATTATATATATTGCTATTACAGTCACACATGTCGTTCATAGTAGGTATCTAAATGCCACCATTTTACAAGCTTTTATGTAACTTTTAGATTAAATTCTACTTACCTACACTAGCTTCTGCCCACGACTCCGTCCGTGTGTCTCGTTTATATCGTAGCTCCATACAAAATTTCAACCCCTATTTCAGCCTCTTAGGGGATTATTTCGGGAATAAAAACTATCCTACGTCTTTTCCCGGGACTCAAACTATCTCCATACCAAATTTCATCAAAATCGGTCCATCGGTTTAAGCGTGAAGAGGTAACAGACAGACAGACACACTTTCGCATTTGTAATATAACCATATCATATCATATGAATTATTCATTTTATAATTATATATTATTATTATATTACATATACCTACTATAGACATAGCATGGATTGGCGCGGCTTAAATACCTACCGACACAATTGGCTTGCCAAGCTAAATATCGCGGGTGCCGCAAGAATCCATAAGGAAAGAAAAAGAAAAACGATGTGGTCGCTATCCGACTTCTTTGGTAATAATTATTTTGGGTACGCGACCACCCCATTTTATTTAAATCTATTTTTATAATATGCCGAATTTCAACGAAATTATTACAATAGCTAAATCATTTATGCAATCAAGTAAATAATTTCAGCATAATAATAAAATTAAGTGACGTAACTAAAGTTTTCGCGCCAACTGTCGCGTTATTTTTTTTACAGATTCACTGCACGTCAACACTTTTCGGAAGCAATGTGTGAAATGTGTGAATTGAGGTTATTTTTTCTTGCTTTGGATTAAGCTTTGGGTTTTAAAATGTATTTATTCTTATTCTGACACTATTCAAGAATAGTTAATAACTAATTCGTTTTCTGTTGGGTTTGTAGAAATGTTAATATCTTTAATTGAAGCAGCCTAGTCCGTCAAGTGGTCGCCAACCGAAGGTGGTCGCGTTACCGGCGAAACGACCCAGGGACCGGAACCGGTTACCCTAATCGGGGTTTTCCATAGGCTTATTTTAAAGGTTGTTTTAAAAACCCCAATCAATAAGGTTACCTTATCATAAGGTAACCTTATTGAAAGGGTAACCCCAACGATCCAGTTAACTCAGTTAACCTAGGTTAACACTAACCGAAATGAAAACCCCATCCAATACGGTTACCGTATCATGAGGTTTTGAACCAGTTTAAAGGAATATGATTTTAACGCACACTTAAATACGACTTATTATTGAATAACCGCCGTGGCTGGCATCGGTTTTACCAAGCTTGCTAGGATACCGCAAGGCGCTCGGCGGCACTGTTGCGACGCCGCGAGGCAAAAGTCGCAAGCGCCGTCTGCAAGCCGCGGCACTTAATGCGTTTCACTCAACCATGTTGATCTCTATGCAAACTGGTTTCGTTTGCCGAAAACGCGGCTTCTTATTCAAACAGTGTGTCAAATGGAACATTGCTTATTTATTATGAACAAAAAAACAGTTTGAATAAGAACCCGATTCGCGCACCGAGGATTCCGTACAAACTTAGCTTATAAAGGATTTATGATGATTAATAATTAAGTAATTAGGACTATTTTTTTGGTTTATCTTGTTAGGTACTGTTTTCAAATCCAGTTTTCGGAGCTGTACGATTTTACCCAGTTTAGTGCATTTTATTATATACGTTTCTAATGAACTCGTCGATCTCATTGATTGGCTCTAGCTAGCAAAATACACAATATCAGAATGTTAGAATCTGTTGTCAATATGACAACGATACATCGGCACCTCCGCACGTATAACAACATAGAGTTATTATCCCGGGACTACAAAAGAATATGAATAAATTGTGTTTTTAGAAATCCGGGATTTAAGTATGAACCCTTAGTGGTCCTAATTTATGCAAATATTATAAAGAGGAAAAATCTGTGAAGCTGTAGCTTCGTAAGTTTCATAGTGTGTGTGTATGTAAAAATGGGCAGTGATCAGAATTTATGGTGCAACACGGTGGGATATCGAGTAGAAATATTAATATGGAAATCACCAAATTACAATATCTTGTATTAAAAAAATGTGTTTTTATAATTGTAGTTAAGCCGCTTAGATCTATGGCAGATCAGTTATTTAGAATTTTTTTGTATGTGTGTTAGTGAGTGATATTATTTTATATCAATTGTTAAAATGTTATTAAATTTTGTTCTCCAAAAATAAAAGTAAGTCTCGGAATCATTTACTCCGTTTCGCATCGGGAAATCGGATCGTTGGTAATAGGTAATAACTGGAACCACTGGGCCAATTAATTTTTATTTCATCAATGTACTGTAGAATGGACTTTCTGGTTGGTCTTAGGCCATAGTTAATGCCACGGTTTGCCTGCGTTTTTTGCAATTAAGAGATAGTACTCATATAAAGAGATTTATTACCTTGTTATTATTATTTTATTTTTCTATTGATATGACTATCGATGTTGTTATCGCACGGCGAGGTAAAAGCGGGCCAAAAACGAACGTGTTTTGGTATTTTCTAATGTTTTAGGATTAACCAGATTACGGCGGCGGTCGTAGTGACAGCAATAAATGCCTCATTCATTATACGTAGGTTATACGTTGTTATCTTTAAGCGACTTAAGCTTTTAACTTTGCGGCTGATTTTAACTGGGGTGTGATATTTCTCATTATTTTCAGAATAAGATTTTTCGCAAACATTCGAGCCTACCTGCAAGTCGTATGTAATTAGTGCATTATTTTTTACCTTCTAGTGAAGTTAGGACGTATTACTTGCAGTGAGTTTTGTTATTGTTGTTGTTTTTGTTGCGTTTGTACCTGATTAAATTGACGATTTTGGTTACTGTTTATGGACACTGATTGCTGCATTTCGATTGGTTTGTGAAGTTTAATTGGATTTACAAATGAATGTTATTAAGGTGAGTGTATACATTTGAATATCCCACTTAATATTTATAAATGCGAAAGCTTCGATGTTTGTTACTCAATCACGCTTAAACGGCTCAACCGATTTGGGTGAAATGTTGCACAAAGATAGTTTATGGTCTGGATTAAAATAGAATAGTTTTTATCCCGGGTCCACGCAGACGAAGTCGCGGGCGGAAGCTAGTATTGTATTCTGTCGCCAAATCTTTAAAGTATTAATGTCAATACGTATATTACTACTTAACCACAATAACTACGAAATTATGAACAGTAATAAAATCCCGGACATATATAAAATAATGCTTACTCGACATTTTAAGAATCCCGGCATTGGATGGTGTTAGCAACTTCTAAACGTGCGACGCCCTGGCATTCAGATAATTATACAAATGGCGCCGATAATAAGGAACGCTGTTCATCGGTACTTTGAATATGATGATTGTTTCGGTATCGGCACTTGTCTGTTGTGAAATAATAAGTTAAAGGTATGGTGTTTAAATATATAAATTATAGATCTTGCATATATTAGTTAAGTTTTCTGAAATAATATAACTAAACTTATTTACACTAAAACTTAGAAATGGGTTATTAATGAATTTCTTTCAAGAGTTTCATTAAAATAACTTGTAACATTTGTCAGTATTATTTTCTCCTATACACTCACTTCAGGTTCAGGTTCTCGAGTGGCGTGGCACAAGGTGGACTGATGACCTGGTAAAGGTCGTAGAAGTCCGCTGGATGCGGGTGGCGCAGGACCGGCCATTGTGGCACTCTTTGGGAGAGGCCAATGTCCAGCAGTGGACGACTTTTGGCTGATATGATGATGATGATACACTCAGTTTATTTATCAGTTTAGTAAGGTAAACACTAAACATTCAACCAACTTTAGAAATTACAAAGCAGCCAAACATGCTTAGTGAGCATCAAGTTCTTGCAACGCTGAGTCAAAAAGTCAGAATCAAGATGTCATTTAAAATAAGTAAGTTATATTTATTATTAACTTACACCACACTAGTTAACTGTAAACATAACGTAAACTGCGTACTTTTTAGGGTTCCGTACTCAAAGAGTAAAACGGGACCCTATCACTAAGACTCCGCTGTCCGTCTGTCTGTATGTCTGTCAGTCTGTCTTTCTGTCCGTCTGTCACCAGGCTGTATCTCAACAACCGTGATAGTTAGAAAGTTGAAATATTCACAGATTATGTATTTCTGTTGCCGCTATAACAACAAATACTAAAAACACAGAATAAACCATACCTGAAAGTAATTTTATTTATTTATTTTATTTCTGAATTATCTTCGGTACTTTCAGTGTCAGCGTCACTTCCAACATTTATTCTAAAGTTGAAACATGGTGTTTTTAAAAATCCTTCTTCAATTTTCTTACAGTGGTTGCAAGAATTCTCCCACAGAGTCGGATCGGAAGTATTAATAATGTCACGTATTTTAGTTATAACACTGTATGACCATATCTCTCAAATGGTCGTTTTGTTTTGCTGAGCTGTGTTAATTTTGCTAAACGGAAAGATAACAGGAAAAGTATCAAGATCGTTTGAAGCACCGCCGGCCGGTGTTAAGCAAGTGTTTGCAAAAAATGGGCTCGCCGCGACTTAAGCCTATTGTTATTGCTAATGACGGTCTCAAGTGGAATCACGCCAGATAATATTGAATCCACATAAGCACTCCGATAACAAATACTGTAACAAATCTCTACATTTCTGTTCACATATTAATACGTTAATTAAAATGAATCGCACTAAAACGCTTTTAAAGAGTAATTTTTATGATCCCGGGATTGGGTGGTTTAACAACTCTATATTAGGTGCACACACGCCGCCGCCTCAACGATTATCCTATCGACTACTGATTTCCGTGACGCGACGCGACGTGGAAATAGTTATTTGTTATACAAGGGGGGAAAGTTGTATTTTACCTGCGAGTGTTCATTTTGGGTATATACTCGCTACGCTCAGTATTCTATTTTTGAACCACTCGCTTCGCTCGTGGTCAATCATAGAATCCTTTCGCTAGCTCGTGTTTCAACACACGAGAAGTAAAATAACTTTTCACCCGTGTATAACACTAATCTTTTCAATTAGTAAATTCGCTGTAGTGAGGACAGCGAGGAAAATAAGAAATAGGGTAAAAATAAAGTAAAAAAAAGTTGTAAAAAAAGTAAAAAAAAGTAAAAAAAATTGAAAAAACTTTCAAAAAAGTTAAAAAAAAAAGTTTAAAAAAGTAAAAAAAAATATGTTATAAAATATACAAAAAACCAAAAATGAACATTTAACGTTCTACGTCATAGTACTTATAACGTTCTACGTCTACTTTCTTCACATGTGGATAAAAACTGAAAAGACCTTTCCGAGCAAGTGAGGTGAAAATATTTTGTTCGTATAGTAGGTACATTTGCATCCAAATTTTTTTTTTGAAAAAAGAAATGAAAAATAAATATTTATTTCCGTAACACAGTGATATGCAGATTACAAGGTAGGGGCTTCCTATTAAGTATATTTTAATATATCTAACTATATATATATTTCATTCGTTACTTAAGAGCCTTTAAGTTACCTTTACTGCCACTGAACTTTTAAATCTTAATGTTTTTTTCTATAGGAAGTTAGATTGTGTGTGTCATGTCATGATATAAAACTAATTAAATTGTATAACTACCCACCGGGAGTCTGATCCCATGAAACAGCAACGCGAGTACGATACGCGATACTCTATAACATGTTTAAACATAATGCGCAAATCACAATAAGCAGCTGATGATAAGGTTACCATAACCCAATGAAAACCCCAATTAAAAACCCCATCCCAATAGGGTTTGAGGTTAACTCAATTAGTAGTTACGGTTAACATTTCCGATAAGGTTACCGTAACAATCGGTTAACCGTATCATACGGTTAACCCCATAACAGGTAACCGAATTGATTCGGTTACCGGATCGATACGGTTAACCTTAAAGAGGTGTTTTCCGGTCCCTAACGACTTTAACGACCCTATCTCGTGCGACAATAAGGTGTCATCCTACAATAGCTTATTCAAGGCACTCGTCACATACAATTATCCGCGTCTACATACCATTAAGATTCAGTAACAAACGAGTATTACTTAGTAACAAGTACTCAAAGCGTGGGAACATGTCTGCTATAACGATCTATTTATACGATAACAGTAGCTTAACTACTAGAGACCTTTCGGGGCTTGTCTAGAATGCACACATCGACGTTTTGATGAATGGGCCGTCGACTCCGCGCTTCTGTCTGTCTGTTACGGCGCGGCGCTTGAGCCTGCTTCTGGGTTCGGCTGATATCTTTTGTTCTCACCGACGTCGCTTCATTACATGCGAGGTGTTGTGACTGTTACTGACTGATAGCTTAATTGAAACGGTTTTTTTCGTGTATGTTTAACCTTCAATGAACAACGCAACCTTTATAGTACTTACGTTATTTTCATAATTAGTTTATTATGGAAGCCGCTTTGAAATTAATCCCGGGATAGACACAAAGTTCCCACTTCTCAGTTCTCACGGTAACAAGACGCTCTTTCCAAGCAAAAGTAGCCGCGGGAAAAAGTTAGAAGTTGATGTTTTTCAGTCATTGAACCACGCGTACGTCAGTCAATTAAACGATGCCATCGCACCATCATTGTGATCGTTTCGTTTCTGCAATTGCCTCCATTGTCCGCCCCGCCATATTCGTCAACTTGCGTGCTCCTACAAACTAAAAAAGAAGCTTTCCATCATTTGCTGCAAAATAATTTTAGCTTAGGTACTTGTGGTAGCCATGGCTACCACAAGTACCTAAGTACACACTACCAAGTACCAAGTACACAGTTACCAATTTCGTGCACACCTAAATTGCTTCTGGTAGCTGTGCTGTGGCTACCAAGCGAAGTATGAGCTACCCTAGTAAGAAAAACTTTAAAGCAATTTAGGCTACCTTTTTAAAAATCCGAAAGCAAGTGAGTGGACTGTCAAAAACATGCAATCACGATTTTATTTCAGTCCGAAGGCAAGAGTTTTTCGGAAAAATATCAAGTTATTTCGCAAGGGTTAAGTCGGGTTGAAAGGATTGCGAAATAGGATTTCATTTTCGTGACATTATTGGATACTCGGATACTTGTCGTGGATATTGCGAGACCCGTTTGTTGTAGGTACTTGTCGGCGTCCTCCACTTCCTATTGGCTCGTGAAATTAGATAAGAGGCCCTTGCCCCGCTATACGTAATAGCAATGGTTCCTAACTGACCTAGTAGGAGAGTAGATTACCGTGGATTAAATTTAACACTTCATTCCCAAACAGATGGATTAATTTGGGGTATAGAAAACTTCATCACGTATTTACATTTCTATTTAGTACAAGTAGATAGGTAGGTAAAATAGGTATAAGGTGCCTAATTACCAATTAGTACGCAATCTAAACATGTATTTTTTCCGTATATTGTTCCACTAAATCACACTGTTCGCAATCATTATACCATTTTAGGTTTGTCGTGTATTATTTTACAGCTTTACATAATAAATAAGGAAATCATAACCCGTTTGTGTTGTACTACCTATATACCCATCGTCAGTGTGACAAAATATAAAGTGGTCCGTTTTCCATTTCCTTGACTGAACAAATACAAAATAATTAAATGTCGGCTTCCACAGCACATTGTGAAACCTTTTATTTTCCTGTACCTACATATTACCTAAATCCGCACGCCAAACATATCTCGGAATATACACGAGTAGTTACCGCTTACGGTAAAAAATATACAAACTTCCTTAGAATCGAATTAGTGGGAAACCTATTCCTATTACTTTCAAATAGATACTCACGCAGTTCATCTCAGTATAGGTTATTCATTAGCATTGCAAATTTCTTAAATGGATCACGTAGCTATTCTTGGCGTTCCATCGATATTTTGTGGGGAATCAAGAGCGCTCTCTAAGCGTTTTCCTACTTGTTATGTCACACCATCCTGCTCACGCCTTGTGCGGCAGAAAGGAGAGAGATATACAGTACTTATAGGTTTTGTATGTAGGTTTTGGATGGGGTTGGAGCTGGATTCACCAGGGTGACGTGACAGCCACTCCAACGCCGATGCGCGCTCGAGGAGCACTCACGTCCCCGGCTGACAGTGACACGCCGCTTGCACAAGAATGAATTTGCAAATTGCTGAGTTACTTATTTCTTATCGTAATAATAAGGAAAAACTGTCTAAGATCAATCCTTCTATTAATGTTATAAATGTGTAAGTTGGGTGTTTAGATGTTTCAATATTTGATACTCGATCACGAAAATTCGGCTTCAAGGATTTGGATGATATTTCGGACATAAGAGATTTTTGATCACGGGAATTTTACCTTTAGGGCATAATATTGGGGGTGGATTCTGATATGAAAGTTCACGCGGGCAAAATATATTCTACTCTTTCGCTGCTAATCTTTACGTTGCGCTCCGTGTATAGCTGATAGCATTTAGTTTTAACCCCCAATGCAAAAAGAGGGGTGTTAGGGTAGCTCCTAAACGAATGGACCGATCTTAATGCTGTTTTACTGTCCGAAAGTTGACGTGATCGAAATGGTTCTTGGCTACGTTTCAACTTTCAACCAAATCGGTTCAGCTGGTTTTGAGATATAGAACTTTGAAATGAAAATGTCGAGGATTTTTAATTTTTTCTAAGTCCTTAATTTATCATCCAACGAAACCTGCAAACTAACAGAGAATCCGTCTAGTCAACCTTGCTAGCATTAAAAGCATTAAAAAGGTTAAAATCAAAATAGTATGGACTAATCTTGGAATAAACTTCATTAGAATCAAACCTAAAATATGTTATTGATGAACTCATTACGTAGGTAACTATATCGAATAGTTCGAATTCAACCGGATTACCGACGAAAGTATTAAAATCGCACGCCATAATCTCGTACGTCGAGATAATCCTGAAATTCGATAACATTTTTCAGTTGGACTGCAAATTATCTGCTATTGCGATTAGCACTGCATAGCACTCTGGAGTCGGGTAAGCAAAGGGATTGGCTGAACGACTCCAGGGTGTAAATAGAGCTTAAAAATCACTTGAATTGCGCCATTTCTCCGCCACCCTCTTTAAAGCGGAGATCTTGGGGAGATTGCCAACATTAGACGAAATCCATTTCATTCATTTAAGTGGTAACTCAAGTGAATTCAAGCTACAAAGTGAAATGTGGATACTATGAAAAACAGGTGTTGGTAAATATTGTAGGTACCTATTGCAGCCAGTTACTTTTAAATATAGGGGCACACGGAAGTATTTTTTGAAAACCCTGCTCGAACGAAGTAATGCAGTTAATGTTACAAACATTGGGCGGCGTAGGTATACAACTTTCAAACCTAAAAATTGTGTACAATAATCTGACATAAGTTACCTACATAAGTAATAGGTATGATAGAGAAATAAGTTTCTATCAAAAAGTGCATACTTAGTTTATAATTTTGGTATAAGCTTTTATTACTCAGTGTAGTTTTTTTTGCAAAGTCATCAACTTTATACCTACTCTCTCTGACCATGGCTATTGTGACACATCCGTAACGTCGGGAAACCTCAGAGTCCAGGGAGGTAAATAAATAAGTTACTCATATTACGCGATTAAGTCTCGCTTTGTACCACAATAACTCGTTAAGGGAGTTCCTATACTTCCTATAAAAAGCTAAAGAATAGCTACGTTTTAAATTATATGATCCATTGCATAACTATCGGTTAACGAGCTAAAACTCCGTCATAAACATACATTGAATGCGTCGGTAAGCTACATAAATATTGGAATCGGAATAACGACGGCTCAGACCTCCCAGCCCGTTTATAGCTCGGTCAATATTATGACATCGTCAGTAAATAATTAGCAATAGCCAAACAGAACAGAACAGACTGATGGAGAATGCGTGTCTTGGATTGGAACCTACAACTATTCCGTTTTGTCACACGTCAACGGAATTGAGGCAGAATGAGTTTGGATGTTTATGCTTTTAGATGTTTATAGATACCTAATAACATAGGGGATGAAATTGGGAGCAAAAGCAAGTTGGTTACGTACTTGCTATATTTGTCGTGTTTATGGACAGGTGACGTGTGCCGCAGCGTGACACGCGAGCTGCCAGGCGAGTATATAAACTCAACCTGTACATAAACACTCCTAATAGGCGACTACCGACGAGAGTCGCACCCGGCTTGTCCATAAACATGACCTTACTATATTTTTCATAACACGAAGTAACAGTGTGTGTGGGACAACACGAAACGACACCAAATTATTGATGACCTACGACCGTGTTCATAAACGTTCTACAAGCCTATTTTAACTAAAATGGCGTTAAAATTCGTGTGTCCTACACTTTGACATTTGTGTTCGTAAGAAGGACAAAGCACATTTTATTTAGCAGAGTTATTTTAAGTTTTATGAATAAGGGTGAGTCTTTTGCATTTACAACAAAAACAAACAAGTGCAAAAGGTTCAGATAATGTAGGGTACAGCAAGTGTGCCTTGCGTACGTACTTGTCATATTAATGACGACAGCGTGGCCTGATAAATATGTATGCCATTGTCCCATAGGGAGGCCCTCAGTTCAATTACGACGCTAATGCTAACGCATGCATTCGATTAAACAAACCTTACGTCAAAGTCAATCGTTATGGATTGGTCTTCAGCTTGGGCTATCGGCGACTGTTCCTACATAATCAAATATAAATGGAAATCCTACATAATCAAATTTAATGACTAGACGATTCTAAGGATAGGTAAGTACTTGGATTCTGTGTTATATAGAGCCGGAAATCTCTAGTTAAAAAAGTGTAAAAACAAAAAAAGTACCATCATTATTCCTGTAATTTAAGGCCACTGGAATCTGTGAAATGAAATTTGTAGAATCCCTCAAACCACATCATCAATATATAAAATATGTATCATAAAATGATGTATTCTTAGATCGGAAAACACGTCGCTCCCACAGTCAATCTACTTCTAAACCTTCATTTAACCGCTTATAAAAAACTCAGCGAACAGCGATAGCGTCCCCTAATGGAATGAAATAACGCAATGAACGTGAATGTAATGAGAATCCGTCGTCACTTGTGGAGGGGGCGCATATGGCGGGGTAATCTCCCCGATGGCACGCCGGTCACGCGCGTATGCGATTCATGACAGATTTACCCGATTTAACCGTTCCTCTACCCTGTTGGCTGTGGCATGTCAACTACGTCCGATACTCCAAAAAACGTCATAAGTGACGTAACGGAAACTTTCGTGGAAGCCTAACTCAAATGGCGTGGAAATATTGGCATATTAAAGTGATATACAATGTAAGCGTGAGCTAAAAAAGTCGCTTGAGAAATTCAGGGATTCAAGCATCGATATCACCATACCTAAAGGTTAAAGGAGCCGGAATGCGCCCATTTCTATTTAAGGCATTAAATGTTACAGGTTTAATTGCTTTAAATGTTTATAGAGGGCTCTACCTTAATGTAAACACAAATTAAAAGCAACGTAGCCCCATCGTTGTAGGTAAGTAAAAATAATGACTCGTGTCTAATGGCGCCAAAGATAAATATTTGTGTTGTCTCCCAACCATGCAATAAGCCCTTACAAGGTAAAAATCTGCGGTTGCCTGCAAGCCGACCACCAGTAAATTAATGAATTACGAGATAATATGCATTCATTCACACTTGCAATACGCGAATACCTACTGCCATAAAGCGACGACTTTACGATACATATAATGTTAAAGTTAAATCTTGTTTACTATCATGACTTAATAAGCGACTGGCGAAGTTAATGCTTGTCCGTTACCAATATAGAGCAAGGGCCAAACAAGTATTTCTTACTTATATTAAATTTAGCAAGTTATTGCCATTAAAATATTATTACTAACTTAAACCACAAAACATGCAGGAATGTAGGTACCGCGACGCCCCTGTAATAAGATACAGCGAACACTTGTTTCATTATCTATAATCCATTCACGAACAGATATTACATAAAAGGCAATTTCGATATTCGCAAACCCATACTTTACGCGACAACATCAGCGAATTGTTGATATAACAATAATATAATACTGAACTTATAAATATAGGGAAGGGTCTATTCTGGGTTGATCGAATTATCGCAGGTCTAATGTGCTCTAAATAGGGTTGACGCAAGCTTGACGCACTAGATAAGGTCGCTTGCGATGCCTGTGACGCCACGAAAACAGAACTCTGGCATATTGATTTGTAGAACTTGCGCAGATAGGTACAGAGTTGTTCGGGTAATGTGAGCTTAATTAGAATCGGAGACGTATGTAATTAGCGTGGAGAGAGCGCGCCGGAGATAGGGCTGCACCCAGCGACCTTGCGGCCACGCCGTCCTGCCGTCGCGTCGACGAGAATGTCCTGACCTGACGACGTGCGATACGCGAATAAAACAAGATAGAAGATAGACGCCGGCGCCGGCCGGCCGCCGCGCCCGCGTGCTTGCCATGCAAACAACTTGCTCTAAGATTCACAACAGTCACAACCTGTTTCGATTCACCTCACCACTCACCCCCGAGCATACCTTGACCCCAAGAATCGTCAGAAAACTACCTATCCAAGGCCAGACTTAGACTGGCTTGGCGCAGACGAGTAGTCAGAAAGCGCTGTGAATACCAGTCCTGCTATGCATGCAGCGACGATACTTGTAACTTGTCATGTAAAATATCCAACTGGAATACCTATGAAACTTTGATGGTCCTACCCTACCCTACGAGAATTCAACTTATAGACAGGCCTAAGATACTTTGCAGGATGCCAAATTTTTGGGCAATTAAGTATGATTTAAATAATGTATACGTAAGAAAAAAAACCGCTTTTACGTGACTTTTCCTCTTGTGGTTATGTAATCGTAACCAGAAAATGACATTCTTGAAATCTTGAATGCTAATCCTGTGAAAGTTCAATTGGACAGTTTATCAGGACGAGTTTTGAAGAATCATGTTTGTTGTTAATGCGCAGATTTACATACAAACTCTCCTAAAGCCTTAACAATGTGACTACATTTTTTATTTGTGGTTCTTACAGATAATTATCATACAAGAAGATCGTCTGTGATAGGGCGCGAGCGCGAGACGCGGCGTAAGTAAGGGGCGAGATTACACCTTCGATACAAATCCACTTCGTAAACATTAAACTCTAATCGATTTCACATTACCACGACAAATACAAAAAGCGCCCTCCCTACTTTCTAAATAAGGTTCATTTTACAAGCGCCCTAGGTAAAGATAAGCATTTCCTATGCAGGTTAAAGAGGTGTCTCTGTCCCGAGGCGCCGTAAGCCCCAGACGAGGGATTATTTTTAACCCTCTGGCTTCTTATACTGTTACGAAGCCAAGATTACCTACTATAGAAAAGTTAAAGCTTGTTTGTTTGCGTAAGTATGTTTTACCCACGTTGGCGTATGTGAAAATTGTATTCTAGTCACGCTTAGTCGCCATAAGTTAATAATTCTGCGCATAAGATTGTTATGAAATCTAAAATTTCCAAGTCGTGGCAATTAAAGATTTCTGCAAAACAATGAGCGGTATTGCGAGAAAACCGTGCCTAATGCAATGTCTTGCTTTCTACATAGTACCTATCCTATACAATAAGTATTCGTTATAAGCTAGTTAAAACGAACTGTAATAATACCTACGACACATTTATAATGACGTAGCTGACTAGCTGCCCGCGAAGCTCCACCCGCCTAATGCAAAAAACGTAGGTTAATTTCCCAACACGAAAACTTCCTGGCTAATAATAATCCTAAGAAAAATATACGCGCGACTTTCTTTTGTCTAAACTGCTAAAGCGTCGATGCGAGTTGCCGACAGTTTTTAATCCACGGCAGAGCTGCAAACTTGTGCAAATGCAGCCAGACGCTCGCAGATAAGCGCGAGAAGTAGGTACTTGTCTACAGATCCAGAGGAACAGATACCTCAGCTATACAATTTGTATGAGCTAACATTCGATCTTCAAAAGATGATTAAATAGGAATGCTGATATATATCGCTCAAATGTGTCGTGTTTGTGTATGAATACCTAATTATCACGTTTAAAATACAATTTTCCAACGTCATACCATATATCGTCAAAATATTCATCTTTATTTTCATGACATGTGGTTGCAGGTGAAAGGGAGTCGGGTGCTTTATCCAGGTTAGCACAATTTCATTTCATTTATTTACAAGCTTTATATTAACTTGCACTGTTCGTATGTATGTATGTATAAGTAAGTTGCCCGTCAAAATTTCATTCCATTTTTCAGTCACTTCTCGTTATCCAATTGAGCTGAAATTTTGCAAGCATATGTATATCGCATGACAATGCAATATTATGATGACTTGGAGTTGCCCTGATGCTGGAGCTGGAAGGTGGCCATAGGAACTCCGCAATAAATCGACACAACCCCATCGAGTTTGGGCTCGTTAGAATCGTCTCAATGAGTAGTTGATGATGGTATGCAGAAAAGTACAGTCGGCAATAAAAGCTTGTACCAAAAATGAAATTTTTGACAGAAACTTATTCCTTTATACTGATAAGTCCTTGACCAGGAAGACTAAAGGATAGCTCCGCAATAGGAAAACGCATGTTTACTCAACCATATTTATTGAAGGACAGCAAATGTCACAATAGGTGACCAGAGGGTACCTTGACAGGTTTTATACTAGATCACCAAGAAGGTTAACATACATCACACCCCCTTTCTTAATTAACACTAGTACATACATTTCGTAAGTTAAATAAAAGTTTAAAATAGGTATTCATAAAAGTTGCCCTAGAACTCCCAGCAACCTAACAACACAAAATGACACCTCGTCAATGAAAACTATCTATATACCCTCTCAATCAAATTCAAAACCGTAACGGACTGGTGGTTTCCTAACGCGTTTGCCCTCAGCGACGTGGACTGGGGCCGCCGGATTAATGGCGATGCTGGTCTGTGGGGGCCCTGAAGCTTTCAGGCTGGGCGCGGCACTTGACTTGACATTTTGGGGCGTTGGCGCAACATTCTCGCCACCTCCTGGTGCATCATTCCCTCCATCTCCTGGTTCAGCTAAAACAAACCTTTCTTTGAGTTGGTCTACATGCCGATGCCCTGTGGTGCCATCTCCCCTAGTAACGAGAAAATTACGAGTTCCTTTCACTGCTGATACTACCCCCGGGACCCAATTTCTTTTACCACTGAATTCTCGCATCCATACGGGATCTCCGCTACCCATCTGGCTCAGCGGCTTATCGATAACTCTTTCCGTTTGCCTTCTCTGGGCATCATGAACACGCTGCTCGACTGCTGCCGTGGGTGACAGTAAATCTAGTCTGCAGCGAAGCGCTCGTTTCTGTAACATAATGGCCGGCGTCTCTCCAGTAGTACTGTGTACACAATTACGGTAATTTAATAAATAAGACTGCAATGCTACATCCAAGTTAACACCTTCTCTTGTAGCCTTCTTTAGCGCTCGCTTGCAGAGCTTCACGGCACCCTCAGCTGCCCCATTTGATGCTGGGTGGTAAGGCGCGCTGAAAGTATGAATTATTCCGTTCAAGCTCATAAAATCCTCCACCTCTTTGCTTGTGAAAGGAGGTCCATTATCGGAGACCAACTCCTTTGGCAAACCGAACCGGGCAAAAGTCTCCATGAGGACCTTAATAACCGCCGTCGCCGTAGTCCTTGACATCACAAAAGCTTCAATCCACTTTGTAGTGGCGTCAATTATGACAAAGAATGTTTTGCCTTCGTAGGGGCCCAAAAAATCGACGTGGAGTCTGCTCCAGGGTTGCTGATAGTAAGGCCACGGTTGTGGCGCAGCCCTAGTGGGTGCTCTTGCTTCAGCTGCGCAAATTTCACACCTTTTGCAGACCTGCTCAATTTCCCTATCAATGCCCGGCCACCAAACAAAACTACGGGCTACCCCCTTCATCTTTACAATTCCTTGATGACTGCTATGCAGCTCTTTCAGTATATTGGCCCTTAGGTTCGTCGGAATCACGATGCGGTACCCCCACATGATACAGCCCCCTTCTATGTACAGTTCGGCTCTTCGTGCAAAATACGGCTTCATTTGCTCATCTGAATTGTCATTGGGCCAGCCACCTTTTATCAAATGACTAACCTTTCTTAGAGTTTCCTCTTTTTCGGATTCCTTTTTAATGTCGCTGCTGGTAATTGGAAGAAAACTTTGTACAAAGTTCAAATACGTTACCTCTGTGCTAGGATTTCCCCCTTCTCCTGGTGGTGGCAACCTTGACAACGCATCTGCTGTATTCTTTGCGGTGGCAATGTGTACTCAATGTCATATTGGTACCCGCCTAAGATAACCGCCCATCTCTGCATGCGGCTGGCCGCCATCACGGGAATACCTGCTTTATCACCAAATATCGTTACTAACGGTTTGTGGTCAGTCCTTAGAATAAAACGACGGCCATACAAGTATTGGTGAAACTTTTTAACCGCGTAAATTATTGCTAAGGCTTCCTTTTCGATTTGGGAGTATACCAATTCCGCCTTGTTTAAAACTCGCGAAGCATAGGCTATAGCTCGTTCTGATCCATCCGACATTCGGTGTGAAATAACCGCGCCCAGCCCTTGGCTACTCGCATCCGTTGTCAAAATCAGGGAAAGATCAGGAGAGTAGTGTACTAACACCTCGCTGGAAGATAGCAATTGTTTGACTTTAGTAAAAGCCTCCTCGCACTCTACTGTCCATACAAATCTAACCCCCTTCTTTAAGAGTGCGTACAAAGGTGTCAGCAGCGTACTAATATTTTTGACAAATTTGGCATAGTACATCGTCATCCCAATGAAAGACCGTAATTCCGTAATGTTACGAGGAGCGGCTACTTTCAAAATGTCCTCCACTTTCTTAGGACACGTATGGATCCCCTCGCTGTTCACTATATATCCCAAGTAGGTTATAGAATCTGACATAAAGGAGCACTTTTGTTTTTTAATTTTTAATCCATATTTACCCAAACGTTCGAATACCCTAGTTAAATTTTCTAGGTGTTCTTTATCGTCCACTCCCGTGATTATTACATCGTCTAAAAATACACCTACTCTGGGTATATCAGCAAAAAGCTGCTCCAGAATCCTCTGAAAGATTCCTGGGCTGGAAGACAGACCATAAATGAGTCGGTTGTATCTGAACAGACCCTTATGGGTGTTTATAACAGTATATTTAGCAGTATCATCCAGTACCAGCTGTGCATACGCTTGTGACAAGTCTATTTTACTGAATTTTTCCCCCCCATGCAACCTAGCAAACAGATCCTCAACTCTGGGTAAGGGAAACCGGTCCACCTCTAGACATTTGTTCAGACTTAACTTATAATCGCCGCATAACCGCAAGCTTCCATCAGATTTGACCACTGGCACTATCGGGGTGGCCCACTCGGATGTTTCCACAGGCGTAATGACTCCCTCTTGCTGCAGTCGCTCCAGCTCGCGCTCCACTGATTCCCGCAGTGCGTACGCTAACGGCCGTGCGCGTAGAAACACCGGTCGCGCGCCGTCCTTAACCCGCAACGTGACCAGACCGCCATTGTACCGCCCCAGTCCATCCGCAAAAACATTTTCAAACCTGGAACTAAATTCCTTCAAATCAAACCTCTCACACGATTTAACAAAATGCATGCTTGGGCTAAACACTGGTATGTCTAATTCTTCTAACCATTCCCTTCCCAACAGGTTGGTTTTACCATTATCAATGACATACAAGTCTAAAGTTTTCGCTACATTACCCCATCTAACGACCGGTCTTATCTTACCTAAAGTGTGTACTGTTTCTCCCGTATAGTACCGTAATCGTAAATTGCTCGACTCTACTGCACAATTATTAAAATAAGTGTCATAGCACTGTGAGCTAATACAGGAAATTCGACTACCTGTATCAATTTCCATGACTAAATCTGAATTGTTTACATTAATTGTCAATGTATAGGGTTTATATTTAACCTCACACTCATTAAGCTTTACAAATGAAAAGTTTACCTCTAAATCATCTGATTGTGGTGAATCGCTACTAGCTTGCACGTAATTGTGCCCCGCGACGCTTGCTAATCGTGGACACATTTTTTTCAAATGCCCTTCCCGATTGCACACCCTACAGGTATAAAACCTAAACTTGCAGGTTTCTAACGCATGGGCCCGGCCACACGCTAAACATTGTCCTATGTTCTTCCCACGCATGAGCTCCATCGATTTCGCCGCTGCCATCCCTGAGCGTCCACCGCCGTAGTCATGTCGTTCCGTACTTGGACATGTCCGATTGTGTCCACTTGCCGCACCAGCTTTTACGCTGTTCATATAGCTTCCACTTGTTCTCGCCTGTGAAATACTTCTAGCTCCCATGGCATAACAGGCCGATGAACTGGTGTCTTGACCGGTTCTAGTCGCATTACTTCGGTGATCTACTGCCGCTGCATTGATTTCAGCCGTCTCCATTGCTATCGAAATCTCTGTCGCTGTCTCTAGTTTCAAGTCCTCTTCCATAAACAAGCGTAACCTTATGCTCTCATTGTATAATCCGCAAACAAATTGATCGCGGATACTCTCGTTCAGCCAAGTCCCAAAATCGCAAAATCGACTTAATTTTTTTAGGTCTGCTATGTATTCTGCCACCGATTCATTCCTCGCTTGCTTGCGTTGGCGAAACTTGAATCTTTCGGCTAAAACACTAGGTTTCGGTTGAAGGTGCGTAGTCAACTTTTTAACAATCTCAGCATATGTCAAACTCGCCGGTTTATTCGGAGTGCATAAAGTCACCAGCAACTCGTAGGCTTGCGACCCAATTAGGGTAATCAACAACGGCACTTTCCTCTCATCCTTAACATCGTTCACCACAAAGTACTGCTCCAGACGATCTTTGTACGCCTCCCAATTGTCCTTGTGGATATCAAATGTTTCGACACGACCGACTGCCATTTTATCACTTTCGAAGTTTATTTTTTTCTAACCAACGCTCATATTTAATTTTTGCTCGCTCGCGTGAAAATCGTTTAATCTCGTCGCCAGTTGATAAGTCCTTGACCAGGAAGACTAAAGGATAGCTCCGCAATAGGAAAACGCATGTTTACTCAACCATATTTATTGAAGGACAGCAAATGTCACAATAGGTGACCAGAGGGTACCTTGACAGGTTTTATACTAGATCACCAAGAAGGTTAACATACATCACATATACAACATATTGTTACATGTAAATTTTTATAGGGTCAAGATCTTAAATAACATTATCTCCACTTATAATAAATCTCTAAATTAAAAAAAGAATCAGCCAGTTTGAAACTAAGCTTTGCGCGGTTCGAATGTTCTCAGCATCCCATGAACGGAAAAATATGGAACATTTTATATAGGTACATTATTATCTAAGCTGCAACTTAGAATAGTTTTTATCCGACTGCGACAGTTAATTAATTTTCCGAAATATACGACTTCATTTAATTTTTCATTTATTTTTATTGAAATCAAACGCTGCTCCAACTGTCAGCTATAAGAACCGTCAAATTTTCGTCAAAATGGCGGAATTGCTTTGCCTTTCACTTATTAATAATTTAAATCCCGTCTACGATAGACCTTTACGAGACAAATGCTAAAATATAAACCATAAAAAAATATTCGATTCTGATATGAGAACTTATATGCGCAAATGTCGTTTTATGTCGTAATTTCAATAAATGAAATCAACAAATTTGAACAATATAATTAACACGAATTTGTTTTTTTTGAATGACAATGGCACGCGCTCGGCGCATTCTGCCAAAGTACCTGCGACGCTACCACGAAGACCGAAACTCGAAGTTCTTATATCTGCATCCCTGTCAGTCGAGTGCGATAGAGATAGAAATGCCCGAATATTTTCGAATTCCGAAGTTCGTGGTTATTAGCTCAAGAATCGAGAATAGGGGTGTAGACTCTAAATAAAATAACCATAATGTAGTATTTTCTTTTAAAATGTAGTCAAATGGAAAAAAAACAACGCAATAGGTTATATAGGTAATCAAGTATATAATAAGTTATAAGTATCCAAAGTTTTCAGAGGGGGTATGTTCTGTCCCTTTTCCGTAAAACGCACCTTCATATGAAACGATTGTTTTTTAATATGACGCTCGAGGATCTTGAAGTAACGGTTCGCGATCGTTTTCTCACTCTAAAAAGCGACATTAAAACGGTTGTAGCTTCATAATTTTTTGAGATATTTGTATGGGATTTTCGTCATCAGGCATATTTTTTTGCCTTCTTTCTTTTGAAGTAACAATAAATTTTGAGTCTACACCCCTATTTGGAAGACAAGCAAAAGACCCAGCACGGCTATCACAAGACGGCGCGCGAGCTCTCTCGATTTTTCTCGCACTATCCGTCTCTCACTTATTAGAAAACTTAGAAAGAGACGTATAGCGCGAGAAACATCGAGAGAACTCGCGCGCCGTCTTGTGATAGCAGTGCAGGAAAGAGTAATCTATCTTCTTCTATATATACATATAAATGCCTAAGTATGTCCTGACTGACTTATTCACTGACTCATCAACGCACAGCCGAAACCACTAATCTTAGAGAGTTGATTTTTGCACAGAAGTTTACTTTTATAACGTGGGCTAAGGATAAGAAGGGATTTTTGAAAATTCCACCCCTATGGGGGTAAAATAGGGGTGCAAAGTTTGTATGGAAGAACCTTTTTTTTTGAGCTAGAAACTCAAAACTTTGTAGAAATATTAATTATTACAATACAAATAAAGTACTTTCAGCGTTTTGGAAAATTCCACCCCTAAAGGGGTAAAATAGGGGTGTAAAGTTTGTATGGGGGAAACGATATTTTATTTAAATAAAGACTTAAAACTTCGTAGAAAGATTAGTCATTAGAATACAAATAAAATACTTAAAGCGTTTTAGTAAATTCTACCCCTAAGGGGGTAAAATAGGGGTGCAAAATTTGTATGTGGGAAACTTTTATTTGAGCTAGGGACCTAAAACTTTATAGAAAGATTAGTTATTAGAATACAAAGAAAGAAATTTCAGCGTTTTGGAAAATTTCACCCCTAAGGGGTTAAAATAGGGTGCAAAGTTTGCATGGGAAAAACTACTTTATTTGAAATAGAGACTTAAAACTTTGTAGAAAGATTACTTATAAAAATACAACAAAAGTACTTTCAGCGTTTGGAAAAACCATCCCTAAGGGGGATAAAAAGGGGTGCAAAGTTTTTATGAGAGAAAGTTTATTTTTTGAGTTAGAGACTTGAAACTTTATAGAAAGATTACTTATTTTAAATACAAAAAAGAACATAAAGCGTTTTAGAAAATTCCACCCCTAAGGGGGTTAAAAAGGGGAGCAAGCTTTGCATGGGCAACAATTGTTTTGAGTTAGAGACTTAAAACTTTGCAAAAAGATTACTTATTAGAATACTAAAAAAGAACTTTCAGTGTTTTAGAAAACCCCATCCCTAAGGGGGTTAAGAAGGGGAGCCAGTGTTTTGTAGGAAACACTTTTTTTGAACTAGACTTAAAACTATTAGAAAGATTACTTATTAAAATAAAACATTACTTTCAGAGTTTTAGATAATTCCACCCCTAAGGTGGTTAAGAAGGGGGCAAGCGTTGTACGGGCAACACTTTTTTTGAGCAAGAGACTTAAAAGTTAGTAGTAAGAATACTTACTACATTACGAAAAAAGTCCTTTCAGCGATTAGAAAAATTCAACCCCTAAGGGGGTTTCAAAAGGGGTTCAAATTTTAAATGGAGAGCAAGAAAATTTTAAAGTGTGAGTCAGAGATTTGTAACTTCGGTCTTATTCTGTACGTTAAAAGACTACAAAACTAATTTCAGAGTTTTTCCAAATTCATCCCCTAAGAGTGTTAAAAGGGGGTTCAAAGTTTGTCTATTTCAAGACATTTTTAAAGTATGAGATTTTTAACTTTGGTTTTAGACTGTTCGTTCACAAACTAGAAAATGAACATCAACGTTTTTTTTTAATTTATCCCCTAAAAGAGGGTTCAAAGTTTGTATTGAGAGAAATCATTTTCTAAGACGATAAAATGTTCTACGCGGACGAAGTCGCGGGCAACAGCTAGTACATAATATATTATCACATTAAGGTAAGTATGTCTTGTATTACAGTATGTCTCAATACTAGAGATAGTATGCTAAGTATTCACGTGTGCAAAATAAATCAGTGAATGGCTTAATTAGACTTAAAGAATTGAATTAGCGTTTTTATATTTGCTGCATACTTGTATGGCAACTGGCACGCTTGACGCGCGTGAGAAATACATAACCCATTCCAATTTGCCCGAGGTTGGTGGTAGCCATTGTCGCCACCAAACAAGGTACTCTGGCTCACAAACATCTGAACACGATCTTATTGTTAAAGTGCTTTTTGAAAGAGCCGCACGCTTGCATGTTACCTACAATATGTATGATAGGGATGGGATACAAACGTTACAATAAAATCTAGTAATGATTTTGGTCACATCTACTCAATTGCACACCAAAAAAGGCTATAGGTACTCGTTTGCAACATAGCTTCGCCAAATTTTCATGATTTTATGAAGTACCTTCCTAGTTTGAAGTACCTATGTGCGTTGTCTGTTGACTCTTGTCTGCGGTAGAGTTGTAGATGCAAACGAAGAGATTTACGCTCGGCGCGTGAGAGCGGGTCGTCTCGGCGTGAAAACTTAATGCTTTGGAGTACTGAAACTTGCTCCTGTCTGCGCACTTAACTTGCGGAGTGGCGACATGCCTCTTACAGCGCTTACTTCATACGGAGTTTAGGAACTTTGACTTTACCGAAGACGTCGTTTACATGATAACGATGAAGACTTTTGTAGCCCATAAAATCTATTATATCATAGGAGAATTGGAAGCATTAGATTCTGCCCAGGGAATCGTGTAACAAATACGGCAAATTAAAAAAAAAAAACGCACGAAAAGAAATGCATAATAGCGGCGTGAGGCCTGGCCTGATTCGCACTAATGTCAAATTTAGTATTGACTGCCACCGCAGGCCGCGTCAAATGACAGCTTGTTTCATACGTAAAGTTGTTGACTGGTTGCCATATAAGAATTTGAAAAAATGCTTGTGTCACGACGTCACGACTCACCAACCAGAGCTATAACCACGAACTTCGTATGTCTCCGTCTCTATCGCACTTATAATTTATGGTACTCGAGCGACAGAGACGGAGATATGCGAAGTTCGAGATGATTGCCGGGATCAAACCATACCAAATTTCATCTCGATCAGTTCAGCGGTTTAAGCGTGAAGAGGTAACAGACAGACAGACAGACACACTTTCGCATTTCTAATATTATATTAGTATATATATTAGTATGGATTTTGTCAGACATACATCCTTTACTGACTCACTCATGAAATGTTTAGGTATGAACAGCACCCAGTTAAGCACACAGGCGAATGTTAATTAACCCTGCAAACAGTCGGTGTCGATAATTAACTTAAATTTATAATGGTGCGAAGCGAGGGTGGGTTTCGCCCGTCTTCTAAATAGGAGGTACGAAAAGGAAGCAACCACCCCATTTTCGTCACCAGCAAGCAAGCTATGTAAGCATACAAATAAGTATTTGTATGCTTAAATAGCTTGCTGGTTGCTTAGTAAGTAACTCATGATTTATGAGGTTGTTCTTTGCGCCTGTTTTTTAGGGTTCCGTAGCCAAATGGCAATGAAACGGAACCCTTATGGATTCGTCATGTTTGTCTGTCCGTCCGTATCTCACAGCCACTTTTTTCCGAAACTTTATGTACTATATACTGTTGAAACTTGGTAAGTAGATGTATTCTGTGAACCGCATTAAGATTTTCACACAAAAACAGAAAAAAAAACAATAAATTTTGGGGGTTCCTCCATACTTAGAACTGAAACTCAAAAAAATTTTTTCTTCAAACCGTTTGTGGAGTATCTATGGATAGGTATGGATAGGTCTTCAAAAATGATATTGAGGTTTCTAATATCATTTTTTTCTAAACTGAATAGTTTGCGCGAGAGACACTTCCAAAGTGGTAAAATGTGTGCCCCCCCCCCCCTTGTAACTTCTAAAATAAGAGAATGATAAAACTAAAAAAAAAATATGATGTACATTGCAAACTTTCACCGAAAATTGTAAGTAGTTTTTTTTTAATACGTCATAAATCGTAAACCGCAACTTATTTTACGGAACCCTTTATGGGCGAGTTCGACTCGCACTTGGCCGCTTTTTTTATGGTGGCGAACAGGCGTAGGTTTAGCTCGCCTATTGCTAAACCCCCGAAGCCAATGAACGCTTGCAGGCTATGTGTGTCTGGAGAGTTGTTTTCTGTAGCAGCCCAATACCTACTGTATAGTCCCTCAAAAAACCTCAGCTGCACGGCTATCACAGAACGGCCGCGAGCTGTGTCGCGGCGACATGGATTATCCGTCTCTTTCTAAGCGTTCTGACTAGGAAGAGACGGTTAGTATATCTCGGCATCCTGTAATAGCCGTGCTGGAAGCTTATTCCACAACCGGAGCTACAGCGGCTCAATATGATCACCTACGTTGCGCATTCCAATTTGATTCCAATGTAGTACCCGTTTTGATATGTTTGCTCGAGGAGCGGTCTCTCTCAAGTCACATAAAGCCTTAAAAATCCCTACCAACACAATAATATCACTAGCGGCGGCGTAATGATTTATCTGTGGTCATCAAAGCATGCTATTTTAATCAACTGATGAAAAAATACATTGAATGCGTATCGCTTATTCACCATTAGGGTTGATTTGATATCAGCAGTTTTTCATCATACCTTTTTGAATCTATTTACAATGGCATTCAATTTGTGCGGCGCACAATAGTGGAGGGAACCCTAGGGCGGGCGCGGGGCGGTAGGGCGGTAGGGCGGTAAAGAGATGTCCGGTCACGCGCGCCGCGGCTGCCCGGAGAGATAGCGACCGCGACACTTCGCAAAGCCGACAATGCCGCTGAAATTATACCTAATATAAAAATGCTGTGTATTATTGTAGCAAGTCAGCACTGAATTTCATTTGCGCAGTGAATACCCTAATATGTAAAGAAATACATATACCTATGTATTAAAAACTGCTGTAAATTGATGATGCTGATCTTTTCGTCACTTGATAACAGTCACCTAATGAGCTGATTTGAAGACAAAATGGTCTACTAAGTATAAATCTTTTGGAGCTTTTTACACCACACGGCATTTACGTACGTCTTAAAATGAAAGTACCACCAATTTTTTAGTAAAAACTAAATCCACAATTTAAAAATGACCAGTGAGAAAAGTTTTGAAGGCGAATTAATTTCGCGTCTCTATTATTTAGAACCTAGGCTAGCCTAACTATGATAGCTTTATACTTCAACATTTATACTGTAAATACTGTAATATAATAACACTGCGGGTAAATTACATTTTTATAACCGCCATTTGGACTCGTTAATGTTCCATCATCACGGCTCCATTAAGGTTTCTAGGGAGCTGTTCTGTACCTACTGAATTTCAAAGTCTGTTTACGGCCATAATTGTAAAACGCGGCGCCTCATCTAAATATTGTCCCTAAGCTGTAATCCTCAACAAACTAATTTTCGTGTTGACCGTGTGATTACAACAATCCGTAGGTAACAAGATTCGGATTCTTACAGGTGGAAGCTTTGTATGAAGGTGTGTTCAAAACAGAGAGATGTGATTAGATAAAAACCTCAAAATTAAATGCGCCTTCATATACTCGTTACTCGACAGACCTTCGATATTTATGATTTTTCTTGAATATATCCTTAAGTTTCCAAATGCTTCTGATTTAGTCACGGCTGACTAAGCAATTTCCTGGCATATTCAATAAGCAAACGGCACCAAGATTTCTAGAGGTTTTACAATCGTTTACAATGCTACAATGCTCTATCAAAAATATAAATGGAATAAATACTTTCCTTGCTGCCTTTCTAAGTGAGGCTTATTGTGATGGGGCCTCATTGTTGTGAAACGGGTAAACACGTCTCGAAAAATGTATAGAAAAAACTCTTCTATGTTGAACCATGTTGCCGTGCTTGGCTAATAATCAAAAATGTATAACCTTTCATATTTTATTTGATTCGCAAATAAATTGCTCAAGAAGCATGCATAACTCGTTACATTTTGATGTTCAATCAGAGTTATTTGAAGAAACTTTGGAAGTCAAAGTCGGTAAACATACGAGTTAGAAGGGCACGCAACACAGCATAATGTGATTAAATAGGGTCTTTACTACGCCGTTGTTACTGGCTGCGAGCAAGGGGCGGCCGTGTTTATAGCTCGCCCGTGCTCCTACGACTAACTCCAAATTGCGCCTATTTATTATTTACCCAGCGACTGCATAGAGAAATCCCGCAACATATCATAAGAGCCACTAAGACCCGCAATATACGCTCTAGTCTACGAAAAAGACAATTTCCCTTAATAATTCAGCAAGATTTAGCTCGCAGACAAGCTGCCGTTCGTAAATCGTGCGAAACGAGAGCGATAAAACATCGTCCTTAAATTGCAGCAGATATGTTACAACCCCTTCTCTTCCTGAAACGTCGGTCGACACGGGAGCCCAACTTCTCTTAACAAAATGATAAAAACGCACCGGGGCGAAAGAAACGGCAACAGGATCGTGCCATTGAAGCCATTTGTTTGTTGTCGAATGGGTATGAATGGGTAGTGTAGCCCCGTCGCCGCTTTCCAATCAGAGCTATTGACAGGGGGCCGGAGCCAATGTTTATTCGCTCACATTTTATTGTTCGACTGGCAGCTTACAATTTGTACGCAATGGCATACATTAGTCTCTGTATTGTTGATTGAATTTACCTATCCTATGGGACGTGGAACTGATTACATGTTATATTACAGCCAGAGAAAAATCGAATAGGAATTTCTAAAAAGCAACAATAAATAAATAAATATAAGGGGACAATCTTACACAAATCGAACTAGCCCCATAGTAACAATTATCTAAATACATTCTCAATGTTAAAAGATACGAAACAAACTCGCACCGGCATTGACAAGAACCTCTTCCTGGTACTGAAGAGTTCATTTGTTTACGTAACACATGGATATCCGGGACTGGTTCTTAGCCAAGCTAACTCTTATTCCAAATAAATCGAACCGAATGATGTTAAACAGATCACTAGCCCGTCTTTATACTTGTACGAGTTACAGTTTACAGTACAGTGATGCAGCCGAGAATCAAGTCTCGCGGATGCGGGCTTATTTTCAGATGCAATGAAGATGCATTCCTGAAACGAGTGGCGGTAATTCAGTACCTATTCGCTTCGTTATTTTAAATACGGAAATAACATTAAAGCTGGCTTTCGTATCCTCAGCCTCAGAGAAGGAAGTCTGCAATATATGCAATGTTGTTTTTTATTTGCAATATCTTACATGCATTTGACTTGGTGCGGTGTATGTTAACAATGGGTCCAATATGCACACAATGCATGTCAGGTTGTGAATTTAATTATCTTATAACTATAACACTGGGCTAAAAATAGCAAACAAATGACGTTACATCCGGAGCAAACAACGGGTTCCTACGTCACATAGTCGATCTTACTCGTATTGCATCGAACCACATTCACCATATGGCGTCGGTTGTCATTGTCACAATAAAAACAACTGACGGCGTGGAAAGATTTATCCGTGGTGGATGGAAAACATCATATCTGCCGCCATGCCAGACCACCGGCAATATTTATATCTCAATCCATTGAATCCACTATCATAATAATATATCCACATCCATATGTGGACAAAATAATTGACGATAACGGGTTTGACTCGCATAAACATTGTTCGCCTGTGTTTACTTTGATATGTAAGTTATCGATGATACTAGTTATATCGCAACTTAGTAGCACCTTCGGTCAGATATGAGCCTTCTAGAACAACACCTTATACTGTGTAAGCGCGGATAACCCAACTGTACTTAATTGCGTTAACAACAAGCAAAGCTGTCTATTAAGAAGTGTAGTTATCACACCAGCCCTATTAGCTGTATAAGTTCCCGAAGTTATCGATCTCGATGATTGCAAGTGATTATAACTCTGACGGACGGCAGGTCGAGCCCGGAGCGAATGCGCACATGGTGTGTGACGAATCGCACCTCGGTTTATGTACGAGTGTTCTGTATGTTCGTTCACTGTAGGTATGCCTTGTACGAGGAACAAAGGAACTTCCTAAACGGAGATAAGCTGTGCACACGATGCAAGGCTGGCTATGTTTGAATACAATTTGTTTCGAATGCCGATCGGTACGACTAATGCGTGATATTTTGTTTGTTTAATAAGCTACAAAATGAGGACAGTCAGAATTAAACTTAGTAATAAACCTTTTTAATGATAACTAAAGTAATGTAAATTCACAGTTCTGAGTTCTCCAAGCTAAATGTCACGAGTAATAGGTGTCTCAAAACTTAAATAATCCAATGTTAAAGATTGCTGTAATAGCTATCGACAATTTCCAATACTCATTAAGTAAATCGTTTTCGTCGAAACTAGGCACTTACTATATTTCACTTGTCTGACCTTTTACCAAGTTCATGCCCCGCTCTAGCACTTTCTACGTCCTTGCCTGGACCAGAGCTGATATTCACAATGCTTACCGAGAACTCTCCTCAGCGAACCAGTAATGTCCAACCTCTGATTACGCACAGTTGTTACGAATTTTATGGTCAAGTTATACTAGGGGTTAGTGGTGAGGTGGGTGGTTGTGAAAAGCTTGTCAGGGCTGGTAGCGCTGAATCACGGGGTCAGCCAAAGTAATCTGACGTAAGCCGAACGTACATTAAACGATTTACTTAATCATATCAGACGAGTTTTTAATGAAAGCTCGAAGATAAGTTTCTCTGTCACCGGACAGGACAAGCTAAGTAATGGGGAGAGAAATAATCTTAAATTGGACGTAACTTCCGGGCCCGACCTTAAGTATAGATGATTCAATAAGTCGAAGAAAGTTGGTACCGAGATGAGTAAGTACTGTTACTGAGTGGTCACTCTGTTCCATCATTGATGTGCAGTTCCACGGAAAGAGTTTACTCAGTAGGTACGCAACGTTATATTTAATTTAGTGCCTTTTCTAAGAAATATCAATAAGGGTTAGTTAGAGGGTGCCAATGTCAATAAGGCGGGAGTTTATTTAGAGCAAATAACTCGACTGCATCGAATAAAATCTAAGTATAGCTGCATGTGTACCTAAGCCATAGGCGATTCTTGTATATGTGCTTTCATATGTTGTGTTTGTTTTTTTTGTTTCAATGTTCACTTTTGTGGTAGGTAGGTATTTAATATTAAGCCAATAAAATAAGTCAACAGGTTGAAGTTGGTCCAGGTCCCGGATTTGGAATTCTGAATCAGAAATGAAGTACCTAACTGACCGAAAATATTTACTTAATGGCAAAGTTTGTATATTCTACCCACCACCGCGCCGAATACTCAACAGATGTTCATGTTCATGTTCATGTTGAAAGCCATAAAATCCGTAGGTAACCCTATTGTTTAAGCTAAGCGTAGGCCGAGTTGGTATTTATCGTAAGAAATCTTTGCCTGGGGCCTGGATAATGTTAGGTAACCAAACCTAACAACAACATGATACCAAGTTATTTTTGAAAATTTCTGCCAAACGAAAAACAAATGACGAACATCATTTTTAACGGCGAAGCAAAATATTCAGCTCCCACGCAGAATCTTGTTTCATTTTGACGGTGACCTTTAAAAGTCTGATGGCATAAACCATATTTCTCATACATTGCACTTTATAACACCAAAGCAATTTTGACCCAAATGGGTGTGGTCACGCTTCGTCCATCGTATTGTGGTGTGGTCCGTCAATAAATTAAAAATGACAGAAAAACGACCACCAAGTACAAAATTCCGGGAAGTCAGAACGCATCACGTTTCAATCGGACCGGCGTCTATACTTTTGTCTCAAGTGCGTTGATGAATGAGTAGTGAAAAAAGTGCACTGAGAATTAGTTAATGAACCGCATCAAAAGGTTACAAAAAGTCCTTTACTGAATGAGCGACGGTCATGATTTATGAGCCCTGTTGAACCCATAGTTCAACTTTTGTCATCGTGTTGAGTTTAAAGAATTTACTTTGGATCCCGATCCGAGCGGGCTTAGCGCCATTTTCAAAGCCGTTAATGTTTCAAGGCAAATTATTTTTTGATAAAACATAAAACCCACATGGCGCGCAGATCAGCAACGATTTGTGCAAAAACATTAATAAAAACGGTATTTTTTCAAGTGGAACCATTATAATTATAACACTAAACGAGCCGCGAGGCTTCGAGTCACACTTCTGGGAATGCAACTACCTGCTTTTTATAGCCAAGATAAGGGCAACACAAATATGCGCAACCGACCTTATTCGATCATCGATCCGAGGACCAGTAGGGACGATAAGGGCAACCTTTCCAAACAGATCGGGTAATACAATATGGAAATGCGGCCTCGCACAATCTCGAGTGACATAGGTACCTACAAACAAACAGCCTGGCCATATGGCGCTTCACTGCATTTTAATTATAGGAGCGAATGATTAAGCACTTCAGATTTTATAATCGTACTTTCATTATCTCAAATTTTATCTTCATATTTAAATATTTTACTTATTAAATCAGAGCTACGGTAGCCTAGTGGTTCAGGCATGCGGCTGTCAAGCGGCGCGGCGGTCGTGGGTTTGAATCCCGGCTCGTGCCAATGAGTTTTTCGGAACTTATGTACGGAATATTTACCGTTAGCTTCGTGAGGAAACCGGTCTAATCCCAATAAGGTCTAGTTTTCCCTCTGGGTTGGAAGGTCAGATGGCAGTCGCTTTCGTAAAACTAGTGCCTATGCCAAAATTTTGAGATTTAGGTGTCAAAGCGGACCCCGGCCTCTTTTAGGGCACAACCGGGAACAACGCTAGGAAGATGACTTTATTAAGTGCATCATTCCCTTCACTGCATAAGCATTACATGACCCAGAATCCTTCCTATAGCTCGTAAAATAATACTACAGTGCCGGGCGAGCCTCAAAAAGGCACTCACGACGACACGACGCGACTCATGAGCGTGCATGTCCGACACAAAGGACAAAGGCTCTGTCACAGCGAGAAATTGTCGCGGCAGATTTGATTGTCCAGCCCGACGCTCACTTTGTCGGCGAGCACTTCCGAGTAATCTCGAAATGCACGGGGTTTAGATAGCGAGCGAAAAACAAATGACAAGAGCGACTTCTGACTCAATCCGAGATAGCAAGATTAGCAAGAATGATTATGTTGTTTTAACACTCGGAGTACGGTTAAAGTGCATGGATATTTCCGATTGTATTTACCTAAAAATCGGACATAAGATAAATCCGGGGTTGATGATTTGCACATGAGTAACTTTTGAGTTTTTTTTTAGCAGATGAAGAATCAATCACAATACAATCCATGCAGATCTTTGACAAGGAAATATTACTACGATTACATAGCATTATTTGAATGAAGGTATTCTGAGTATTCACGTTGGAATAATCCAATGCAATCTACGATACCGCATATGCATAATATTATTGATTAATTTGATTTAGAGATATATCCCGTCACTTTCTACAGTTTCTACATGGCCGTACAGGCAGCATAACTCTACGTACACAACTAAATAGAAACGTATTAAACAACTTCATAACTTTGAAAAGCGTGACTTAAGCTGGCAATTGACAAAGGGCGATAGGTTCATCTTTCCTTTGAAGTAAAGTTACGCAGGTTTACTGATAATCGAGCATGAAATTAAGTTCAACGAACTCAGTAGGTACGTAAAAGGTAAGTGAAGGTACAACTAGATTATTAAAATAAGTATTAAGTAGGTACTTTGTGTCGCTTAACTTCAAACTCAGATAAATCCACTCTAACCACTTGCGAGCTAATTGAAAAAAAAACCGGTCAAGTACGAGTCTGACTCGCGCACCGAGGGTTCCGTACAAACTTTCATACACCATACCCGTCATGTCAGGACCCCATTCATTCTTGAACAATCTTAAACAGCTCATAGTAGAAGTTACCGTTGCATTGCAAAGCGCCTTCTGCATTTTGGTACTAACAACTTACAACCTAGTATGTTTGTTTATCAGCGATAGCTTTTTATCACGGGTACTGATTTCGATTATTTATTTTTTATTTGAAAGAAGGGACTTTAACGATAATCTGATAGGAATTTGAAGATATAAAATTTCATACAAAAGAAAGTAAATTACAAATTTAATTAAGAAATTATTTTTGATAAATAAATAAAAATAAGCTAGATAGAGATATCGTTTTATTTTTCCTGTATTATTTATGTGTAATACTTCAGAATTTTCGCTTCGTAAACTTCGGAGATAAGGGGGGGGAGAATGGTATTTTTTTCTAAATTTTCCTTAATAAATCAAACTTTAACCACTGTAGAAAAAAAACGGTTTTAGAAAGAGCAACTCAAGCCCTTTCATATGATACCCCACTTGATCTATTTACTAGACTTTGATTTTTTAACCCCCCTCATATTCGTCATTTAAACAGAAAATAAAAATGTACATTTATTTTTTTCATTTTCCATACACGTTCCCTCTTAACAGTTGTTCCAGATTTCAAATTGATAGCTTTAGTAGTTCCTGAGATATTTATCGTTGTGACAGACGCAGACGGACAGAGTCGCACCATAAGGGTTCCTTTTTTACCTTTTTGGTATGGAACCCTAAAAAGTGATAATAACGTTAATCCGGTGATTTGAAAGGCAGTATTTTTGTATTATGGCTTAAGCATTAAATAAAGCCATCCTGCATCCTGTTCGGCAAATTCAGCATTAAAACCATCCATGATTTACAAAAAATACAATTTCGATTGGATATACCATAATCGATTGAAATTTCTCTATCTTTGAAAAAACTCAGTTTTATATAATTTTGATTTAACAGACCCGGATTTTTTTTGATTTGATTTGAAAAACAATTACAATTAGATATTGACAGCCATATTGAACAAACTTCTTTCGCTGATTGGCTTGGATGGACTTACCTACATTTGAAAAAAACTGTCATATGGATTTATCTGATTCTGATAAAATATTATGATTTTAATTTTAACTGTATTTTTCATAAAAAACCAGACAGAATTATACTTAACCGATAAAATTGTAACATAACTAGTTTACCCTTTTTATTTTATGCCAAAATCTTAAAAAATTACATAATTGGATTTACCCGAGTTTGAAGTTAGGCGTTTGCTAGAACTAAACGTTTAGTAGAACTGTTTCATTACTACTTACGAGTTTGCTTCAAAGTACTTAATCGTGCTCTTGTCTTATCAATGCATTGCGCCCGATATGTACCTGGAAAAGAGAGGAAAATAGACTTTAATAAAACGATATGTAGCTAACAATTATATTACAATGATACCTACTACAAAATTAAACACAAAGCTATTGTTATAAATATTTGTGTGTAGGTATTGTAGCTAAAACTTCGAGGCACCGGCACCGCATACAAAATAAATGTATGCAAGCAGGAACAATAAAAACCTTAATAAACAGTCAACTCGTTTCCTTTTTTTACAGTAGGTAAGTCGTAATTTACCCAGTGGCTTCTGTTAGATGATGAGTAGTAACCTCTAGTTTATTGCACCCATAGGGCTTTTGTCACGAACGTGACTTTTGGAGGTCGTTGACCTGGCTTCCGACACTGATTCCTACGGGATAGGAACACGATAACGCCCACCGTGAGATTGTGTGTGCTCCCGACGCGTATCTCTCCGGCCTATCCGCCTCTAAGAAACATTAGAATCAATGTCGTTTTTTTAAGGAAACGATTGGCTCGGCAATATTTCTTCTCAGTATTAATAAACAGCAAAAATACGTGTACCTACCGTAAAATGGGGTGAGTTCGGTCAAAATAGACATTCAAACCTCTATAAAATGTATTTTTACAAGTGGCACGTTGATTTTTATCGGTACATAAAAAATGTTCCAGCCGTATGAATTACAGTTTTGTAATGATTATTTATCTGTCGTTTAATTTCATAATTTTAACGATAAACACAAAAATGGTTGGAAATCCCACCGCACCCCGTAGTGGAGTCAGAGGGGCACTCCGTGCAAGAAATAGAAATAAAAATAGAAAAAACTTTATTGTTTAACCGTGTTACATAGATGGTATTTTATACAAGTGTTAGGTCCCAACGGTTACCCATTTCAGGTGTACAATATTAACTTAAAACTAAGGAAAACAAAACGAATATATAACACAATCTTTTTCTTTAAGATGAAAATTCAAAAGATAAGAAAATATGTCTAAAAGTAGATTAAAATTACTTTTAGGGGAATCTGAGCAACTGAAAGCAACTGAAAATATTCGCGTCCCATCTGCCCCTCAATTCCTTAGTAGTAGGGTTTCTGCTCGAGACTTCTCGAACTCGAGACAACTCGAGAGTTTCGCCTCCATTCGAGACGAGAAACAAATAGCCGACTCTCGAGACTCTCGAGTTCCGGCGAACACGAAATAAGGGCTAAAGTCAGGCTCGCCATTTTGCCGCTTTTAACAATGATAACGCCGCCCGCGCACTATAAACACGAACAGCGGACATCTCACTCGCACGCTTTGTAACTGCCGCCGCCGCATCAAACCAGTTAGTCAGTCTCCCGCTCAGATTGGTCGGTGAATTATACTGAATTATAAAAATGATTAGCTGTTAACACAGGAATGATGAATGATCATACAAATTATTAATATACATCTCACTTAGATCATTAAAAGACTGTTAAATAAGTATGATTGTTTAAACTCCTCAATTTTATGTCACGTCATTGTAGTTAAATCGTTTGTTTGTGATGATTATTGTATTATTTGCATTTGATTCCTAGTCCTAATTTTATTTAAATAAGTCTAGCCTTGCTTGTTAGAAGAAAAGATCTCTATCAAAAATACCAGTTTATGTCTCATCAAAAGACTGAAAAAGTAGATTAGGTATGGTATATTGTTTTTATTTTAAATTTGGTTTTTTGTAAGATTTTAGTTTTTGTATGTTTGTAAGAAGAATTTTAATTTTGTTTTGTTTGTATATCTTACTTGTAGTGCAAAGTGCAATCAAAGAATTCTGATTTTTATTTGTTTTTCATTTTATTTTCAGCAATAATTTACAATTTCTTACCAAAGACTCGAGAGTCGAGACAACTCGAGAAATTGGAGTCGAGAATTCTCGAAACTCGAGAAATGAAATAAGCCGAGAAACGAGAAACCCTACTTAGTAGGTACCCCATTTTACGGTACCGGATACCTAGAACCTAGAAATGAACTCTGATGTCATGTCACAAAAGCAAAATAAAATACAATGCAATGTTTACAAGGAATACAATAACGCATAACAATTTCATAAACACGTTTAAAATAAAGTAATGATTTAATGACTGTGACTGTCATTAGCATAACTCGTAACCAAGTTAGTAGTGCCAGTGCCTATGTATACGAGGCATTAATTAACGCGGGAGCTGCAAAAACCAACATTTAATATGCATATTTTAATAGCGGCTGAAAGCAAACAGTCCAAGTCGCATTATAAAATTAAAAGAGATTGCGGACGCTTTTCGCATAAACCCATTTCCGCATGCATAACCACCTCGGCTCTCCTCATTTAAGGAGCATTTCCAAGTATTTTAACAGTACAAGTTGCCTGATATGGTGACCTATAAGTATTGAAGTGTCACTTTATTGCTTGTTGCGACTATAAAGAGATTTTTTTTAGTATTCCTCTCGTCGGAGTTGGCAGAACAAACAAATTAACTTGGTTAAACTAGTTTCTTTTGAGGACTTGGGACGGCTACGGAAGGATCGTTCGCGGAATAATTAATAGAGCACCGCCACTGAACAAATTGAAGTGCTCTGTTGATTTACTGCACAAAGAACTTATCCAATGCCCGCATTTCATCACTAAAGACCAACCGATAGAAACTACTCACTTTACTTCACGTCTACAGCACTTCATTATAATTAAATCGTATAAAACGTCATTTGATGAAGTTATTCGGCCCTCAAGCGTAGTGCATGGATTACAGCCATAATTACTATCGCGTAACATGTATTTTAACTGATGATGGGCACTTACGACCCCTGTTATTTGCATTTTATTTCGTTGCGTTGATTAAACGATCCTAAAAATTTGATGGTTGAGGATGTAAAAGGTTTGGAAAATTGACTTTGGTTCTGCTGATATTTCCAGTTCGTTTATGAATGTTTACATACGTGGAGTGGACCGCTCCCGGCAGTCCGCAAACGATCGCAATTTTAAATAATTGCTTGTCTCGGATGCAACACACCGCAATGCATTTATTGTTAAACCAGGTTAACTCTCGAGAGGGCACCTATATTAGTATCGCAATCGACTTTACATTTTATTGATGAACCAGAAAGCCTTTGTCGATGTATTCCGGTATTCATAACATTTACATTTCGCGATACGTTTGCTAAACACGCTTTCGCTTGTGTAGGAATCGTGGGCAATAACGTTTCATGTCTTTATTACATATGCTATAAGCGCTATACTTATACCATAACAGTAACAAAATTAAAATACGATTAAGGAATCGTTTTACTAGCTGCAGTGCAGAAAAACTCGATCATGTCGTTTAAGGTTGGATCTCATTACTTTGAAAATGTGTTTACAGTCTAAACTAATCGTGCTTTGATAAGAAATGCGCCGAGTGCAAAAGCCTTTTAGCGCGTTTGACAGCTTCACAACTTAATAATGGGCTGACAGGGCTTAATTTGATATTCGCTAGAAGCAGACAGCGGGTAATATTAATAACCATGCGTCTCAACCTCGAGCTGACGCGACGACAGGTGTTGAACTACGACCGTTTACTTTATCGAAATCAGACGACAAAGCATAATCTACGTTCAGTCGGTAGACACCATTTTGTCTTTATGAAGGTTTTAATTCAACAAAATATTCGTCTCATTCAACTTACTCGTAAATACTACTCATACGAACCAGGACACGTCTGTAGATATAAATGCGCGGTCCTACGACGAATAGCCGGTCTGATCGAAAATTACATTCGAAATCCGTGTCGCGTTTTTTGCTTTGTGTTTTTCTTTCTATCCCATTTGGCTACTGGTACATATTTTACAAATTTATTACATTTATTATTTATTATATGTATACAATAATTATGTGTTTATCAATGGTCTTATGTTGTGTTGCGTTCCGTGGGTCACGTACGGTGCTGTCTGAAAATCAGCGCTGTAGGTCTGACACCTCGGCATAATGCTGAGACAGCGACATATCACTGCCGCGAAGACACACACAATATGTGTTAAATTGTAATGTATGCCTACTCCATTTATCTCTGTGTGTCTTTTGTGTAGTAAATAAATGTTTTCTTTCTTTCTTTCTTTCTTTTAAATATGAATCGTCCGTCTCGAGTCTACTCAGAATGATGGTAAACATTGAAGTCGTGCGAAACTCTCCATTTCGCGAGTTAAACGACTGAAAACCTGATCCCTTGAAGGTCGACTGCAACAGGAACCTATACCTACTGAACATTTGTCATTGTATCGGTCGTAGCCTTTCATTACCTTCCTTAATTTGAATGATCACTTTTTACAGTTTGTTTTTTACTGACTTCCGTAAATCGGAGGAGGTACACAATGCGGTTGTTTTTTCAACCGACTTCAAAAAAGGAGGAGGTTTCCAATTCGTCTGTATGTTTTTTTTTAAATGTATGTTTGTTACGCGATAACTCGGTAATTTATGAACCGATTTGAATTTTTTTTTCTTTGTTTGGAAGCATTTACTTCCAGATTGGCCCCGTTGTCACCAAAATCCATGGGATCCTGGAGAAATCGAGGAAACTCTACAAATTTTATAGGCAAACTTGAAGCAATTTGGCTACTGATTTGATGTTGGTTAAAACTTTGTTTTGAAAAGTAAATTATTTTTGTTACTTATGTACCTACCTACCTATATTTATATGTGTCATGATTTATTAAAATATTTCTTGCTTCATAAGTCATAACTCCGTCATTTATAAACCAATTTGTACAATTCTTCTTTTATTTAAAATTAAATGCTTTCAGATTTGTTCCATTGTTACCAATATCTCGTTCTGTAGATGGCACCCATTTCGGTATAAATTATTGTATACCTACGCCTGTGTTGTATTCTTTGCATTAGAGTTATCAGTTCACTTTCAACATAGCATTCAAATTTGTCGACTATACGCGATGAATAATTCATTAGTTTATGCGTCGATCGAATTAAAGGTTGTATCGGTCTCGACAGCTATCGGAGTTCTATTTGCATATCAGACAAGTTCCGAGGAACGAGCTATCGACATGTTACAAATGATATGTTTTGCCTACACAAAGGGCTCCTCCATATGAAACGTATTTCATTGATTTCATTGCAATTAATGTTTTAATGACACCTCTAGTAGCTAAAAAAACTCAAATTATGGGTTCAAAAATTACTTTAAGTACTTCAATTAATTTGCACCCATAGGGAAAATGCGAATCAAACGAGTCATTGAACAAACCATTCCATTATTTCTTAAATGTCTGAGCACCTTTGGTTAGGTAGGTACAGTCGGCCTCATAAGTTGCTGAACACCTAAGTACCTTGTCGTTTTCACTCGTTTGACAACTTCATATGGCAGTTTAACATGACGTTTAATGCGACACGGTACAAAGGGGTTAAGCCCCTTGTAAGGCTGACCGTACTAATATACCTACGAATGAACCCTTTGGTAAAGTATACAAAGAATAAACTAGGAAAGAGTCAATAACCTACCAGGTTTTAAGAACTGTCCATATTTGTCATTCCCATTTACTGCTATCGAGATCTATGGTCAAAAACCATGTAAAAGCGGTGAAGTGTTGTAAATGTTGGAGTCACGACGACTACTGTCACTGCTACCTGATGATAATCTTGACACGAGCCAAGTGACGAGTTTGGAGAAGCCGGATGATAACACATTACGGCTGACTGCTTCCTGACTGATCTATCTATCATCAAAGTTACATTCCTTATCGCCTTACAAGAAGCTATAGATTGAAACTAAGATATTTCATTCATTTACTAATCTTATTATGAAGATGATCGATTATTGCAGCTTGCCTTATCGAAGATTAGCTAAAATTGAAAATGTTAAAAGAATGAATAAGCTTACGTAAAATTTTGAACCTTAATAAATTGTTTTCGGTCCGAGCGTAGTAGCTACACTTTTAATAATTCTCGTTACATACCCGTACCCAATAACCACCTCTCAAAGAAAAATAAACAATCAAATGAAACGTTCGCTATAAACATCTCAAAGGACTCTTTGAAGAGTCAAGCACATAGCGTCTCATAAGGAATTCTAATCAGGTAAATTTGATTTATTCCATCGCTCCGTCCCATTAGGCATTCAGAGTGCACGGCCTTTTATCTGTTTTAGGGCCCTTCACGAATGTTAATATGGCCGTAATGTGTCCTTATACACGTTATTTTTTATAATCGTGTAATATCAATTTGTTACAACGTGACTAGTGTCTGTAAACCAGTAATGCGGGCAGGTTCTGGGAGCGCGTGCTACCGACGTGCTTATACTTCACCCAATATGGGGAACAAGGCATGGCTTTCCATAAATTAATTATATAAAAAGTTAGGTACCTACCACCATTTCATCCTAGCAACTCCGTAACATTGATTAGCCCACTTAACGAAGCGATCCAAATTGCATAAGTTAAGAGTTGAACTAAACTCCGCAACGTGAATAGAGCCTAATATGAATTTGCAATTTCTCGTTACATCCAAAGCGTACATATTTGATGCGGGAAAAATCGAATTGTGTAACATCGTTACAAGTTTGAATAGCGGAGTAAAGTCCGGCCGGACGAGAAATTTAGCCACTGGATGTTCGCCCTGGGCGGGTTGTTAGCGTTTGTTTGCATACGACCCGCGAACCCCCTTGCCATCTTTCAGCCGCTTACACACTCAACCTCGTATCCCCCTCAAACGTGCTACTGAAAATACAACCAACTTCCCATTCACATAAAGTCTGTAGTTCAAAACAAAGAAACTTGGTTGGAATAGGTTGCTACGAGAAATGTATGTCTCTGATACATATAGCGGATATCTAGGCAATCCTTAAGCTGCTGAGCCTTTGCAAATACATAAGATGCTATTTATTTTCCTCCTCCTTTTTGTAGCAATATTTGTTTGTGTTCATTAACTCATGGAACGCTTTCGGTAAACACGAAGGCATTATTTACGACAACTTTCACTAGAAATAACACTAAATCATCACAATAATTAGTGTCATCGAAGCCGTGGCGTCGGCGCATCATACTACGTCATAACCCATAACTCTGACAGTGACATGTGAACACCGTGAATACTTTGTTAATTGGTCGTTAATTTTGCCCATTCTAATATTTGGTATACAACCTAACAGACGAGATGTCAATAATTAGAAGAAACTCAGTTCCTGCTTCCTTCTAGGTAATTAGGCATTACGTAAGAACTAATCGTGATAGAGAGCAAGTGAGGCATACGCGATATGTCTAAGCGAGTCAAACCACTGGTTCATAAACAACGCCTGCACCCACCGGGCCAACCACTTTCGCGATCTGGGAACGGCTTTTAGCAAAATTTTGATCAGTGAAAGTCTCGTCGTGAGCCCGAAGGGAGCACTCCATTAATGTTATCTACTCTCTTTCTCTAATAGATAAATCAACTAAAAGCAACAAAGAGATTTCGCAAAACACGTGAGCAATCGATGACGGTTCTTTTTCGTTAAATGCCGTGATGAATCACAAGTTGGTAAAACACGTTGTGTTGTGAAATCACGATCGATTATATTATTACCTATTTGAGAAATTGTTCAGTAACATAAAGGTCATTACGATATCACGATTATAGTTAACAATTAATATCTCAATCGTCTGGAGTTTTCTTAAAACCGTACTCTGGTGTAAGTATAACTCGTCGGGCACTGGGTGTCTCAGAGCAATCAGTCAAGTTAACGAGCCCCGATAACTCTTGGCTAGCTCGAGAAAGAGCCGCACTTTTCCGCCTCAATGCTTTTTCTTACATAAAATTTTTCATCGATTTTATTTTTTGTACAGGCTGAACTGAAAAAAAACTTACTTTGATATTATAATATTTATAATTCACTTTGAGACGTTGTTTATTTATTAAGTCATTCTTTCCCATTTTCAACGTTTCCCATACATTAAAAGTCCGTATAAGCACCGAAGACACTTACCGCCGCGCAAGCCCGGTCGGCGCGGCAGATACGAGCATCGCGACAATTTGCAGTAATGCGTCTGCAGGTTCGAGTTACTTTTTACACGCGAGGTCATTGAACCGCTCTAAACACAGAATGCAAGTCAATGTACTGGGATTACGTCGAGTAATATATATCGCCTACTGACGTACTGACCTTTATCGTGATTACATGATACTGGCAGCCGAGTGCGAGTGACCTCGTGCTTGATCGCACAGCACGGCTATCACAAGACGGCCGCGACATACTCTCGAGCTCTCTCGCACTATGCGTCTCTTTCTAAGTGGTCTAATCAAAGAGAGACGCATAGTGCGAGAGAGCTCGAGAGTATGTCGCGGCCGTCTTGTGATAGCCGTGCTGATCTTGTGTAGGACATTATGTCGAAAGTGTAGGTACACACATTTTGACAAATTAAAAATACATTAAGTTTGTATACGTGTGCATATTTAAACAGTAATTAAATAAAGAAACGCATACGTATATCTATACAGGCTTTGTAACTTGAAGTGTGTAACCTGATATGTATATAGTCTATCTCTAAACTAAAATATTTAATACATTCATCACCAACAAAAGGAGTATTTTGTATAATATATCTATCTAATAATGAATGGACTGGAACAAGAATAACCCTAGTGTTTAATGATGATATATTTAATTTAAAATGATAATATTAAATTATGAGGCGGAAGATATTACTCGACAAGGGTAGTGTCGGACCGTCCTCAACTTGTTTAGTGTTCGCAACGCTGCGACGACTCGCCTCAGACGAACAAATAAATCTGACCTCCGCATCACATATACTTGTCATAAATCTCGAAGTCAAGTTACGCTAGAGACGAGTGGTTAGATCAGTCGAGGCAGATTATGAATCACTTAGCTTGTCAGTGGCCACTTCCCACCTTTACAGCCTTTTTACAGCACAAAATTAAAACGACGGTTGTTTTAAATCGGTGGTTGAATCCACTGGCAATATAAAGTGCAGTAAGGCGATGAGCGTTCGCGCGTTTCGAAACTTTACTACGACGATGTACCTACAATACCTACATAGATAATATATGTAAAAAGCGCGACCTCTTCAGCTGGTGCCGCTCCTACGTGCGTTTCCACGACAAACGCAGCGTCGTCGATCTGCAGCGCGTAGCACGTACGCGCGGAGGTGCAGTGCTTTTCACACGAGATACCCTAGTTTTGAGCGGTGACGTGTAAGGGGTATCTTCTCAAGGCTACCGAGTGGCATCGCGCGTTCGCGCGTTGCGTCCGCCCCTGCACGCGTTCACGTGGTCCGCATTAACACAGCGGAGCGCGCTGCTACAAGTGCTGCAACGCCTCGTATGTTCTGCACCTAACTGGTACAAGCTGATGTCGTCCCGCTTCGCCCGATAACGATATCACTCCTTCCACTCGACAGATAAAACGATGTATCATGTCGAACTCATCTTTTCACTCAAGGTACCCAACTCCCTTAGGCGTTGTTGCCCGCGAACCAAATTTCATCTAGGTACATGGATTTTATCCAAACTTTCACCCCCTATTTCATACCCTTAGGGAATAATTTTCGGGATAAAAACTATCTAATGTCATTCTTCGGGACTCAAACGACCTTTATACCAAATTTCATCTAAACGGGATTCATCCAAATTTTCACCCCCCATTTCACCCCATTAGGGAGTGATTTCCGGAATTAAAACTATCCTATGTCCTTTCCCAGGACTCAAGCTGTCTCTATACCAAATTGTATTAAAATGGGTTCCATCCGAATTTTTACCCCTAATTTCACCCCCTTAGGGGATGATTTCTGGGTTAACACCTATTATATGTCCTTCCCCGGGACTCAAACTATTTATGTACCAAATTTCATCTAAATCGGTGCAGCGGTTTAAGTAGCTCCATACAAATTTCCACCCCCAATTTCAGCCCCTCAGATATAAAAACTACCCTTTATCCTTCCCCGGGGCTCAAACTATCTGTATACCAATACTGTAGCTACTTAAAAAAAACAAGGACTTTATTTTACTTTACTCGTCTTTTCCATTAAGTATCGAAAGTTTGACTGAAACTGTTTACAAAGCGTAGTAACTAAGTAATATGAAATTGAGTAACGAAACTTTTCCTGTGTACCCTTACTTTCGTGTCACTAGGTTAAAGAAATAAATCTATGTATTTGTTGATGGGCGTGGTTAAACTAATAGCCAATTAGGTGCCATGGTTAATTAATAGCAAACAAAGGAACACATTCGCGAGACGCGGACGTAAATAAACCGCGTGTGACCGAGTTACCTAGAAAATTCGCTTCACGTCGTTACCGTTCCGACTCGGAGAATGGTAGAAATCGCAATATTTATTGCTTTTATATCCTGCACCAGCAATAAGTAATGTCGCCGTCTACCGCGATTGATAAATGACGACAGCGTCTAACATCGGTACACTTTTACTAGAACAATACTGTAGCTCTACGTGCAGTTGCCATTAAGCCTCACGTTACAAACGGTAGATCATTCATCATCATCACATGACATTTTCGTCACAAACCGTCCTAATGGATAAATCGTACAGGACAATATCTAGCTTAAGTTAGGTTCGACCTCTGTGTAGCACTTTTTAATAGTTTACCTACTGCTATGCAAATTTACAAGGCAAATTTTACCCCCGTACCGATTATTTTATTTCGCAAATGACCATTTATGAAATAAAATAAAATATATCCTATTCCTATTCTTTTCAGAGACTTAAAGTGCTATACCAAATTTCAACTAGAAACGGGTTTGAGTGCGTAAAGGGAAGAAACAGTTAGAGAACTTTTTGCATTTTTAATAAATATAATATTAGTAGAGGTTTACGTAACAGTAGTAGAGAAATGAATGGGAATTTAAAAACACATATACTTAACTTACAGCAATTATATAAAAATTTCTCCAATCTGGTAAGTTCATCATAATCTTACCCCAAATTACATAACTCGTCGGCTCTGTATATGACGCACTTCAAACCAATTAATAAAAGCTCAGTCAACTTTAAATTGGATCATAAACTGGCTCCGCCAGCAGCCGCGAACCATTTTCGACAGGGAGATGTACGATTCAATTTTATAGTGACTGGACCCTCCAATTTGACTCACATTCATGAATATTTTTTGCATCCAATTAACTTGACGCCAAACCTAATTGAATTTAACCAAGTTGAGCGAGAAGTTATTTAGATACAAATCCAATTGAATAGTTGAACTTGCCATTGCATTTAAGGTTTAGAATTCAGGATATGTATGAGTCGATCCGTGTCAAACGGTAGCGCTCGACTTCAGATGATTCCCATTTTGTCACGCAATTTGCTTTCACGGACTTAATCAACACATTTACGACAGTTAAATGCGGTCAGTATTGCCTTAAAATAATGAGAATAAGGTTTAAGATAACATGAATTAAGAAAGCTCTTAAGTTCTTTCATAGTCGAGGCGTTGCACTTGTGCATGTGCTTGTACACTAGCCCCTTAGAAATATCGTATCGTTTAAACAGGTACGAATAGAACTTTAACTGCTTTGTTTAAGGTTCAGATTTGATCGTCAAAGTAGACATATGAGGCATTCGTTGAGTGCAGTGACGGGCAGTTGATAACGTTGTTTTAACGAACATTTGCGCTAGTTTCGCGACGCGTGCTTTATCGCGAGTACTAGGAGCTCAGCCAGTCAGGCTATCTGACCCTCTTTTAACAAAAGCTTGTACTAACCCTGAGTAGCTAATTGATACTGGTTGAAGATTCGCTGGCGTTGGATCAGGCTTCGAACAGATTTATATTTTTATGTGCGCTTGAATACTATGTTGCTGTTTTTTCTGAATTCGCCAACGTCACGCGTTGCTAAAGTCCAATTATATTTTCGTTCAGCCGTCAATTTAAAACTGCAGTTAAATTTAATCGTGCTTGTGACATTGACAACGCTGGCCTGGCCTAGCCATTTTGCAAAATGCCGTTGCCGCGTTGTAACGAAAATTGAGTCCATATTCCCCAAATCTGTAATCAGTAGGAATTACCTTGCGCATGAGATTAAAAGGTTAACGAGGTTTGAAATGGTAGAGGGTAGAAGCTGCCGGTGCGTAAACAGATAAAATTTGACTCTATAGGTATATAGAGCTTTAGGTTAAACCCATTTACTATTCTTCTGCATTTGGGGATATTTTCCCTCTTTTTCTTTTCGTTAGGAATGTCAACCCCGATAGATCACTGGGCTGTACGAATAGAAAGGGCGTTACAAATGCACTAAAACCCAAAACGTTGCTTTGTCACGCTTTTTCTCGCATCGCGCGCCTCTTCTGCTAACAGTGCTGATATGACTCTCTGACGTCTCAGCCAGGCTGCCATTTTGAATAGGCCTTGCAGAACTGACTGGATGCGTCAGCGGCCGATGGTTTACTAGGCAGTGTAGTATATATGCGGCCATTGCGGCCCTGCGTCGTGCCGGAGATGTCCTCACGTCGCGGGCGCCGCTCGGCCTCGTTGCCGCCGCCTTATAAGGCCCTCGCGGCCGACGAGCTTACAACCCGACTTGCGACAGTCTGCGGTATTTTACCCACCAGCCCTAAATTGTTCGCGTTCGTTGTATTTAAATGTCATGGATATGCTCATTTTAATTTCACACCTAATTAGGCTGAGTCAAAGGCGCCGCGTTAATTTTATTCAAATTATATACTAAAGCTCTCTGTTTGTCAGTTTCTACCCTGATTATATCTTGCTATGATGAACTGGTTGTGATCGACTTTGTGAATGCGTTATGCAAATCTGGACAATATTTAACCGTGTTCGAAAAACACGTTTCATGTTAATAAACATCTCGCGGTGATAATATTAAAAATTATATTTGTATTAAAACGTTCTGCGGTTCCTAAAATGGAAGAAGATATTGATAGATTTAAACGTTTTATTTGGAACGCGGGCGCATCAAGATAAGCACCAACCGAAAAACGCACATCGATTTAGAAATAGCGTGCAAGTCGTGCAACTAAAAAGCGAACCATCAACATCATGAATCTTCGCCAAAAATGCCGTCATTTCCAAACTAGGACGAACAATCGAGTCCTTGGGAGAAGCAGGAGTCGATGGTTGTTATGTAGCCAAATATGGGCCGCGGGCATTCTTCAAGGCAAAGGACGCCGCCAGGGACGGGCCGCAAGAAGCCCAATCGCTTTGGCACAGGTTATTTAAAGACAGGAGTTCTCCGAAATCACGCACGCGATGCCCGTAGTAAGAGTAATTTAGACCCTTAAACGTTTTTTGTTGAGGTCCGGCGCGGCGGGGCATGAGAATGCTATCGCCGGTATGGCATGGCGCATGCACATTGTACGGATTACTTCAACGCACTTTGATATAAGCACGCATTTCCTCGTCTGGCGACGCGACGCCGTTAGTGAGAACGTAATTATCATAAAAGCGTGTGCTACGCCAGCATTTGTTTTTATTACTTCTCGCGTATAACTAGCTGTATAATGCAGCTGAAATTATACAATGCTACATGCGCAAGAACAAATTTAAATTTATTACCTTTCGATAATCAAAAACGGTACCACACTTATCCCCTTATCGCGACATAATCAGTATCGATACAAAATGCGAGTGTACGATTCGAGAGATAAGCTTGCAATGTGCAGTTATAAAGTGTGTCATGTACGTAGGGAAGTTTATTCGATAAATGTGCATTATTGTGCGGTGTGATTGCATCCGAGTATGTAATGGCCGGCATAGCGTACGTTATAAGGAAAGGCGGGCGCAGCGGGCATTGTTCACTCACACTTCACTGGACTAGCCGACGTACTCGTAGCGGTCCATTATCGTAATAGGGCCACGCTAAGATGCAGACAATGTACGGCAGATAAGAGTATAGCTTCGGGATAGCCTAGTTAGCAATATTTCCCATTACACTTACGTATATCCTTATCTGTACGATATATTTGATAAGCTCCCACCGCTACAGAGGTGAACTTATTTTGTAGGTGTCTGGCACGGCACGGCTAAGCAGAAAGTATCATCTGAAAAATTTACTTTTCAACGACTATATAATACCTATATTTGTCCAAATTAAAGATTAGGTTTAATTAAATAATTATGGTTCGTTTGAAAATCATAAATAAATAAATATTTGCGGCGGACATTCTTACACAAACCAAACTAAGTAAGCAAAGCTTGTAGGTACTATGGGTACTAGACGACGATATAGACGACTTGAAAAAAGCCTTTGATCGCGTAGATAATGACGTCGTATTGAGTAAACTGAGTCACATCGGCTTTTCGCCTAAATTACTCAGATTCTTTGCCAGCTATCTACGTGGCAGGCAACAGTTTGTACAACACGGATGCTTTATTTCTGAACCATACCACACGCGTTCTGGAGTCAGCCAGGGTTCAATTTTAGGTCCACTTCTTTTTGGCGTCATGATTAATGACCTAGCTTTAGTTCCAAAGAGCGCTGCATGCCTACTCTACGCCGACGACTTAAAGTTGGTGTATGGTGTGCAGCAGTGCTCAGATTGTCAATCTCTTCAAGAGGACATTAATCGGTTACTAATAAAAATAAGCTTCTCTTCAATATTGAAAAGTGCTCCGTGATGTCTTTTGGTCGGACCCGTAATCCGCTGCACTTCGAATATCGGCTTGGCACACAAGTCATGACCCGTGTCAATACCGTGAAGGACTTAGGCGTCATCTTGGATCCACACCTCAACTTTCATGAGCACATGAAAGCTTTAGCAGTTAACGGTTTTAGGAGGTTGGGGTTCGTTATCCGGAACGCACGTGACTTCGACAGCCCATGTGCCATAAAACTTGTTTACACTGCCCTGGTATGTACGTAGTAAATTGGAAGCTGCATCGATTGTCTGGAACCCTTATGAGTTCTCTTACGCCTTGCTGCTTGAAAAAATCCAAAAAACCTTTCTGAGATTTTTATATAAAAAAATGTACGGGTACTATCCTTTTTTATACCCTACAAAGTTCCTGCTAGGGGTAGTGGGTTTTAATTCTCTGGAAGCGAGGCGTAACTTTGCACTACTCACGGTTGGTTGCAAAATTTTACGAGGTGATTCAGACTGCCCTGAACTGGTGGAGCGGATAGTGAGGCTGCACACTCCGTTGCAATCTTGGATGCATCTACGTCCGCGAAACCGACCACTGCTTGCTCCTCCGGAGGCGCAAACTGTTGCTCATAGTAAGTCGCCGCTTATTCGAGCTCTTCACTGCCTCAATGTACTTCTCGCATCTGCTTCTGACTGGGATGTTTTCGCTTGTAGCTGGGTAAAAGTCTGTCGTGAATGCTTGAGTTTTAGCGAGACGATGGATGACCGCCAGTCTTCGATAGTATATTAAGTATGCTGGAAATGTTAATTCTAAGATTCACAGTGCATTAGTTCTGTAACTGTAATACTGTGTAATAATTGTTTGAATAAATAAATAAATAAAATTAATAGATACTTATATAGAGAAATAAACACTTAAATACATAGAAAACATCTATGACTCAGGAACAAAATATTAGTGCTCATCACACAAATAAATGCCCTTACCGGGATTCGAACCCTGGACCTCTTGCTTCATAGGCAGGGTCACTACCAACTAGGCTAAAGTATTATTCTAAGGCTAAAGTGGTCGTCAAATCATGTCTCTCTTGATATCATGTCTCGCGTTTTGACGTTGAGATGCTGCAAATGGTGTATTATTGCGAGTTAAGGAACTTTACTTCTGAGCATAAAACTCATTACTTGGATAAACATAAGCACTTTCCTTGCTCCCAGAACTCGAAGCATTGCAATGCCCAGGACCCGAAGCATTTTGTTTTCATGGAAAACTTTGTTATTGTCTATTTTACGACTTTGCAGTTGACTCGTTTCTTCATAACTAAGAGTCATTGCGGTTTTAGTGAGTGGTGCTCTCGCGCTGGCCTTTATAATTTACGGAAATAAACACTGGCCCTGCTTAATCGTTATAAATAAAACCTTACTACTAAAACTTCATCGAATTCGCTTGTCTTACTATTTTTTTTAATAACTAACTTCGAGAAAGAGGTCCATCATCGAATCTGACTCGGCTGGGCAGCGTTCGGGAAGCTACGGCACTGTCTCACTCAAGACGAGAGTCTTTGACCAGTGTGTGTTGCCAGTGATGGCATATGGCACTGAAACGTGGTCGCTTACAATGGGCCTCATAAGAAGGCTCAAAGTCACCCAAAGGGCAATGGAGATGGATAGGAGTTTCTCTGTGTGATCGCATTAGAAATGAGGCTCCGCAGCAGAACCAAGGTAACCGATATAGCCCTCCGAATCGCTAAACTTAAGTGGCAGTGGGCGGATCACATTGCACGTAGAACCGATGGCCGTTGGGGTGGAAAGGTTCTCGAGTGGCGGCCACGTACCGGAAGGCGCGGAGTTGATAGGCCCCCAGTTGGACTGATGACCTGGTAAAGGTCGTGGGATTCCGCTGGATGCGGGTGGCGCAGGACCGGTCATGTTGGCACTCTATGGGGGAGGCCTATGTCCAGCAGTGGACGTCTTTCGGCTGATATGATGATGACTATTTTTTTTATAGTTTGTTTGTTTATGTATAAGTACATATATTACACGAAGCACGTAGAGCTCTAGCAGATATTATGCATGTGCAGAGTAAGCATACAAGTGGAGGAAACGTGTAAACACTGGGTTGTAAGCAGAAAGAATTCTATGGCAGTACGCACTTAGGGTCTCTAACACCTTAGACTTGTATTTGGACGCTTAGACAAGTTTAGACACCTTATACCTACATAGTATACTCTGGGGGATAGTAAATTAATATCATAAACTTATTGTTAATTCTGATACAGACCTTATATCGAACGAATGTAAAGGATGATATTTTGCAATTTAGTTTTTTTAACCGACTTCAAAAAAAGGAGGAGGTTCTCAATTCAGATGTATTTTTTTATTTTTTTTTATTTTTAATGTTTGTTACCTCAGTACTCCGTCATTTATGAACCGATTCGTACAATTATTTTTTTAACTGAAAGTATATGCTTCCAGATTGGTCCCATTGTTTCCAAAACCCCAGTTGGATGATGGGAACCATGAGGAATTGAGGGAACTCCTCAAATATATTAGGCACGCGTGTAGTAATTTCGGTATTTTCTATTATAACTCGTGTATTTACACCCGGAAATCATAAATCTGGTGAAGTAAAAGTGATGATGAAGACCACAGATGGCTTGTGGAACTTCTCAATGATGTACTTCAAACTATATAAGTAGGTACGTCACAGATTCTGATATTATTCCGTTGAAATAGCAAACAATGAAGTGCCAAAGGTAATTCTGAGATCCTTGAGGAATCGACGGAAGTCCTCAAATATTATCGGCCCACATACAGCGATTTGGTTTATTGGTCTAAAAATCAACGCTTTTGTTCTCGGAAATCAGTTCATGTGGTAAATTGGAAAAAATATGTGGAAATGTTAATGTGGCTTGGCGGAGTACTGAATTGAAGTCGGTTAAAACTTTGTTTTGAAAGTAAATTATTTTGTTTTCATTTAGTTAGTGCCTTTCAGTTTGTTAACCGTTTACTTATTGGTTAAAATCTGCAATTTTTAAATGATTATTGTGTACGATTATTATTATATTGTAAAATACCATTTGACATGTAAAAGTGCCTAAATAATTGATTTTTTGATTTTTGACCTTACATAAAGTAGTAAACAATGTCAAGGCATTGATAAACTTTGTGCAGCAGCTGGGTTGGTTAGAATAGCGCTAACCCCTTTTTTACGCAAAATAGGCACGTTGAATGGCGACTTGCGTAAATGGAACAGTTTAACTAACATGGTAGGTACTATTGGGGGCTGTACATACAATATATTACGTCATTTCAAAATGGGGGGGGGGGGGGGTGACCATTGGACGACGGTAGTCATTTTATTAGGCGGGGAGGACCCATTCAAGGAATTAACAGGATGATGATAAAAATCGACAAAAAACGATGACGTATTATATCGACAAGCCCTTGCGCGAAAATAATTTATTTGCCGTATATTATTTTATATTAAGAATTGAATTTGATAAAAGGGATTGAGTTTAAATAAAAAGACAGATAATGCTATTAAAAAATATGGTACCTACTACTGTAATGGAGCCTGAATAGCTTGCTCAAATATCCATGTAAACCCAGAGGTACATCCTGTAATTAATTGTCAAATTCAAGCTTTAACAAACAATTACGGAAAATCCTCCTCGCAGGATGTCTTCCTACGCAGGAGTTCGTTGACCTCATCCAGTTATGTTTAAATCAATATCGTAGTATAGCTTTCGCACGCACGTATCACCAGCTTACGTTTGATCGAATTTTAATCTTCAGTCGCTGCACGAAAGACTGGTTTTACTGTAACGGTTTTGCATTAGATACTGAGATGATAGCAAAAGCATCAGACTTGGAACCTGTAATAAAAGCTAATGGAGTGAGGAGTGAGCAAAGAGGTTGCTTATCCGTTCCGCTGTCGGCTGATGACGTGGCGCGTCCTATTCGGCCGATTAATTCGCGCGCGGATATAAAAGCATCATTATTTACTGGGGTAGGTACAGTCGTCTCCGGATTAATCACTGTGAATACAGAACTCCCTTGTCACTTGTCAGTGGCGGACTTTGGTTTGGGCGGGGCTTGACACCGTTGAGGTTAGATTTTGGCACGATTTTGTTAAGGACTAAGAAGCTTTTGGGGGGACCTAAGCCATCCATACTTAAATAGAACCCAAGGTAAGGAACACAGGATAATAAACTAAGTTAGTATTATAAGCCTTGCAAGATTTACTTATTACGAGCATGTAGGTATGACGCGTGATGTGATGTATTTTAAATTATATGACGCACATGACTAAGATAGTTAAAATACACCATTTTGTATGACACACTCATTATTTTTCAACACACCTGCTCGTAAAGTAGGTCTTATTACAGCGTATTTACACTGATAATGCAGAATATTACCCATGCCGTGCCTTTTACATTACATTATCGCACTAGTGCCTTTTCATTACATATCTTTTTAAATATTAGCAAAATAATGCAGAATATTACCGATTATTACCCATGCCGTGACTTTTACATTACATTATCGCACTAGTGCCTTTTCATTACATATCTTTTAACATTTTCATTTTTTATTTATTTATTTTTTTCCTCGCAAATGTGTTGAAAAACGTCGTATGAAACACGTGAGCATTGGTCATTACACTTCTCGTCTCCATTAAGCCTTCGCCTTCGGCTCAGGCTTAAAAACCGACTCGAGTGTAATGACCAACTTAGCACACTTGTATCATAATGTACTATTACCTGTTAATGACGTATTATAATAACTTACACTTATAATTTATGTAAACTTATAATTTATGTATACGATGGACAATAGAAATACTACTTTTGTTTGTAATTCTACCCACTTTGTTGTGCATATTGCGGTGATACTATTAAATAATATTAAGTCTTTTTTAAATGTATTCTTTGCATTCGTATTCGTACACGTTGTTAACTTAGACATTAAGGCATGTTATTGTATTTCTCTAGATAAGCGAATTGTATTCTTTTTAGAGAAATAAATTCTTAAACCATAAACTTTAGAAATTTTTACATATTATTTTTACCAAACGGGACTTAATCTCGTACCTATAAGTAGGTAATTATATTTATTTACCTCGACGTTTTGGACGTGACGCAATGTTTAAGTAACTTTCCATTGAATATTGTATGTTTTCGGTTAACTATATGTATTCTGTAAAAGTGTAGACGTGTATAAGACATGTCTACACTTTTACAGAATACATAATTATATAAATTGTGTATGACTTCACCCCCTACCGTAGCTAAGACTTAATCTCAACACTGCAGATTTGTCCACAGACTTATTGCTGGCGACAGGTCCGTGTGTCTGTGCGTTTTACGCCAACGGCTCGCGAACGGCTTGCAAACGGCTTGCGAACGGATCGCGGACAAATCGGGCGTCTGTTGTATGGGTGCAAGAGATCGTAGTGTGTCTATGGGCGATGAAGGATTTCTGTATAGATAGGGTGCGTCTCGCCGCTCGTGTAGTGAATCCCATACTTTACATCTATCTAGGCTATTACTAGTCGCGTATTTTCGTCGGACTGTACTTAAAGGTAAAGATAAGCGCCACTTCGCAGAAGCAGTGAGTCATGGCTAGGCGATGCGCACGCGACGTGAACGGAACCATAGTGCACTGTCTACTATTATCTTCTGAGGTGCGGCGTGCGGCCAGTGTGAATGAGGACACTTACTAATTAGGAAAGGTCCATTTGTAACTCGGGCAATGCAGTCAACTTCTAAATCTATATAGTTGTACTTTGGCCGAAAAATAGACCCGAATGTTTTTGAGATAGGTAATTTAGAATTGTCCACATAAGTACCTAGGTTGTAACTCAGGCTAGCCAGGTAAGGGCTCACGCACGAGTAGGGATTGCAATACCGGGATACCGGGACCTTGAAATACCAGGATCCCGCATGAAATATGCGGGATCAATCCCGCGCGAATATTTTGCGGGATCCCGCGCGGGATTGCGGGATTAACGGTAGGTAAACTAAATTCATGCATTTTAGTATGAGTTGCCTTGCCACGGGCCGTAATTTCTAGTCACAAGCCTGATTGTTTGTCTAAAATTTATGTTTGACGTATTTTTGGACCCTTGAAACGAATATTACGGCCGAATATTTTGTTCGGCAACAGCTAGGATGAATGGATCGGATCAACAAACTGCTATTTCTTGAAATTAATAGATATATATATATATATATATATATATATATATATATATAGCTAGAATAGATACCTAAATTAAATTAAACGACTTAAGTATAACGAATAAATATAACATATTGTCACCAATATACCTAGTAATTTTTAGCAAATTATTTTTTCCTTTCAAATCCATTGACACGGTCAAGTTTGTTGATACATATTTGGGATTGAAGCAAAGTGGTTGCTATAATCTACCCATAAAATCATATTCAACTATCTCTTAAAAATATTCAATTTCTGCTATTATTAAGGGGATTGCAAAATATTTAATGAGATTGTTCATACATAGGCCATATTGCCTGAACTAGGAAACAATAAAAACAGTATTGCTTAAAATATTCTGGTTTAAAAAACATCCAAAAATCGAATTTTTACATTTTACGTTATCCCACTTAAACCAACAATATAATAAAACGACGATATTTTACCTCGTTTATCGTTTGTTTATTTGTATTCATACAAATAAACTAAAAACTTTACAAATTAAGATGTTTATCGAGATTTGACCAAAAAAGCCATTCCTGGCTTTTTTGGCACTCTTTGGGGGAAGCCTGTATTCGGCTAATATGATGATGATGATGACCAAAAATGCCATTCCTGAAGAATGCTTCTTTAAATAAATGTGTCTACAAGGGAGCGTATTACCTAGTTTATGAGAATTGAGGATTGACCTAAATGTTATAGGTTAGGTACGACGTATAGATATAACAAATAACATTATAACTAATGATTTGTGATATGATTTCTGTACCCTGCGGGATCCCGCAAATACCAGGATCCCGCGGGATTGACAATCTCGAATCCCGCAAATACCGGGATCGAAATTATCGTGCGGGATTGCATTCCCTACTCACGAGCAAAGAAATGGAATCTATTTACAAGGGCCGTACATAGTGATTCCATTTCTTTGCTCGCGAGTATATTTACTATTAGCATCGTATTATCCCAATGCCCATGTCGGTTACATTTTCACCCAAAAAAACTAATAAGTACCTAATTAAGTTATGTTATGACACAATTGCGCTATTCTCATCTGCTTGCTACCTAGTAATGACGTGATGACGACGAGATATGGTCGCGGTTGTCGGTTGGCCACTAAGGATTGGAATTTGGAATCCTCAGCTGACTTACGACATGCAAAGTGATTCAGAACATCTCCGATCAATGCTTCAGTCATTAGACACGTGTCCTTTACGTAAATCCATACAAATATTATAAATGTGGAACTCTGTCTGTCTGTGTGTTACCTTTTCAAGCTTAAAGCACAGAACCGATTAATATTAAATTTGGTGTAGAAAGACAAAGGATAATTTGTGTAAAACGCTTAATTTCCTTTCTATGTAACTTTATAAAATTACTGATAATCAGATAAATAAACGAATAGAACATAGTAATCTACTGGAACTTACAAGATTTTTAATCCAAATTAATATTTAAAAGTTGATAAAAACGTCGCCACATTCGCTGTTATTAATTTGCAGAACGTCTAACTTTAAAATAACCTCGACGACAGATGGGGCATAGTCACATGTCGTCTGTGTTCGTCCCAATATGTTCCATCTGACTAGATTAGAACGTTAGTGTGTCAATAGTGGCGCCGGCGCATCATGCAGCGATGAAAGTTTACTCGACAGCCGAGCTATCAGTATCGATGTCATTCTTAAAGCTAATTCATACTACATGTTTTCCTGGAAGGGCCACCCGTAAAACCAATTTTAAATACGTTGGTTCCTTATTTTTTTATATGTTGGAATTATTGTACAGTCACAGTGCAAACAATTGTAGAAATCGAATTAAACCTCTCTTAAATAAGTATATTCCAGAAGGTATAAGAGCCAGGGGACATATTTTAGGGTATACTTAAGTACCCATACTTTTGCACTTGACTGTACCGCTATTCACCGTGATATCAATAGTATAATGTTCTATGATTACGCGATAACATTGTATTATTGAACCTATGTCCAAAATATTGTTTAAAAACTACCTGTTTGTCATTTGTGTATGAGAATTGTGATGATGCTGTCCTGACAAATTACGTAGTTTTTCAAGATACTGCTCTTATTCATAAACGCCCATCAAACAAAACTAACAAACACAATATATTTTAGTTATAAACCGGTGCATTGAGTTTTATGAATAAGGGGCTTACCCCCTATACGCCCATGTCACAGGGTGTTATGAGACCCCAAAATTTGACATCCATCGATCCACATACCAGCGAACGGCTTCTTTGATTGTAAATGCAAGACAAAAATTCCCGAGTGCCAATTATATTTAGTTTAGAAGAAAATAATTTTTAAAACCTTAATTTGTTGGCCGAAAAATCAGAAAAAAATTCTAGTTCCAAATGTATTATTATATATATATAGAAGTTTCTTAAATATCATTTGATAGGGCTACAAAAACGCATTCACGTGAATGTTTTTGTAACTGTGTAGTACTTCAAAAAGTTGATTTATTGATATTTTTCTATGTGCATGGCCGCGACAGTAACTCGCAAAACAATACGTGGATTCTGTCCTCTTTAGTTCTTTGGATAATAACATACAATTGTTCAAAATCTAATCCATTGATTAGTATAGAATTTGTCTAATGGATGCGTCTATCTAATTGAATCCACAGACGGACTAATCAACGTGCACTAGCCAATTTGACGGGTTCGGCCGACTTGGGCGCGCTGAGCTAATGATCGCCTAAATAGGATAGTTCATGCGAGCGACACTACTGTTGGATTATGTCGAGTTAGTTAAACGTGCAATTGGAGAACTAACCGCAACCTGACGTGTAGGCTTGTTTCAATTATAATAAGGAGAATCGAATTAGCCCAGTACCTACAATATAGGCGAAACCGTTTATTGACATCGAAGAGACATCAACATTTGGTCGTTAAGACCGCGATAATCGTTAGATATAGGTTCCATAACATTTTCCTAAGCATTAAGAACTTATTTATCTGACACTTGCAATCTTAATGTAACAAAAGAGCTGAACAATACGTGTCAAATATTAGGAATGAAGGTGGCAAACATTAGGATCTTTATTTAACAGAAGCGGAAATATGCATGAATTTTATTTTAGGTATACCCTTTATTGTAGAGCACTAAAGCAATAAAAAGTCGTAAGTTGTGTTTAAAATAATGGGTAACTTGAATAAATGATAAACTCCGTATAAGTTAAATATATATTAGTCCGCCGTTAAATAGGATAAGCAATATTTACAGAAAATGTTACGATACACAATTTATCACTAGCCAAATTGTTGAAGGGACTATTATAATGGATACAGATTATTGCTGTGACGTTATGTAATCGAAATAAGTGAGACGGTTTGTCGGCATTAAGCATTGACGGTAAACAAGGAGAACATTTGTCAGTTATAAATGGGTTTGTAATCGACGCATTATTACTCCATAAAACACAAGTGCCGACAAGATAATTATCGAGTGTACCACAATACTTGACAATAGTACCTATTTCAATGCCAGTATCCTATCACTATTATCAATAACTCATATGTAGGTACTTACATTCAAAGATAATCAATATTAGATAGGTACTCTACAGGAATATAAACGCCGATTTTTTATTGGTCACAAACGCTCTACAACTACAGCAGTCAGGTACGGTCAGCCTTACAATGGGCTTAACACATTTGTACCGTGTCGCATTAAACGTCATGTTAAACTACCATCTCCACTTATAATAAATCTCTAAATTAAAAAAAGAATCAGCCAGTTTGAAACTAAGCTTTGTGTGGTACGAATGTTCTCAGCATCCCATGAACGGAAAAATATGAAACATTTTATATAGGTACATTATTATTCTAGCTGCAACTTAGGATAGTTTTTATCCGACTGCGACAATTAATTAATTTTCCGAAATATACGACTTCATTTAATTTTTCATTTATTTTTATTGAAATCAAACGTTGCTCCAACTGTCAGCTATAAGAAACGTCAAATTTTCGTCAAAATGGCGGAATTGCTTTGCCTTTCACTTATTAATAATTTAAATCCAGTCTACGATAGACCTTTACGATACATATGCCAAAAGTTAAACCATAAAAAATATTCGATTGTGATATGAGAACTTATATGCGCAAATGTCGCATTATGGCGTAATTTCAAAAAATGTATTAACAAATTTGAATAATATAATTAACACGAATTTGTTTTTTTTGAATGGCAATGGCACGTGTTCTTTGCGCATTCTGCCAAAGTGCCTACGGCGCTACCATGAAAACCGAAACTCGAAGTTCGTATAACTGCATCCCTGTCACTCGAGTATTGTTAGTGCGATAGAAATAGAGATACCCGAATATTTTCGAATTCCGAAGTTCGTGGTAGCTCAGGAATCGAAACTACACCCCGTAAGCCGCGTCCGCTGCGCCATGTTTTCGTGGTTTTTAAACGTCAAACATGTTTTGCCAATCAAAACAAAACCCTATTTGCTTGCCGAACCTGACTGAAAACATGTTAGATGTTTAAAAACATGGAAAACATTGGTGCAGCGGGCCCGGCTGTAAGTGGACACTAAATAAAATAATCATAATGTATTTTCTCGAAAAAAGGATAATAGAGAAAAAATCAACGCAAGAGGTTCCTCAGCTGTATGTATAGGTAATCACTAAGTTCCAAAGTTTTATGTTCTGTCCCTTTTTCACAAAACGCACCTTCAAATGAAACGATTGTTTTTTACTATGACGCTCGAGGATCTTGACGTTACAGTCCCCGATCGTTTTCTCACTCTAACAAGCGACATTAAAACGGTTTTGAGATATTTGAATGGGATTTTCGTCATCTTCTATCTATCAATACCTACATATAAATGCCCTGACTGACTCACCCACTCACTCATCAACGCACAGCCGAAACTACTGGGGCTAGAGAGTTGAAATTTACACCAGAACTACCTTTTACAACGTAGGCAACGGATAAGAGGAGATTTTTGGAAATTCTACCCCTAAAGGGGTCAAATAGGGGTGCAAAGTTTGTATGGGTCAGGGCATTTATATGTAGGTATAGATAGATAGAAGATGACGAAAATCCCATTCAAATATCTCAAAACCGTTTTAATGTCGCTTGTTAGAGTGAGAAAACGATCGGGGACTGTAACGTCAAGATCCTCGAGCGTCATAGTAAAAAACAATCGTTTCATTTGAAGGTGCGTTTTGTGAAAAAGGGACAGAACATAAAACTTTGGAACTTAGTGATTACCTATATTTTTTATAGCTAGAGACTTAAAATTTTGTATAAATATTACTTATTAGAATACGAATAAAATACTTTTAACGTTTAGGAAAATTCTGCCCCTAAGGGGGTAAACAAGGGGTGCAAATTTTGTATGGGGAAACTTTATTATTTTAGCAAGAGACTCAATACGTTGTAGAAAGCTTACTTATTAGAATACAAATAAAGTACTGCAAGCGTTTTGGAAAATTCAGCCTCTTAGGGGGTTAAAAAGGGTTGCAAAGTTTGTATGAGCGAAACTTCTTTTTGAGATAGAAGCTTAAAAGTTTGTAGAAAGATTACTTATTACAATACACATAAAAAAACAGCGTTTTGGAAAATTCCACCCCTAAGGGTATGAAAAAGGGGTACAATGTTGGTAAAGGGGATTTTTTGAGCTAGAATCTCAAACCTTTTTAAAAAGATCGCAAGCGACAAACCTTTGCTGAAAGATTACTTATTACAATACAAATAAAGAACTTTCAACGTTTTGGAAAATTCCACCCCTAAAGGTGATTAAAACAGGTGAAAATTTGTATGGAGGAAACTTTTTTTTGAGCTAGAGATTTGAAATTGTGTAGAAAGATTATTTATTAGAATACAAATATATAGGTAAATTACTTTCAGTGGTTTGAAAATTTCCACCCGCTAAGAGGGGGATAAAGAGGTGCAATGTTTGTGTAGGAAAAATTTTTTTTAGGTAGAAACTTAAAACTCTGTAGAAAGATTAAGTACCTACTTATTAAAATACAAAAAAATACCTACTGCCAGCGTTTTGGAAAATTTCACCCCTTAAGGGGTTAAAAAGGGGTGTAAGGTTCGTATGGGAAATACTTCTTTTTAGCTAGAGACTAGATAAATAGTTTGTAGAAAAAATACTTACCTATTACAATAAAAAAACCGAGTGTTTTATTTTTAATTTTTCCCTGAAAATCGTTCAAAGTTTATATGGAGAGCAAGAAATTTTTAAAGTATGATATTTGTAACTGGGATCTTAGCCTGTTTAGACAACAAAACTTATTTCAGCGTTCTTTTAATTCATCGCCTAAGAAGGTTAAAGGGGGTTCGAACTTTGTATAGAGAGCAAGACATTTTTAAAGTAAGAAATTTGTAACTACGGATTCAGGGTACTATGAGGGTTCTATGAGGGTTCAGAGAGGGTTCTTAGTTTGTATAGAGAGCAAGAGATTTTGAAAGTAAGAGATTTGTAACTTCGGTTTTAGATTGTTTTCTAAAAGTCTAGGTAGAAAATTAATTTCAATGTTTTTTTTTTTATTCATTTCTTCAACAAACATTTAGACGATAACATGTTATACGCGGACGAAGTCGCGGGCAACAGCTAGTATGATATAAAGTTGTCAAACGAGTGAAAACGACCTGGGGGCCGATTTTTGACTTTCGAGCGCTCGAAAATTAAATAAAAGTAAATACGATTTTAGTGTCAAAATTGCAAGCCCTAACTTTCTACCGTTAGAATTGAATACGAGTGGTCAATACCACTCGCTTTTAAATTTTCTATCGCTATTTCAAAAGAGCATTTCGTAATTTTTGTCAGTTTTCGAGTGAATGATTCGAGCGCTCGAAAGTCAAAAATTGGTTCCCAGGTACTTAGGTCTTCAGCAACTTATAAGGCTGACTCTACCAAGTTTAATCTCGTGCATTTAATAAACTCGATATGGGCTGACAAATCTTCAAGGTTTGGCTTGGTTCTATACAATCACGTGCCGGTCGCAATTGTAGCCAAATATAAACGCGGAAATAATGTAAAAGTGAAGGAAAATAGCGGCCGGGAACCTTGCACCCGCTGGTTGGTGGATCAATAGAGCCTTGAACTTACCGCCCGAACTAAACCGAGCGCGGTTATAAATACAGCCTATAGAATTGAATGAAAGCCCCTTATAAGTAACATGTTATACCTACCTGATAAAAACTCGTTTGAAACATTGATTTTATTTTATACATCTTGCCGTGAAAGAGGTTCAAAAACTATTTATCTATGGTATTTATGGTGTGTTCAGTCAGAGTACAGACCATATGACAGAACGATGAACCTTTTCAACGCTCTGTAAAGAGAAAAGTTGTCAACCATACGCCAAGTCAATATGACATTTAGTGCGGAGTTAATCCTTATGTAAGTATGTCAATGCGAGAAGGTTGCTATCGCGCTGCGCTGGGCTCCTTGACAAATATATATATCAGTCGTTGGCGTTGAACCAGCGGTGCGGATATATACGTCGTTGGCGTCGAAAAGGTTAAAGAAAATAATTGATTTTTCGTTAAAAAAAGTTGGCATATATCATGCCTGAGCCTGAATATGCGTTCGATCAATTGGTTTAAACCCGCCAATACTATAAGGATTCTCAGAATGTTTAAAAGAGAACTTCATCAAAAAATCTTGATGAGTTTACGGAAACCATGCGTGAATCAATCGTTATATAATGTATGCTTTTTAAGTCGAGTACCACGTTTAGGCCACGAAGCTTGCTGAGTGGCCTAATTAAGGTACGAGACTTAAAAAGATAATTATATAACTATTGTATACAATATTTTTTCTACGAGTCAACGGAAATAATAATTTATTAAACAAACTTGGTATCTATTGAAAATCGCCCTGATGAAATGAAGCGCAGCAGCTTAGCATCTTTGCGCGTTGATGTCTTCACAGTTATCTTATACAGCTCCTGGATTCATAAGATAACTGCTGGCGGTTATCTTATGAAATCACGAGCTCGTATTACTTACCCGGAGTGGGGAGACGTGTCCGCCAAAACAAACATTTTATTTTATATTAATCGTTTTGTAACGTCGTTTGTTTGCTTCATCCAGGAAAAACAATTCAACACTTTTTAATGACAACTTGTTTCACGGCTACAGTAATTCAATTAAGTACTTTTTCTACTCCTCGACTTTAATCTTTGAATTAAGATTTCGGGGTAAGTAATACGAGATATAAGAACTCATCATATAACATTCATAATATATACGCTCACTTTGTATAAGCTTTTTGAGTATAACATTCACTGGATATAATGAACGAAATATATAATTTCAAAATATCTACTTTTGTAAAGTATAACGTTATTAAGATATAATACCAATTGATATAACGATTAAAGTGTATAATGTTCATAACTCCTAAGATTGAAAACAAATATTATACAATTAATCTAACATCAAAAAGCATAATGCTCGTATAGTATAAACGCATACAATTATTTTAATAGCAATCGCTTGAAAAGCTGAATATACTGAATGTGAATTTCTTAGAGCGATAGCCTCAAATTTGTGTTTGAAGAAAAGTGAACATTGAAGATATACATGTAATTGGTTAAAATTAAATATTTTTTTATGTGTTATGTAGTATTCCTAATTCAAAATCAACCTTACCTTAAGTACTTATTAATCCTGAATATTTAGTTAAAGTAAATTGTCACCTTAAACCTAACCTAACCGAAATATTTTTTTTAAGAAACGCATGGCAATTATTTTTAACTAACCTAAACCTAACCTAACCGCCAGCGTGTCGACGTCACCCCGCGAAGCCTATTTCCGCTCTAAGGGACACAAGATAACCATAACCTAAACCTACCAAAAATACAATCGTTGATTTGTTTTTTACTACGCCGAGCCCTCCTTTTTCTAGCTGCCTTAACCTAATTCCGGGGGCTCTGTTTTATGTCTTATGTCTCTTAATATCTTATAATATAATGCTTATACTAAAAGATATTATGTATTATGATCGTTATACGTTTTGCATGTTATACCAACTGAAATTAGTAAATTTGAGTGTTATGTAAAAAAACGTTATATAAAATGAATATTATGGCAACTGACCGTTATTCCTTATAATTTTATTGACTTTGTTATTATAGCTAACGTTCATTATATCTTGTCAACGTTATTAATATGAAATTATATATTATGTTGTTATATTTCGTGAGACGCACCCTTTCGAAGAATACCGTAAAGTAAGCACCAGTTGAAAACGAAAAAAATGTAAACAAACAATGTATTGAATTTGACATTTAATATGTCAAATTTAATACATTGTTTGTTTACATTTTTTTCGTTTTCAACTGGTGCTTACTTTAGCGAGTAGCGCGTAGTTTACTATTTCACTTGCAAAATGGCGCCGAGATCCGATCGACACCTACCTCAAATTAAAGGACGTATAAAAATAAGGGTTTTGGAATTGACAACATATATCCGCAAGATTCGGATTGTCGCGTATTTTGTATTTGAAAATGCAAATAAATGGCACACATTCCGCAATATTGTGCCACCATACTATTCCGTTGAATAATACCTATGGCGGAACGTGTGTCGCGATGCGTGTATTCTGTAATGTCATAACCAATTTTAAATTAAAACGATAAATGCTTGTGATATAGGTAAGGCTGAATATTGAAACATCGGTTAAACTATACGATCGCGAGTAAAGTAAATGTATAAGTGACTCCTGGTAAAGTTCAGATTTTTAGTTCTGTGAGTAACCGCCAGGGCCAGTGTGTATAGTTTCTCCATACTAGTGATACTCGATAGTCGCTTGCGACGAAAGTAAACGCGACTCACGTCAAACCTGTGGTACAGTAGGGACGTCACCTAAGGAGACGACGTGGTGCAACCAGCTTATTGCTCCATGACGCGAGCAAGAAGGTAACTCTAGCAAATTCCAGGGATGATTAATATTCAAAGCCAATCAGGGGCCGAGTTATAACATAGGGAGTTATAACAAGGTATCCAGGAAATTCAATAATAACGCTGAAACGAAGCAAAACTAGGTCACTTTGGTACAAAACTTAATCAATAGTTCGTGATAAGGTCGATCGATGGTAACTTTGCCATGTAGCAATAGCAGAGAAATTTATTTGTTAGTTACACCAGTTACACGAAATAAATGATTTTGAATTTGAAAAACAGTAGGTAAACAGGTACACTTCGCCTTAAAATTCTATGGAACTGTACTCGATTTCATTGCTCTTGAGGATAGGTGGATCTAAATGATTAGCCTTCTTTTAATATTATCTCTTTAAGGTATAATGTATTGCCTTTACGGACGATTCCCAGTTAAATAATGGCCAAGCGCCAAACGCGCTAAGCCCCCATTTCCTCGAGAACAACACGTATGAAGTGTGAAAATTTGTCTCGCACCAACACAATTAGTTACTCAAATAGTTTCACACCTCAACAGACCTCACATTTCGTGCTCGAAGAGATAAGACGAACCTATTCCTTAGAGTCTAGATAGAAATGCAATTGTATACAGGTGCACTAATATTTTGTATTTTAATTTAATTTGTATTTTAATTCAATAGGTATGTATTTTAATTTATTTTGTATTTTAATTTAATTTGTATTTTGCTTTAATTTGTATTTTAATTGAATTGTAATTTTTTTTTTGTATTTATATGTTTATTTTTTATTCAATTTATTAAAATTAATATAATCTAATGTAATTTAATATAATTAATCTGATTCAATTCCACACTAACAATAGTTCCGCTGATTGTTACTAACAAAATACTATGGACCACCAGTAGAAGCCTAAAATATTTTTTATTTTTAATCTAATTTTATTTATTGCAGCGTCAATTATGTATTCAGCCCAGATACAACTTTTTTTTTACCGGAAGGACGTCCATTATAAATCACATGTAAGAGTTTATATTTGTGATGTTTTATTCAGTTCTCTCAACCATTGTAGTTATGCAAATGACTTAAGATAGCTATGCTTGTTGATCGCGATAATTTCTCGAATTATTTGATAACATTCGATAAAGAGCGGTCACGTTTTTTTTCCTCACCGTACTTAGTCGATACACTTTAGTATCTATGGATATTATTATCAGTTTCTGATATACTTGCGACAGTTTTGATGACATTATACTTTTCTAATAATAATACGTGATTTTTCATTGCGGACTACTAAGTGCATCGAGATACATTTTTTTCGGTTTCAACTGGTGCTTACTTTAGGTAACTATATCATATCTAGTAAAAGTGAGATGATTTATTTATTTATTTAAACACAGAGACACTTAAAATCGGTGCGGAGAAAATGCTCAACTTTTAGAGCGTAGTACATGGTGATTAGGTAAACGGGATATATTCGATTTGACGGATGCGGATGGATGACTTTTTACTACATTGATTATAAAATATGGAAAGAGTTTAATTACCTAATTGTTTATTATTAAGTTTAAGTCATTGTATATGTATAAACAATGACTTAAACTATACTTGGACTATATATATACCCCGCCGCAAAAGACATGCACATTGCACATAGGTAACTGTTCCGACAGTTTTGAGAGACCCTGGTAAATATAAATATTTTTTTTAACCTGCTACATACCTATATACGTATATATATATATATATATATGGTAGTTAGTAGATATCTTAAGGGTATAATTATTTAACGACGAATGGTCAAGTTCTTACAATAACACTATCTCTGTTGCTGCTTAGATAACAGTAATGGTGGGTAATTCCATTGTTAAACTATTAATAGTGTTAGATAACCTTTTGCTGACACCATGCTCCTAATGTGAAGCATTTCAATAGAATACCTACCTTAAATATTATACAATTTAATACCTAAAAAGGGGTAAATGTACTCAATACTCAATTTATTTAATTAGGTAATTACCTATTCAAAATCAATTATAGGCCTAAATGCAGGCAATACAGAATACAGATATTTATTGGTAAAAGTACATTTTGCAAGTCATAATTTTCAAAACACAATTAATAGTACATTATGATACAAGTGTGCTAAGTTGGTCATTACACTCGAGTCGGTTTTTAAGCCTGAGCCGAAGGCGAAGGCTTAATGGAGACGAGAAGTGTAATGACCAATGCTCACGTGTCTCATACGACGTTTTTCAACACATTTGCGAGGAAAAAAATAAAAAAAATAAAAAATTTAAATGTTAAAAGATATGTAATGAAAAGGCACTAGTGCGATAATGTAATGTAAAAGTCACGGCATGGGTAATATTCTGCATTATTTTGCTAATATTTAAAAATATATGTAATGAAAAGGCACTAGTGCGATAATGTAATGTAAAAGGCACGGCATGGGTAATATTCTGCATTATCAGTGTAAATACGCTGTAATAAGACCTACTTTACGAGCAGGTGTGTTGAAAATTAAATTAAGTTAGGTACTTACACACAGTCACACATTACGGTGCTGGATCCTTACGAGTGTGCAAATCTCGTCAATTGATTAACATGCCTGTTCCATAAGCAATGATTTAAGCTAGTTCTTGAATATACTGTAGCTGGTTGAGTTTTTTATGTCAGTCGGGAGCAAGTTATATAGGGTGGGCCCCATGATGCTGAGTGACCGTCGCGTCGTGACTTAGCCAGCCGGCGGCTCGGAACGATCAGCAGAGGTCGCCTACGGGACGAACTCAGTTTGTAGTCATGCATGTTGTTTCTTACGTACATACAGGCAGTCAGTATATACATGCATGGTAAGGTGAGAATTTTATGTTTTTTAAATAGCGTCTGTGCAGGATAGCTTACAGATTTTCCATCGATTATACGCAGGGCGCGTTTCTGTATTCTAAATAGTCTGTCGCGGTCAGCAGCTGTGCCCCAAAGATCAACACCCTGAGTAAGAATCGAGTGGATCCGTAGTAAGCTATCATTAAGTTTTCTTTGGATAAACTAGGTGCTAGTCGGGACAATGCGTAACACGCTGAAGTAATCTATGTGGAGCCCACGTTAAACCAGCGTCAATTTGGAATCCCAGGTATTTTACGGTGTTAACCTGTGGAATCGGTGTGTTGTTGACAATAACATCGAGTTTCGGCTTGTTCATATTTTTTATTTGGAAGTGAACAATATTGGTTTTATCCAGATTCAATAACATGCCGTTGGCAGATAACCATTCCGCTGAATCAGGTTCCGAATGAAGCAGCTTTCCTCCAAAATGTTGCATTCTGAATATCCGCATCAAAAATCGTCTGGTAGCGAATTCCTACAAACTTGTACGTTTATAATATTAACTAGTACTTATTAGGATGTAACTAAACATTGTGGTATGGTCAAACAAATTAATAAAAATCCAAATTAAGTTAGTAAAGAAGTCTGCTGTCTAAAATTAAGATTTAAACATCTTACAATAATTTCCTTAAATATTTTTATCTCCCTAATCAAAGAAAGTGAACAAAGCATAACGGCGCCATGTGCAATTTTCCACTCGAGAGCGCGACTGTACGGAAGGAAACTCGCCGGGAAAGGCTATACTTAGTTAAAAATAACATTGTTATCTGCCTCGTCCACTATCGAACTGATAATGGAGACGTGTAGGTGTTTACAACACTTTAGTTGATTTAAAATATGACACGTACTTTTAATGACGAATTTGTAATTGGGAAATTCTTATCTTACTTTAGTGAGTAAATAACTACGCCACTTTCCGAAAGCGTGTAATAGTGAGTATCCTTAAATTGCCTCGAGTTTGATTTAAAATGTAATTGGTGATTACATTTCGATGATAAACTACCCTTAAAGCTAAGTCACAATTGTAAATATTACGTATTAATAAATTAATAATGTTCAATAAATTACCTCTTCCAAATGCAAAAGTACGAATTAAATAAAAAGGCTAATGAAAGTTGGCCGGGACTTGTTTGATCTCCACGAGTTATCGCAAGGGTGCGCGGCGACAGGCGACGGCGACGCTCGTGTCGCTCGGAAAAGCACGAACTCACCTGTGTAGGGAGCACAGTCTCCCGGCCCAGGGGTATCGACATTTTGCTAGCGGCGCCGCCGGCCGCGCCCCGGCGCCCGCGCGCGCCGCACCATCCACCGAACAGCCGCTCCGGGCCCGCGCGCCCTCACACCGCCCGCCCGTGACCACAAACAAGAAAAACACTTTTCCGGATATGCGAATATTCACAAACACCCATCAACTATAGTTAGGCATCAAACACACATATTAGTTCAATACAAATTATAAAACGGAAGCACTGTAGTGTATAAGATTAACGAGAATCCGATTGGAAACGGTGTGTATAGAGACCGCTCGCTACGCAGTCGTGAAGACGGCCGCTCCGATAGGCGGCAGCGTACGACTAACGCGCGGCGCGGGTCGCGGCGCGCAACGCTACCCCACGCACGTTACCGGGCTGGCGGGCTCGCGGCACAGCCTCCCTGACGTTGTTGGTCCTCACCCTGGTCGCATGGACACGTGCGGAGTCGGCACGTAGTGCGGTTATCGAGCGCGCGTGCACATGCGCACTGGACCACGAATGTAGTAGCATTACCGCTCATTCATTGCACAGGTCAACTCACGGCGCACACCTGAGCAAATATTATGGAATCCGACGACAATAGGCGCGTTGTGCTCGTAACAATTATCGGCGAACGAACTCATTATCGCACGCTTCGGAGGAATTTCGTTATCCGTTCATTAGTTTCTATGCACTGCACACGGTCTCGCAAAATAGAACTGAAATGAGCTCAGATTTTCTAGCTAACTTCGTTAAAGAAAGTATGCCATGAACATTTATTTTCTCGGTAGATTTTCCGAGATTATTTTTTATTTTGAACTGTATATTGAAGATTCACTTCACGAGCCCGCAGAGCCGCTGCTTTTAGCACACATCTATAAAATAATTATAGGTATTATACCTATAAAAAGTTTAGTGGATCATTTAACTAGCATGGAAGGCGATTATTTTGTATTAATTTCTAGACCGACTTGTTTAACAGGATTCGAATGCTAATAACCAGTGGCTAAAGTTAGTAACATTACGTTTTTTTCTCGATACGAGTATCTGGTATCGCAATGTTTTTCAACTTATGGACCTTCACTCTTTAGAGGTGGTGCGTTATATATTTTACAGTAAAACTGAACTAGGCACGGATGCGACATTTGTAATATAATGAAACGTAGATATGTTCGAAAGTCGTAGGGTCAATAAAGTCTTTAAATTACATTTGTGTACTTGTTGTACTTTGCCTTAAGGTTGACTGGTAGAGCATGCCATATGGCATTAAGTTCACCTTTTTATTAAGATTTTGCCCGGGGTCCGATCCCAAGATTTGGCATAGGCGCTAGTTATTACAAAAGTGACTGCCATCTGAGCTTCCAACCCAGAGGAAAAGTTTTTTGGGATTAGACCGGTTTCCTCGGCATTTTCGTTAACCAAAAACCCACTGTTAAATATCAAATGATATTACGAACATAATCTGTACCTACTGTTTGGTTTCCACGGGACAGGCCTAGCCTAGTGTGGGACCAAAGCCAGTATGTTTTTTTTTTATTACTTTGTTAATAAATATATTCTCTTTTTTTATTTTTTTATTTCATAAGTTTTTGAAAGAAACCTAGTGATACGAGCCGCGGTTCGTACCTTACACCTCTGCTACCTACCTACTCGGCAATATACAAAATTATGATCTGGGGGCACGGCATAGTTCCCAGGTTGCAGAATTTTATTTAGCAAGCAAATAAAGATTAATAAGAATGCCTGACTTGGCGCTACGAAATATCTCACCACTTTTTACTGTGGAAGAGTTTCGAGACTTGGCCTATTTTTTACATGGAATGTTTTTTGTGGGATTTGCTAATACATGCAAACAAATGCTAATGGAACATATTATTATCAATTTATCAGCTTTAATAAATGCCGCTTGTGCCGTGTGCGCAGTAATGAAAACAGTAGAAAAACACTGACTTATCAAGAAATTAATTCAATTTTTTTTATTAGTGCCAGTGATCCTAATTAAAGGCATGCATGTGCGGCGCTCGATCATTAAAAGATTGATGATTCCCCTGGGTGAAGGGTCTCCTAACTTCCACGCCCAGGCCCACCATGATATAGACATTTTCAAATCATTAATTAAATCTGCTAACACGATGATGCATACTCGGTCGTTAATGTGTTTGGGTCAAAGTTCGTTTAATTGAGTGACTGTACCTATTCGAGACTAACCAAAGTAATTTATTTTTTACCTCACTTGCTCGGAAAGGCCTTTTAGTATGTTTGATATCGATTGAGAAAATCGCTTTTTATCCACATGTGAAGAAAGTAGACGTAGAAAGTTAGAAGTAGGTACTATGACGTAGAACGTTAAAAGTTTATTTTTTGTTTTTTGTATATTTTATGACATATTTTTTTTTTTATTTTTTTTATTTTTTTTTACTTTTTTTTAACTTTTTTTTAACTTTTTTTAAACTTTTTTTATTTTTTTTAAACTTTTTTAACTTTTTTATTATTTATTATTTCTTTTTTTTTACTTTTTTTTAATTTTTTTCTTATTTTCCTCGCTGTAGTGAGGTGAAAAGATTTGTGTTATACACGGGTGAAAAGTTATTTTACGTCTCGTGTGATGAAACACTCGCTACGCTCAGGATTCTATTTTTGAACCACTCGCTTCGCTCGTGGTCAATCATAGAACCCTTTCGCTAGCTCGTGTTTCAAATGAACACTCGCAGGTAAAATACAACTTTCCCCCCTTGTATAACAAATAACTATTGCAGGCTCTGTTCAGATTAGCGCATATAGCTATAGGTACGCTAATGGGGAATGGATGAAAATTTTAGAAATGCCTGATTATTTTTTTGGTGGTACCTTCCTTAGCACCAGAAAAAAGTTGCAGACTTTTCAGCTGCGTCAATTAATTTTGAAAAATATAAACAATTTCCTCACTTACGTTTTGTGGTTAGGACGGCGAATGAGACACTTTCCGTGATCCGTCTCATATTACAAAAAATATTTTAAATATCTGACCCTGGCAATGACCAATATAGCTGCTGCAGCTGTCAATATCATTGCCAGTGTCAGTTTAGCACGGATTTTTATGATATTTTTATGTAATATGAGACGGATCAAGGAAATTGTCTCATTCGCCGTCCTAACCACAAAACGTAAGTGAGGAAAATGTTTATATTTTTCAAAAATAATTGACGCATCTAAAAAGTCTGCAACTTTTTTCTGGTGCTAAGGAAGGTTATTCCTATCACCAAAAAAATAATCAGGCACTTTTAAAATTTTCATCCATTACCCATTCTCTAATCTACATCCCCCTGTTTTCTACAGCCACAGTTACTCAAAACTGTAATTAATTAATTAAACTAAACTAAAGTAACTAACACGCACGCACGCACGCACGCACGCAGGCTTGATGACTTCCAGCCTCCCGAACAAGCCGGTTTCCGAAGAGGCTTTAGTACCGTAGACCACATACATAGTATACATACGCTCCGTCAGGTTATACAGAAGACTGAGGAGTATAACCTGCCTCTGTGCTTAGCGTTGGTGGACTACGAGAAAACCTTCGATTCGGTCGAAACCTGGGCTGTACTACAGTCTCTCCAGCGGTGCCAAGTAGACTGCCGCTATATGGCAGTCGGCGGGGCACATTGCACGTAGAACCGATGGCCGTTGGGGCGGAAAGGTTCTCGAGTGGCGACCACGTACCGCAAGGCGCGGCGTGGGTAGGCCCCCCACAAGGTGGACTGATGACCTGGTAAAGGTCGCGGGAGTCCGCTGGATGCGGGTGGCGCAGGACCGGTCATTTTGGCACTCTTTGGGGGAGGCATATGTCCAGCAGTGGACGTCTTTCGGCTGATATGATGATGAGAGATTTCTCATTTATCCACTTTTTGATTTGATTGCGATATACATATACGTAAGTTCAAAATAGATTTTTTCTACTCCTGTACCGTTATCTGTCATTTATATAGGCTGTAGCTCAAATAAAATGACACCACTAATAAGTCGTCGAAAAACTCTATGCTCTATGGCCCAAAAACGCATTGTTTAGCTTAAGTACTTATTTGGTTCATACATTTTTCATAAAAGCACTGTTTAACTTTTTTTAAATCGGCCGCTATATTGCAGTGGTGATATCGAAGTACTGAAGAGTTTGTACGAGAACGCCACTATGTCAGTCCGACTTCAGGATCGGAGCTCGAAGCCTATTCCGCTGCACGTAGAACAACCGATGGCCGTTGGGGCGGAAAGGTTCTCGAGTGGCGACCACGTACCGGAAGGCGCGGCGTGGGTTCCCACAAGGTGAATAAGTAATAATAATAAATAAATAAATAATAATAAATATTTGCGAACAATCTTACACATATCGACCTAGTCCCAAACTAAGCAAAGCTTGTACGACGATATACATACTTAAATAGAGAAATAAATACTTAAATACATAGAAAACATCCATGACTCAGGAACAAATATTCGTGCTCATCACACAAATAAATGCCCTTACCGGGATTCGAACCCAGGACCTCTAGCTTCGTAGGTAGGGTCACTACTAACTAGGCTAAAGCGGTCGTCAATAAATTACGGGACAATCTTACACAAATCAACCTAGACCCACGGTAAGCTCAGTAAGGCTTGTGTTGTGGGTACTAGGCGATGATATATTATAATAGATACATACATATAGATACTTATATACATATATAACATCCATAACTCAGGAACAAATATTCGTGATAAATACACAAATAAATGCCCTGACCGGGATTCGAACCCGGGACCTCCAGCTTCATAGGCAGAGTCACTACCCACTGGGCTACGGAGGCCATTAACCGGTGGACTAATGACCTGGTAAAGGTCGCGGGAGTCCGCTGGATGCGGGTGGCGCAGGACCGGCCATTGTGGCACTCTTTGGGGGAGGCCTATGTCCAGCAGTGGATGTCTTTCGGCTGATATGATGATGATGAAAGTAACTAAATGGGAGTTGGCCGTTTGACATCCTGTATGTATATACAGAAGAGATCGCTCTTTAGCGATAAGACCGCCTGTTGTTAACCTCTACTTTTAAGTTTTTATGTCCTGTATTTCATTCATGTTTTGAGGTGTGTAATAAAGAGTATTTTTATTGTATTCAGACGATTTAAACATTGCTATGGAGACATCGTTTTTGGTGCGTGTAGAGACCAATACGAGACTAGCATGATCTTCAAACATTTCAAGACGAAATTAATGGCAGAGGCTCTAGTTTTTCAGTTTCAGTTGGAACAATCACAACAATAATATTTGACAGACCTCAATGCTCAACACATACAAATAGATTATGTCAGATGTATTTGTGTGCCTTGTAGATATTATAGAATAATGTAGGTGCACCAAGGATGGCCCGGTTCTAACGCAAATACCATTAAAGTTTTTTTTTATATTTCGTTTGTTAAATAAATCATTAGCAGTCCTATGAATAGCTTTTCTTTATTAATCACACTGTAATAATTTTACAAGGCTTTGAATTGAATAGTATTTTATGCAACTGTTGTATAAGAAGGGTCTTAAAACGCGAGTGGCGTGGGTTATCATCTTTCGTCTTTTCATTTTGAACTGTATTTTGGTGGGAAATCGGAAATGTGACAGGTCTTGCTTATGGTTTGGTTTGTTTTTAATTTGTTTGCACTTGCCATCCGAACCAAACCGAATCCGGAGCCGGACCAAACCGAATCCGGAGCCGGACCGAATTCGAACTGTTTATTTTTATAAATAATACCAAGAATTTATAAAACATGTAATTTAACACACAATAGATGATGATTTATTATTATTGTAGTTAATAATTTATAATATACAAATGATAAATCGTAAATAAATACTTTTATTTCGAAATATTTGTTTATGAAGTTGGCAGTAGGCATCACTGCAATATAGCGGCCGATTAAAAAAAGTTAAACGGTGCTTTTATGAAAAATGTATGAACCAAAATAGTACGCTAAACAGTACGTTTTTGGGCCATAGAGCATAGAGTTTTTCGACGTCTTATTAGTGGTGTCATCGTATTTGAGCTACAACCTATATAAATGGCAGATAACGGTACAGGAGTAGAAAAAAAATATTCAATATCACAGTATGCCTTATTAGGCGACGGTACCTTATTACAGCAGGTGGTTATGGTTAAGTACCTATAGTCAAAGATTACTATAGTGAAGTATCCGCAAAAGAATCTTGTGATACACAACACGCTCCACAGGACAGGAGGAAGTCAAGGCAACGTGCACGTGTCAAAAAGACAACCGTAATCAACTCTGTTACTAAACTATACCTACCTAGGATACCTAGGTACCTACAATATTAATGAATGAAAAGGGCTGCAGGAGCGCGTGGGCAGCGAGGTCGCACGCGCATTCGGTAGCTCGCCCACTTTTCCTCTCGGCTCCATTCACCGATCCAGATTACGTCAGCTGTACCTTTGCTCGTGGGCAGACACAAACTATGTTCATTAATGAATGAATTTGCGAATTGCGGGCCAACGAGGGCGACATCTAAGTATGTAGACGTGGCACATACGTAGATTTCCCCAATCTAGGCGGCCAAAAACATTTTATCGTATAATCGAGTTTAATATGGAATATTTAATAAAAAACCTTGTATTCTTTTATAATTAAATATTATTTCAATAAATAAGTAAAAAAAAAAGTAATAAATTTTTTTATATAAAAAAATTATATCAAAAATTAATTTAAGCTATAAAAATACACTTTTGCATCTTAGTCATTTTCATATACAGTATAAAATAAATAAAAGTATACAAAAAACATAAAATTTACAGAATATGAGAATACTTTTATTATCTATTCGGCTCAGCAGCCATTAATAATTCCATTGCTTCGCTGGAAAACGTCTTGTGTGCCCTTTTGTTTTTGGTCCTCGTACTGCTCAAAAGTGGGTCCGAGGTTAGCAGTAGCCTGTGGCAAATGTCCAGGTTACACGCTTCCCTAGAAAACTTTCTCGCATAGTTTTGCCTGTAACTCCGAAAATGCTTATTCCGGGCTTCTGCCGCTTCCTCAGACAGTTGACCGATTGGCAATATCGCGTTTTCTATAATTTTCGCACCATGTATTAATACTTTGTGCATAGTTGGCGTCATGGGATGCCAACCATATTCATTAACGTACAGCTTAGCCGTGTCCAAGGCATATGCGTCGTATTTTGTTGCATCAATTTTGTGCCCACTTGAAATTGTCTCCAAAATAACTTTACACCTATGAATTAATTCGTGATTAATCCCTGTAATCTCAGCAGCCAACTGCGTGTTTTCAAAAAATCTTCGACTTGTGTTTCCGTCGTTAGTATTTCCAAAGTTTGCCTTACGCATATCTATCAACAGGCCAGCTTCTGCCCGAAATCTCTCCTGAATTTCCGTTTTTCTTTGCTTTTCTAACTCTTTTTCTTCCTGAGTCTTCCTTTCTCTGTACTTTTTTACAGGTAGCCTGTACGCCAAATGTAAAATGCTTTCAAATATACGTATTCTCGCATGTAATACTGAAATGCCAAACTCTATGGCCTCGGCACTTGTAGCTTTACTTTTCGATAGGTCGTTAAAATCGTTTGATGTGGCTCCGCATATGTAACATTTTATGTTAGACTTCGTGTTTGTGGCCGCGTTGCATACTTTGCCATCAACCATTGTCATTTTTAAAATGTGTCCAAAGACATATTCTTGGCCGTTCAGGTTTACTTTTGTTGGATTAAGGGACTTGGCAGAATTTCGTATGTTCCTTGTTTCTTCCTTGGTCACATCAGTAGATTCCTTCACAAACCGAAATCTTATAGGACGGCAAAATCGTGAAGATAAAGGAGTTGGATTTTGCCACAAGACTTTACAGTTTTCTTCTCCACAAACAATTTGCAAAGGTACAAAAGAACTTAAAAATAGTCGGCATCGTCGGAAAACGTTTGTTTGAATCGTGCTTGTTGTGATCCGTCACAACCCCATTTGCAAATTATCCTTAATGATTGCCTTTCACTTTCACTGAGTGTTATCAACACATCTTCTAAATATATAGATAAGCGCGTAATAGTATGATCTAATAGGCTTTGAAGTTCCATTTCTGCGCAGGTAGCAGAGACACGCAACGCACTTTCTGGTGGATAACATTCCTGTTTTGCCTTTAACAAGAGATCATAACACGGGTAATGTCTTGGGTTAGTAGCCCTTATTATTTCGTATTGTCGCCGAGTAAGATCGGCTTCCACAAACATCTGGAGTGCTTCAAAAGTAGACAATGGTGCGATTGATTCTGATTCCTTATTACAGCATTTCTTGTACTTAGTGGCTCGTGTTGGAGAATTCGTTATTTCCTTGAGGACTTTTGAAGCATCTCTTTTTCCACCTGTTTGTAAACACACTTGTGCAGCATGGACTATGATATCATCATCTACAGTAGCTCGGATTTCTTCTGTTTTCCTCCTTTTGGTCCGTTCACTCGATTCCACAAATAATTTGTTGGGACGACCCTGCCGATGAATCGTTTCACAAGGGATTTCGAAGGTTCCTTCCAACCAAGCCTGATTTTGAGTTAAAAACAGATCTTCTCTCCTCTTTGCAGTTATCCACCTTTGCTTTATTTGTGCCTTAAAGTTCGAAAACTTACGTTTGAGGTTCTTTTTACTTTCTTCGGTGTGGCCATAACACTCCAAGAGATTATTTTCCAATTTCTCCAAATTTTCACTGAAACTTGGTAAATTCTGTTCTTTTATCTGTTCATACAAATATTTACGAGTCACTTCTTTAATACCAGAAGCACTGGATAACTCTGAAATAAAAAAAAACGAATTATGTTAAAGTAGAAAAATGTGAAGACGTTTTAGAGTTTTTGCCCTGTTAACTTAGATTGGTTTAGAAATTGCGAGTAGCACGTAGTAGCAGCCGTTTTCACCGGTTTTGTTATGTTTAATATATAACCAAAATTTTAAAATATTAATGGTCGCTGAGACGGACTAAAATGCATTTTAAAACAACCTTTAAACTTTGATAACTAAGAAAATTTTATGAAGCAAATACATAGATTCTTACCTGAATTATTAGAATCCATCACGTTAACGTCACTTTAGATCGTAAAAAAATAATTATGAACTTTGTAAGTAAGAGTAAATTTAACGCGCTTAAAACTGATATGCACACTGCTAGCGATGATCTAGTTTTGAATACCTGTTGTTAAGCACATGCTTTATCAAATAAGTTAAATAGGGTGGGGGTGGGTCCCCAGGAATGTCAACTATATAAGGTAATTAGTAAATTATACCGATAATGAATTTCACTAATTGGACTTTTGGCCGCCTAGATTGGGGAAATCTACGTATGTGCGTGGGTGGGTACAGAGACCGGAATTTTTGTGGTATTATTGAGCTGTCATAGTGATTTCTCATTTATCCAGTTTTTGATTTGATTTTTTCTACTCCTGTACCGTTATCTGTCATTTATATAGGCTGTAGCTCAAATACAATGACACCACTAATAAGTCGTGGAAAAACTCTATGCTCTATGGCCCAAAAACGCATTGTTTAGCGTAACTACTTATTTGGTTCATACATTTTTCATAAAAGCACTGTTTAACTTATTTTAAATCGGCCGCTATATTGCAGTGGTGCCAACTTCATAAACTAATATTTCGAAAGAAAAGTATTTTTTCTACTCCTGTACCGTTATCTGTCATTTATATAGGCTTTAGCTCAAATACAATGACCCCACTAATAAGTCGTCGCAAAACTCTATGCTCTATGGCCCAAAAACGCACTGTTTAGCGTACTTTTTTGGTTCATACATTTTTCATAAAAGCACTGTTTAACTTTTTTTTAAATCGGCCGCTATATTGCAGTGGTGCCAACTTCATAAACAAATATTTCGAAATAAAAGTATTTATTTACGGTTTAACATTTGTATATTATAAATTATTTACTACAATAATAATAAATCATCATCTATTGTGTGTTAAATTACATGTTTTATAAATTCTTGGTATTATTTATAAAAATAAACAGTTCGAATTCGGTCCGGGTCCGGATTCGGTTCGGTTCGGATGGCAAGTGCAAACAAATTAAAAAAAAAACAAACCATAAGCAAGAGCTGTCACATTTACGATTTCCCACCAAAATACAGTTCAAAATGAAAAGACGTAAGATGATAAACTATTAGTCCTAAACTATTAAGATTTTATTCGTGTTTGTGAAGACAAAAGTGTACGTTCCTTTTAAAATGGTCGAAGAAATTAATAACTGCACTCCTGAAGAAATTGCGTGAGTAGCAAAAGTACGAATAGAAAACTTGCTGCCTGAAAAGTTTAACTATTCTGTAGTCTGCTATTTATTTAAAATTTGTCGTAGAAAAAGTATTGTATGCAACGGTGTATTATATTTATGATATTTGGATAGATAAAACATGTAATTTAACACACAATAGATGATGATTTATTATTATTGTAGTAAATAATGTATAATATACAAATGTTTAATCGTATGTAAATATAGTATTTTATGCAACTGTTGTATAAGAAGGGTCTAAAAACGCTCGTGGCGTCTTTTATTGCGATGCTCGCCAAGGCTCGCATCGCAACCCACGCCACTCGCCTTTTAAGACCCTTCTTATACAACAGTTGCATAAAATACTATATTTACATACGATTTAACATTTGTATATATTATTTACTACAATAATAATAAATCATTATCTATTGTGTGTTAAATTACATGTTTTATCTATCCAAATATCATAAACCCTCCATGATGCGTTCAAGAACCGCACATTATGACCACCATAAAAATAGACTGTTTTGTTAGAACAAATTTCTTATCTGTGAAAATGTTATTATTGCTAAATAATAACATCGATTTCGATGCTATTATTACATTCAAATTTCGAACACCTCTGAAAAACAATGCAATAATAAACCGCTATTCTAATATCAGTCGAGATGACGTTTAGTTCGAAATGAATTGTCAATTTGCATACAAATTTGACAAATGTCGCACGTAAGTAAGATAACGAATTATATGACAGTTGGCGCCGACTCTAGTTTGTCTCTGAATTAAAAAAAATACTATGACAGCTGCCAGAAAACAACGCCGCGATGCCGGTCATAATATGCGGCTCCAGAATGCATCATGGAGGCTTATGATATGTGGATAGATAAAGTAGTGTATGTAACTGTACATAATTAGGCATTAACACACTCGTGTTTAATGCCCTTCATTATGTACAGTCACATAAACTACTATTATAAATTCTTGGTATTATTCATAAAAATAAACAGTTCGAATTCGGTCCGGGTCCGGATTCGGTTTGGTTCGGATAGCAAGTAAAAACAAAACAAACCATAAGCAAGAGGTGTCACATTTACGATTTCCCACCAAAATACAGTTCAAAATGAAAAGACGAAAGATGATAAGCCAAAAGGACCAAAACTGCAACAGTTTTATAAAGGCTGATATTTTAATATTAGGTCATAAATAGCTCGAATATCAATAGCCTGCCGTCAGTCAGCCAGTTTTTGGGACAACTGGCGTGGGGGTGGTTCCGAACTTGTTAAGAAAACACCTACGTCGCAACTGTTTTATAAAATCTGAAAATTTGTCTGTGGATAGTAAGACAACTAACAAACTATGCGGACATAGTCAGTCTGCAGAATATTGGATCGCGCCGCACCGCCGTTCTATCGACTGCTGACGGCGTATGTTCCATAAAACTTTGGGCTGACTATTATTATTATTATTATTTATTTAAAGACAACATTTGGTCCACACATTATTAGTATTTACTTAATCTAATGTTAGTAGCTTAATAATTAATACAAAAAAGAGATTTTGTCCTCTGACCCATTTGCCACAAAAGAGGACAATGTAGCTTGTTAGCTATCATGCTCAGGATGCTGTTGCTACTCCCGCGCACGCGCGTCTAACAGCGAGGCCGTTTTCTTACGCCAGACGGCATCAAAGCCGTCTGTGCGCGCCTCGGCGAACATGGACGATGCGCTGCAGAAACGCGGAAGTTTCAACAACACCCTAAAAGCATTATTGTATTGAATGCGCACGGCATTGTAAGCCCGTTGAGTATATCTAACCCACGGACTCGACGTGTACAGCGATGTACAGAAAGCCTTGAAAAGTGTAATTTTCACTTCATCTGTACACCGTGCAAATCTGCGGGCTAGCAAGTTCGCTCGGACTGACAATGCCCTGCGCTCTCTCTCCATATCTGCATCGTCTTTCTGGTCCTCGGTCAGCAAATGTCCTAAGTATCTAAACTGATTTACGCTTTTGAGGGGAACACCGTTATGAATGAGGGGGTATAGGTGGAACAAAGAACGGACATTTACTTCCCGCCTTGAAGACCATGTAGTTGGTTTTACCTACATTGTACGTCAAGCCATGAGCTGCTGCATACGCCTCACATACAGCAATTAATTGACGCAATTCACTGACTGAGGGGGCCAACCAGCACCATGTCATCCGCATGCACTATGTTAGTCTGGTTTTAGGTACCTACTATGAACTACTTGCACGATTTTTTTTAGATTTTATATAACACTTTCACCAACCAATTTTTTTGACGGGTTTAGCGGGCTGCTGACGCGTACTGTTCCAATATTCTGCAGACTGACTATGTCCGCATAGTTTGTTGGTTGTCTTACTATCCACAGACAAATTTTCAGATTTTATAAAACAGTTGTGACGTAGGTGTTTTCTTAACAAGTTCGGAACAACCCCCACGCCAGTTCATAGATTGTCCCAAAAACTGGCTGACTGACGGCAGGCTATTGATATTCAAGCTATTTATGACCTAATATTAAAATATCAGCCTTTATAAAACTGTTGCAGTTTTGGTCCCTCAGCTCTCCGTCTATTAGTCCTAAACTATTAAGATTTTATTCGTGTTTGTGAAGGAAGACAAAAGTGTACGTGCCTTTTAAAAATGGTCGTGGAAATTAATAACTGCACTCCTGAAGAAATTGCGTGAGTAGCAAAAGAACGAATAGAAAACTTGCTGCCTGAAAAGTTTAACTATTCTGTAGTCTGTTATTTATTTAGAATTTGTCGTAGAATAAGTATTGTATGCAACGGTGTATAACTGGTCTAAAAACGCTCGTTTCGTCTGTAATTGCGACCCACGCCACTCGCGTTTTAAGACCCTTCTTATACAACAGTTGCATAAAATACTATAAAGCAACTTGTTCTGTTATGCACCTGCAGGCATTAAAAGCAAATAACAAATAATCGAGGAATCATTCATTAATTCATTATCCTCCGCAAATGTTCACAAACCTAGTGTTTTTTTTATTTAATTTAACTGACATAAATAATGACATTTAATATTTATAATATAATATTTATAACATGATTAATAAATGACTTAAATATGTATGACTTATCGCCTAGCGTTGTTTTTTGCGATTCCGCTTTGGCACCTGGCCTGGCAATCTGAAGAATCACTAACGTAATAATGTCAGTGATTCACATTGTTTTATTCACACATGTCATAAAAGAATATTTGTTAAATCTTTAACATTTTATTACGTGAACGAGAAGTCACTATACAGCTCAAAAATGCCACGAAAATTCCGGTATCTGGTCATAAGCGTCTGCAGATAAAAAAACATTACCGAGCGTTTTTCAAATAAATTAAGAAACGTTACCTTTGTCAGTTTTGTAACGTAAAGTTGCCATACATTATACGGCTAATTTTCGTGACAAAACCACAAAACTGACAAAGTTACCGTTTTTTTTTAATTTTACCTTAACTAACGTACCTAGGTACCTACACTTTATTTGAAAAACGCTCTACCATCACTTCTTTCATCATAATTCGATATTATCAGCAAATCGTACTTCCTGTTGCAGGTTGCAGGGTATTACGGTCCTCTCAATCTCACGGATGACGGAGAGGGAATGGGCTGAGGTGCAATCGCCCAAGGGTACGGGTTCACACTTTCTCAACACAGACGATCGGGGGAGGGGTGTACCCGTACCCTTGGGCGATAGTACCTACATAGGTACCTAGTTCCCACGCTGGCCCAATTGCCCAAAAGGCCCAAAATTCGAAACACGATTAAGCAATTTTCACTTTATAGAAAAAAATCACGAACATAGGTCTAAAACATATTAAAATTCACTTAAAACATTCGTAGCAAATTATGCACAATAGCTAAACATATTAACATTGGTTCTAAAAATCGGCAATATCATGTTTGAGGGAACTTAGTGATTACTTTTTTATTTATTTAAACGCACAAAAAATTAAAATTAAAAAAACATGATATCCGCGCTTCCAAACACGCACTTCCATCTCGCTCACGCTTATGCTCAGCGAGAGGGAGAGAAGACCATGAGCGCCTTAAAAGAGTTAAAAGTGTCCCTCCTATCCCGAGTCAAAAAGGGACAAATGGTCATACAGGGTGGTCCAAAACTGGACGTCCAAATTTTTTTTTAGAATCCTCACCTCATTGGCTATCAGAATATACCCAATGTATTACTTTTTGAATAAAGCAGTTACGCTGCTAACGATATTTATAAACTTCAAATTAAAGGAAAAATTTAAAAATTTTATCCGGCTCGGAACCTAAATTTTTCCATTTTTCCTTTAATTTGAAGTTTACCCAATGTATGTTAGCTGAGTTTTCGTAGTTTTCGAGTTACCTATAATTTATTTTGAAGTGGATACTTCTTTGCTCGCGTTCTTGTATAGGGTTACAGTTCAAAATGTATCACGTGACTTCCGGAATAACTTTTTGTAGAGAAGCCTAATGTGATTGCAAATAATTATTTGTTACATGTTTTAATCCTTCTTTATATGCCATTAGTTAGTTGTTAATCACAAAATGTTATTTAGTTTATGTGGCGGACATGAAAATAATGCTGAAATAACCCCCCCCATTTTGAATGTATCGCGAGTCAAATGAGGTACGTCAGTCAATGTATCCATATAGACCGATTTATCTGTATATCTTATACAGATTTTAGTGAATTAATTCAGATATATATTTTACGGGTACAGCCAACTAAGAAGTATCCACTTAAACTTAATTAACGGTTGTATCTCCGACGCAACCCGCTTCTTTTTACTTTTAACCTTTGTTAACAAATTCCGAGGTGAAGCAATTAATTAATTTATAATAAAAAAAAATTGAACTTTTCAGAATGTTTATTTTTGTAACATAATCATTTACAAACGGCGCAGTTGCAAAAAAAAAGTTCTCCATTTACTATGGAGAACTTTTTCTCCATAGTATAAATGTATGAAAACAGTTTTCTGTAATTTTGGCTTTTTAGTACATTACCGAAACTTGACCCCAAAGAAACTATTGATACTGGATAGAAACGGAATCGATTGACATAAAAAATACATGTAAAAAAATCTTTTTTTCATTTTCATACAAATTGTATGGGGAAAGTTTTTCTCGATTTATGGCTTTTCTAGCATGAAATTTCTTTTCGATCCCATACAAGCTTTTGATCCTGGACAGGAATGGGATCGATTGGCATCAAAAAAAAAGTTTGTCAAAAATGATCATTTTCTCGCAACATGTAGGTTTTTTCAAAAATCTGTACACGCCAATTTTCATTAATTTGAAATCGAAGGAAGGTCTCCGAAGACCATTTTCGCCTAGCAACACAGGATCTGGTAGCTGCCCTCACTGACCCAAAATCTATTTCCATCCTGTATATACATATAATAAAGCTGAAGAGGGTCGAAAGTCTGTACATGGAAGATATATGAAAAAAAGTTGGCTGGGGATACCTACTTTTTTTTTTTTTTTTTTTTTTTTTTTTCAGTACAGCAACTATTTTTACAGGTTGACCTAATACAATAGCGCCTTAAAATTCATTTAACCTAATAATTATACTTGCACAAGACACACAGACATACTTTAACAAATTCGGACATTGGACAATAAAAAAGATCACTGTGGTCAGCCACTAGATTTAGTGTGTGTACGGCGCGACTGAGAGGCGCTTTACAAAGCAAGTTGGTTCTGCCGCTCGGCTCCGCCAGCAGCCGCGGCCGCCGCCGCCGCCCCGCGTACCCGTCCGGCACACCCAAACATAACTGCTCCAATATACCCGGGTTGCAGATACCACCCCGTAGCACTCTAACAAGGTAGCATGCCAGTGACAAATCTCTACGGGTTTCCAATCTATTGTAGCCTACCATGCCTATGACGAAGTTTGTAGGATACATCAACGGATAGAAAGGGTAGACTCCATACAGTTTCCAGTACAGATACCTGGTAAACTTATTTTGTATCCTTTCTAACATGAGGATATACTTTTTTTCATGTGGTGCCCATATTGCAGCATTGCACTCTAATTGGCTTCTCACCAGAGCATTATACAGCGCTGAAACGGCTTGTATGTTTTTAAAGCTCGCTGCTCGCCGAAGTACGAAACCGAGGATTCTAAATGCCTTTTTAGAAATTCCAACTATGTGGTCCCTGAAAGTCAAGTCCCTATTAAAGAGTACCCCTAGGTCTTTCACGGAGTCCACTTTAGCTAGCGGAGCTCCTGCTACCACATAGTTGTAAATGAGTGGTGTTTTTGCCCGGGTAAAGGTGATGTTGGCGCATTTTTCTACGTTAAATTCCAACTTGTTTCTTTGGCTCCATTCCACCACTCTCTGTATATCCCGCTGGAGTCGCTCGCAGTCTCCCTCCTCCTTGACTACCAGGAGCAACTTGAGGTCGTCCGCGAATAGAAGACATTTGGCGTCTTTAACTACTTCTGGTAGGTCGTTAATCATTATTAAAAATTCTAAGGGCCCCAAGTTACTTCCCTGACTTACGCCGGTCCTCGTAAAATACGGCTGGGACTTGCAATCTGCATACTCAACGTATTGCTGTCGGTCCTTCATGTAGCTTGCAAAAAACTGTAGCATTTGAGGAGTGCAGCCAACTGCCGCCATTTTTGTTAACAAAACGTCATTGTCCACCAAATCGAATGCTTTTTTGAAGTCAAAGTACGCTACGTCAACTTGCACTCCACTGTCTACATGAGGGACTACATATGCCATGGCGTTGAGCAGATTGCTCGTCGTGCTGCGCACCTTACGGAACCCGTGCTGTGCGTCGGACAGTTGGGCCGAGACCTGCTCCTGAATGCTGCGCTGCACTGCCGACTCAAATACCTTTGCCGGCGTGGAAAGAATCGCGACCGGTCTGAAACCATTTATCTCCGATCCAGCTTTGCCTTTAGGTATCGGTATCACCCGTGTGGTTTTCCACCGTTCCGGAAAATGCGAAGTTTCCAAACACAAGTTAAATATATGCAGGAGCGGTTCTGCCAAGACTCTGCCACAATCTTTAACCATAAAAGCGGGAATGCCGTCTGGCCCCGCTGAGCGCTTCGGTTTGAGAACGGCAAGCGCGGCGCGTACGTCGCGCAGCGCTAGCCGCGGCAGCGCCACGCGCGCAGCGCCGGCCCCGCCGCTCCGCACCGCCTCCTCCACGTCAAGTTTCGCTGGCGAGCTCCCGTAAACCGACTGAAAATAGTTTGCGAATTCTTCGGCACATTCCGAATCCGATAAACTATTTCCATTTTTTGTTATACGCTTTCGACTTACCGCTCCCCGCTTGGATCTGACGTAGTTCCAAAAAGACTTTGGGTCTTTAGAAAGTTCACTCTGTATACGCTCCTGATACTGATCGTGTGCCGCGTTTATCATTGATTTAACTCTGGCCCTGGACTCCGAAAAGGCTACGTAATCGTCACACGATCCACTCGATTTAAATAACTTGTGAAGTTTCGCTTTTAATTGTATGTTTTGAATTATTTCTCTCGTGTACCATTTAGGATAACTATATCTAACATTAGACACCTTTGGACGCTTTTTAGGGACCGACTCATCTAAAACACGATTAATGGTGGCATAAAAATAGCTTACCGCTTCCTCTGGGTCACATAAACTATACAAAGGATTCCAATCTATAGCAGTTAGTAAATAATACAGAACATTAAAATTAGCCTTAGCAAAGTTCCACTGCCGCGCCGTTTCGCATTCGTTTGGTATCGGGTTCCCTGGGGAACAACCGGTACGAGAATAGGGAGCGGGCGACGGCGGCGCGGCGCGACGGCGGCGGAGGCTCACCGCGAGCGGCGGGTGGTACGCGTCCACAGCCACCAGCGCCTCGTCCGCCGCCTCCACCGACACTCCGTCTGACATGTCCTTACAACATAACACCAAGTCTAGTTGCCGACCATTACAATTTGATACATCATTTTTCTGATCAACTCCACAAAAAACTTTAAAATATTCAAAGTAATTATTGATATTATCATTAGTTGAATACATGTTAAAATCACCTAATATTATATAGTTTTTGAACTTTACACACCATTGTTCTATAGTTCTAAATAGTGTCATGTATTCATGCTCGCTACATTTGGGTGGAATATAGACCACGCAACAAAAAACAAATACCTGTTGTTTAAGTAAACTGCAGCGCCTACCAGTTCAGTACTTAGAATCGATAACAGAACACGTTCCAACAGTTTTTTTTTCTGTATGTGTGTTTATTTGATCGCGCATCACGTGAAAACGGCTGAACCGATTTAGATGAAATATGGTATAGAGATATTTGGAGTCTTAGGAAAGGACATAGGATAGTTTATATCCCGGAAATCATCCTCTAAGAGGGTTGAAATGGGGGATGAAGATTTGTACGCGAACCGATTTAGAGCCTATGTGGTATAGATAGAGATAGTTTGAATCCCGAGGAAGGACATAGGATAGTTTTATCCCAGAAGTCATCCCCTAAGGGGATGAAATGGGGGGTGAAATTTTGTACGGAGCAACGAGATAAACGTGTTCCACGCGGACGGAGTCGCGGGCAGAAGCTAGTTTTACATATTATCTAATGTTTTGTTTTGCTTTCCCTTAACACACAACGTTTGACAACATTAAGTAAAGGGTTGATGAGGTTGAAGACTTTATACAACGTCCTACCGCCTGACGTTAAAACATTAAAAAAAACCGGTCTAGTGCGAGTCTGACTCGCGCACCGAGGGCTCCGTGCAAACGTTCATACACCATACCCGTCACGTCACGACCCCATTAATTCTTGAAAAATCTTAACAGCTCATAGTAGTGTATTACCGTTGTACAGCGCTATCTGCATTTTGGTACTAATAACTTGCAACTATAAAGTATGTTTGTTTATCAGCGATATTTTTTATCACGCGTACCGATTTCGATTATTATTATTTTATTTGAAAGAATGGACGTTAACGATAATTTCATACGAATTTGAAGACATAAAGTTTCATACAAAAGTAATTAAATTACAAACTTAGTTAAGAAATGATTTTTGATAAATAAAAAAAAAGCTAGATAGAGGAAGGACAGAGGTATCATTTTATTTTTCCTGTATTATTTATGTTACTCTTAATCACATGAAATAATTTCAGAATTTTTGCTTCGTAAACTTCGGAGATAAGGGGGGGTATAGTATTTTTTTTCAACATTTTCCTTAATAAATCAAAATTTAACCACTGTAGAATAAAAACAAAAATAGTTTTAGAAAGCGCAACTCAAGCCCTATCATATTATACCCCACTTGATCTATTTACTAGCCTTTGAATTTTTAACCCCCCTCATATTCGTCATTTACACAGAAAATAAAAATGTATATTTAATTTTTTTATCCTCCATACACGTGTCTTAACCTTCTTAACAGTTATTCCAAATTTCAAATTGATAGCTCAAGCACTTCCTGAGATATTCAACGTTGTGACAGACGGACAGACGGACAGAGTTGCACCCATAAGGGTTCCTTTTTACCTTTTTGGTACGGAACCCTAACAAGCTCAAACAGCTCCTCATATAAAAATGGCTTGCTACAGCACTTGTAACTTTACGACCAGTACTGTATATGTTTAAAAATTATGAAATAATTATACGTAATAAATAACATCAAAGTGACCTAAGACTTTGGACAGATGGACTGAACTGACGTTAAAATGTATTTGAAATGATATTGACCTGTAAAATATGACATTTTGTCAATAAAGTTCTGAATCTTAATCTGAAGATGTAGCATGCACTATGCAATGGACCCCTGTATCGAGTCTCAATTTGCCCCTGACAAACCAGTATAATTTTGATCTACAACTTCAAAAAGTTGTTAAACAAATCTCAGGGTCAAGTTATATTTGGGACTATTAGTGAGTGAGGGAAATTAAGGCAGATTGTTACACGCAGGTAGTAGAACGATGATTATTCGCTAGAACTTTATAGGTCAATCCATTTCATGCCTCTACTCTACCCAAACACGGCTAAACTAAGGTTTTGTCAGAACAATACGAGATAAATAAAGAGCAAGATGCTGCGAACGGTGAGTAACACTTTAGTCATGTTAACATCCTTGTCAAGGTTCCGTCTGCATTGGCGTTGCAATCGACTGCTTATTGTTCCTGAATTTTATGGACCCGGACGAAATAAAATATTGAGGTCGAAAGTTGATAGTCTGACATTGATAGTATACGCCGTTTATAGTTCATGCGTGGTTCATGTTCGTATATAATGGTGGCACTTCTGACTACACTTGGCGGTGTTTGCCCAAATATTCGTGTTGTATATTTTCCTGCTTACGGCAAATGAAAGAGAGGCAACGACGAAACGCGAACACGCAACCCCAAGTGTAGTGCGACCATAAGACCATTATACCAGAGAGCGGCAGATATCCTCTCTGTAATGTTTGCGAGACTAAGACTCATACGAGTATAAGATGAATATTTTATCTTCCTTATTCACGAAATACCTTATGAAGTTATGGAATGTCTATGCCACTAGAGCCCTAGAAGACTAGATATATTTAACACTACCTACTTACTACTTAGGAATTGGTGATTTCGCAATCGTACCAACACTCATCAGTATGGACGCAAGTATTTACACCCATTGTTTTGTCCACGAATAAATGTTTTCTTTCTTTCTATTTACGAGTAAGTAAAGTCAGTTACAACAAACGTATAAAGTTTTTATACGACACAGTACCTACATTAACAACATTTTAAAGACCCATTTACATAAATAGGTATCTCACCAGTCAACAGTAAACATGGTGGGCTTCACCAGCCATAACGCCAAGAGTAGACTTGGTGGTAATCTGGGTGCCCCCAGATTTTGCACTTTACAATTTCTACATCTTGGCAAAAAAATATGACTGGGTCGTATGACACATGCACAATTGCACACACATTTTATGGAAATAATAAACTGAGTACACTGGCTTAATTATTGTGTCATAAGCCAACCTATACGATAGACAAAGTTTTTAAGTCAAAAATATCGATTTTTAGATGCTAATAACTTTTAACGCAAGCAATATTTCTTAAAAATCAAAACGTACAGACCTAGTTTTTCATTATATCTACAACATGTCCAAAAATTATAAAAATCGAACAGTGTTTACGGGGTGAAAAACGTTATCGCTTTTTGTATGAAAAATTACAGGTTCACAATCCTCTTAAGATTTTATTCGTGTTTGTGAAGACAAAAGTGTACGTGCCTTTTAAAAATGGTCGTGGAAATTAATAACTGCACTCCTGAAGAAATTGCGTGAGTAGAACGAATAGAAAACTTGCTGCCTGAAAAGTTTAACTATTCTGTAGTCTGTTATTTATTTAGAATTTGTCGTAGAATAAGTATTGTATGCAACGGTGTATAACTGGTCTAAAAACGCTCGTTTCGTCTGTAATTGCGACCCACGCCACTCGCGTTTTAAGACCCTTCTTATACAACAGTTGCATAAAATACTATAAAGCAACTTGTTGTGTTATGCACCTGCAGGCATTAAAAGCAAATAACAAATAATCGAGGAATCATTCATTAATTCATTATCCTCCGCAAATGTTCACAAACCTAGTGTTTTTTTTATTTAATTTAACTGACATAAATAATGACATTTAATATTTATAATATAATATTTATAACATGATTAATAAATGACATAAATATGTATGACTTATCGCCTAGCGTTGTTTTTTGCGATTCCGCTTTGGCACCTTGCCTGGCAATCTGAAGAATCACTAACGTAATAATGTCAGTGATTCACATTGTTTTATTCACACATGTCATAAAATAATATTTGTTAAATCTTTAACATTTTATCACGTGAACGAGAAGTCACTATACAGCTCAAAAATTCCACGAAAATTCCGGTATCTGGTCACAAGCGTCTGCAGATAAAAAAACATTACCGAGCGTTTTTCAAATAAATTAAGAAACGTTACCTTTGTCAGTTTTGTAACGTAAAGTAGCCATACATTATACGGCTAATTTTCGTGCTAAACTGACAAAGTTAATTTTACCTTAACTAACGTACCTACACTTTATTTGAAAAACGCTCTACCATCACTTCTTTCATCATAATTCGATATTATCAGCAAGTCGTACTTCCTGTTGCAGGTTGCAGGGTATTACGGTCCTCTCAATCTCACGGATCACGGAGAGGGAATGGGCTGAGGTGCTATCGCACAAGGGTACGGGTTCACACTTTCTCAACACAATCGTCTGCACACACATACAGATCATTCGAAAAATGACCCTAGAGGGGTGTACCCGTACCCTTGGGCGATAGTACCTACATAGGTACCTAGTTCCCACGCTGGCCCAATTGCCCAAAAGGCCCAAAATTCGAAACACGATTAAGCAATTTTCACTTTATAGAAAAAAATCACGAACATAGGTCTAAAACATATTAAAATTCACTTAAAACATTCGTAGCAAATTATGCACAATAGCTAAACATATTAACATTGGTTCTAAAAATCGGCAATATCATGTTTGAGGGAACTTAGTGATTACTTTTTTATTTATTTAAACGCACAAAAAATTAAAATTAAAAAACATGATATCCGCGCTTCCAAACACGCACTTCCATCTCGCTCACGCTTATGCTCAGCGAGAGGGAGAGAAGACCATGATACTATAGCGCCTTAAAAGAGTTAAAAGTGTCCCTCCTATCCCGAGTCAAAAAGGGACAAATGGTCATACAGGGTGGTCCAAAACTGGACGTCCAAATTTTTTTTTAGAATCCTCACCTCATTGGCTATCAGAATATACCCAATGTATTACTTTTTGAATAAAGCAGTTACGCTGCTAACGATATTTATAAACTTCAAATTAAAGGAAAAATTTAAAAATTTTATCCGGCTCGGAACCTAAATTTTTCCACTTTTCCTTTAATTTGAAGTTTACCCAATGTATGTTAGCTGAGTTTTTGTAGATTTCGAGTTACCTATAAATTTTTTGAAGTGGATACTTTGCTCGCGTTCTTGTATAGGGTTACAGTTCAAAATGTATCACGTGACTTCCGGAATAACTTTTTGTAGAGAAACTTAATCTGATTTCAAATAATTGTTTGTTACATGTTTTAATCCTTCTTTATATGCCATTAGTTAGTTGTTAATCACAAAATGTTATTTAGTTTATGTGGCGGACATGAAAATAATGCTGAAATAACCCCCCCATTTTGAATGTATCGCGAGTCAAATGAGGTACGTCAGTCAATGTAGCCATATAGACCGATTTATCTGTATATCTTATACAGATTTTAGTGAATTAATTCAGATATATATTTTACGGGTACAGCCAACTAAGAAGTATCCACTTAAACTTAATTAACGGTTGTATCTCCGACGCAACCCGCTTCTTTTTACTTTTAACCTTTGTTAACAAATTCCGAGGTGAAGCAATTAATTAATTTATAATAAAAAAAAAATTAACTTTTCAGAATGTTTATTTTTGTAACATAATCATTTACAAACGGCGCAGTTGCAAAAAAAAGTTCTCCATTTACTATGGAGAACTTTTTCTCCATAGTAAATGTATGAAAACAGTTTTCTGTAATTTTGGCTTTTTAGTACATTACCGAAACTTGACCCCAAAGAAACTATTGATACTGGATAGAAACGGAATCGATTGACATAAAAAATACATGTAAAAAAATATTTTTTTCATTTTCATACAAATTGTATGGGGAAAGTTTTTCTCGATTTATGGCTTTTCTAGCATGAAATTTCTTTTCGGTCCCATACAAGCTTTTGATCCTGGACAGGAATGGGATCGATTGGCATCAAAAAAAAAGTTTGTCAAAAATGACCATTTTCTCGCAACATGTAGGTTTTTTCAAAAATCTGTACACGCCAATCTTCATTAATTTGAAATCGAAGGAAGGTCTCCTAAGACCATTTTCGCCTAGCAACACAGGATCTGGTAGCTGCCCTCACTGACCCAAAATCTATTTCCATCCTGTATATACATATAATAAAGCTGAAGAGGGTCGAAAGTCTGTACATGGAAGATATTCGAAAAAAAGTTGGCTGGGGATACCTACTTAGAATCGATAACAGAACACGTTCCAACAGTTTTTTTTTCTGTATGTGTGTTTATTTGATCGCGCATCACGTGAAAACGGCTGAACCGATTTAGATGAAATATGGTATAGAGATATTTGGAGTCTTAGGAAAGGACATAGGATAGTTTATATCCCGGAAATCATCCTCTAAGAGGGTTGAAATGGGGGATGAAGATTTGTACGCGAACCGATTTAGAGCCTATGTGGTATAGATAGAGATAGTTTGAATCCCGAGGAAGGACATAGGATAGTTTTATCCCAGAAGTCATCCCCTAAGGGGATGAAATGGGGGGTGAAATTTTGTACGGAGCAACGAGATAAACGTGTTCCACGCGGACGGAGTCGCGGGCAGAAGCTAGTTTTACATATTATCTAATGTTTTGTTTTGCTTTCCCTTAACACACAACGTTTGACAACATTAAGTAAAGGGTTGATGAGGTTGAAGACTTTATACAACGTCCTACCGCCTGACGTTAAAACATTAAAAAAAAACCGGTCTAGTGCGAGTCTGACTCGCGCACCGAGGGCTCCGTGCAAACGTTCATACACCATACCCGTCACGTCACGACCCCATTAATTCTTGAAAAATCTTAACAGCTCATAGTAGTGTATTACCGTTGTACAGCGCTATCTGCATTTTGGTACTAATAACTTGCAACTATAAAGTATGTTTGTTTATCAGCGATATTTTTTATCACGCGTACCGATTTTGATTATTATTATTTTATTTGAAAGAATGGACGTTAACGATAATTTCATACGAATTTGAAGACATAAAGTTTCATACAAAAGTAATTAAATTACAAACTTAGTTAAGAAATGATTTTTGATAAATAAAAAAAAGCTAGATAGAGGAAGGACAGAGGTATCATTTTATTTTTCCTGTATTATTTATGTTACTCTTAATCACATGAAATAATTTCAGAATTTTTGCTTCGTAAACTTCGGAGATAAGGGGGGGTATAGTATTTTTTTCAACATTTTCCTGAATAAATCAAAATTTAACCACTGTAGAATAAAAACAAAAATAGTTTTAGAAAGCGCAAGCCCTATCATATTATACCCCACTTGATCTATTTACTAGCCTTTGAATTTTTAACCCCCCTCATATTCGTCATTTACACAGAAAATAAAAATGTATATTTAATTTTTTTATCCTCCATACACGTGTCTTAACCTTCTTAACAGTTATTCCAAATTTCAAATTGATAGCTCAAGCACTTCCTGAGATATTCAACGTTGTGACAGACGGACAGAGTAGCACCCATAAGGGTTCCTTTTTTTACCTTTTTGGTACAGAACCCTAACAAGCTCAAACAGCTCCTCATATAAAAATGGCTTGCTACAGCACTTGTAACTTTACGACCAGTACTGTATATGTTTAAAAATTATGAAATAATTATACGTAATAAATAACATCAAAGTGACCTAAGACTTTGGACAGATGGACTGAACTGACGTTAAAATGTATTTGAAATGATATTGACCTGTAAAATATGACATTTTGTCAATAAAGTTCTGAATCTGAATCTGAAGATGTAGCATGCACTATGCAATGCACCCCTGTATCGAGTCTCAATTTGCCCCTGACAAACCAGTATAATTTTGATCTACAACTTCAAAAAGTTGTTAAACAAATCTCAGGGTCAAGTTATATTTGGGACTATTAGTGAGTGAGGGAAATTAAGGCAGATTGTTACACGCAGGTAGTAGAACGATGATTATTCGCTAGAACTTTATAGGTCAATCCATTTCATGCCTCTACTCTACCCAAACACGGCTAAACTAAGGTTTTGTCAGAACAATACGAGATAAATAAAGAGCAAGATGCTGCGAACGGTGAGTAACACTTAGTCATGTTAACATCCTTGTCAAGGTTCCGTCTGCATTGGCGTTGCAATCGACTGCTTATTGTTCCTGAATTTTATGGACCCGGACGAAATAAAATATTGAGGTCGAAAGTTGATAGTCTGACATTGATAGTATACGCCGTTTATAGTTCATGCGTGGTTCATGTTCGTATATAATGGTGGCACTTCTGACTACACTTGGCGGTGTTTGCCCAAATATTCGTGTTGTATATTTTCCTGCTTACGGCAAATGAAAGAGAGGCAACGACGAAACGCGAACACGCAACCCCAAGTGTAGTGCGACCATAAGACCATTATACCAGAGAGCGGCAGATATCCTCTCTGTAATGTTTGCGAGACTAAGACTCATACGAGTATAAGATGAATATTTTATCTTCCTTATTCACGAAATACCTTATGAAGTTATGGAATATCTATGCCACTAGAGCCCTAGAAGACTAGATATATTTAACACTAACTATACCTACTTACTACTTAGGAATTGGTGATTTCGCAATCGTACCAACACTCATCAGTATGGACGCAAGTATTTACGAGTACCTAAGTAAAGTCAAGTTACAACAAACGTATAAAGTTTTTATACGACACAGTACCTACATTAACAACATTTTAAAGACCCATTTACATAAATAGGTATCTCACCAGTCAACAGTAAACATGGTGGGCTTCACCAGCCATAACGCCAAGAGTAGACTTGGTGGTAATCTGGGTGCCTCCAGATTTTGCACTTTACAATTTCTACATCTTGGCAAAAAAATATGACTGGGTCGTATGACACATGCACAATTGCACACACATTTTATGGAAATAATAAACTGAGTACACTGGCTTAATTATTGTGTCATAAGCCAACCTATACTATTTAGCCAAGATGTACCTACCTATATGTTGAAAAGTTGGGGCTGGTAGAGTTAGGCTGTGTGGAGTAGAGACTTGACGCTACTTGTGATAGGTATGATAACTTTTTAATTCAGAAAGCGGTATGACCCAGGGAGTCTTTTGGCTGTGGCGTCGTGGTGACATGTTCGCGATCCCATGGCGCTCCCATTAACGGCAGGGACGGAAACGCCGGAGTGGTTTTAGTGGGTAGACTCCCTCCCCCTTCTCTTTAAATAGAGATGGCTGGAGGGTGTGAGTCCCACATACCCCCCATTATAGCTTCTCGGCTGGGGGGATGCGTAAGTGCATTTCCACTCCGTCAAAAAAAAAAGTTTTTGTATCTTAACTTACAACAAATATCCGTATTTACAGTTTACATGACGACTAGGAACTTTTTAGTTTAGATTAGATACTTACCTACTGCACTGCATAATTATTTTGAGGAAACAGGAAAGCATATGTTGCGCGTTGCTTCATGTTGGCGATTTTCCTTATCGAGTGACTGAATAAAAATTATCTACCTATAACATTATTAAAATAAATTTTCCATACTTAATCATTAAATACACGAATATTTGTTCCTGAGTCATGGATGTTTTCTATGTATTTTAGTGTTTATTTCTCTATATAAATATCTATATCGTCGTCTAGTACCCATAGTACAAGCTTTGGGACTAGGTTGATTTGTGTAAGATTGTCCGCAAAATATTTATTTATTTTATTTATTTATTCAAATATAAATTTACAAAGTGAAAACTTTCATCAAACTTTTCGACTCACCTGTACATTGTCCATCCCGCCATCATAAAGAGTCCAACGTCCATAAGTCGTCATGTTTTCGCTTCCAACTGATCATAGATAAATGATCAGTTGATCACATCACCTATAGACACACAACACAGAAATCCGTAAGATAACTCGGTAATGTTATCAATCACCAAATCACGATGTACCTAATTTAAATATTTATCAATAGTCTTAGTTTATTGCACAAGCTCAACGCAGGCGGCTCGCTCTGACACTGCGCCTTGAGAAATAAACTGTTTAGTGCTTGATTAGCACCGGCAGCGCGAACGCAAATCACTCCACCAACCGCGAACGCAAATTCATTGTCCACTCAACTCATTGATCTCAATGACCGAATAAACGATATGGTCCTTGGGACCGTTTACGAACACTGATTTGTCGATTGACACATTTAACTAGGTATACAGTATATTTGTCTTAGTATAGTTCTTAGGAACAAATGACTGTGGGAGCCGACGCATTGTTGCACGTAGCTATCAAACGAAATGCTGATCAAGCAATTTAATAAGGCCACCTTGCCTAACGCAGTGTTGAATTTCGACGAATGAATTAGGTAGGTACATATGTATTAACAAAAATAATTCGCAATGTGACTGGACTCGAAATCGTAAGGTCCACCACCAAACAAGCATACCTACGGCCTGCCTGAGAGTAAGCAGACATCGTAGCCTATGGAGACTTGTGAATCCAAAAGAATCATAAGCGCGTTACCGACCCTTTATTGAATTGAGGATTCGTTGTGTTGACAGCTAGAATCAAATGCACGTCCCTCTCTCTCAACGGACCGCACCCTCGGGAGCTCTGGCGACTTTACTCACACAGGAATATAACGGGCGACTTTACTCGCCACCGGCTGGAATATGAGGCTGACAAGACCAAATTTGTTGAAATTGATATTATTTAAGCAGTTGTATAAGAAAAACTATTTGTTCTAGCACATCAAAAAAAATATAAGTTAATATTCATAATATTTCCCATTTCAGGGAGGGGGGTTCAAGACCGTAGACGGACTCGAAACATAATTGGATGAAATCGGCTCGATAGAAAATAATTGCAAAGATTGGTCTTAAAATCATCTTAAACGGTTCTATGTCCTTATTTTTTTGATGTATGGGTCTGCAATTAAAAACATGAAGTCCACATATTCATACCTAAACCGCTGAAGAGCCATATTTCACAAATAATCCACACTTTTTTTTTATTTCAATATTTATTCATTATTTTCGTCTAAAACCTGGCCGCTCAAGTAACACTCGCTCTCGTTTACTCCGATACAAATAGACAGTGTGCGCGTTTTTATTGTTGACAGCGCCTTAACTCGCCACCAGGAATATAACTAACAACTTAATAGAAAAGTTCAATATCTCAAACACGGCTACACCCATTTTGAAACGTAGCTAAGAACCATCTCGATCACGTCAGCTTTCGGATAAAAGAAACCGCATTATTATCGGTCCATTCGTTTGGGCGCTACGATGCCACAGACAGACACACAGACAGACAGACAGACACGTCAAACTTATAACACCCCTCTTTTTGCGTCGGGGGTTAAAAGCACCACCTACCTACAGAGCATGTAGTGGTTATTATGACTGCGGTCTTGTATATTTGTATGCTCCAAATATAAATTAATGAATATTAGGGGACAATCTTACACAAATCGAACTAGTCCCCAGTTCCCCACCCATAGTAAGCTCAATAAGGCTAGTACCCAAACTGCTTTTACTGTACCTAATTAGGACGAAATATAGCAAACAATACAAAATATACCATATTGTGAATGTCATAAGGTTTAAATTGTTAAAACTGCAGTTTGTTTGCTAATGACAGGAATGGCGAAGTAAAGCTGCTAATTGTAAGTACTGTTATACTGCGAGCGAAAAATTTTACGACCTTACTTCAACCGACGGGCCTTTTGCACCTAATACCTTTGTTACTGAAATATACCGACAACGAAACATGATTACTTACTGGTATAATACTCGTATCATGTAAGTATTGGGATAATGGGTGTAGTACCTAACGATTTCTGCCAGTAAAGTAAAGTAATTAACTATTATGTTAAGTTACAAAACAAAAACATTAACTATTATGTTAAGTTACAAAACAAAAACATTAACTATTATGTTAAGTTACAAAACAAAAAAAATGTTTTTGAGTCTTCAAGACGATTTGAACAACCCAAAACTCGACCAGATTGCATTGTTAGTTTACCTACTTACTGTCTTATGGACTTTCGCTCTCCATTAAGACTACCAGCTCAATGATACGACAATATTGTATATTATCACCAAAATATTTAAAAACGCATGCTAATTTCAATCCCCCTAATAAATAAAATAAATCCACGACTCACGCCTTAAATGTCACTGCGGGCGACATGGATCTTCTTCAGGATGAGTGCTGTTTTCGCGGTAATGTCGCTTGAAGCAACAATGTAATGTTGTGATTTTTGTACTTAAAATTCTTATTTGTAAACATTATGGCAACATTACAATACTTGAAGCATTGATTTTGAACGGTACTTCGCCACAATCACGACTAAGTTATAAATAATAAAAGGGTAGTTGAAAAAAAAGGTGAGGTGATGGTGGGGAAGTGCGGTTGAAAGAAAACGTTGGGCGTTAGATCATTCTTTGTTACCCGGGCGAGGATAAGGTTGTGTGAATTTAGTGGTCAAGACCCAGTAATTATAGCTCTAGTTCAATTGTGTTGTTGGTTAATTTTGTGATTACTCATAGTGTTGACGAAGTACAATAAATATTTATTTGGATCGAGGAATTTTATTACAATTCAGAAGTGGGCGTGAGTTTGCGCGCCATGCCAGACGAAAACAGTAAGTAATTTTTGAATATCCTTTTTATTAGACATGAAAATAGACTATTGATCGCAAGTGTACGCTTACAAAACGAAATAGCGTTGCATTCGTTTAGAGTTTTAGAGCATTTGTCTGATTAACGAATTATAAAACTGCTTGCATGGTGTAACGGTATAATGTGCAGTTTTATGTTGAGCTAACAGCCATGTAGGTGTGCTGTCTAGCATAGGGGCAGCCATGTAGGTGTGCTGCTTATAGGGAGCTAACAGCCATGTAGGTGTGCTGTCTAGCATAGGTGCAGCCATGTAGGTGTGCTGCTTATAGGGAGCTAACAGCCATGTAGGTGTGCTGTCTAGCATAGGTGCAGCCATGTAGGTGTGCTGCTTATAGGGAGCTAACAGCCATGTAGGTGTGCTGTCTAGCATAGGTGCAGCCATGTAGGTGTGCTGCTTATAGGGAGCTAACAGCCATGTAGGTGTGCTGTCTAGCATAGGTGCAGCCATGTAGGTGTGCTGCTTATAGGGAGCTAACAGCCATGTAGGTGTGCTGTCTAGCATAGGTGCAGCCATGTAGGTGTGCTGCTTATAGGGAGCTAACAGCCATGTAGGTGTGCTGTCTAGCATAGGTGCAGCCATGTAGGTGTGCTGCTTATAGGGAGCTAACAGCCATGTAGGTGTGCTGTCTAGCATAGGTGCAGCCATGTAGGTGTGCTGCTTATAGGGAGCTAACAGCCATGTAGGTGTGCTGTCTAGCATAGGTGCAGCCATGTAGGTGTGCTGCTTATAGTGAGCTAACAGCCATGTAGGTGTGCTGTCTAGCATAGGTGCAGCCATGTAGGTGTGCTGCTTATAGTGAGCTAACAGCCATGTAGGTGTGCTGTCTAGCATAGGTGCAGCCATGTAGGTGTGCTGCTTATAGTGAGCTAACAGACATGTAGGTGTGCTGTTTAGCATAGACGCCGCCATGTAGGTGCGCAAAGTCAAAGTCATGAAAGTCAAAGTCATCAAAGTCAAAGTCATCAAAGTCATAGTCATCAAAGTCAAAGTCATCAAAGTCAAAGTCATCAAAGTCAAAGTCATCAAAGTCATCAAAGTCAAAGTCATCAAAGTCAAAGTCATCAAAGTCAAAGTCGTCAAAGTCAATGTCAAAGTCATCAAAGTCAACGTCAAAGTCATCAAAGTCAAAGTCATCAAAGTCATCAAAGTCAATGTCAAAGTCATCAAAGTCATCAGTCAAAGCCAAAGTCATCAAAGTCAAAGCCATCAAAGTCAAATTCATCGGTCAAAGTCATCAAAGACAAAGTCAAATTCATCAAAGTCATCAAAGTCAAAGTCATGAAAGTCAAAGTCATCAAAGTCAAAGTCATCAAAGTCAAATTCATCAAAGTCAAAGTCAGTCATCAAAGTCAAAGTCATCAAAGTCAAATTCATCAGTCAAAGTCATCAAAGTCAAAGTCATCAGTCAAATTCATCAGTCAAAATCATCAAAGTCAAAGTCAAATCACCAGTCATCAAAGTCATCAAAGACAAAGTCATTAAAGTCAAAGTCAACAAGGTCGTCAAAGTAGTCAAAGTCAGTCAAAGGGCGCAGTTCTAAAGGAAGAACATAAAATGCGCTTAACATTTACAGATGATGAGGCAAGTTACACACCGAAACGTCCCAGGCGAAGACGCAGGCGATCCTCGTCATCAGTGGAAGCTGACGAGACTCCTGCACAAAGAAGCCGAACGGGATTAACCGCCGATGAATTGTTGAAGATCGTGACTGCACTGCAAGGTGTACCAAGTAAGAATACTTCCTCTACTAACGTAGTTCCGGAATACGACCCTAACAACAGAGCACAGGATGTTGAACGTTGGTTAAGGAAGGTGAACGAGTGCGCAGAAATCTATTCCTGGAATGAGAAACAGACGATTCACTATGCGTTACAGAAGTTACGCGGGTTGGCCAAAAGTTGGTACGAGTCGCTTCCGTCGCTCAGTTACTCTTGGGAGGTTTGGCAGAGTAAATTAATGAAAGCTTTCCCAAATGATGTAAATTATGGTAAAATATTGGATGAAATGCTGAGCCGAAAATCTCGCACAGACGAAACTCTTAGAGACTATTTTTACGAAAAATTGTCGTTGTTGAGTAGATGCGAGATTTTCGGTCGAAAGGCAGTAGACTGTATAATATATGGAATTACGGATAGTTCAGTTAGAAACGGTGCCCAAGCTCTCAAATGTAAGGAACCGGAGGACTTGTTAAATTACCTAGCTTCGCAACAGCCCTCACAATCTAGAGACGCATCACGAGGCCCATCGGTATCAAGCTCGTTAAAGAGGCGTGACTTTCGTAGTAATGTTTCGGGCAGAAGTTTCATAAGTAGCAGGGGAGTTGATTCCACCTGTTTTAATTGCAACGAGCGCAGACATATTTTTCTAAATTGTACCAAGCCCATTGTCAAGTGCGGGAAATGCTACAGAGTAGGACATAATAATGAGAACTGCGCTAGGAGACCATTACAAATACAAGCGCGCGGAACCACCGGCCCAAACGATCAGTCTGCTGAAAAGAAGGTGCTCAAAGTAGTAGTAGATAGCGGCAATTTGCTGACAGGGAAGGATGGTCCAAGACCGACCTTCGAGACAAAAACATCTGAGGGTCACCTTGGACACGACACCCCGCTTTGCAACGGCGTGACCATTGACGTAAATGATAAGTTCAATAAAATCGTTTGCGTCAATGGAAAGACGTTAAATGCCTACATTGATTTCGGGAGTGACAGCAGCCTAATTCGGTATTCGGATGCAGTCGCGCTGGGGTTAATTGAAACCGGAAGCACGTCATTGCCTACAATAAGAGGCTTCGGAAATTCTACAGTCATTCCGAAATTCAAAGCTGCTGTGCAGGTTATAATTGACGAAATTGATACGGAACTGGACGTATTGGCCGTTGATGACGCGTATTTGCAAGTTCCCTTATTGATAGGACAAAATTTTACTGAAATGTCATCTGTAACCGTATTGAAAGACAATGAGAAATTGTTCTTTTATCATACTCCCACCGATGTTTCCGAGAAACAAAGCCAGACCCTTGGTCTTTATGTCTTTAGAGATGTTACACTAAAGGAGGTTTAGTGGAAGTTTGCACAAAGGAGACTTACACTGGTAGTATTTACTCGGACGGAGGTACCAGGATGAATCCCAATCAGGAGTATCACCTACATCAGGGTTGTTACGAAGTAAATGAGAATAGGGCGGTAGTATTTATTACGTCTCTGACTGGGGTGCCGCTTAAATTTAAGGCAGGGACGTTGTTAGCTAGGGTCAACCTAATAGGAGGAGTCAAGACTTTGCTTGTACAAACTGAGCCAGACGAAAAGGAAATGACGCCAATTGACAAAACGGAAGTTAGAGTAGATGACAAAGCCGATGAGAAAACCCGAGAAAGACTTCACCAGCTCCTCCAAAAGTATAGAAAGTGTTTTGCTAAAAACCTTAAGGAGTTAGGATGTGCTAAAGATGCCGTCATGAATTTGGACCTGCATGATGATACACCAGTGGTGTATAGACCTTATCGATTGTCGTATCAGGAACGTCAAAAGGTAAGGGATATTGTTGACGAGTTGGTCACAAATGATATTGCACAGGAGTCGAATTCTAACTATGCGAGTCCCATATTGCTAGTAAAAAAAATGGAGAGTCTCGACTCTGTGTGGACTACAGAGCCCTCAATAATAAAACGATAAAAGACAAATATCCCCTACCTTTAATTGATGATCAGCTGTCCAATTTGAGCGGGAATAGGTATTTTATAACTCTGGATCTAGCCTCCGGCTACTACCAGATTCCGATGGGAGAAGGCAGTCGACACCGGACCGCGTTTGTCACCCCTGACGGGCATTATGAGTTTAAGCGAATGCCTTTCGGGTTGGCAAACGCGCCAGCCGTATTTCAAAAGATGATGAATGGGTTATTGGGTACGCGTAGGTTTAAGAGTGCCCTAGCGTATATGGATGACCTTCTCATTCCATCGTCATCAATTGATGAGGGGTTTGAAAGATTAGAGGACGTCTTGAAACTCATCCAGGAAGCTGGTTTAACCCTTAATTTGTCGAAATGCAGTTTTTTCGACTCGAGCATTCAGTATTTGGGGTACGAGATATCCGCCGATGGCATTAAACCAAGCGAGAGGAAGATATTAGCGGTGCGAGATTTTCCCGTACCTCGAAATGTCCATGAAGTTCGACAGTTCCTGGGCTTGGCGAGCTATTTTCGTCGATTTGTAAAAGGGTTTGGCGAAACTGCTAGACCTACTACGACTACGCTTCTCAGGAAAAATGTACAGTGGCAGTGGAGCACTGACGAGGTCAAGTCATTTGAGACGTTGAAAGAATGTCTTATTAAACATCCTCTGCTGGCATTGTACAATCCTGAGTTAGAGACTGAGGTGCACACTGATGCAAGTTCCTTGGGACTAGGTGGCATTCTCATGCAGTGGCAGAAGGTTCCCAGGGTGTTGAAACCTGTTGCATACTTTAGCCGGCAGACCACGCCCGAGGAACGTCATTTCCATTCATATGAATTAGAGACTTTGGCAGTGGTCTGCTCGCTGAAAAAGTTTCGACCCTATCTCCTGGGACTTGACTTTACTGTATACACGGACTGTAATGCGCTACGAACCACCCTTACAAAGCGTGATCTGATCCCAAGGATTGCGCGCTGGTGGTTAACGATAAGTGAATACACCTTTAATATTGAATACCGACCGGGTTGCCGGATGAGTCACGTGGACGCCCTGAGCCGCAATCCACCAAAGGTTAGTGATTCACTACTGTCAGCCAACGTCTTACACATAAACGCTGATAATTGGATTATTACATTGCAAATGGCCGACCCTAAACTCGAAAGAATGTTTAAGGTCTTAAAACCAGGCTTAGATCGGGAGGCTTCTGACATTAAGAATAACTTTGTTGTTAAGAATCATGCACTACACAGGAAAGTGGAAGACGGGTTGCGGCTGGTAGTACCCAAAGATGCTAGATGGCAGATCTGTAGAGCAAACCACGATGATGTGGGTCACTTCGGATTTGCAAAAACGTTGGAACGCATACAAAATCGCTATTGGTTCCCCAAACTAAGACGTTTTGTTAAGAAATACGTGGCGGCTTGTATCGATTGCGCGTATAACAAAGATAATGCAGCGCGAACGAGTACTGGCTTCCTACATCCAATAGAAAAGGTGGCACATCCGTTCGACACATTGCACTTGGACCATTTGGGACCATTTGTTAAAAGTAAAGCTGGCAACAGCTACGTTCTAACTATAGTGGACGGTTTTACAAAGTACGTTTTTGCTAGACCAGTCAAAGATACGAAAACAAAGAACGTAGTTAAAGTTCTCGATAATTTATTTTACGACTTTATGATACCACGCAGAATTATATCGGACCGCGGAACTGCATTCACATCGGGTCAATTTAAAGACTTTTGTTCGAGCAAAGGTATTAAACATGTGCTTAATGCAGTTGACTGTCCTAGGGCAAATGGGGAGGCTGAGAGATATAATCAGACTATTCTCACTGCCCTAGCTACACAGAATTTTGAAAATGATGAACGCCACTGGGACAGGCGGCTGGGTCAAGTACAATGGGGTGTTAATAATACCGTTAATGCTACGACAAAGAAAAGTGCGTCTGAATTACTCTTTGGGATTAAATCGAACTGTCCCATCGATAACAAGTTATCGACAGACCATGACGAGGAGAGGGTTACTGACGGTACGACGTTGACTTCAGTTGTCAGTGAGATAGGAGGCGAAGAAATACTTCTTCACCGTCCCTCTTTGGTTACAGAAGTTTTGAGTGAGGGTCAGGGGATCACCTCGCATTCACTGACTGACGATGCGCCTTCCGCGGTAGGGACTGGTAGGCGGGTCGATGAAATTAGGAAAGAGGCGTCAGCGAATATCAAGCATAGTCAGGACAGACAGAAGGAATTATATGATAGGAATAGAGTTTCAGCGGTCGCATATTCGGTCGGTGATCTAGTAAAACTTACAAAGACTAGCTTTTATAATAACGGAAAGAGTAAAAAACTGTTACCTAAGTTCATCGGTCCATATAAAGTTACTCGTTGTTTAGGTAACGATCGTTATAGGGTTACGAATGTACCTGGGTTTAACGCTAAGAAATATGATAGTGTGATAGCGTCTGATAGGATGCGTCCTTGGATCAGTGTACATGCACTGCAGGTAAACAGGTCATCTGGTTCCGAGTCATTGGACTCCGATTCAAACTCCGAATGAAATAAATAAACGAAATGGGATGCAAGTACCTAATCTACTATTGATTAATAAAATTAAGTATAACCCTACTAAGAATACGATTAATATGTTAGTGTCATTAAATAAAAATAGTTAACAATGTTTAAGGTGTTATAGTAAATAGTAGATTAAATATGTCAATTATTGTTTTTGTATCAAGGGTTAACTGACGAGTGTTGTGATTTGCACGTGCTCCGGAGATAGCACGCAGTCGGATGACCGAGTGTTGTGATTTTTGTACTTAAAATTCTTATTTGTAAACATTATGGCAACATTACAATACTTGAAGCATTGATTTTGAACGGTACTTCGCCACAATCACGACTAAGTTATAAATAATAAAAGGGTAGTTGAAAAAAAAGGTGAGGTGATGGTGGGGAAGTGCGGTTGAAAGAAAACGTTGGGCGTTAGATCATTCTTTGTTACCCGGGCGAGGATAAGGTTGTGTGAATTTAGTGGTCAAGACCCAGTAATTATAGCTCTAGTTCAATTGTGTTGTTGGTTAATTTTGTGATTACTCATAGTGTTGACGAAGTACAATAAATATTTATTTGGATCGAGGAATTTTATTACAGTAATGTCGTCCGTAGTGACATATACTTAAAATACGTGAGTGTAACCGTGGATTTAATAGTTAGTAACTTAGACATGACTCACGAAAGTTTAAATTCGCGAATATTGATTCCGCTGAAGATTGAAAAGCGGTGCAAATTTAACTTGCAGAAGGTAACCTACAGTCAGGGGTATTAATATACGTACCTAGATAAAAAAGAACATAATATATATGTACACGCCTTTATGACATTGACAATAGAGTCCTGTACAGATATTTATGTACCTACATATGTTAATACCCCTGACTGTACCTTCGTAGGTAGGTAGGTACTTGTCATTCATATGTACCTTACCTACACAGAGTGAACTAAATAGAAGCTTGTACAGTCAGTAAGTACCTAGTAGCCAAGTAGCTAAGCAGAATGGTATAGGTACTCTTGCTTGCTAGAATTTCATTTGCCCGAATGTTATTTGCCGTAATATTCAAGTGCCAAAATGTTGTTTTCTATAATTTCGTATTTACCATATTCATTATATGCCAGAATCTTTGTTTTCCGTAATATCAATAACAATAATCTCATTTACCATAATCTTGTAATCCATAACTATCACATGCCATAATGTCATTTGCCATCCATCTCAACATCCATAATATTCATATGTAATAAAGTGGGTACGTATTACAGTATCTAAAATAAAAAAAATAACCTCGAACCTATAGCAAGACGTCAATATACGCATGCTTCCTTGATTTGACCAAGGCTTTCGATATGGTGTCGTACGACGTTGTCTGGCAGGAGTTGCGATGTGTGACGGACCTCCCGTTGGATGCGATTGAACTGTTTAAGTTCTGGTATGCTAACCAGACGAACAATGTAAGGTGGGGTGGTTCGTTGTCGGATACGTACAAGTTGGGGTGTGGGGTTAGACAAGGGGGACTCACGTCACCCAAACTCTTCAATTCAACCTGTATGTTAATGCGTTGATTGAGGGGCTCAGCAGTACCAGGGTCGGCTGCTCGATAGGAAATACAATTGTGCTGCTGAGTCCGTCAATCTGCGCATTGTGCGAATTACTCGCGATATGCGAGGAGTATGCTGTCACCCAAGGACTTAGGTACAACGCTCAGAAAAGCGAGCTGTTAGTCTTTAAGCCGCGGGGTGGATTAATTGGCACGGTACCAAAAGTGACACTATGTGGTAACCGGCTCGCGCGTGTGTCCAAATTTAAGTACCTGGGTCACTGGGCGACGGAAAATCAGTCGGATGTGGCTGATATTTAGAGAGAGCGTAGAGCCCTTGCAGTAAGAGCAAATATGCTGGCCCGCAGGTTTGCGCGCTGTAGTAGGCAGGTCAAATTGACGCTGTTTAAGGCATACTGTTAAACCTTCTACAAGTGTAGCCTGTGGGTCAGGTATACCAAGGGCTCTGCAAATGCACTGAGGGTGCGATATAACAACGCTTTTAGGTTGCTGATGGGGCTGCCGCGTTATTACAGCGCATCGGGTGTGTTCGCCGAGGCGCGCGCGCGATATCATGACATAATCATTACCCGACTGCCGAAGGAGAGGAGGGTTATTTTCTAATACTAGTAGTAAGGTCTTTTGTTACTAACATATTATATGGAGCCATGCTCTGAAACAAATTATTTTTATTTATTTTATGTATTTATAGTTAAAATCCTGGATTAGGTATTTCATTTATCATATTCTCACAGACTTCTGTCAAACTCAAATTTAAGGCAAGTCGGTGTAGGTACGACGACGAGCGAAGCGAGGAGGATTGTTAGGTAGAACTACGACCGTACAGCGCGCGAGCCGAACGAGCGAAGCGAGCGTGCCGCGGTAGCGGCCGGCGAAGCGCCAGAACCGAACATTCGCAACATTCGAACCGCTCGCGAAACGTTAAGGAAAATAAAAATGAACCGTTAAGGAATATGAAATTCGGGAATATTAATGTTTATGGCATATGAATGATTCGGGCATACAACATTATGTCAAATTAATATTATGGAAAACGAAACATTCGGGCAAATGAAATTCGGGCAGACGAAGTTCGGGCAAATGAGTATTATAGAATATGACCGTCGGGCAAACATTAGACAACCAAGCAGAATAATTCGCTCAACACGATCTATACAAATCCCTATTCCCTTGATATTAGAATTCGTCTATTTTGCATTTTGAGGCCCGCTTAGGTACTTCTATTGCTGACTGTACCAAATACCTAAGAATTAAGTAGGTACCTATTTAAAATACTAGTAATAAATCCACGGTTAAACTCGCGTATTAAATGTCACTACGGGCGACATGTTTCGAACTCTTCGGGAGTTCTTCTTCAGGATGAGTGTTAGTAGTAGTATTTTAGACATCTCACGAAATCTTAAATTCGAGTACCTACCTATATAGGTGCTATAGGTATACCTACTAAGTATATGTTACAAGCGCTGTCGCTTATAAAAGTCACGGGAGTGTAACTGCTAAGTGAACTAGCAGTCGTCTGCCGTTAGGCACGGAACTAGAACATAATAAGTTTCTGTCAAAAATTTAAGTTTTGATACAAGCTTTTATTGCCGACTTTACTTTTCTGTATAGGTACCGTCATCAAATACTCATTGAGACGATTCTAACGAGCGCAGCCCCAAACTCAACGGGGTTACGTCGGTTAAGTACTGAATTCCCATGGCCACCTTTTGTTCGATCATCAGATCAGCTCGATGGTAAGGTAAATATTGAATTATCATCCAAACTATACTAATACCCAAAATTTCAGCTCAATCAGATAACGGCAAGTGACTGAAAAATGGATTGCTAATTTTGACGGACAACTTACATACTTATATAGTTACATACGAACAGGTCAAGTTAATATAAAGCTTGTAAAAAAAGGCAGCGTAAATACTCGTACTGCATTTTTTCTGTGATCGTAGATACAGGTTCTTTTAGCAATAACTGTTCCTTTCAACCAGCGCTATTACGCAATAAACCGAACTCTGGTCTTAGAAAGATTTGACCGGGTTCGATTCCCGGCTGTGTATGGTTAATAAATCTTTGAATGCAGGTTTTTTCTCCATTGGCCTCGTGACTCCTAAGAACAAATTTGCAGGTTGCGCGTTCAGCGCGTTTGACGCGTAAACTTGACAGGGATTCGAAAGAGCACGTGTTACTTATGCGATAAATAAGGAAGCTATGATTGGGGTTAGTTAAACATCGGTATGTTGGACAGTGGATCTTTTGTTTTTAATATTTCATAAGTACCTACTGTTATGTTCTACGTACTACCTAATATAAGAGATAGTTCAAAAAATTATCAATCAAATCAATGTAATGTTCTCATTTTCTATCAGTCAACCTTTAGGTTAAACAGAATCAATCATAGCTGTATGAATGTATTGGAGACTCTAGTAGCACTTTAAATCATCGCGTTTTCTACACATAATTAAATAATTGCTTTACACGTGTCTAACGCGATATTTAATCATTATCGTCATCATCATCATCAGTCTCTATAAATAGGTAAAGTCGGGGGTGAACGAATACGTACAGTCAACCAATTTGATTTCTGGGCCACTTCGTACCTTGTCACAATGACAATGATATGAGATATCTAGGGGCTTTCATATAGACTTTCACTGTGACAAGGTACGAAATGGCCCAGAAATCAAATTGGTTGACTGTACATAAATAAGGAGATAATGTATATATTATCAATGATGAATATTTATAATTTCAAATAACATTAAAATAATGATCTCATTGCATCATTCATAATTACTATAATTAGACATTAGAATTCGTCGATGACTTTAGCAGTTTTGTTTTAAACGGTGATTCACAATTCCTAAATATGACAGTAGTACCTTACCTATCCTAAGTAGGAATGTATATGTCATTCCTGTTAGTCTTGCCTTTAGTCTATTGCAGGGATCGACGGGCCGGCAACCTTTTATGGCGAAAGCGACAAATAAAAATCATAAATATGAGGTAAAGTTAGCGTTGTAAATGTAAAAATATGAAAATAAATGCTAGTAATTTGAATAAAAAAAGCAAAATATTTCTGATGAGCTTTGGCATTGCTGATTTTAAAAACTTCTACCTGCTAATATTTCCCAATCATGGAATTTAATTCCCCCCCCCCCCCCCCCCCTCAATATTTATTTATTATTTTTGGATATTATTTTAAAAGATACATAATAATGTTTATATTTATTATACTTTATACTACACACGCACGTCATAATCATACTTTAACCATTACCTAATATTAAGATTGTAGTACCTACTTGCACGTTTTACAAAAATAGTCTTTCAATATATTTTTTTTTTTTGGAGTTTGTAATTTGCATGTTGGCCATTTATGAGCATTGTCTCTCTAAAAACTGATCGTTCTCTTAGAACTATGTTGAATAACTTGAAACTAGCCCTAGCACAGGCCTCGGTCTTTTTGGGCTGTTACCGCACACTGTCTTTAAACACTTGTCTGAACCATTATTTAGACTTATGAATAGTGATATAAGATAGATGTAAAAAAATTGTTAACAAATAAATAAATATGTAGCCTATATGTAGGGATTCATCTCCGGGACTACTCAGAGTTTAAACATTACTTCACAAGACGGCGCGCGAGCTCTCTCGAAATTTCAACCGACGAAAAAAACGGAGCAGGTTCTCAAGTCGACGCGTAATTTTTTTTTTCATCCCCAATTATCCTACCCTTAAGGTTGGTTTTTTTTCCAAATTTATATGGAACCAACTTTGGGGTATACCCTTTCCAATAAAAAAATAATTATCAAAATCGAACTACTCTGTAAAAAGTTATGCGTGGTCATCTCGCACTATCCGTCTATCTCTTATTAGAAAACTTAGAAAGAGACGTATAGTGCGAGATAAATCGAGAGAGCTCGCGCACCGTCTTGTGAAAGCAGTGCAGTGGGTGCAGTAGTTATAAAGAATAGGATAGACATTGCCTATATGTATATTAATCCCGCGATTTAGCCTACATTCTTTGTAACATTCGTGGGTGGCTAGTAAATTATATAGTTCCAATAATTACGTTTAAGGGATCTTCAATAGTCGCACTCTTTCCAAAACCCGCAATTGTCTTTCGATCGCTGCAGTTTGCGAACCCTGGTTTGGTAGCTGAAATAATAAGTTTCTGTCAAAAAAAACATTCTTGATTCTCCTGAGGCCCATGGGCCTGCTGGAAGGACTTATTATCTTAAAGGAAAGTCCCTGGGCGACCGAGCTCTGCTCGGTTGAAAATAAGGAGAAAACTAATTTTCCCAGAGATGAGACCTAGCTAGATCGATTTCATGCCTCCCCGCCCGTAAACCCCTATACTCAAAATTTAATCTAAATCGTAGAGTCGTTTCCGAGAACGTGATTGCAAATATATATACAAATATTGCTTGTTTAATAGTATAGGATTAAACCATTTTGGGTTGGAATACAGCTGCATTAGTTTTCTTACGGTCTTTTTTTGAAACAAACGAAATTCTACTCTATTTCTTACTTTACTAGACTCAAATTTCAATGTAATTTAGTGTCGTATGGTGGGCCTTAGGTTACTTTTGTTGTCTACTATACTCTTTTTCACAATCGTCAACTACTCGTCGAGAGGGTTCCAATGAGCCTATGCTATGCTAATGCTATGGCTACCTTCTGTCTCGATCATCAGATCAGCACGACGGTGCCATATTGCGTCGTCGCCAAACTTACATGAGTGTGCCAAATGTCAGCTCAGTCAGTTGCAAGATTTGACATACGATATATTCTCGAGGAAATAATGACGATGTTAAAAATCAAAGGCAATATAATTACGTCTAACATTTATTTGAGTAATTTGTACCAGGTAAAATGTCGTTCGCGTGCAGATACTCTATCGGTTGCTGCGGCGGGTGAGACGCATGTCTCGTTCGATCTCGTACTGGCGGTGGTCCGCCCGTTCCAGAAAGTCTTGACGTTCCAGGTAACTGCGAAAGTAAACAATGTCTTAAATACAGTGTGCAGCGGCCTACTTTTATAAATATTCGTTACATTTAAATAATCACAATTATTTACCAGTGGCGCTAGTGAGCACGTTAACGGGCTCTTAAACTAAAGTTATACATGCAAGAAATTGCATGCAAGTTTCATTACATTGCTGGTTACCGAGGTAGTTATGCTGAGTTCAATTGATCTATCAAACCCCGCAATGTAGTTAATCTTGCATGTGGGTTTCGCGCTTTAGGGTGGGTTGCACCAAAACGTCTGCAGTCGTAAGCTGGGTGTTCTTTTAAATATCTGATTGTATCCAAAGTTTGACAAGTTTCTATGGGATGACAGCTGCCGGCGTAAGTTTGGAAGCGTAAGAAACCGCAAGTTCGTAACCGGTTACGATCGTAAAATTATTATTTTTTGGACGAAACCAGTTGCGATCGAAGCAACTGCTATTTCTGGTCTGTTTGCCCTTCGGGCATCTGTAGCTATCTAACAGGTTTCCAACAAGGCAGAAGAATTCTTCGATCGCAATTCGCAACTAGTCTCGTACAAAGAATAAAAATGCTTCGATCGTAACCGGTTACTAGCCTGCGGTTTCGTAGGCGGCCGAAGATGTATGTCTGTGTGTGCGTCTGGGATGTACTGTCATTCGGTACAAATGGAAAATCGTCAACACGAAATAACCATTTTGAAATAGGACCAAAAGTAATACCATCAAAAGTGAATTTGACGAAAATGTAATCATGTCAAATATTTTATGACTAATTTATTTCTTGTTCAAAATGAATCTAGCTCAAATGGAACTTTGTTCAGCATTAAATAGGTCCATATTTAAACACGTGCAAAGTGAATGTTGTCTAATTTAGGTAAATGAATATCATAATGTTATATGAAAATCGTCAACTTTAGTCATATCTTTGGAGTGTACGTTAATTCCATATGGACGTATTTCTTTCGATATATCAAGTATGTCAATTGAACTTTCAGGACGTAATAACATTTTAGCATTATTCAGGCTGGGCAAATTACCAAGTCGAGGATTTTCAAATTGACGTTATTTAGATTCGACCAATAATTTAGAGTTGTCATTTTTCCATTTGTGCTGAATCACAGTAAATCGAGTCTGGGATTGCCCTGTATGGTGTGGTGTGGCCCATGCCGGGCACGACTATACACTTTACACCACCTCGTAATATTTTTCCCGCTCATCAGCCGAACCAATGAGCTCTTTTAATACGGCGCCATGGTCAGCGTCCAGGTATCCTTCTCGCTTTCTTTATGGACACTTGCGACTCCAGAAGAATCACGATTTATTGATTTGAGCCTACGCCTAAAAGCTGACAACCAACAATGGCGCGGCATTTTTCTTCTGAACTACAAACTTATGTCAATGTCATAAAGACAGGGAGAACTTGTCTCACTTTATCTGTACTAGACTAGAAAATTAGAAACATCCTTTTGCAGCCATCAACTACTCATTGAGACGGATTCTAAGGAGCCAAGGGTCTTCAAACTCCATCATATCAGCTTCATGACACCATACTATTGTACGCGCTACTATAAAAATAGCACATGGATATTCGCCTATTCTAAAGATCGCCATTAAATAAATAGCGTATGCAAAATTTCAGCCAAATAGGGGTTGAAATTTGTTGACAATTCTAACTAAACATTCATTACATATATGCAACATAAAGTTGGTAAAAAAGAACAACAATAATCCAAGTAGTCAAAACCCACCCATTCTTCCCCTTGTTGTGATTCTGTATCTCATCATTAATGTCCTCGTCCTTCTTGAACGTCTCCCAGTCTAGCTTAGACTTCTCCAGCGTAGACAATTGGTTCTTCTTGTTGAGCTGCCCGAGGACGTCGGCCAGCCCACTTGGCCCCCGGCCCCGTTGTGGGATGAGATTGCTCACTGAAATTAGAGATATATTTTTTTTATGATAAGTTAAGATAAATTTTGTGTCAAAACTGTGTACATTGTAATAACCTACAACATAGCATGCTAATTACAGATATATATCAGATACATACTAATATAATAAATGCGAGATGCTGTTTCTCCATCTGTCTGTTACCTCTTCACGTTTAAACTGCTGAACAGGGGTGAAATAGGGGGTGAAAGTTTACATGGAGCTACAATATAAACGAGTTCCACGCTAACGGACTACTTGTTGATATTAACATTATTTGCTACTAAGATGTCCATATATTCCGTCATAGTTTTTTGAACCCCCCTAAAATAATCCTAGCGTTCATCCATTGTTAGTAAATAAATGTTGCAGATTATATGTCAGTATTTCTATTTTCAAAAGTTTTGCATTCAAAATTACCTGATGCAGAACTCTCTGCAGTTTTAATTTTCTCTTTGATGATATTGTTCTCTACAACCAATGTTTCTCCTGCAAACTCAAATATTCTCTTCTCTCTGGCTTTTATATCATCATTATTACTGCTTGCTTTCGCTTGTGGTTTGACTTGTTCTAGATTTTGTTTTTCTGGTTGTTTCACAGTTGTTGTTGTTTCTTTTGCAGGAGCTTTAGATGTGGTACCTGTACCAGCTAAAAATTTTGCCCATAGATCTTCCTCTCTTTTCTTCTCCTCTACAGGATTAAGATTTGATTCTGGTTCTTTTTCTTCTGGCTCAGGTGTGGGCTCTTTAACAGTATTTCTGGTACGCCTTTTCTTTTTACTTTTACCTTCTTGTGCTGATTTTCTTTTCTGAGTTTTGATTTCTTGTTCTTTTTCAAATTGCAGATCAGTCTCTTCATCAGCAGATCCTTCTTCTGAGACCTGTTCAGGTTCACCAGGTACATATTCATCATCACTGTCACTTCCAGATGACATCTGTAATATGGAAAAAATTGGCATTTAATATAAAAATAAACCAAGTTAATTTATAAATAATTATACCAAGTCATTATTTCAATAGAAGATAAATACCTGAAGAGTTTCTGAAGGGCTGCTAAGACCAGTTTTTAAAATAAGTAAATAAATAAAACACAAGCTATTATTTAAAATAATTTATTCACTAAACATGTCAATTTAAGCAGGTTTCTTTTTATCCCTGTTCCTATTCTTAACATTAGAGACTTCATAAAAGTTGGTTCCTGTCTTTGTACGGCGCTGAGCTCTGTCGAGAGCGCGTCTTTCCTTTGCAGTCATTTTCTTCTTCTTAGCAGTAACATCATCGTGTGCTCTCTTGCGTTTCTTTCCTGCCTTTGCAACATCTTCAACTGTGAAAGCACCACTCGCCGCCTCTAGCTTCCTACGCCTCATCTCTTTTACTGTCTCTGGTTCATTGGTCAAATAATCTTCAACATCACTGCATTCTTTTTCATCATTGCTGTAGAAGTCACTAATAACAGAGGAATCATCACCATCATCATCCTGGCCTTCACCATCTTGTGTTTCTTCATTGTCACTTTTGTCATCAATATCTTTAAGTTCTTCAGGAATACTTACAGTTTCAAGAGGTTTCACATCATCATCATTATCAAATTTCAGGCCCACTCGAATTTTGGCAAAGTCCTGTGCTATGATCAAATTATTAACAGAAATGACAGGCTTTTCAGTGTCCTCCTTCTCATCATCTTTTGCCTCAGAATCATTTTCTGCAGCAGTCTCCTCGGGTTTATTTTCTTCAACTGCAGACTTTTCTTTTGGTGCTTCAGTGTTAGGTATCTTTGAAAGAGGAATTTCAAATCCTTCAGGAGCAACATAGAATGGTAACTTGCCTCTTTGCCAGTCATTGAGCACCATCCTTGCAACTTGATTGACATCGGGTTCCCCTTTTTTCAATAACTTTCCAGTCCGGGCAGCCATCTTTTCCAAAAATTCAGTTGCAGTCTCCCAACCATCAACTTTGTATGTCTTTATCATATATTCTTTCCTTACCCTTTTCAGAACCTCTTCAATATAATCTTCAGGGTTTTGTATCAGTTCCACTCTAACTACTCCTTTCAGTACCTTCTCTGTGTCTGTTTCAGCTGAAGGATAAACCACTCCAGGACAATCAATCAGGAATATTCTCCTCATAAGTGTGATGTATTGCCAGACTTTAGTTTCACCAGCGATGGGAGCTACTTTGCATACTTTCTTTGATCTCAAAGTATTTATGACAGATGACTTCCCCACATTTGGATAACCAATCAATCCAACACTGATCTGCTTTTTGTCAATATGCAATTTGGCAAACTGGCGCAGTAAGTTTATCAAGGAACCTTTTCCGAAGGGATGGGTCAATGATGAATGGAAGGCAATAGTTGGATATTCCGCACTGAGAATAGCAACCCATCTCTGCGTGACCCAGTTGGGAACTAAATCGACTTTGTTCAGAATGAAGATTAAATGCTTGTGAGCTTTTTCTTTTTTCAGAAAGTTCTCAACAAAGGGGCTCCTAGTACCCATAGGATCCCGGGCATCTAGAACTTGCAATAGAACATCTGATGAATCAATTACTTTGTAAAGCTCATTCCAAATTCTCTTACTCATGCCAGCTCCAAATACCCATTCCCTCTGTCCCTCCCTAACACCTGTATCTTCTCGCACCCTGTCAATGTCTTTGGTTTCATCATATTTCTCAGTATTCTCTTCAACAGCCTTGGACAGTGTATCAAGATCACCAAACTTTAAATTAACCCGCTTACGTTGTTTCTTAGGACCAAATGTTTTATCAAAGCCTTCAGTGTCCAGTAAGTGTACTCTGGCTTGCTTGGCTTTTTCATTGAGCAATGAAATTGGTAGGTTTGTAGGTCTCATAACAACTTGGTAAGGATTTTTAACTACAGCACCAAATTCGTCTTGAAACTTTTGTAGGGCATTTTGTGTGATAACACGGGAGTTGCCGAACCATTTTTGGTTAGGTTCGACGCGAGCCCGAGTGCCTGACGGTAGCCAACCTTGAAATGGCGCTGGGCTTATTATTTTCCCAGTTTTATCCCTTTTAGCTTTGAAATTACGGTACATCTGCAACCGTTTGATGGTACCCTTTGTCCTGGGATTACCGACACCCTTCAGCCCTTCGGTAGGCCTGTCGGGGTTCATAGAGTGGCCAGATTTGTTGAACCCCTGCTTCCGGGGAGCCCCGGTAGCAGATCGCACTTTCCCCATTGTTATTTATTCAACGAAACACTTAAAATACACCCAAACACTTTTCCTTCCACATAAATATCACGAGGTAAGTAAATAGGTTATGAGGATATCACTACAAATTCTACAAAACCGAGATGGAAAAGACTTATGTCAGTCAAGCTCGCCAACTTCATGTCATTACAATATCATGATCTAAAAACTATAAATTATTATAGTTACAGACTGAACTTACCTTTATTGATATCGAGCAAACAAATTTATTTCCGAGGTTTTATAGCTTATATAATCTTAGCTCAAGTAATATTCACAAAATATGATTATTTATATACACAATTCTAGTCCTTTTTATTCCCTGTTGCGTTGCTCACTTCACTTGGTTCAATAAACCTAAATGTTACCATTCTAATTTATCATGCATTATCATTTGTTGAAATTCTGTGAAGCTATGATTAAGCAGTTAAAATAATGAAGTAGTGTCATACATAACATTTTTGAATATAATTATATTTTTTTATTAGATTATCTCTTGGTACTAAGGCCCTTTTCATTAATTGTAATTTTTTTATGACTTCAAAAATGTGAAAACCATAGACACCATTATGGCAATGAGAGTGGTTTGAGAGTGATGTCAACATTTACATTCGTTCGATTACAAAAAATTCGGAGCAGCAATCGATTGCTCATTACCCTTAGCACAACACTACCCGAGATTGACGTGCGTGATTGACATATGGATGAATAATACAAAATGTCAATTTCACTGTCAGTGCAATCAAGTGCAATGATAATAAATTGTGCGATGGATTTATATTGTAATTATTCGAACAATGCGATTTATTTCATGGAAACTAAATAGAGATAGTCAGACATTTATGTGAGATGTGCAAATCTTAATGTGTAATGCACTGTTCTGTGGAGCGTCGACGGTTTGTGCTGTGTCGAAGAAGAGATTTTATTTGTACGAATCTTTCATGACCATCAAAACTGCCCCGATGCCTGTAAGCATCAGCACCACGAAGACAACATGTATGACATGTTGTCAGAGTTCCAAGTATCAGAATTCGATTCAATTGGGGATATATTTCGTCTAAAGTCTGGTGACCCATTAGATACGTTTGGTGAGATGTGGTACCCAGTGTTTTTGTGGTCTTTGTGTTCGTCAGTGTTTGTGCACACTTGTGCGGCGCTTGTGGCGTTTGGCACTCTGAGGAAGCACAAGTATGGAAAGTTCTTTCCTGTCCTTTTGATAGTGATGGGTGTTGTGGGGCCTGTGACGGCAGGCGTGGTGACCAGCGCAGCCATCGCCTTCATATACCGGGCGGCTAACCAACCCATGGCCCCCATCTATGCCATGGTGTGGGGCATCGGACAAACAGTGTTAGGGGCCGGCATTGGTTTCACAAGGATTTTGGCAACTTTGTAATAAATTGTGGTGTATTGTTTATAGTTAATTGTGTTGCATCAACTCTCTATATAATTTTGGTGTAATTGGAAGTCAATTATCTTAGCATTATATTATTGTAATGGAAATGGCATGGGCAGTGCAGATAATGTAGTATAATAAATTATAGATGATGGTAAATACTCAGTAATCATACATATGAGAATGGTGTAAATATTTTTTTAATGTGTACTTTTTATATAAAATTATTTATGCAATGAATAGTTATGTAATGTTTGGCAATCAATTTATGTTGTTTTGCTTTTAGCATGCAATATGTCATTAAATAATCATGGTTTATGTAAATATAATTATGATAATACTTTGAGTACTGTCCTTGTTTGAAACCATTGTGAATATAATTATATTTATAGAATTATGAAACCAAATGTATTGTTTGACTCATTACCAAACTTCAGGTTTTTATTGTGAAGACAACTACTATTCTACCAATAGAAAGCCATGTGAATTATCTAAATAGTTAGAGGACTTTTTTCTGAACCTGCTGCTATAGTGTTGATACTGTATATAAGCCTACTCCAGATGCATTCCTTTCTATGTATGATAATCCCATTCAAAGTTACAGGATGTTTAACCACATTATTTGACATACCTGTTGGTACAGCTGAGTTTCCTATTATTTGTTTATAAATTATACTGTGATTACAATTAATTGCTCATTATTGTCTCTATGCAAGACCCACCGATAGTCACTAATAATGCTTGCTTGTGACTGATTATTAATTAAATAACATTGAATAATCGCAATATTATTTAACTTTAAATTATAAATTATTGTGATATGATAAACAATATCCAAATTTATGTTAAGGTAATAACCTATAAATTCTATTCCTACTAGTCTCATCATGTCAACATGATTTGTTTCTAATGCACAAATTCCTACCTATTCAATAAAATGTACTGGTACTTACCTATGTAAACAAAAACTTAATGTATACAAATTACATACTCTACTACTAAGGTCTATAAGGTAGTATGTAATGCTAGAGGTAGCTTAGGTGCTAGAATAAAATTAGTAATTTGCAAACAAAATATATATTTGTATATAGGAAGTACAATTTTTTTTTTGTTTATTAAGGGTTTTAAAAGGTTTGTTTCAAACATTAAATTGCAGCTAGTAAATCTTCGCCTGATGATGTATGTTGACATATCTCTCTTACAAAACTTCGTTACTAGGGTTGGTGGCTGTTGAATGCTTGTACTCTAGGAACTTGTGATTATGTTTCAAGCAATTTCACTGTGCCTTATAGAAATGGAGTGTGAAATGGAGCAATCTGTGAGCATTTGAATTGAACTCCTAGCCTTTGCAGTATAGTTTTAGGATACTGTGTACTATATTAACTTCACATACTTAATCACTGATGCTACACTAAGGTCTCCTTTCTTTCTGTTATGCAATGTATCTGCATCTGTATATATTTTAAGACTATGGTGTAAAAAGGGAGCCGAGACCTAGAACAATCTTAGCACCTTAATGATTCCCTTTGGTACTAATTTGAGCCAGCATTCGCTATATCCACATGTCTAGTGTATTGTATAGTCTTGAATTAGAAGATCCTGATACCAGTTGACCATAACACAACTTGTACAACAACAAAGGCATATGGAGAATGAGTTTTGTTTGCTCTAAAGCATTGTTAGAACAGTAATGCTAGTGTTTTAATTTCAGTAGCTAAGTAGCTAGCAATGTATTATATAGAGGATTTGGTTGTAGGTAAAATAACTTTTTCATATTTATCCATTGGTAATAAATAAAATTTATTTAATACAATACAGTTTTTTTTTAGATATGCCACTTCACCTGCTTCATAATTGTAACATAAATAGTTAACAATTCATAATTAATAACAGAATTAACAAATAGATAATGAGATTATAATTTATTTTATAAAGTACTTCCATGGGCGTACTTTGAAAATCTTTTATGAACTTCATGAAAATGTGAGCTGTCCTCATCTTCCTCATGGCTCACCTCATGTATTGTTTCTTCCAACATAAGAGGTAGCTCCAATTCTTCCCTAGTTAATGTTGACTGAAAAAAATACAACAATTGAAAAAAAACAACATAGGCACAAATCATTTTTTAAAGAATATAATTTGATCTGGATGACTTACTTCATGTATTTCAGTTTCTATGCGACTTAGTCTATTGATTCTGTCCTGCAATAACTTTGTCTCAGCTGTAGCATCCTGCAGAGCCAACTTTAGCTCCACAACTTCCCTTCTTGCATTTGACAGTAACTTTTCAGTTGTTTCTAAATTGCTTTTCACACCATCTTTCTCAACTTCTATTCTAGCCTTTGCTTTTGAAAGACTTTTTATTTTATTTTCATAAAGCTGTAATTCAGAGTCAGTCTCACTCAAGCCTGGTGCCATTTGATTTGAATTATCTTTATGAAGATTACTACACATCTGCTTGAGGTAAGACACATTTTGTTCAAGAATTGCTTTTTCCTCAGAAACCAACTTCACCTCATTTTCTAATGCTGTTATCGTACATGTCATTGAAGCAATGCGTGCTGACTGGGCGTCAGTTGTGTTATCTTTGTCCACAAGTTTTTCTTCCAAAGCTTGTATTTTACTGATATATGTTTGCAGCTGTAACGATTTGGATGCAGATTCACTCTCCAAAGAGTGGTTTGTATTTTCGAGTATGTTTGCTTCAACAGATAAACTTGCAAAGTGTTCTAACATGTCAGATCTGTCAGCTTCTTTTTGTGAAAGCATTTCTTCAATTCGCCTGATCTCTTCCACATAATGCTGTAGCTGTTGTTTAAGACCCTCAACCTCTCTTCTGGATTTGTCATGTTCAATTTTGTTCAATCTCAAACTTCCGTTTGCTTCAGCCAGGCTGTTTTGCAAATGTTTATTTTCCATAACAGCATTATCATATTGTTGATTTAGGCGCAAGATTTCCCCATTTAAAAATTGGATTTTTGTTTCATGGTCAATAATTTTATGTTCTGATATTTTGTTAAAGTTTAGTTTTCTTTTCAGTTCAGTAATTTCACTCTCTAATTTGTTTATTTCATGGCTCTGAGATTTGACTTTCTGTTCCAGGACACTTATAGTCTCAGTTTTGTTATCTAATTCTAATACTAATTTATCTCGATCAAGATCTACTTTTTTTAAATTCTCCATGAATTTTGACTTATCATGGTTTAAAGAAGTGATTTCAGATTGCAAATCATTGCATTTTCTTTGTAGTGTTTCAATTGTATCTTTAGATAAACTGAGTTTCTTTTGGGTACAATATAATTCACTTTGTACTTCATTGCTGCTTCTTTCAGTTTCCATTTGTATGTTTTTAATTTGACTAGCCATTGTCTTTTCTTTTATAACATCAGATTGCATTCTTTTTATTTGTTCTCTTAAGAAGTTGCATTCATCTATAAGGTGATCAGCAGATGCCTTCCCTGTCCTGTGAGTCATTTTATAAGAGCTATTTTCTTCCTGTAGTTGTTCTATTTCTCTATGTTTAAATGTTAAGTCTCGTTTTAATTTTTCAACTAATTCTGTAGCTTCTTTATATAAAGTCATGTATTGTTCCTTGTCTTTTCTTAATACATTAGTACCCTCTCTTAATCTGTCAACCTCATCTTGAAGCTTTAATATATCACGTTTAGTGTATTCAGCACCTGTGTTATAATGTGCTGATTTTAAACTTTTATATTGACTCAATTGGTGACTTAATGAAATGTTTTCTTTTGAAAGTTCCGCATTTTCAGTGTTTAGTTGACTGATTACATCCTTGTAATTCTGTTTATTTCCCTCTTCTCTCATTGCAATATTAGCTTTAATTTCTTCATTTTCTTTTTTCAACATAAGTATATGTTGTTGGCTCTCACATAATTGATTATGGAGATTTTTGATGCAAGAACTAACAGGAGGATTAGCAGATCTTGGGCTATATCTTTTATCTTTACAGTTTGTCAAATGTTTATTAAACATACTTGTTGTTTCAGTTAATTGTTCTTGCAATTTCGCCATGCACTTCTCATATCTTTTTCTTTCTTCTTCAAGTAGTTCCTGTAATTCATCTCTAGTTGGACATTTACTTTTTGCACTAAGTCCTCTCTCGAAATTGGTATTATTCATTGAAGCCAATGCGACAATTTTGTCTTGTAGAGATTTATTGAGATCAGTTAGGTCTGTGATCTTCTTTTCGGAAGCCTCCTTCTCCTCCGAAGCAGTATTCAAGTCTTGCTGAATTTTATCAAGTTTAGGTGATTGTGAAATTTCTTTTAGAAGGTTTGAATTTTGCTTGGTCAGATTTTCTGTTCTAGTGTGTAACAGGGTGACCTCTTTTGACATAGCAGCAAGTCTCCTATTACAGTCTTCTTCAACAGTTAAAGCTAGAGAGTCCATCTTTTTTAATTCATCGTGTAGAGTTTTATTTTTATCTGCAAGATCAAGGGCCCGTTGCATAGCCTCATGCTGTTTTTGTAAGGCATTTGCCAGCTGTTTTTTCATAATATCATTTGAAGCTATCATATCTTGTATTTGTTTCGATAAATCTTGAACTTTTCTATTGGTATGTGAATTGCAAACATCTCTGCTTACAGCTTTTAAGGGCCTTCCACCTTCAAGCAGAATATTTAGTCTAATAATTTCATTATCCCTGTACTCAATTTGACTTTTTAATATGGCTATTTCATCAAAATAGGCTCCAGTCCTTTCCTCCAGACTTTGTATCTTTTTTGACAATTCTGCGAGCTCACTATCAGAACCAGTTATCTTCTTATCATGGCAGGGACACAGTCTAGCAATATTACCATCACCACTGTCTTTCCTTCTACTTTTATTACGGCTGCTCTGAGTGCCAGCACAGAGCCCTCTCAGGCTCAGGTCCCTTATATCATGCTGTAACTTACTTATTAGTGATTCTTTCTTCATAAGCTCATCTGACAAAGATTTAATTTTTCTTTTACTCTCCTTAGACAATCTCAGATAGTCTTCTTTTAACTTTATGTTTTCTGTGTGGAGTTGATTGTTTTCTTGGATGAGCTTTGCATTGTCACATTTGTATGGTTCAGCTTCTAACATTAAAGAGTCGCGTTGCATAAGAGCTTCCTTTGAAAGATCCATGTAGTGCTGTAAGCTCCTTGTAGTCTGAAGTAAATCTGCGAGGACACATTCTACTAGAGGAACTGCATCTAAAGGCAAGGTATTGTTGTACCCTAGTTCTTCTAGTTTTCGCTTTAAATTAAAATAATCTTCAGCCATTTTATTTTATTTTTATTAAAATAAACTTTCAGAGTCGTCACGCAACACAATGCATATTATGAAGATTTAGCTTGAATAAATGAATCAACGTAAACATAACGGTAATCAGCAAGCAACTTTTGTCTGTATTCGAATGCGATGGTGACATTAGTGACAGGAGTCTTGACCATAGACAAGACATGGTTTTTACTCCGATCACTCACTCACATCGCTATAGCTGAACGCTACTAAGCGCTTGCGTTAGACATAAGCGCTCACTTGGATATCACTTCGTTTATTTCAACTCATTCATTCAATGTTTGGAGATGTCGTCGCTGACACTTCGTTAACCTTTCATTCATCCAAGCTGTCACTTTTGAGAAAAATACCTTTAGTTGTGGTTGTTCTTATTTATTTTGTCCAAAGTTCAGCTATTTCGATTTTATTTATCAACACAATAAGTATTTAGTGAGATGAAACATCAGGGTACATCAGAAAATGTTGTACATATTTCTCTAAGTAGTGTTTATTAAGTGGAAAAATAAATCATGAATCCATATAAGGATCTCGAAGAAAGTTCTTTCACCGCTGCTCCTCATCTGACCTACGAAGATATAGCTACAAAATTGCTGAAAGATAACTATTTTTTAACTGCTTTAGAACTGCATACAGAACTCGTAGAAAGCGGGAAAGAATTACCGCAATTGAGGGAGTTTTTTTCGAATCCAGGAAACTTCGAACAACATGTTTCTAGAGCTTCCGAGTTCGTGTCTATGCGTAAGTACATATACGTATTAATGAAATAGGCAAACAAATCTCACAATTACTATGATATAACTTAGTTCAGGCCCGGAACATACCCGGTGCGGGTACCCCCACAAGGTGGACTGATGACCTGGTAAAAGTCGCAGGAGTCCGCTGGATGCGGGTGGCGCAGGACCGCTCTCTTTGGGGGAGGCCTATGTCCAGCAGTGGACATCATTCGGCTGATATGATGATGATGATGATGAACTTAGTTTAGCTACATCAAACAAAGGGTGATGATATAATAACAAACACACTTTTTTCATCAGATCGCTCACCTAGCCAGGCAACTTTGGATTCCCTTGATACTGCACGATACTCCGAAGACGGTGGTGGCGACCGCGGTGGCAGTGGTGGAGATGTGGCTGTTTTAGAATTTGAATTAAGGAAAGCAAAGGAAACTATCCATTCCCTCAGAGCAAATTTAACTCAGTTTGCAGGTAAAATAGATAGTCAACTTAATTTTTTGTAAATGACATAAACTTAAAGCATATATTTGTAGTTATGGAGCCAAATACCAGTAAACGTAGCAGCCATCATTGTTTATCTAAACATCTGCATACACATTATATAATATAAGCCCTAGTATTGACCAGGATCATCATACCATAGATATATTATATATTTTTACTTCACTTGTAGATGGTGAATCAGCGCTAGACAAAAACTCGAAGGATCCATTTAACAAGCGATCCCTGAAGCCACATGAGCGCAGAGCCCTCAACTTCCTTATCAATGAATATCTACTACTCCAGGATTACAAGCTTACCTCTATCACATTTTCTGATGAAAATCCAGATCAGGTATTTTCATTTATTTCAACTTTATTGCACAAATAAAAAAACATTTAATTGGCGGACTTAATGCCTTCAGGCATTTTCTACCAGTCAACCATTGGGCTAAATGGAAACTTTAGTGGTGCCGGATCCTAAATGCTGGGCTCGAAATGGATGAAAATTTTAGAAGTGCCTGATAATTTTTTTGGTGATGGGAATAACCTTCATTAACACCAGTTACAGACTTTTCAGCTGCATCAATATTTTTTTAAAGATATAAACAGTTTCCTCACTTACGTTTTGGGTTTATGATGGCACATATAAGACACTTTGCTTGATACATCTCATATTACAAAAAAAACTCTTAAAATTCCATGGTAAACTGACACTGGCAATAATATTGATAGCTGCAGCAGCTATATTTGTCATTGCCATGGTCAGATATTTAAAACATTTTTTGTAATATGAGATGGATAATGGAAAGTGTATCATTCACCATCCTAAACCCAAAATGTAAGTGAGGAAACAGTTTATATTTTCCAAAAATAATTGATGCAGCTAAAAAGTCTGCAACTTTTTTCTGGTGCTAAGGAAGGTTATTCCTATCACTTCAATAATCAGGCACTTCTAAAAATTTCATCCATTCCCTATTATAGCCTCTACCTACCTGCCCAAAGAACTTTTAAGACACTAAGATAAGATATCATCCCTTTCAAATTAATTTATACCATTCTAAATTGGAACAGAGTTGCATGTTGCATTTGTTTTGTTTCATATGATTTTAAAAACAAGTTATATATTATTTCATTGCTATTTTTAAAACTCACTTATTTTATACAACCTTTAGTCTTATCCCTATTGTATGTAACTAAGTTTTTTAATAATAATAAATGCTGCTTTGCATCCACTGATGGGCATAGGCCTCCCCCGAAGAGTGCATTATCAAGACTGCTTTAGAAAATAATTTATTCAGAACAGTTTATTTCATAAAGAGTTTACAATATGTATGAGGGAAAATGTTTGTAGCTCTTGATTCAAATAAACCAGATGTTATTTTATTCAATACATGCAATGTCTATTGTGTGTGTAAATATGTTAAACTGGACCCTATACACTATTCAGTACAGTTACAATTCTGATTACATTCCATCATTATCACCTGCCAGATATGTAACCTTGTTAGAGCATGAGCAATGTATCTCTTGTTGACTCACTATATGAACTGTGCATAGGTACATACTTCAATTTAACATTAGAATTGGCACATTCAATATGTAGTTGCTAAGATATATAATTTATTTATGTTTTATACAAAATAGTAAGGACTCAATAATGGTATTTAAGATATAATTTTATCCTGAATATTGTGGTTTACCCCTTATCATCATCATCATCATCATATCAGCCGAAAGACGTCCACTGCTGGACATAGGCCTCCCCCAAAGAGTGCCTCAATGGCCGGTCCTTACCCCATATATGACCTTATAAATATTTTTAATGAATCTAATACTTCCCTGAATGATTCATTTGCTAATGCTAATGTATTTTTCCTTAAACAGTATTTTTGTACAACAAAACCTTGAGCCACCCACCATACAAGGAATATTGGCAATGATATTTGAATCAACTCAGAATACGAAATTTCGAACACTTTGTTCTGTGACAATGCACCACAAATGCAACTCTTTTCCAATTTAGAATGGCATAAATTGTATTGAATAGGATTCGACTTAAATTGACGCCAACTGTACTGTAAATAAATTAAGTTAAGCAAATGGCATCCTAGACTCTAAAAAAGTGAGAAACATGTATCTGGCCAGTCTCCACTACTTTTCCATATCTACCCCTGTACCACACCTCTTAATAAGATTCTAATGGGTTTATTATGTACCATTCTTTTTAGGATTTCGAGGATTGGGATGATGTAGGTCTGAACATGCCCAGACCCTCAGGTCTTATGTCTCTATTCTGGGGGAATGCCACGGAAATAAATGTCCCCAAAACAGACGCATCCACTGAAATGGACTGGCAATATTCACATATAGAATGCCAGACTGAATGTGACGACAGTGTATGTGTAAGTTGTCAGACATCATTCCATACTGATACAGATTGGAATCATGAGGTGAGTTAAAGTCAAATATTAATTTAAAAAAAATGTGATAGGAATAGGATGGATGTAGATACTATTTGTTACTGATATTAAGGAAAATACTTCTGTCAGAGATAACGTAAACCTGCTAGGAATGAGACATTTACCACGTTCTAAGCAAGTATTTGTAACAGGTACTGCTTCTGTGAAGTCTTTTATATTTACTTAGATCGAATTATTTTTTTGATGACAAAGAAATATCAAACAACACTTAGAATGAAAAATGTAGTCTACATTCACTAGCTTCTTTTATTTACAGATTCTTATCCAAGCAGAAGAGATAGAACTACTCAAACAAAAAATCATACTTCTAGAAACAGAGAAGTTGAACTTCCAAAAGTTGTATGATGCTGCTATAGTTAGTCTTAATTCCTTGACAAGCCCTGCTTCAGAAAGTAAGGCGTTAGAACTCCACATGCCTGAAGACAAGATCCAAGCCAGCATTGAGCAAACAATTGAAAACAGGCCCCTGCCCTGTACAGCTACTGAGAACCATTATGGCAGTGGTCAATCAACGCACAGTGTGACTCCGGACCAGTTTGAAATTATTGATAGTGAGAAGAATAGTGCAATGTAAGTAATGCTAATGTTAAGATACATACGAATTGAAGACATCCTCGGATTGAGGCACGCACGGCTCACTTATTTGCTCTAATTCGTAAGTGCCTCACGCACGCTTCTTCCGAGAACCCATTTATAATGAATAATAATGTTCAGATGCTCTAACTTAGTGGCTCTTTGAATGTATATTTTTCCATCCTAGTTAGACTTATAGGTACATACTTTGTTGAACTTGTGTAGTAGCTGTGAATCATGCACCGACATAAACCAACTATGTAATGGTGCCATTGAAATTATTTTGTATCTTATATTGTAATTGACCTAAATAAATGAAATTATAATAAACAATTTGAATGTGTAAATAACAGAGTGAGGAAAGAAGGCTCAAACACCAGCTCATACGAGCCCGCGCTCGGCGACGCGACGTCGCACGGCTCGCCGACGCGCGGGAGCGTCACGACACTCGACGAGACGCTCAGCATGAATGACGCGGGCGAGTGGACACGCGTGCACTACTACGCCGACTGCAGCAAGGAGATGTGGATCGATAGGTCAGTGCTAGTAAACAGAGTAAGGAAGGCTCGCCGACGCGCGGGAGCGTCACGACACTCGACGAGACGCTCAGCATGAATGACGCGGGCGAGTGGACACGCGTGCACTACTACGCCGACTGCAGCAAGGAGATGTGGATCGATAGGTCAGTGCTAGTAAACAGAGTAAGGAAGGCTCGCCGACGCGCGGGAGCGTCACGACACTCGACGAGACGCTCAGCATGAATGACGCGGGCGAGTGGACACGCGTGCACTACTACGCCGACTGCAGCAAGGAGATGTGGATCGATAGGTCAGTGCTAGTAAACAGAGTAAGGAAGGCTCGCCGACGCGCGGGAGCGTCACGACACTCGACGAGACGCTCAGCATGAATGACGCGGGCGAGTGGACACGCGTGCACTACTACGCCGACTGCAGCAAGGAGATGTGGATCGATAGGTCAGTGCTAGTAAACAGAGTAAGGAAGGCTCGCCGACGCGCGGGAGCGTCACGACACTCGACGAGACGCTCAGCATGAATGACGCGGGCGAGTGGACACGCGTGCACTACTACGCCGACTGCAGCAAGGAGATGTGGATCGATAGGTCAGTGCTAGTAAACAGAGTAAGGAAGGCTCGCCGACGCGCGGGAGCGTCACGACACTCGACGAGACGCTCAGCATGAATGACGCGGGCGAGTGGACACGCGTGCACTACTACGCCGACTGCAGCAAGGAGATGTGGATCGATAGGTCAGTGCTAGTAAACAGAGTAAGGAAGGCTCGCCGACGCGCGGGAGCGTCACGACACTCGACGAGACGCTCAGCATGAATGACGCGGGCGAGTGGACACGCGTGCACTACTACGCCGACTGCAGCAAGGAGATGTGGATCGATAGGTCAGTGCTAGTAAACAGAGTAAGGAAGGCTCGCCGACGCGCGGGAGCGTCACGACACTCGACGAGACGCTCAGCATGAATGACGCGGGCGAGTGGACACGCGTGCACTACTACGCCGACTGCAGCAAGGAGATGTGGATCGATAGGTCAGTGCTAGTAAACAGAGTAAGGAAGGCTCGCCGACGCGCGGGAGCGTCACGACACTCGACGAGACGCTCAGCATGAATGACGCGGGCGAGTGGACACGCGTGCACTACTACGCCGACTGCAGCAAGGAGATGTGGATCGACAGCCTGAATGCACGTTTCGGCAGTATAATGGGATTTCGTTGATCCACGTCCTGGCATATCAAAGATTAAGACGTTTTTTACCCTATTTTGCTGACGATTTTAAATGATCAATTTACCCTTTTTAGTGGTCTACCGAACACGTTGAAGTTGTCGATAATAAACTGGTGCAGCGAGACTCTGAGCCTGAACGAGCCCCTGACGAACGAGCTGCTAGCCGAGTTGGTGAACAATGATAAACCGGTGACGCTCTCAGGACTGCTCACGCTGGTTGCCGATACGCTACCTAAGGTGTGTATACTATATCAAGGTATAATATAACATTGTACTCCTCAATTGTATATGTTTATGATTATGAAAAGGGCCCAAAACATTACCGATACAAAATAAGTATTAGTTTAAGTGCCGATAATAGTTAATTGATCGATTGTATTTTCAATAGTTTGACTTCTCGAGATCTGTGAAATTCCTTTTTAAAAAACCTGGCCTGTTTTATAAATGCTGATTCAAATGTTATTTTATCGCCGACAGGTACTACCTCACACGCTTGTGGCTCGCCGGTGTGAGGCGGCAGCTTTACTAGCGAGTTGTGCCGCGCTTTTACCGCCGGGCGACGTGCGCCGCGCTCGCACGCTTCAGGCCCTACTTACGCTAGTGAAGAAACCAGAGCCGTCAGATACGAGGGTCATATGCGAAGGTACTGTGTCACTAGTAGGTACTAGCACGCTAGTGGCTAGCCAGTGTGTGGCGGCTTTACTAGCGAGTTGTGCCGCGCTTTTACCGCCGGGCGACGTGCGCCGCGCTCGCACGCTTCAGGCCCTACTTACGCTAGTGAAGAAACCAGAGCCGTCAGATACGAGGGTCATATGCGAAGGTACTGTGTCACTAGTAGGTACTAGCACGCTAGTGGCTAGCCAGTGTGTGGCAGCTTTACTAGCGAGTTGTGCCGCGCTTTTACGGCCGGGCGACGTGCGCCGCGCTCGCACGCTTCAGGCCCTACTTACGCTAGTGAAGAAACCAGAGCCGTCAGATACGAGGGTCATATGCGAAGGTACTGTGTCACTAGTAGGTACTAGCACGCTAGTGGCTAGCCAGTGTGTGGCGGCTTTACTAGCGAGTTGTGCCGCGCTTTTACGGCCGGGCGACGTGCGCCGCGCTCGCACGCTTCAGGCCCTACTTACGCTAGTGAAGAAACCAGAGCCGTCAGATACGAGGGTCATATGCGAAGGTACTGTGTCACTAGTAGGTACTAGCACGCTAGTGGCTAGCCAGTGTGTGGCGGCTTTACTAGCGAGTTGTGCCGCGCTTTTACGGCCGTGCGACGTGCGCCGCGCTCGCACGCTTCAGGCCCTACTTACGCTAGTGAAGAAACCAGAGCCGTCAGATACGAGGGTCATATGCGAAGGTACTGTGTCACTAGTAGGTACTAGCACGCTAGTGGCTAGCCAGTGTGTGGCGGCTTTACTAGCGAGTTGTGCCGCGCTTTTACGGCCGGGCGACGTGCGCCGCGCTCGCACGCTTCAGGCCCTACTTACGCTAGTGAAGAAACCAGAGCCGTCAGATACGAGGGTCATATGCGAAGGTACTGTGTCACTAGTAGGTACTAGCTCGCTAGTGGCTAGCCAGTGTGTGGCGGCTTTACTAGCGAGTTGTGCCGCGCTTTTACCGCCGGGCGACGTGCGCCGCGCTCGCACGCTTCAGGCCCTACTTAACGCTAGTGAAGAAACCAGAGCCGTCAGATACGAGGGTCATATGCGAAGGTACTGTACCACTAGTAGGTACTAGCACGCTAGTGGCTAGCCAGTGTGTGGCGGCTTTACTAGCGAGTTGTGCCGCGCTTTTACCGCCGGGCGACGTGCGCCGCGCTCGCACGCTTCAGGCCCTACTTAACGCTAGTGAAGAAACCAGAGCCGTCAGATACGAGGGTCATATGCGAAGGTACTGTGTCACTAGTAGGTACTAGCACGCTAGTGGCTAGCCAGTGTGTGGCGGCTTTACTAGCGAGTTGTGCCGCGCTTTTACCGCCGGGCGACGTGCGCCGCGCTCGCACGCTTCAGGCCCTACTTACGCTAGTGAAGAAACCAGAGCCGTCAGATACGAGGGTCATATGCGAAGGTACTGTGTCACTAGTAGGTACTAGCACGCTAGTGGCTAGCCAGTGTGTGGCGGCTTTACTAGCGAGTTGTGCCGCGCTTTTACGGCCGGGCGACGTGCGCCGCGCTCGCACGCTTCAGGCCCTACTTACGCTAGTGAAGAAACCAGAGCCGTCAGATACGAGGGTCATATGCGAAGGTACTGTGTCACTAGTAGGTACTAGCACGCTAGTGGCTAGCCAGTGTGTGGCGGCTTTACTAGCGAGTTGTGCCGCGCTTTTACGGCCGGGCGACGTGCGCCGCGCTCGCACGCTTCAGGCCCTACTTACGCTAGTGAAGAAACCAGAGCCGTCAGATACGAGGGTCATATGCGAAGGTACTGTGTCACTAGTAGGTACTAGCACGCTAGTGGCTAGCCAGTGTGTGGCGGCTTTACTAGCGAGTTGTGCCGCGCTTTTACGGCCGTGCGACGTGCGCCGCGCTCGCACGCTTCAGGCCCTACTTACGCTAGTGAAGAAACCAGAGCCGTCAGATACGAGGGTCATATGCGAAGGTACTGTGTCACTAGTAGGTACTAGCACGCTAGTGGCTAGCCAGTGTGTGGCGGCTTTACTAGCGAGTTGTGCCGCGCTTTTACGGCCGGGCGACGTGCGCCGCGCTCGCACGCTTCAGGCCCTACTTACGCTAGTGAAGAAACCAGAGCCGTCAGATACGAGGGTCATATGCGAAGGTACTGTGTCACTAGTAGGTACTAGCTCGCTAGTGGCTAGCCAGTGTGTGGCGGCTTTACTAGCGAGTTGTGCCGCGCTTTTACGGCCGGGCGACGCGCGCCGCGCTCGCACGCTTCAGGCCCTACTTACGCTAGTGAAGAAACCAGAGCCGTCAGATACGAGGGTCATATGCGAAGGTACTGTGTCACTAGTAGGTACTAGCTCGCTAGTGGCTAGCCAGTGTGTGGCGGCTTTACTAGCGAGTTGTGCCGCGCTTTTACGGCCGGGCGACGCGCGCCGCGCTCGCACGCTTCAGGCCCTACTTACGCTAGTGAAGAAACCAGAGCCGTCAGATACGAGGGTCATATGCGAAGGTACTGTGTCACTAGTAGGTACAGTGGCGGAATGAAAAGGTTGATCAGTTTTCAAATCAAATCATTTACGCGTTGCAAGCACATGTTACCTTTTTAAACTGTGTATCAGACGAGAGTGATGTATTGTAAATTATGTTCAACTGTTTGACAACAAAGTTCAAATTTACTTAGACGAATTTTCCTTGACTATTAATAGTTGAACTAAAACCTTTTTATTAGTTTGATCTTGCCATTACGTTGTGTCAAGTTTGATAAATCTAATGATTAAATCCTCTTCGCTTAATTATTATTAAAATTATAAATGTGAGTAACAGGTCCTGTCAATGTCATCATTGCTATTTCTTGTATACATTTTTTTTTCATTTTTTAGCTCTTTTTCCAAAATTCAAAGAGATGTAGTGAATTACATTCATTATGACGGAATATGTCTGACACTCGGTCGATAAAGCAGATACTGATAACTTATACTGAGCAAGCAAAAAGCAGATCTTAAGGTGATCAATCTTTTCATTCCCCGACTGTACTAGCAGGTACTCCCGCTGCTAGTGGTTAGCCGCTGCGAGGCGATGGCGCTACTAGCGACGTTTGTGAATAGTATTTTATGCAAATGTTGTATAAGAAGGGCCTTAAAACGCGAGTGGCGCGAGTTGCGATGCGAGCCTTGGCGAGTATCGCCATTAAAGAGGCCACGAGCGTTTTTAGACCAGTTATTCAACGTTGCATACAATACTTTTTCTACGACTAATTTAAGATAAATAGCATATTTTTGACTTTTCAGGCAGATTGTTTGCTACTCACGCAATTTCTTCAGGAGTGAAATTATTTTCTTCTTAGTCCAGTTTGAAAGAAACATACATACGACGATACAACGAATAGTTATAATCTTTCGTCTTTTAATTTTGAGAATTATGACACCCCTTGTTCATGGTTTGTTATGTTTTTAATTTGTTTGCACTATGCCATACGAACCAAACCGAATCCGAAATGTTTATCTTTACAAATAATACCATGAATTGATAAAAAATTACACAATAGATCATGAACTATTTTTATTTTAGTAAACAATTAATAATATACCAATGCTTGGTCGTAAATGAAACTTTTATTCCGAAATATTTGTTTTTGAAGTACCACTGACGGTGCTGTTATGAAAAGACACAACAGCAAGCTAAACAGTTCGTTTTTGGGCCATAGAGCATATAGAGTTTTCAACGACTTATTATCGGTGTCCTTAGTGCCTATATAAATGGCAGATAATACACTCGCGGACAAAGAATAAGGGTCGGTAAAATACTGTCATATTTCTAAAATAGTGCAAGGTTGTACAGTTTTTTAATCCTGTCAAGTTCTATATTTAATTATACATGTAAACTGCAAAAATAACAGTAAAAAAAAAACGTTTACCAGGTTTAAATCGGACTCGTAAAAACCCATGAATAAAACAACGTTAACGGAGCGAGATATCGTCAATTTTGGATGTTGATATTTTTATGATAGGATCCCGGAAATTGCTAATACAGTTGGGTACTAAAAAGAATACTATGTTATGTAAATATAACTAGTGTTAAATATAAAAAAAAACCTATTGCAGTTATTTAATTTAGGGTGATCCGAATTTATTGACCGCGAGTGTAGTACCGGAGTAGAAAAAGTATTAAACAGACTTTCCAGACTGTACCGTTACGTATATATGTACAATATATTATTCCTTTATATACACTCTAGGGGTATGGCAGCCAATACGTGGAAGTGTGCTCGGATCCGGTTTTCGGTAGAATATTCTTTACGATTTTCATTTTTGATTTAATTCACAATTTATTTTTTTGTGTCGCTTGATCGTTATGGCAATTAAAATCGGCGAGCTCTTAACTTAATTTGGCATCAATATAATATACTAGCTGCCCGCGCGTATTACAAAGATCGCAGGTGGAGTATGCTGGTAAAATATGTTTTGGAATGTGATGAGATATCCGAAGATTATCGCTATATACAAACATTACCTATTAATAATATCAGTATAAAAATCTAGATCATCTCAATAAACAATTTTTTTTCCAGCTTCATGCCTTATAGTGAAATGGGGCGGCGCCGGCGAAGTCCTATCATCTATCGCCGAACTCCTAGCGTCTCGCTCCACCGAGCGACGGATCCTAGCCAGCCAGATATGCGTCGCTATAGCCCCTTACGTCCCCATAGAACTATGCACCTCCTTACTACTCAGCCTAGTGACACTTATGTGTGAATCTAGCGAACCTGAGATAAGAAGTATTGGGCTGAAGTCGGCGTGTCTGATATGCCCCGTGGCAGAACACAAATATGGACAGTTGGAGAATCTCATGTTTAGTTTCCTAAAGGACCCTGTGGACAGGAATGTTAAGGACGCTGTTAGAATTTTCGTTCCTCTATTGGCGCGGAGCGCGTTGATTTCAGGTGAGATTTTAACAATTATTGGCTATTCAATTAAGCTGTACACTTCATTTGTTGTTCAGTATTTGATTTCTATCAAAATTTAGACATTTCTAAAATTGCCGCTAACGTTTATAACACACGGTTGGATCAGTCAAGCGTGTCCCCAGCTTTGTAACGGAAAACATCCATTCGACAATTTTTTTTACATTCATACATATAATCACGCCTCTTTCCCAGAGGGGTAGGCAGAGATCACAGATCTCCATTTGCTACGATCCTGACAAACGACTTTCGCTTCACTCACTTTGATAACATTTCTCATACATGCTCGTCGGTTTAGGGTACTTTGGACCTGGCCTTTTTGTAAGATTTCTCCAATTTGATCGGAAAAAGTTCGCCTAGGTCTTCCCCTTCCAACTTGCCCTTCCACTCTTTTTATATACACTCTCTTCGTTAATCTTCTCTCATCCATCCTCTCTACATGCCCAAACCACCTTAACATACCCTTCTCAATGTTCGTGACTATATCTCCATCCATTCCACACTTATCTCTTAACCATCACACTGTTTCTGACTCTATCACTCAATTTCACTCCACACATACTTCTCAACGCTCTCATTTCTACTGCATTCACTCGACTTTGATGTCTTTTCTGCCACACCCAACTTTCGCTACCATACATAAGTGTGGGCACCAACACTCCCCTATGCACAGCCATGCGTGCTTTTTGCGATATTTTCTGGCTGCCCATAAAGGCATTCAGTGCCCCATTCACTCGATTCTCTGCATTCACTCTCCTTTCAATATCTTTCTCATGCTTTCCGTCTCCAGTAAAAAGTGTTCCCAAATACACAAACTCTTTTTCACCTCACTAGCTCGGAAAGGCCTTTTTGTATGTTTGTTAACTATTGAGAAAATCGCTTTTTATCCACATGTGAAGAAAGTAGACGTAGAACATTAAAAGTACTATGACGTAGAACGTTAAATGTTTATTTTTGTTTTTTGTAGGTATATTTTATGACATATTTTTGTCTAACTTTTATTTTTAACCTTTTTTACTTTTTTAAACTTTTTTTTTACTTTTTTTGTTTTTTTTTTACTTTTTTTTTACCCTTTTTCTTATTTTCCTTGCTGTAGTGAGGTGAAAAGATTTGTGGTATACACGGGTGAAAAGTTATTTTACGTCTCGTGTGTTGAAACACTCGCTACGCTCAGGATTCTATTTTTGAACCACTCGCTTCGCTCGTGGTCAATCATAGAATCCTTTCGCTAGCTCGTGTTTCAAATGAACACTCGCAGGTAAAATACAACTTTCCCCCCTTGTATTACAAATAACTATTACTTGTTCCAGTCTTTCTTCACCAATCATTATTTCGTAGTCTGTCATAATTTCAAATTTTTTGAGTTGAATATATATGTATATACTTACAGCAAACGTTAACTGAGACGGGCGCGGGAGGGTGCCAGGCGGCAGGGACCCACCACCCGCTACGCTACGCTTTGATGTCTCCTCTAACCCCTGTCCCGTCTCAGTTAAACGGTAGACCTGAGATAGTGACGCAGTAGCAGTAGACAAGATACTTTACTATTCACTAGACACAGTCGACTATAGCTACAAGTTTATTTTCTGCTTCCTCAGGTTATTAATATCATCTAACGTGCGATTCTTTTTCAGGAAAATTCTCAACAGAACTATGCACGCGCATCCTATCGAATTTAATAAAAGCGAGCAAAGATAACGAATCAAAGAGTGTTATATTATATTTAGAAGTAATGAGAGTATTAGTGTTATCGAAGTTGGCCTATGTAGTGAATGTACAAATCGTTAAAGAAGTTACCCCTAACTGTGATACGGACGTTATGTTACAAGATGTGTTACTCGAGAGTGAGCAGGATAGCTTTATGGACCTGCAGTGCTATTTTACGGACGCTGTGGATGCCAAAGTACTGTTAGCAGCAATGAATAGTTTACTGTTGAAGAAGACAGACGTTAGATGGGCGGAGTTGAATTGGTTTATTGATATGTAAGTCGATTTTTTTGGTAACGGTTTTATTGCTTTTTACGTGAATTTGGTTCATTCGCGTAGAATGTTTAGAAAACGTATTTATAGACGAGAAACATATTTTAGAATTTCCTTATGACGATGCAATTTTGCGTCTAATTGATACAGATGCCCTCCCGCGAAACGAAAACAAAGTTCGTTCGTGTATCTCCCTCTCTGTCGCTCGAATAAGCAAGTGCGACAGAGGCAGATACACGAACGAACTTGGTTTTCGTTTCAGGGGCGTGTGCACACTGAAAATTATCTACATCGTTTTACACAAGGGTGCTCCAAAAATATCTGTTTAAACTTAGGCCTTGACATTAATGACATTATTATCGTGTTGTTTGAAGCCACCTTGCTTGTTACGATGTTGCGTGACGGTGATGAAAAGTCGATTTCAAAGACAAGTTTACATTTTGGCACCTTATTGCAATGCGATAAATGTCGGTTACTAATGAAATCCATAATTTCATTTAGCATAAATGTAACGTTTGCCATAATCATAAATCATAATGTTACGTATGTGTGCGTGTGGCTGCGCCCACACACCCCTGATGAATTATTAAAAGTCAGTGCGCTATCCAATGGCCGTGGTTTCGCTAGCTCCTAACCCCGTATTAATCACATAATTTGCCCCATATAGTTTTTCTCAGATTTCTACAACTTTTCATGATTTATATTTAAAAAAAACGTAACGTTGCCTACCTACAGCGTTCTATACAAAGTTTATATACATTTTACGGTTTCAGAGATAATCACTTAAGGCAAATGATGATTATGGCAAACATGGCACGTTATGACAAGTGAAATTATGGAGGTCGAAGGTATCCGAAAAAAAATATAAATACTTTTGACATCAACTGCAACTTACTAATAAAAAGTATAATAATCTTTTTTTTTCAGAGTTAAACAAATTTTAGAAGTAGCAACGAACGGCAAAGTCTTAAACCATCCTACGATATACGAGCTTTTAATATCACTATTTAGCAGTTACGTAGACAATTTCGGCGCCCAATTCTCTCTCAGCATACTGTCGCCTATATTCATGGAGACGATAGTCGAGTTGGAGCAGAAAATGGAGAAGCTTCATAGTGTGAATGTGGATAATACTGTTGTTGTTGGTGTGTATCTGGTCACGGTGTTGCCAGCGGTCGGGGACTCGACCCAACAGGGGGAGTTTTTACAGAAGTAAGTGGTAACCCCTTTACGTAAGTGATTTCTCCTATAAATGCCTAGATCTGTTAAAATGAGCCAGTTATAAGTATTATAGGAACAAAGTCAACGTGCCGATAACGATACTATTAATAATTGTAATTAGTTAGCCCTCTGATATTGCTGTGCCCTTGCAGGGTGTCACATGTATACCTACTTATTAATACCATCCACGTCTGTAATGTGATATGCAATAAACATTTCTATTTCTATTTCTACTTTTGCGATACGTGTATTAGTGCTACTTTGCGCATGCGTTAACTGAGCCATCTTCCTGTTCGACTGTTTGTATGTTCCCATTACTCATCATCATCATCATCATATCAGCCGAAAGACGTCCACTGTTGGATACAGGCCTCCCCCAAAGAGTGCCACAATGGCCGGTCCTGCGCCACCCGCCTCCGGCGGACTCCCGCGACCCTTACCAGGTCATCAGTCCACCTTGTGGGGGGCCTACCCACGCCGCGCCTTCCGGTACGTGGTCGCCACTCGAGAACCTTTCCGCCCTAACGTTCCCCTTACTATTTAAGTTTAATTTAAATTGTTCTGTTAAACGGCTATAGTGTATGCAAACATGTTAAATAAATTTCAAATTAAAGAAAATTGAAAAATTTAGGCTCCGAGCCGGATTCGAACCGGCGACCACAGGCATACATGGCCCGTCGCTACTAACCAACTGAGCTATCGGAACAATCTGTCTCAGCCCCTAAATCTTTCAATCAGTTCCTTCTTACAACGCCTTAGTTGGTTAGTAGCGAACGGGCCATGTATGCCTGTGGTCGCCGGTTCGAATCCGGCTCGGAGCCTAAATTTTTAAATTTTTCCTTTAATTTGAAATTTATATACATCGTTAGCAGCGTAACTGCTTTATACAAAATTAATGTTGAGTAAATATCTATTATTATTGTATGTCTTTCCCGCTCACGGGACAATGATGTCCCGGACCTTTGGGAGGCGTGCGTGGGGCTAGGTACCTACAAAGTACCAACTGAGCCAACACGTAGAGGCCCTTTTGACAATTTAATGAAATGCAAGGATTACACCGAGCGGATGCTGTCCCTGCCCGTGTCATGGGACGCACACAGAGACAGCACCCGCTGGGGTGTATAGGGATAGGTTGATGGTATCTAAAGAGGCTGGGCTATTGGGTGAAACATCGGACACCTGCCTAATAAACTGTCTCATTTTTTATCTCTAGCAGACGGTGACTCGCCAACTGCTAGATGGGTCCCTATTAATAGCGACATTAAATTATTATTATTATAGTGACCGACTAATTCACCAGCACAGAAACAATGCGACGTGGCGCCCCCACGCCACGCAAGTTTGAGTCTGTTGTTTGAAACAAGAGACATTTGTGAATCAGAATATGCTGTAGTTTGAGAATAAAAGAGTGCGAATTTAAACTTTCGTGACACATGCTTAAAATAATACTTACTGATAATTACTCGGTTAAGGCGAGGCCGGTTCACGATCTTCTCTCCCTCTCACTGAGCATAAGCGTGAGCGAGATGGAAGTGCGTGTTCGGAAGTGTGTAACATCACTTTTTAGTACAAATTAATTGATTTTTGGAATACTGGATAATTTATTAAAAATCTATCCGGTTATTGTGTTAGAACAATAAAAATGCTATCCTTTTTATTATAAAAAAAAACATAGATTGTCGTTGAAAATTACGAAATCTCGAACATTTTTACTCAACTGCGAAAGGAGAGGAGGGTTATGTTTTTCGAGTGTATGTATGTAAGTATGTATGTATGTGTGTTTATTTGACACGCCTTGCAGCCTAAACCGTTTGACGGATTTGGACATATGAGGTGTCATTGGATCCCTCATAATCGTGGGAGTGACATAGGCTATAATATTTGCAAAAAAGCAGTTCGGTTTTTCGAAAAATCTTTTGATTTCATATTTAAGATTGTTTCTTTTTTCATTATTTCTTCACACTGGAAGCTCAAAAATAAATCTTTTCGTCAGATCGTGAACCGGCCTCGCCAACTCACGTATTAAACACGGGCGACATGTTTCGAACTTTTCTGGAGTTCTTTTTCAGGATGAGTGTTTTCGCGGCAATGTCGTTTCAAGAACTCCCGACGAGTTCGAAACATGTCGCCCGTAGTGCCATTTAATACGTGACTTTAATCGTGTAATTATTAGTATTATAATAAAATTAAGATATCCGATGTGGATTGAGATTGGTATTGTTCTTCGAAAAATGCTAACATTAAATTAACTAAATCTGTTTAAGGTGGTTCGATTGCCATACAAAGCGTTATTTGACATTCGCAGGCTAACGGCGTGATATTTTAAGAAACTTATGTAACAAACTTTCTTCAATTGGCTTCCCATTTGCCCCAAATTCCCCCTTTCCTAGAATAGACTTGTATAAACTAGATTAATTTGAGAAAAATAGTTTTCCCAAAATATCACGTGACAAACCAATTTCTCAAATTAATCAAGTTTATACAAGTTTATTCTAGGAAAGGGGGAATTTGGCGCATATGGGAAGCCAATTTATGAAAGTGTGTTACATCATTTTCTTAAAATATCACGCCGTTAGCCTGCGAATGTCAAATAACGTTTTGTATGGCAATCGAACCACCTTAAGGTAAGTTGTAGTTTTAACCGAACATATGTTTTCAGGTGGATTGTGTATGGTAGTATACGAGGGCTTCCTGTAAAAATGTTCTCCGTTCCCTTAAAGTGGACAGCGAAACACAGACCTCTCCTATTGGAGTCATATTTGCTACACCTCAAAGAATGTAAGTACCTATCTGAAAAACTTAAAAAAAACCGATTAGTAAAGCACGTACCGGAAGGCGCGGCGTGGGTAGGCCCCCACAAGGTGGACTGATGACCTGGTAAAGGCCGCGGAAGTCCGCTGGATGCGGGTGGCGCAGGACCGGCCATTGTGGCACTCTTTGGGGGAGGCCTATGTCCAGCAGTGGACGTCTTTCGGCTGATATGATGATGATGATGATGAAAGCATGACGCCTCTTTTATTTTAGTCTGTCAAGTACACCACACAGGGTTATAGGGTAAATCGCCAGTAGTTTGAATAGCTGGCCCCTCATACTACACTATATATTCGACTAACACTATATGGGTTCCATGCCTGAAATAAAATAATTGAATTGAATTGAATACTAAAAATTAACTCAGTTCCCCTACAAACAGAATTCAATTTAGTATGACGTTGAAATCTTATACTAAAATGAATTCTATTATAGGTGAATAGAGTTAATTTTTAGTATGAGGTGGCCAGTTATTGAGCGGTGGCCAGCTACTAACGATTTACCCTATACATTTTTTAGATTGTTACGTGCATGCATCACTTTCGGACATCATTAATCTGACGGATAATAAGACATAACGAGAGCCACCTAGATTTAGATTTTTAGAACTGATTTACTAGAAAATTTGAAAAATCGTAAGTTTTTTTAAGAAGACACGGTGTGCATGGCGACGTGATAGGTACTTTTAATTGATAACTAATTAGATAGGTAAAATAAAATAAAAAGGGTTTGTGATTGGTCACATACGCTGTTCCCACTACCGTACTCCTTACTTAACACCTTATCGTTGATAGAAAATTGTATGAAATGTCGATCATAATAGGCCATAAATACAGTAAACACGATCCTTTAATTAAGTATCACCTTTGTGTGGTCGGAGAAATTGAATGTTTAGCACTTTTGGACCTTAACGTCATTCAAATAGAGTTAGTTGACTGTGCCAAACCTTCATTTTCCTAGACGGTACATTAATTATGTTATGTGTTTTTTGTTACTGTATTCCACCGGTTTTATGTACTATCGCCCAACGGTACGGGTACACCCATCAAGGGTCATTTTTCGAGTGAATTGTATGTGTGTGCAGACGATTTTGTTGAAAAAGTGTGAACCCGTACCCTTGGCCGATAGTACATACAGTCAAATATAAAGACCACTGGTTAGCCTAGTGGGTAGTGACCCTGCCTACGAAGCTTAAAGTCCTGGGTTCGAATCCCGGTAAGGGCAAATGTTTGTGTGATGAGCATGAATATTTGTTTCTGAGTCTTGGAGGTTTCCTATGTATTTATATCCATTAAATATGTCGTCGACTAGATCGACAAGCCTTATTGTGGGGCTAGTTCGATTTGTATAAAAAATTGTCCCGTAATATTTATTATTTATAATACATAGGTCCCACCGCCGGCTACAGACTATAAGCTATCGGCGATTACTCTCCCAAGAAACGAACAAAAGATAATAGCTCAAGTGTAAATAAATTTATAGTTCATCGCCGGCGCGGCGGTGTGAACAGCTAGCTATAAACTATAAATATATAACTCTCTCTTTTATTTACACGAAAGCGATTATCTTTTGTTCGTTTCTTGAGCTAGAAAATAGCCGATGGCTCATAGCTTACTCGCTCTTGGTGGGACCAGTGCCTTACGTGCTCGTTTCAGTTACAGCGCACAGCAGCGCGGCTAGCCGAGTATACACGGGCGCGCTACTAGCGGAACTGCCGAGCGTGTGCGACCTGGACGAAGGCTGTATCGAGCGGCAGCTCATACCCGTCGTCATGGCACTATTACATGACGAGGACGCGTGAGTACATTGTTGCTAACCATAAGATTGCCAAATTTAAAAAAATCGTGGGCCTAGGTCTAGCTGTATACGAGCAACGAAATCGTTCTTATGATAAATGCAAAAAGGTGACCGAAAATGTGTGGATTTATAGACACACTGCCAAGTATAGGCTTGCTACTGTTACATGTGTGATGACAGGCATTAAATCCCAAGTAGATTTATTGTTTGGAACTTTGAGCGTGACCGGTTGATTGGGTCTAAAATCGGGAATGAAAGTCTGAATGATCGATTGCGTCTTTGGTTATTGTGAAAAAAAAAACCGGCCGCCATTTTGAACATTTTTGTTCTTTTTTTTTAATCACATTTATTTTATAAGCCGAGATTATAAAAAAAGAAGTTCAAACACCTAACAAAAAAGTTCAAAATGGCGGCCAGTTTTTTTTGTGTTCAAAGAATCTTAGGGTCCGAATGGCCTACTAAGACTATTCTAAATTTAAACAAGTGAAGTCTTATTCAACTTTTTTGTAAGGCATTGGATTCATATTACACGGCATTAGGCGGGGAAGCCTGGCGGTCTCTAGTGTCGGAGGCCATGATCCACTTTGGGTCGTTGCGCTACAGCAGTAAGTAATTCATATCATTAGATATGAATCCTAACCGCCACCTTACCATTAGGTCTGAGTCCTCTTCAATTAAGAATCCATTGTCATCATTTGAATAAGTGCTAACAATGGCCGTCCATCTTTGGGTCAAAAATATTGTGTATATTTCAGATCGGTCCGTGAATCCGCCATCACGTGTTGGGGCAGCGTGACCCGCGCCTGTCTTATCCGCGGGTTCGCTTGCGAGGCGCAATGCTGGCCGCCTATGGAGAACATAATGGCCACCGGCCGTTTATCCGTGAAGGAAGTGGCTAGAGCGGCCGAAGCGTTGGCGTTACTTGTGCTACCTACTGCGGAGAACGCTGTCGTGTCTGAAAGAGGTAGGTGTTAGGACATATTCGTACTCTATTCCTTCCCTTGGAGATCATAGCAACCGGCCGCCTACTATCAAGGAAGTAGCGAAAGATGTAGGTATAATATATGTAGCGTTTTCACCGGTTTTTTTACTCTGAGGCGCAATGCTATGGAGTAGTATGGAGAACATACTGGCCACTGGCGGTTTATCCGTGAAATAAGTGACTAGAACGACCGAAGCGTTAAAGTTGCTCGTACTGCCTTCTGCGGAGAATGTTGTCGTGTCTGAAATGGGTAGGTGTTAGGACAAATTCGTACTCTACGAGTATTCCTTCCCTTGGAGGTCATATCCCAGCCGTCTATCCATCAAGGAATTGGTGAGAGAGGTAGGTATAATTTAGACTGATGTTTTACTTTGAGGCGCAATGCTGGCCGCCAATAGAGAACATATTGGCCACTGGTCATTTATCCGTGAAGGAAGTGGCTAGAGCGGCTGAAGCGTTGGCGTTACTTGTGCTACCTACTGCGGAGAACGCAGTCGTGTGTGAAAGAGGTAGGCCATAAGCAGAGATCGGAATTTTCGCGGCAAAATATGAGACTGTCGCAATCTAAATAATGTTAAAAGCATTTGTTTCTACTCGGCGACTTTAATGTTTGAATTAAGACTACCACATTTAACATGAGTTTACATGACCTAGTTACTAACCGAATAAACCCACCATTTTATACAGAAACCATTCTTTGCCGGAAAATTTGGAAGTGATTCTAGACACCATTAGAATAGTCATGAACTGGAGATTATTTTAGGATATTGGAAGATCTGAGGAATGTCAACTATTTTTCAAATTGTGTCGTGCCATAAGGTTGAGCTTGATGATTTTAATTTTCTGTCCTTCACACTTTGTCGGCTCATAACTTTGTCCTATCTAACTGAAAATAAGATTTATATAAGACACGCATAATACGATAGGTAAGCAAAAAATTACATTTTTGGCAAATGCCAAGACAAATAAAATAATAAAAATACCGTGGGCAGGACGAGTGTTAATTGGCCTAAAATGGGTTGCAAGTGACCCTACCTACCCCACCTTAGTATTATGGCAGACTATCTTCCATACACTCTGTATAATAAATAAATATTTTTTCTCAAACATGCAATGAAATGTCGTCATTACATGCGTTATAACAGGCTTCAAAGAATCACGTTTCGGGCGGAACAACTCGAGAGCACAGTAAAGGAATTTCATCGAAATTGAAGGCCTAGGCCGGGAAGTATTTTTTTTTAAATATTCACCTACAATTTGTGGCACAGCATTACGGCGTTCAGCCATGAACATTTGTTTGATTTCTTGAAGTTTTATTTATTTATTTCATTGCATGTTTGAGACAAGCACTATACATGCCTGGCCGTGAAAAAGGCTTGCCGGCTTCGTATCACTATCCCAACACAACCGGCAAGACCTTCTTTCCCGGCGTCTGCAGTAATGTACTATTGTTTGGTTCCAGCGGTGTCGCTCCTCTGCGCCCTGGCGGGGCAGGCGGGCGCGGCGCCGGAGTGCGTGGGCGCGCTCGCGCCGGGCCTGCAGCTGTGCGCGCACCACGCCGCGCACCATCCCGCGCTGTTACCCGCGCTCAGGTACTTATAAAATTGCCTTTTCATGCCACTACTCGGAAAGGTGGCAAAAGATGGTCAGAATTCAGGCTTCAAAGCTGGGGTTAGTTGGACGTCGCGCGAACAGGCCATCTATGATTTCAAACTGTCCAACAATGTTATTGTTGGACAGTTTGAACAGCGCTTCGACCAATCACAGGGCGCCGAGCTCAACGCTGCGCCGGGGCGAGGGGCCGTGCGAGCCTGTTTTAGAGTACATTACTGCAGACGCCGGCCGGGAAAGAAGTATAGTCCCTACGGCCGGCCGTCTATACCTACCCACCCGGCAAGCCCTTTTCACGGCCAGGCATGTATAGTGCTTTTCTCAAACATGCAATGAAATAAATAAATAAAACTTCAAGAAATCAAACAAATTTTCATGGCTGAGTGCCACAAATTGAGGAATGAAAATTAGAAAAAAAACTACTTCCCGGCCTAGGCCTTCAATTTCGTATGAAATTCCTTTACAGTTCTCTCAAATTGATCCGCCCGAAACGTGATACTTTGAACTTTTATAACGCACGAAATGACGAAATTTCATTGCATGTTTGAGAAAAGTTTGTTTTTGCATTTAAGCTTGCTTGTCGGTTTGCCCAGCGGCACAGGCCTCCATTTCTCTCTGTCCCTCGCAGCTCTTCTCCATGTAGGCCCTGATATGGCCCTTAAGTCATCTTCCCATCTTTTGTGGGCCTTCCTTTCCTTCTCTAGGAAACCAGACTGTGACCTCTTTCGCCCACTTGTCTTTTGGGTCCATTTCAGTTTATTTATCATGTGGGATCAGTGAACGAATATACATAGAACACGAGCTCCATACAAATTTCTACCCAAACTCGGGCCCAAAACCCGGTATGCGCATAGTCAACTGCGTATCCAATCACAGCTACCCAAAATGTCAGCCTATTTTCAATTACCCAACACAAATGGATGCGATTGGTCAATTTAGGAATGCATTGCTGTGATTAGCCGTCGTGCGTCACGTCGGACGACAGCCATGTGACAGTGACAACGAAAACGGATAATTGTTGAATGGTTACATGCAACAAGAAGCAACTTAGTTATGATAACGTTTGCGTGATTTTTTTGCTTAAGAAGTAGGGCTGAGTCGCCAGGTAAAATACCAAATTATTTATTTTTATTTACAATATAATACAAGTATAAGTAAGGTAGAGCTCCTTATAGAAAAATATCAGGAATTTCAGAGACCGCTTTACATTGCCTTTATAGATTACCAGAAGGCTTTCGATACTTTGTCACACTTATCTGCAATAGAACAGTTTATACTTGTCATAAACTATTCTATTGCGCTTTTAATTAATAGAATGTGATGGCTGCAAAAATCGTTTTTAAATGCATCAGTCACATCTTTGAAAGAGGAATATAACCAAAACATTTATTTGCAATGAATGCAAGATGAAATGTAAAGAACAAAGAACATCCCTTTTTTTGGCATGCCATTTCGAATCGTGTCGTTTCAAACGAACTGCTTCATTCCATATTTCGTTTCTAATTGGATGTGTTGGAAATCTAAAAACAGTTTTTTTTTTCATTTTATAGATAGAAAGGCTTCGATAAAAACTACAAAATATTGATAAGATATTTAATGGTTAAAATAGAAACCAACTTATTTTATGATGTCTGTTGACATAATACCATCCCTATACAAAATGTGATCATAACAATAAAATCAAAATAATATATTTATTGCTGTTTTAACTTGTGAAAAGTGATTCCATTTTTTTTGTTGTGCTTGTCCGAACGACTCACACACCATTTTACGGCACAACAATGCATATTTATTGAAACCGAACGTTTGGTTTATTTAACAGTTTGACACGGTGGCCATGTTCGAACTGAACGGCTGCCAGGCATCCTTTTTAATCCCCGCCTATAAGTGCAACGTTTTTGTGGGGCCACTTTTCGGCGCTAGTTAGACTTCTATGTATATTCGTTCACTGTGTGGGATATATCTATAGCTTTAGTTTTTTCCCTTATATTATTAAGGGTTTCTAATTCGACTTGAAACTACATACGCGACATAAAAAATCCGCTGGCGGCGCAACGTTATCGTAATTTTCCCCAGTAACGCACACCACTACATTTCCCGCACACTATCTCACTTTACTGTGACAGGTCACTGACCTAAGATTTAATTTATTTTTAGTGACATAAAGAATTTGAACCAGTCACCAACCTCCTCAGAGAAACTAAAATTGTCAAAACTGTCAAAACATCTTGCTGGAAAATGACAGTGACTTATTTATATTTTCGTATTTTATTCTAAGTATGCTTCTTATAGACCGTAAACCCACTCCAAATACGCCTATGTCTCATGACAACACCATCAAATGCATCGCAACAGGTCAAGAAAGTTGTGCTGAGCCAGAATCAGAAGATTATCGCAGCTAAAATTGGCCGAAAGTTTGAAATATCCTTCACGTTCGGTCAAAATTATATTTAAGTCATGTGACAACAGTACGAGACAAGTGGCATCATTTAGCTCTTTAATCGTAGAGAGAGTAAAACTTAGTCTGTCAGTCCTGAAATGGCTGGAAGTACCTACTTGGCAGATGGTGTCAAAGGTGCCTGGCATTTTATCGTGTTGTCATGAGACATAGGCGTATTGGGAGTGGGCTGACGGTCTATTAGATATATTTCGGTGGGTGACATACAATTGAAAAGTCAATGCTGCCTAGTACCCACGTTAGATTGACAACTCTATGCGGCTTTCACTAAGGTGCAAAATCGCATGAAAATAATCAGAAGAACATAAATTACAATTTGCTATGATTTTACCAACTTCTACAAAAAATATCGATCTTCCAGTATACGTTTTAAGAGAATCCATGAATAATGAAAGTGATTTCAAAAAAATACATAGTGAGGAGATTCGCATGCCGCGAACAAATAATATAATAATAATAATATTTGCGGACAATATTACACATATCGACCTAGTCTCAAACTAAGCAAAGCTTGTACTATGGGTACTAGACGACGATATACATACTTAAATAGAGAAATAAATACTTAACCTTTAACTACCGTGGTATACGTCTCACAGACGTCACCACTTTCATTTCGAAAATATTTTTGCGTATGTGTGGCGTCTGTAGCTATCCTTTCCGCTAGCTTCCTTTTTTGGGGTCCTCTAGACGCAGCCAAGACCGTAACCGCGGCGAGTGCGCACGAGTCGGTTACGGAGCGATCGACGTCTCACAGACGCCACCACGGTGTTTATGTACAAAAAATATGCACGTATCCTGGACGTCACCTCGGTGTTAGTGTTTGTGACTCTATAGTAATTATCGTGTATCCTAGTCGTGACGTCATCTTTTAAGTTTGAGCTTTATTTTTTTTAATATAAAATTCTAAGAAAAAAACAGGTAAGGCTTACTGTCAGTATAAGGTTCTGCTCGCTACATATTATTAATTACCCGTAGGAAGTTAGTATCATTAGGAACTACCAATTTGTTCAGTAAAAATATGCCTAAATCATATGATGTCAGTTTTTTTATGTTTAAAGTTAGGAGCTTTTCATTTATTTAATATGACGAAACATCTTATAATCAAAAGATATTTTTGTTTTATTGATAATATCTTCATAATTTTAGTAAAAATAAGACTGAACCAAGTCCGGAAATTTAGCATATCAAAAATGTCGCCTCATAATTAAAAAAATATTGTTAGCATGATTGAAGTTATTCAGTGTTTTTTATCCCATTTTGAATTACCTAATATAATTACCCAACTAGTTTAAAAGCTTTGATAATACTCGCATGTCAATAGGATTTTTTAAAATCGAGTAGAAATATGGCGTCTGTCAGACAGTACCTCGGTGTTAGTGCTACTCAAAAACCACCTCGGTAATTAAAGGTTAAATACATAGAAAACATCCATGACTCAGGAACAAATATTCGTGCTCATCACACAAATAAATGCCCTTACCGGGATTCGAACCCAGGACCTCTAGCTTCGTAGGCAGGGTCACTACCAACTAGGCTAAAGCGGTCGTCAAAGTTCCACTTATGACTTTAAAATAAACAATAGGACATAGTATTCTAAGGACATAGTTTAGAATGAACCTTGAAGAAGTGTGTGTCTTTTACAACCCGACTATGTATCCGCGGTGTTATAAAATAATTATTTTAAAATAGCTACATCACATCATCATCATCACCGCGTGTGGGCATAAATAAAACTGACCCATGGTATTTTATGAATCTAGTCACATGCTATCTACATTGACTGTAGAACAAAATTAGGGCTTTAAAAAGCCCAATATCACGCAAACGGCTGATTGGAAAGTGGTTTTCAGAAACCCATAATATATTTGAACAAGCTATCCAAAGATGAGTTTAGAGAGAAAAAAAATACATCCCCACTTTCCGTATAAGGTACCTCCCTTAAATATATACTTTTCAAGATTTTATGCTACCGTTTTGGTGGCGTGATTGATTTTTATACCCATTCCAAATTACGGCTTTCTAGTAGTAAGGATCACTGAGCTAGACCGCATACTGACAGACGGTCAGATGGACAAACGGACATGGCGAAACTATAAGCGTTCCTTGTTGACTACGAAACCTTAAAAATCAAATACAAGTCTGCAAAATTCAAACAGTGATACGAAGTTATAAGATAGATATAGGTACAGTATTACAGTATACATATATTATGTACGAGTATTAGATATAGTACACCCAAAGTACTTACCTATAGTATAGTATAACCAATGTCCTTGAGAATTCCATAACCTCAGAGTAAAGAAAATGAAACCATTACATGCCTTGTTTTATTATATACGAAAAAATTACTAAGTTATTACGTTGTTTTATTTTTATTTAATACATCTAATCATCTTTATGTAACAAGTAGATTAAATCATATAATGACCAATCTAATTCGCAAATAAAATAGCTTTATTTTTAAGTTAATGACTTATGACAGTTATGATAGGTAACAAATTATACACATGTTTATTTTTAGTTGACTCTCCCTTGAATAATGTAAATAACAATATTAAGTTCGATGGGGGGCACGATCATGGTACGAGTCCGGCACCGATATTTAGCGCGAAAGAAGTGGCCTGGGTTATTAAGGGGATGAAAAGGGGTAAGTCGCCGGGGCATGATGGGCTAAGCATCGAACACCTGCAAAATGCGGGCCCCCACTTGCCGCGTGTACTGGCAATGTTTTTTAACCTCTGTCTTACACATTCATTCCTTCCATCGCAACTTACTCAAACTATTGTGGTACCCATTGTTAAAAGCAAGACGGTGGATGTTTCTGACATTAGTAACTACAGGCCAATATCTCTTGCAACGGTGGTGGGTAAAATATTTGACAGTTTGCTTAACCAACATTTAGAAAGTCGTGTTAAGTTACACGACGGTCAATTTGGCTTTCGTAAAGGCTTATCAACTGAAAGTGCTATTCTTTGCCTGAAGCAAACTGTAGGGTATTATACCGATAGAAACACTCCTATTTATGCGTGCTTTCTCGACCTGTCCAAAGCTTTTGACCTTGTGTCATACAAATTATTATGGAAAAAGTTAGAGGCAATGGGCGTGTCGAGTCAGCTAGTACGACTTTTACAGTTTTGGTACGGCAGTCAGGACAACAGCGTGCGCTGGGCCGGCCAGCTGTCCGAGCCGTATAGGTTGGAGTGTGGTGTCCGACAGGGGGGGCTGACCTCACCTTTGTTGTTTAATGTATATGTTAACGAGCTAATAGGCGAGCTAAGTAGCGCACATGTCGGCTGCTCAATTGATGGTTTATTCATAAACAATATAAGTTATGCAGACGACATGGTGTTGTTAGCGCCGTCGATTAGTGCGTTAAGGAAACTAGTAGAAATCTGCGAGAGGTATGCCAAAGCCTACGGGCTGAGATATAACCACGCCAAAAGTGAAGTTATGATATTCAAGGCCGGTAAAAAATGTCCAGGTAATGTCCCGCCCATCAGGCTAAATGGAAATGAACTTACATGGGTTAATAAGTTTAAGTACTTGGGGCACATTGTTACATCAGACCTAAAAGACGACGTGGACATTGAGAGAGAGAGGAGAGCGTTGGCGGTGCGTGGGAATATGCTTGCTCGTAGGTTCGCTCGCTGTACAGACAGTGTCAAAATCACGCTGTTTAAAGCATACAGCCAGACATTTTACACGAGCAGCCTTTGGGTAGGGTATACTCAGCGTTCCATTAACGCCATTCGCGTCCAGTATAATAATGCATTCAGAATGCTGATGGGGCTGCCTTGGTTCTGCAGTGCTTCGAAAATGTTCGCGGAAGCACGCACTGATGGTTTTCACGCCATCTTGCGCAAGCGAGCGGCATCTCTAATGCATCGGTCAAGAAGCAGCTCCAGCAATATTCTGAATGTATTAGCTGATAGGTATGACTGTGGCATTTACAGACATTGGGTCAAGCTGACTGGGAAGCTGAACACTGAGTATAGATTAATATAGCTTAATTTAATTTACTAACATATCTTAATTGATTGTGTAACTGTGTACTAACAAGATTTATGGATTTATATCTGAAATAAATGATTACAATTACAATTATGCCATACATTCTTCTTCATTTGACTTTCAGTTTCAAAAACATGAAGAAGTTGAATTGTGCTGGTAGCTAGCTTAGTATCTTGAAGCATCATGACGGCTGCAATATTAATGTCTTTATGTCATCGATAGTTTCTACAGCAGCAGAAGTGTTACCGGGAGACCAGCGCAACGTTAAATTGTAGACGATCCCGGCTTGATCCTATAAATATTGTAACTAAGTATGTCTTTCTATTAATGATTAGGATTCAATCTGTTGGCACTGCAGCACTGCGTTTTAATGGATGGCGTAAACATTATAGTAGGACCACGATTACAACATCATAAATGGTACAATCTTCATATTGCGTATTAGGTACATGATGGTGCTCCTTGTATTTATATTATTTATTTAGAATATTAGCTTTGCAAAATCAATAGAAACAGTGTAAATGTCAAATGTCAGACCTACCTAATATGTCAGATTGATGGCAGATGTTACTATAAATCTATCATAAATACACACACATAAACCTATACGCCATATAAGACGATGTGGCCTGTGTAATATATACATTTTCCACGTTCTAAAGAAACGAATTCGAACTTTTTACATTAATAAAGGGATCTAAGAAGAAAAATATGAAAAATCGTGTTCGAATGGTGTGTTATTTGAACTTTTATATTAGTGCGTATTGTAAAAATACCATAAAACCTAGTTTTAGTGCTTATCCAACCACATCACATTCTTTATTTTTTCCCTAACAACGTATTTGGTTGCTGGTATTAAACTTGCGAATTATACAGTTGTCAAAATGACAAAAATCGCTACAGACGTCCGTCCAGCTCGAGGCCACATGGCCATCTGCCTACGAAAATGAGACGCGCAGGTCAGTTTCCCAGATAAATTGTGTATAAATAAATATAAAGCCATTTTTAAAGAAAGTGTTCGTAAAAAGATCTATTTTACATCACTGCCTATATTTTGTAATTGTTCACTTGAGTCAATTTTGCGCCTACTTTATGTACAACTCGAAATAAGATCAGCATTTCCCATTTTTCGTGGCATGATATGATCGAGCAAAGTTTAAAATATTGTGTTTTTGTTCGTAAAAGTATCAAGGGCGGTTATTAAACTATAACATATCTCAATATCCCATCAAAAAATTCAGTATTTCATTGTTTATTATTGAATGTAAAATAGGTCGATTTCGGGTAACGTGGTCTTAAGCCTAATCTGGTTTTTCCTTTTTGATATTGAGTATACTTCTCTCCATGTTGTGTTGACATACTGCCAATGTTTTCCTGTTTTTCTGTCTGAGCGCTCAGGTTTGGCACCCATATGTCATGCAGGGTACTTAACACACACCCACACAACACACACACTATACACACACACACACACTATGGGTGTGTGGTGTGTACACTATATAGCAAAAAGGTAGTCTGGTTGGCCCACCGACCAATGGGAAAACCCCGGTGAATTCATAAAATAATGTTGCTAACACCTATAATTTAAATTCAAAATTGACATGTTTTTGTTTTTATTGATTATATTTTAATGAACATTACTATGTAAAAGTGTAAAATATGGATAAGAATCTGTAATAAATGACTATTTAATTTAATTAGACAGATATGTATTTAGTGCTCGGGAGCAAGAGATCAGCCTTCTGTCATAGAAAAATTCATTAATTTCAGCATAAACGTGGCTTTAGTACTAATAGAGATATATATATATATGACAGCTCAACAAAGAGCCTTACGATACCTTTGTCTGTAAACAGACATTGTTTACTAGGCCACGTCGTGTCGTGAAATATTTACAATCACACATTTAAAAATCAGCTGCTATCTCAATTGTTTTAAGATAAATCCACTACCATTTACAACTTCTAAATCCTTTGCCACGAATAGGCGTATGAATAGCCTCCTCTGTCCCAAGTTTCTATAGAAAGAACATAACCACAACATGAAAAAGTTGAAAAACCTCCGACATTTTCATTTCAAAGTTCAATATCTCAAAAAAAGCTGCGATTATGTTGAAACGTAGCTAAAAACCATGTCGATCACGTCAGCTTTCAAATAAAAAAACCGCATTCAAATCGGTCCTTTCGAAAAGGAACTACGATGCCACACACACACACACACAGACAGACACGTCAAACGTATAACACCCCTCTTTTTGCGTCCGGGGTTAAAAATAGAAACTAATTCAAAACTTGAACGAAGAGAGTTGCATTTGTTTTCTTTCCTTTGATTTTAGAAGAAATTAAAATTCAAAACTATTGTCCGAGTCGCTCGGATCAAATTCCATTGTTTTTTGACGTGGTAACGTCTTCTAAATCGATGAACGCCGGCTGCACCCACGACTAAGAACGCCGGCTGCGCGCACGAAATATCAACGCACAGCCCAAACCGCTGGTTCTAGAGATTCCAAATTTGGCACGTAGGTTCCTTATAAAATTCACCCTCTAAGTGGGTGAAATGGGGGTCCAAAGTTTGTATGGCATCACAATGTTTTCTTATCATCACGTAAAATTATCGTCCGTTAACCGACTTTATAGATAACCAATTTTTTTTGTAATCCTAACGTTGTTCTCAGGAGCATATTATGTTGAACTTTTAACAAGATTTGGGTACACTGTAATGTGTAACCTTCTAGGAAAGTGGAAGAGATCGTCCAAGCGCCCGGCTTCTCCCAATACAAGCCGTCCATCGAAGTGTTGGTCCACAACGTGACGGGCTCGGCGGGCGAGCCGGCGCGCGAGCCGCCGCGGGGCTCCAACCTGGCCGCTGCGCACGAGGTTTTTTTTTATTTTTAATCTGTTTATTTTTTCAGGTGATCTAGGCTCGTGGTCTTCTCTCCCTCTCACTGAGCATAAGCGTGAGCGAGATGGAAGTGCGTGTCCGGAAGCGCGGATATCATGTTCTTTAGAGTTCCGTACTCAAAGAGTAAAACGGGACCCTATTACTTAGACTCCGCTGTCCGTCCGTCCGTCTGTCTGTCACCAGGCTGTATCTCACTGATACCGTGATAGTTCTAGCTGAAATTTTCACAGATGATGCATTTCTGTTGCCGCTATAACAACAAATACTAAAAACACAGAATAGAATAGTTTTTTTATAGATGGTACGGAACCCTTCGTGCACGAGGCCGACTCGCACTTGGCCGGTTTTTTAATTAAATTTTTTTGTGCGTTTTAATAAATAAAAAAGTAATAGCTAAGTTCCCTCAAACATGACATTACCGATTTTTGGAACCAATTTTAATATGTTTAGCTGTTGTGCATAATTTTATGATTCTTTTTACTGTATTTTAGACCTATGTTCGTGATTTTTTTTAATCGATCGAAATTCAAAGTTATAACACAGAGTTCAAATAGCTGTTGTCCCTCGAGAAAGGCCTCAAGATTGCTAATTAAATTTAGGGCAACCTCATTATAATCTAAACAAGAGCTACGACTTTTTAAAAATCCGTTTTCTGAGCTCTCGTCGCCATAAAGAACAATTTTAACAAACATTTTACTTAACTAAATTAATCTTTATATTTTAAGATTTTGCATAGCTAAGGAGTGCGGAGGGAGGCCCTGCAATCAGTTCAGCTTGGTTAACTATAAATTCCTAACTATATTAACATTGAATACTTAATACAGTGTGATTTACTTACTTTTTTTATTGTTTATTAAACATTATACAGTATTTTTTTACGTACATATATATGTTTAATGCTTATCTATGTTATGCCAGACTATATAAACCATTTCATCATTTATATAAAATTATATGTTATTTACCGGAAGGTCCAGCAGTGGACGTCTTTGGGCTGATATGATGATGATGATGATGATGATGTGTTATTTATTTAGGTCGGCCGCCGCATGTCGCAGATGTTCCAGCACAAGACCAACATGAACCTGCCTAACATATTTAAGAAGAAAACGTAACTCGTTCCCGTTACTACAGTGTGAGTCTCCATAAAGTGTAATAATCGTCGGGTGACAAGCAAAACTCACTAAGTAACAAATACCTACTTAAATCAAAGGTCGTATCTCGATAACGACTACGTACCGAGATACGAGGTTTTGAAGAGCAGTGACGGTTTTGGTAGCGACTTTTGCATGTCATCATGATTGTCACCCGACGATATGTGAATCTAGACCAAATTCCATCGACAAACTAAAAATATTTTTTTTATTAATTAATTCGCCGTAAAAAATGTTTAAAAAAAAATTAAATCTTTTCTCGTTGATTGTATTGGGTCTAGCTAGATTGACCCTATTTCATATGTGCAGTTTCTGGAGACCCACACTGTGTAAGCTGCGCCAATAAACAATAGAATGCGGTATTTGACCAAAGTCCAAATCAGCTTCTTTTTATGAAATGGAATTTTTTAGGGATTACTATGTTGTGACTATGGTTGTCCATGGTATTATGGTATTATAAACTCTATCGCCCTAGTCAGTAGGTTCAAAATGAAATAAGAGATAACTACCGATTTTTACTGCCCTGTATGTCTGTACATATATTATTGTACACCAGGCACTTGTAAAAATATAGACAAAACTGATTATATATGTAGCTCCAAAGGCGAACTTATTCCTGTAAGTTATCTCTTCCAAATAACCTTTGAGCAGTTAAGTTCACTTCGATTCCTTGGCTAGGACGATAGAGTTTATCATTGAATGAACATTCAATGAGATTCTCTTGTTTTTTGTACAATACAATAGGTGAGCAAAGCTATTATGTCAGTGCAAAGCCTTTGTTTTACAAGAAGAGAATAGCTTATTTTGAAACCCAGATAGGGTAAATCGCCAGTAGCTGGCCACCCTTCTATAGCTGGGCCCCTCATACTAAAAATGAACTCTGTTCCCCTACAAACAGAATTGAATTTAGTATGACGTGGCCAGTAATTGAAACCTTATACTAAAATGAATTCTATTAATAGGTGAATTGAGTTCATTTTTGGTTTGTCGTGGCCAGTTATTGGACGATGACTAGCTACTAACGATTTACCCTACTATACAGTATGTTAGTTGTTAAATAGTCGTTCAGGTTTTAGGCGAATAACACACGCTATGTGAGCGTTTAAAAACTTTGTACATCGTTTAATTTTTTAATTATCTATATGTTATGTATGATAAACTTATTTAACAAAAGAATTTTGAGTATGCAATGACAAGGATATTATACACTTAGGAGCAATAGTGTCCCAATGTTAGTATCTCACTTATTAAGTGAATACGTAGATGCGAGTTAAGTTTTACTGTAATGCTTATTGTGGAACTGTATTCGATTTAATTTACTTCCAAACAGCCTGACAAATAATCTACATATAATAAAAAGTTTCTTAGATATTTTGAAAGAAAAACGGATAAATTTCAAACTTTTTTTTTCACTCTATTTGAAAAATATTTGAGACAGACAATTTGAATATTTCATAAAATCGGGAATTTCATCCTCTTTCAAATGGGTGGCCATTAGTTAATCATAAGAATAGTTTCGAAGTTATTACAAAATTAGAGTTAGGTAAAAATATGAACAGCACGGCTATCACAAGACGGCCGCGACATACTCTCGAGCTCTCTCGCACTATGCGTCTCTTTCTAAGTGGTCTAATAAAAGAGAGACGCATAGTGCGAGAGAGCTCGAGAGTATGTCGCGGCCGTCTTGTGATAGCCGTGCAGATGAAAAGAAACGAAGACACTAGCCGTTGGTACATTATTTCAGCGAAACGTATTTCTACGATAACATCAAAACTATTATTATGATTAAAACTAATGGCTACCCATTTGAAAGAGGATGAAATTCCCGATTTTATGAAGTATTTGAAATTGAGATTTTTCAAATAGAGTGAAAAACAAAAAGTTTGAAATTTATCCGTTTTTCTTTCAAAATATCTAAGAAACTTTTTATTATATGGAGATTACCTGTCAGGCTGTTTGGAAGCAAATTAAACGAATACAGTTCCACAATAAGCATTACAGTAAAACTTAACTCGCATCTATGTATTCACATAATAAGTGAGATACTAACATTGGGACACTATTGCTCCTAAGTGTATATAATCTTTAGTGAATTTTCGTGTTAAAATAGTACACGAAATCACGGATGAATTAACGTATAGTTTCGGTAAATGAATCTGAATTGGTGGTTTCATCAGAAAGGAACAGTATAGTGTAATTTACATTTGATGAAAAGGGACATCCATACTTCACTACTTCTTATGGACTAGTGTAAAATGAACTACGCGTGACAGAATGAAATTCACATTTATATGATAAATTTAACTTACCTGTGAAATGTTATTCCGTCGGTTTTGTAATTAGACACCACTTCACACAGCAAAAACTCATTTTTATAGTTCAAAATCAATTTTAATTTGTTGATTGTTTGACGCACGTATAAATCGCGTACGCGTACCTGGTCGATACTGACAATATGGCGCGGGGTAGGAGAGGGTTATCATTGCTAAAGCATGTATGCGTGGTGACCGCACGTCGCCCTATAGGCTCTATCTATTCTGTGACTCACGCTAATTGGGTACACAATTTTTTTGAAAATTTCTATTTGCTACGTTGTTGAAGTATTCTCTTTATGTGAATAAACATGAATGTCAAGAGACCCGTATGTTACATTGTTTTGCAAGTCTTCCAAATACCTTTTGTTTTATAATACTTTTTAACCTTGTATTGTTCTGTTCCGTATTTTTACTATTTAAGTACCTACTTTATAAAATGGTCTCAAAAATTGGCTAAAAAATTAAAAAGTAATTCACAAATTCTGTATTACATTTTAAATTATTCCCTATGTTGGGAAATTCAATAAGTTATGTACTTATGTATGCATTCCAATGATTTTAGTGAATTTTGTTCCCCAAACTAAGATTTGGAAGAACATATTTTAGAGTATTTTACACCTTAGTTTAGTTGTTGATTGTACTTAATTTGATGTTGATGTTTATCCTTAGTTTTATGTAGTACAAACCGTGCAATTGAATAATAAAAACTAAAATCGAATAATAACGCTTTGCTATGAGCAGTTATTTCAATCCAATTATGTTTATTATACGAATTTAGTAGTAAGAAAACATTTTATTTGTGTTATGTACTTAATTAATATATCATTTTAAGATTTTGTTTCATTGTATTACTTACTTAATTGAGCACAAAAAAAACATGTTAAATATTTGTACTTAGGCACAATCGTTGTTTTTTAGAACATAATTTGCTCTGCGCTAAGTGCCTAAACTAGATTTAAACAGTAAGTTGACATAGCCATACATGTGTTTTTTTTTCAATGAGGTTGTATCTACAGACAATTAAATAATAACTTTGAATGAAAATACCACCCGCCAGTTACCATCAGGTGATCAGCTTGTTTGCCACTGACGGTATAAAAAAATGGTGTCATTCAATAGTTTCATTACTATTTGATAAAATATAATAATAAAATGTGACATTTTAAGTGATAATGCCAAGAATCTCATGTTTTTTTTTAAATACTTACCGATTTTTTAATGAATACTTCCCTTTGTGTTAGCCCAAACGAGTGATTCTTGATTAAAAATGTAGTCTTAAGTTGTTGACTGTAATGTCATGATTCATGAACTATGAAATACAATGTTTTTTTGTATATTTTACTGTGTTTAATTATCTGCGTGCAGAGCGAGTTTGTCGTCGATGAATAGTGATAGCAGACAATCGAACAGGATCGTAACTTTAGAGCTTGAACACACCAATGAGTAACCGTCGTAGTCGGATCCAGTAACGATATCGGAGGCAAGTAAATGTATGCAAAAACATGCTTACGGTTCACACCGCCCAGTCCGATATTGGAGCATGCTCCGATCGAAAAGTTCTCGGATCCTACACCGACAGTTACGGAATGGTGTGAACAAGCTCTAGAGCTGAATAGAATAGCGCAGTAACATGCATCGGCCGCTGCTCTGTCGGAACGTCTGCTAGCAGTACAACACTAGCATATGTACGGTTAACCAATTTGATTCCTAGGCCATCATAGAACCTTGCCGTTGTAAATGCTAGGTCAATACGGATTACCTAGATTATTGCGTCGCTATGTAGCAGTAAAAATTACAGGCTTCTACGGTGGCCTAATCTAGGATTCAAAATGGTTGACTGTACCTACAGGTAACATTTGTACAGTTGAAGTCAAAGATTATGTCATATATTTTTTGCCTTATTGCAATGGAGCAAGTTACATCTATGTTGTCGACTCTTCTTATAGTATTATCCCAGCTTTTGTCAGGGTCCGCTTTCATACTCGCTTTCCCACCACTTCACGACTACACAATCCTGCGATTCATTCGGAAGCCCGTTTTCGCTCATATAATAGCGGTCTACACGACGTCCACCCATCGCTTCTTTAGTCTGCCGCGGGATCGAAGGGCTAGAGACTACTTTAAAATTACTACTGCAAAGGGCGCATTGCTGTTAGTAGATGGTAAGGGCGACCATCCACAGCGGCGCACGGTGGGGCACGGGGCACGCTACGCACGGCTTGGTCATGCCTGTCAGCCAGTCAGCTGGTGCCGGTTAATGTACAGCCCAATAATACGCGTGTTATCGGGCCGTGCATCTGGATCCAGATGGATGGGTCTGGACCCAGCAAATTCAGTACGGGGCAATAATTGGAAGCCAATTTTGTACGACCTGATAATGTACAGCCCAATAATTGGCGTCCATTAAAAAGTCTCCAGCGGGTCGACGCCACCCTGCCTTGTGGGGTGGATATTTCCGGTCTGAGGGACATAAGTCAACCCTAACCTAACCGACCTAAGGCAGAGTTCGCTTTTGACAGGCAGCAAACTTGGTCCGGGGAAATAATTGAAAGTCATTTTTGTCCGCCCTGATAATGCACGACGCAATAATTCGAGTCCACAAAAAGTGGACGAGTATTATTGAGCCGTGCATTATCACCCTGAGCAAATTCGGTACGGGGCAATAATTAGAAGCTACATTTGTCCGGGCTGATAATGCACGATCCGAGTCCACAAATGGGCTCTACAAACCATACAATTATCACTTCTGATTTGTCGTATCCAATTTATGACAAATTGTGGCAATTTAGGGATACCATTTCGTAAAAATAATATTGCCATAACAAAGCACTGTGTCATGATTGTGTTATTACTTATTTTTCCTAAGGTATCGCTATTCGCAGTAACATGTTAACGTAATGATGAAAAAAATATATAACTATCCAGCGTGACTCAAATCAACTGTAAAATGTGTTTTTATAGCACTATAACACCTTTAAAACACAAACTTTGTAATAAATGCGTGTAAAATTAGTAGAAAGACTAATTACAATAAATTCAACAATATTTTAAGGTTGGCTGTCGGTCTCCATCTAGGCGCGGATATCGTAGTACCTCACCGCTGCCCCTGCGGAGTCGAGGTGGACCGTTTGGGTTACCACGGCCTCTCATGCACAAAGAGTGCCGGCCGCTTATCCCGCCATGCTAGCCTTAATGACGTCATCCGTCGGGCTCTTGCCAGCGTAAACGTGCCTGCCGTCCTGGAACCTCCCGGCCTGGCTCGTGACGATGGCAAAAGACCCGATGGATTGACACTCATTCCGTGGCGGATGGGTCGGCCTCTTATCTGGGACGCCACCTGCGTGGACACCATGGCCCCGTCCCATTTAGCCACAACTTCTTTGAGGGGGGGCGGGGCGGCAACAACGGCAGAAGCCGCGAAGCGCCGCAAATATGCGGGCCTGGCAAACACCTACTTATTTGCGGCCTTCGCGGTTGAAACTCTCGGGCCGTGGAGTCCTGACGCCCATAGGCTTTATAAAGAAATAAAGAAAAAAATTGTAGATAATACGGCTGACCATAGGGCTGGCTACTTCCTCGGCCAACGGATTGGAATTGCAATTCAACGAGGATATGTGGCCAGCCTTATGGGCACCCTTCCCAAGGGATGTGACCTTGGAGAGGGTATATATACTAGTAGTTAAGTACCTATAGATTTAAGTGCCTAGTATAAGGATTGATATTTGCATAATGATGACATGTAATATTTATAATATTGTAAATATATGTGAACTTATTAAATACTTCAAAATGATCAGCCAGAAAACTTGGCTGATCATAAATTCTTTCCATGTTCAAATTGTGTTGGTTGTCCACATGCATACAATTTGTCAGTACAACTCGTTTAACACTTTTGACAGTTGCATCAGCAGCGCAACATGCCTCCAGACGATACCAATAGGGAACATTACGCAAAGCTCTGCGTAGGGGGCGACACTAACACAACCCGTAAACAAACCGGTGCCGGTTAATGTACGGCCCAATAATTGGCATCCTCTATATCTATGTCTCTTTTTAACTTATACAAAAAGAGAGAGATAACGATAGATGGACGCGTATTATCGGGCCGTACATTAACCGGCACCACTACAATCGTTTTATTATCATTCGTGTGTAAAATACCTGTACTGTGATATTAAAATGGCATCCTATAGCCATTTAAAGGTGGATGAGGGCTTTTTTTTGCTTTACGACGTATTGCCGCTTCCCATAGTTTTCATATCATCGTTTCCTTCGGAAATGAATGATGCCCTTCATTCTTGGATCCAATAGGGAACATTACTGCCATGTTCTGCCGCCAGAGGCAGCACTAACACTAATAGTAAATCAGTATAGAAATATAGGGATTCATACACACATGCACAATTGATTGTCAAATTAGTGACAAGGATGCTTGCATAGACAATACCGCAAGTGGGAACGAGATACAATGTCAACGCTGCTAGTGTCGCCACCTACGAAGAGTTTTGCGTAATGTTCCCTATTAACAAAATAATAATAATAATAGTAATAAAATTAATAATAGTAATTGGTAATTTATGTAAATATCATTATCTGTTCAATTAAAACCAGATTGTGCATGAAAATAAGACTTTTTCGGATAAGTAGAAGAGGTTATGTTTTTCCCATAGTGATGTAGTTTTTTTTATCGACCTCGGCACAATAACTTATCGACATAATAATAATAACTCAACTTTTTGATTTTAGATTTCCAAAGGATGAATATGTTAAAAGGAATGGATACCACACGTGTAAGAAGGAGAATCTGACATGGAAAAGCAGTCATTTTTATTTCAAACACGTCACCAGATTATTTGTACCAAATGTAAATTTAAATGGAAGCGACTGGAAGCAGACAGATCTTTCACAAAATTGAATAGACACGTGTGCCTTAAGAAAAATAAGAAGTTTTAGCCATAACTATTTTATTGAAGGCGGATTAAGTTTGACTAAATAAAAAATGGTCTTAATATAAAATTATTCTTTCATTTCCCATAAGTAGTAGCGTCCAGGCAGTCCTGCATGACGTACTGCAAATGAGTGCGGTATTATAAGATAGATTGTGACAGGGATATGAATGACCTTGGTACCGCTTTAAGGTTACGTTCGGGACACATACCGTGTAATAAATTCTATCACTTAATGAGAAGAAAAGATCATAATCTATGCGATAGTTGTGGCAAAGTAGAAGATCTAGTCCATATTTTAATAGAATGCACCCGGTTTAGTAGTGAAAGACAAAGAATTTTAGGAAATTTACTGGATAATACTACATCTATAAATTTGATACTTGCTGAACCTATGTCTGATGATGCCATGAAAATCTATATGTTCTATCATAAATACCTAGAATTAAGTCTTAACTGAAAGGTGGTAAAAAGTGTTCTCCTATGAGGCTGGCATTGTCACCGTGAGTGTACAAAAGCCTCTTTAAAATACAAGAATAAAAAAAAAAAAAAAAAAATGACCTTGGTTTTGCAGGACGCCACGCATCCAGGTTGACAAAAGCTACTTTGGTTTTTGCTACTACAGTAGAGTCTCATCAGTCCGTCACTCCAATAGCCGGCTATGTCGATTAATCCGGCACACTCCACCCGCACCTCCTTCACCGGCCTTTACTTCTCTTTCTCTAGCTAGACGCTTGCTCTCTTTTTATTAGTTATGACATTTCTATTCAATCCACTAATCCAAACATTCCAAAATTCCGGGATTTTCTAGTTTTTAATAATGCCGGGTTAGTTAGACTCTACTTTTCTTTTTGCCTTCTCCATAAACATTTTTTTTTCACACAGTGAATGTGAATTATTAAAATCTAAATTTATAATTTGGTTGACTAATTTCTCGATATAAACAGTCGACACTGTACATCCCCAGCGCAGGAACAAACTTGTGACAACCTTCCAAATTAAGGAATAACAAATGCATATACATCTCTTTCTGACGCGTTAGTACGTCGTACGAAAGTAGGGGAAAGGTATACGTATCTGCTACCTATTTTAACCTTAGGGGCTTGATTTCTATACTCTAATCGATTTAGTATCATTCAAAGTCGCGCATCATTACTCTGGCGGCAGAACATTGCAGTAATGTTCCCTATTAAAATTGATCTATCACTGATAGTTACCTTCATAGGATCAGTTTTGTATATATTCGAATGTAGTTAGGAGATTTGTATATATTTGTTACTTTTTATTAGTGTAAATAGCTGTATATTCTCGGGTAAGTCGATTTTTGTTTCTTGCCGCCTATCATGGCGGACGAGCCCCCCGATCCGGGGTGAGACCAGGCAAGATTTTTAATAATTATTTTTTCGCAGGAGGAATCAAGAAACAACGAGGAGGAAAAACCTAAAAAGAAGATCCCCGTGTTTATCGGGGAAAAATACAATGATAAGGTTAGTTACTCAAACTTACCAAACTTGCTAAGACAATTTTGCCGAAAATAACACTGAAACGATTAGACCCCTATTGGATGTCTGCATTTAGACGCAAAAGGAAAATCTATCAATTTCTTGGTTTTAGTGGATTGGACTGTAGCGCAAAATGCCTGTTTCTACAAATGCAAATGATTGACTTGGCACTGAAAATCAATAGATTTTTACTAATTTAGTTTTAAAGTGCATCGTTATTTGGAATACATAATAACCCTTCAGGAAGGTTTTGCAAGAGTCAATTAAGCACAAGATTAGCGCTGAGAGTTCATAAATATCCGCAAATGTAGGTAGGCCGTTCTTCTTTTTTACTGACAGCAAACCGACATTTTTCTGTTCTTTAGGTTTTTTAACTGTCGATAATTATGGTTTTAATATTTGATTTAAATAAATGTTGCATCGATTTCTTATCAGGACTAATTAATGCTCTCTTCCCTGCCGATAATTTTTTTTTCTTTATGGTGATTTTCCGGAAAATAATGGGACAGAGTGACTGTTTTCAGCGGAGACCATATTTTGAATTACCACTCTGTCACGCCATTCTATGAAAAACTAACTTATAAAAAAAAAAAATTACTGGCTAGAGATAGTGAAAGAGTATTTAGTACTAATAGATAAATAAATATATGGACGTATATTCAAACGCTAAAAACATAATAACCAATACTTTAATGCGACTTATAATAAGATGAGGACATGCATGTATTGCAAGATAAGTTTTTTTGTTTCAGACGGCTGCTGGAGGCGCTGGAGCTCGAACCCGAGACTAAAAACTCTAGTCTACAGATAGACTAGAGTTTAGAGTCTTGGTTTCCATTTCAGACATTTTTTTCTTTTTTCAAAAAAATAAATAACTTATATGCCAATAATAATTTTATTTTTCTAATTTAAACAGCTCATACCTAAATACATAGTCAGATCGACCTATTAACATATTTTCCTGTTAGTTACTCAAATACGGTTCGAACATAGATGACGCAATCGCGTTATAAGTAGTACATATACCTACGATTATTCTACATTACTTTATTCGATAGAAAAAAGATCCAATGAAGACACGACAAAAAAAGACACACACAAACAGTCTACAGCCTTGAAAATTCTGGAAAGATTTAGTATTTTTGGTTTTGATTTTTGGGGGAATGTAGTAACTTGCTTAGAGATAAAGTGGTTTGATCTACATGAAACTATTTATGCGGGATCCATGTCAACACTGTTCCTCCTCCTACTCTTCTTTATCCTCGCCTTATCCCATTTCAGTTGGGGTCGGCTCTCCTAATCATGTTTCGCCAGGACATTCTGTCCTGGGTCGTCTGTGGGTCTATTTGGGCTGCACGTAAGTCCTTGTCAATGACTGATTGCCATGTGAGTGGGGGTCTGCCACGGCCTCTTGAACCAGCTTCCAAGTTAAGCACACTTCGTGTCATATGGTCATGTGGTCTTCTCATGACGTGCCCGTACCACCTCAACCTACATTCGAGCAGTTTTTCCGGGATTGGTCTCACTCTGAATGTGCCGCGAATGTGATCGTTGCGTTCCTGCTCCTACTGTTCTTCCTCCTACGTTCCCTGAAAAAAAAAACCACAATTAATCATGTGAAATCCATTGAAAATGCAAAAAAAATAGCCAGATACTAGTCAGCTTTATTCATGAAATTTGCTGCTTAATGTTTGGCCACTCGACTCCGGTACAAGTATAAAAACATTGAAAGTCGATTCCACATAAGGATTGATTTAATACAACTGATTAGTTAGATTAATAGAATAAATTATTATTATTATTATAGCCTTTTATTCGGACAATAAAATTTGGTATTATATAAATTATGGTTTTTCTTTCTTTACGTTTCATTCATATATCTCTTTTTTCTTCCATTTTTGAGTGTCCGTTTGCCAGTTGGCAAAGGCCTCCTCCAATCTTCTCCATTCCTGCCTTTCTGTGGCCACTCTACCCCATGTTATACCGGCTACCTGTCGTAAATCGTCATCCCATCTTCTTTGTGGTCTGCCTCTCTTTCTTTTTCCATTCCTTGGGTACCATTGGGTGATTATTTTACTCCATTTGTCTTTCCCTCGAATCGTGTGTCCTGCCCATTTCCATTTTTGTCTTCTTATTTTTTGGGTTATATCCTGGACTCTCGTCTTGTATCTGATGCTGCTATTCCTTACTTTGTCGACAAAGTAAAAAAAAAATAGAATAAATACTTCTGAGTAATTAGAGAGCAAAAATCACCAATACTTCATCAATTTGCTTGATTTTAAGGTGCTAAAAGGATTAAATTCGATTAACGTTTTTATTTGTAAGAAATAGACAAACTAAATTTTGTTTAAATTCCACTCACCGTCGTCTGTTGACTATTTCTCGTATTATAGATCCAGTGAAAGATGCGGCCAATCCCACTGATATGAAGATTCCAAATAGAGAAGATTGCTGCCATTTTTCAATGGCATATATAATAGTTGTAAACGGGTAAATCCACGCTGACGTCCAACGCAAGAATTCTGCACCGTATATGATTACAAATTTCTCCAAGCAATCCATCTTTCCTGGTAAAGAGACGAAATTAGACTGATGAAATGTCACATGTTATAATTTGAATTAATTTCATATGCAGAAGCTTCTAAACTTCACCCCGCTATTCTCAAAATTTCATATGCTGATGCCTTATTGACTTCTAAAAGCAATAGTACTTCTTCTTCTGCAGGCCCTCAATATTCCAAATCTATGCACCCTGCAGTTTCTTCATACAAGAAAACTATTTATATTAAATCAAAACCTCCTCCAATACTTGACAAAGGGTATGATCGTGCTGCCCATAACTCCATTATAAGAGATTTTAATATGCCAGAACCTGGCAATGGCTGTATGTTTAAAAATAATAGCAATTCTCCCAATGAAGCTTCTGTTGCAGATCTTATAGCTGCACTTATAAAGTTATTGTCTCAATCAAATTTCTTCACACCGTCCAACGCTGCCCCAATATTTGATGCTATATCTAAAATACCTTTTAACAATGGACCAGTTAACTCTAATTCAGTGGAACTGTCGGAGTGTAATTCCCAAAAAGAGTGAATTAATTCATCTAATTATTAAGTATAATATAATATAATATAATATTTTGCGGACAATCTTACACAAATCAACCTAGTCCCAAACTAAGCAAAGCTTGTACTATGGGTACTAGACGACGATATAGATACTTATATAGAGAAACAAATACTTAAATACATAGAAAACATCCATGACTCAGGAACAAATATTCGTGCTCATCACACAAATAAATGCCCTTACCGGGATTCGAACCAAGGACCTCTTGCTTCGTAGGCAGGTTCACTACCAACTAGGCTAAAGCGGTCGTCAAACCATAACCATAGAGGTATAAACCATTTATTGTTGCCTTACAAGAGACCTGGTTAAAACCAGGCTATTCTTTTAGGATATGCCTGTCTTAGAGAAGATAGGTCTGATGGGTATGGTGGTACAGCCCTACTCATTAACCATTCTTTCTCCTTTACCCATTTTGCTACTCCCCATGTGAACAAAGATTTTTCAATAATAGCTGTCATAGTTAAGAATATATGTTTTGTTTCTGTATATATCCCACACCCATCCTCTATTATTTTTAATGAAGTTGACTGCATCATCTCCACACTTCCTAAACCATTTATTATTCTTGGTGATTTTAACTCCCAACATCATTCATGGGGTTCTTCTTCAAACCACTATGGTTCCTTTATACTAGATATATTGGATAGTCACAATATTTGTGTGCTGAATAATGGCAATCCAACCCGTCGAAATGGTCCTAATGAGGGACTCAGTGTGCCTGATCTTTCGCTTAGCACACCTGATCTGGCATCTACACTTACTTGGGATACTCTACCATCAACATACGGAAGTGACCATTTTCCTATATTAATCACTTTTCCTTTAACTGGTGGTCCTGTGCATAAGCGCCCTCCCCGACTGAAATACAATTTAAGGAATGCAGATTGGGCATCATTTAGTGAGTGCATCTGCATCTAGTTAGTTAGTTATAAGTGAAGTGGCAGCCTCAGGGGCCTTTGCCAAAGACAGTTTTGATTTGGTTGACATCTGGTTTGACGTTTCGTTTAACATAATATAGGTAGCAAATACAAAAAAAATTTCAGAATTCGGGGAATCTGACCAGTAGCAAGATTTTATATAAGAAAACACGGAACAAAAAATGCAAGTAATTTTACTGTTAAGTTGCCAACATAAAATGAAATAACTACAATCTAATGTTATCATGCGTTACCCTCGTCACACTTAGGTACGCTATTAGATAATGACTCGCTTCGAATGGGGGTAGCGCTGAGGCTGGGATGTCCAGTGTGCGAACCTCATCAGTGTGTTTGTGGGGCCACAGTCGAAGCAAATGGTCATCATGGGCTAAGTTGCTTACGTTGCGCTGGTAGGTTTTCTCGGCACCATTCAATAAATGACGTAATTCGGAGGGCAATGGTGTCTGCTAACTTACCGTGTGTGTTGGAACCTCAGGGTCTAAGTAGAACAGACGGTAAGAGACCGGACGGGTTGACAGTGGTTCCGTGGGCGAGGGGTCGTAGTCTCATTTGGGATGCAACATGCGTAAGCACATTTGCCCCCACACATCTCGCTCACACAACGCGACGGGCAGGAGCAGCTGCAGAAAAAGCGGCTAGGCTAAAGCACGCGAAGTATGCGAACTTGGAACCGGTGTACGATTTTGTTCCGGTCGCAGTGGAGACATCTGGGCCGTGGTGCGAGGAGGCAAAGTCGTTGGTGAAGGCGTTAGGACGACGTTTGAGGGAAAGGGGCTGCGATCCCAGGTCGGGTTCGTACTTGGTACAACGGATTTCACTGGCAATACAGAGGGGAAATGCTGCCGGTATATTAGGGACGTTTACGCCAGGTACTTATCGGGCCTGGAATTCAATACCGTAATATTGTTTTTCTTTCCCATGTATATATATTTTTGTTTAATTTTTGTAACCGAGTCTTGACGAAGCATGTTGCTGATTATTGGTTGTAAGTATTTAATATTAGACGAAGTTTGTTGCGGATACTCACTCTGTGCTCATTTTTGACGAAACCTGCGCTGTGGATATTTAACTTTGTGGATTGCTTTGATTAAGTATGCTTTGAATAAATAAAAGTAATATATTTAATTTTTCGTTATCTAATGTTATTAAGACTAATGAATTCACATAAAATGGTGATGAATGAAGTGAAAACTAAACGTAGTAAGCATATGGAGTTAACAGGGCGAGGAATATAGGGAGGAAGAACATCATATAAAGAAGATGATAGTCTAGAGCAATCGAAAAGTATATGATCTAAGGTACCCTCATCCAATCCACATTCACACAGATAGCTCAGTAGTGGAACCGGATTTTGGCCCTGGAAGTTTTGATAATTCTAAAGTCGGAAAAGTTATGCTTATATGGCATATGACTTATTTTCAAGCATATTTGTATTATATGAAGAAAAGATAGAACGAGGGTTAGATATAAATTAGGTATTTATTTATTTTTATTGATGATTTGTGAATATTGAATTAAAGTGCAAAGTTTAAGCTTCATCGTTTATAATATGTATGACGCTTTACACTGTTAAGTTTTTAGAAAAAAAAAACACCCGCCACTACGTCAAACCAGAATTAGCTTATAATTTAGTCGATATTGAATTAGAGTTTTAAAAATCCACAACAATATCTCTAAATTCTTAAGTTAATAGACAAAGCCAAAAGTTTAGAGGAATAAGATAAAAGCTTTAAAAATAATACGCATTTTTTGTCCTGTAAGATCTAATATTGAATTAGAGTCTATAAAAATAAGTCTAATACTATAAAATAATATATGCAGCCATATTATGGAAAGTAAGAAATTTCTGTGTATAGTTTGCATCATAAACGCATATTATTAAAAAAAGGCGCGAAAACCAAGCCGCGCTACAAGTTGTAGCTACGGCGCATGCGGTAGATCTTAGTCGACCTTGCGAGCCTTAGAGCATTAAACCAACCGGAGTAGCCATTGCCAGGCGTTCCCCTCTGCCAAAGGTACGAGACCGCCGGTCATAGCGGTTATATAAAACTAGTTGCCGCGCGCTCCGCGCCATTCAATGAATCGCAGTGAGCGCGGAATGACCTGAGCTAAAAATGCCGAATTGCAACGTGTTCTCGTGTAATAAGAGATCAGAAATATCTAATGTACAAAAGGATATCGTTACTTTTCATCTGTTAGTATTATTACGTTTAAATATTATCAAATAGTGCATTAAATTTGCAAAAAACTAAAAAATATTGTCAATCTAACAGTGTTCCCACTTAGTGGTACTAGCTCTACTTTTGGGTATTTTTTAAAGTTGACTGTATAAATGTTTAATTATAAGTTCTACTTTAAATTCGTTATTATTAACACAGTTTATCCAATAAAAATGGTACCAACCATAAATAACGTGAAATTTATAATTGTAGATGTTTAATTAATTAATGATGGATTACTGTTTGCAAATTCATTTATTCTTTTATTTTCACCATATAATATTTTTATTTAATGTTTTAAATATAATATGTTTAGGCTGTATTTTATTAATTATACGGAATTTACGATCGTCACTTGTTCCGTAAATATGCATTTTTAATTTGTTACTCTAGCAACACTGTACTAGGAAAGTTAGTGAAGGGACAGCACAAAAACAAATGTCGATAAACATTATAAGTATGTTATTCTTATAATTTATTTTTCAGATTCCCAAAAGATGTAATGATTCAGGATGTCTGTATCCGAGCTTGTGGAAATCATGTGTCGTGGACTCCTAAACGAGACTAGCACTATTTGCTCCCAGCATTTTGAATGTTATTTTATAAAAGTTGCTTTTTATTCTTTGTTTCTTGTTTTATGTTATCTCCAAAAGATACAATATAGTGTTAACCTGTCCTGCCTGAACCAAAATTCAGGCCAGTTATTCATGTGGAAAAAACATCCTGTTATCCGTTTACCGTCTGTCCAAAGATAGTATGTTACGTGCATAAAAAAAAATCCCTTTTAATAAGTACCGATCATGGCATTTCAATATGATATCCTATGGCCGCCTTCCATCTCCATCATCAGACCAGCTCGATAGTACTCGATGGTATAATATCTTATATCTCGAAAACTGTACAAGATATCGAAAAACTTGATATTATAAAAATTGTGGCAAATTTAATCACCTTTCATTTTGTTTAGAATAGTTATGTCGCTAGGACGCATAGTTTCCGAGATATAGGTGAAAAACCGAATAATGGGACTTTGAAACCCCCCCTCCCCTCCGGCTCAAGGGTTATGGGCAAGGACTTTTGATATGTTTACCTCCTAACTAGTCCAAACAAAGTTACGAAGTCAAAAATTGTGTTTCATGCATTTCCCTCTATACCTTTTTTGTGCATTCGTTTCCGGACCTACATGAAATATCGATAAGTTTATTATTTATTATCGACGTGTTCCTCGCACTATCGATGTTTACTTCGAGCTGACGTCATCTCTTTCACGGACAGGTTGTCTGTGTATGTGTTTGTACTTGTGTGAGTATAGTTTATGCTGGTGTTTGATAATTTTGTCGTGTGCGTGTGTAGTGACACTATCGGAAAAATGCATTGGTGTTAACATGATTTGTGTGCGTTGCCTCGTCCCCCACGCCGAAAACGGCAGACTTTTTTAGATAGAAAAGTGTGCGCGTGTCGTCTCCGGTTGGTTTAATGCTCTAAGTTGCGAGCTATCGCTTGCTAGGTATCCCTCGCCCCGCCCGCGCGCCCCCGTTCTGCCGCATTAAAAAAAAAACATTTTTCGTATTTATATGTTTAAAACAGTGAAGGCGCAAAAACTTTTTATGTATAGTTTATGAGATTTTTTTGGGGGCAAAACCCAGATTCGAGCATAGTAAAACATATGTAGAAAAAAATTAAAGTGGCCAGATTCAAATGAAAAAAATATATGTTATAAAAATCGTCTATTTAAACAGCTCATTCAAAAAACTAACCAAAATAGTTTTTGAAAACCTTCCTTCAGGAAAATACGTATTACAGCACTGTTACAATATTAGTGATGGTCCACGGGTAAAGGTACCATAAGGCGGTTTTATGTTTCGGAGATATTCAATGTTTGGAAAAGCGGGTGAAAAGGAAGATTTTTTATTATAGCTATGTTAAAAACTCTAAGATGTAACATTACTTTAGCTATTTTTATTTTTATTATGTACAATAAAAAACTACAGATACTGTTATTTTATGAAAAAATCTGCATGGAATAATGTGAAGTTACAGAAGTTAATTTAAAATTGTTATTAGTAGCGTCCGGACAAAAGTGGTGGCAAATTTCGCACAGGGAGTAAAATGGAGTCGTTGCTTTTTATTAACTTTTTACGGTTGAATGAATACATTATTTATTTAATTTATATTTTTAGAGTATAATGTAATAATAACTATAATGTAATTTGGATATCAAAAATAAAAATATATCCAAATTATATTAAGTATTTTAAATATATTTTATTGCAATTTATGGCTTGCAGTAGTTGCAGTACACAAAACAGTTGATAATGTGGCCAAAGGCCCTGATAATTGTACTCGCAGTAGTCATTTTTGAGATTTTCACTTTTCTGCAAAAATGACATCACAAGACTAGAAAAAAATTTTCAGGTCTTTTTTTATATTTCAAGCATGTTTCTTATCTTACCAAAAACGCAGTACTTTCACAAAAATATTACTTTTGCTAACAAGATCTACAGCATTCAGCATGTGCTAGAAGGTTGTGAAGTACTTGCTACGTTTACTGCAGATTCATTAGGCATATAACTTTTTTGCAACGAATACTAACTAAAGCCAAACGCAGTATTCAAAATTACTGCGTTTGAGTTTAGCGAGAAGACCAAAGAGCTACTCTTGCCACGCTAAAAGTACTTAAACGCAATACTTATTCCTCAGTGCTGCGCTTAAGAGTATCGAGAGGTATTCGAGAGTAACATAAAGCTAGGCATGCACCGAAGCCACACGGTACAGTGCCGCATTTCGTGCTAGCAAATCAGAGTGAAATATTCGCACTTGATTTGGTTACACCTTGTATAATTCAAAAGAGTGATTGATGGCTTGATGAGTGGAGGTGTTTTATATTAATAGACTCTAATAAAAAATGTTCCTGAAACACATTTTATAGACTATTAAAAATAATAATTTGATACGCTGATAAGAAAAATATTCATTTTTTCTAGTACCTACCTAAAATCAATTTTATTTCGTCTCTACGTCACTTCAATATTTGTCTGAAGTTAAATCTTGCCAACACCCATTTATTACTAGGTATGAAAATAGAGCATGATTGCGAACTAGAAACGCAGTATTGAACACGTGCTAGGTGACTTTGCAGTATTAAACACAAATACTGCATTAAGCCTTAGTGATACTGTAATGCCTGCAAACCCAGATCATCATATCAGCCGAAAGACGTCCACTGCTGGACATAGGCCTAACTGTTAACCCATATAGTTGATGAAAATGCAGAACTGCGTATTTTATATAAATAAGGCAGTAAAGTAAAAAATATTTCAATCGAAAGATTTATTTTTTTAACAATTTTTCAGTACACTTCAAAAGTTGTATAATATAGATTTGTTGTATAGATACCAAAAAATATGTTTACCGCGTTTATCTCGAAACCACCATATGCAAGTACTGCGTTTGCAATAAGAAGGGCAGATTTGTTAGCGTACAAAGTCGTAAATGCCAACACAATGGCATCTGTAGTCTGTAGTAGACGAAATATTGAAATTTTTGTGGAAAGCAACAAGGCGGCCGAACTTTAGCGTAATATAAAGGTTGTATTATTCAAACGGGGCAGTGAGGGAAAATCCGAAACTATAAGAGATACGAAAATTTGCTCTTAGGAGTCACGAGACTTATCCAGTTTATGGTAAACTATGAAAATAAACAGTCATAAATTCTGGAAATACATAAAATCCAGTTCCGGAATTTCCGATATTCTGAGTGTACCAATTCCGGAATTATAATATCGGAAACATTGCCCGAGATTCCGGAATTTCGAAAGTCCGGAATTGTAAGGGACAATTGTTCCTAAGGAACCCTGTATCTAAAATCACAGGAAAATGCCTAATTTCATAGTTTGATGTACGAAAATGGATTTCCCTATACTAAGCTCCTTAGTAAGTATGGGGAGAATAACTGTGGCGTCTGAAACAAGATAAAATTGGTAAATTCGTGGTTTTTTTAAATTTATTTTCATTACTTACACCAATCTTTTCAAAGCTGTAAAAAAATATAATTCCCATACTTACTCATTGTAGGTAGGTACACTGTTTGTGCGGGGAGATCCATTTCCGTACATTAAACTATGAAATTCAGCATCTTCCTGGGATTGTAGATACAGGGTTCCTTAGCACCAATTCTTCCTTACATTACACTATTAATTTACGCAAAATAACGCACTCTGATTTTTAGACAGATTTGACCGGGTTCGATTCCCGGCTGTGTATGAGGTTTTTTTGAAAATCTTTGAATGCAGTTTTGATTTTTTCTAAAATCGGTCTCGTAATTCCTTAGAGCAAATTTCCGTATATCTTATAGTTTCGGATATTCCCTCACTGCCCCGATTGAATAATATACCCCGTATTATAATGCATGTCTACCCACTATGATTTTTGTACAATTGTTAACACTGTATGCTTAGATTTAGTATTAACTTATAACTTTTCTCATGTAAGTGAAATATGTTGATTATTTATGAAAAATAAAGTTCTTTAAACATAAAATGTAAATACATGTACATTTTCATTTCAAAAACTTAATATTTAGTCGCAAGAGAATAAAAAAAAATTAAGAGAAATAAATCATTCAATCGGTATTTGTTTAGTCATAAAAATATCAAGGCGACTCTACTACCTTCTGTGTGAAATCTGCCACCACTTGTCCGTACCCTAGTTATTATGTATATACCTACAATTACAAATATGAATGATTTGCAAATGTTGCAATTATAATTTTGTATTAAAAAGTTGTATTTTTGTTATTTCTTACCATTGTGTAAGCCACCAATACTTACTTTAACATAAAACTATAAGTAAAAACCTACTTTATAATGGACTTAACGCTGACGAAACCGCGGGCAATTCCTAGTATAGTAATAAATAAGGGTAAGTTTCGTCTTTGTATTTCCATTAGCGTACTTAAAACAAAATAACAATTTTCCATTGATATTAGATTAAAACATGCTTTGCGGTTCGCACAGCACGGCGCGCGCATACAATACAGCGCGTTTGAAACGTAGTAATATAGGCACGGAATGCTTACCTATACATATCAGTATTTAGTGTCGCCGTGATTCTATATTTCTAAACTTTTGTTTGGTAACTGAGATCATTGTCAAGACCGTTTATTATTAACTCTACAAACTCTAATTCAATATTGGCTATACTGCTTAACCAGAAATAAATATCTACACAAGCCAATGGTCTACACATCTAACTTTTTTCCAGTATATTAAGTGGATCGATTACATCATAATTTTACAATATCAGCTACTCTAATTCTTTATTTGCAAAATTGTTTGCATTTTTTTGTTCACCAAAATGCAGATGTTCCAGACTTCTAAAAACAGATTATTTTAAAGAAACTAAAGTGTTATTGGATATGTTACAGTTTTTTGTAACTCTAATTCTATATTTACATAATTCTTGGCTAAAATTAAAATATTTCAATATAACCGAAAGCCGAACCTGAAAACTTCTAACTTTTTGAATAAGTATTATTTAACATGCCTCCAATGACATATCAAAAAAGAAAAAACTTTAATGTTATCAAAACCCATTTTTGTTCAGCCGCTGGTCTAAGAGAAGAATCTTTTACTCGGATTTTGTGCAAAAAAACTGGAGTACACGAATGACCCAAGCGCAGCCTACAAATTGTTGATGTTACTTTTTTGCTTGCCTCACGGTATCGAAAAAACCAAGGTCTAACAGGGATTCTATCCTGGAGTTCGGCGTAATGAATACCTTTGAACTGACTAGATCGCGACCATTCAACAAACCAGTTATCATCAAGACGAACCTTAGCTAGTGAAAGCAAATCCTGAGCATAACATCTAAATGCTGAAAGACAGCCCCTGTCTGTCGCATCTTTAGCACATTGATCCGCAATCTCGTTACCTGGGATACCAAGGTGACCCGGTACCCAAGCCAACGAGACCTTTACGTTCTTACATGAAAGACAATGCAGGAGGCGTTTAATTTGTAGAATAACTGTACATTTTGTTTTGTTGTGTCTTATTTTATTAATTTCTTTGAGATTAAATAAAACATTTGCTTATTCAACGCCATGTTTTTATTGTCTACTCGCGAATGGTCCACACACAAACCTCCCATAGATAACTCCTAAAAATGGTCCATACACTAACACTCAACATCTCCCTTCTTAAGTTTTACATCAAATCAAATACCTATCTAGAACAGGACTTTAATCATACTTTTTCGGCTTATGTACTACACGACCTGCCATAGTTACATAAGGAGTCGAATTCTCATTACAATCCTGATTCATTACAGTGTTTACAAAAGAGTCATCAGTTGAATCATTTTCACATATAACTAAATAATTGCTGCTACAACTGCTAGCAACATCAAAAACATCATTTGTCTGTTGATTGATCACACAGCTGTCATCTGACCTCTGTGATGAGTAATGATACGAAGTAATTGAAGAATTTGAATCGGATGACAAGGCCTGAGCTTCATTTTGCAATCTGACTGTTTCTAGAAAGTTTACTTCATTTGCTGTTATTTGATCCCTTAAGCTTGACTCTATTATCATATTGTTTTCACTGCTTTCTAATTCTTCACTTGACTCATCAGACTGGCTATTTATATGATCTTGACTTGCCATAGGAATACAGAGTTTCGCCATGATATGTGACATAGGAATAAGGACTGTCATAGACTTGTCAATATTGTCGTTTGACTTGTTTATATCATGCTCATCTTTGTATAGGCCTACATGTTCTTGTTTATGATATGTACATTTTATTATGTGCCTACGATTCCTTCTATATTCTACTCCATCTTTAGATTCTATAATATATGATCTAGGACAGTTCTGTAGAACTTCCTTGACAATGCCTGGCTCCCATTTACTACTAGGAGTTTTCTTATACATGATTGAATCACTTACATTCAATTTAGGCAATTCCTTTGCATTCTTGTCATGGTATTTTTTATAGTTTTCTTTATGTTTGTACATTCTACATTCCTCCTTTTCAAGATTTACTAGTTTTGGTTTAAGCATGTCTTTGGAGATGGGCAGATTTGATCTCAATTTTCTAGACATAAGTAACTCGGCTGGAGACTTCATATATTCCTTTTCATTGCTGTTATAATGTAACAGAGCTAAATATGGATCTTTTTTCTCTTCAAACGACTTTTCTAATATTCTTTTAACTATTTTTACAGCGGCCTCTGCTTGTCCATTCGACTGCGGATAATGTGGACTAGATGTAATGTGTTCAATATCCCATTCTACACAAAAACTAGCAAATTATTTGGAATCAAAAGGAGGCCCATTGTCTGTAATTAATGTTAATGGACTACCATGACGAGCAAGCATTGAACCAATTTGAGCAGTAACATGTTTAGCAGATGTCCCTGTGTTCAAACAAACTAGCTCTATATACTTTGAAAAATAATCTACAATTACCAAATATTTTTTATCTCTGAATTGCAACAGATCTGCTCCTACTTTCTCCCATGGATATGATGGAAAATCTGAGATCATGAGCGGCTCACTTGAATTGGAAGCTCTATATTTTAAACATATCATACAATTTTCAATAAGTTGTTCAATATCTTTGTTCATGGATGGCCAAAATATGACTCCTCTAGCTAAATTTTTACATCTATTTAAACCTGCATGACTGGCATGTATTCTTTGTAACATTTCTTTATGCATCGAGGTAGGAATGATCAGGCTTGTATTTTTAAAAACTAGATCATTAATTACATGAATTTCTGCTCTATAACTCCAATAACATCTGACACTTACATCTGTTTGGTTTTTATTCCTTGGCCATCCATTATAATAATATTCTACTAGCTTTTGCAACACGACATCTTTTGAAGTTTCCTGTTTTATAACTTGTAATCTATTTTCTGATACCGCTAGTGACATTTTAAACATGTTAGCATGAATTGTTAGATCATTGTCTATAGTATGTTCTTCACTTTCTGGCAATGCTGCCCTTGAAAGTGTGTCTGAAATATACATTTTAGTTCCAGGAACATATTTTACATTTAAGTCATATAGTTTCAATGTGAGCATCATTCTCTTGACACAATGGTTTGTTGAACAAAGACACTAACGGCTGATGATCTGTTTCTACATCCACTCTTCTGCCATACACATACTGATGGAACTTTTGACAACCAAATAAAATTGAAAATAGTTCCTTTTCAATTTGTGCATACCTTTTCTGACAATCTGTCAATGTTTTAGAAGCATAGGCTATGGGTTGCTTGTCTTGTAATAAAACTGCCCCTAGAGCTTGACATGAACTATCTACACTTAATGTTAAAGGTTTTGTATTGTCATAGTGACGCAAAACAGGTGCTGTAGTTATTAATTCTTTTAATCTCTGAAATGCTTTGTCATGATTAGCATCCCATAACCATTGCGTATCTTTTTTCAACAAACCTCTTAATATTTCTGTTTCTGAAGAAAGATTTTCTATATAACTTCCTAAGTAATTAATAATACCAAGAAATCGTTGCAGAGCTTTCGGACTATCAGGGGTAGGCATCTCTTTTATCGCTTTTATTTTATCATAATCAGGACACATACCTTGTTTACTAAATATCTGACCTAAAAATTTAACTTTTGTTTGGTTAAAAACACACTTGTCTTTATTGAATTTTAAGTTGATCTCCTTTGCTCTTTGAAGAACCTTTTCTAGAGTTTCAGTGTGTGTTTTTTCATCCGGAGCAAAAATCAGGATGTCATCAACATATAATAGTACATTCGGAATGTCAGAAAATGATTCTATAAGTATTTTGCTGAAAATTTCAGTCGAACAAGTCAGGCCATAAGGTAACCTTAAATATTTGTACCTTCCATAAGGAGTATTAAACGTGCATAAATCAGAACTAGATGAGTCAAGCGGAATCATCCAGAAACCTGAAAAAGCATCCAAATGCGAAAAAATTTTTGCTTCATTTAGTTTGTACCGAACATCTTCTATTGTGGGTAATGGAAAGTGAGATCTTTGGATCGCCTGATTCAGGTTTCTAGGGTCTAAACAAATTCTTAATTTTTTGTTTGCCTTTTCTACTATTACAATTGAACTGACCCAGTCAGTAGGTTTAGAAACAGGCTCTATCACACCAAGTCTTGTCATCCGATCCAACTCTTCTTTTAACCTCTCCTGAAGTGCAAATGGAACTTTACGTTGTGCATCAATCTTCGGTTGCACCTCCGGACGCACGGTCAGATGACACTCGTGTGGTAAGCAGCCCAGACCCTGGAAAACATCATCATATTCACTTAATAAATCATTTAATTCTTTATTTTCTCAGGTCATATTACTATATATACGTTTTACTAGACCCAATTCTGTACAAGTTTTTGCACCTAACACCGGCTGACAAGGTATATCTACAACCATAAATTGAATCTTACTCAAATTATTATTTACTGTACAATTTAGAACACAGCTTCCTTTTATCGGTATTTTATTGCCATTGTATGCTATTAAATTAGCAGAACTTGATTCTAAATTATTCTCTGTTAGTTGTAATTGACAAAATAACTCATATGAAATGCAGTTAGCCTTAGCTCCCGTATCAATTAAAAAAATCACATCATTACTCATAATTTCGACATTGATTAACCATTCATCTGACAGCATGGAGGAATGCAACCTATTATCATTATAAAGTCTAAAATTTCCTATGAAAAAGTCTTCATCAGCATTACCTGAAGTAACATCAGACTCACTCAACTGTATGGAGCGGATTGGTGTCCTGCAGACTTGAGCAAAATGTCCAGTTTTGCCGCACTTGTTGCATGTGACACCATAGGCAGGACATTTTACCCAATTTGAGTAATGCACATTACCACATCTGGTGCATTCCGGTAACCTTCCTTTAAATTTCTCACTGGTTGATCTAGTTGGTTGTGGTTTATACAATTGTTGTTTCTTATTTGCAATTCCAACAGCCAATATTTCTTCTTGTTGTAAATATGAGTTGCTTTGACAGGATATCTCCATGCTGCGATATATGTTTATGACATTTTCTAGTTCTATATCATTTTCAGCTAGCAATTTTTGCCTGATGTTGGAATGCCTCTTGTCCATGTTACATATAAACATATCTCTGACTAAAGAGTCTTGCAATTCCTTGAATTCACAGTCCTTAGCCAGCTTTTTCAATTTGGTTAAAAACATATCCAATGTATCCTCTCCTTGAGTTTGTGTAAAAAACTTATGCCTGGAAATAGCTAAGTTCTTCTTGGGCACAAAATAATTGTCAAATGAATCTAGGACTGTTTTGTAAGTCGCTTTATTTTCTTCAGTAAATGAGTTATAAATATCTAGACATTGCTCACCTAGAAAATGCAATAGAATTGCAATTTTTCTTTTTTCATCTTCTTTATCATATTTCATAGCAATAACAAAATTGCTGAAAATTTGTTTCCATCTCATCCATTCTTGAGCAACCTCTGCGCCTGCACAATTAAACGGTTTTATAATGCTAACTTGAGCCTCCATCTTGACAATCTTATTTCTTTCCTTTCACCACTTTTACTTAAATCACTTTTACGCTGCCACCATGTTTTGTTGTGTCTTATTTTATTAATTTCTTTGAGATTAAATAAAACATTTGCTTATTCAACGCCATGTTTTTATTGTCTACTCGCGAATGGTCCACACACAAACCTCCCATAGATAACTCCTAAAAATGGTCCATACACTAACACTCAACACATTTGAATTTTGATCGTAATTGATTTGCCAAAATAGCTTGCAAAGAACTTTTAGAGTCTGTAAAAATTACACAATTATTTAGGTTATGTGAGTCAATATATTTAAGCGCTTCCAGAATACCAACCGCCTCACCTGTAAAGACCGAAGAGAAGGGTGGTAATTTATAATTCAAAATGACCTTAAATCTGGGGATCCACACAGCAGATCCCACAGTACCTTGTACTGTCAATTGAGAGGCATCTGTGTAAATTGTGATCCAATTAGGCCAATGCTTATCAATAGCTTTATTTAAAAGTGAGTTCGCTGAAACCGAATCCTTATCAATTCCCAAGTCAAGAAGGATACTGGGTCGAAACATAATTGCTTCATAAGAAGTTTCAAAGATAGGATTAAGCCTAGACTGATAAATTATTAAAAAAAACAGGGGAGACGAGTTATTTTAAGATAGCTTTTAATTAAACATGGGCTATCTTTGTGAGACCAGTAATTTGAGGAGATAATTAATTGAGAAAGGGAATGAAGTTTAGAAATAAGTGGATGAGTGGAAGACTGCATGAGTTTGAAAAGAAATCTGTCAGACAAGTACTGCCTTCTTAAATTAAGGGGCGGGTCAACACATTCAATTTGGAGAGCATTAATAGGGGATGATCGCATAGCACCAATAACAATACGGAGGCTTTTAGACTGAATTTTGTCAAGGGAATTTAGAGCCAATTTATTACAAGGTTCTAAAAGAAAAGACCCATAGTCTAGGTTACTACGAACTAAAGCATTATAGACTAATTTTTGACAATAAGGGTGGGACCCCCACCAAACACCAGAAAGGGAACGGATAATATTAATATTTTTCTCACATTTCTTAGCTGCGTAATTGATGTGATGGACTCCGGATAACTTTGAGTCAAAAATGACCCCGAGAAATTTAACCCTATCGGCAACCGGGATAGGAACCTCGTTACAACAAACAGACACATCAGGAAGATTTCTTTTACGAGTGAAAGGCACAACTGTGCTCTTGGAAATAGAAAGAGATAAGCCGTGATTCTCTAGCCAGATACTTAAATAACTAAGGGCAGAACTCAGCAACGGAACAGTATCTAAGATGTTTGAAGCTGTAGCATACAAACATATATCATCAGCATACTGAAGAACACTACAAAAACAGTTCACTGACAACTCTAAGTCATAAGTGTAAAGGCTATACAATAATGGACTTAATACAGAACCTTGCGGAAGACCTTTCCACACTTGCCTAGGAGGTAGGGAAGTATTATTAGAACTTACAAGAATGGATCTTGATAGGAGAAGGTTGACAGTAAAATTAACCAGTCTCTCGGGGAGATTTAAATCATGCAATTTTTGCCTAAGGCGAGGAAGAAGAACGTTATCATACGCAGAGGCAATATCCAAAAAGACACCCACTACAGACTCACATTTTGAAAATGCGATTCGAATGTCAGTAGTAAAGATGGCTAGACTATCCATAGTGCCAAGACCCTTGCGAAATCCAAATTGGCTCCTTGCCAGCAAACCCTTGCTTTCCACCAGCCACTCTAACCTGTTCTTAATAAGATGTTCAAGAATTTTAGCTATGGTCGACGATAGAGCAATAGGACGGTATCCAGAAGGATCATTGCTTAGCTTCCCTGGTTTAAGTATGGGAACAATAATTTGAGTCTTCCAATCGTCCGGAGGAGTGCCCGATAAAAATATTTTATTGAGGATATCAAGAAAAAACTGTTTTGAATCAGAATTAGCACGTACTATGAAAGAGTAAGGAATACCATCAACTCCAGGGGACGAATCTTTAAGGTGACTAATGGCTGTTAAAAGTTCCTCGTATGAGAATGGACTATCAAAGCGGTTATTTATATTCCGAAATGGGGAGGGTAGAATAGGTGAGACTTCCTCAAAAGTAGGAGCTGAAGGAGGAGAGAGTTTAACCGCAAATGGCTCAACCCACTCAGAAGGATCATTAGACTGTAATTTTGATTCAGAAACAAAAACCCCCCGAAAACGTCGTAAATTCCTCCATACTAAAGAAGAAGGAGTAGACGGAGAAAGACTCTCGCAGAAATTTTGCCATCCTTTTTGTTTTTTACTTAAAAGGAATTTAGAGCATTCCTCTGCAGTTTTTAGATAATTATCATAGTTATCTCTATTGAAGGATTGAGAAAGTAATACTTCTGCATTTTTTCGCTTCCCTATTGCAACAGAACACTCAGAGTCCCACCATGGGGGGAGAGGGGTCTTTCTTCTATGCCCCGTCTTCAGAGGAATAGATTTATTTGCCGCAGAAAGCAGCGCGCTTTTAAAAGCTTTATATACTGTAGGGACATTTTCGATAGATGGATCAGAAATACTAGCAATTTCGTTAGCCAGTGACAAACTGTAAAGAGGCCAATCAGCTTTAGCTGTCTGGTATTTGATCCTAGGCGAAGGAAAGGAACATGGCACAGGATCAGGGAAAGTCAAAATAATGGGGAAATGATCACTACCAAGAGAATAGGGGAGAAGGCGCCAGACAAGTCTAGAGGACACCGAAGATGAAGTAAGTGAAATATCAACAGCACTACTAGGATTTTGAGAAAAAGCGACCCGTCTGGTGGGAGACCCATCATTAAGAACACACAGATCGAAAGAGTCAAAAAGGTCCAGGAATAGATGAGAAACAGAATCGCAATAGTGCGACCCCCACGATGTGTGGTGTACATTAAAATCTCCTAAAATTACAAGAGGAGAAGGAAGAGCCGATAAAATACACGAAAGTTCGGAGATCATTTCAGGATGAGGGTTAGGAATATAGATGGATAGAAAAGAAATATTATTCACTCTCACAGCAACAACACTAATGTAATCACTGTGAGGGCGAACTGAAAGTTGGGAGAAAGTGACGGACCGGGATACTAAAATGGCCGCACCACCATGCCCGTCACTTCTGTCATCCCGAAGGCATGCAAAGCCCGTAACTCTAAAAACAGAGTCGGGTCTTAACCATGTCTCCTGGACAGCAATAAGGAATGGCTCGTATTTGTTAATCAAATAAATTAAATCAGATTTTTTATTACGTATGCTGCGACAGTTCCACTGAAGGATCGCTTGAGACATTTTGTGAAAAAAGGGTTAAAAATTTAATAATCTTTTGGCGCATGCTGTTCGGTTCAGAGTCTTTTTGTAAGAATGATGCTAAACTAACTAGTAACTCTATTATATTATCATCCTTCACAACTTCGTTATTTAAAGCACAACCATTTGGTTGCGAGGAAGCAGGTTCTCTTACGATATTATTATGTATCCTCCTGTCATAACCAGGACTGGAGGCGGGAGATGGGGATTTTCGTGTGACGAAAATAGTTTTACGATGAGATTGGGTAGGAGTTTGGTTAGGATTGATAATAGGTTGAGTTGACAGACGCGATGGGAAGGATGGATGGACCAGCTGAGACTGAGATTGGGAAGAAGGAGAGAGCGAGGCTTCCGCAAATGGCCTCCTTACACTAGGATAGCGGGCTGAAGCTTCCATGTAAGATAAGTTTTCCTGTGACATAGCCAATTTTATATTACGCTGCCTATGATGTTCAGGACAAGCTTGATTATTAGCGCAATGACTACCGGAGCAGAAAAGACAAGAAAAGACGGTAGCTGTACATGTCGTGCCCTGGTGATTATCGCCGCATTTGTAGCAACGCGCTTTAGATCTGCACTGAGCCTGAATATGACCAAACCTGCAGCAATTATTACACTGTATTGTCGGGTATAAATAGCACTCGACAGTGAGGCTATTATAGAAACAATAAACATGAGGAGGCAAAGTTCGGCCAGAGAAAGTGAGCACCACCGACTGAGTGGGTACCCATTGCACAATATTATTCTCACTACTAATCTTCCTACTTAGTCGGCGGGCTTTAATCACCCTACCAAACCCAGCAGGTACCTCCATATTGAGTACAACCTCCTCCATAGTCCATTCGGGAGAAATATTACGAACAATCCCCATTCTAGTTAAGTAGAAAGCTGGAATTACGCCACAAAAATTTGCCTTCACTAGTGCAGGATGGTTTAGGCAGTTATTTGCGTGAAGAGCGGAGTCAAATTCCACCGCGAACCGATTTCGTCCTATACGTTTCACGCCATCTTTTACTACCCCTGGGATGCTATTCTTATACAAGAAATGACCAAAGTTTATAGCCCTCAAAGTAACACCCGAGGCTGGGTCAGTTTCGTTTTTCTGAATGTTAATAATAAAAGGAGCAACGTCTGAGTCTGAGTACTTGCTTCGTACTTCGTCAAAGTCCGGGTGCGTGAATGTAGACTGGATACTAGCATTAGAAGATGATTGGTCTGTGGATTTTTTAGGAGCCGAAACATCAACTTTATCATCAGCAATACGCTTAAGTGGTCGAGATAAGCTGTCTCCAGAACTACTATTCGAAGAGACTGCTGGGGTAACGTCCATTTTACATAACTCGCCAGTCTCACCACCACCGGGATCGGGCGGATCATGTTTTAAAGTGGTCATAATGACTTACCGACAGGAGCTTGAAGTACAAAAACAATACTACGGATAATTATGATAGAAATAAATAAATAGGAGGCAACACAACAGCAAATAAGATTAAATAAACAATAAATTAATCGAAAATTCGCGGACTTGCTTCTGACAGTTACAAAATGGCGGGCCCGACGACCATCTGCATCTGCATTGAGGCTAAACTTTCGTCTTGTCCTAATGTCAGTTGAGAGAGCCTGTCTGTGCGTCAATTTTAGCCAAGGCGTTTATGGAGGCTGCTGACGAAGTGTTTCCTGAAAAGAAAAAATGCTTGAATTTTATTCCTTCGCCTCCTTGGTGGGATAATGAATGTAGTGACGCGGTTAGAAATAGGAAATATATAGAATTAAAGTACAATGAGTGTGGCTCTGACGAAAATTTTGATTTATTATCGGCTGCTATAACGAATACAAGCAAATTATTTTAAAAAAAAAATTTGAAAGCTGGAATAACTTCTGTTTGTCCTTATCTCCACATGTCTCTCCTACAGAAGTCTGGCGTAACATTCGACGATTTCGTTGTGCATTCCGTAAATCGTCGTCGACACAACATTTTCCCCAAACACTAGCAAATAGCTTTTTAAATAAACTAGCTCCTTCGTCTGCTCCTGAGGATTTACTTTCAACCTACTCTATTCCATCTTGTATTGCAAATGATCCTGATGGACTGAATGATCCATTTTCTATTTCTGAACTTAAAGGTGTGTTATCTAATGTCAAGAATAGTGCCCCTGGGCTGGATGGCATTCCATATTCTTTTGTTTCTCATCTTGGGCCTAACACTCTATCATATTTTTTGGACCTAATCAATTCTATTTTTATCTCAGGCATTATTTCTACCTCGTGGAAATCTCAAGAGGTTGTTCCGATATTAAAACCTAATAAAATTTCGTCTGATCCTTCGTCATACAGACCAATAGCTCTTTCTTCGGTTTTAATGAAAATTGCTGAACAACTAGTTAAAAATAGACTAGAATGGTTTATTGAAACCAATAACAGTTTAAGTAAAACCCAGTTTGGTTTTAGACGAGGTAAATGTACCCTAGATAGTATAAGTATTTTCATAACTGACATAAGATTAGCATTCTCTAATAACCAGTCTGTAGTCGCGGCTTTCCTGGATATAAATTCTGCGTATGATAATGTTGTCTTAAGTATCCTGAAGGAAAAACTAAATACTTTGAACGTCCCGACTCTTCTGAGTAAATTCATAATTAACATCCTATCAGAAAGGCGTATCCACTTAATTTTAGATGAGGAATCTAGATTGGTATGGAAAGGTCTTCCACAGGGATCTGTATTAAGCCCAATCTTATATAACTTGTACACCTATGATCTAGAAACATCAGTAGGTAATAACGTTTGCATTCTTCAATATGCTGACGATTTGTTGTTGTATTGTTCTGACCGATCTATTGAAAATGCCAGTTCTTCTCTAACTTCCTCTTTAATTCTTTTAAGGAAAACGTTGGAACAAAATGGTCTTGATTTGTCTCCATCTAAAAGCTCTGTTGTGTTATTTTCTAGAATGCGTTTGCCCCCGCCAGTTTCTGTGTATTATGATAACTATGAAATTCCTGTAGTCAACCAAACAAAATTTTTAGGTGTTGTTCTTGATTCTAAATTAACTGGTACTCCACATTTTGAATATATTCTCGCTAAATGTGAACGTTTGTTAAACATGCTTAGATGTCTCTCTGGTGTTTGGTGGGGCGCTCATCCGTTTTGTATGAAACTAATATACAATGCTCTGATTCGTAGTATCTTAGACTATGGCACCTTTCTTCTACAGCCTGGTAGTGTAGTTGCTTTCAAAAAACTGGATAATATTCAGTCGAAAGCTTTAAGATTGATAGCAGGTGCGATGAAATCTAGCCCACTTATTGCTTTACCTCCATTGCAGCTGCGTCGTCAATACCTCGCTGATAGATTTCTGTCCTTTATTCAGCCATGTCTCTTTTTACAATGATCTTTCCTCACTTAAAATCCCTTTTCCTACATCCATCCCAGTCTTGTTAGCCTCAAAGGATCCTTCTGTGTTTAATTCTATATCCTCTTTCATTTTACTTAATGATATCCGTATTTAGTTCTTTTTGTTATGTATATATTGTATTAGTTCTTATTCTAAATTGATCCTATATTTCCAAATCCCGTTATTCGTATTTCCTATTTCCTACTTTCCTAACGTTTCCCTGTTTTGTCGGTGGCAATACGCAAACCGCGTTTAGCCAAAAAAAAAAAAAAAGTACTTTTTTATGTCACTTTCTCACTTTGTAGTTTGGTTCAAAGAGTACTATGAATATATAGAGATAGAGACGTCAGTCAAGGCTTTGCATGCCGCGAGTCATCTAGTATTTCGTCTGGTCAACAGCCCAAGAGTTAGCTTTAGTAAGTTCATATGTGTGCGTCAAGTGTACGTATGTGTGCGAGAATGGAAATACTCACACACACATATACACTTTACCTGTACATACATGCATACAGTAGACGGCAAACTTCGTGCGCAAATGAGGGGAAGTGGGGGGGCAGCTTGCACGTACAATTCGCCTTTGCGCAGGCAAGGTCATTTGCGCACGAAGTTTGCCGTCTACTGTACATATTGATGTAGGTATAATATGCTAATTCCTGCTTATCTAACGAATAAATTTAAAATAATAAGACAATTTATGAGTTATAATATATTTTTCAACACACCTGCTCGTAAAGTAGGTCTTATTACAGCGTATTTACACTGATAATGCAGAATATTACCCATGCCGTGCCTTTTACATTACATTATCGCACTAGTGCCTTTTCATTACATATCTTTTTAAATATTAGCAAAATAATGCAGAATATTACCCATGCCGTGACTTTTACATTACATTATCGCACTAGTGCCTTTTCATTACATATCTTTTAACATTTTCATTTTTTATTTATTTATTTTTTTCCTCGCAAATGTGTTGAAAAACGTCGTATGAAACACGTGAGCATTGGTCATTACACTTCTCGTCTCCATTAAGCCTTCGCCTTCGGCTCAGGCTTAAAAACCGACTCGAGTGTAATGACCAACTTAGCACACTTGTATCATAATGTACTATTATTCAAGGAATCACAGTCAATTACGAACATGATATGAATGAATGTAATTATTCAAGAAGTCGGTATATCAGTTTGGTATCCTATTACGAGTTTGGTATATAATAATATTATTGACTTACAATCGTCAATAACCATATCAAGATCCAGATGAGAAAACAGCAGATCCAAGCGATCAGCGCACTCGTAGCACACGATAATTAAAGATAAATAATAATTAAAGGCAATTATGAAACCATTTTCAGATTATCGATGACAGTCTGACAATGACGTGACGTATGACGCAAGGTTGGGTTGCGTACCAAAGAGAATATAAACACTGCGTTACGTTCCATTCCATGTAAAATGCTTTAACCGTAAGTTCCATGTTCTGTTTTAATAATTAAGTATATATAAATAGTAAGTTTTTTTAGCTGAATCAATTGTATATCGAATATACTAACGTGGAAATGTAGCCTCAGTTATAATCAAACTACGTAAAATTGTATTTTCCGGAATGTTATACTTAGGCAGGCCTGTTTCCGCTTCCGCTTTGGACTGCCACCTGCAGGCGCATATAGACACTTACGATAGGTCTCCTCAAACTCGCCACTATTTTGACGTATAAACGTCAATATAGGCTTTATAATATAAGGCACTGAAAACACCGTGGTTTGGTTTGTCTGTTTGGCGTTTGCTTGCCGGCTGTGTGCGGAACGAAATCAGGTCTTCATTTTCAGGTATGTCCTATCCATTTTACATTGAAATTTGAAATTGTGCTTAGAAGTGTGCAGCTCTGGTAGTACCTGAAGTTACGTACAGTTTCGTTTTGGATATATAAATGGAAAATAACTTAAATATCATCGGCATCCTATTCCTACCAGTAACGGTAACTTATCTTGCAGAGTAAAGAGGAACTACGAATTCGAATAAGATAAAGTTTTTTCTATTCTAATCTAGGCACAGCGAGTTGAAATAAGGCACTGTTACTCTTTGGTTATATATTTTAAGTTACTGTCACACAAAAGAGCAAAACAGTGTTTTAGTCTATGACAAGGACTTGTAAATATTTTTTCAGATTTCTGTTTACTTGCGGATTATCAGTCAAGATGTCTGAAAAACATTTAAAAGCTGGTAAGTACTTATATATAAAACTATAATTTGTACAGAATAATCATTCTCATTTGTAGTCTCGCAAATATAAGCCAAGTCAAATTGCTACAGAAAAAACATTACGCATTTTATTCGAGTAACTTTACTGGCTCAACAGCAAGCTCTTTTGCCATCATCAGAAGATTTTTTTTATGTCTTTCTGGACCATTATAGACCACACTGCCTTATCCTCTGTACTTATACTGTTTGTCTGAGTACTGTGATATTTTGCTGGATTCTGTTTACGATTATTTTTAATAATTTATTCGTCAGGTGACCCTCTGCCTAAATACAATGGAAAGATTCGTCTATTCGCCATGAGGTTCTGTCCATATGCTGAGCGCAGCGTGTTAGTGCTCAATGCCAAGAACCTGCAGTATGAACTGCTCTTCATCAATCTGGACAGCAAGCCCGAATGGATCTTTGATTTCAACCCAAAAGGTAATTGGCAAAATTTTTATATACCATGTCAAGCAATGGCACACCTGACTAATGGGTAGGAATTTGCTTGAGTGTTGCAGACCCTTAAAAAACCTGTACACTCTATTCTTCAGCAGGCACTCCATTCTATAGTTGGAGCAAGCAGCATAGTTTTACAGAAATCAACCTAAAGTCATCCTAAAGTAACCAAGTTTAAACTAGAAACGTTGCAAACTCATGGAGTGGACTTTTCTCACTTCGGTAAATTTCAAGATATTGGCTACTTGCTGTAAAACTATTGTCAATAGGGAACATTACGCAAAACTCTTCATAGGTGTCGACACTAGCAGCGTCGACATTGTATCTCATTCCCACTTGCGGTATTGTTTATGCAAGCATCCTTGTCACTCATTTGACAATCAATTGTGCATGTGTGTGTGAATCCCTATATACCTATACTGGTTTACTGTTAGTGGTAGTGCTGCCTCTGGCGGCAGAAAATTGCAGTAATGTTCCCTATTGTGTTAACGTAATAATAATTGATTTATTTTTCCGGTTGTCCAGCATTTCATCTTTTCCTGTTCATTTATTTTAGATCTTAATTGAGCAGCAGTTTACCTGTTGTTTGTTTCTAGAATCTTAATAGTAAAACTTATGCACTTGAATAATTTTCGATGTTTAAAAAGGGGAGGTTTTCAATTAATTGGCATATTTTTCACATATATGTTATTTAAGCAGATAATAAGGCAAAGATCTCACTCAGATTTCACTATCTTTAGGCAAATACGAGTACATTCAGCATCAGATAGTTAGTAGCAGCCAAGGTAGCCAAATATATTGTAACACTTCCTTACTCCTATAGTAATAAAGACGTGTTGCAATATATTTGGCTGCCTTGGCTGCTACTAACTATCTGATGCTGACTGTACAACAGTGCTCTGCTTAGCTTAATTTTTTTCTTAACGTTGCGAGTAAAAGCAAATAATTTAGGTACCTTTATTAGTTACGATACTTAATTACTTCAATGGCTCACTGACCCAAAGTGGGTCTTGGCCTCCGACACGAGTTGTCGCCACTTGACCCGATCTTGCGCCATCTCCTTCCAGTTCATGGCTTTAAGGACGCGCAGAAGGACTACCGAGAAAGGCCTTCGAAGTATTCCCTCTCTGTCAGACTTGAGAGTTCGAAGGTAAGTGCGACAGAGAGGAAAAACTTCGAATGCCGTTGGCGGTAGGCCCTCAGGTCTAATTCGACGACGCACGGTGGGCTGAAAATCGGCCTCCATAGAAATAGAAACCGAAGTCTTAAATTTGAACTTTTTTTTATTGGAATAATCCCAAAATTAATCTTAGCTAATTTGGTTGGAAAAATAAATAATAATTTTTTTTTTCAAAATCTTTGTATGGTATCAGAAAAATCGAGTTTTCTCCGTAAATAAAAAGTGAACCGTAATATCCTGATAGATGATTTTAAAACCAATTATTCTTCATTTTTCCACATAATTAGAATTTTCCTATGGGTGCACTGCACTTTTTTTTTTTAAATCGATAATTTTTTTAATTAGTTTTTATTTTACTTTTGTGGGTTTAATAATTGACCAGAGATTTAACTGGGGTCCGCATATAAAGCATGTATGCGATAAACTAAGAGCACTACTCAGTAAAATACACATTTTAAAATATAAACTACCTTATCGCACACTTAAGCTATTGTATACCTCCATGGCAGATTCAGTGGTTACATACGGACTAAGCAGTTATGGTAGAACTTACAAAACTTACCTGAACGATATTTATAAACTACAAATTAGATTACTTAAAAACATTGTACCCAAAAACACAAGGAAAAAAATATCCCCAAACTATGAGCGTTTGTTTAATTATTGTGAAGTAATGTCAGTGTTCAATAAAGTTAAACTATGTATTTTAAGGAAAGAGTATGCGTACAAAGAGCATTTAGTATTATATGTAAGAAAAAGCAACCTTAGACAAAATTTACCAAAACAAGCTATGTTCAAATTGCCTAATTTTGTCAATGTGCATGGGAAAAGAAACGTCAGATATCTTCTTCCTTATATAATAAACCAACTACCAAAAGAACTACAGCATAAATACGTAAATAGCTTACAATCGATACCTAGTATCAAAAGGTATCTGACGTTATCTGAACCCAATACGAGTGTATTGTAATAATTATGAGTCTATAACGGTGATGTATTCAAGTAAATTAATGTACCATAGCGAACTATTCATCAGCATATAAACCCTAGAGGTTTCCGCTGGTGAAAAAATGTATACCAAAATGTACTACTCAGATTATATTGGTCAATAAATAAAAAAATAAAAAAAAAAATTATTGTAATACGGTTATACTCGTTACTTTGACTACAAAAAAATAATTTGAGTTTCGATCAAACTCAAATGAATACCAATAACTTACGCATAGTGAATTTTTGTTCTAATCAAATGTATGGAGCGTACGAGTAAAACGGATTTTTTTACAAAAATTAAATGTATACCGTAATATCCTTGCAGATGATTTAAGTACCAATTATTAAGGATATTTTTACATAACGCGAACTTTTCTACCGTATGCACTTATGTAATAAAAAACTTTACTTTTTAATATGTTACTTTTGTCTTCCGATCCTTGGGGTACGTGGTCGCCACTCGAGAACCTTTCCGCCCCAACGGCCATCGGTTCTACGTGCAATGTAATGATAGGTCAATCGTTAAATACGAGTGAATTGGAGAATTATTAACTTGGACACCTGTTTAGTTTTATTATTTAAGGTGGTTCGATTGCCATACAAAGCGTTATTTGACATTCGCAGGCTAACGGCGCCGGCGTGATATTTTAAGAAACTAATGTATCAGACTTTTATCAATTGGCTTCCCATTTGCGCCAAATTCCCCCTTTCCTTTCCAGAAATTGGTTTGTCACGTGATATTTTGGAAAAACTAGTTTTCTCAAATTAATCTAGTTTATACAAGTTTATTCTAGGAAAGGGGGAATTTGGCGCAAATGGGAAGCCAATTTATGAATGTTTGTTACATAAGTTTCTTAAAATATCACGCCGTTGGCCTGCGAATGTCAAATAACGTTTTGTATGGCAATCGAACCACCTTAAAGTAGGTATTGAATACCAATATCAAAATTGCTTAACCCTTAACCAGGCTCAGCGTCATGTCATAAATATCACCCACATGCGTGCGGATCCATCACATGTTTTAATCTGTGCGGGTTCGATTGACTATCGATTGTCATTTTAAAACTGACGAAGTTAGTCATGGGTTTATATAGTTTGACGTCATCATCAGTAAAAATAAGAGAAGTGATAACACTTGACTTATTGATAACAAACAGTGACTATGACTTCTCCATTAAAAATATTAAATCAGTCATGTCTATAATTTTAGCAGTCTCATTGCCAACCTTTCCAAAGTCAAAGTTATTTCAATTTAGGCATATTACAGGCACCTTTGGATGTCTACCACTACTGGTTCAGAAAGAAAACTTGCTACAGTACAAAACTCTTGAAAGATTACTCTTGCAGGATACTATTACTTTCATAGCATAGCATGGTATTATTGGGTTTTTGGCAATAAATATGTAATTATTTTTATATCAACTAGGATCGGTGCCAGCTTTGGAATACGAGCAAGGCCAGGCCATATTCGACAGCGCCATCATTAACACGTACCTGGACGAGAAGTACCCGGAGGTGCCACTGCAGTCCACCGACCCGCTCCGCAGGGCTCAGGACAAAGTGTTTGTTGAGCTGTTCTTGGGGGTACGCCATCCTCAGTCTTATACTTTTTATAGTTATACCATGGAGACAAAATAACATTGTTTAAGCTCTGAATATGAATCAAAAACAGCATTGGTATAATAGAAGTTTGAAGTGGACTAAACCAAAACTTCTAAATTAAATTAAGAAAAAAAATTGGCTCCGCCATCATCACAGTATCAAACCAACCTCTACCTCAAGCACTCCTGCCATCAATTACGATAATCTGCTTCTTTAGAGAAATTGAAGATATTTCATGCCCTAATTTATTTCCAGGCACACACATCCTTCTACGTAGCAGCGTTCAATCCCGACGGCTTCCAGCCCTCACACCTGGAAGCCTACCACAAGGGCCTGGAACGCCTGGAGAAGGAGCTGGAAGCCCGCGGCACCAAATTCCTGCACAGCAACGAGCCAGGTCTCGTCGACTACACCATCTGGCCGCACTTGGAGCGCTTCGAGTCTCTGCCACTGCTCGGGAAGACTGATATGGCTATTGACAGCGCTAAATATCCGCGTGTGGTACGTATTAATTTCAAGCCAGGCACTCTGGCTGTGTATTGCACTAATTTTTAACATCAATATACAGGGTGGAATTTCATAAACTGTACATAATAAAAGGAGAAAAATTTCAGCCAATTTCATCCGTGAAACGGTGTTTTTTTTTTTTTCTAGTCATTAGTTTTTTTTTTACAGAATTTTGAAATATTTTGTAAAAACTCGGGTAATACACCTAATTCAGACGGTATAACTTTTGATCCAATGGTCCTAAAATGAAAATAAAAAATGCAGAGTATTACCAAGGGACAGGTTAATAATTCTTAATAACAATAGAAAACCAACTAGAAGAGAAAATCCGCAAAAAAAAATATTGTTTTTGAAAAATGGCTACAAAAATTACAAATTTTAAAAGAAAAACACAATTTTCTGAAAAAAACGCAGATTTATACCATTTTTTTTGCTTAGTATTAAACCTCACTTAATGCCGATTCTAAAACCGTTTTTAAACTGTCTCAGACTTTGAAAAATACCACGCAAATGGGTACGTAAATCAAACCATAATTTTATTAATTTTAATCCTCTTAAAATCCTTAATGACCGTTTGTTCACAGGTAGTTGAAGGGTGTTATTGGGTTTTAGGTGGAAATAACAAATTACGTACTTAGTATTAATCCTCACTTAATGCCGATTCTAAAACCGTTTTTAAACTGTCTCAGACTTTGAAAAATACCACGCTAATGGGTACGTAAATCAAACCATAATTTTATTAATTTTAATCCTCTTAAAATCCTTAATGACCGCTTGTTCCCAGGTAGTAATTGATGTTGCCATAGAAGAAGCAGTTCTCAGAGACTTGTACGCGGACCCAACCACGAGTCTAAGACGCTTGGCATTGAGGCACGGAATCTCAAAATTCTCTGTCTGGAAAATTTTGAAGAAGGAAGGACTGCATCCATTTCATTATCAACGGGTACAAAATTTGCAAATTGGCGATGCCCGCGTTAGGTGTGTTATGTCGACTTGGATACTTGGCAATATCAGAAGGGATCCGGAATTTACTAGAAGAATTTTATGGATGGACGAAGCAAGATTTACTCATACGGGAATAACTAACTTCAGAAATTTACACACATGGGCTCACGATAATCCAAACCTAGTAAGACCATCTAATTTTCAAGACCAATTCTCCATAAACGTTTGGGCAGCGGTACTCGACGATCAATTGATTGGACCAGTCTTCTTACCGAATACTTTGAACGCCGACAGATTTTTACTGTTACTGAGAGACGAGCTCCCAGAGCTTTTGGAAGATGTGATGTTAGATGTGAGACAACGCCTGTTTCTCCAAATGGATGGATGCCCAGCTCATTGGGCATTAAGAGTTCGACATTTTTTAAATGAGCAATATCCCAATAGGTGGATCGGCCGAGACGGCCCCGTTGGATGGCCTGCAAGATCGCCTGATATGACGCCGTTGCATTATTTTCTTTGGGGTGATATGAAGCAACGGGTATATCACAGAATCGTCAATACCGAAGCAGAATTGCACGACAGAATTTTAAATGCAGCACAAGAAATAAAAAATAATCCAGGAATGATTCGACGGGCTACGCAACAAATTCAACCTCGGGCCACATTGTGCCTTCAAGAAAGAGGAGGTCATTTTGAACAATTAATACCATACAGGGAACGCCCTTTGCAACACTAGAATAAGTTTTTTCTTTAATAAAGGTTTATCAATCGAATTTATGACTTTTAATGAAAATACATGATTTTATTTACGCAATTTTTAGGACTACTTTTCTTCCTATTGTTTTCTCTACCTAAAACCCGATAACACCCTTCAACTACCTGGGAACAAGCGGTCATTAAGGATTTTAAGAGGATTAAAATTAATAAAATTATGGTTTGATTTACGTAGCGTGGTATTTTTCAAAGTCTGAGACAGTTTAAAAACGGTTTTAGAATCGGCATTAAGTGAGGATTAATTATTAATTCATTTATTTTCAGATAATACAATCCATAGTTATTCATTAATAGTTAGTAACATTAATACTAAGTACGTAATTTGTTATCTCCACCTAAAACCCGATAACACCCTTCAACTACCTGGGAACAAGCGGTCATTAAGGATTTTAAGAGGATTAAAATTAATAAAATTATGGTTTGATTTACGTACCCATTAGCGTGGTATTTTTCAAAGTCTGAGACAGTTTAAAAACGGTTTTAGAATCGGCATTAAGTGAGGATTAATACTAAGTACGTAATTTGTTATCTCCACCTAAGACCCGATAACACCCTTCAACTACCTGGGAACAAGCGGTCATTAAGGATTTTAAGAGGATTAAAATTAATAAAATTATGGTTTGATTTACGTACCCATTAGCGTGGTATTTTTCAAAGTCTGAGACAGTTTAAAAACGGTTTTAGAATCGGCATTAAGTGAGGATTAATACTAAGTACGTAATTTGTTATCTCCACCTAAAACCCGATAACACCCTTCAACTACCTGGGAACAAGCGGTCATTAAGGATTTTAAGAGGATTAAAATTAATAAAATTATGGTTTGATTTACGTACCCATTTGCGTGGTATTTTTCAAAGTCTGAGACAGTTTAAAAACGGTTTTAGAATCGGCATTAAGTGAGGTTTAATACTAAGCAAAAAAAATGGTAACTAAATCTGCGTTTTTTTCAGAAAATTGTGTTTTTCTTTTAAAATTCGTAATTTTTGTAGCCATTTTTCAAAAACAATAATTTTTTTTGCGGATTTTCTCTTCTAGTTGGTTTTTTATTGTTATTAAGAATTATTAACCTGTCCCTTGGTAATACTCTGCATTTTTTATTTTCATTTTAGGACCATTGGATCAAAAGTTATACCGTCTGAATTAGGTGTATTACCCGAGTTTTTACAAAAATTTTCAAAATTCTGTAAAAAAAAAACTAATGACTAGAAAAAAAAAAAACCACTGTTTCACCGATGAAATTGGCTGAAAATTTTCTCCTTTTATTATGTACAGTTTATGAAATTCCACCCTGTTTATCATCTCAACAAAGTATAGTTTTCCCTCTAGATCAGATGGCAGTCGCTTTCGTAAATTGGTGCCCACGCCAAATGTTGGGATTAGGTATCAAAGCGAACCCCAGGCTCCTTTAGGGCACAACTGAGACAACGCTAGGAGGTTGATGGTATATAATAATTTTTGAAACAAGCTTTTATTGCCTTTACTTCCAAGATTTTACATTGGGTCAGGTGAAACTAAATGTTGAATCTGCCAATTTAAAGCATTGGTGAAACTAATGAGGGTTATTTTTTTTTATAAGTGTCGGGCGGTTTAACTCCTAAGGTTACGGATAGCTAAGTCACGCCAGTACACTCGCTTCTTATTCTCGAAGCCTTGAAATGAAGTGTAATGAATTGTCGTGAACATCGAGTATTGGACCTGTCGCACGGAATAAGTAATAGTACTACGTAGAGAAGGTTCTCTGTTAACAAATTCCCTGTTTAGGTAGGCCAAACGTGCCTAAATGTGGCCATCCCTTTCTATCGCATGCAACGCGCTTCGACCCGTGCGAGCGTCCCGTCCCAACGCGCGGCAGCTACTGAATAGAGCCCCTTCGGAGGGGCGACCGGCATGTACTTGTAGCGATAAACACAAATCGCGAGTGAGCCGCGCCTGCCTGTCGTTAATTGTTTAAATGATTAAAGTGGACCAGACTCCAGAGTTATCATGCCTACACTTTTTTTTTTTAATACTACGTCGGTGGCAAACAAGCTTACGGCCTGCCGTTAAGCTGGTACCGTCGCCTATGGACACTTGTGACTGAAGAATCACAAGCGCGTTGCCGACCCTTTATTCACTTGAGGATTCGCTGTGTTGGCAGATAGAGACATGCAGGTCCCTCACTCCCAACACAGCGTACCCTAGGGAGCTCTGGCGACCTTACTCACAACCAGGAACACAACACCACATACACTGCCGATGACTGGACAAACTTTAGCAAACTTGTTTACGAGATATATCCATTTCTACACTCTCAGTATTAAGTGTAACAACTACCTAAGCGTTTTGTATTTGACACACGGCTTATGCATTAACTTTCAAGATCTTATCATTAAAAAAATATGCACTAATGATTATATAGAATCTAAAAGGTATACTTAAGTCGCAAGTGTAGGTACATATTCGAATTATATTTAAATACTCCATCATTAGGAGTCCCTTCAAGTAAGCATTAATTGGGAAGTTACTTAACAATACTCCTTTAATTCTCTATAAGCATATTTAAGTAATCATTGGGTTTTCTATTAAGTAATATTTACACATGTACCGTATAATCCGCAGAATGATTATTTGTTTGAATTCGTAACAAAGTGCTTAGTAATCAATCAGACTTGTAAAAGGTAAAAGTGCCCATCTGATATTTTAACGTATAAATCCCACTTAATATTATGATTATGACTGTGAGAATTTTCCTTTCTAATTTTGTGAGTCCGTATTTAGTGGTAAATCCGGAACAAATTATCTGATTTCTAAAACTCATTTATTGGTGCATAAAAGTAACTTTCTAGATAGAAACATACTATATTTTATCCCGCGGATTTGCCTGCGTTCTTTGCAATACGCGCTTGCAAAGTATTACGCGGGCAGAGCTAGTAATTAAATAAACAATACTTTTAGCCTTCACAATGTCTCCCTCCCTCCCTGCCCTTCTTCTTATTATTATCACGTCAAAGTTTAATTTCGTTAAATCCACCAGCCTAAAACAGATAAAACAGCAAGTCGTAGCGATTACAAAATACCCAGACCATAGTTAAACATTGATAATTCCAGAACATGTAGGTTTAACTTATCGTTCCGTTATCTGCAGGCCGCCTACATGGAGGCGATGAAGCAAGTCCCCGCCGTGAAGCAGTACTACCTCTCCGCGGAGACACACGCCAAGTTCACAGAGTCCAAGACCAAAGGCGAGGCCAACTATAACATGCTCGATACTAGTGACGTGTGCTGCATGCGCCCAAGGAAGAAGAAGCAGTAAACCGAATTGAATTAAAAGCAACCTTGTGATGCGCGGAATAACGTACAATTTAAAAGTACAACTGAACTAAGAAAAATTGCAGTTTCGGTAATTTACAACAGAAAGTGCACTCTATTTTATATGTACGATCGAACCGAACATACGTAAAGAATCACATGGAATTCGTAATTAATACTACACTACATATGCATAATATGAACTACCTGGCAATACTTTTATACAGTTACGTTAATTTAGAATGAAAGCAGAATTTGTTATCCACATTGAAGTACAATAAAATATTAATTTTACCATCAGTTTTATTTCTTTCACTGATAATACCAAACCGCACGCGACCTACGCATGTGGTTAGATAAGATGGTACAGTCAGCTCCAAATATATGTATCCAATTGTCAACTTTATTCCATCGACATACGTTTGTAATTGTATACATATTTATGATGCTGACTGTACATCAATATGATCAATATTGCACCGCAACGGGGCGATGCCCCCTGAAAGTGATACTTACCACAGAATAGATAACATTAGGGTAAATAGCCAATAACTGGCCACTGATGATAGTGTTTTCCAGTTAGTGAGTGATAGATAACTTTGTAATACCGTTACATTCCTGTTCGCTTTCATTCAGGAGAGTGAAAGCAAAGTTCCTTGGAGGTTCCCTATGGTTTGAGAGGATAGTGTGAGTTATATATATATATATATTTTATATTAGAGGACAGAACAAACTTCTTATCGTACCTATATTTCCTAAACTTATTGCAATAAAGAGACTTACTAAGCTTATTATTATTTTGTTTGTGGGCCTTAATGTGCCGCTTCGACCAGCAAGTGATCTATTGTGGCAGCCCTTGCTTTAGAGTTCACCGTAAAGTCCCGTTGCCTCCAGGAAATTCCAGATTCTTTGGGCGGTGATATGTTGTACTTCTTGTGGGTGCACTATGTGCCGCCCTAGGTAGGTACTTCTTTTATGCATGAGTGGTCCGCAGGAGCAGAGAATGTGCATTGCAGTCTCCTGGCAGAACCTGCAGGTTGTGTCCTGCTTCATACCCATTTGAAACAGGTGTTTGTTCAATTTGCAATGTCCTGTCAGGATTCTTGTCACTGCGCAGGTTTTGTGCCTTTTGAATTGTAATAACTGTTTAGACAGCTTACTATTGAACCCTTCGATCAGGGCTTTAGCTTGTTTTTGTTACCAAGCTTACGCAATCTTTGTACATTTCAATTTTACGCATAGAAAGTATGAAAAACAACCACTTGCTCAGTATCGTTAGCAAAATAATTTTTATATTTGGCGTAAACACTACCCTTTGAAGGGGTCGTGTGCTGTCGTGCCCAACACGCCAAGAACCCCTATAGGCGTTATGACGTCCGCTGTCAAAGCAACCTTCAGTCTTTCACATTAAGGTTCATTCATAGTCACTCTCTTATGGAAAAAAAAACCGGTCAAGTACGAGTCTGACTCGCACGCCGAGGGCTCCGTACAAACTTTCATACACCATACCGGTCGGTAGCTTTTTATCACGGGTACCGATTTCGATTATTTATTGTTTATTTGAAAGAAGGGACTTTAACGATAATCTGATAGGAATTTGAAGATATAAAATATCATACAGTTATTTTATTTTATTAGTAGTTTAGTTTTAGATTTAAGTTATTTTATTTTATAAGTAGTTTAGTTTTAGATAGGTATAGTTTTATAAATATTGATATTATAATATTGAAGAGATCATACAAAAGTAAGTAAATTTATCGGAAAAGGCAAACTACCGCCCTATCTCACTGGCCACCACCACTGCCAAGGTACTCGACAGTATGCTCAACTCAATACTTGAAAAACGGCTCAACCTCCATGAAACCCAGTTTGGTTATCGGGCAGGTTTATCGACAGAAAGTGCAATTTTATGTTTGAAGCATACTGTCGGGTATTATACGGCCAGAAAGACGCCCATTTATGCCTGCTTCCTGGATTTCTCTAAGGCGTTTGACCGGGTTGATTATAATATACTTTGGGGTAAACTGCGTGAGGCTGGTATTCCACTGGATTGCGTTAATATCCTTCAGTACTGGTATCGAAATCAGTGGAACCATGTGAGATGGGCTGGTGCTCTGTCTGAAGGTTACAGGCTGGAATGTGGGGTGCGTCAGGGTGGCTTAACATCTCCCCTGCTGTTTAACTGGTACGTGAATGACCTGATGAAGGGACTCAGCAGCATGCATGCGGGATGTCATGTTGAAGATACCTGTCTCAACAATATAAGTTATGCCGATGACATGGTGCTGCTGAGCCCTTCCATCGGAGCTCTCAGACAGCTGGTTGGAAGATGTGAAGCTTATGCTAAGCAGCATGGATTAGTGTACAACTCCGCAAAGAGTGAAGTAATGGTTTTCAAGGCGGGCAAAATCAAGCCTTATTTTGTGCCCCCTGTCACTCTTGGTGGAGTTGTACTTAAAGTTGTACAAAGTTTTAAGTATCTTGGTCACATTATTGATGAAGACCTGAGTGATGACCAGGATATAGAAAGGGAGCGTAGGGCGTTATCAGTCAGAGGTAACATGCTTGCCCGCAGGTTCGCTAGGTGTTCCGCAGAGGTAAAGATTGCACTTTTTAAAGCCTTCTGCCAATCTTTCTACGCTGGCGGACTGTGGGTTAAGTACACAAAGCGAGCTTATAGCGCCCTACGCGTTACGTATAATAATATTTTCAGGATGCTGTTAGGAATGCCCAAATGGTATAGTGCCTCGGGGATGTTCGCAGAGGCACGCACAAATGACTTCCATGCGATTATGCGAAATAAAATTTCATCCCTGATGGCTCGAGTGAGGAAAAGTACCAACAGCATCCTGAAAATGATGGCTGGTAGGTTTGACTGTCCAATACTTCTGTATTGGATTGGGCAGGTCAAATCTACCTTGCAATATAGTAAGTAAGTGTATGTTCTGTGTTCTGTGTATGTCAGTTTATGTTGTATGTTAAATTGTATGTAAGCTTTGTAATCTAACCTTATAATTAAAATGTAACTAACACCTCTTATATGGGTCGGTGAAGACCTGAAATAAAATATATTCATTCATTCAAATTACAAATTGAATAAAGAAATTATTTTTGATAAATAAAAAAACAAGCTAGATAGAGATAGCGTTTTATTTTTCCTGTATTATTTATGTTACTCTTAATCATATGTAATTATTTCAGAATTTTCGCTTTGTAAACTTCGGAGATAAGGGGGGGGGGGGGGGATTGGGAATGGTATTTTTTAATTTAACCACTGTAGAAAAAATATAAAAACGGTTTTAGAAAGTGCAACTCAAGCCCTTTTATTAGATACCCCACTTGTCTATCTATTTACTAGACTTTGATTTGTTAACCCCCCTCATATTCATCAATTATACAAAAAATAAAAATGTATATATTTTTTTATTTTCTATACACGTGTCTTAACCCTTTTTACAGTTGTTCCAAATTTCAAATTGCTAGCTTAAGTAGTTCCTGAGATATTCAACGTTGTGACCGACGGACAGAGTCAGAAGGGTTCCTTTTTTACCTTTTTGGTACGGAACCCTAAAAAGGTTGGCGTGTCAGTGACACTTTAGTACGTGAATCATGGCGTTCAAAGGGTTAATCTCTAGTCATGTTCTAAATGCATCTTTAGAAACCCTCGCTACGCTTAGGATTCTATTGTAGAATATTTCGCGTCACGCATAGGATTCAATATCTTAGGTACCTTTACCGCCCTCGCTGTAAATAGGTAGGTATATAGTTTGGTTTCCTTGAGACACAATTTAAGTACCTACTAATTGATGTAGATAAGTTGCGGGCCGAGTGCTGACGCCGTAACATATAATCTGGCCGATTAGTGATCGAAAGTTAGTTATATGTGGGTAGTTATTTTTCAATGTGCGGAATCCGATCGATCGATCCTCATCAGTTATTGGAAATATTTGAATCAAACCACAAGATTAATGTTAGTGACAGGTGCTTAGGTTACCTAAACGTATAAAGGTAGTAAGAAAAATAAATACATATATACCAAACTTACACCTAGGCGACAGAAAATGTGCTTGGGCGTTGGTCATTTAATGAGCGGTTAACTTATTTATCTCTGTCAATAACATTCCGTGGCCAGATGTGTTAATTTCATTCCGTGCCTAGCGTTAGCGCGTTGTGGGTAGCGCCTGTTCGATTGGTGTTCATCGTAATATCATTATGGCTCCTAAAATGAACTTCGACACGAAGCATCTTCAAAAAGGCAAGTTAAGTTGCAATATCGTAGGCTAGACTTGACATTAGTACACCTACAAGTTTTATTATAGTTTGTTGTCGTTCGGAGGATTACGTCACTATCTGCAATTTGAGCGCCTGCCATAATAGACCAATCAAATTAGCTTACCCTGGACATAATTCGTAAACTCGTTGTTTTTATTGTTTTATCGGATTTTACTATTCAGTATTAAATATTAATGAAATATATTAAGTAAAAAATCCGCGATCGTAACCGTAGTTAAAAAAAACACGAGTTAACGTACACTATCTAACTTTTTCCTAAAAGTAAAAAAGGTAACCAAGTACCTTGTTAGTATAACTTTGAGGTGCATTCAAATTCGATCACTTAATAGCAAAATTAAACTGAAATCAAATTCGCATATACGTTTTTTTTCACAGTTTTCCTCTGATCTCATTATCTAGACAAGCCAAAATGGTAACTATGATGTTTTTATCTGTTTAAGCTATATTGCGTCTTTTTAGACATTTAAGACAATATTTAAACATTTATTTGTAACGATTTAATAATAATGTATTTCTCAGTAATTATAAATAGTAACTATGATTTTTTTGTTTACTAATAGCCGTTTGTGAACGATAATCATGATTTCATCAAAATCAAGCATGTTAATTTCACGCTTAAGAAATTGAAAATTTAATTGAAAATACTCGCGACCTTGTCGTGGAGCCAGATGCATGCGGTGGGTGCGAGGCGGGAAGAGAGTGGGGCGCCAGCGGGCGAGCGCACGGCGAACCCGTCTTAACGAGTTTATTTCAATTACGTGTTTTGCACCGACCGTGCCGTGTACAAATAAAACAAATATAACGGAATATCCTAATTGTAGGATTTTTAGCTCTAATGAAAAAATCACAGTTTGTCCCTTACGCCCTTTGAAAACTCTGGTCCAAAGCGCGTAAGGAACGATTGATTTGCTTTTATCATCGAAAACATAAGTAAACTCTTAACTGTTAAGTAAATGAAAGAGATGATGTCATGATCGTGGTTAGCATAAAAAAACCGGTCAAGTGTTCCGGACCACCCCGTACAATAGAAACAGGTCCACTATAAACTGACACTCACTAAGTATGTATTTACATACTTAGTGCGTGTCAGTTTATACTGGACATCAAATTTTCAGTGATGTAACTAAAAATTTACGGTTTTCGCAATTTTTCCTTTATTTGTGCTATAAATACTTCGTACCAAATTTCAAGATTGAGAGTTCACGGGATATGGGCATGGGCATTTCGTCCCTTACGCCCTTTGAGCCTACGGTAGTCGATATCCTTATTGGCAAAATTGAACACAGTTGGCCAGAACGCCAAAAAAAAAGAGAAGATATGCTTATTGTCACCCACCCCATGTGAGATGAGATAAATTTATTCGAATACGAATAACGTTTAAGAATAAATAGGATTATTTGCGAATGACGAATAAATATTTCGAATAATTATTCGCCAATATTTATTCGCGAATAACTTCTTCATTCGCATAATCATTCGTAATGCTTTTCGGGAATAATATTTTGAACGAATATTGTATGAATGCTTTTTAATGGAATATATCTCAAAAACGTAATAATTTCCTACAGACAGAACAGAGATACCAAGTTTCTAAATTTGTTAGAAAAAGGTTACCGCTTCATCAAGGGTACCAATTAACATCGCCGTGCATGGTGAAACGGATATTAATTGTAATTATTTCACCTGTTTTATTTTTACTATTTCGGCTTTACCACGGGTGAAAAAAAAAACCGGTCAAGTGCGAGTCAGACTCGCGCACCGAGGGTTCCGGACCACCCCGTACAATAAAACCAAGTCCACTATAAACTGACACTCACTAAGTATGTATTCACATACTTAGTACGTGTCAGTATATACTGGACATACAATTTTCAGTGATGTAACTAAAAATTTACGGTTTTTGCTATTTTTCCTTTATATGTGCTATAGGGCGTTGCTTCGCACCAAATTTCAAGTTTCTGAGTGCACGGGAAGTAGGTTTTGATTCCCTTGCGGGTTTCGAAAACTTGCGGAAATTTGCGGCATAAACGGCTGTATCTTTTGATTGCGTTGGCTTAGAAGTTTGATTTTTTCACAGCTCCAAAAGACAGTAAACCTGAGTATTTGATATAAATTTCAGCTTAATTCATTTATTTGTTGCAGTATGGGTCTTACAAGATGTTACATATAAATACAGTTCCAGCATAACCCTGTTAGGGCACAGCAACATTAATATAAAAAATATTAATTCTAAAATAATGTATGCACACACTATGCACAGGAATTCAAACTTTTAATGATTGATACCTCCACGCGTTCCTGAGAAAAAGGGTATTGACAGACGGACGGACGGACAACAAAGTGATCCTATAAGGGTTCCGTTTTTCTATTTCGAGGCACGGAACCCTAAAAACACACAGATCAGAATATAACATGATTAAGTACATACAATGTACAATTACAGGTATATAGTTGAACAATCTTACATGCGTAATCGCCTCTAATAACATAACATTGATCCAATTACAGACAGTGGCTGTCCATAAATTACGTCATTTCAAAACAGGGGGGGGGGGTCTATTGGATGACGGTAGTCATTTTATGAGGCGGGTAGTGTCCATTTAGGAATTAACAGGATGATGATAGGAGGGGGGGTCAAGAATTGACAAAAAACAACCGGCCAAGTCCTGAGTCATGGATGTTTTCTGTGTATTTAGGTATTTATTTATCTATATAAGTATGTTTATCGTTCGTCTAGTACCCATAATACAAGCTTTGCTTAGTTTGGGACTAAGCCGATTTGTGTGAGATTGTAAAAGAAAAAAAAACTGGTTTTTAGTATTTGTTGTTATAACGGCAACAGAAATACATCATCTGTGAAAATTTCAGCTGTCAAACTATCACTGTTGTTGAGACACAGCCTGGTGACAGACGGACAGACTGACAGACTGACAGACAGACAGACAGACGGACAGCGGAGTCTTAGTAATAGTGTCCCGTTTTACTCCTTGAGTACGGAACCCTAACAAAACAATGGTTCAGTTTCAATTGTTTTTTCGAGTTGTTGAGTTGCCGCTGAAGATGGAATTGTCCCGTAAAAATTTATTACGACTTTCAAAGTGGATGAACACAAAAACAATGTGGAGACCGGATGATTGCTGCTTTTAGTAATGAAACACCTTCAAAGACGACAATATACAGGTGGTATTCAGAATTTCAACGTGGCCGAGTATCCCTCACGGACGACGCGCGTGAAGGTCGACCAAAATCGGCAGTTACGCAAGAAAACGTCCACATTGTGAGTCAGCTGATAAAAGAAGACAGGAATGTGACATATCGGGAAATTCAGGAGTCTTTGGGGATAGGAATGAGTCAGATACAAGTTATTTTACAGGAAGAACTAGGCGTGCGAAAGTTGTTTTCCCGTTGGATCCCGCACTTATTGTCTGACGAGCAGAAAACGACTCGTGTCAATTGGTGCCGCAAAACATTGAATAAATTCAACGGAGGAAGCTCAAATGCAGTTTTTAGGGTCGTATCAGGTGACGAGTCGTGGATATACGCATATGAGCCTGAAACTAAAAACCAATCTCGAGTATGGGGTAACGAAGACGAGCTTCAAGCCAACAAAAGTTATTCGCTCTCGCAGCAAGGCCAAGAAGATGGTGGCTATGTTTGTCTCCAAATCGGGTCACGTGGCTACTATTCCACTTGAAGATCGTAGAACGGTCAAAGCCGATTGGTATACAAGTATTGGTTTGCCGAGTGTCTTTGCTGAACTTAGGAAAAAAGGCCTAGTCGCCGCATCATCCTTCACCACGACAATGCCAGCCCTCACACCGCTCGTAAAACAAATGAGTACCTGGAAGGTGAAAAAGTCGAACTACTGGACCATCCTCCATACAGCCCTGACCTAAGTCCCAACGACTTTTTCACATTCCCCAAAATCAAGGATAAGTTGCGTGGTGGGCGCGGTGTTTCAGACACCGGCAGAAGCAGTGGAGACTTTTAAAATGGCCATTTTGTCGACTCTTTTTCAGCGTTTAATAAGTGTTTTAACGACTGGTTTGAACGCATGGAAAAGTGCATAAAATATAAAAGAGAATACTTTGAAAAACAATAAAAATAATTCAATCAATGTTACTGCATATTTTTTTTTATTCCCGAAACTTTCAGTTTGACCCTCGTAGTGACCCTGCCTGCGTAGCCGGAGGTCCCGGGTTCGAATCCCGGTAAGGGCATTTATTTGTGTGATGAGCACAAATATGTGCTCCTGAGTCATGGATGTTTTCTATGTATTTATGTATTTATTTATCTATATAAGTATGTTTATCGTCGTCTAGTACCCATAGTAGTTTGGTTAGTTTGGGACTAGATCGATTTGTGTAAGATTATATAAGAAAAAAAAAGGAAATAAAAAATCTGTTTTTTAGTATTTGTTGTTATGGCCGCAACAGAAATACATCATCTGTGAAAATTTCAACTGTCTACCTATCACGGTTCGTGAGATACAGCCTGGTGACAGACGGACAGACAGACAGACAGACGGACAGCGGAATCTTAGTAATAGGGTCCCGTTTTACTCTTTGAGTACGGAACCCTAAAAACGACGACTTAATATATGGACAAGCCCACTCACATGACATATTGAAACAAACCTGTTAAATGCCCCATGAAGTGACTCATTTAACTCACAAAAATATTGTAAATTAGTAGAAAAGGGTATTAATACTTGAAAATAGGTACACTTGTAGTGATCGTGTTAAATTCGTGTACGTGTTACAACGAGCAACCGCATCCTTAAATATTATTCGTGCATTTATTGGAATGAAATGAGAATAAATCATTCGTCATTCGAAAGTGTAGACGAATAAATTATTCGCGAATAAATGTTTATTCGAATAAGAATCATTCCAATAATGCCTCTTTCTGCACCCACATAAGTAACATATTTTATTTAAATAATTCTATACAGAAGACTGAGTGCTTATAAATAGGTAATCGACATTCCACGACAATTATGTCTCATGCTGAACAACTTAGTTATTATCGATCTAATGAACACAATATTTCAATAAATCTCCACCCTAGCCGAACCGTGGTAAACGCCACGTTCGTGTTTATAAATGTTTGACAATCATTGACCTATCCATAATAAATGAAGGCCGAAACGCATTGACAGCGGTGGCGAAGCGGCGGCGCGGCGCAGTGTGGAGGTGGTACCGGCTGTAATGTTCGATCTAATACGAATGGGTCCGCACAGAATACCGGCCGGGAAAAAAGCGTTCGGATCCTTTCATATTAGCTCGAACATTACAAGTACCGCCTCCGCGCCACCCCGCGCCGCTTCGCCACCGCTGTCAGTGCGTTTCGGCCTTAAATGCCTGCGACTCGCGACAGCACGGTCGGTAGTTGAGGCGCAAAGCAATGACGGCCTTATTCTGCAAGAGATAAGGTTCATATTAAAACTTAAGTACGAAAAAATATGAATTAATTAATAATCGTGGATATTTTTTGTTTAGTTTGTTTCTTATAGTACTAATAATATGTTGACCGCATAAATCAAACACTTTCCAAGTAGTTATGTATTTTGGTTTTCCAATAACTACCAATATTTGTGATTTTAGAAATCCGCAAAGAGAATCTGTTTATTTTTTAATAATTTATCAACACACATAATATACTATTCAGAATAATTTGTTAAATTGCAGTTATCTATAATTTCTGGTAAGATAAGACAGAAAATGTGTAACTTACTGAACTTTCTTTATTATTGATAGTCCCGGTTGATTAATTAGATTAATTTCGATTTCTTTAACTGGAATGCAAGCGTTATATCATAATAGAGGCACTTTTACAAAGTTACATATTATGCTGCACTTATGAAATCAGAATTGGTTAAAAATTTGATTTTTGGTTTTTTTATAATGACGCGGAACCCTAAAATGTTTAATTCTTTTTATTTTAACTATAACTAACAATACTTTACATCATAGAAAAAGAAAATTACAGTTATCGAATTATGTCCGGGTTTAGCTAATTTGATTGGTCTATAAATACTTTATCAACATGGACAAACAAGATACTAGTAAAACTGCTTCGTCATTTTGGTCGATATTGTTTTCATATATCAAAGTTTAACCAGTACCTAGGTAAGCGTAGACGTGGTTTGTTTATAATGCATACATTGGCATTGGCCTCTTGGAGAGTGTTGGTGCCGGTCGTTCAGAATCTAAAGTACATTCTACCGTTATATCGTGCGATGGCCGGAACAGTCAAAATCAATTTTGACACAAAACATCTGATGAGAGGTTAGTTTTTACACTTGAGCTTGACACTGCTGACAGTAAGTTAATTAAACACTGCGAACCGAAACCGAGTCGCACGGTTCTTACTAATTACAGGTTGTTTCTGAACTTGTACCTACCTACCTACCAGATTAATGTAGGTTATAGTATGTGAATTATGTGATGCATTGTAAGATTTAGTGAAGTAATCAGTAATATGAACGTGTCAAATAGCAATGTGGCTGTTTAGAAGACAATATTTACTTACTCAGGAAACATTTAAACTGATTATCATGCAATTTTATGCTATGTCTCATCGTGAATCACCTTTGTACTAGGTACTAATACAAAATACATTTTAATGCGTTAACAACTCTGAATAATGTAGGTAGGTATATAATAATTAGGTCGTAGACGTGGGTATAGGTATACAAATACATACATCATTGATGACACAGTTATTAATGATGTTAAACTGCTAACGCTTTGGCCGTGTTTACTCGCAGGCATAAGTAGGTAGTAGGTACCTACCTATAGTATAGGTACTAACCTATCTAATATTGCACGACACGACACGACACGCGAGCTGTCAGGCGACTGTTAAAACCGTCCTTGGCCGGGCCACATCGTAATACGGCCTCAGATCAAAACATACTTAGGTACTTATGATCTGCGGTTAGGTAAATTAAGGCACAAAGTAGGTAGGTACATACCAGCCAACCAACAAGTAAAATGATTTGTGAGAAAGCTTCAGTAACACAAACATGGAGAAACCGAATGCATTACGTACCTACAAGAAGAAGTCAATTGTAAGACGTGTCTTGTATGATTTATGGCTCATTTAGGTACATAATGGTATAGGTATAGCGACCGATAACATAATAATATTGAGGTCCCCGCAAATGAAGGTCGCACATAAACGAATCTATTTAATTGAGCCATTGCATTGATAGGTTAATATTAATATAGATTAAGTAAGTGAGTTGATTGTTGAAAGCTGTCCCATTTTATTGAATGAGAGAGCGAATTAAGTTCTCCGAGTCTATCTATTGTAGGTACTTAAATGTTTGTTCGAAAATAACTCGCGTAGGTATCGTTGATCAGATCAGAGCCTCAGAACGTCGTAAAATTTGGTAGGCGAATTATGTTTTTACGTTCAAACATGAAGCCATATCGGTCAATAGGTTGCCGAGATTGTAATACATGTCGAAAATATGTTTTTTCTCTAAACACCACTAGATGGCGCTGAACGGATTCACGAGTAGGTACATCGCGAGTTCACAGTTCGGGGGCGAAGCTCTAGTTAACGTTAAAATTGTGCGTTGCGTCGACGCCGCGTCGACGCAACGCACAATTTTGTATGAGAACGCTCACACGACGCCGGTAGTGTGGGGGGGCCCTAGGGCCCTTTAGTAACCATTTTATACATTATGACGTAACAATTTTCAAGTCGGAAAAAATATATCATAATCTGCAAGATATGGGAAGTAATAATATAGTTTTCGTAGAAATCCATTTTAACAAAAGAAAGTAGAAAAAAGAATCTAAAGTGAACCCTATTATTTTACTTGTATCCATTTTACTGCTCCATTTTTTATCAGCAAAAGATGAAGTTTTATAATCTTCTTCTTAAAATAATGAACAATAACTTTATTTTCTTAAAAAATTACCTCGTTTTGTGAAATATTCCGAAAAAAACATGATATCCGCGCTTTCGAACACGCACTTCCAGCTCGCTCACGCGTATGCTCAGTGAGAGGGAGAGAATAAGTACCATGAACGTGCGGCGCCTTAATTTAAGTTTTGTATATTCCAGGCGATCCCCTACCGCCTTACAATGGAAAGCTGCGCATCTACAACATGCGCTACTGCCCCTACGCGCAGTAGACCAATCAAATTAGCTTACCCTGGACATAATTCGTAAACTCGTTGTTTTTATTATTTTATCGGATTTTACTATTCAGTATGAAATATTAATGACATATATTAAGTAAAAAATCCGCGATCGTAACCGTATTTAAAAAAAACACGAGTTAACGTACACTACCTAACTTTTTCCGAAAAGTAAAAAAGGTAACCAAATACCTTGTTAGTATAACTTTGAGGTTCATTCAAATGCGATCACTTAATAGCAAAATTAAACTGAAATCAAATTCGCTTGTCCGTTTTTTTTAACAGTTTTCATCTGATCTCAATATCTAGACAAGCCAAAATGGTAACTATGATGTTTTTATCTGTTTTAGCTATATTGCGTCTTTTTAGACATTTAAGTCAAAAATTAAACATGTATTTTGAACGTTTTAATAATAATGTATTTCTCAGTAGTTATAAATAGTAACTATGAAATTTTTGTTTACTAATACCTTTTTGTGTACGATAATCAAGTTTTCATTAAAATTAAGCATGTTAATTTCACGCTTAAGAAATTGAAAATTTAATTGAAAATACTCGCGACCTTGTCGTGGAGCTAGATGCATGCGGTGGGTGCGAGGCGGGGAGAGAGTGGGGCGCCAGCGGGCGAGCGGACGGCGAACCCGTCATAACGAGTTTATTTCAATTATGTGTTTTGCACCGACCGCGCCGTGTACAAATAAAACAAATACAATGGAATATCCTAATTGTAGGATATTTAGCTCTAATGAAAAATTCACAGTTTGTCCCTTACGCCCTTTGAAAACCCTGGTCCAAAGGGCGTAAGGGACGATTGATTTCCTTTTATTATCGTAAACATAAGTAAACTCTTATGAACACACTGTTAAGTAAATGAAAGAGATGATGGCATGATCGTGGTTAGCTTTAAAACACTGGTTAAGTGCGAGTCAGACTCGCGCACCGAGGGTTCTGGACCATCCCGTACAATAGAAAAAATTCCACATAAAATTTTCAGTGATGTAATTAAACATTTACGGTTTTCGAGATTTTTCCTTTATTTGTGCTATAAGACGTTGCTTCGTACCAAATTTCAAGATTCAGAGTTCACGGGAAGTACCCTGTAGGTTTTGATTCCCTTGCGAGTTTCGAAAATTTGCGGAAATTTGCGGCTTAAACGGCTGTATCTTTTGATTTCGTTGGCTTAGAAGTTTGTTTTTTTCACAGCTCCAAGAGACAGTAGACTTGAGTATTTGGTATAAATTTCAGCTGGATACCCTTCCACGCGTTCCTGAGAAACAGGGTCTTGACAGACGGATGAACGGACGGACGGACAACAAAGTGATCCTATAGGGGTTCCGTTTTTTTTCTTTCGAGGTACGGAACCCTAATAAGTGAAAGCTAAGAATTATTCGATTTATGAAATTACAAATTACTACTTATTTAATATTTAAAGCAAGAGTATTTTGGCGTAACAGACACATTTGTGTGAAAGTTCACAATGCAAAATCAGGTATCGTAGAATGAACTGAGAGTTACGACAAAATGTATCAGAGACATTCCTTCTATACCAACCGATAGAGAGAAAAAAACTGAGTATGACTGCATTTTAACTCATTTTCGATATTTAGTCCCATACGCCCTTTGAAACTACGGTAGTCGATATGCTTATTGTCACCCACCCAGAGATGGACCAAATTTATTCGAATACGATTAACGAATAAGAATAAATAGGATTATTCGCGACTGACGAACAAATATTTTAAATAATTATTCGCCAATATTTATTCGCGAATAACTTAATCATTCACATAATCCTTCGTAATGCTTTTAGGGAATAATATCTTGAACGAATATTGTAGGAATGCTTTTTAATGGAATATATCTCAAAAACGTCATATTTTTCTACAGACAGAACAGTGATACCTAGTTTCAAAATTTGTTAGAAAGAGGTGACCGCTTCATCAAGGATACCAATTAACATCGCCGTGCAAGGTGAAACGGATATTAATTGTAATTATTTCACCCGTTTTATTTTTTATGTTTCGGCTTTTTTTTTTTTTTTTTTTCTTTATTTGAAGAGCTTTGTCACTGAGTGACGATGTCGCTCTGTATATACATCTATACATAGCTCTATCTTCTACTTAAACCTATTCTTACTAGCTTATAAATAAGGAGTGCTGAATCTGAAATTGGGTGAGCCAGAATGTAGTTACATCCACCAATTTCGTGAAAGGCTTCATCCACGATCTGTCTACGGGCCGATTCATTGCGGACACATTCCATTAAAATATGATACACATCTTCCTCAACATCACACTCGGTACAATTCGGTGATGGAACTTTTCTCATCAGATAAGCAAATTTGTTTAAAGGCATGTGTCGGCAGCGAAGCCTCATAGCGAGTACTGTGTCTGCGCGGTTTAGGCTGCATTCATCAAACCATGGAGACCGCGGGAGTTGTGGCTGAACCGTTCTGTACCATATACCCTTTTCCTTTGATCGTAAATCAAAAAATTCGCGCCACGACTATGTTTCGGCTTTACCACGGGTGACAAAAAAACCGGTCAAGTCCAAGTCAGACTCACGCACCGAGGGTTCTGGACCACCCCGTACAATAGAAACAAGTCCACTATAAACTGACACTCACTAAGTATGTATTCACATACGTAGTGCGTGTCAGTGTATACTGGACATTACATTTTCAGTGTGTAACAAAAAAATTACGGTTTTCGCAATTTTTCCTTTATCTGTGCTACAACAAGGCGTTGCTTCTTACCAAATTTCAAGTTTCTGAGTTCACGGGAAGTACCCTGTAGGTTTTGATTCCCTTGCGGGTTTCGAATACTTACGGAAATTTGCGGCATAAACGGCTGTATCTTTTGATTGCGTTGGCTTGGAAGTTTGATTTTTTTACTGCTTCAAGAAACAGTAATCTTGAGTATTTGATATAAATTTCAGGTTGATATCTCTACGCGTTCCTGACAAAAAGGGTCTTGACAGACGGACGGATGGACAACAAATTCAGCTTGATACGTTACTGAGAAAAAGGGTATTGACAGACGGACAACAAAGTGATCCTATAAGGTTTCCGTTTTTTTCCTTTCGGTCTACGGAACCCTAAATACACACATATAATATAACATGATTAAGTACATACAATGTACAATTAAAGGTATATAATTGAACAATCTTACATGCGTATTTGCCTCTAATAACATAACATTGATGCAATTACACACAGTGGCTGTCCATATATTACGTCATTTCAAAACAGGGGGGTGGGGGGGGGGGGGGGGGGGGGGCTATTAGATGACGGTAGTCATTTTATGAGGCGGGGAGAGTCCATTTAAGGAATTAACAGGATAATGATAGGGGGGGGGTCAAGAATTGACAAAAAAAACCGGCCAAGTGCGGTTTGTTGTATGGGGGCTCCCAACCTGGGACAACCTAACCCTGTAGCCTAGTTGGTAGTGACTCTGCCTACGTAGCCGGAGGTCCCAGGTTCGAATCCCGGTAAGGGCATTTATTTGTTTGATGAGCACAAATGTTTGTTCCTGAGTCATGGATGTTTTCTATGTATGAATATTTATTACGTGGGTAGGCCCCCCACAAGGTGGACTGATGACCTGGTAAAGCTCGCGGGAGTCCGCTGGATGCAGGTGGTGCAAGACCGGCCATTGTGGCACTCTTTGGGGGAGGCCTATGTCCAGCAGTGGACGTCTTACGGCTGATATGATGAAGTAATTATTTATTTATCTATGTTCGGGCCGATCGTCTGCACACCCCTTAAACGCCTCTCGTGTACGCCCTTTTAGTCTGTGGTTTTGAAGGTGACACTTGGCTGTCACTTTTTTGCTTGTCATAAATTTTCACTGTGAACACGTTCGTGCGGAAAACGTGGTTCTTTGGTAATATCGCTCGCTTTGTAGGCACACGGGTGTCCGAGTGTTTTGTTTGTGTATTGGTAGACAGTACTTTGAGACTCGCGTTTGGTGGCCTGAAGGCCCGAGTCGTTTTGGTGGAAACAGTGACATTTGGTGATATGTGCTTGGTGGACCGCGTATTGACGGCCCGGCCGCCCGTGGTAAGACACGGCGCTTCCCTTGACCCCGGAGACCAGCTTGGGAGACTTGATAAAACTTGACTTTGACTGGACCTTGACGGAAGCTACACAGAATTTACAAATACCGTGTCGCCGGGAATCCATTAAAATAATCATATTTTGACACTTTTGATAGCCATTACTGGCAAGAATTAGACCCACGGATAGTGAGGCGCGCTCAGTTCCTAGCATTAGGCGAGGACTGAACAATCTATATAAGATGTTTATCGTCGTCTAGTACCCATAGTACAAGCTCTGCTTAGTCTGGGACTAGATCGATTTGATCGATCTTACGATTGTAAAAGAAATAAAACAAGTTAAAAAATATTTATTTAGTTTTTAAGTATTTTTTGTTATAGCGGCAATAGAAATACATCACCTGTTAACATTACAACTGTCTAACTATCACGGTTCGTGAGATATAGCCTGGTGACAGACGGACAGACAGACCGGCGAAGGACAGTTTTAGTCAGAGTACCACTCTGATTGTGATTCTAGGGAATAGTGTGGGCCTCCAGAGATCTCTGATGGGGTCGCTTATTCGGACCCTATCGGAAATTGAGGGGCGTGGAATTAAAAAAATATTTTTGTGTGCCCTCCCATATTCAAAATCTATGCCTTATGAGCATAATATTAAAGTATCGGGCTTGAATTTGATGCTGTACAATGTGACATGCTATAATAGTAACTATCAGTTTTTTGATACGAACAAATTTGTCAAATCGTTTAAACTGTTTAATGTTCGTATGAATATATCGAATAAATGTAAAATGACAATGGCTAAGCTTCTAGCTTATAATATTGAACCTGGGCACTTTGACTCGACATACAGTAGCAGCGATGACGGTAGTGCTCACGCGCCCTCTCCCGGGGCCCGGCTGCAGCATTTAAACTGACAGCCGCGACAGCGGAGAAGCACCAGAAATTGAGTTTGGTTCACCAAAATATTCAGGGCTTCTCCAGCAAGGAATTAGAGGTAGGACTTTTCTTGGAATCTCTAGATATAGATATCATGTGTGTAACCGAACATTGGCTCAAGAAACATGAATTGTTATTAATTAATGTCTGTAATTATGATATAATTAGCTCGTTCACTAGAAAGACGGCCATTCGCGGGGGCTCGCTGATAATAATAAAAAATAAGTATAAATGTAAAGAAAATAAGAAAATTGTAAAACTTTCTATTGAACGAACTATTGAAATAGCCTGTGTTGAATTAGAGAGTCACATCATAATGTGTGTCTACCGACCACCGTCGTCAGACTTTAGCCAGTTTGAGTTGGTAATGGAAGATGCGTTGAAACAAGTCTTCAATTGCAGTAAGATGATAATAGTATGTGGTGATTTTAATGTTAATCTTTTAGACACTGCACATGCACACACAGTCAGAATTTTAAATTTATTTAGGTCCTTCGACTTGTTTCCATTATTTAATGATCCTACCAGAATAACGGCCACCACGGCGACTTGTCTGGACAATATATTCTGCAATTGTGAGGCGACGAATCAAATTATATTTAACTGTTTTAACTCGGATCACTGTGGTCAAAAAGCTTATTTTAGAGTAGATATCCAAAAACAAAATATCATATGTAGACCCATCACAACAAGAAGTCGGATGGACAATTTTAGAGATAATATTATTCACAAGTTACCGGCTCTCCCTACAGACAACAGCAACAGTGACCCGAACACGCTGTATAAAGATTTGTCAAATATAATTTATGGTGTACACAAGAATATATTTAAGTCAAAAACATTAAAGAATGCAACAGTTAAAGCAAGGTTTAGTGACTGGGCGACGATGGGCATTCATAAGAGCAGAAATAGATTATATGAGCTGTATGAAATGAAAAATCATGTTAAAGATGATTCTTTCACAGAATATGTAAGGAAGTATTCTAAAATGTTCAAGAAAGTTTGTGCTGCTGCCAAGTCTACTTATATAGGTAACAAAGTCAAGTCGGCAGACAATAAAGTAAAAGCGACCTGGAATGTAATAAACACCGAAACTGGTAAAAAGAAACCCCGTGAAGGCCGCTACAGACTAAAAATAGAGGATAAAATCTTGACTACGGACCTGGATGTCGCTGGCGCTTTTCAACATTTCTTTACTAACATAGCAACAGATACAACAAAAAAATTAAACTCTTCTGTTGCAAAGGCTAGTTTTTACCTGGGTTCAATAAAAAACAAACAATGTGACAAGGAACTTCATTTTCAATATACTGACCCCCATGAGATCATTAAAACATTCAAATCCTTGAAAATAAAGAACTCCGAGGACCTATGGGGCATCTCTGTGAAAGTCATGCAATCCATTATTGATATTGTGGCACCGTATTTAGCAGTTGTGTTTAACGCCTGTATCAGTGAGTGTGTGTTACCCGACTTAATGAAATACAGCAAAGTTATTCCATTATTTAAATCTGGAAGTAAGGAGGAGCTTGGAAATTTCCGGCCAATTTCTATATTACCTGTCCTCAGTAAGGTGTTTGAAAAAATTATACTGAACCAATTGCTTCGACATTTTAATAAACATGAACTACTTCACACTCAGCAATTTGGTTTTACAAGAGGCCGTTCGACAACAGATGCTGCCTCTGTGCTCATCAAGCACATTTATGATGCTTGGGAACACTCACATGATGCTATAGGCGTTTTCTGCGATCTCTCCAAAGCATTTGATTGTGTGGAGCATGATACGCTGTTACACAAGCTAAAGCACTACGGACTGTCAGCTGAAGCCCTAAACCTTATAATGTCTTACTTAGGCCAAAGAACTCAAAAAGTGGTCGTTAATGGGAGTGTGTCAAGTGGCACGACTGTGAAACTAGTGTACCTCAAGGTTCAATTCTGGGACCTTTTCTCTTTCTTGTGTATATAAACGACCTGCCGTATTTTATAAGCAATAAATGTGAGATAGTTTTATTTGCTGATGACACCTCACTAATTTTCAAAGTTGATAGGAAACTACGTGACTTTGACCATATTAATGTAATTTTGAAAGAAGTGCTTGAATGGTTTACGGCAAATAATTTACTTCTAAATGCCACGAAAACAAAATGTGTGAAGTTCACGTTGCCAAATGTAAGGCAGGTTGACACAGCTATAATGTTAAACGGAGAGAAGCTGGACCTTGTCGAAAAAACGCTTTTCCTGGGACTCACCTTGGACTCTAACTTACAATGGGCCCCCCACATTTCTGCGTTGGCAAATAGACTAAGCTCTGCCGCGTATGCAGTGAGGAGAATTAGGCAATTCACAGACATGGAGACTGCTCGCCTAGTTTACTTTAGTTATTTCCACAGTATCATGTCATATGGCTTATTGATCTGGGGGAAAGCAGCTGATATAGAAACTATCGTTGTCCTTCAAAAGAGGGCGATCCGATCGATTTATAATCTTGGCTCTCGAGACTCTCTGAGAGCACGCTTTAAGGAAATAGGTATCCTCACAGTGGCTTCACAGTACATACTGGGCGTGATTATGTATACACACAAAAACATAAAGTCGTTCAAGAAGCAGTCTGATGTCCATAATATAAATACACGAAACAGACATAAATTAGTTATCCCAATGTTTCGTTTGCAGAAAGTCAAAAAATCGTTTTTGGGTAACTGTATAAGGTTTTACAACAAAGTACCCAAAGATGTATGGGATCTTCCTTATAATTCATTCAAAGAATATATAAAAAAATGCTCTTTTGAAGAGAGGATACTACAAGATCGAAGAATATATGGAAGACAAAGATACATGGTAAATCCTTCAATCTCAAAAGCCGTCGTAATTTGTTATTGTGTCCTGGAGTGAGTCGCTTGCTGCTTGGGTCGCCGCTGTTACTGGCTGTCTCATTTTTATTAATTTTTAATTTGTATGTTTGATCTTGACATGTTGGTTACATTCCAGTTCTGTAGCATTAGATTATTTGACCAGGGACTCTTTACATCTCCGTTAATTTATTTTATCTGACGCTCGAGACTTTACATCTCCATTATTATTTTTTTTTTTTTTGTTTCATTTTGACATTTTATTATAGAATAAGATTATTGTGATATAATTGACCCGGAGACTCTGTACATCTCTCGGCTAATGTATTCAATTCAAGTCATTTAATGTTAATTAATTGTATTTGTAAGCTCTGACATGTGAAAGAGCCCTTGAGTGAGGCCTACTTACAGAATAAATATTTGAAAAACAGGGAGACAGACGGACAGCGGAGTCTTAGTAATAGGGCACCGTTTTACTCTTTGAGTACGGAACCCTAAAAACGATGACGTAATTATATAAGCAAGCCCACACACATGGCATAATGAAACAAACCTGTTAAATGCCCCATGAAGCGATTCACCTAACTCACAAAAATATTGTTAATTAGTAGAAAAGGGTATTAATACTTGAAAATGGGTACACTTGTAGTGATCGTGTTAAATTCGTGTATGGTACGTGTTGTATTGTAAGTAACGAGCAACCGCATCCTTAATTATTATTCGTGGATTGTTCGAGGATTTATTCGAATGAAATGAGTATAAATCATTCGTCATTCGAAAGTGTAGACGAATAAATTATTCGCGAATAAATAAGTGACGAATAAATGTTTATTCGAATAATTATTTGAATAAAGAATGATTCGAATAACGCCCCTTTCTGCACCCACTTAAGTAATACTTTTTATTTAAATAATTGTGTACAGAAAACTGAGCGCTTATAAATAGGTAATCGAGATTCCACGACAATTATGTCTCATGCTGAACAATTTAGTTATTATCGATCTAATGAACACAATATTTCAATAAATATCCAGCCTAGCCGAACCGTGGTGCACGCCAGATTCGTGTTTATAAATGTTTGACAATCATTGACCTACCCATAATAAATGAAGGCTGAAACCCATTGACAGCGGTGGCGAAGCGTCGCGGCGCAGCGTGGAGGTGGTACTGGCTGTAATGATCGAACTACGATCTAATACGAAAAGGTTCGCACAGAATACTGGCCGGGAAAAAAGAAAGAAAGAAAGAAAGAAAGAAACATGTATTCGAGACAAACAACACACAGCGTTTGTCACGAAACGGTTCTATCTCAGCATAAAAGCGTGCGGATCCTTTCATATTAGCTCGAACATTACAAGTACCGCCTCCACGCCGCCCCGCGCCGCTTCGCCACCGCTGTCAGTGCGTTTCGGCCTTGAATGCCTGCGACTCGCGACAGCCCGGTCGGGAGTTGAGGCACAAAGCAATGACGGCCTTATACTGCAAGAGATAACGTTCATATTAAAACACAAGTATTAAAAATATTTGAATTAATTAATAACCGTGAATATTTTTTGTTTTATTTGTTTCTTATAGTACTAATAATAGGTTAACAGCATAAATCAAACACTTTACAAGTAGTTATGTATTTTGGTTTTCCAAAAACGCCCAATATTTGTGATTTTAGAAATCCGCAAGGAGAATCTGTTTAATTTTTAATAATTTATCAACACACATAATATACTATTCAGAATAAATTGTTAAATTGCAGTTATCTATAATTTCTGGTAAGATAAGCCAGAAAATGTGTAACTTACTGAACTTTCTTTATTAATGATAGTCCCGGTTGATTAATTAGTTTAATTTTGATTTCTTTAACTGGAATGCAAGCGTCATATCATAATAGAGGCACTTTTACAAAGTTACATATTATGCTGCACTTTTGAAATCAGAATTAGTAAAAAATTTAGATTTTTGCTTTTTTTACAATGACGCGGAACCCTAAAATGTTTAATTCTTTTTATTTTAACTATAACTAACAATACTTCATAGAAAAAGAAAATTACAGTTATCGAATTATGTCCGGGTTTAGCTAATTTGATTGGTCTACAGCGCACGATCCTTGCGCTCAACGCCAAGCAACTCGACTACGAAGTCGTCAACATCGACTTAGTGGACAAGCCGGAGTGGCTCACCAGCAAGAGCCTTTTCGGTAACATAATAATATTATCAACGTTTTAACTACTCTAAAATTAAAACAATGAGGATTCGCTGGAAGCGCTTCGACAGAAGTTTTACCAGATGTCTCAGTGCGTCATACAGAAAACCCCTTTCCTCTAAATAAACGTAGAGAAGATAGTTCTTTACGATATCCGTTTAAGTAGGTATACATACAAACGAATTCCCCATGGATTCCACCAAAACATCTTTAAAAAACCGGCCAAGTGCGAGTCGGACTCGCGCACGAAGAGTTCCGTACCATTATCAATAAAAATATTAATTTTATTTTGTTTTTAGTATTTGTTGTTATAGCGGCAACAGAAATACATCATCTGTGAAAATTTCAACTAGAACTATCACGGTATCAGTGAGATACAACCTGGTGACAGACATACGGACGGACGGACGGACAGCGGAGTTTTAGTAATAGGGTCCCGTTTTACTCTTTGAGTACGGAACCCTAAAAACGTACAATAGGATGAAGATACACCCCTTTCGAAAAAAGAAAGCTTCACTGAAATTTGACATCGGGGAAACGATAAAAACCGCGACGAAGTGAGAATCCTCCTTTGTTTGAAGACCGTTAAAAATGTTCTAAAAATAATCTATTTCCAGGAAAAGTCCCAGCGTTGGAAGTCGCAGATGGGGTTTGCATCGCAGAGAGTTTGGTCACATCGGAATACTTGGACGAGGTATACCCACAGAGGCCGCTGTTGCCTAAGGATCCGGTAAAAAAAGCACTTGCCAAAATCATTGTCGAAGGATCTGGACCGGTAAGTGATCTAAGAGGTAAAGTCCCAGCACTCTGCTCCTTTACATTAGTTACCGACGAATCAAATAACATACTTGCCAGGAGTAAGGACGATAGCACTGTCGCGACTTTCAGAGGCAACCGTCGTAATTCGTTAAGGATAGCTCTCCTGTTGGAGTATTGTAATCCGGTACCGTCATTCGTTACACGCAGCGGTCGGCAACAGGCGGCCCGCGGGCCACATGCGGACCGCGAGCCTCCCTGGCAATTCTGTATGTAAAGGTCGTTGAATTCAGAATTTTGGAATTGCCTGCTAGAGTCACAAATAATTAAGAAGTGCGGCCCGCGTATTTTTTTTTTAGCTCCTATATGGCCCTTGGTTGCTAAAAGGTTGCGGACCCCTGCGTTACAGTGATGAAAGTCGCCACAATCATCGCTATTGCCAAGACTCCTCGTACGTAGTACCTATACGCGCTTTATCATTTTGGAAATAAAATTATAACAATACGTAGTACCTATACTTCTTTTCAGATACAATCAATATTGATGAAACTTGTACGGACTCCTGATGCCATCACTGAAGAGCACATAGCTTCGTATAGAAAGTACCTGAGCTTCATTCAGGACGAGCTGAAGAAGTGCGGAGCCAAGTTCCTTGGAGGCCCTGAGCCTGGTTTCGCTGACTACATGATCTGGCCTTGGTTCGAGAGGATTGTGCCACTCGTAGAATTAAATGACGCAGTGAAAATAGACGAGACTGAATACAAATTACTTGTAAGTGTTCACGCGAAATGGGGACTGCAATTAGTAAATGGAACTGATATTTTGAATTCCTAATTGCTATTAAGACTTTTTAATAGCAATTAGGAAGAATAGGCAAGTTGTTAATGAGACGTAATTATCGATAGGAAATAAACAGAATATTCTTGAGTTTGCAGATTCAGTGACATTCATTAATTCATAATATTAATATGTAATTAGGAAAATATCCAACTAGATATATTAGCTTGAGGAGATTTTTAATAATCAATTATAAGTATTATAATTTAGCCAATGGTTTTGCAACAAAGCGACCTGTATGACGGGTTAATTTACATATATATTTATTTTATTAAAGCTTATATATTTTAGCACGAACTTTGATGACAAACACATCAACAATAATATTGTGTGTTAATTGAACGAGGGGGCGAAGTTCTCCGGGTGTATAAATGTTAGTTCAAAACTCGAGTTAATCGGAACGTCGTATAATTTGGTAGACGTATTAATGAGGCTAAAAGAATTTTTGAGTTGGAACACGAGCCAAATCTGTCAGTGGGTTGTAAGACTTGTAAGACTGGCTTCAGTTCAGTCCATCAGTATTATGAGAGAATGATCGTGTAACCGTTGTAACAGAGACAGACAGATCATACTGATGGACTGAACTGACGCCAGAGTTAGCGTGTAACCGGTGTCTAAGAGGGGGTACATCGCGAGTTCACCGTTCTCGACGAACCACTAATAATACCTACACTTGTTTTATTTCAGTGGGAATACATCAACAACATGTTGAAAGACCCTGCCGTGAGCCAGTACATCATCCCAAAGGACATTCTGTTTAAGTTCTTGGAGCCCTACAAAACAGGAGAAAAGCCTAACTACAATCTCCTTACTGTGGAATGAATAGTTAGAGAACACTTGGAAGTTTTATGGACCCTGATTTGTATGTGTATATTATGACAATATGTATTCAAAACATGATGAAATAAAATATAGAATATAAGTTATTTAATTTATTTATTATAAAACAAAATACCACACAGTATGAAAAAAGTATCAGTAATCACTAAAAACTTAGGACTAAGATGTGAAATATACTCCAGTGCAAGTTCTTTCACGATAGAAAGTACATGATAAAATAAACAAAAAATGTCCAATGATTTAGCAATGTCAAAATAGCATCAAAATATGTTTTTGATGTCATTTAACTATGTAATTTATGTGTGAAACCAAAATGTCAGATCAAATTAATACTACAAACTAGGACGTAAAACTAATACAAATCTTGTCTTTTTACTGAAAACTATTTAATGGTAGAATTTTGATGGAGTTGAACACATTCACTTAGAAATAAAGTAGGATGTCATACTTAACAATACATTTGTTAACTTAACAGTCTTAAGGATCTATTCCTATGTCAAATAAATAGTTATAATTAATCACATTTATACTTATCTGCTAATCCCTCAAGTTTAGAGGTGATATCCTTCAGTTCGGCACTTCTGTCCAACTTCAAGTAAGAAGTGTTTCTTATTTCATGTAATTTGATCCATTCTGGAACCTGGTCAGTGAGGACTTTTATATCTCTCTGCAAGTCACTGGTTGAAACATTGCTTTTGAAGCTGCTTTCCAATTTAGAAAGTATTATATTAAGAGCTAACACATTCTTTCTTTCTGTAACAAATATGTTTCTCAAGGTCCTTGCTAAATCAGGCAAGCGACTGTAGATGAGGTATTTCTGCTCGTGCTCTGATGACCTGGTCATCGCTTCCAGAGCTTTTGCAGCTTGCTTAGCTTTCACTTTCTCAAGCAATGATGCAGGTAGATTCCTTAAGGCAGGATTCAGAATGGTCACACCGCTAGTTGAAGGTTGGGTAGCCTGGGTGCCAGCATTCTGTGTAGTCTTTGGTTGGTCCTTAATGCCCGTTGCAATCTTCTCTTGATCTGTGAGACCCCTGCCTTTAGCTTGAGCTAGTTTCTCTAAAGCCCTCTCCATCTTTGTGTTGCATTTGAATAACTCTCTTGCTTTGGAAAGGACATCCTGAGCAGTAGAGAACTTTTCGGCATTGGGCATCTCAGGCAGCTTGGCACAATCAATTTCCGGTAACTTCTCAATTTCAAATTCAGGATGCCAGCGGGTGAGCTTGTTGTCAGGGATAACCATCGGGGGGTCAAGGTTCAACAAATACTGAGAATGGTGTTTCTTCACTACTTGCAGCAAAGTATCAAAGAAATATCTACGTCTTTCTAAAAGGACACTAGGGTTCATTACCTTAATATCATTTGGAAAGTTCGGAGATATAATCAACTCAAAAGCCTCTTTTTGTGATGATGTGGAAAAATTCTTGATCTTTTGCACCTCAAAGTTGTAGAAATCAGGTACCAAGTGCTTGATCTGTGCGAGATGTTTCTCAGTGAAGTTGCGCTTGAGCATGTCTTGGACAGAAGGTTTCAATTTGGCAAAAGTGATTTTTTCGTTTCTGTTATATAGGAGTGATACAACTGTCTCCATACCTCGGAACAACTCTGCGAGGAACCTGTAGTGGTGTGGCAGTGGCAGACTAGAGGAGCTGCTGGCGAGGGCAGCATGTCTGATGTATGCCGGTACCTAGAACATTGGATACGAGTATTTAGAAAGATATGATCAATTCTTATTATCCTATAGGTACATACACATTCAGTAGGTAGGGTTTCATTAAGTTATTCACTATACTGTCAAGTTAGTTAGCATTCCTCTGCATTGAATAGTAATTAAATACTAGGCAAAAAACGAGATATATTAGTCAATTCATGATTAGGATACAATTTAGCATTAAAGATTTGAACCAGTATTAGGAACCTTTTGATATTATGAACCAGTGGAAAAAATTGTTTTTTCCATCCCTAATGTTGGTGAGCTTTAGTGAAGAGACAGAAATCAAGATTTATATGATGCTATCTATAAAACCCTGAGAAAACAGAATGCAAATAGGAAATTACTCTATGCTGACACTATTTAGAAATAATAGTAACTAGTGCAATTGTAACCTACCTTGCTTGGGCTCTTCACTGGGCTCACCACCACCTTCCGTGGTGACATGAAGGGTCTTTGTATAACACTGCGGGCATCAGGAGACACTTCTTTTTTCGGAGACATTAACTCATTTTGAATCTTGTTTGCTCTTTTGATTGGACTAAAAAAATATAAACAAACATTAAAGATTATCATTATTATAATATATATAGAAACAAATTTCACACAAATCAATCATGTCCCAAAATAAGATAGGCATGTCTGTGTGGTTCTTATCTCATAAATATATCGCCTTGCAGAGATTCTAACCCCGAAATGCTAGCTTTACAGGCAGGGGCACTAGCAACCTGCAAAATAAGTGGAAAAGTAGATAACAAAACACAATATTTACCTTGCTAGTACTTCCACATCAATGGATTTGAACTCTTGGAGTTTGCCTTGCTTCTCGCCATTGTCTTTGAGCTGCTGGATACCCTTACTCAACCTTTCAGCTGATGCCTTTAGTTCAGCTAGCCTGGAGCTGCCTGCCAATTTCTTTCTGATATCCCCTAAACTGAGCTCCTTGCGAGCTGTACTCACAGTTTCAGATTTGGAGGGCTGATTGGCTTTTGTAATATTAGACACATTCACTTTACTAGCAAATGCATCACCGGCAGTTGCCTGATCCAACTCAAGTACTCTAACAGGCGAGGGCTTTTTTGATACCAAGTCATTTTTCGTACCAGTATTCAGCTGCGTGATAGTTTCTGAATGACTTGTACCATCTTTGATAGTAGTTTCACATTTCTTCAGTAATATATTTCTTCCTTTCGATTTTAGATCGCTATCGAGTATGCGATCGAGATGTGGGATTTTACGTTTCGATGATGCGATATCTTCCGCTGCAGCTCTTTTTCTACTATTGTAGAACGCAGTAAGTGTAGTCTGAGACATTATATACAATAGGAATAACACTTATTGAACAGAAAACATTGATTTTGAGGAATATTCAAGTCCAATAATATATCGCACAGCAGCTTTTCCCTCCAAATCTGTACGAAGACAAGCAAGCAAGTGAAGCAAGGCACACAAGTGACAACTTCAAAATTGACAACTGAAACCGTCAAAAGGCTTGACCATAGACAACATATAATACTTTTTAGCACTGAATCCGGATTCTAGTTCTTCTACCAAATAGGAGGGACACAACAGTCCTTTCTCGGGATTTCTTTTGAACTAATAAAATATAAAACAGACAGCTTATATATGCCGAAAATGAAGAGATAAATCGTTAATTAACAAGGAAAATAATTACCTAATAACCTTAACCACTTTCATAATGATCACTATTATTAGCCTTCTATTTAATATACTACTTAGCATACAATCATAGTTGCAAGCTTTTGATTTGTACGGTGTTGTGACAAATAAGCGAACGAGGGTGGTAAGGAATTATGGACCTTTGAAAGTTCAGATGTCACATGCGCATTGCCGAAACTATAGGTTACATTACAAGGCAGGTCCACCGATATCACAGTAGTGATGCTGGATATCAATTGGGCCACGGCTGGCAATGTAGTGGAAATCCATGACGGGTGTATGTAAATAAGTAATGTAATTTTTTATCATGTAATAAATAATCGAATCTAATCCAACATTTAGCTCATAAGAGCTTTATTTCCACGCCTGCTTGGCAAAAGGCAAAACTTTCTGTTTTCGAAGTAGGTATTATAACTTTTTTAACTTCAGGCTTTTATATATTAAAATATTTTGTAGTATCAAGGCTGGAAGCTAAGAATGTCGTTAGAAGATTAAGTATGGCCAATGTAATTAGTTTTTCCCACGTTTTTCCCCTCACTGCCTCGGAGAGCCGTCTTTTACCCTTTAAAACCAGTGAGCAAAATCGCATTTTATCCACTAGTGGGAAAAGTAATTTGACCTTGGAGCGTATCTCATGAACCGTGATAGATAGATAGTTGAAATTTTCACAGATGATGTATTTCTGTTGCCGCTATAACAACAAATACTAAAAAACAGAATAAAATAAATATTTAAGGGGGCTCCGATACAAAAAAACTTTTCAGAATTGCTTGTTGCCTTCATCAGGCGCTGGGTCTAAAAATATATGGGAAAACTAAGATCCAACTCGCAATTGACCAAAATTGAAAAAAAAATAGTTATTTGTTATACCTTTTTTTATACAAGGGTGCAAATTTATTATTTAAATTAAATAAAGTGGTTTTGCATGTTGCACGTTCCTCGCTACAGTGAGGTGAAAAGTTTTGTGTTACATGTATTTTACTTTTCGTGTGTTGAAACACTCGCTACGCTTAGGATTATATTTTAAAATCACTAGCTTCGCTCGTGTTTCAACTATAGAATCCTTTTGCTTGCTCGTGTTTCAATTCCACACTCGCGGGTAAAATACAACTTTGCACCCTTGTATAACAAATAACTATGTATTAAGTAATTGAATTGATAGTATTTTTTTTAATATTTTGTGTTACTAGGTACCACAGACTACTTAGAGATACTACGTACAGTAGACGGCAAACTTCGTGCGCAAATGACCTTGCCTGCGCAAAGGCGAATTGTACGTGCAAGCTGCCCCCCCACTTCCCCTCATTTGCGCACGAAGTTTGCCGTCTACTGTACCTACTCATCGATATTTCGCGAGGTTCCTGTGCAATAAAAAAAAAGTGTCAACTATGTAAAGTCTTGTATGTTTCTCGCCTTGTACGCCATTCTTCTAGATTTCAAAACTTTTCACAAAGGATTGAACGTATAGAATTAAACGAATCAGGCAAGTTCTTATTTGACAATGGTTTTGACAGCATATATGGTTTCGACATTTAGTAGATATTAAATGAGTTCGTTAGCAATTAATTGTATATACACAAAGTATGCAAATGAACATATTAAAAGAAAGTTATTTGTCTGGTGATATCAAATATTAATAATTCCCCTATAATATGCCTCCTAAACCAACTGCATCAAAGACAAACGATAACCGAAAGAGTGTTACGGTTGTTCAAAGCAGAGTAAGTAGACGTGGCAGTGTTGAAGGAACAGAAGAAACTGAGATCCATGCACAAGTTCATGTACCGGAAGAAGGTTGTTGGGGCTGGGTGGTTGTCGCAGCTTCATTTTTTTCAATAATGATACTGGATGGTGTAGCTTATACATTTGGCAGTATACGTCCAGATATGTCTTTAGATCTTGGTGTTTCCGACACAATGGTAGCTTTAATAAACTCTATTGCTGTGGCCTTATATTTAACTGCAGGACCCTTAGTGTCAGCTTTAATAAATAGATTTGGGTTTAGAGCTTGTACAATGGCTGGTGCTCTAGTATGTTCATTCTCAATATTCATTTCTTATTTTTTAACCAATTACGCGGCGCTTTGTCTGTTTTATGGGGTTTTTCTTGGCTTTGGGTATGCCCTTATTAACATGGCAGCGGGGCTGGTAGTCGGATTTTATTTTGAGAAGATGCGATCGATTGCAATAGCAATATCTACAGTTGGTTCCAGTATTGGTGTTACCATTTGGTATCCGATAAACACATATTTAGTTCATTTAGCCGGTTGGCGGTCAGTGATTTTACTTCATTCTGGGATGTTTGGAACTCTTTTTTTCGTAGCTATGGCTTTTCGCCCATTGCTTGAGTTACATGTAGTCAAAACCCAAGATACAGAGGACCCAACTCGTACAGTCACGTATCTGCCGAATGTGTCAGCTGCAGCCGTCTCTTCCCAAGCAGCTGACACCGCAAAACCAACAGCAGCGGAACGTCTATTCGCTGCAGTAAAGAATGATAACTTTCCCACTGCAGCTGCGGTGGTAAATCAGGAGGATCAACCTTCAGTTCTAACAAGTCAGGCGAGCTCCTCAGCCGGGCCTTCCGGTGGCCCTGTATCCAAATTAACGATCACTGCAATAGCACCAAAAAGCGGCATCAGTCAACGTCATTTACAACAAGTAAAGTCAATGATATCAAAAACTAGCGTGGCTGCAGACATGAAGCAACAGAAATTGCAAATTAATGTTCCCCAAGAGCCAAAGAAATTAACTTGTTGTGGACGACTTTGTCATTGGGAGCAACATGTATCCGAGTCTCGTCCGATGTATAGGGATGACGCATTTTACGATGGGAAAATAGAACGTCTGCCTGAATATCAGAAAAGCAAGGCTGCGGTAGCTGCTCAAGACGAAACTGGACTCGAATATCAGTTGGCCGTGTCCCGTGCGGCCGCTGCTCAAGATTTACAAGAACATCGTGGCGTTTTCACAACAGCGGTCCGAAGGGTTCTTGCAACAATGATGGACCCAAAATTATTGAAATTAACAACCTTTCAACTCCTATGTGGTAGTGGTTTTCTAGTATATTTGGGACTTTTAGTGCCGTACTCGTATATACAAGATAGAAATTTAAAAGCTGGAATTGATGCACAACATTGTAGTTTATTTGTGAGTGCTCTTGGGGGATGTAATGCTCTAGGCAGACTAGTTTTGGGAGCTTTAGCTGCCAAATTTTGCCCTGTAAAGATATCAGCTACCGCATCCTTGTTTGCTGGGATAGTAACAATTTTGTCCAGTCTTTCAAGCAATATGATTTATCAGTTTTTTTATGCTGGTGTTTACGGGTTCTGCATTTCCTCTGTGCCTAGTCTCCGGGCTATGGTGATTGTGCAGCTATACGGATTGGAAAAGTTAACAAATGCCACAGGAATGATATTATTATTTCAAGGAATAGGAAGTTTAATCAGCACACCATTGGCAGGTGTTTTAAAAGAACATTTTGGCTACACTGTTGCATTCAGCGTGGCCGGAATATTTATTACATTAGGTGGTGCATTATTTTTGCCCTTGAATGTTTTATCTTTAAAAGAAAAGGCTTCAGTCGCCCAATCAGCACCTGGGTCAAATAAGAAAAAATCTGAAGGGACAAATAAAAAGAAATCTGAAGGGTCAAATAAAAAGAAATCTGTAGGATCAGATAAAAAGAAATCTGAAGGGTCAAATAAGTCTGACACTAGCAAAAAGTAATTTTAAGTATCTTTGTTTTAAATAAATAAATTTAAATAAATGCATTTTGTTACGTGTCTGTCTTTATATTGCATTTTGTAAACATCGTTTCTTAGAGTATAGTACTCTAGGCCCATGTAGCAGTTTGTCACAACAACCTAAAGACGCAGCTATAAGAAGGAAAGAGACAGCAAACATTCAATTGGGTATTTGACAATAGTGAAAATAAATTGTTTTTTCATCGCACACCTGTCAAAATTTGTACTGAAACTGACACCACCATGACGTCACCGATATAATACGACTAAATTATAAATGACATTAGACGTCAAGAGTGTATTAGCTTCTGATACTTCTTAATTTAGTATGGTTAATTTACCATCGTCCCTTTTGGGTCATGAACCTAGGATACTATGGACATGCTATGGTAATAATAATACCATGAGCGAGCGCGACGGTGCTATACCAAACGCAATAAGTGTGACAGAAAGGGATATATCATTCGTGGTCCTTGTCATAGTTCCACTTTTTTTCTGTTGGGCACAACGGTTGTGCCATACAAAGCGCACGTGTGGCGGCATACGAGCTAGAATATCCTAAATTATTTAATGCTAATGTGACTAAAATCGACGCTATGAAGGTTATTTTATTCACAATAAGGTGTCTGTGTTCCGACTGTGCCAAAAAATGGTATATTGCTGTGTTCTCGGCTGTAAAATCCGGTCGGAACAATGTGATGAAAATATACCCTTTCACACGTAAGTAGAACATTTTTCACTTTTCTGTATACGCAATACGTAAAAATAGCATGGTAAAATTACATTACGCTCAAAATCTTGTTAAATTAGACGATTATAATAGAAATAACATCATTGTTTACATTGTTCAAGAAAATATTCGTTGACAAATTATCCGCCCAAATTACGTAGGTTGTTTATGGTAAGCTGCGACAGGTATAAGAATGTCTTCTTACATTTAGCTTCTTTGCAATCATTTTAGGGATACCAGCCAATACAACTTAAAAATACCCCATTTCTCGGGTATTTTATACTTTAACAAAGTTCTCGTACTTGTTATTACATAACATTCTTATAAAATGGGTGGGATCTATTTTTATATACTTATATTTACTCTATACTCATAAAAAAGAGGCAAAGCTTTTATGTAGCGAGTAATCTCAGGAACTATTCATCACATTTCAAAAATAAAATTATTTCACCTGGCTTTATTTAATCCTGCATCTGGGTTGGGTTATCTCTAATACGCGGGTGGAGACGCGTGGATAGCTAGTAATAAATTGAGACGATCGACGGTTTAGAATGATTCATAATTTTCTATAAGCCCTATGATTGAAAAATTTAATGTAAAATCATGTTTTATTTTCTAGGTTTCCACTAAATGAGGATGCGAGTACGCATAGTATTTGGATTACGGCTACAGGGCGGATATATTGGGAGCCAACAAAATACAGCCGCATGTGCTCAAAACATTTTGAAGCGCGTTACTTCCGCAAAATCTGTAATAATTTTAATATTTGCGTTAGTAAATGTTTTTTTTTAATATGGTTGTGTCTCATTTTGGTCCTCAGTGTCATTCTTTTATCCGCCTTAAGCCTGCATCGCACTGGAGCGGCCTGCGGTGGCGGTCAATAGTAGATTTTACAGCTTATGACAAGTTTACCATAGACCGCCGCGGCCAGGACGCGCCTGTCGCAGTGTGAGAGGTTTGAAGCTTCTCACAGACATGCGCGGCCTGCGGTGGCGGTCAATAGTAATTTGACACTAACTGTCAAGTTTACTATGAACCGCCACCGCAGGCCGCGCCAGTGTGATTCAGGCTTTATAATAATTAATTAGATCAGGACGGCCTGCGAGCTGTGTCGCGGCGAAGTAGACTGTCCGTCTCTTTCTAATTAGAACGCTCAGAAAGATAAGGACAAACTACCTCGCCGCAACACAGTTCGCGGGCCGTTCTGTAATAACTGTGCTGATAAGAAACACAGGTAAGCCGCTTGCACAATGATTATTAATTACCTACATGTTCTGTAACTAGAATCATATTTCATGTTATTAAACTGAATATTCTTAGCGCCTGCGAACAGAGCGCCTGCTAGGCAGTGAATGTGTAAAGCTTCAGTAATAAAACTACTTACAATAAAAGCGCATTATTTAAAATAAACATATGGAAGCGATTGGGTAATTTTTAGACACATGGCCACCCCACGGGTAACATCTACTTGGTTGCCGTCCCTCATTGTGGCATCACGTATAGCCTGTCCATAGTATCCTAGGTTCATACGTAGTGTTTATATTCTCTTTGGTTCATGCTTTTGGGTATACGCTAGGACGCCATATATATATCCTCTATCTACGCAACCAAGTAATCCATTCACATTCCATACTAACGGTTTCATTCATTCATTCACTATTGCTACGTTTACACTATGCTACTTCCACTGCCGTTCATGCTGCCCTGCTTCCTGCCGTAATATTTCTGTGAAGGGCAATGAGCGTTTACATTGTGTGTACTTCTTTTGTGTTGGGCCTCGGGCAGGGCAGTGGAGGACGACAGACGTCAGCTAAATTTAGATTATTGTGGAATGGAGGACGCCTTACTCATACCTTCTGCGTTTTGCCTTCTGAGGGCCTACCGCGAAAGGTATTCGAAGTTTTCCCTCTCTGTCAGACTTGCGAGTTCATACTTAAGTGCGACAGAGAGGGAAATCTTCGAATGCCGTTCGCGGTAGGCCCTCTGAGTTTGTCTAACTATTTTAATGTTATGAAAAGTATTCGGCGGCGAAAACGCCGTCGTCGTACCAGGAGATGGTGGATGCTACAAATCCACACACTAACAACACTGATAACAACATGAGCTACACAAACGTTGATAATGCGGTGACGGTTGACGATGGAGTGAGTGTGACGAAAGTATGTAAACACTCACTCGCGCTGCCGCTGCCAGTCCTATGACTTCCGCCACAAAAACCGCCAAAAAAGGAAGCGTAGGGCAGTGGCAGCGGCATGAGAAGTGGGTAGCGCGTGTGGGTGTTTACATATTTGCGCTGCCCACGTCCCAGCCCACTTCTCTGCTCACTTCGGCATAGTGTACACGTAGCATATGATGGGGTCTACGGGTCTACAAATTATAAGATTTCACCACAATTTGTCAGTACAACATGTCGAAGTCATAACTGCCCGGCTAGCACACTAGCAAAATGACGACTTTTATGCACATGTTTTATGTCCACAACCGACGTATAAAATTTTACCGTCATGAGCTAACATGCTATACCATCATTTACGTAAAATGTGACCATTTATATGTCTTGCACATAAAACTATTTGTTTTACGTCAAATGCTAACATGCTCTTGATTTTGGCACATAAAACTTGACGATATGAGCCGTTGACGGACGAAATTTTATGTAGGTCACTTGAGACCCCGGATAAATTTTAACACTATGAAAACAATATAATTTTCGCAGGATTTCTCCGATTTCTGTCACGACACATACGGTTTCAGTTTCAAAACTCCTATCGTCTCCTGAAACAATGATCTAGCATTTTTAATTTTAGCTAGATCATGATAACTAACTATAAATTAGTATAAATAACGCAATGATTATGATTTTTTGTTTGTGTTGTAATAAAGTATATTACACTAATTTACAAATATTATTGATTCAATTATAAACTAACATGTGTTTGGTACTCGCTAAATTACTTAAAACCACTACGTAAAACTTTTAGTGGGGTGGGAGTAACGTAAATAAAAACAAAAAACTATTATAACACAACTTAATACAGGAGAACAACTGTTTAGTACACTGTGCAGTGCTTATCATTACTCTTAAAGCGTGTCACACACTGGCGCGGCCTGGCCGCGGCGGACAATAGAAAACTTGTCATTAGCTGTCAAATTTACTATGGTCCGCCACCGCAGGCCGCGCCAGTGTGATGTAGGCCTTAATTAGGTAGTATTATAATAGGCTTCTAACCATAGACTACTATTGAACGAATGAAATGAATGTAGTAATTTTGCTACGTATATTTTACGCTATGGCATAAATATATGCTGCGTGATTACCATGTTAGCTAAGTAACGTAAAAATGGGCACAATCGTAAAGTTATACGTCAGAACGTAAATATATGTCCGATTAGTGTGCTAGCTGGGCTGAGTGTGTCGTACAGCCCAGCTAGCACACTAATCGGACATATATTTACGTTCTGACGTATAACTTTACGATTGTGCCCATTTTTACGTTACTTAGCTAACATGGTAATCACGCAGCATATATTTATGCCATAGCGTAAAATATACGTAGCAAAATTATTACATTCATTTCATTCGTTCAATAGTAGTCTATGGTTAGAAGCCTATTATAATACTACCTAATTAAAGAGTAATGATAAGCACTGCACAGTTTACTAAACAGTTGTTCTCCTGTATTAAGTTGTGTTATAATAGTTTTTTGTTTTTATTTACGTTACTCCCACCCCACTAAAAGTTTTACGTAGTGGTTTTAAGTAATTTAGCGAGTACCAAAACACATGTTAGTTTATAATTGAATCAATAATATTTGTAAATTTGTGTAATATACTTTATTACAACACAAGCAAAAAATCATAATCATTGCGTTATTTATACAAATTTATAGTTAGTAATCATGATCTAGCTAAAATTAAAAATGCTAGATCATTGTTTCAGGAGACGATAGGAGTTTTGAGACTGAAACCGTATGTGTCGTGACAGAAATCGGTGAAATCCTGCGAAAATTATATTGTTTTCATAGTGTTAAAATTTATCCGGGGTCTCGAGTGACCTACATAAAATTTCGTCCGTCAACGGCTCATATCGTCAAGTTTTATGTGCCAAAATCAAGAGCATGTTAGCATTTGACGTAAAACAAATAGTTTTATGTGCAAGACATATAAATGGTCACATTTTACGTAAATGATGGTATAGCATGTTAGCTCATGACGGTAAAATTTTATACGTCGGTTGTGGACATAAAACATGTGCATAAAAGTCGTCATTTTGCTAGTGTGCTAGCCGGGCTGATGTAACTATTCGACCACATGTGCATGCAATTTCTCAGTACCCACAACTCGTTTGACAGTTGGATCAGCAGCGCAACATGCCTCCAGACGATAGCAATTAGTCAGCTTCTGACAAATTAAGGCTGATAAATCATGACATGTATAGACCCCTTGAAGGCGGTTGCTGTGGTAAATTGAATAGGAAGAGCAAGGTCACAAAAAATCTAGGATGGATTGACCTTGATTTGGTTGGCCGCTGAAGCCGCGTCCGCTGCGCCGTGTTTTCGGTGTTTGCAAACATCTAACATGTTTTTCGAACAGAAAACGGGAGTGGTTAACATGTTTTTTGTTTACAAACATAGAAACATGTTTTCCGTCACGGATGGAAAACATTCCCCGCGTTTGTCTGCGGGGGAGGGGGTCATGTTTTGTCATGGAATGAATCGTAGATAGAGGATTCTACCCATGAACCTAGATACTATGGACAGGCTATGGTAATAATAATACCACGAGCAAGCGCGACGGTGCTATACCAAACGCAATAAGTGTGACAGAAAGAGATATATCATTCGTTGTTGCCGTCCCTCATTGTGGCTTCACGTATAGCCTGTCCAGAGTATCCTAGGTTCATGTATGGAATCCTCTATGGAATGAATTGTACTGGGCTGACAGATGTCAGATGTCAAAAGAAAAGTGACAAACAATACATCGTTCACTCCAACCAAAGTCGCAATGGACGTGCAACTGTACCTAAACATGTTTTGTAACATGTTTTGCTAAAATGTTTTGTTAGTTTTTTGGCGCAGCGGACACGCCTTGACACGTACCCACACGGACCGAATCACGCGTCAGCCGGCATGCAGTCCGGCTGATATCGGCCCGTGTAGCGTCTCCTGACCTTAAGTAATAGTCTATAGGAGACGCTACACGGGCCGATTTTGTCAGACGGCCAAGCAAATTCATAGGAAATCTAGTATGGAGTGACCTTGGACTGCATGCCGGCCGACGCGTGATTCGGCCCGTGTCTCTTTTATACAATTACTTGCTTCGATATCGTTGCTGGCGACGATTATCTTAAGCCGCGTCCGCTGCGCCATGTTTTCGTGGTTTTTAAACGTCAAACATGTTTTGCCAATCAAAACAATACCCTATTTGTTTGCTGAAACTGACGGAAAACATGTTAGATGTTTAAAAACATGGAAAACATTGGTGCAGCGGACCCGGCTTTATCGTACCGTGCAATGTGTACGTGTACGCTTGTCATAACCATTTGATTCGTCATTCATGATCATTGATCATGAGTCAGGGATTCATAGCACGTTGTTGTGACAAATTGCTAGGTGTGTAATAAATGGCCTTACGACGCTCGTTGAGGTCTGCTTGAACTTATCACAAAGTTATATTGCAACACTAAAGGGGTTTCGTGTTCGAGCGCATTTTGTTCTGCGACCGGCCGCCATACTCAAACAGAAAGATTGAGATGAAAAGATAAATTTTATATTTATCGGACGTTATTGAAAGTGTTTTAATTTACTAAATGAGTTCTAAATCAGATGTAAATAGAAGGGTACTCGCCATTCAGGCGAAAAAGAAGCGGCATAAATTAGGAAAAAAGAAAAATCGCGAGGAAGAGCACGGTGGTGGAGGACAAGGAAACGGGCTGCGCAACCAGAATCAGAATCGACTGGAGCCCACGCACAGCTCATCCAACGAGACGATCGAGGAGGACGAAGACGAGCAGTATGACAGCGACGATGAGGAGCAGGAGGACAGTGCCGATTACTGCAAGGGTGGATACCATCCTGTCAAAATCGGAGACTTGTTCCTTAACCGCTATCACGTTACGAGAAAGCTAGGCTGGGGCCACTTTTCCACGGTATGGCTGTGTTGGGACCTTATCGACAAGCGGTTTGTCGCGTTGAAAGTTGTCAAATCCGCGCCCCACTTTACAGAAACTGCCCTAGACGAAATTAAAATACTAAAGTCTGTCCGCGACAGCGATCCCGCGGATCCCAAGCGGAACAAGACTGTGCAGCTGCTTAACGACTTCAAGATCACTGGTGTCAATGGCACCCATGTGTGTATGGTGTTTGAGGTTCTAGGCCATCACTTACTGAAGCTCATTTTGAAGTCCAACTACAGAGGCATACCTCGAGACAATGTGAAGACAATCATACGCCAAGTGCTGGAAGGCTTGGATTACCTACATACTAAGTGCAAGATAATTCACACTGATATAAAGCCAGAAAATGTGTTGGTATGTGTGGATGAGACATACATTCGTAAGCTAGCTGCCGAGGCTACTGAGTTACATTCCTTGGGCTTGAGATTGCCCCACTCACTGATTAGCACTGCACCAAAGGAATTCCAGGAACAAGTAGTGACAGGTAAGATGAGTAGAAATAAAAAGAAGAAATTAAAAAAGAAAGCTAAGCGCCAATCTATGCTGCTGAAAAAACAAATGGAACAAATAGAAGAGGTTGAAGAGCAGAAAAAGGTTGAGGTCAGTGAATCTGCTCCCATGTCTCAAGACAATGATGACTCACCACTAACACCAGAGGAAGCTAGTGTGATTGAGACTACTCACTCTGAAAATGATACTAACCTAAATGGGTGTAATGACTTGCAAAGGGCAGATGATGAGGCATTTGACACTGATGCTGATGCAGTGCAGGTGAGGAGTAAAACACATAGCTGTGGAGATGATGTTGGCACACCCATGTCAGAAGGTGACATGACTGACACACCTCCATCCTTTAATTCGGAGTCCACCAAGGGTAAGTCGACAGACAAAATACCTGACCCTGCTTTCGAAAGATGTGAATTGGAAGTAAAGATAGCTGATCTTGGAAATGCTTGTTGGGTTCACCGGCATTTCACAGAAGATATTCAAACTCGACAGTATCGCTCCCTTGAAGTACTGCTTAGTGCGGGTTACGGGACATCTGCAGACATATGGAGTACTGCCTGCATGGCTTTTGAACTTGCCACAGGAGACTATTTATTTGAGCCTCATTCCGGAGATGGCTACAGCAGAGATGAAGACCATCTGGCACACATCATAGAGCTGCTCGGAGACATTCCCAAGCGTATTGCTGCTTCTGGGAAGTATTCTAAAGTATTCTTTAACAAAAAGGGAGAGCTGAGGAACATTACAGGTCTAAAACCGTGGGGCCTGGTCTCTGTGCTCACGGAGAAGTATGAGTGGAGTATTGCTGATGCAGAGGAATTTGCCGACTTTTTAAAGCCCATGTTAGACTTTGATCCTAATCGGCGAGCCACCGCATATGAGTGCCTTCAACATCCGTGGTTGAAGATAACCAATTCAGAACAAAAAGAAAAAAAGGATAGGAAAGATAAAGAGTTGTCATCAGTCACCTCCACTCCAAACACAGAAGAAATGCCGCAGACTGACAAACCAGCAAAAAGGAGGGCCAAAAAATTGTACACATAGCCCAGATCAGTATGCTAGTGTGCATACACTTTTAGTTTCTTTGGTATTTTGTTGTATAACATCATTGTATACACTCATTTTACTTGCTCTCTGTGTTACTCAAGTCAATCCCTCAGCATTCAAGAAATCAGTAGTGTTGACTTACAAGTATTCAGTGTTTTAAAATCAAAGTTTATTTATAGATTTGTTTGTGAATAATTTAATTTGTATCTACATTGTTTAATTAGCATCCCTAATTTGTAAAACAAAATTGAATCCGAGATAATGCTGTCCCTCTTGCTTGTAAAGCTGAGTATAAAATACAGCGGCTGCTGGTATTAGGAGACGTGTTGAACAAAAGAATGTTATTGGCATTATTGAATAAATATCTTAAATTACCCAAACTGTACAGATAGCTTTAGGAAAAATTGTGATGTATGACATGTAGACAATATAGGTTTTGTCACATAAATCTTAGGAATTTATTAGTTGACATAGTTCAGCACCTAAATCCACCTAGAAAGTGAGGAGTGTAACGTAAAGTCATGCATGCATACTGTAGCCTGTCAGGTAGTAGGTTCACGTAATAGTCTAAGTTTGTGTTTTATCACTATCACAATAGAAATCTCATAATATAAACTTTAGGGAATAAGACAGTATTTGTAATGCCACACCTCCGAGACTGCCTTTTTTATATTTTGATGAGTCATCTAAATTTAACATTGGCTGGAGTGCAGATATTCGGGAGGAAGTAGTTATAACACGGTGTCCTCTGATCCAGCTTATAGTATTTGTCATAGATCCCAATTTACATGACCATTTGTATTAATGATATCTGCAAATTTAATAAATAAAACGTCAAAACGAGCTTGTTATTATGAGTTTTAATATATGTAGTATTTCCTTCATTCAGTCAATAAGTAAACTCGCCACTTTGCGTACTAGTGTTTTGTGCGTGGCGTAGCGTAGGCCGGAGTATCTTCGTGGATGTAACTGTATTCTCGTTGGTTTATAATACCTAGGTACTGCTGTAATTTGATCAGTATTTTGTGTTCTGACACGCGACACGCTTGGCGTAGCCACAATGTCATGAATAAAAGAGTTGTACACAGTACACAAATGACACCACTACTAGCATCTGAACATTTTTCTAAGGTGGAGCAGGAAACGTTATTGTGCTCCGACTCGTATATCGTACCATTACCTCTTATATCTTTGGCGTGTAATGTAGTTATGAGTCGGTTGTGGTTTCATTACATACAATGCATCTGCCTATAGCTGTATCTGCTACGTATTCTATTCAACATGCCTACATTCCCATGCTTCTTATGAAGGCTGTGCCATGCCAGTAAAAGTAGGCTTATCTAGAAATTGGACGTTACGTAAATATTATAGCAAGTTAACCGATTCGTTGCGTCTTCCATTTTCGAAAACTTTTGGCTGTGGCGGCGAACAATTATTTCATGACACGACAGGCGTGCCATACGCCATAGAATATGATGACACGCCTATCGTGTCATCAGCCATGTGTAAAAAACTATGTACTTTTTTGGTTTTTTCTAATGATTTAGACTTGATTGAGTTCAGTTGACATCAAACCAAGGAAAAGAACTGATTGAAATACGTGTTTTACTTGAAATGGATGGTTTTTCTTTAAAAATTCAGATGTTACAAACATTTTCTACTAAGTATTATGGTTCCCGCCAGTAACTGATGCGGTGCGGATGGCACGACAGGCGTGTCATCAATGTTTTAACCGTATGGCGTATGACACGAGAGGAGTGTCATTTTAAAATCGATTAAAGCTTCTTCAAATTAAGTTTCAGAAGGGTTCACCCCGAACAAAATTATTATTGTTTGTCACGTAAAACAAGCTAGCCTTCGTTTCTGGACTTTGTTTGAATTTTTCAAAATCAGTGTTGACAACCTTTTCAAGTTGCATTATTTTTACGACCTATTTTACTTCTTTTTCAGTACGTAACATGCTGCCCGGTTATAAAACATTTAGTTTATATATTTAACGGCCTCCGTAGCCCAGTTGGTAGTGACTCTGCCTACGAAGCTGGAGGTATGCATTGTAATTTTAATTTTTTGGCGAGCTAAGAGTGTTTTGTTGTATTTCTGATATTGATTAATTATTCTTAATGTTACAATATGGGTTTTTGCCTGAATTCAATCAATTTTATTTATTTATTTATTGTCCTTCCCTGGGACTCCTACTATCTCTATACCAAATTTCATCTATATGGGTGTTATCCAAATGTTCACCCCCTATTTCATCCCCTTAGGGAATGATTTTCGGGATTAAAACTATCCGTTGTATTCTCCGGGACTCAAACTATCTCTATACCAAATTTCATCTAAACGGGTCCAAATCCAAATTTTCTCCCCCTTAGGGGATGATTTCCGGGATCAAACCTATCCTATGTCCTTCCTCGGGACTCAAACTATTTATGTACCAAATTTCATTCAAAACGGTGCAGCGGATTAAGTAGATCCATACAAATTCAACCCCCAATTTTATCCCCTTAGAGGATGATTTCTGGGATAAAAACTATCCTATATCCTTTCCTAGGACTCAAACTATCTCTGTACCAAATTTCATCTAAATGGGTTCAGCCGTTTTCACGTGATACGCGGTCACATAAACAGACAAAAATTCTAAAAACTGTTGGAACGTGTTCTGTTTTCGATTCTAAGTATCCCTAGCCAATTTTTTTTCGAATCCATTCCATGTACAGACTTTCGACCCTCTTCAGCTTTATTATATGTATATAGATTTTTTTTTAATTAATAAGTTTTACTATAATAATAAGTTAAGTAAGTTAGTAATATATATATAATAATAATAATAAATATTACGGGACAATCTTACACAAATCAACCTAGGCCCACGGTAAGCTCAATAAGGCTTGTGTTGTGGGTACTAGGCGACGATATATATAATAGATAAATACATATAGAAACTTATATACATATATAACATCCATAACTCGGGAACAAATATTCGTGATAAACACACAAATAAATTCCCTGACCGGGATTCAAACCCGGGATAGTTTTCATCCCAAAAATCATCTCCTGAGGGGGTGAAATCAGGGGTAAAAATTTGGATCGAACCCATTTAGATGAAATATGGTATAGAGATAGTTTGAGTCCCGGGGAAGGACATAGAATAGTTTAATCCCAAAAATCAGCCTTTAAGGGGGAAAATTGGGGGTGAAAAATTGTATAGAGCTACAAAAACGGTTGTTAGATGAAATTTGGAATAGAGACAGTTTGATTTCCGGACATTAGATAGATTTTATCCCGGAAATCATCCCCTAGGTGTGAAATAGGGAATTAAAATTTGGATGGATGAAACCCAATAAGATGAAATTTGGTATAGAGATAGTTTGTGTCCCGAAAATCATCCCCTAAGGGGGTGAAATGAGGGATGAAACCCATTTAGATGGAATTTGGTTTAGAGATAGTTTGAGTTCCGGGAAACGACATGGGATAGTTTTTGTCCCGGAAATCATCTCTTAAGGGGGTGAAATGGGAGGTGAACATTTTTATGGAGCTACTATACAACCGCTGCACCCGTTTATAGTCCAGTAGGAAATCGCCATAACAAGTATGGTATGGCGATTTTATGGCCGAATGCTGCACTTTGTGATGAAAGCAAGCCGCTTGGCACAGTGATAGTAGTGACCAAACTGAGTAATTTGACGCGCAGCAGCGGAAGTTTCACTCCTTAGGAACAGAGATGGCGCCACTTCTTTAAAAAATATTTCAAAAAATTGTACAAGCTAAACGAATGAACCAATGCTAATGTATAATACCTCAAATGAAAGCTCATGGTATATATTAGTTATAAAAAAATATATTCAGAAAACTTTTGGTTTATTTTTCTTACTTGTTTGGTAGTTTTTACTTGATTTCATAAAAAAAATGTATAGATTATGAATGGTTTAATGCATTTATATATTACTGAGTCAATAACAAGTATAATAAAAAAAACTCGATACCTTCACCTTTCATACCTCACCTTTCACCTTTTTTTCCTTTTCCTTTCTCGACCTTTCATACTTCACGAAATAAACTTTATTTAAATGTGAGCGCGACTTCTTTAAAAAATATTTTTTTTAAATATACAAGCTAAACAAATCGACTAATTTCATTATTTAATATCTCAAATTAAAGCGCATTATATATATTGCTTTCAAAAAAATTAATAAAAATATATACCAAAATCTACTGGCAAAAAATACGTTACGTTTAGTATATTACGTTTTTTTATTTATTTATTGAGAGTTTCTACTTGATTTCATTCAAAAGATGCAAGCAACATGAATGTTTTACTGCATATGTATACTTCTGAGTTAATAAAAAGCATTAAAAAAAACAAGACATAAATATCTTTCATAGTTCACAAAATATTTAAGTTTATTAATGCGCGCTCTTCTTACAAATAAATTGAAAGAAATCTTCAAGCGCAACGAGTGCTCTGATTTAAATGTTAAATGTATCATAATATGAAAAGAAATTCATCATCATCATCATATCAGCCGAAAGACGTCCACGACGACGTTGACGTCTTTCGGCTGCGTTGTGGCACTCTTTGGGGGAGGCATATGTCCAGCAGTGAAAAAATTACCTAATTAATAGTTTTTTCCTGGTGCTGAATTACGAAAAAATATAATTACTATAAAATAAGTAATTATTTTTATTTAAAGTGGCTACATTTGTAGACAAAAAATAAAAACTATAACGGCATAGTTGGTTCCGAGATATATTGTATGTTGCTTAGTAGTTGGCGAATTTATATACAATTTTTCACATGATATAACACACGTTTAGCTATATACAGGGCGTCCCACGCCTATGCCACATGGAGGGAAAGTACCGAATATTGTAGATGGAACATTTTACTGAAAGAAGACAGTATTTTAATTTAAAAACAGTTTAATCTGCATTCATAGATTTTGAAATTATTACATGGTTGAACCGGGAATCAAACCCGCTACACGAGAAAAAAAATTACCCTGTAGCTTTATCATACCGATCGAAATGCTTCATCATAAGGATTATTTTTTGCTAGATAACATAGTGTCAGAAATACAGGGAAGACCGTGAATTTTAACATGTGTTTTTTTTTCAGAAAAATGAAAAGCTGCCATTGCTGTAAGGAAATACAACTGACATTATCATTTTAAAGTACCTATTACTAATTAATCAGTACCTACTTGAAAAGTACGCATCATTTCTCTATTATAATTTAAGTGCATGATAAAATGATAAAGAGATACGTACCTGGTTGTATGCAACAAATCGAGTTTCTGTCCAATCAAGTTTCTGCCGTATCCTGAATCTGCCGATTTTTTCAATGGGACTCTTTTTGAGCATTTGATAGATTAAATTGATTAATTTTGAATTAAAATGTTAAAATTAATGGTCTTCCTTTTATTTCTGACACTATGTTAATTAAACTATCTTTTAAATTAAAATAATGTCTTCTTTTAGAAAAATCTTCCATATACAATATTCAAGGTACTTTCCCTCCATGTGGAATAGGCGTGGGACGCCCTGTATATTACATGGTTCAGGTAAAATTCCCAATTTTGAAAAAGCCTCCGCGGCAATGAAGATTATGCCATTACTGATGAACTAGAAACTTAGGGACTGTCTCTCTGCAGTTTTGGAGTTCACATAACATGTCTAACAACATACTAAAAGATCGTGCTGGTTTCTGGAAAATAGTAATTTCGTTAAAATGAATCTTGTAGGGAAAACTCGCTTTGCGTTGTTGGTTTATATTTTATATACATAGTTTTATATACAATTTTCCCAATTCTGATCTTGTCTTAAAATTTAAGCTAAAATACTAGGTATCATTTGTGTTATACATAACATTCGTGTATCTGTCCTAATTTTGCCGCAAAATCTGAAAATCCGTAGATTTTTCTTTGTTTTTTTTTATACTTTTGCTAATAGTACTTAAACTAGCATATATTTTGAAATTTAATGCATGAATGAATTATTTTAAATTTATTCAGTTTTTATTTGGTTTCCCACCTGGTATGTGCGTTGCATGGTTTGGGTGTAATTTAAACTTTTCCAAGCGTGGCCGCGGCGTTTTTGATGACGTCATTACAGCGGGGCTAGCACAACTGATACAACAAGCGCGACGCGAGTCGAGATAATCTACCCGCCTCTTTCTAATTTGCACAATACGAGTGAGACAGTAGTCGCTGAGTTGCGCGCGACACGACTTAGCAGCAAGTTGTGCTAGACTTACAGGGGAGACAGACTCCTCAGAGATTGTCTCCCGGCAGTTTTGGAATCCAGGGGACATGCCTAACAACATACTAAAATATGGCACCGGTATCCGAAAGTGAAGTATTTGTTCGACGGCATCCCCTAACAACACGCACTAAAAGAAGTGATATGGTTTATAAGAGAATTCAGTCGAACTATGTACACTTCGCTGTCCGCATAGATTTCAACTTTGCGTCCGCTAAAACTGTGCAATAATTACTTTAATTTTTTACCCGACTGCAGAAGGAGAGGAGGGTTATGTTTTTCGAGCATATGTATGTATGTATGTATGTATGTATTTAATTATGTATGTGGGTACGTCTTATTCTTTGGCATATGAGGTGTCGTGGGAGTGACATAGGTTATAATATTTGCAAAAAAGCAATTAGGTTTTTTGAAAAATGTTTTTATTTCACTTGTTAAATTTGAGTTTGACGATAATTTGGAACTTCACGTATTGAGTTTGCTATAATAAGGCGAAAAATTCCGAGCATACTGGAGAAAAAGAAAAACATTAATGCATATATAACATATTTTGACTGTTTGTATCCTTGCCTTGGTCTAAGAATACTACCGAAACGAAATAAAATAAGGGGTTTATTCTGTAAAGTTATAGTTGTTCGTGTGGCTGTTGGGCTGATTAAAGTCTTAGTCTTCGACAAAGATTTTACTTTTAGACCATAAAAAGCGTTACATGAGAAGTGAAAAATAATAAAACAAATGATGTATTTTTACCCTATACCGTAGCTTGTACATTTGCGGAGTAACAAATTCGTAAAGTTAATAATGCAACTTAAAGAGGTTGTTAACAACTGATTTTGAAAAATTCAAACATTATCCAGAATATTCCAGAAACGAAGGCTACCTACACGCTTGTTCTACGTGACAAACAATAATAATTAATCGATTTGAAAATGACACTCCTCTCGTGTCATACGCCACACGTTAAAATCATTAATGACACGCCTGTCGTGCCATCCGCACCGAATCAGGTCGTAAAAATAATGCAACTTGAAAAGGTTGTCAACAACTGATTTTGAAAAATTCAAACAATGTCCAGAAACGAAGGCTACAAGCTTGTTTTACATGACAAACAATAATGATTTTGTTCGGGGTGAACCCTTCTGAAACTTTATTTGAAGAAGTTTTAATCGATTTTAAAATGACACTCCTCTCATGTCATACGCCACACGTTAAAAACTTTGATGACACGCCTGTCGTGCCATCCGCACTGAATCGGTTAACCGGCCGGTTTACTGATCGGGCCAATTAACTAACTTTGTTAAATGGGGAAATTAGATTAAATTTTAATTCAACTAGTGTAGTTTATAATAATTTAGTAGTATTATAATGTCAAAAAAGTAACTAGAGCTACGGTAGCCTACTGGTTCAAGCATGCGGCAGTCAAACGACTGTCGTGCTTTCGAATCCCGGCTCGTACCGACGAGTTTTTTGGAACTTGTGTACGGGTTATTATTTAATTACCATTGGCTTTTCGGTGAAGAAACGGCATACATCTGCGAAGGAATACTTACAAAGGTGCATATGAAATCCCCAACCACCACTGGATCAGCGTGGGGACTATAAGTACTGTCTCTCATGCATGTAAAGGTAGGCTTTACTCAGAGTACCTATTTATGATTTACTAGCTGTCGTCTTAATGTTTGTTGAAGGATTTAATTTTTAAAACCATGAAATTATTTTTGTACTTTTTTAGTAAACAGTCTAAAACCGAAGTTAAAAATCCCTTTCTTTCAAAATGTCTTGCTCTCTATACAAACTTAGAACCCTCATAGTAAACAGTCTGAAACCGTAGCCCTTTTGCCCGTGTACCCCTTGAGGTAGTTTTGTAATATTTTAACAAACAGGCTAGGATCGAAATTACAAATCTCATACTTTAAAATTTTCTTGCTTGCCATACAAACTTTGAACCCGCTTTGAACGCTTTTGGGGGAAAATAAAAAAAAACGCTTAATGTGTTTTTATTGTAATTAGTATTTTTTCTACAAACTATCAAGTCTCTAGCTCAAAAAAAATGTTTCTCATACAAACCACCCCTTTTTAACCCCTTAAGGGGTGGAATTTTCCAAAACCCTGGCAGAACTTTTATGTATTTTAATAAGTAACCTTTCTACAAAGTTTTAAGTTTCTACCTAAAAAAAGTTTCCTCCATACAAATTTTCACCCTTTTTTATCCCCCTTAGGGGTCGAATTTTTCAAAACGCTGAAATGACTTTATTTGTATCGTTATAGGGCGTGTTTCAAAAAAAGTGTACAAAACTTCTTTTTTTTCAGAATTCGAAATTTTTTGGTTTTTTTTACTTATCGTTGATACTATCGATCCTCATACAAGAAAAAAAGTGTCCCAGATTTTACTATGTAAATTTTTTCTCCCAGTGCGTCACGACCATATAAATAAAAAAAGACTGCATACAAAAATGTGACGATCTGGAATGGAATATTTAGGACACTTTTTTTCCTGTATGAGGATCGATAGTATCAAAGATTCTGAGTAAGAAAAACAAAAAAAAAATGAATTTTGAAAAAAAAGTTGTTTTTGGCAATTTTTTTGAAAAACGCTCAATAAGTAATCTTGTAACTAAGTTTTAAGTCCTACGCTAAAAAAATATAAAACCTGCTGAAAGTATTTTATTTTTATTTTCATAAGTCTAAAGTTTCTAAAAAGTTTTGAGTTCCTAGCTCAAAAAAACCCCCTATACCAACATTGCACCCCTCAAGGTTGGAATTTTCCAAAACGCTGTAAGTGCTTTATTTGTATAGTCTCTAGCTAAAACAATGTTTCATCCATACAAATTTTGCACTCCCTTTTAATGCCCTTAGGGGTGGAATTTACTAAAACACTGAAAGTTTTTTGTTTATTTCAAACTTTTATGCTTCTATTTCAAAAAAGAGTTTCCCCATACAAACTTTGCAACCCTTTTTAATGAGTAATTTTTTCTACAAAATTTTAATTCTCGTGCTAAAATAATAAAGTTTTTCCCATACAAAATTTGCACCCCTTTTTAACCCTCTTAGGGGCAGAATTTTCCAACACGCTGAAAGTACTTTATTTGTATTTTAATAAGTAATCTTTCTACAAAGTTTTAAGTCTCTAGCTCAAAAAAGAAAGTTTCCCCCATACAAACTTTGCACCCCTCTTTAACCCCTTTAGGGGTAGAATTTCCAAAAATCCCTTCTTATCCGTTGCCTACATTGTAAAAGGTAGTTCTGGTGGAAATTTAAACTCTCTAGCCCTAGTAGTTCGGCTGTGCGTTGAAGAGTGAGTGAGTGAATAAGTTAGTCAGGACATAGGCATTTATATATATATATATATATATAGATAACAAAGTACTTTGTGGTGCTCAGCACAGACGACGAAGAGGAAAACATGTGTTTGTGTGTTTCCATTTAGGTTATCTGTATTTTTACTCTTTGAACGCCGTTGAGTGGATATTATACTATAGGTACCTACGCTATTTCAAAAGAATTAAGATTTCAATTTCACTGCTCTCAAGGAATATTAATTAAAGGCTGACCACCACTGCGCACTGCTCTGATAGCGCCAGGCCTTAATGCTACGCTTACACTATGCCGAAGTGAGCAGGTAACGCTAGGTAACTATTTAATTGATAATATATCCATTACAAAGAAAAAATCAGCTATTACCTATAAATTATTTCTAAATTTGTAATTTTTTCCATACAAGTTGTCAGTTCATTGACTAAAGAGCGTTCGAATATTTTATTCTGATTAATGATTATTTATACAGTGATATTAGGGCGGAATAAACTGTAATCAACTAGACTAGACAATGACGGCCTCTACACGGTGATTAAATACTGACAATCCACCCATATCACAACATGGATCACATGCATATTGACGTGTATCACAGAACTGTCAATATACTGCAGAATTAAGCCTGCAACACACTGGCGCGGCCTGCGGTGGCGGACCATAGTAAGTTTGACAGCTAATGACAAGTTTTCTATTGTCCGCCGCGGCCAGGCCGCGCCAGTCTGTGAGAGGCCTTATCCAGAAATTTTGAAATCCGCCCACAGATGATAAAGAATTAAGAGGCATGTCTTAATAATATTGTTCAACCAAACCACAAACGCAACATTCCCCACCTGACATTGGCAAAGTGCCTAAGCAGCAAAAAGCCACAATACGAAAAAAAAAAAAAAAAAAAAACGCAACATTCAAATTACAACACTGATTAAGGCCTCTCACAGACTGGCGCGGCCTGACCGTGGCGGACAATAGAAAACTTGTCATTAGCTGTCAAATTTACTATGGTCCGCCACCGCAGGCCGCGCCAGTGTGTTGCAGGCTTAAGGCCTCTCCCAGACTGGCACGGCCTGGCCGCGGCGGTCAATAGAAAACTTGTCATTAGCTGTCAAATTTACTATGGTCCGCTACCGCAGGCCGCGCCAGTGTGATGCAGGCTTAATACAGTTAACTAGGGCCTACCGCGAAAGGCATTCGAAGTTTCCCCTCTCTGTCATACTTACGAGTTCGTACGTAAGTGCAACAGATAGGGAAAACTTCGAATGGCCCTTTTCACGAAAGTTGCGTTCATTATATACAATTTGATACGATTACAGAAGCTTTATGTAGGACTAATAGAATAGTCAAATTGATATTATGAAATATGGACCACATAATGAGATAATAATGAATATAATACACCCTAGCAGTTCTTTTTTATTTATTTGTAAAAACCTAAAAATTTCGATTGCACTTTGGTTCTGACACATGTTTGACAGTGACACACACAAACACAACTTAACTCCAGTCCAGTCAGATTCAGATGTTGTCGATAGAATAGAAGTTTTACGGCTTAATTTTAATTTATTTGTTGATTGATACACCTGCTGCTTGGCTTATTCTTGTTGGTTTCCGTTACCAGATTTGTAAACAATAAATGTCGGTTCCGCCAAACATCAGAGATGGTTTCAAAAATAAGGATAGACCTTTTGAACAAACACTGCGTTGCGGTGGGGGTCAGTCCGACGTAATGATCTTGATTTAAATATGTATGCAATAATCTGAATCAAGTAAGTATATAACACGTATATGCTTTTAACACATAGGTGTCGTATTTAAGATTTGAGGGACTCGAATTCAATAGATAATATTAGTATAATCTGCATACGAAACGACTTTGAAACTGAGCGTCGCAACGAGCTCGATAAAAATCGAGACGAGCTCAAGGCTCGCCCACCAGCAGCCATCAGTTACCACTACGTCGGTGGAGTGTTAACTTGCACCAAGTGCGCTCGCACTTTTGTGAGAAAGATCTGCCGTGTCAATCCCATCTCGTGTATCTTTATGCTTTTCTACAAGACCATTCAAGCCTGGAGAGCTAACCCAGGACTGAAACATTCCAAGGCACTTATTAGAGCCTTTAGCAAAAAGCCGTCTTCAGATGCCTTGGCGCTAAGTAGGAACCGTCTACGCATGCTGGTCAGGGTGCTTACTGGGCACTGCCGCCTAAATAAGCACATGCAAACGATAGGACTGTGTGACACAAGGCAGTGCAGATTCTGCTTTGAAGCAGAGGAGACGCCTACACACATCCTAACCGATTGCCCTTGCCTCATGCGCAGTCGTAACTCCTTCCTGGGCAAACACATCATGTGCCCGGAGGAGATCAAATTTCTTGAGTTCAACAAAATCCTGCAATTCTTCGAGTTTGCAGGACTTGACCAAGAATTGTAGTAAGTGGTGATCACAATAGATCAGCGATGGTCTCAGTGATATAAGGGCTTTGACAGCCCGAAAGCCACTACCAGAATAAGAATAAGAATCTTTATGCTTTTTGTATGTCTTTGTGCTGCAGTTACACGGATAGGATTGACACGGCAGAGATAGGGTACATAAGCCACTTGAGAGCGCACCAGAGAATAGAAGAACAACACTAGTAATAATAATTGTTAATACCAAATAAAAGCCAGAATACACAGTCGCTGTGGCCGAAATCGGTCAGGACAACATCATCATCAATCTGCATGCAAACACCACAAACTGAACTTGGGTTATTTACAGGGGGCATACTTTTCATTACATGTATAAAAAAACAAAACAAATAGTTTAAGTTATGTTTCACATATCAAGTAGGTACCTATTAATTATTCCACGTGTGAATAGATTACTTTTGAAGTAATTTGTACATGATTAAAATGATTGACGACTAATGATTAATAATTACAATAAAACTATTTGGGATCATCCTACTTATATGCAGCGTGACGTCAAATTGATGTCATCAGCATGACAAGCAGTTTTTTTTTATAAATAATAATTACTTATCCATAGTAACTCTTTTCTTAATAAGGTTATCATAAAATGTAATCTCTTTTCAGGTAATTTTTCAATCACTCCACTATGAAAGGTTTGGGTCATCTTTGGATTTGGATTTTAGCCTACTTCTATAGATTTGTCAGAAAGAGGCTGGTTCTTATTGGTTTGGGAACATCAATAAGTCTTACAATGTTAATTTTACTTAAATGGCGATTTTCATGTTCCACTATTCAAACTGAACTTTACGTGAAAAATATTGTAAGTATTTAATTTTTATCACAGTATACTCATATATTTTGTTCTCTTGTCTTATCTTTTCGGTAGGAGGCTTCTTACGGATATACTTTGCCCAAATGCAATACATCAAAGCGGGATCCATATTCAACACTTGGTTTTACTTACCATATTATATAAAAAAAATAATAATATATAATTCAAGTGTAATATGGAATATAAAAATAAAAGTAGAATTGCGGATCAATTAATTACATTAATATACATACATACATAATGCATACAATATAAACTTACTTATACATAGGTACATAAACTCAACGTACATAACTCAAAAAATTGAGATTGCGTTAAGCAATTAGTAGACATACTTGTAACAATTAAATTAATGCAATAAACAGTTTAAATTTAAAAAAATTTTTTTTTTTTTTATACATACAATTATAAGTACCCATACATTCCATACAAAGATATCATGAGGATCATCAATCTTAAATAGTTGAAAAGAGATGTTTACACAACTTGCGTTTAAAGGAGAATTTGCTCTGAGCTTGCCTGACGGTAAGAGGGAGATCATTCCCCAGACGAATAGCCTGAGAGGAGACCAGTACGGTGAATAATAATAATATCGTAACTAACGGCCTCCGTAGCCCAGTGGGTAGTGACTCTGCCTACGAAGCTGGAGGTCCTGGGTTCGAATCCCGGTCAGGGCATTTATTTGTGTGTTTATCACGAATATTTGTTCCTGAGTTATGGATGTTATATATGTAATAAGTATCTATATGTATTTATCTATTATATATATCATCGCCTAGTACCCACAACACAAGCCTTACTGAGCTTACCGTGGGCCTAGGTTGATTTGTGTAAGATTGTCCCATAATATTTATTTATTATTTATTTATTTATTTATCGCTCCTCTGTTATGAGACTACATTTCGCGGAAGTGTGGAGGTCGCGGCTTTTTAAATGCCAAACACATCCACAATCGCGAGGTGTGCAGCCTCAGGGATTATTTCCTAAACAACGAGTGTGGGATGCATCGCGATGTAGTAGCAGTAGAAGGAAACTTCACCCGCTCTCCTTGGCAAACGAGAACTGGCCCCGTAGCATGGATGGGCCTTATCACGCGATAAGTGACAAGATAAGAGCGTCGTCTCGTTCTATCGAACGGTGTCAACCAGGGACGGATGCTCTATCTTGTCACTTATCGCGTGATAAGGCCAGGCCATCCATTCTACGGGGCCTGGCGCCGACTTAAGGCGAGGCCGGTTCACGATCTGACGAAAATATTGATTTTTGAGCTTCCAGTGTAAAGAAATAATGAAGAATTCTACTACTGAAAAAGAAACAAAGAAGTGTTATAACCGAACATAATAAAAAAAAAATCTAAACTGTGCGGTTTTTTTATAATATCTACTAGTTTTTAAAGTATTCTAAAATCGCTAGATTTTGTGACCAGAACCATCTCTGTAGGTTAAATACTTAGCGAGATACAGCTCTCCAAAAATTTTTAGAGATCAAACGCGTAAGTCGATTTTTATGAATACATCAATCGATTCGTTTTAATTTTGCAGGTGTCAATAAAGAAATAACAATAATCAAAATTCAAAATGGCGGCCACCACACGCAATATTATAAAAAAGAAAAATAGTACATTTCGATGCTAGTGCGGAAAGTATGTCATTACTCCACGAGTGCCGAGAGTGTAGAGACTCGGGACGAGTTAAGAATGAAATTTCCGCACGTGTATCGAACGACGTTTTTTATTAATACAGTTGCGAAAAAATAGGAAAAACAACAAGTAAGGAAGAACAGTATTAAAAAAAATTTTTTTTGAACTACTTCATTGTTTTTCAACTGTATTACAATGATGTTACAGAATTAATAATATAAAAGTTTCAAATTCCTTACTTGTTGTTTTTCTTATTTTTTCGCAACTGTATTAAAAAACGTCGTTCGATACACGTGGAAAAGTAAAAAGCACTAGTGCGCGAAAAGCAACTTTCCGCACGCTAAACAACTACGTAAAGTAGCACTTTTTGAGCAACTGTATTAAAAAAAAAGTTTGCGAACACTGTCATGTTGGGTATCGTTGAATACCTAGGTATTTTAAAATAATTATTAGGTTTCTTTGATATTTTTTTACATAAAATAACTGTAACGATTTATAACGATTTAAAGTTGGCTTAACAACAAATTTTTGGAGAGCTCTATCTCAGTAAGTATTGAACGTACAGAGCTGGTTCTGGTCACAAATTGTGGCAATTTAAGCCTACTTAAAAAAGTGTCGATTTTAATTAAAAAAACCGCATAGTTTAGGACTTATGTTAACAATACCAAAAAAAGTACGAAATTTTCGTGGTTTTTCGAGTGCTGCAAAGTTAGCACAGGTCTTTCTAAGCTGCAAACTTGTATATACAGTACTGGTAGTGGTCCTAACAACATATTAAAAAAGCAGAACTAGCCGTTAGCTTGCAATTTTACAATTCAAATATGAATGGCCTAATAAGTACACACCTGCACCAGTTCTCGAAAATGGTCGTGCCACGCTCTATTGGGATCGATCTGTCATCACGGACAGGACTATTCTTGCCAATAGGGCTGATAAACGTGCTGGCAGATCGATCGAATCGCCAGTCAGTGCTTCGACATCACCATCCCCGATGACGAGTATCTCCTGAAGGCTGAGAAGGACAAAGCCAGCAAGTACCTTGACCTGGCTCACGCAAGCCGCCATGTGGGATGTTGATTCGACGATCATTGTCCCAATAGTCGTTTCTGCGAACGGTCTAATAGCGAAGAGTCTCGATGAACACCTCAAGAGATTCTCGCTAGATGGCTGGATCTAGGCTCAGATACAGAAGGCGGTACTCCTGGACACTGGGCGAATAGTCAGGTAGTTCCTCTCTTTGTCGCCCTGACCACCGGTAGCTTAGGCCCCGCCTCACTGCCGGCGGCACCCTAGGTTAGGTTTTTATACTGATTTTATGTTTTGTATGTATAGTTTTATATTTTACTTACATATTATAGTTGTTGTAAAAACCTAGCCTAAGACTAAATATGATTTAAGAGAATAATAATAAATACTTTTATAAGAAACCCAAACATTGTTTTCCAGTGTGCTGACTACCAAAGTGGAACTTCCATCGGCAGCCTTTGTGGTGAACTTTGTGAATCAGGCAGCATATCTTCGTTTTCCTGTCACAATTCATATACGGCCAAGGAAACAGTGTTCTCAGGAATCCGAGGCAACCACAGTGTGATGTTCAAGTTACCTAGAAGAAAATCAAATCATGAGGTGCTGCACTGGTTAGACAATTTTAATAAAAAGATTTATCCTTCCGAACAAGATTTTTCAAATATGATTGTCACAAATGTTAAACTTAAATTTAATATATTTTTAAATCACATTGATGCTCAGAGAATGTCATATGTTAATTATGCACAGAGTCATGATGTAAGGGAAATTGAAATGGAAAATGTTTGGAATTTATTGCAAGACAATGAGTATCTAGCCTTGTTGTTGTATGCCAAATTTGATATTTTTCCTCACTTGGAGGGTACGTGTGGGTCACTGTATGCTGTCCAGAAATTGAACACAATATCAAGGTATTGGCACCTGATTACGCTTTACGATAGCAAGAGTGAATGGGTGAGGAGACTCAAGTTGTCTGTGATGATACTAGATTTCTTGTTGCGTCTAGAACATAATGGTTTACCTGAACCGCTCTATATCTGTGATATGAAGATGAACCATTTTGGTGTAACTAATGATTTCAAGAAAATCAAATACCTGGATCTCGATGCTGTTCACCCTCTCAGTGTAACTAACAGGATTACAGCCGACGGTTCACATTGTAAGCAGCACAGTGATTGTGATTTTATAGACTGTCGATCTTTTTGTAACTTGGTCACATTTAAATGTCAACATGGGGTGGCTAATAATAATCTGCAGATCGTATGTGAGAAAATATTCTTGGGGTGGGTGATGTCGGGGCGGGTGATGGTGCCCGGGTTGTTGCTGGGGCCCCGGGCTCCGCGCGTCCTCATAGACCTGTTGGAACTCTGCGCCAACCCCGACGCTGAGACCGATACGCCGCGAGCGCCTGCTTCTAAACAAGTCAGGAACAGACTTCATAAACTGCTCTCTCACTTATCACTATCTTAAGAAGATATTCTTGGGGTGGGTGATGTCGGGGCGGGTGATGGTGCCCGGGTTGTTGCTGGGGCCCCGGGCTCCGCGCGTCCTCATAGACCTGTTGGAACTCTGCGCCAACCCCGACGCTGAGACCGATACGCCGCGAGCGCCTGCTTCTAAACAAGTCAGGAACAGACTTCATAAACTGCTCTCTCACTTATCACTATCTTAAGAAGATATTCTTGGGGTGGGTGATGTCGGGGCGGGTGATGGTGCCCGGGTTGTTGCTGGGGCCCCGGGCTCCGCGCGTCCTCATAGACCTGTTGGAACTCTGCGCCAACCCCGACGCTGAGACCGATACGCCGCGAGCGCCTGCTTCTAAACAAGTCAGGAACAGACTTCATAAACTGCTCTCTCACTTATCACTATCTTAAGAAGATATTCTTGGGGTGGGTGATGTCGGGGCGGGTGATGGTGCCCGGGTTGTTGCTGGGGCCCCGGGCTCCGCGCGTCCTCATAGACCTGTTGGAACTCTGCGCCAACCCCGACGCTGAGACCGATACGCCGCGAGCGCCTGCTTCTAAACAAGTCAGGAACAGACTTCATAAACTGCTCTCTCACTTATCACTATCTTAAGAAGATATTCTTGGGGTGGGTGATGTCGGGGCGGGTGATGGTGCCCGGGTTGTTGCTGGGGCCCCGGGCTCCGCGCGTCCTCATAGACCTGTTGGAACTCTGCGCCAACCCCGACGCTGAGACCGATACGCCGCGAGCGCCTGCTTCTAAACAAGTCAGGAACAGACTTCATAAACTGCTCTCTCACTTATCACTATCTTAAGAAGATATTCTTGGGGTGGGTGATGTCGGGGCGGGTGATGGTACCCGGGTTGTTGCTGGGGCCCCGGGCTCCGCGCGTCCTCATAGACCTGTTGGAACTCTGCGCCAACCCCGACGCTGAGACCGATACGCTGCGAGCATCTGCTTCTAAACAAGCCAGGAACAGACTTCATAAACTGCTCTCTCACTTATCTCTATCTTAAGAAATGAAATGCACTGTGCTAATTAGCTTAAATAAGTAGGTAGACCTTTACTAGTCACATTTTTTAAATATAGTTACCTAAGTAGTTAACTTTAATCGTTTGTAACAATCAGTACCTGCAATAATTGGAGAAACAATAAAAGTTACGCCAAGTTGTGATAGTTTTAGAAACTTTGTTAATAAGTAGAAAAAAAATAGATAGTTGATTCTCATGTGCCTTTTGATGAGATCTGAAAAAGTTGTTCCATTTAGTCTAGTGTTTTAGATAGTTTTAAACTAAAGTACCTATGTAAACAAACAGATTGCCAACATGATCTTATTTACAGAAACCGTAATAACATTAATGTTACGTCTATATAATACGTCTCGTACGTCGAGCCTTTTATAAGTCTTACAGGTACCTAGTGATTTGACTCTTTTAAACTTAACAAATGCTTACCTACTCTTTTAAACTTCCATTTCTAAACTCGAAGTATTAGTAGGTACGTGGGTACATATATATTTCATATAATTATAGCACGGTTACAATTATTACTACCTACTACTTTACCTCTTTACATATTGTAATTGTAATCATTTATTTCAGGCAGAGCCCATAAAAGTGTTAGTAGTACAATAGACATAACTTACAACACTAATTGTTACATAGCTAGAGCCATATCATTCGGATAAAAAGTGTTTTTAAGGATATTTTAAACTTATGTTCTAGTCAAATCTATCAAAATAAACATCTCATTGGGCGTAATTTAACCCAATTTAAGGTAATTTTGTAGTTTGATTTTTCTCTCCAGCTACGAGTAGGTAATCATAATCAATATAATCTCCACATATAATAAATCTCTAGAATCAGCCAGTTTGAAACTAAGCTTTGGGTTGTCACGAATGTTCTCAGCATCCCGTGAACGGAAAAATATGAAACATTTTTTGTAGGTACATTATTATTCTAGCTGCAACATAGGATAGTTTTTATCCGACTGCGACAATTAATTTTTCATTTATTATTCTTAAAGTATATCGCCGCCACATCTGTCAGCTTTGTGAAACGTCAAAATGGCGGAATTGCTTTTCCATTATTTCACCTATTAATAATTTAAATCCCGTCTCCGATAGACCTTCACGAAACGCATACCAAGAGGTAAAGCATAAGAAATTAATCGATTCTGATATGAGAACTTATATGCGCAAATGTCGTATTAAAGCCTAGTTTCATTAAATGTATCAACAAATTCGAACAATATAAGTAACACAAATGTTTTTTTTAATGGCACGCGCGCGTTCTCTTTGTGCATTCAGCCAAACCACGCAATCCAAAACTCGAAGTTCGTATATCTGCATTCCTCTCACTCGAGTAATGTTAGTGCGATAGAGATAGAGATACCCGAATATTTCGAATTCTGAAGTTCGTGGTTTAAAAGAAAATACGGATGTCGGATAGATCGAAAATAGCGATGTAAACACTGTACCTAGGTATAGAAACTAAATAATATAATCACTATGTTGTAGGTATTTTCTCCAAAAAGGACTTAAAATGAAGTCAAATGGAGAAAAAAACAACGCAAGAGGTTATTTAAGTAGTCACTAAGTTATAAGTTTTAAGCCTGCATCACACTGGCGCGGCCTGCGGTGGCGGACCATAGTAAATTTGACAGCTAATGACAAGTTTTGTATTGTCCGCCGCGGCCAGGCCGCGCCAGTCTGTGATAGGCCTTAACGCATTCACTGCCACCCTCTTTTTCTTGCCATTCGCCAGGTGCCGCACTTTGCTGGGTGCCTCAAACGCATATGTGAGTTCAACGGATTATTACCCAGTGCCTCCGCCGCAGATATGAGTTCATACTAACTTGACAGTGGTGTGTTCGCATTGGTACTAGATAATTATTTTAACTCTAGGAAACATTAACTAAAGTTTGTATTGATAACAAAACCTCTTTGTTCAAGTGCGTACCTATAGTCTTTTCATCAGCATTATATTTTACTTACTTATAATTTCTACTACCATTTATAATATCTTCTGATCCAACCAGTAACATTTTAGACGTAAGAGGAACATTTCAAAATCTACAACTCACATATGCGTCGAAGGCACTGGGTGAAAGTCACTTAATACTATGAACGCGTCTGTGCGTCGAAGGCACTGCGTGAAAGTCACGGTGACGCATATATGCGGCGGTGGCAGTGAATGCGTTAAGAGGGGGTATGTTCTGTCCCTTTTCCGCAAAACGCACCTTCATATGAAACGATTGTTTTTTACTATGACTAGGTACTATGACGCTCGAGGATCGTGACGTTACGGTCCCGATCGTTTTCTCACTCTAATAAGCAATATTAAAACGGTTGTAGCTTCGTAATTTTTTGAGATATTTGAACGGGTTTTTCGTTTCTTTTGAAGTAATAATAAATTTTGAGTCTTCTCCCCTATTTGGAAGACAAGCGGAAAGAGTACCTAATCTATATATTAAAGACTAGCTGTTGCCCGCGACTTCGTCCGCGTAGAACTTTTTATCGTCTTAGAAAATGATTTCTCTCAATACAAAATTTGAACCCTCTTTTAGGGGATAATTAAAAAAAAAGTTGATGTTCATTTTCTAGTTTGTGAACAAACAGTCTAAAACCAAAGTTAAAAATCTCATACTTTAAAAATGCCTGGAAATACTCAAACTTTGAACCAATTTTAACACTCTTAGGGGATGAATTTGGAAAAACTCTGAAATCAGTTTTGTAGTCTTTTAACGTACAGAATAAGACCGAAGTTAAAAATCTCTTACTCACACTTTAAAATTTTATTGCTCGCCATTTAAAATTTGAACCCCCTTTGAAACCCCCTTAGAGGTTGAATTTTTCTAATCGCTGAAAGAACTTTTTTCGTAAACTTTTAAGTCTCTAGCTCAAAAAAAGTGTCGCCCATACAAAGCTTTCTTAACCCCCTTAGGGGTGGAATTTTCTAAAACTCTGAAAGTACTTTATTATTAATTTTAATAAGTAACATTTTGAATAGTTTTAAGTCTAGTAAAAAAAAAAGTTTTTCCCACACAACACTGGCTACCCTTCTTAAGGATCTTAAGGATCCCCTTAGGGATGGAGTTTTCTAAAACGCTGAAAGTTCTTTTTTAGTATTCTAATAAGTAATCTTTTTGCAAAGTTTTAAGTCTAACTCAAAAAAAAAGTGTTGCCCATGCAAAGCTTGCTCTCCTTTTTAACCCTATTAGGGGTGGAATTTTCTAAAACGGTTTGTGTTCTTTTTTTGTATTTTAATAAGTAATCTTTCTACAAAGTTTCAAGTCTCTAACTCAAAAACATAAACTTTCCCTGATAAAAACTTTGCACCCCTTTTTATCCCCCTTAGGGATAGATTTTTTCAAAACGCTGAAAGTCTTTTTTTTTGTATTTTTATAAGTAATATTTCTACAAAGTTTTAAGTATCTAGCTCAGAAAAAGTGTTCCCCATACAAACCTTGCACCCTTTTTTAACCCCCTTAGGGAATGATTTTTGTAAAACGCCGAATGTAGTATTTTTCATGTTCTAATAAGTAATTTTTCGTCAAAATTTTAAGTCTCTATTAAAAAAAAATATGTTTTTCCCATACAAACTTTGCACCCTATTTTACCCCCTTAGGGGTGAAATTTTCCAAAACGCTGAAAGTACTTTCTTTGTATTTAAATAATCTTTCTACAAAGTTTTAGGACTCTAGCTAAAAAAAATAGTTTCCCACATACAAACTTTGCACCCCTATTTTAGCCCCCTATTTTTAGGGGTAGAATTTTCTAAAACGCTGAAAGTACTTAATTTGTATTCTGATGACTAATCTTTCTACAAAGTTTTAAGTCTCTATTTAAAAAAAAAATTGTTTCCCCCATACAAAATTTGCACCCCTATTTTACCCCCTTACCTTAGGGGTAGATTTTTTTAAAACATTGAATCTAGGTACTTTATTTGTATTCTAATGAATAATTTCTCTACAAAGTTTTAAGTCTATTTAAAAAAAAGTCGTTTTTCCCATACAAACTTTGCACTCTATTTTACCCCTTTAGGGGTAGAATTTTCTAAAACCCTGAAAGTTCTTTATTTGTATTCTAATGAGTGATCTTTCTACAAAGTTTTAAGTCTCTATTTAAAAAAAAATGTTTCCCCCATACAAACCTTGCACCCCACCCCTATTTTACCCCTGTAGGGGTGGAATTTTCCAAAACGCTGAAAGTGTTTCATTTGTATTCTAATAACTAATTTTTCTACAAAGTTTAAGTCTATAGCTCAAAAAAAAAAAGGTTCTCCCATACAAACTTTGCACCCCCATTTTACCCCCTTAGGGGTAGAATTTTCAAAAATCCCTTTTTATCCCTAGCCCACGTTATAAAAGCAACATACTGTGCAAAAATCAACTCTCTAAGATTAGTAGTTTCGGCTGTGCGTTGATGAGTGAGTGAGTGAGTGAGTGAGTGAATAAGTCAGTCAGGACATAGGCATTTATTATGTACTAGCTGTTGCCCGCGACTTCGTCCGCGTAGAACTTTTTATCGTCTTAGAAAATGATTTCTCTCAATACAAAATTTGAACCCTCTTTTAGGGAATAATTAAAAAAAAAGTTGATGTTCATTTTCTAGTTTGTGAACAAACAGTCTAATACCAAAGTTAAAAATCTCATACTTTAAAAATGCCTTGAAATACTCAAACTTTGAACCAATTTTAACACTCTTAGGGGATGAATTTGGAAAAACTCTGAAATCAGTTTTGTAGTCTTTTAACGTACAGAATAAGACCGAAGTTAAAAATCTCTTACTCACACTTTAAAATTTTATTGCTCTCCATTTCAAATTTGAACCCCCTTTTAAACCCCCTTAGAGGTTGAATTTTTCTAATCGCTGAAAGAACTTTTTTCGTAAACTTTTAAGTCTCTAGCTCAAAAAAAGTGTTGCCCATACAAAGCTTTCTTAACCCCCTTAGGGGTGGAATTTTCTAAAACTCTGAAAGTACTTTATTATTAATTTTAATAAGTAACATTTTGAATAGTTTTAAGTCTAGTAAAAAAAAAAGTTTTTCCCACACAACACTGGCTACCTTTCTTAAGGATCTTAAGGATCCCCTTAGGGAAGGAGTTTTCTAAAACGCTGAAAGTTCTTTTTTAGTATTCTAATAAGTAATCTTTTTGCAAAGTTTTAAGTCTAACTCAAAAAAAAGTGTTGCCCATGCAAAGCTTGCTCTCCTTTTTAACCCTATTAGGGGTGGAATTTTCTAAAACGATTTTTGTTCTTTTTTTGTATTTTAATAAGTAATCTTTCTACAAAGTTTCAAGTCTCTCACTCAAAAACATAAACTTTCCCTGATAAAAACTTTGCACCCCTTTTTATCCCCCTTAGGGATAGATTTTTTCAAAACGCTGAAAGTCTTTTTTTTTGTATTTTTATAAGTAATCTTTCTACAAAGTTTTAAGTGTCTAGCTCAGAAAAAGTGTTCCCCATACAAACCTTGCACCCTTTTTTAACCCCCTTAGGGAATGATTTTTGTAAAACGCCGAATGTAGTATTTTTCATGTTCTAATAAGTAATTTTTCGTCAAAATTTTAAGTCTCTATTAAAAAAAAATATGTTTTTCCCATACAAATTTTGCACCCTATTTTACCCCCTTAGGGGTGAAATTTTCCAAAACGCTGAAAGTACTTTCTTTGTATTTAAATAATCTTTCTACAAAGTTTTAGGACTCTAGCTAAAAAAAATAGTTTCCCACATACAAACTTTGCACCCCTATTTTAGCCCCCTATTTTAGCCCCCTATTTTAGCCCCCTATTTTTAGGGGTAGAATTTTCTAAAACGCTGAAAGTACTTAATTTGTATTCTGATGACTAATCTTTCTACAAAGTTTTAAGTCTCTATTTAAAAAAAAAATTGTTTCCCCCATACAAAATTTGCACCCCTATTTTACCCCCTTAAGGGTAGATTTTTTTAAAACACTGAATCTAGGTACTTTATTTGTATTCTAATGAATAATTTCTCTACAAAGTTTTAAGTCTCTATTTAAAAAAAAGTAGTTTTTCCCATACAAACTTTGCACTCTATTTTACCCCTTTAGGGTTAGAATTTTCTAAAACCCTGAAAGTTCTTTATTTGTATTCTAATGAAATGACTGATCTTTCTACAAAGTTTTAAGTCTCTATTTAAAAAAAAATGTTTCCCCCCATACAAACCTTGCACCCCTATTTTACCCCCGTAGGGGTGGAATTTTCCAAAACTCTGAAAGTGTTTCATTTGTATTCTAATAACTAATTTTTCTACAAAGTTTAAGTCTATAGCTCAAAAAAAAAAGGTTCTCCCATACAAACTTTGCACCCCCATTTTACCCCCTTAGGGGTAGAATTTTCAAAAATCCCTTTTTATCCCTAGCCCACGTTATAAAAGCAACATACTGTGCAAAAATCAACTCTTAGTATAATTAGTATAATTAGTAGTTTCGGCTGTGCGTTGATGAGTGAGTGAGTGAGTGAGTGAGTGAATAAGTCAGTCAGGACATAGGCATTTATTATGTATAAATAGATAGAAGATAATGAAACTCCCATTCAAATATCTCAAAAAATTATGAAGCTACATCCGTTTTAATGTCGCTTGTTAGAGTGAGAAAACGATGAGGGACTGTGACGTCAATATACTCGAGCGTCATAGTAAAAAACAATCGTTTCATATGAAGGTGCGTTTTGCGGAAAAGGGACAGAACATACCCCCTCTTAAAACTTTGGACTCTTATAACTTAATCATTACCTATATAACCTCTTGCTTTGTTTTTTTCTCCATTTGACTATATTTATTTTAAATTCTTTTTCGAGAAAATACATCATGATTATTTACCATATTTTCTATTCCTGAGCTATAACCACGAACTTCGGAATTCGAAAATATTCGGGTATCTCTATCTCTATTGCACTAACCATACTCGAGTGACAGGGATGCAAATATATGAACATTGAGTATCGGTTTTCGTGGTAGCGCCGCAGGTACTTTGGCTGAATGCGCCGAGCGCGTGCCATTGTCTTTAAAAAAAAACAAATTCGTGTTAATTATATTGTTCAAATTTGTTGATTTCATTTATTGAAATTACGACATAAAACGACATTTGCGCATATAAGTTCTCATATCAGAATCGAATATTTTTTTATGGTTTATATTTTAGCATTTGTCTCGTAAAGGTCTATCGTAGACGGGATTTAATAAGTGAAATGTAAAGGCAAAGCAATTCCGCCATTTTGACGAAAATTTGACGGTTCTTATAGCTGACAGTTGGAGCAGCGTTTGATTTCAATAAAAATAAATGAAAAATTAAATGAAGTCGTATATTTCGGAAAATTAATTAACTGTCGCAGTCGGATAAAAACTATCCTAAGTTGCAGCTAGAATAATAATGTACCTATATAAAATGTTTCATATTTTTCCGTTCATGGGATGCTGAGAACATTCGAACCGCGCAAAGCTTAGTTTCAAACTGGCTGATTCTTTTTTTAATTTAGAGATTTATTATAAGTGGAGATAAATAGATAGAAGATAATGAAACTCCCATTCAAATATCTCAAAAAATTATGAAGCTACATCCGTTTTAATGTCGCTTGTTAGAGTGAGAAAACGATGAGGGACTGTGACGTCAATATACTCGAGCGTCATAGTAAAAAACAATCGTTTCATATGAAGGTGCGTTTTGCGGAAAAGGGACAGAACATACCCCCTCTTAAAACTTTGGACTCTTATAACTTAATCATTACCTATATAACCTCGTGCTTTGTTTTTTTCTCCATTTGACTATATTTATTTTAAATTCTTTTTCGAGAAAATACATTATGATTATTTCCCATATTTTCGATTCCTGAGCTACCTATAACCACGAACTTCGGAATTCGAAAATATTCGGGTATCTCTATCTCTATCGCACTAACTATACTCGAGTGACAGGGATGCAAATATATGAACATTGAGTATCGGTTTTCGTGGTAGCGCCGCAGGTACTTTGGCTGAATGCGCCGAGCGCGTGCCATTGTCATTAAAAAAAAACAAATTCGTGTTAATTATATTGTTCAAATTTGTTGATTTCATTTATTGAAATTACGACATAAAACGACATTTGCGCATATAAGTTCTCATATCAGAATCGAATATTTTTTTATGGTTTATATTTTAGCACTTTTCTCGTAAAGGTCTATCGTAGACGGGATTTAAATTATTAATACGTGAAAGGCAAAGCAATTCCGCCATTTTGACGAAAATTTGACGGTTCTTATAGCTGACAGTTGGAGCAGCGTTTGATTTCAATAAAAATAAATGGAAAATTAAATGAAGTCGTATATCGGAAAATTAATTAACTGTCGCAGTCGGATAAAAACTATCCTAAGTTGCAGCTAGAATAACAATGTACCTATATAAAATGTTTCATATTTTTCCGTTCATGGGATGCTGAGAACATTCGAACCGCGCAAAGCTTAGTTTCAAACTGGCTGATTCTTTTTTTAATTTAGAGATTTATTATAAGTGGAGATTATAAGTGGAGATGAGTCATTTGAAGAAATAGATACCTACAGAAAAAAACTGGCCAAGTGCGAGTTGGACTCGAGCACGAAGGGTTCCGTACCATTATCTATAAAAACGGCAAAAAATCACCTTTGTTGTATGAGAGCCCCCTTTAATATTTATTTTATTCTGTTTTTTGTATTTGTTGTTATAGCGGCACCAGAAATACATCATCTGTGAAAATTGCAACTGTCTAACTATCACGGTTCATGAGAGCCTGGTGACAGACGGACAGACAGACAGACGGACAGACAGCGGAGTTTTAGTAATAGGGTTCCGTTTTACCCTCGTGTAGGGAAGCCTAAGAATTGGGGTGCTACTCCCCAACGGTTACCAATCGGAATCACCAAATTTCATTTCCCAACTGTATCTATTGTCCGAATTTTCATTTGTCCTAAAAGCCGTTTTTCTCTGAAGCCAGGGCATTTTCAGGATGATTATAAAACAAATCTAACCTAGGTTAGGTTTGTAATGGGTTCTACGCGATAATTATTAAAAGTATTCTACGAGATAGTTGGCTTTTTGCCGAAATGAAAATTTGGACAAATAGGCCAGTCCGTAGAGTAATTCTTTATTGCAAAAGGTGGTGTAGACATGACGAAACTATAAGGGTTCCGTTTTTGCCATTTTGGCTACGGAACACTAAAAAGGCCCTCTAGACATTGATTGTACCGAGTATGCTGGCGGTATTCAGTTGTGATGATACTATAATGCTGAAATAACTCTCGATTCTGTAAATTCCTACAACTGAGGTTATATACATGAGAAATTGAAACGCAGAAGCTAATAATAATAATGCATGGAAAGGAAAGCCTCGTTTTCGACTATGGTTTTCTACTATGTCGCTGAACCGAATTGTTATGTATTGGTACTCATTAGACGCTTAATTTCATGTTCTTTCATTTCCTACTTTACGCTAGGATGCACCGTATAGAAGCTACGAGTGAGAAACTAAAAAAGGTCCCAAGGTCGAGGATTTGTGGCTGCCAAAAGTTGTCCCAAAATATCTCGTGTAACCATTTTTAGGGTTCCGTACTCAAAGAGTAAAACGGGACCCTATTACTAAGACTCCGTCCGTCCGTCCGTCCGTCCGTCTGTCTGTCTGTCACCAGGCTGTAACTCATCTCACTGATACCGTGATAGTTCCAGCTGAAATTTTCACAGATGATGTATTTATATTGCCGCTATAACAACAAATACTAAAAACACAGAATAAAATAGTTTTTTATAGATAATGGTACGGAACCCTTCGTGCGCGAGTCCGACTCGCACTTGGCCGGTTTTTGATATTTGCTCGGTTGTATCGATGTAAACAATATAAAAAAAAAAACTTCTACACCACCTTTTGCAACGTACCCCCGTGCTTTGAACCCCTACGGACTGACCTAAAACGATACAGTTGGGAAATGGTAGTAGACATGCGCGAAACAGTGCTTCAAAAAGTAATGCTATACCACATCACTTTTTCAAAAACGTAATATTACACTGAGATATCACATCACACATCACGCGAGGCATCGAAGACCGAGAGCGAGCGAGCATCGAGAGTTACGAGTGCGAGCGGAATAGCAATGATAGCATGGCAAACATCACACGCATCACGTCATTTCTCGCTCGCGGCTCGGGCTAACTATGTTATTTCGAGTGATGTTTGGAGTGATGCTTGATTTCTCGGAGTGATGCGTAATGTAACATCACGCGTTCGAGATATATCTCATTTGTGATATTTTTATATTATTATCATCATATACATACGTGTCCCAAAACTCAACGATAAGCCGGCACCAGAGGATGGAGCTACTTATGATTAGTCGAGAAAAAATAAGGAAAAAAATATATCTCAATTATTTTAGAAATTACAGAAAAAAAATGAAATTCATCGAAAATCGACATCCCTAATGGTATTTTTAACGACCATGTCTACAAATATTCAAATATTACTGTTTTTTTTTTGTTTTTGGAAACTTAAGTAGCCCTGCTATCTAACACAGTTCTTAAAAATACCATAATACATGTAGTTTTTACACAAAAAATAATCAAAATCGATTTTGTCCCTACAATTTTGAAAGATTTTTTCTTACAGTCCACTTTCAATCATCATGGTGTAAAAAAATTGTATTGACACCACAATGGCAATTATTTTCAAAAGTTGACGCAACTAACCAAGATTCCAAAATGGTATAATACTTTAGAAAACCTAGTCACAAAAAAAAACAACGAATTTTTAAACAAGAATCGACATTATTTAATGTTGGCGGTAATCACTTTTACTGTACCCAAAAAAGGATTTTTGTTGTTGAAAAATGTTGAATAAATGCAAAGAAATGGTACAATTTTTTTTAATTTTTTTAAATTCATTTACTACATTATTAATACTACAGTAAATGTTCAAATTGCCTGCCACCGGCATTAATACAGACATGACATCGCCTTAGAAATGATCGTTTTATCCGTCGTGCATATCTTCTACCATTGATATGATCCGCAGCTTGTGTGATTTTTTGGCGAAGCTCGTCCAATGTTGCTATGGGTTTTGAGTAGACTTTGTCTTTAAGACAGCCCCAGTAGAAGAAGTCCAGGGGGTTCAGGTCGGGCGAACGGGGTGGCCACAAGATAGGACCAAGTCGCCCGATCCAACGCCCTGGATACTCTTGGTTTAAGTATTCTCGCACTGCACGGGCATAGTGAGCTGGGCAACCATCATTTTGAAACCACATGTTTTGTAAATCACGTAAAGGCACGTCTTCTAATAATTCAGGCAAGTCGTTTTGTAAAAAGTTCAAATAGCCATCACCATTAAGGTTTCCTTGTAACTACGACTTGCCTGAATTATTAGAAGACGTGCCTTTACGTGATTTACAAAACATGTGGTTTCAAAATGATGGTTGCCCAGCTCACTATGCCCGTGCAGTGCGAGAATACTTAAACCAAGAGTATCCAGGGCGTTGGATCGGGCGACTTGGTCCTATCTTGTGGCCACCCCGTTCGCCCGACCTGAACCCCCTGGACTTCTTCTACTGGGGCTGTCTTAAAGACAAAGTCTACTCAAAACCCATAGCAACATTGGACGAGCTTCGCCAAAAAATCACACAAGCTGCGGATCATATCAATGGTAGAAGATATGCACGACGGATAAAACGATCATTTCTAAGGCGATGTCATGTCTGTATTAATGCCGGTGGCAGGCAATTTGAACATTTACTGTAGTATTAATAATGTAGTAAATGAATTTAAAAAAATTAAAAAAAATTGTACCATTTCTTTGCATTTATTCAACATTTTTCAACAACAAAAATCCTTTTTTGGGTACAGTAAAAGTGATTACCGCCAACATTAAATAATGTCGATTCTTGTTTAAAAATTCGTTGTTTTTTTTTGTGACTAGGTTTCCTAAAGTATTATACCATTTTGGAATCTTGGTTAGTTGCGTCAACTTTTGAAAATAATTGCCATTGTGGTGTCAATACAATTTTTTTACACCATGATGATTGAAAGTGGACTGTAAGAAAAAATCTTTCAAAATTGTAGGGACAAAATCGATTTTGATTATTTTTTGTGTAAAAACTACATGTATTATGGTATTTTTAAGAACTGTGTTAGATAGCAGGGCTACTTAAGTTTCCAAAAACAAAAAAAAAAACAGTAATATTTGAATATTTGTAGACATGGTCGTTAAAAATACCATTAGGGATGTCGATTTTCGATGAATTTCATTTTTTTTCTGTAATTTCTAAAATAATTGAGATATATTTTTTTCCTTATTTTTTCTCGACTAATCATAAGTAGCTCCATCCTCTGGTGCCGGCTTATCGTTGAGTTTTGGGACACGTTGTATATCATCGCGCATTACTTACATAGTCCCTGGGCGACCGAGCTCTGCTCGGATGAAAATGGTGAAAATAGGGAGAAAACGAATTTTCCCGGACATGAGACCTATCTAGATCGATTTCTCGCCCCCGTAACCACCTATATTCCAAATTTCATCGAAATCGTTAGAGCCGTTTCCGAGAACGTGATTGCAAATATATATATATATATATATACAAATATTGCTCGTTTAATAATAGGATGTCTAAAATTTAGTGATTGCGATAGGTTACCCATCAAAACTAATGATTATTTTTACGAATTTCAAACGTTGAGATTTTAGTTACTACCTATTTGAAATATTTGAATTCCGTAGAACATTTTTTTCGGAAGTAAGTACCTACCGTGAAAATACCTCTAGACTAGTGGTTTAGAAAGTAGCAAAATTTAAGTTAAAACAGCTGTTTTTGAGATATTGAACTTTGAAATGAAAATGTCGGGGGTTTTTCAACTTTTTTAAGTTTTAGTTATTTAAGATCCCGGTCTTAATAGCAGGCATATTCAGGATCACCGAAGAAATTATTAGGTAGGTACAGTCGCCATCACATACATCGGCGCAAACAAGCACGTCACAAACATCGGAACACCTCTATTTTCAAGGCATTAGGGTGCATGTGCCGATATTTTTGAACACCTATAGTGTACCGATGTATGTGATGGCGACTGTACCATCAATGCCAACATTGAGACTTTGATGACAACGCGCAAGGTTTGCCTCTGAATTATATAGACGTGCGAAATATCTTACCTACAATTTACAATACCTACAGCTGATTTGTGTCAGCTACAAGATGCTATATGTACCTGGACTGGAGTTGCAAGCGTCCATAGGCTACGATAACCGCTTACCATCAGGCGCGGGGTCGTTTCGCCGGTTAGCGACCACTTAGCCGAGTTGCTCACTTTAGATTAGTAAATGTATACCTATTCAATGTACACACATAATAGATGGTATTCGTATAGGTTCTGAGTATAGTCAAGTTTTGAAACCTACAATAAAATATAGCACTTTCATCCATAGATTAGGAAAAAATATGGAAAAGGTTTCAAAATAGCGAATTCGCTGGATAGCGACCGCTTTAGTCGGTTTGCGACCACCTGTTAGCTAGTTGGCGACCACTCTTGCAAATAGTGTTTAAGTAGTTAATAAAACGATGCATCATCATCATCATCATATCAGTCGCAAGACGTCCATTGCTGGACATAGGCCTCCCCCAAAGAGTGCCATAATGACCGGTTCTGCGCCACCCGCATCCATCGGATTCCTGCGATCATTACCAGGCCATCAGTCAACTTGTGGGGGGCCTACCCACGCCGCGCCTTCCGGTACGTGGTCGCCACTCGAGAACCTTTCCGCCTCAACGGCCATCGGTTCTACGTGCAATGTGCCCCGCCCACTGCCACTTAACTTTAGCGGCTTGGGGCTATATCGATTACCTTGGTTATGCTGCGGATAGCCTCATTTCTGATGCGATCACGCAGAGAAACTCCGAGCATAGCCCTCTCTCCATTGCCCTTTGGGTGACTTTGAGCCTTCTTATGATTTCTGAAGCGACCACGTTTCGGTGCCACACGTGATCACTGGCAACACGCACTGGTCAAAGACTCTCGTCTTCAGACACTGCGGAATATTAGACGAAAAGATGTGCCATAGCGTAGCTTCCCGAACGCTGCCCAGCCGAGTCGGATTCGACGATTGACCTCTTTCTCAAAGTTGGACCTACCTGACCTGACTGCCCTTATACTACTACAAATTGTTACTCTTCTAAATCTACTTTACATTGCTTGTCAATGCAAAATAGAATCGAAAACGGCGCGCCATCTCGCTCACACCATAGTGCTATTATATATATTGCTATTACAGTCACACATGTCGTTCATAGTAGGTATCTAAACGCCACCATTTTACAAGCTTTTATGTAACTTTTTAGATTAAATTATACTTACCTACACTAGCTTCTGCCCACCACTCCGTCCGTGTGTCTCGTTTATATCGTAGCTCCATACAAAATTTCAACCCCTATTTCAGCCTCTTAGGGGATTATTTCGGGGATAAAAACTATCCTACGTCTTTTCCCGGGACTCAAACTATCTCCATACCAAATTTCATCAAAATCGGTCCATCGGTTTAAGCGTGAAGAGGTAACAGACAGACAGACACACTATCGCATTTGTAATATAACCATATCATATAATCATATGAATTATTCATTTTATAATTATATGTATATTATTATTATATTACATATACCTACTATAGACATAGCATGGATTGGCGCGGCTTAAATACCTACCGACACAATTGGCTTGCCAAGCTAAATATCGCGGGTGCCGCAAGAATCCATAAGGAAAGAAAAAGAAAAACGATGTGGTCGCTATCTGACTTCTTTGGTAATAATTTTTTTGGGTACGCGACCACCCCATTTTATTTAAATCTATTTTTATAATATGCCGAATTTCAACGAAATTATTACAATAGCTAAATCATTTAAGCAATCAAGTAACTAATTTCAGCATAATAATAAAATTAAGTGACGTAACTTAAGTTTTCGCGCCAACTGTCGCGTTATTTTTTTTACAGATTCACTGCACGTCAACACTTTTTGGAAGCAATGTGTGAAATGTGTGAATTGAGGTTATTTTTTCTTGCTTTGGATTAAGCTTTGGGTTTTAAAGTGTATTTATTCTTATTCTGACACTATTCAAGAATAGTTAATAACTAATTAGTTTTCTGTTGGGTTTGTAGAAATGTTAATATCTTTAATTGAAGCAGCCTAGTCCGTCAAGTGGTCGCCAACCGAAGGTGGTCGCGTTACCGGCGAAACGACCCTACGCTTGTTTAGTTGCCACCGAAGTGATGTAAAAAAATACGTGATCATCTACCTACTCCAGTAGCTACGAGTATTTGTTAATTCAGTGTGAGCGGACCACAACAAACCAATATGACTAGGTACCGAAAGTTTGCCAGAGGTCACAATTAATTTAGGTTGGCGGTATTATGGGCAACGCGACGCATGCGCGACGCCGCGGGCGACCTTCCCGCGTCCTTCCTCACTGGCAGTTGGCAGTCGACGGCGTACGCCGTAGCGCCGCACATGTTGATAAAGGAGATAGCCGACATAGAAAGTGGATTAACTTTCGCTTTCGTCGCGATTATAGACGTCCGAAAGGTCCGTCAGGAGCGTGTATAGTGTTGTGATGTGCGTGTAGTTACGGTAGAAGGGGCTACGGGATTCTGAAGCTACAGGCGCGAAAAACAGGTTAGTTAACATACAGCTTAGTTATATACTTACTGTAAACAAAAATGGATGTAACGTGTTGTGTGCTCAATCAAAACGTTCGTAAACTGTTGTTCTGACCTAAGTACTTATAATAAAAAGGGTTAGTTGACACTTGTACAGGCTCTTTAGCCGGTTTATTTTGATAACGTAGACCCGTGACCTTGACCTTTGTCCCAAGTTCAACGCCCGTTAACTGACGTTACGTTATGTAAGGTTAGGCATCTTTCGCCCTTTACTAGATTTGATCACTTATCAAATCAACGCTATCTCACTTAAGTACAACCTATAGCTGTTTTACCTACTTTAAATAACTTCCTAATTTAAGCTATATTAATATAGCTTAATTGCCAAAAGACATTGCCTAATTAGTAACTTAAGTCTTTTGGCAACTTACACTTTATTTACTTTAACTTTTAGAACAATTTATTTATCCCACCTACCTTCATACTCGTATCTTATCGGTATCGGAAACACACCATCTGTAATTTTACGACATTAGGTTTAAAGATAGAGAGAGGTACTATCTATCTACCCACTTCCACAAAGATAAGTTACTGTTTTATCTTAAAACATCAATACGAAAATATTATATTATTTATCATGGGTGAAAATTGTGTATAAATAGACAGACGGAAATTGGAAGATATAACACTCGACAGAATACCTTATTAAAAAAAAAAATTGACGATATAATAATATAATATTGGCATTTCGGATCTTTCTGAGCAAGGCTGAATAACTAGTTACTTCTAGATAACCACAGATTAGGTACTTTGAAAAATATTAATGCGATCGTAGCAAATGTGATAGGTAATCTCTTAATTAGTTACCAGGCGGAACAAACCGGGAATCAAACCGAGTAGTTATAGTTAGGTTGTCTGACTAGATCATATTATTATCAACGATTCGACCACCCTGTGGTTCAATGAGTCGTTTCTGGTGCAAAGGTTGTCTTTAGCCATTCAACAGGGTAATGTGGCAAGCATAATGGGCACATTTGCACCAGAGGCGACCAGGGCTGGTTTATTTTACTAGTTTTTTACATACTTTTTTCATAAAATAATTTAATAAACACAGATATTTATCAAGTCGTAATACAATGAAAATAAATTAGTGAAATATTACATTATAAAATAATAACTTAATTTATATTTATTTACTATTAAAAGCATCGTTTTGCAAGATTTCGAGATTTACGAGATCTCGCGAGATTCCATGGGCGTTTTTCACTGAAACCGTATGCAAATGCTATGAATTCCATTTCATGATTATCAATGAATAAAATAAAAAAATAAATTAAAATGCATGTAGTTAGTGGTTTATTATAAAATATAATATCCGATTATTTCAAATACAACACAAAGACAATTCAACACAAATACAACACAAAGACTGGTATTTATTTAACCATTGTTAGGTTTTAATAAATTTAAAGGTAGTAAACTTTTAATCAAATACTAGTAGGTTTTAATTTGAAAGTCAGTAAAAACTTTTGTCATGCTATGTTTTATATGGAAAGTTCAATCTTGCAATCGCGCGAGGTCTCGTACGAGACTCAGTCTCGTAAAATATGGACGAGATCTCGAATGATTGCATTCCCTAGTTACTATCTCTATACATAGTAGGGGTTGGCAGAACACATAAAATTTAATTTTCAGCGCCACTTTAATCAATTGTGTGTTTAAAGACGTGAGAACATATGGTATTGCCCTGACAGGTTGCTAGCCTACCGCCCACCACAGACTTCAACCCTATCCCTTAATCGACTTTTATTACGAGATGCTGTTCTAGCCCGATATCACATGGGGAGAATATATGTATACCTTAGAATAAGATGTATACAAAATATTTCAGACCAACACGATGACAAATAGAGTTTTGGACAAAATATCCTACAGTTTTCGAAGTTGAAAATGACAGTTTATTTCAAGTCGACGGGTCATACAGAGATTTTGGTTCGCGTCTCTTTTGTGGACAGAAAAGTAGGAAAAGTTAAGGGCTATATATAAAGTACAATTTATGGTTGGACTTCTCTTATCTGATTCGAAGCAATCAAAACATTTTTAATTTGCACGGAAGCCTATTGACTACAGCTCACAGGACATACGACTTTTGTTAAACTCAATTTGGATGACCCTGATATAATGATATTCTGTAACTCTCGCGCAGGTTTCGAATAAGCACATAGGTATTATTGTGTCCTTGACAGTTTGTCAATTTCCCAAGTCGGTACTCGGTACATATAAGTGCACTGGAAATTGAATTGCATTACATATACAGGGTGTCCCAAGAAGTAGTGATATACTGAAGCTGGGAGGTAGAGGACCTAGAGGGCTATCTGAATCACCCCCATGTATGTTCCGCGATTATTTCGTATTTTCGGAGTTATGCTTTTTTTTTAATTTTTCACCTATCGCCGAGTACGATGAGATTTTTATTTATGGTGACGTGAATTATTGCGGGAGATGCTTGATTTTTGGGGTTCCGCACTCAAAGAGTAAAACGGGACTCTATTACTAAGACTTCGCTGTCCGTCCGTCCGTCTGTCTGTCACCAGGCTGTATCTCAAGAACCGTGATAGCTAGAGTGTTGAATTTTTCACAGATTATGTATTTCTGTTCCCGCTATAACAACAAATACTAACAACAAAATAAAATATTTTCTTAAGGGGGGCTCCCATACAACAAACGTGATTTTTTTGCCGTTTTTATAGATAATAGTCCAACTCGTACTTGGCCGGTTTTTAGGGTTCCGTACTCAAAGAGTAAAACGGGACCCTATTACTAAGACTCCGCTGTCCGTCCGTCCGTCTGTCTGTCACCAGGCTGTATCTCACTGATACCGTGATAGTTGAAATTTTCACAGATGATGTATTTCTGTGGCCGCTGTAACAAAAAATACTAAAAACAAAATAAAATAAATATTTTTATTGATAATGGTACGGAACTCTTTGTGCGCGAGTCCGACTCGCACTTGGCCGGTTTTTTTTTGTTTGCTAAGCTGATAGATAGGCCAATTCAGTATGGTAACATTTACTATCGTTAGATCTTTGCATGGAATAAAAAAAAATTAAATGCCAAGAAAGATAAAATTACCCAGTATATTCACAACTTCAAGGACCCTTAAAAAAATAAAATACATGAAAAAAAATACCGTTTGGCTTTTAAAAACTTGCTCTATCTATCAGGTAGTTACCCTGAAAATTAAATTTTATTATTCATAACATAAGGCTTCAATCAAAAAAATTTAATCTAAATGTGGTAAGTGCAAAATTTTAATTTACATTATGATTAATGCAAGCAAAGCAAAACCTTTCTAAATGTCATTTTTCTACTCATGTACCGTTATCTGTCATTTATATAGGCTGTAGCTCAAATACAATGACACCACTAATAAGTCGTCGAAAAACTCTATGCTCTATGGCCCAAAAACGCACTGTTTAGCGTACTTTTTTGGTTCATACATTTTTCATAAAAGCCCTGTTTAACTTTTTTTAAATCGGCCGCTATATTGCAGTGGTGCCAACTTCATAAACTAATATTTTGAAATAAAAGTATTTATTTACGATTTAACATTTGTATATTATAAATTATTTACCACAATAATAATAAATCATTATATATTGTGTGTTAAATTACATGTTTTATAAAATCTTGTTATTATTTATGAATATAAACAGTTCAAATTCAGTGCGGGTCCGGATTAGGTTTGGTTCGGATGGCAAGTGCAAACAAATTAAAAACAAAACAAACCATAAACAACTGTGTCACATTTCCGATTTCCCACCAAAATATATACAGTTCAAAATGAAAAGATGAAAGATGATAAACTATTAGTCCTAGACTATTTAGATTTTATTTGTGTTTGTGAAGACAAAAGTGTACGTTCCTTTCAAAATGGTCGAAGAAATTAATAACTGGCACTCCTGAAGAAATTGCGTGAGTAGCAAAAGTACGAATAGAAAACTTGCTGCCTGAAAAGGCTAACTATTTTGTAGTCTGCTATTTATTTAAAATTTGTCGTAGAAAAAGTATTGTATGCAACGGTGTATAACTGGTCTAAAAACGCTCGTGGCGTCTTTAATTGCGATGCTCGCCAAGGCTCGCATCGCAACCCACGCCACTCGCGTTTTAAAACCCTTCTTACACAACAGTTGCATAAAATACTATTATTTACGATTTAACATTTGTATATTATAAATTATTTACTACAATAATAATAAATCATCATCTATTGTGTGTTAAATTACATGTTTTATAAATTCTTGGTATTATTTATAAAAATAAACAGTTCGAATTCGGTCCGGGTCCGGATTCGGTTTGGTTCGGATGGCAAGTGCAAACAAATTAAAAACAAAACAAACCATAAGCAAGAGCTGTCACATTTCTGATTTCCCACCAAAATACAGTTCAAAATGAAAAGACGAAAGATGATAAACTATTAGTCCTAAACTATTAAGATTTTATTCGTGTTTGTAAAGACAACAGTGTACGTTCCTTTTAAAATGGCCGAAGAAATTAATAACTGCACCCCTGAAGAAATTGCGTGAGTAGCAAAAGTACGAATAGAAAACTTGCTGCCTGAAAACTTTAACTATTCTGTAGTCTGCTATTTATTTAAATTGTGTCGTAGAAAAAGTGTTGTATGCAACGGTGTATAACTGGTCTAAAAACGCTCGTGGCGTCTTTAATTGCGATGCTCGCCAAGGCTCGCATCGCAACCCACGCCACTCGCCTTTTAAGACCCTTCTTATACAACAGTTGCATAAAATACTATTATGTGTTATGATACTTAAATTATGTCGTTTTAATTTTCTTTTAAAGTCGTTTTTTATTCTTTCACGGCTGATAGTTTCCGGTAAACTGTTCAGAAGATAAGGGATACGTTTTTTTTAAGGATCTGTCGCCATAATAGTTTTTAACCTTCGGTACGCACAGTTTACCGGACGCCATAGCCCTAGTACAGTAGACGGCAAACTTCGTGCGCAAATGACCTTGCCTGCGCAAAGGCGAATTGTACGTGCAAGCTGCCCCCCCACTTCCCCTCATTTGCGCACGAAGTTTGCCGTCTACTGTAACATAGTATTATCGACTGTTTTAACAAGCCATTTTCAGAGCTAGGTTCCAGACTGCTATGGTTATTTATAACAAGGCATAAGTTACTGTATGCAATTGTATGTAACATGTGTTTAACCTAAACCTATTTATAAATGAGTACCTAATTAATTAATTATTAACTCTGTACTATGTTTATAATCACACAGACAAACTGTTCCGACAGTTTTGTGAGACCCAGTTAATTTACCCATGTTTATATACTCTGTTTATTAAATAAATTAAAATAATAATAAATAAATTTCGTTCTAAATCACGCACTGGCCATCAATAGAAAAAGAACAAAAAACAAAAGACGGGTTGACGCATGAGAAAATTTTCACGTTGTTTGGTCATCGTTGTTATTTTTCAATAATTTAAAAATTGTGTTTTAATACTGCTAATTGTTCGTTTCCCTAATCATTTTGACTTTGACTTGCATTACGATTTGGATTACTTAGTGTTATTACCTGGAATCGACGACTTGGCATTATTTAACTGGACTTGAGTTTGCGTGTATGTGATCATGTTTACTTCACGTGACTACGCAGAAATGCATTAATATTACGGTTATGCTAGGGGGAATGCTTCAAGGCTGTACCGGGAACATGTGGAACGAAAAGGCGGGCCTCAACCTGAAACGTTTCCTGACTATCGCATGATCTTAAGGCTCAACCTTTAAAATTTTCGTAAAAATGAGTTGTTTAGTAACCACTTTATACATTATGACGTAACAATTTACCGTCGGAAAAAATATGTCATAATCTGCAAGATATGAGAAGTAACATAGTTTTCGTAGAAACCCATTTTAACAAAAGAAAGTAGAGAAAAAATAATCTAAATTGAACCCTATTATTTCACTTGTATCCATTTTACTGCTCCATTTTTTATCAGAAAAAGATGAAATTTTATAATCTTCTTCATAAAGTAATGGACAATAACTTTATTTTATTACTTACTTAAATTTCTTCTCGTTGTCTGAAATATTCCGAAAAACATGATATACGTGCTTTCGAACACGCACTTCCATCTCGCTCACGCGTATGCTCAGTGAGAGGGAGAGACGACCATGAACGTGCGGAGCCTTAAGAGTACAGTCGCCATCACATACATCGGAGCAAACAAGCACGTCACAAACATCGGAACACACCTCTATTTTCAAGGCATTAGGGTGCATGTGCCGATATTTTTGAACACCTATAGTGTACCTATGTATGTGATGGCGACTGTACATAATGCGTATTTGGAAGGTCACATATCGGGTACCAGATCAGGCCGTATGGCCATATGCCGGATCCTGATGTAGTAGATGCAGTTATTGAAGAAGTAGAAAGAGACCCGTCGACCAGGTTGAGAGTTATGGAACGTCGTTCCGGACTTTCTAAATCTCTGGTACACCGTACACTACAGAGCGTAGGATATATCATCCGTTTCACATTAGAAAAGTGCAACGGTTGAAACCGGAAGATTACAATCGGCGAATTGAATTATGTCAGGAAATACTGAGGAGACAAGCTGAAAACGATTTTTTTTTTACCAAATCTTGTGGATGGATGAATCCCACTTTAGACGCAATGGGATTTTTAATATGCACAATTCTCACTCATGGGCAATTGAAAATCCGAATTTAAAATGGGAATCGACATTCCAAGAACCCTTTAGTGTTAACCTTTGGTCTGGCATACTTAACGGTCAGCTAATCGGGCCCTTTCAGCTGCCAGACCGCTTGGGCGGCAATCACTTTTTACATTTTCTACGCGTCGATCTGCCCCTGCTGTTAGAAGATGTGGACTTGGAGACACGCAGAAGCATAGTACTGCAGTGTGATGGTGCACCATGCCATTTTGCCTTGGACGTGAGAAACTATTTAAATCAAAGATACCCTGAAAGATGGATTGGTCGTTGCGGCCGGGGTGACGCCTGCCTTATAGCCTGGCCTCCACGGTCCCCCGACCTGAACCCCATTGATTTTTTGTATGAGGATACTACAAAAACCTCGTCTACTCTAGAGAATGCCGCAATTTGGACGAGTTAACCCGGAAATTAAGAGTAGCAGAAGAAACCATTAAAAATAATAGAAGTGCATTCAGACGTTTAAAAGACAACTTTTTCCGGCGATGTCGCACTTGCATTGAGCAACAGGGGGGCCATTTTGAAAATTTATTGTAATTAAACACCTTGTAATTGGTTTTACTTTGCTTGCATTAATCATCATGTAAATTAAAATTTTGCACTTACCACATTTAGATTTCAATTTTTTGATTGAAGCCTTATCTCCACTTATAATAAATCTCTAAATTAAAAAAAGAATCAGCCAGTTTGAAACTAAGCTTTGCGCGGTTCGAATGTTCTCAGCATCCCATGAACGGAAAAATATGAAACATTTTATATAGGTACATTATTATTCTAGCTGCAACTTAGGATAGTTTTTATCCGACTGCGACAGTTAATTAATTTTCCGAAATATACGACTTCATTTAATTTTTCATTTATTTTTATTGAAATCAAACGCTGCTCCAACTGTCAGCTATAAGAACCGTCAAATTTTCGTCAAAATGGCGGAATTGCTTTGCCTTTCACTTATTAATAATTTAAATCCCGTCTACGATAGACCTTTACGAGACAAATGCTAAAATATAAACAATAAAAAAATATTCGATTCTGATATGAGAACTTATATGCGCAAATGTCGTTTTATGTCGTAATTTCAATAAATGAAATCAACAAATTTGAACAATATAATTAACACGAATTTGTTTTTTTTGAATGACAATGGCACGCGCTCGGCGCATTCAGCCAAAGTACCTGCGGCGCTACCACGAAAACCGATACTCAATGTTCATATATTTGCATCCCTGTCACTCGAGTATGGTTAGTGCGATAGAGATAGAGATACCCGAATATTTTCGAATTCCGAAGTTCGTGGTTATAGCTCAGGAATAGAAAATATGGTAAATAATCATAATGTATTTTCTCGAAAAAGAATTTAAAATAAATATAGTCAAATGGAGAAAAAAACAAAGCATATAGGTAATGATACTAATGATTAAGTTATAAGAGTCCAAAGTTTTAAGAGGGGGTATGTTCTGTCCCTTTTCCGCAAAACGCACCTTCATATGAAACGATTGTTTTTTACTATGACGCTCGAGTATATTGACGTCACAGTCCCTCATCGTTTTCTCACTCTAACAAGCGACATTAAAACGGATGTAGCTTCATAATTTTTTGAGATATTTGAATGGGAGTTTCATTATCTTCTATCTATTTATCTATACATATAATAAAGCTGAAGAGGGTCGAAAGTCTGTACATGGAAGTAATTCGAAAAAAAATCGGCTAGGGATACTTAAAATCGATAACAGAACACGTTCCAACAGTTTTTAGAATTTTTGTCTGTTTGTCTGTTTGTCTGTTTATCTGTTTATCTGTTTGTCTGTTTATGTGACCGCGCATCACGTGAAAACGGCTTAACTGATTTAGATGAAATTTGGTATATAGATAGTTTGAGTCCTGGGGAAGGACATAGGGTAGTTTTTATCCCGGAAATAAATCCCTAAGGGGATGAAATGGGGGGTGGAAGTTTGTATGGAGCTACTTAAACCGCTGCACCGATTTGGATGAAATTTGGTATATAAATAGTTCGAGTCCCGGGGAAGGTCAAAGGATAGGTTTTATCCCGGAAATCTTCCCCTTAGGGGGTAAAACGTGGGGGTGAACATTTGGATGTAACCCATTTTGATAAAATTTGGTTTAGAGTTAGTTTAAGTTCTGGGAAAGGACATTGGATAGTTTTTATCCCGGAAATCTGCCCATAAGGGGGTGTAGTGGGGGGTGAAATTTTGGATGGACTCCGATTAGATCAAATTTGGTATAGAGATAGTTTGAGTCCCGGAGAATGACAACGGATACTTTGAATCCCGAAAATCATCCCCTAAGGGGATGAAATAGGGGTGAAAATGTGGATAAATTCCATTCAGTTAAAATTTGGTAAAGTGATAGAAGGAGTCCCAGGGAAGGACAATGCATAGTTTTTATCCAGAAAAATCATCTCCTGAGGGGGTGAAATGAGGAGTGAAAATTTGGATAGAACCCATTTAGATGAAATTTGGTATGGAGATAGTTAGTCCTGGGGAAGGACCTAAAATAATTTTTAGTCCAGAAATCATCTCCTAAGGGGGTGAAATGGGGGATGAAAAGGATGGAACCCATTTACGGTATAGCGAGTTGGAGTTCTGGGGAAGCACATAGGATAGTTTTATCCCGAAAATCACCCCCCCCCCCCTTAAGGGATGAAAATTTGGATGTGATGTGACCTTTTTAGATGAAATTTGGTTAATTTAATTTAATGCAAATTATTTATTTCAGACTTAGTCCATATCATGTTAGTAACAATAAAAACTTATAAAACTTAAATTAACAGTTAAGAGATAGTTTGAGTGCTGGGAATTGGGGGGTGAAAATTTGGATGGAAACCATTTCGATGGAATTTGGTATAGAGATGGTTTGAGTCCTGGGCAAGGACAAAGCGTAGTTTTAATTCCGGAAATCATCCTCTAAGGGAGTGAAATGGTGGTTTAAATTTGGATTAGGATGAAATTTGGTGCCTATAGAGATAGTTTTACTCGCGTAGCAGAACAACGAATAGCTTTTGTCCCGAAAAAAATCCTCCAAGGGCATAAAATAGGGGGTGAAAATTTGGATGTACCCTATTTGGATGAAATTTGGTATAGAGATAGTTTGGGGTTCCGAAAAAGGATAATGCATAGTTTATGGAACTCATTTAGTTGAAATCTGGTTAAGAGATAATTTGAGTCCTGGGAAAGGCCATCTGATAGTTTTATTCCGGATATCATTCCCTAAGGGGGTGAAATGGGGGTGAACATTTAGTATAGCGATAGTTGGGAGTCCTGGGGAAGGACAAAGGATAGTTTTATTCCGAAAATCCTCCCCTAAGGGGTGAAAATTTGGATGTGAGTGACCCATTTAGAATAAATTTGGTTAACAGATAGTTTGAGTTCCGGGAAAGGACATAGGATAGTTTTTATCCCGGAAATGATCTCTTAAGGGGGTGAAATGGGGGTTGAATATTTGTATGAAGCTACTATACAACCCATTTAGATAAAACTTTGTATAGAGGTAGTTAGTAGGCGCGGCGTTGGTAGGCACAAGGTAGACTGATGACCTGGTAAAGGTCGCAAGAATCCGCTGGATGCGGGTGGCGCAGGATTGGTCACTTTGGAACTCTTTGGGGGAGGCCTATGTCCAGCAGTGGACGTCTTTCGGCTGATATGATGATAAATGATAATAATGATAAAGATAGTTTGAGTCTCGGGTAAGGACATAGGATAGTTTGTATATCGGAAATCTACCCCTAAAAGGGAAATGGAGGGTGAAAGTTTGTATCGAGCTACGATATAAACGAGTTCTACGCGGACGAAGTCGCGGGCAAAAGCTAGTGTATAATAAAATAAAATTTTCAGGGTAGCTATCTGATAGATAGAGCAAGTTTTTAAAAGCCAAACGGTAATTTTTTTTCATGTGATTTAATTTTTTAAGGGTCCTTGAAGTTGTGAACATACTGGGTAATTTTATCTTTCTTGGCATTTAATTTTTTTTTATTCCATTCAAAGATCTAACGATAGTAAATGTTACCATACTGAATTGGCATATCTATCAGCTTAGCACACAAAAAATCAAGCATCTACCGCAATAATTCACCTCACCATAAATAAAAACCTCATCGTACTCGGCGATAGGTGAAAAATAAATAAAAAAGTCATAACTCCGAAAATACGAAAAATCGCGGAACATACATGGGGGTGATTCAGATAGCCCTCTATGTCCTCTACCTCCCAGCTTCAGTATATCACTACTTCTTGGGACACTTTTGTGTTGTTGGTTCTTAGAGAACATTGAACTGTCTGGGTATTTTACGAGTTCCTAAACTGCGTAGTTATGTCTGAGCAGTGAGGCAGTTAGGTAGCTACAGTAACCTAGTTACAGTGATTTTATGAGTTCGGTTAAACTATGCATTTACTATCTATTGGTAGGGAACGCAGTTAATTGCTTAATCGAACGTAAGTTGTATTTATGCCTCATTACATATAACATTATAATTTTAGCGGTCAAATTCGTCTACCTTTCTTCGCTTATATGTATAGGATGTCAAAAGGAAATATTGTACTAGTTTTACTTATTTCAATTATTAAGTGCTTTTCAAACATAACTATACAAATGTATTTTTGCGTTTCAGAAAGGTTTTCCTTGAAATCGCATGACGACTAACGCACAATTTTTCATATTTTTTATTAGATCAATTCTGTTAATTTCTTTAACGATGTAATTTCTCACGAGCCTATCTATGGCATGATTGTATCTAAAGAGCATGGTAAAATTAACAGCATTCTGTTAGGTAGGTACCTAATTACTCAATAGATAATTGTAAATGAGGGTTGTCTAAGTCGCCTTCCATTACAAAGCCGTGAACGCCCGGGACCGATTTTTTACTTTCGAGCGCTCGACTCTTTCACTCGAAAACTGACAAAAATGATAAAATGCTATTAAAAAAAATAGCGATAGAAAATCTAAAAAAGAGTGGTATTGAATTGACCACTCGTATTCAATTCTATCGGTAGAAAGTAAGTGCTTGCAATTTTGACACTATTACAGCTTCAGTTTCAGTTATTTATTTGCATATAGACTATAGTCATGCAAATACAGTTGATAACAGAGTGAACAAGAGCTAAAAAATCAGCTAAATTTAAGTGTGTTTAGTTGTTGTATTCCAGATAAAATATACAGGAATAATTAAGAAACACTTATTCATACTTTCAAATCAGTCCTTGAAAACGTAAAATAACAGGTTTTATGTCGTGTTTTACGTGACGTTGTACTGTAATGTACTGAACATTTTCGCCGACATAAAACCTAGTAAGCTAGTAGGTAATATTAAAAGCAATGCATAGAAGTAGCAGTCAACAAAAAAAAAATTAACAGGAAAAGTACATCGAGAATGTCAGTAAGATTAAAAATAATAATAGGATCAAATATCAAAAATCTAATTAGGTATTAAAGTATGTCAATTAAAAATTCTGGCATAAAACTCATTTAGACTGTAGAAGGGCCTTGTTAATAAATATTTTTTTAAGTTTTATACAGAACATTTGTACGTTAACAGTATTTTGAATGTCTTCCTCCAGTTGGTTAAATATAAGAGTGATACCCAGCTTATGCTTTTGTTAAAATGAGAATAATGCGACGACAATGGGTAATCTGTTCCTGTGCAGGCATATTTCAATGAGTCTTTGTTTTTATACACATACACGCTAATGTGATACATATAAAGTGATACAACTGTCAGATTTTTATGCTTAGCAAAAATATTTATATGCGTGTCTGGAAAATAACCTACAATGAGCCTTAGGCTTTTCTTTTGTAATAGTCTCAGGTAATAGTAGAATTTCGTTGATTTGTGTGCTAGTTCCCCAGACCTCTATACTGTATCTTACAATGCTCTCGAAATAGGAATAATAAATCATCTTTAACGTGTTAATATCAGTTAGTTTGGACATAGATTTTAATGAATAGCATGCACTTGCAAGTCTTTTCCGCAGGTTATCTATATGTTGATGCCATCGCAAGTAAGGATCTAATTCTATTCCAAGGGATTTTACAGTCGCAGCCTTGCTAATGGGTAAATCAATTGAGTAATCACTTGTTTGTACAGCTCTTCTGAATATTATATAATTACTTTTAGACAGGTTCAATTGTAACTTTGTAAGCTATTTGCTATAAACCAGCTACTTATACATTTCCAACAGCGGGCAATTCGACAAATGTAGTTGAATTTATAATGATGCTGGTATCATCTGCATATAAATAGGTAAGGGTAAACTGTCCGGTAAATCGTTGATAAAAACAATAAATAGTAATGGCCCAAGGACTGATCCCTGAGGAACTCCGCACTTTAACGTAAAATTTTCTGACCTACTGAGTACCTCATTTCCAGACTCATCAACAGTTCTAATCTCAACAAATTATGTACGGTTAGTTAGGTACGACGTGAATAGATCAAGAACCGCACGGCGAACTCCATAATATTCAAGTTTACTAAGCAGTATTCTGTGATCGACACAATCAAATGCTTTACTCAGGTCACAGAATATGCCTGCACATTTAGTGCAATCGTATTTACTTTTATTTTATTTTCGAGCGCTCGAAAGTCAAAAATCGGTCCCCAGTTGTGTAATCGAACCGGTAGGAACCATCTGAAAAACGAATTCACAGGTAGTAGTCATAAATAAATTAATATTAGGGAACAATTCAATAAGGCTTGTGTGGGGTTAGACGATATACAGCCTGTAAACTTTATACGGGCGTATATTTTAACCAGCCATCGTTTTCGACCGTACAATAGTACATTACTGCAAAGGCCGTGAAGTAAGGGATTGATGGACGAGTTTGGGCTAGACGGCCGAGTCGTAGACGAGGCCGGATACAACGAGTCCAGCAATCCCTGTTCCGGCCGAGGCTTGTATAGTGCTTTTCTCAAACGATGTGAGGAAATAATAAATAGTTATTTGTTATACAAGGGTGCAGTTATAATTTAACCGCGAGTGTGGAATTGAAACACGAGCAAGCGAATGTGAGTGGTTTAAAAATATAATCCTTTTCACCTCACTAAAGTGAGAAAGATTCTAGATAAAAAAATCTAAAAAAGAAAAAAAAAACATTAAAAAAGAATAATATTAAAAAAACATTACAAAAGAGTAAAACAAAAAGGAAAAAAATATTAAAAAAAAAACAACTAAAAAAATAAAAAAAAACAACTAAAAAAACAAAAAAAAAACGCCCAAAAAAATTACAAAAACAAAAAAAAAGGAAAAAAACAAAAAAATGGACAAAAAAAAGAAAAAAACAAAAAACATTTAAAAAAAAACAAAAAAAGGAAAAATACAAAAAAAAACAACTAAAAAAACAAAAAAAAACAACTAAACAAACAAAAAAAACAACTAAACAAACAAAAAAAACGCCCAAAAAATGACAAAAAACAAAAAAAAAGGAAAAAAACAAAAAAATTGACAAAAAAAGAAAAACAAACAAAAAACATTTAAAAAAAAAAGGAAAAAACAAAAAACGCCCAAAAAAATGACAAAAAACAAAAAAAAAACAAAAAACAAAAATATGGACAAAAAAAAAGAAAAACAAACCAAAAACATATTGAAAAAAAAACAAAAAAAAAGGAAAAAAACAAAAAAAAACATTAAAAAAAACAAAAAAAAGGAAAAAAGCACAAAAACAAAAAAAAGGAAAAAAACAAAAAAAAAAGGAAAAAACAAACAAAAAACATTAAAAAAAAAGGAAAACTTGAAAAAATTAAAAAAAACAACAAATAAAACCAAAAACATTAAAAAAAGTAAAACAAAAAGGAAAAATAGATAAAAAAAAACTTAAAAATAACATAAAAGACCCTACACAAATTTTAACATTAAAAAATAGACAAACATCAAGAAAAGAAAAGATTTTTTTTTAATCATTAAACGATAAACAACACTAAAAATAAACGAAAAATAACAAAAAAAATGTAAAAAACTAACAATATTTTTTTTTACAAAAAACTAAAACAATTAAAAAAAGTATTGGTGGTTGGCAGTATGTATTTTTTCCTTTGTCTGTTTAATATCAGTAAGCAAATTTAAAAAGTTAGAGTAGCGGCCAATAATGTTTTTAGTTAGGGTTTTCATACATTACTTCTTGGCCTAGGCCAAGAAGTAATGTAGGCAGCCATAAACAAGGAACTTCATGTCTTCATTTCGTGACATTAACGCATACATTTCCGAGCATGTTTGAGAAAAGGATATTATGAGAAAGCTATTTTGTTAATTAGGTTAATTATTAATTAATAATGAGTTGATAACTATTTTAAGTACAGCCGAGCAGCAATGTATTACGTCCAAACCGATTTGATATAACAAACGTTTTGAATTTGTATGGGCATCGTAAACAAATGACATGATACATTGTCATAGTTAACGAAAATGTGTTGTATAAGACCGACACACTAATCGTCATCAAAATATTCGCCCGTATCAAATTTACACACTATATTAACTAGATCAGTTTAAATAATGCAGAGTAAACATAACGACCCTCATACTAATATTAGCCCTCACCGGGATTTGAACCCGGGTCCATTGGCTCGATAATCAAATGTCATAATTCAAAGTTTGTATTATCACGGCAGGTCCAGCCCGGGGCGCGGTGGGTGTCTTTGTGGTGCAAGGTGGGTCCAATTTCACGGCTAACGGTATCCCATAAAACTGCTCTAGCTTTGATTTAGCCCGATGCGTAGCTGTACGATTTAAAACAGGACCTCGTTTTATTGTGATAGACGATAGTTATTACTTTATTACCTTGAGTGTGGCTTTAGCTTTTTCTGTCAGTATCTTATTATAGTACATTTCTGCAGAGGCCGTGAAGTAAGGGATTGCTGGACGAGTACAACGAGTGTGGCCTAGGCCAAGAAGTAATGTAGGGAGCCATAAACAAGAAACTTCATGTCTTCATTTCGTGACATTAACGCATACATTTCCGAGCATGTTTGAGAAAAAGACTGTCGTTCCTTCAATGCTTGAACCATGCAGGAGTATAGGTACCCGTCTTTAATTTTTTGAGGACATTATATAATGCCTGTTCCAAGGTGGTATGTAATAGTCACAGTCATGCTCTTATATTATATATATTATAGTGAAAACAATTATTTCATAACCAGTTCCATGTTGGTTAGTAGCAGAAGTAAGAGTGCATGATTGGATTTGGTCTAGGAGAAATGGGCCGAGTTTTTAGGGTTCCGTAGCCAAGATGGCAAAAACGGAACCCTTATAGTTTCGTCATGTCCGTCTGTCCGTCTGTCCGAATGTCACAGGCATTTTACTCGAAAACTATAAAGTGTATTTGAATGAAATTTGGATTATAGGTGTATTTTGTTGGCCGCTAAATAATTATGCAATAAAATGACTAAATACATTTTTTTTTCGGGGTGCACTCCATACATGTAACTGCAAGTCAATCAAAATTAAATCATTGTATGTCCACATGTGGCACATCAATCGATAGGCCTTTCAAAATAAATATAAGGTTTCTCAGCATTTTTTTTTGTTTAAGTAAATATAGTCGGAGATAATCGCCCCGAAAGTCACAAAAATTGTGTCCCCCCCCCCCCTCTAACTTCCGAACGGCGGAAGTGAAAAATTGGAAAAAAATAATTGACGTAGTGCTAAGCACTAAATACTTTTACCGAAAAGTATTTTGAGTAAAATCGGTTCACAGGTTTTCGAGCTTTGGATGTTTAGATGTTTGAATGATTGTTGCTCATTCAAGCAAAAATGGCCTAACGGATTAAAATGATTTTTTAAATACATATTGTTTATAGCCTGGATTAACACATACAGAATACTTTTTATCCCGGAAACCATCCCTCAAAGGGATGAAATCGGGGGTGGAATCTAGGGTCCACGAACCGCAGTTTTTCAAATCCATGCATGCCATTCTAGGATTTAATAGTCAAGCAATTAGTACTATAATGGCTTAAACAATATACCTATATGCAGATGTAATGAAGACAAGACGTCATTTCTTTATATCAAAACCAAAGTGACCCAAGCCAAGTTCATTTGAATATCGTTCTAGCGATTAGGTGTTATAATCGTGTGCAAAATAAAATAGCCCCTATTGAGTCACAAATTAAGAAGAATAGATACTGATAGGTAAAACGCCATCTCTTGAGGAATAATGACCATACTAACCCACCTCGGTAAACAACGCAACTGAGTAACCTACTTCAAGGGCCGAGTGAAATCAAATTTGTATTATAGTGCCATCTCGCGGGGAAATGAGTAACCATTGACTGAACCAAAAACAGTTCCTGCCTAGATACGTCCGGACAAGCCAGCATGATTAAATAAATAATTGAAAATTATAAGTATGATATAACATGTATCATAAATAAAATGCTGTTATACATACATAGGCGTGGGTAGGCACAAGGTGGATTGATGACCTGGTAAAGGTCGCGGGAGTCCGCTGGATGCGGGTGGCGCAGGACCGGCCATTGTGGCACTCTTTGGGGGAGGCCTATGTCCAGCAGTGGACGTCTTTCGGCTGATATGATGATGATGATGATACATGTTTGACTTTGTTCGATGATATTCGGGTGTAAGCGAATGAATAAGACAACAATATTTTATTATCCAAGACGTTCACAGTTTGGAGAGAACCACTAGTCTTACTTAATATAGGTTGTAGTGTACATAGTTAGTTGTAGGCACGGAACCCTATCGTTGTGCGTGGTCCGACACGCACTTGGCCGCTTTTTTTGTAATCCTAATAGGTATAGGTACCTAGTTCTTCGAGCTTATTATTTGTCTAATTTTGTTTACTAAGTACCTAATAGTATGCAATCTTGATTATATACTAACTTTTGATGTCTGATCAGTGATCACCAAGACATCGTAAGTTTTGTAGCATTTATTCGGTGCAGTGCAGCGAATGTTGTTAACGGAATTGGTATAAACAATTTCAATCGTAATGCTTAAATTAGCGTTAATAACATTTATAATTTTCATAATTTTGATTGATATTGTCTCTACCAACTCCGTTGACACAACCATGCTTGATGCTGCAATCAGTGATCAGCAGACATCGTACATTGGGATTGGTGAAGACAAGTCCAATCGAATTATGGCCAATATATAATCAGATAATCACTATTAACCCTAATTAATAATTAAGATTGAAATTGTTTATACCAACCCATTAACATTTTACGAACTAGGTATGCAATAGATATAAATACAGACTTTGGTATTTTTGTACATGTAAATGAATTAAGTATTTAGAGTTTAGTACGGCTTTTTTGCGCGCTTGAATGCTTTAAAAAGTAGGTTTATTTGTTTGTCGCCCGCTGGCTTCATTTCGCTTATTTGCGTTTAAAGTTTTAAATACGTCCGCAAATAACTTATTTTATTCGTGTAACGAGTCAAAGGGGTTTTAAAATCTTATTCCGCGATTTGGAAGATCTCCAAATCTCACATTTTTGCATGCGTGCGCGCAACGACATGCGCATCTGGCGACGTTTTATAGACCGGATTTCACGTGTTTGTTTTACTTGGCTAAATATAAAATTTCAACGGGTAAACTGCATTTTTCAAGTCGTACAGTCAATGACATCAATATATGATGGAACAAAGGCCGCAAACATATCTGATGACAACTCTATTCCTAGAGCCGTTAGAGCGTGTCAGATATTTTTGCGGCCTTCGATCCATCATATATTTATGCCGGTGACTGTACAGTCAAGTGCAAAAATATGTATCGATTTAATCCGCTCATGAATACGTACCGAAACCTTAATCCGCCGACATAAGAGCCATCGGACATATTTATGAGTAAGTTGTATGCACCCATATTTTGACACTTGACTGCACGTCACCTCTGCTAAAAAGAAAAACAGGTACGTAAGTATACTATCTCCAGTGACGGCACGTAAAAATTTTCGATGGGCAACCCGGAACATAAAAGTTATGAAAGAGTTAGAGTATAAAACTATAGGCTTGACTAAAAAGACATTTTAGGTAAGCCGGTGGGTGGGCATTCGGCTTGTATGGGCGCTCCGCCACTGTGACTAGTAAAATACGCTGAGACCGAGACTCTCATCCATTTCTTGTAAAACCTTTTATCGACCACAAAACGACGGATAACGATTGTTACGGCACAGTTTGCCATACGAGGCGAGAATAGGCATGATTCCTCATGTTAAAATTGATAACGTGGTGTTCTAAATCATCAAATTATTGCAATAAAGTATAAATTATTCACTTCAGTTTAGAACAAAATTGATTTTTTTTTATTGTCCAAGAGTAAATTTATAGCTACCAATAGAATCCTTACGCTTTTATAGAAACAAAATTGTATGTCAACTTTGGACCTAAACGCAGTATTCCGCGACCGAAACAGCAATTTACTTGATTTTCCATACAACGATTAGTACAAATAGCAGATTGTAACATTTGTGACGTCATACCTTTCAATCAATTAGTATGAAGCGTTTTGGGCAGCCGCCAGCGAGGTCAGTCTTTGTCTCAAATTTTTGGGTATTTATACTCTTTAAATGTAGTTGCTCCCATACAAACATTTGTTCCTCTCTAAAAATTGGTACGAAAATACGAATGGCATCGTAGAAAAATCTTAGTACACAAGCCTATTGTCATTGAGATTTCCGGGCGAAATTTAATTAAAAAAAAAGCCGGTGGGAAAGTACCGTTAGTCATGAGAAAAGTGCGTTAGTGCTATATATGGCGTTGTTCACAGTCGCGTTCGCTTGACGACGTAGTAGATAGATATCTCGAGACGCAAACGGAGGAGGAGACGTCATGTTTGGCAATCAAATAAGTTGCCTGAAACGAAGTTACACAAGTTAAAATGACAAGTATGCTCAACATTTTCGTTGGCCGTATGTACCTGGCAAAACACAAGCCAACGCAAACGCGGGTGACCTGCCAAGTAGGTATGTGCTCGTCGTCCGTGATGCCTAGCGTATCATCACCCCTGTGAAGTGCTTTCTGTTCCTTAAATCATTAATTGACACAATTTATTAAGCACTCAATGAGGCACTGCCAACTGTGAATGAACTTGTATATTTTCACCTCACTAGCTCGGAAAGGCCTTTTCCCCTCACTGCCTCGGAAACTCGTCTTTTATCCTTTAAAACCAGTGAGCAAAATCGCATTTTATCTACTAGTGGGCAAAGTAATGTGACCTTGGAGCGTATCTCATGAACCGTGATAGTTAGACAGTTGAAATTTTCAAAGATGATGTATTTATGTTGCCGCTATAATAACAAATACTAAAAAACAGAATAAAATAAATATTTAAGGGGGCTCCCATACAAAAAAACTTTTCAGAATTGCTTGTTGCCTTCATTTGGCGCTGGGTCTCAAAATGTATGGGAAAACTAGAATCCGACTCGCACTTGACCAAAAAAAAATAGTTATTTGATATATTTTTTATACAAGGGTGCAAATTTGTTATTTAAATTAAAGTTGTTTTGCATGTTGCACTTTCCTCGCTACAGTCAGGTGAAAAGTTTTGTGTTACACACGGGTGCAAATGTATTTTACTTCTCGTGTGTTGAAACACTCACTACGCTCAGGATTCTATTTTAGAACCACTCGCTTCGCTCGTGGTTCAACTATAGCATCCATTCGCTTGCTCATGTTTCAATTTCACACTCGCGGGTAAAATACAACTTTCCACCCTTTTATAACAAATAACTATTTCGTATGTTTGATATCTATTGACAAAATGGCTTTTATCCACATGTGAAGAAAGTAGACGTAGAACGTTAAAAGTAAGTACTATGAGTGACGTAGAACGTTAAATGTTTATTTTTGTTTTTTGTATATTTTGTGACATATTTTTTTAAACTTTTTTTTTACTTATTTTTAACTTTAAAAAAAAAAAAATATTTAACTTTTTTTTTTACCTATTTTTTTTTTGGTTTTACTTTTTTTTACCCTTTTTGATGAAAAGATTTGTGTTATACACGGGTGAAAAGTTATTTTACGTCTCGTGTGTTGAAACACTCGCTACGCTCAAACATTCTATTTTTGAACCACTCGGTTCGCTCGTGGTCAATCATAGACTCCTTTCGCTAGCTCGTGTTTCAAATGAACAAACAACTATTATTCTTCGTTAACAATGATCACGGATATGAATCGTCCGATTATGTAAAAAGGGCAATGCGCTCTCTAGGTACCTATAATAATATACCTACGTATCTAAATAGCTTGGGTTATTCGATAATTAAGTCAATATTAAATGCATGCATCTAGGTCACTTATTTTATTAAATGGTAATTATTGACTAAGTTTAGATAATGCGGTTATTTCGAGTAAACAGGGAGTATGGAATATTCCCAGACTGCTTGACGAAGTGGCTTCGGATATGTGCGCGAGTTTATCAAGGTCCGGGAATGCATGGCCTTGCATGTTTGATACTTAAGGCGCTGTCAACACCTAAAACTCGCACACTGTCTATTTGTATCGGAGTAAGCGAGAGCGAGTGTTACTTGAGCGGCCAGGTTTTAGACGAAAATAATGAATAAATATTGAAATAAAAAAAAGTGTGGATTATTTGTGAAATATGGCTCGTCTACGGTTTAGGTATGAATATGTGGACTTCGTGTTTTTAATTGCAGACCCATACGTCAAAAAAATAAGGACATAGAACCGTTTAAGATGATTTTGAGACCAATCTTTGCAATTATTTTCTATCGAGCCGATTTCATCCAATTATGTTTCGAGTCCGTCTACGGTCTTGGAAATATGATGAATATTAACTTATATTTTTTTTGATGTGCTGGAACAAATAGTTTTTCTTATACAACTGCTCAAATAATATCAATTTCAACAAATTTGGTCTTGTCAGCCTCTTAAGTACCTACTTATCCTCTGATCAATAGCGGGCCAACTTACGTGTCTGTGTCGATGCCGATGGTACCATAATATTGAATTGTCATCCAACTATTCCTTTACCACAAAATAAGTAAGTAATAGTACAAGTACAGAAGGCACACTCCTTTGATCTTTACAAACGCCGCTTTTTTCCTAGCAAAAACATTATGATTAAACCCTATGACGTCGTCGACCCCAGCGCAAGCCAAACGGAACGTTAAGGCTGTGTGCGAACGGTGAAAATTAATTGGCTCACTCGCCGCGTTGATGATAGTGAGGGCTGTCATGCTGTCAATAACTAAAAATAAAATAATAATGTATTGCCCATTTATTTCTTGAATTCAAGATATAAATAGGCTAAGATGTTTGGACACTTGTTACGACACGATGATTACATGAAAACTATAATAGAAGGGTAGATAGAGGGAAAGAGGAAGAGAGGGAGACCAAATCAAGGAAAAAGTAGACAGCGTGTCGTATCAAGATGTCAAGAAGAAAGCTGAGAATAGAGACGAATGGAAATTGCTCCACCGACAAGAGCCTGGCTCTTAAATGTATAATGATGAATTAATAAAACCAGATAACATAGGAGTCAATTATTATTTTAAAACGTATTGGACCATTAAATTACTTGGCAGTATGAAGTACCCAAGTCTAATATCACGTGTCGAAAATTAAACATAAAAACGTTAAAAAGTGAAGTGACGGGAATGAGCTATTATTTAATTTAATTTTGCAATTATTTGTTATTTTCTCGCAATCGAAGTGAAAAGCAGTGTGTATAACTCGGGCATAAATTAGCCATTTGGGGAATAAAAAAAATGGCAGATTAAGGTTAACTAAAGTGATGTTTAAGTCACGTCTAACCTGTCGGTTTTGTTACTAAACGTAGGCGATTGACATTGACTGTCGGTTTAAGGGTGCAAAAATAATGAATATCCCCATTTAACCCCTCGACTTAACTATCCACCCGAGCCACCTATGTCTCAGATTAAATGGCTCGTTTTATGCGCTTGTTGTACAATCTACTATTTTGTTTGAAAGGGTATCCTTCCCAAGTGGGTCCATGGTCATCAGGTCAGATCTGATGATAGGATCGTGAAGAAATCGAGGGAACTCTTCAAATAAGTCGAAGTACTGAATTGAAGTCGGTTAAAACTTTGTTTTAAAGTAAATTATTAAAAAAATGAGGATGATGATTAAAAAATGTAAAATGGTATAATACATAAAGTAAATGTCAGAGTAGGTTCACTGGCATAGCTACAAAAAAAACTTGTTTTTCAAATGATCGCACGTTTTGCAGAATCCTTAATGCATAAACGAATATTGACTGCGATGTTAAACAATATCGATCAATAGATTTACATCACCTCCTAATTCACACATTTGTGGGGAAGGTGACTTTGACTTATTTGCCAGGATGAAAAAGTGTAAGCTTATTTATCTTGGTCCGGTTTTATCTCCGTTTGGTTTGATGAAAACACTTCTTTGAATTAGCTTTAGGTATGTAACTATGTACCTATACCTAAGTGGTACGTGTTATTATTTAGCGTTGAAGTTGTCCTTTAATTAGTTGATACCTAAACACTGGAGCTCATTTTTTGGAAGCAGGTATAAACCGCCCCTCCCCAATGCAGATAAAAAACCTTCGATAAAAATAGAATGCGTTTAAGACAGAGCTATTTGAAATGCATCCAAAATAGACACAGTACGATGTATCATCGCAGGCTGGTGTCAGGTGGCGGAGGCGTGCGGTTGACCGCGGCGGGTTCGATTCCCGGCCCCGCTCACAACTTCATTACGGGCCGTCATGCTTAGGGCTCATTTTCATTGGACATTACAGCTCGACCAACAAGGATAGCGCGAACTCCCCGCATGCGGGAGTCGAGTTGTGCGACCAATGAAAATCAGCCCTTACATTTATACAGGCGCTAACATATTGTTACGCGATACCATACCTTCAAATCTATATAGGTAATTAATGGCTAAAAAGAAGTTGGTGGAGTAATAATTATCCAATATCAAATACGTTTTAGTCACTTTTGTCCTCGTTCAATTTATGGGGAGTCGTGAGTTTGGTTGGAGCTGCTTCAACAGTGATGTCTGATGTCACGTTGTCATGACGTAGGTATCATATCAATTGGGTAATTATTTATTAATTAACCATGATGGTAATGATGATGATGATGATAGCATCCTGGCCGATTTCGACCTCAGCGACTGTATATATCTGGATTAGGTGTTACTGTGACTAATTAACCATATTGTACGTATAGTAGGGTATTATATATTGGTATCAAAAATACCTACTATCTTGGATTTGTTTTAAAGACAGTCCAACATTTTAAATTAATTGAAATGAGAATTTTTTAACCCGGCAAAACGAAGCAAAGTCGAGCCCAAACTATGTAGGTAATGCTGTTACAGAACAGCAAAGGCCCAAACTATCTAATTACACTTTATGGAGGACATAAAAATCGTAAAGTTTGTATTTCATGTGTTACTTAAATTTAATTACTTCTGAGTAAAAAAACAACCTTATTAAGGTTTCCGACAGTTTCCGTCTTTAGCATATTTGTATGCAAATTTTAATTAAATCGGATTATAGAATGCAGCGAGTTAAAGTTATTTTTATTCACACGCCTTTAATGTTATTATTATACCTATAAATATTCTAACGTTATTATGTCATAGTAGTTTATGTGACTGTACATAATGAAGGGCATTAAACACGAGTGTGGGTTCATGTTTCATAATAACATCACACGAGTGTTTTAATGCCTAATTATGAACAGTTACATACACTAATTTATCTATCCACATTTCATAAGCCTCCATGATGCATTCAGGAGCCGCATATTATGACCGGCATCGCGGCGTTGTTTTCTTGCAGCTGTCATAGTTTTTTTTTTAATTCAGAGACAAACTAGAGTCGGATCCAAACTATCATGTCATTCGATATCTTACTTACGTGCGACATTTGTCAAATTTGTATGCAAATTGACAATTCATTTCGAACTAAACGTCATCTCGACTAATATTAGAATAGAGATCGCATCAAATTTCTTTGTTTTTCAGAGATGTTCAAATTTTGAATGAAATAATATTATCAAAATCGATGTTATTATTTACAAATAATAACATTAAGATAAACATTATTTACCTATCTATCCAAATATCATAAACCCTCCATGATGCGTTCAAGAACCGCACATTATAATGACCACCATAAAAATAAACTGATTTGTTAGAACAAATTTCTTATCTGTGGAAATGTTATTATTACTAAATAATAACATCGATTTCGATAATATTATTTCATTAAAATTTCGAACGTCTCTGAAAAACAAAGAAATTTGATTCTCTATTCTAATATCAGTCGAGATGACGTAGTTCGAAATGAATTGTCAATTTGCATACAAATTTGACAAATGTCGCACGTAAGTAAGATATCGAACGATATGATAGTTAGAGCTGACTCTACTTTGTCTCTGAATTAAAAAGCACGAAAACAACGCCAGAAAACAACGCCACGATGCCGGTCTTAATATGCGGCTCCTGAATGCATCATGGAGGCTTGTGATATGTGGATAGATAAATTAGTGTATGTAACTGTTCATAATTAGGCATTAAAACACTTGTGTGACGTTATTGTGAAACTCGCCTTCGGCTCGTTTCATAAACCCACACTCGTGTTTAATGACCATCATTGTGTACAGTCACATAAACTACTATTTCGGCATTTGCAAAAACGTCAAATTATTTCAGGACAACTCCGGAATATATACCTATAATCCGAAGAGTAATTTTTTTAACTATTTGCTCCCGCTTACGTTAACTGTCTAAACTTCCTCCAAACGAATACTAATACAATAATAAAACAGTTGCACGCATTAAATGTCACTACGGGCGACATGTTTCGTTCGACATATTAATATTAATATTATTTCGACATGTCCTACGAAAGTTTAAGGCGACGTAGGCTCACGGTCTTTTCTTCCTCTCACTGACCATATAATTATTATATAATAAGCGTGAGCGAGATGGAAGTGCGTGTTCGGAAGCGTGGATATCATGTTATTAATAGTACGTTACTGAAGAGGCCGTGAAGTAAGGGATTGCGGGACGAGTTTGGGGTAGACGGCCGAGTCGTAGACGAGGCCGGATACAACGAGTCCAGCAATCCCTGTTCCGGCCGAGGCTTGTATAGTGCTTTTCTCAAACGATGTGAGGAAATAATAAATAGTTATTTGTTATACAAGGGTGCAGTTATATTTTAACCGCGAGTGTGGAATTGAAACACGAGCTAGCGAATGTGAGTGGTTCAAAAATAGAATCCTTTTCACCTCACTAAATTGAGGAAAATTCTACATAAAATAATCAAAGAAATAAAAAAAACATTAAAAAATAAAGAAAGTATTAAAAAAAGAGAAAAAAAAACAAAAAAATAAAAACATTAAAAAAATAAAAGAATTAACATACATAAAGGGAAACAAAAATTTAAAAAGGGAAAAAAACTTGAAAAATAACATTTAAAGACCATACAACATTTTCAACATTAAAAAATAGACTAAACATCAAGAAAAGGAAAAAAAAACATTTAAAAATCATTAAAAAACGATAAAAACAAAAAAAGAGGAAAAAATAAAATAAAACAGCTCATTATAAAAAAACGTTAAAAAACATTGAAAAAAAGAAAAAACATTTAAAAAAAACAAAAAAAAAACGAGAAAAATAAAAAAAAAACCTCATTAAAAAACTAAAAAACCGTTAAAAAACATAAAAAAAACCAAAAAAACGTTTAAAAAAGAAAAAAAATATGAAAAAAAGGGAACAGCTAAAACCTTTAAAAAAACATAAAAAACGTTAAAAAACATTGAAAAAAAGAAAAAAAAACATTTAAAAAGGAAAAAGATAGAAAAAAACTTGAAAAATAACATAAGAGACCATACAAAAATTTCAACATTCAAAAATAGACGGCAAAACAAGAAAAAAAACGTTTAAAAATCATTAAAAAACGATAAAAACAAAACAAAACAGGAAAACAAAGAAAAAAAGAAAAAAAAACTGCTCATTATAAAAAAAAAGTTAAAAAACATTAAAAAAAAGAAAAAAACATTAAAAAAATAAATAAAACAATAAAAATTAAAAAAACAGCTCATTTAAAAAAACAAAAAAACCGTTAAAAAACATTGAAAGAAGAAAAAAAACATTAAAAAAGGGGAAAAAAACATTTAAAAAGGGAAAAGATATAAAAAACTTGAAAAATAACATAAAAGACCATACAAAAATTTCTACATTCAAAAATAAACGGCAAACAAGAAAAAAAAACATTTAAAAAACAATAAAAACAAAAAAAAACAGGAAAAAAAAGGAAAAAAGAAAAAAAAAGCGCATTATAAAAAAACGTTAAAAAACATTGAAAAAAAGAAAAAAACATTTAAAAAAAAACAGAAAAAAAAACAGCTCGTTAAAAAACAAAAACCATTAAAAACATTAAAAAACAAAAAAAAACGTTTAAAAAAGAAAAAAGAAAGATAATAAAAGGGAACAGCTAAAACCTTTAAAAAAACATAAAAAACGTTAAAAAACATTGAAAAAAGAAAAAAAAGGAAAAAAAACATTAAAAAAGGGGAAAAACATTTAAAAAGGGAAAAGATAGAAAAAACTTGAAAAATAACATAAAAGACCATACAAAAATTTCAACATTCAAAAATAGACGGCAAAACAAGAAAAAAAAACATTTAAAAATCATTAAAAAACGATAAAAACAAAAAAAACAGGAAAAAAAAAGAAAAAAAAACTGCTCATTATAAAAAAAACGTTAAAAGCATTGAGAAAAAGAAAGAACATTTTAAAAAAAAACGAAAAAAAAAGAAAAAAAAAAACAGCTCATTTAAAAAAAACCGTAAAAAACATTAAAAATAAACAAAAAAAAACGTTTAAAAAAGAAAAAAAATTAAAAAAAGGGAACAGCTAAAACCTTTAAAAAAAACATAAAAAACGTTAAAAAACATTGATAGAAGAAAAAAAAACATTAAAAAAGGGGAAAAAACATTTTAGAAGGGAAAAGACGGAAAAAACTTGAAAAATAACATTCAAGACCATACAAAAATTTCAACATTCAAAAATAGACGGCAAAACAAGGAAAAAAATACATTTAAAAATTATTAAAAAACGAGAAAAACTAAAAATACAAAAAAAACAAAAAAACAACTCATTAAAAAAAAACAAGGTAAAAAAACATTGAAAAAACATTAAAACAAAAAAAAGAAAAGTAAAACATACAAAAAGGAAAAAAAAAGAAAAACTTGAAAAATAACATAAAAGACCATACAAAATTTTAAACATTAAAAATTTGACATAAACATCAAAAAAAGAAAAACACTAACTACTACCCACATAGTAGTGGTTGGCAGTATGTATTTTTCCCTTTGTCTGTTTAATATTAGTAAGCAAATTTAAAAAGTTAGAGTAGCGGCCAATAATGTTTTTAGTTAGGGTTTTCATACATGGCCTAGGCCAAGAAGTAATGTAGGGAGCCATAAACATGAAACTTCATGTCTTGATTTCGTGACATTAACGCATACATTTAGGAGCACGTTTGAGAAATAGTACATTACTGCAAAGGCCGTGAAGTAAGGGATTGATGGACGAGTTTGGGCTAGACGGCCGAGTCGTAGACGAGGCCGGATACAACGAGTCCAGCAATCCCTGTTCCGGCCGAGGCTTGTATAGTGCTTTTCTCAAACGATGTGAGGAAATAATAAATAGTTATTTGTTATACAAGGGTGCAGTTATAATTTAACCGCGAGTGTGGAATTGAAACATGAGCTAGCGAATGTGAGTGGTTTAAAAATAGAATCCTTTTCACCTCACTAAAGTGAGAAAGATTCTAGATAAAAAAATCTAAAAAAGAAAAATAAAACATTAAAAAACAATAATATTAAAAAAACATTACAAAAGATTAAAAAAAAATAAAAAAAGGAAAAAAATATAAAAAAAACAACTAAAAAAACAAAAAAACGCCCAAAAAAAAGAAAAAAAAAGGAAAACAAACAAAAAACATTAAAAAAAAACAAAAAAAAGGAAAAAAAAACAAAAAAAAACAAAAAAGAAAAGAAAAACATTAAAAAAAACAAAAAAAACATTAAAAAAAAACAAAAAATAACAAAAAAAACAAAATCTAAAAAAAGGAAAAAACAAAAAAAAGGAAAAAAAAAACAAAAAAAAAAAGAAAAACATTTAAAAAAAACAGGAAAAAAACAAAAAAAAACATAAAAAACAAAAAAACTAAAAAAGGAAAAAAAAAACAAAAAAAACAAAAACATTAAAAAAAGGAAAAAAAAACAAACAAAAAAAACAAAAATCTAAAAAAAAAGGAAAAAACATTAAAAAAAACAAAAAAAGGAAAAAAAAACAAAAAAGAAAGAAAAACATTTAAAAAAACAGAAAAAAAGGAAAAAAAACAAAAAAAACATAAAAAACAAAAAAAAACCAAAAACTAAAAAGAAAAAAAAAAAAAAACAAACAAAAAAAAAGAAAAACAAAAAAAAACATTTAAAAAAACATTAAAAAAAGTAAAACAAAAAGGAAAACTTGAAAAAATTAATAAAAAACGACAAAAAAAACAAAAAACATTAAAAAAAGTAAAACAAAAAGGAAAAATAGATTTAAAAAAAACTTAAAAATAACATAAAAGACCCTACAAAAATTTTAACATTAAAAAATAGACAAACATCAAGAAAAGAAAAGATATTTTTTTAAATCATTAAAAACGATAAACAACACTAAAAAATAAACGAAAAATAACAAAAAAAAATTAAAAAACTAACAATTTTTTTTTTACAAAAAACTAAAACAATTAAAAAAAGTGGTGGTTGGCAGTATGTATTTTTTCTGTTTAATATCAGTAAGCAAATTTAAAAATCAAGGAACTTCATGTCTTCATTTCGTGACATTAACGCATACATTTCCGAGCATGTTTGAGAAAATAATATTGTATCAGCTTAACTTAAATTTGCAGTTGTTAGCCCAGTCCCGTCTTCTTCATACATTTTATCCAAACAATTGGCAATATTAATAATAATAAATAATATGCTTCACGTCCATTAAGCCTGTTTGCGGACCCGTCTGTAGTCTGTACAAGTGTACACATAAACAGTGCATTGCTGTTCATGGAAACAGTTCTGTGTAGGTACATGAAATTTGCACGACTCATCTGTGGTCTCTTCTCGTATGGATATAATAATATGTGCATAGCTTGAGCAGTGATCAGCAGAGCAGAGGGCCTACCGCGAACGGCATTCGGAGTTTTCCCTCTCTGTCATACTTACGAGTTCGTACGTAAGTGCAACAGAGAGGGAAAACTTCGAATGCCGTTCGCGGTAGGCCCTCAGTATTCAATTCAATAAATGCTTGTTGCCTGTCATTTGTGTAATTTATCAACATTGCCTACCTTTGAACGCGCGTTAGGACAATTTAACTGTAATTAGGGTTCCGCACCAAAAAAGGTAAAAAAGGAACCGTTATGGTGCGCGACTCTGTCCGTCTGTCCGTCTGTCTGTCACAACGTTAAATATCTCAGGAACTACTTAAGCTATCAATTTGAAATTTGGAACAACTGTTAAAAGGGTAAAGACACGTGTATGGAAAATGAAAAATATATTTTTATATTTTTATTTTCTGTTTAAATGACGAATATGAGGGGGGTTAAAAAATCAAAGTCTAGTAAATAGATCAAGTGGGGTATCATATGAAAGGGCTTGAGTTGCACTTTCTAAAACTGTTTTTATTTTTTTTCTACAGAGGTTAAATTTTAATTTATTAAGGAAAATATAGAAAAGATACCACCCCCCCCCCCCCCCTCTGAAATAATTACATAATGATTAAGAGTAACATAAATAATACAGGAAAAATAAAACGATATCTCTATCTAGCTTATTTTTTTTTATTTATCAAAAATAATTTCTTAATTAAATTTGTAATTTACAAACTTACTTTTGTATTAAATATTATATCTTCAAATTCCTATCAGGTTATCGTCCTTTCTTTCAAATAAAAAATAAATAATCGAAAACTTACATACTAGGTTGTAAGTAGTAAGTACCAAAATGCAGAAGGCGCTTTGCAACGGTAACTTCTACTATGAGCTGTTTAAGATTGTTCAAGGGTCCTGACATGACGGGTATGGTGTATGAAAGTGTGTACGGAACCCTCGGTGCGCGAGTCAGACTCTTTTTTTTTCCATATAAAAAGTGACATTTAGATCTACCTGACGCGCTTACAATCCGTTACCTACGTGATCGACCTGCTGGATGTAAGTTGAGACACTAAGTTATTGTTACTCATACATCATAATTGGCATAGTCACAGATTTACCACCCATTCAATTTACTTATGTAATTATTTATCACTCCATCACTGTGTCTGCTTTTATGGCCATAAATTGGTGTCACGGAGTCTATTCTGGGTGCATTCAATACTCCCAACCCAAAAGCTTGTGCCAAAATGCGCGCCGCGATTGTCGCATGCGCCCCGCCGCCCGCCTTGCATCGGCTGACCTACTATTTATAGATAATATGACATTGTTTTCTTTACCACACGTAATCGTGCAGTACTTTTCCATGCGAAAACGTTAACCCCTAAGATAAATGAGCGCCCGTGCCTTGCTCGGGAGGTCAATCTGGTTCGCATTTTGCTTTCCAAATTCATATTCATACTAAGTAATAATACGTGTTGAGCGGACTCATTCTAATACGTTCGCATGAAGAGGGTGGAAACTGGAAACACGAGAGCGTGAACAACACATTGGTATTATATTAGAATGTGAAATGTCATGTTGAATTGCTTTCCCGACTGTCTTATTTAAACTGACATTTAACCAGCATTTAACAGAGATACCTACGCCGTTTCAATTAAACATTGTTATCAATTAAGAATGTTTTATGCTTTATTCCCCAGTGGACTTTCGTATCTACCTTACAAAGTATCATCATCATCATCATCAAATCAGCCGAAATACGTCCACTGCTGGACATAGGCCTCCCCCAAAGAGTGCCAAAGTGACCGGTCCTGCGCCACCCGCATCCAGCGGACTCCCGCGACCTTTACCAGGTCATCAGTCCACCTTGCCTACCCACGCCGCGCCTTCCGGTACGTGGTCGCCGCTCGAGAACCTTTCCGCCCCAACGGCCATCGGTTCTACGTGCAATGTGCTTATGTAGGTTATTTATTGGCGAATGGATATTTTCAGTATTGTGTGAATACAGTAAATACGAGTAAACCTTTACGACTCTACAGTTACGTGAATGGTGCGAGTGTAGTTAAAGTAAAGAGCAAACACAAGGCTTTGTTTTGCTTCTTGTTGCAAAACTTTACAGCTTCATGGAATGAAAACGGCATGATTTTATTGCTGTAAGTACATAATTTTGAGACCAGCTGTACCATAATTACGTTGTATTTTATGATTGGGTAGTTATGAAGTTGACAAATGTCCAAATTAACATTTTCTAGAAGTTGTTGAGATAGTGGCGGTCTTTCAGTAGCGGCGCGTCAAATTTTCGATGGGAAACCCGGAAAAAAAAGTTATGAAGAGTTCAGACTAAGTGTATAATTATAGGCTTGTCTAAAAATAAATTTTAGGCAAACCGGTGGGAATAGGGAACTTGCATCTTAGTATTTTATTACGAAAAACAAAAGTATAATCCAGCATTTAAACAACTGTAGCATTAAAACTTTGTTATGATTTATTTTTCTGATGTTATATGCATTTGAAATCTGCGCGCGCCGGCACCCCCCGAAAACGCTCTATACTAAACGGGCTTATGCTATGACGTCACAGCATAGCCTTTACTATGGAGTAAGTCATTAATTTGCGATTATCTCCACAAAATTTACGTTTAAGTCTATACTTGTCATACAAAATATCATTTCTAATTTAATATTCTATGTAACTGTTACGTTATTTTATCGAAAAAAAATTTTTTTTCGTCATTTTAACGTTAGGTAAAACTAATAAAATCGTATTTTTTTTCTTTTGTATGATATCTCTACGTATATCCGCATCGATTGAGTGCAATTTATTCGAAATTGAAGTCCCATGCAAGTTCCCCAGGGCGCTTTTTATCCGTTCTCGGGTTGGTGTTGGTATAGGGGTGTGACGGAGAAAGCAGAGGGTCGAGCTATCCCCCCGCTATCAGTGGGTCCACGGCGTGCATTCAGTCTCAGCTGCACTGTCGTCACAATCTCTCGTGACGCGCCCAGCGTGCATTTGTTTACACACTCGCTGCATAATTGTATTGTGATGCTAAGTGTTTGAGTGTACCTATGTGTGCCATGACTGGCCAAGAGATGAATATGCGGGTAAGGGCACACCTATATACTAACAAAAACATTAATAATATTCAATTTGTTATTTTGATAAGATACCTTTTAAGTAAGGTCAATGTGGGGAAGAGTACTTTATTTAAAGTTATGTATGTTTGATCGGATTATACCTACAAGGTTATTATTTATTCCAGGATAAACGGCCTAGACTTATAGGATAATATTATATTTTACACTGTCGCCTTAACAAATTGACAAAATAACTAAAACATATGCAAAAAAGAGGTTTTTTTTAAAACTCGGCGAGTAGACGGTTTTCCGGTGGTGTATAAGATAAGGCCGTCTAGTAGGTACTCCTTGCCGCGCTATTTGAAGGTCAATAGGCATGTAGATTACATTGTTGGTATCTTATATAATTTTATGCCATTTCAAATTATGTTTTGAGTTCAGGGAGATAGAGTTACAATTTAAATGTATACATATTTTCCTGTTATAAAGGCAAGATCGGCATATCCGTGGAAGAAGAGATTGTAAACCTTTTATTTAAAGGCTAAAATAAAACAACATGATAAACGCAATCCACACTTCCATACTTATATACTTACTTATACTTATAATATTATTATTATTTATTATTATTTGTATGTTTTTTCCATATCTCGGGACCATGGGTTGAATGAAACTAAGGTCATGGGTTGAATGGTGGGTGGACTGGAACATGGGTTATGGGAGGAGACTAGCGGACACCTGCCGTGACAATCAGTCTCAAAATTGTAAAAAGGCAGGCGGTGACTCGCCAACTCGCTAAGTGGGCCCTACAAAACAGTCGCACGCACAGTGCGACAATGGAGCAACACGTCTGAGCGGCTGTGAGGTTGTCGAGAGGTGAGTCTGCGGTAATCCGTTCAAGGGCCGCCGGCGTTATGACATTTTACACTTCCAACGTGGAGCATAGGTTCCGCTCTTGCGACTCCACTCTGGCCGGCCGGTTAAGGCAAGCACAGAGGCGAGGGCCAGATCTTATCTTATCTTATCTAGGTGAGAGCGCTTTCGGATGCACTTCGACCCAGTGGGATCTTTTGTGCATTTGCCCTCTCCTTTAACCTGCTCCCAGGCTTGCTCCATCATTTCCACAAAGCGGATGATGCAGTTCGCCGGGAGCACTTTGAATTCCTTTGGTTGCGGGTAACCGTTACCAAAGTAGTTCATTCTTTGTCTGGCAAGGGCATGACATTCACACAATAAGTGTTCCATAGTCTCGTCCTCCTCGCCACACATTCTACAGTCTAAACTATCAGATAGTCCCATCTTGGCCAAGAGATCCTTGACCCCGAAGTGACCTGTGAACATCCCAGATATAATTCTGAGTTGCTTCCTACTGGATTTCCAGAGTTTTCTGGTCCAGCCCGAGTCCACTCCTTCTACGAAGAGCTTAGAGTGCCTTAAGCCAGCCTCATTCCTCCACTCGTGTTGGTGTTTGGTTTTGGCGTAGGCTTTAAAGGCCGATATTATGGTCCCCTGCGAGAGTCTCACAAATGGTCCTGGACCTACAAAGTGATTTGTAGAGCCCCCTCTTGCAAGCTCATCTGCTCTTTCGTTGCCGATGAAGCCCTTGTGCCCTGGTATCCAAACTAGTTGCACCTTATTGTGCCTTCCAAGTCTGTTTAGTGCTTGGACGCCATTATAAATTAGTCTAGAGTCCACTTTCGGCGCCGTAAGCGCTTTAAGGGCCGCTTGACTGTCACTGAGTATATAGATAGTCTGCCCTTTGGTTCGCCTGTCTATATTCTCCTGTACACAAGGAATAATGGCGTATGTCTCCGCTTGGAAGACAGTTGCCAAACTACCCATGCTTACACTACTACTATAGTCATTTGCATAAATGCCTGCTCCCAGATCACTCGGGCCCTCTGGTGGTATATAACTAAATAAATATAAATAAATTATTATAAATGCGAAAGTGTGTCTGTCTGTCTGTCTGTCGTCGTAGATAAAATTTGGTATAGAGATAGTTCGAGTCCCGAGGAAGGACAAAGTATAGTTTTTATCCCGGAAATCATTTCCTTAGGGGATGAAATGCGGGGTGAAGATTGGGATGGAACCCATTTAGATGAAATCTGGCACAGAGATAGTTTGAGACCCGGGGTACCTAAGACATAGAATAGTTTTTATCCCAGAAATCAGCTATTAAGGGGAGAAAATTGGGGGTGTACATTTGTATGGCGCTACTAGAACCGCTCTGCACTGATGTAGATGAAATTTGGTATAGAGACAGTTTGAGTCCCGGGGATAAGTCCCGGGAAAGGACAATCATCCCCTAGGGGTAAAATAGGGGGTGAAAATGTGGATAGAACCCATTAAGATGAAATTTGGTATAGAGATCATTTTTGTCTCAAAAATAATCCCCTAAGGGAGTGAAATGGGGGATGAATATTTTGATGAAACCCATTTAGATGAAATTTGGTTTAGAGATAGTTACAGTTCCGGAAAAGGACATAGGATAGTTTTTATCCCGGAAATCATCTAGTGACAACAAACTTGTTTACATTTCCACTAGTTATTGGGGAGTGGCCAGTTTTATTGGCAATTTACCCTATTTCATTGAAGTATTCATCATATATTTGTATAAAGGTACTAGTAAAATATACAATCTACAAACTAACCTATATTGGTTACTCTATACATATTCATACACAATAACACAAAGGTTATATATTATTGGCCGGTACTGTACGTAAATAGCGTAGTACACAAAAAAACAATAGTAAATATGTTTTAAGTAATTTAAAAAAAGTTTTACCTACTAATTTAACGAGAAGATATTTGAAATGAGAATATTTCAACGCAAAAGGTTGGCTAGATCTGGTTTAAGGCAATACCGGCACATGACAGGCTTCCCTTGAACGTTTCAGACGGACTTTCCAACTAGACAAATTTCGAAACCAAAAACTACATAAATAAGATAAAGCGTTTTGGCTAGATTAAAATCGTTAGACAGGTAAAGCGGTTATTAAACTGCTCAATTACTCACCTCAATAACAAATACTGCGATTATAATATTTTTTACGATTTCTTTCTGGACCACGTTGCACTCACTTATGCAGTTCGAAACACGAATGAAGTTGACAGTTGAATTGCGACCATAGTTTTCGTCATAGCGACATCTATGTTAGAGAAAATAACTAATAGGATGAAACACCGCATTACCGACCGAGTTATAGGTGGCGTGCGTATACAATGGGCTTGTGACCTTAAATTTGTTTACGATGCCATTCAAACCAGTTTTTGTAGATGAACAAATGTTTGTATGGAAGCAACTACATTAAAAAGACATTAATACCCAAAAAATCGAGTTAAAGATGGACCTCGCTGACAGCAGCCGAAACGCTTCATACTGATTGGCTTTAAAGTATGACGTCACACCGTGCAATTTGTACTAACTGTTGCATGGAAAATGAAGTAAATTGCTGTTTCGGTCGCGAATTACTGCGTTTAGGTACATAGTTGTTATACACATTTGTTTCTATAAAAGTGTAAGGATTCTATTGGTACCTTTAAGTTTACGCTTGGACAATAAATAAAAAAACTTATTTTTTCTAAACTTACAAGGTTCATATCTTTTTATGATTTTAATTATATTTTGTAATTCATACTTTATTACAATCATTTGATGGTTTACTATCCATTTAGCAACACGACGTTATCAATTTTAACACCACGCAACAAGCCTATACAAGAGTTATGGGGCGTGTAGACGGGCTTGCCTTATGGACGGACTTTCCCACATTAACCTTAATAACATTCCGTTACCTATTCATTTGTTTGGTAATTTGAACAATTTGATATTTTCATATTTGATATTAATTAACAATCGACATCATTTAAATTCATTACTCTATGATGTAATTACTTATCTACATAGTTAACTGAAAACATTAACACATTAAAAACATTCCATATAAAAAATAGGCCAAGTCTCGAAACTCTTCCACCGTAAAAAGTGGTGAGATATTTCGTACAGTCAAGTCAGGCATTATTATAAATTCGTAGATATCAGAATCGTGACTGATATTGCAATATTTTTAGGTTTTTTTAGGAACGGATAGACTAAAATAGTACATTATAATACAAGTGAGGTATGTTGATCATTACATCAGAGGCGAGCGTGATAATAGAGCCGAGGATGTAATTATCAAAGCTCACGCGTGTCATACGACGTTTTTCAACACATTTGCGAGGAAAAAATCCTTTTCATAAAATGAACATGTTACAGGCTCCTAAGTTGTTTCCTTTAGTTATTGATGACAACAGGTTTTTACTCACATATTTGTACATCTCCAAGAATGTACAGTGGCGTCAATTATATTTATCACTTTTCTATTCACTACGAGTCAACATTTTTAACAATAACCAAACACGCATCATCAGTGTTTACAAATATTTGTGAAATTACCTATAATGGCGCGCAACTATTTTTTTTCGTGAAGTTCGCGCAGTGCGCCCGCAGCGAGGCTTAGATGAAATCTCTAAACAGCCAATACAAAATAAAATAAATATTTTCTTATTCAATATAAATTCATGTAAAATGTTATCAAAAGTAAATAATTTTACTAAATGAAACGTTTCTATATCATATCCAACAAGAAATAATCAATTAATCCACAAGAAGGATTTAATTTGTTTAGTCGAGTAAGAATCCATTTGCCGAGAATTAAAAACAAACCTGTATAACCCGGTCAATTTAAGAATGCGCCGAGTCCATACATACACCTTGCTGCAAGGTGCCAACGTGTCTTAATCGGGATATAAACATAACTACACGAGTGACGTAATGTTATTAAACACGCGTGTTTAATACCCAGGATTATGAGCCCAAAAGCGGCACAATAAGAGGCACGTTACGAGCAAATGTGTTGAAATAGTACATTACTTACCTAGGGCGGTTAAACAAAGAATGTCTCAGATCGCAGGTATTTGACGCCCGAGCCGAAGGCAAGGGCGATAAATATGCGCTCTGAGGCTTTCTTTACTACCGCCCGTGGTAAGTACAACATTTTACGTCTCTATCTGGCCAGGAAGTGGGGTTTTCCGCACGCATAGCGTGCGGTAATCCCTACTTTATGGCCAGGTATGACGTAAACTAATTAACGTGGTGGCACCAGTAATGGAATGGAACCAATAATGGTCCCTTTTTTTTCTTTGACAGTTGAAAATAAAAACTAGCAACTATTTTTTTCTAATATGACAACAATGAACCATACACAGTGTCTATCCTACTTTCATCCAGCACTATCATTGAGATAGGTCATTTTGTTTAAAGATGGTGAATTAAAAATGAAGTGAGGTCAGTGCTTCTGTGAACAAATCATGATTTCTTAACCGAATGGTTAAGGAAGTGAGTGTAGATTTTTGCCAATTATTTAATTACTATGAAAGCTATTTGAATTTCAGTTTATTTTATGGATTGCTATAAATATCTTTTAAATAATGTTGGAATTGAACAATTTGAGTTTCGGTTAATTTATTCGAAATAGATAGTATCCATCATTGGATCCGCTAAAGTTACGCTTCTCCAATAATGGACACTTATCGATAAAAAATATTTTTAACCGTACATTGTAACAAAAAACGAGTCCATTCGTCCGAGCGCAGCTGACTGTATACGGGGCAAATGCTAAAAGAGAGCGAGACAGGAAACATTATATTCTCTATCTCGCTCTTATTTTATATCGTACGCCGCGCTCAGACATGCTGCACGCTGCATATAAGCTAGTTCCACACAATAGGCGGTGGAATGAGATGAAAGTACATATGTCTTTCTCCCTTTAACGCCTAGTTACGGCCTGTCCTTTTTGTTGGGCCATCGTATTTCGCGGCTATAATAACCACCCAACATTTTTGGTACAAGCTTTAATTGCCGACTGTACTTTTCTGCATAAAGTAAAGTCATTTACGTCATACCTGGCCATAAAGTAGAAATTACCGCACGCTATGCGTGCGGAAAACCCCACTTCCTGGCCAGATAGAGACGTAAAATTTTGTACTCACCACGGGCGGTAATAAAGAAAGCATCAGAGCGCATATTTATCGCCCTTGCCTTCGGCTCGGGCGTCAAATACCTGCGATCTGAGACATTCTTTGTTTAACCGCCCTAGGTAAGTAATGTACTATTATTTGCGTGCCATCATCAACTATTAGGTACTCATTGAGACGATTCTAACGAGCCCAAGCTCGATGGGGTTGTGTCGTTTTATTGCGGAGTTCCTATGGCCACCTTCCAGCTCCAGCATCAGATCAGCTCGATGTCATCATAATATTGCATTGTCATGCGATATACATACCTATGCATGCAAAATTTCAGCTCAATCGGAAACAGGGAAGTGGGTCAAATTTTACTTGCAAGATCTGATTAGAGACAACGGGACAGGTGAAACTAAATAAAAGCTTGTAATTGTAAAATACACCTAAAATACTTTCATGTTTAATTTACAACTTTAATTTCACGATATCGTCATATCCTGTCCTATCCCGTAAAATATAAGCCAGAATAAAAACGATCTAGTGTCCATTATTGGGGTATCCATTATTGGGGTATCCATTATTGAGGTCGGTCCATTACTGGGTCTCGAGAAGTATCCATTATTGGAGATTGGGTGTCCATAACTGAAGATTTTACATATTTTTGCTTATTAAAAATTTTCTATTAATCTATGTCTCTTCAATTAGTAAAAAGCTAATATTTTATTTCTTACGGATATATTTTATAGTTTTCACTCATAATTTTTATTATTTTATTGTTAATGAAAATACACGACCTCCTTAAAGTATCCATTACTGGCGCCATCACGTTTTGTTCAAAATTTGGAGCTTGTCGGTCTGCTAGAAGTACCTTAGAATTTCGATGATCATTATAAGTTTATAAGTCAATAAGTGAGTGAGTATGTCAGTGACAAAACTAAGGAACTTTGACGGGCAATAGTTCTTAAACTAAAAGTTCAAGTTGAATGGTAGTAGTGACAATATACATGTAAGCCATATTATGCCCTATGTTACTGAAAATTCAGGGTTCTCGATGTAGCCAGCACAAAATTACAGGATGCTGAAAATGGCCTGAATGGCTTCGAGAAAAGGATGGTACGGCCGTGCCTCTTTGTTTTGCCCGACTTGGCACTGCCGTGCCCCCAGATCTTTAGCAATCTCGCTCCGCTAAGTGAACTGTACACTAATACTAATGGTGTAATTATATAATTACCTACAAATAATTTAGTACTAATACCTACAATATTGTAAACAAATTATGGTCTTAAGACAAAATTACGTATGTACAATTGTACATTACTAGTTACATTGTTATTGGTGTTATTGTTGAATCGGACACAGAAAAAAATATCCCATAAAAAAACATTCCATGTAAAAAATAGGCCAAGTCTCGAAACTCTTTCACAGTAAAAAGTGGTGAGATATTTCGTAGAGCCAAGTCAGGCATTCTTATTAATCTTTATTTGCTTGCTAAATAAAATTCTGCAACTTGGGAATCATACAACTTTACTGCATTTACTAATTTTTGCATAGGTACCTAAAACTATGTAAGTGTGATTGCCAAGTCACAAATTTTTATTTAGCAAGCAATTAAAGATTAATAAGAATGCCTGACTTGGCTCTACGAAATATCTCACCACTTTTTACTGTGAAAGAGTTTCGAGACTTGGCCTATTTTTTACATGGAATGTTTTTTATGGGATCTCATTTCTTTTTGTAGACTTTGTATGGGAATGTTATTTTACCAACCGCAAATAACGTTTGTATAGTTTTAAAGGAAGGAACTGCAAAAGTAACTTTGTAATCGCATGTATTTGTTACAGTTAATTACAAACTTACTTATGCAATATTTTTAGGTTTTTTTTATGAGTTAATAGGCTAAAAACTAATTACGTTTGAATTTGGAGCTTGTGGGTCTGCTAGAAGTACCTTAGAATTAGCGTGATCATTATCAGTGAGTATGTCAGTGACAAAACTAACAAACTTTGACGGACAATAGTTCTGAAACTAAAAGTTCGAATTGAATGTTATTGATATTATATGTTAGCCATATTATGCCCTACATGTTCCTGAAATTTCAGGGTTCTAGCTTTAGCCAGCACAAAATTACAGGATGCTGAAAATAGCCTGAATGGCCTCGAGAAAAGAATGGTACGGCCGCCGTGCCTCTTTGTTTTGCTCGACTTGAATATTCCAAGAAATGGTTTAATATTACTTACAATATTTTTGGAACTTAGATATTTTTATAGCGATTATATAAAGCGTCCGATCATCGGGTCAATCTAAGTCAATTATATACAGGGTGGGCCCTGTAACTGGAGCAAAAAATTAAACGGTAGATTACTAAGGTTGTGAACAATTATTTCGAAGTGGTTTTATGCGAAAAAAAAATATATATTTTGCAAAAAAAAAATCTTTAAAATAAGTTTACTTGTATTTTTTTACTCTTCTAGAGTGCTATGAGTAACTTTTTATTTTAATAACACAAAAAAAAAGAAAAAAAAAGGAAAAAATCACAAAACTATCTGTTGAACACAAAAATGCAAAAACTATTATGACTCATTACATGATGTTACCTCAAAATCTGCATTGACTGCCGTGATATGATCTCGTGGTGCCAAGATACATTACTTGGATGTCATAACTTTAGATCAAAATTTCTCCGTAACCAAACATTTTGAAAGTGAATGATACACAAGGGGTTACTGCAAATGCTCTAAGGAAGCCTCCTTTTGAATATTTGCTCGTGTTACAGGGCCCACCCTGTATAGGTTCTTACAATGTGATATTAAATACTATGTATCAACATCATAATTAATAGACCACTCAGAATAGCCTTTTATCTCTTTTATTTATAAAACTCAGACTGAACGGGTCAATTCAAGCATCAATTATTTATGATATCTTTATTGTAGTTTATGATATATTTATGGACTAAATGGTACAAGAGCACCCAGTTAGTTAGTTATACTGTTTTCCGCAAGTCGACATCCATTGTGCATATTTTGCGTGAAACGGCGGTGTGGCGCTAGCGCTACTCTTACCACCCCAGCTCGTCTAGAAAGTTGGTGAGTGCCTTGGCGTTGCTGACTGCGTCCCGTAGTGTGTCTGGAGAACCTACTAGCAGGTGCTTTATTCTGTATAAGTACTTCTACCTGCTTGCAGTCCAGTAGAATATGTTTAGTCGTTTCTTCTGCCTCCATGCACGCTCTGCACATGGGGCTGTCTGTGATACCTAAGTTATAGAGGTGTCCATTCAAGGTGTTGTGTCCTGCTATTATTCCCACTATCTTGCGCAGTTGGTTTCTATGTGTCCTTAGTAGTGCGGTTGTGAGTTTGTAGTCGCGTTTCGACAGAATCTCTTTGGTCTGTTGGCATGTGTATATCTCCTCCCAGTATCTTTGGTCGTTAGTGTGTTGGTCCAGTTGATCGTATATGTAGCTTGGTGGCAGGGGTAAGGTTGGCTCCGGTCCGTACGCCATTGTTTCTGAGCCTTTCCTGGTCAGTTCATCCACTGCATCGTTTCCTCTTGAGCCACTGTGCCTCTTGATCCATTGTATAGTAACTTTGTTTTTATCTGCGCACACCTCTGTGAGGTTTTGGTGGCATTCGTATATCAAGATATATGTGATGTTATCACTGCTCAGTGCTTGTAGTACCGATTTACTGTCTAAGAGTATCCATATGTTTGTGTTCTCGACTTGTCAGGCTTCAATGGGGAATTGGATGAAAATTCTAGAAGTGCCTGATTATTTTTTTTGTGATAGGAATAGCCTTCCTTAGCACCAGAAAAAAGTTGCAGACTTTTCGGATGCGTCAATTATTTTAGAAAAACATAAACAGTTTCTTCACTTAGACCGGGAGATACTGACACAATTTTTTAAAGTATTTGTACCAGGTATGGCGACCCTTCAGGTGTCTAATTACGTAATGAAGAAAAGGAAAACGATGGTCATAGCGCTGGTACCGGCGGCCCAAACGCGAGGGCGTTAATCGATTACGAAAGTCAAACGATTTGTTACACAAAAATTCTTGTATTTTCCGATAGGCGATGAAAAAAGAAGTAGGCGGTAGCGTAATGCCATACTTATCCGATGTGACCTAAGAACTGATGGCCGCTGGGGCGGAAAGGTTCTCGAGTGGCGACCACGTACCGGAAGGCGCGGCGTTGGTAGGCCTCCCACAAGGTGGACTGATGACCTGGTAAAGGTCGCGGGAGTCCGCTGGATGCGGATGGCGCAGGATCGGTCACTTTGGAACTCTTTGGGGGAGGCCTATGTCCAGCAGTGGACGTCTTTCGGCTGATGTGATGAATAATATTTAAATTTTGCTTTATATAAAAAAAATACTTTCGATAGACAAAATGAGGCTTACTTTTTACATCGACGCAATTGCACAGATTTCATTGAGGAGTTTTCAATATCTAAGAATAAGACGTAATAGTAAAAAAGTTGGTCTAGATTACACGGTAGGTAACCAGTTTTATAGAATTCACAAGCCTGAAAAGTAGCCCTGGTAAGCGACAAGCTCAGCCAAGAAAAACAACTCATAGAATTGGTATTTTTTTTCTTTGGTTTTTTCTTAGACGACCTCGCTTACTTGCTATAGAATTATGATGAATCACTGTCCTTTCGTATTTATATTCATATATTTGTCACCTAAGTTGGCCCTATTTAAAGAAATGAAAAAATATATATTGATGGCCAGAAAAACCTACATTGAACTATGTAAGGTGAGCTGTGCCTTTAAAAAATAATGACACAAGTTTATTTATTTGTTTTGTGGCATTGTAAAAGATAAATTTCTAATTTATAATACATTTTTTTTATTACCACACGAGAAATTTGCCAACACTGCGCCTAACATGTACCTAACTAAATATTCTCCCATAAGTGACGTCAGAATTTGTTCTATACCATCACCTTTGTTTAGGTATTAAAGAAAAACAAATTAATACTATCCTTTTTTTACTTATTCACTGTATTAATGAATAGTGACACAGTATGAACAACAATCAGAAATGATCATAATGAGACGTAAGCATACCCATACTTACTACTTATTGAACACCCCTCGTAGCGTTAACCTAGCCGTACCTAGGAAATCGAGCTTTGTGTGGCGTGGCGTCTTTTATGTTTTTCCGTAGAAAACGAATTTTCCTGGGAATGAGACTCAGCTAAATAGATTATTCACCCCCATAAACCCTAGTATTGTAACTCTTGTACCTAGTGTTTATCGTTAGGGCCGTTTTAAGGATTCATTAAAAACGTACAATGAAATATACAAATGTTGCTCTTTTAATAGCGTAGGACAATTATGGTTGCAACCGTTTCTAAATTATTTAGAAATTATTATCTACACCGCTCCGTGCCCGACTGCCCGTTCCGATTCTGGCCCAAGCCCGGCTTGCACTCGATCACCGAGTTTTTTATACATTCGCCTTATGCGCCGGCCGGCAAACTGTTACACCTCATTCCGCACCTCGAAAGGAAAAAGCGGAACCACTTTGTTGTCCATCCGTCCGTCTGTCAAGACCCTTTTTCTCAGGAACGCGTGTATGTATCAAGCTGGAATTTATATCAAATACTATCTACTCGTACTGTCCCTTGAAGCTGTAAAAAAATAAAACTTCTAAACCAACGCAATCAAAAGATACAGCCGTTTATGCAAATTTTCGAAATTCTTAAGGGAATCAAAACCTACAGGGTGCTTCCCGTGAACTCAGAATCTTGAAATTTTGTGCGAAGCAACGTCTTATAGCACAGATAAAGGAAAAAATGCGAAAACCGTAAAATTTTAATTACATCACTGAAAATTTTATGTCCAGTATAAACTGACACGCACTAAGTATGTGAGTATATATACTTAGTGAGTGTCAGTTTATAGTGGACTGATTCTATTGTACGGGGTGGTCCGGAACCCTCGGTGCGCGAGTCTGACTCGCACTTGACTGGTTTTTTAAAGTTAATTCTGTGTTCCGGCGTCGGTTGTCCGGGTACGGAGCTGTGTACTGTAATTCATCCTGTACATGTGTAGATGTAGAACTGATCTGTCTAGTACTTTTTGGTATAATTGTGCAGATATAGATTACGTATCTACATAGTTATGTTCAATTAATTGGTAGGACTGTTATGGAGCTCACATACTACTTCTTTCTCTCCTAATAAAAAATCTAGATATTTAATTAATTTACTCAATCTTAAAAAAACTACGTTATACTGTTATGAAGGGTTGTAACGTTGTATGTTTATTATATGTATAATGCCCTTACACGTGCACGTCTAACCTGAGATACATAATTTGCATCAACATTGCGAGATTGCATTAGGTATTCAACACGGATGTTAGAAATGTTTTGATTCGGGTCCTACGTGATTAGACGAATTAATTTATTGACATCATTCGCTACAATATTTATCAAGTTATTAGCCGAGTGTCACCGAGATCAGGGTCTTAGTGTGGTTGTGATCCATGCCCTGTCGCGTTACGGACTCAGATTTCTCGTACTCTACATGAGATAATGTCTTGTTATTGTCGGGGAAAGCAGAAATGTGGCGATGATAATCTCGAAACAACACTGCACTTCGGTACTGGCATGACATCTTTAATTATCTATCTAGCGCATGCTTATGTCACGTATCTGTAACGCTACTCAGGACTGTGCTAAGTCTAACCATTGTGCTAACTACCATCATATTTTATCTTTCTTATGACTAGAATAGTGTCCACACTTACAAATAGTTACTAATAGCATTTTCTTAACCGTTACTACGCATTTTACGATAGTTGTTGCGCCAGTTATCGTTATCACTTACAAATATGGGCAACATAAAATTAAAATTATGGATGTAAATCAAAAGAGCAAGAGCGGTCATAAAGCACTCGTCCCTTACTACGAGTAGTAAGTATGGAAGTGCTTTAGGTCCGACTTAAACACGATCATGCTAGGCTGGGACTAGATTTTGCATTAGTAGTAATGTTGTATATTATGTTTTTAACATGCCTCTTAGAATTCAACAGTCGTTTACCTTGTGATGAGGTAAATTAACTACAGAACAAATGAGTTAAAATAGATTACCAAAAAGTTTAAAAAGCATATATCTACAGTAGATTACCTAATTTATTACATTTCTGAAATCCGCGCACATACGATAGATCCGTTGACGCTCGGAAGAAATTATATTTTTTTGCAATAATAACGTCCTCTGCCCGAAGCGTTGGCGTCGCACTGTTTATTTTCGTTCGAGTCTATTAACAGAATATTTGTGAAATAGTTTTCGCTGTATTCACATTCCTGACATGCCTACGTGTATGTAAATTTGCTTGTAATTCAAGCACTTGTTACACAAGTCGCGTTCACGCTAACTTCGTGAAACCAGTCGGCCTATAAGGGCGGGTATATCAGAGTAGTCGTAGAGAGCACGGCTTGCCTTTAAAGTACCTACAGGTATCTTGGTGACGTTTAATTCATGTTTATAAGTAGAGAACTGTATGCAATTAAAGTATATTTACTAAAACGCCGGTAGAAGCGTTTTTTAGTTAATAAACATAATGTTAGTTTAGAAAAAGTCGTGCGCTTCCCGTAGGTTACATTGATCGTTACAAATGTGACGTGGTTGTTTTTGTGATTAGGTAATTGATTTAATACTTTTATTAGATAATTGATTAACGTGAAGTGCACATCACTTAGAGGAATGATTGTGCATTAATGTAGGTTAGTTCAAAAAGCATGTTAAACGTTCGAAGTGCAACAACAAGGCCTTTTGTGACATGGAAGCTACGTCTCGCCAGTAATATTTTCTTTCACCGGACTGTCGTGTGTCACAATATACGGAGCTGTGCTTTCATGTTTGCAAAACGACGAACGTTTACCTACTTAGTTACGTACTCACTGACGTATAGTTTACTTTAGTTAGACCAACAGCTAAATGAAGAGTAATTAAGTAAATGTTATATTATTATCGTAGTTGAATTTCTATATAAGTAACTACTTGCGAAGTTTCAGGCATTGATGTGACAGCTATACGATTGACAACCTCAGAGCAAAGAAATAGGAAGAGTCCGAATAACGAACTACATAATTTACTTTAAAAACAAAGTTTAAACCGACTTCAATTCCGTACTTCGCCAAATCACATAGGTACAGTCAGCATCAAATCTAGCTACGCAATGGAAGACGTCATAAGTTCATATTCCCTTCTAATAAAGACTTTTGACGTCTTCGTTTGCGTAAGGTCAATGAGGGCAAAACCGTCGTATTTTTGTATACGTTCAATTTGGTTGGCCATCATCATCATCATCATCGGCCTTATACATCTATAAAAAAGATGATTTAAACAGCGTCCATATTAGAGTTGCGGCACTTACGTACGTGGCTCGTAAGGCCGATACGGGAGCGACAGCCTCGACCACATAATTGGCAAGTAAATGTCCTGCCCGGAGATGAAAGAGGAAGAGCAGCGCGTTGGTGTCTTAATTCGCGTCTATAGGATAAGAGATCGAACCAAGCTTTATCGTGTTCCACTACTCCATGGTTGGCCATAACTATGTTATTATTCACTTTATCTATCCAAATATCATAAATCCTCCATGATGCGTTCAAGAACCGACCACCATAATAATATGACCACCATAAAAAATGACTGATTTGTTAGAACAAATTTCTTATTTGTGAAAATGTCATTATTGCTAAATAATAACATCGATTTCGATAATATTATTTCATTCAAATTTCGAACATCTCTGAAATCAAAAAAAATTGATTTGACCTCTATTCTAATATCAGTCGAGATGACGTTTAGTTCGAAATGAATTGTCAATTTGCATACAAATTTGACAAATGTCGCACGTAAGTAAGATATCGAACGATATGATACATAGTTGAATCCGACTCTAGTTTGTCTCTGAATTAAGAAAAAAACTATGACAGCTGCCAGAAAATAACGCCGCGATGCCGGTCATAATATGCGGCTCCTGAATGCATCATGAAGGCTTATGATATGTGGATAGATAAATTAGTGTATGTAACTGTACATAATTAGGCATTAAAACACTCGTGTGATGTTATTATGAAACTGGCCTTCGGCTCGTTTCATAAACCCACACTCGTGTTTAATCCCCTTCATTATGTACAGTCACATAAACTACTACATACATTTTAATAAACTTGATGCTTATAACAGGTTAAGCATTTATTCAACTTTTTGAGGATATTTGTGTAAAATAACTAATACTTCAGGTTATTTAAATATGATATTTTTTTGAAAACATGTCAGCAGACGGATTTTCCCTAGGTTTTGGGGCTTTTCCGTCTAGCTTAGTTACTTTTCGTGTACCAGAACGTATTACAAATCTGTACGTTTTGTAAGCAAATGTAAATGTACTTTTGATCGAAACTAAACCTTAGCGAATTAATTTTAACGTTTATTTTTAATTTTATGGCCAAATATTTTTTTTGGGGCTATTCCGGCCTATTTTGAAAATCAGAAGTAATACACCTTTTATTGAAGTTTAAAATCAAGTCTACTTTTTAATTAAAACAACTACCTGTGCGACATGATGCAATTTTGTCTTTACAAGTCGAATCAGCTTACAATTCTAGAACAAAAATACAGAATTTTGATACTTAGATCTCGATCACCTCTGCATTTTTAGAAAATATAATCGACACATAGTTTCGTAAATTTAAAAAAGGTTGGCAATATATGAAATGGGGATATTCCGGCATATGACGGTTATGACCAATTCATACCAGACGGCTTTTTCCCACTTGAGAGTTGAGGAAGTATACATTTTAACAACCTGTAGTTTCACAACAAGTAACGATAGTGTAAAATGGATCAAAGTACCAATAAGCCTGATTAACGAACAATATAATAAACATACTTACAAAACCGTAATCCGCATTTTCTGATCGCAATTTCAAAAAAAGGAGCAATGCTCCGAACTCGTGTTTCGACTTCGGAGCTCAACGAAACTTACATGGCTATTTCATTGCATTTGCCTACATAGCGCCATCTGTTTTTGACTGTTGGTAGCAAATATATTCGCTGCTTTATCGATCGAGTCGGCTAGTGCGTATTGTGGTTAGAATTGCCGCAAAAGCCGTTGTACGGAAATACCCCGCAGACGGAATTGGCCGCACTGACCTTAGCTACTTTTAATGCTGGCTGTACATGAAAATTTTCACATTTCCTTTCCAATTTACCACATGACCTGCTTTCTTGCTTTTCTTAATCTGTGAGAGTCATTTGTTACCGTCTATGATAAAATACCCCAGATTATATCCTAATTCACAATTCATAGTTATTTTAATTTCGATTCAACTTTAAAATAATTTTGGTTGGGGTAAACATAATTCAATATTATTAAATATTGAATTATGTTCATTATGCCAAAGGAAACTAGAGCGAAAGATGTAGATTAACGTCCTGTGATGATAGCAGTGATAAACGAAGCAACCCCGCGTGTGGGGTAGAAAATTGTACGAATACAATGGTTTGGAAAAACTGTCATAGCTCAGCCATGTCACTTTATACTGACACCAAACTAAACTAATTTTAAAGCCAGATGAATGGCTTATTCAGAAATGTTTGTTTCATCTTGATGTGGCTACCAGTGATTTTTAGGGTTCCGTACTCGAGTAAAACGGGATCCTATTACTAAGACTCCGCTGTCCGTCTGTTGGTCTGTCTGTCACCAGGCTTTATCTCACTGATACCGTGATAGTTACAGTTGAAATTTTCACCGATGATGTATTTCTGTTGCCGCTATAACAACAAATACTAAAAACAGAAGAAAATAAATATTTTAATAGATTATGGTAAGTACGGAACCCTTCTTCCGCGAGTCCAACTCGCACTTGGCCGGTTTTTTTACATAGCCCAGAATAAAACCATACTTTCTTCTGTGTTTTCTAAAAGTGTGTGTGTGTGTGTAAAATGAAATGTTATTTTGTCTGATTTCTTAGTGGTCAACTAGTAGTGCTGTAGTTTTTTAAAGGATTTTACATCGCAGAAGACCTTCGAGCAACACTGCCGGCCTTCCTATAGCAGAAGGGAGTCGCCTTATCTATGAATATTACTTACTGTCAAATAATTATGTCATTTCTTGCGGGGCCGGGCCGGGGGGAAAAATTTGAACACAAATGCAAAAACAAAACTGTAATGATGCCACTAATACATCAAAAATGACACAATATAGGTACACCGAAAAAACTTGCACACCTTCATCAATTTTTGAGTACGAACCACTTGGGCTTGTAATTTGACAGAAGGGAAATGGTGGGAACACTCCCTTCCGTGTTGCTCGAAGCAGAAAACCATATAGGGTTCCGTAGCCAAATGGCAAAAAACGGAACACTTATAGATTCGTCATGTCTGTCTGCCTGTCTGTCTGTCTGTCCGTCCGTATGTCACAGCCACTTTTTTCCGAAACTATAACAGCTAATATACTGTTGAAACTTGGTAAGTAGATGTGTTCTGTGAACCGCATTAAGATTTTCACACAAAAATATAACAATAAAAATAAATTTTGGGGTTCCCCATACTAAGAACTGAAACTCAAATTATTTTTTTTCATCAAACCCATACGTGTGGGGTATCTACGGATAGGTCTTCAAAAATGATATTGAGGTTTCTAACATCATTTTTTTCTAAACTGAATAGTTTGCGCGAGAGACACTTCCAAAGTGGTAAAATGTGTGTCCCCCCCCCCCCCCTGTAACTTCTAAAATAAGAGAATGATAAATCTAAAAAAAATATATGATGTCCATTACCATGCAAACTTTCAACGAAAATTGGTTTGAACGAGATCTAGCAAGTAGTTTATTTTTAATACGTCATAAATCGTAAAAAGCAATTTATTTAACGGAATAGTTTGCGCGAGAGACACTTCCAAAGTGGTAAAATGTGTGTCCCCCCCCCCCCCTGTAACTTCTAAAATAAGAGAATGATAAATCTAAAAAAAATATATGATGTACATTACCATGCAAACTTTCAACGAAAATTGGTTTGAACGAGATCTAGTAAGTAGTTTATTTTTAATACGTCATAAATCGTAAAAAGCAATTTATTTAACGGAACCCTTCATGTGCGAGTCCGACTCGCACTTGGCCGCTTTTTATTATTTGTCACTTCAACTGACTGTTGACGTTCTATGTTCCAAGCTTCTAGCAATGTCGAAGTTTTGTGTTCCAAGCAAATAACTTCGCCTGAGATTCAGATACCTACATGGAGAGGTCAGGTCAGACTAACACTGGTTCTTCCCACTTCCCAGGTAGACCAATCAAATTAGCTTACCCTGGACATAATTCGTAAACTCGTTGTTTTTATTGTTTTATCGGATTTTACTATTCAGTATCAAATATTAATGAAATATATTAAGTAAAAAATCCGCGATCGTAACCGTAGTTAAAAAAAACACGAGTTAACGTACACTACTTAACTTTTTCTTGAAAGTAAAAAAGGTAACCAAGTACCTTGTTAGTATAACTTTGAGGTACATTCAAATTCGATCACTTAATAGCAAAATTAAACTGATATCAAATTCGCGTATTCGTTTTTTTTCACAGTTTTCCTCTGATCTCATTATCTAGACAAGCAAAAATGGTAACTATGATGTTTTTATCTGTTTAAGGTATATTGCGTCTTTTTAGACATTTAAGACAATAATTAAACATTTATTTTTAACGTTTTAATAATAATGTATTTCTCAGTAATTATAAATAGTAACTATGAATTTTTTGTTTACTAATAGCCTTTTGTGTACGATAATCATGTTTTCATCAAAATTAAGCATGTTAATTTCACGCTTAAGAAATTGAAAATTTAATTGAAAATACTCGCGACCTTGTCGTGGAGTCAGATGCATGCGGTGGGTGCGAGGCGGGGAGAGAGTGGGGCGCCAGCGGGCGAGCGCACGGCGAACCCGTCTTAACGAGTTTATTTCAATTACGTGTTTTGCACCGACCGCGCCGTGTACAAATAAAACAAATATAACGGAATATCCTAATTGTAGGATTTTTAGCTCTAATGAAAAATCACAGTTTGTCCCTTACGCCCTTTGAAAACTCTGGTCCAAAGGGCGTAAGGAACGATTGATTTGCTTTTATCATCGAAAACATAAGTAAACTCTTAACTGTTAAGTAAATGAAAGAGATGATGCCATGATCGTGGTTAGCATAAAAAAAAACCGGTCAAGTGCGAGTCAGACTCGCACACCGAGGGTTCCGGACCACCCCGTACAATAGAAACAGGTCCACTATAAACTGACACTCACTAAGTATGTATTTACATACTTAGTGCGTGTCAGTTTATACTGGACATCAAATTTTCAGTGATGTAACTAAAAATTTACGGTTTCGCTATCTTTCCTTTATCTGTGCTATAGGGCGTTGCTTCGCACCAAATTTCAAGTTTCTGAGTTCACGGGAAGTAGGTTTTGATTCCCTTGCGGGTTTCGAAAACTTGCGGAAATTTGCGGCATAAACGGCTGTATCTTTTGATTGTGTTGGCTTAGAAGTTTGATTTTTTCACAGCTCCAAGAGACAGTAAACCTGAGTATTTGATATAAATTTCAGCTTAATTCATTTATTTGTTGCAGTATGGGTCTTACAAGATGTTACATATTAATACAGTTCCAGCATAACCCTGTTAGGGCACAGCAACATTAATATAAAAAATATGAATTCTAAAATAATGCATGCACACACTATGCACAGGAATTCAAACTTTAAATGATTGATACCTCCACGCGTTCCTGAGAAAAAGGGTATTGACAGACGGACGGACTGACAACAAAGTGATCCTATAAGGGTTCCGTTTTTCCATTCCGAGGCACGGAACCCTAAAAACACACAGATCAGAATATAACATGATTAAGTACATACAATGTACAATTACAGGTATATAGTTGAACAATCTTACATGCGTAATCGCCTCTAATAACAGTGGCTGTCCATAAATTACGTCATTTCAAAACTGGGGGGGGGGGGGGGGGGGGGTCTATTGGATGACGGTAGTCATTTTATGAGGCGGGTAGTGTCCATTTAGGAATTAACAGGATGATGATAGGAGGGGGGGGTCAAGAATTGACAAAAAACAACCGGCCAAGTCCTGAGTCATGGATGTTTTCTGTGTATTTAAGTATTTATTTATCTATATAAGTATGTTTATCGTTCGTCTAGTACCCATAATACAAGCTTTGCTTAGTTTGGGCCTAGGCCGATTTGTGTAAGATTGTTAAAGAAAAAAAAAACTGGTTTTTAGTATTTGTTGTTATAGCGGCAACAGAAATACATCATCTGTGAAAATTTCAGCTGGCAAACTATCACTGTTGTTGAGACACAGCCTGGTGATAGACAGACAGACAGACAGACTGACAGACTGACAGACAGACAGACAGACGGACAGCGGAGTCTTAGTAATAGTGTCCCGTTTTACTCCTTGAGTACGGAACCCTAAAAAAACAATGGTTCAGTTTCAATTGTTTTTTTGAGTTGTTGAGTCGCCGCTGAAGATGGAATTGTCCGGTAAAAAAATATTACGACTTTCAAAGTGGATTAACACAAAAACAATGTGGAGACCGGATGATTGCTGCTTTTAGTAATGAAACACCTTCAAAGACGACAATATACAGGTGGTATTCAGAATTTCAACGTGGCCGAGTATCCCTCACGGACGACGCGCTTGAAGGTCGACCAAAATCGGCAGTTACGCAAGAAAACGTCCACCTTGTGAGTCAGCTGATAAAAGAAGACAGGCATGTGACATATCGGGAAATTCAGGAGTCTTTGCGGATTGGAATGAGTCAGATACAAATTATTTTACAGGAAGAATTAGGCGTGCGAAAGTTGTTTTCCCGTTGGATCCCGCACTTATTGTCTGACGAGCAGAAAACGACTCGTGTCAATTGGTGCCGCAAAACATTGAATAAATTCAACGGAGGAAGCCCAAATGCAGTTTTTAGTGTCGTATCAGGTGACGAGTCGTAGATATACGCATATGAGCCTGAAACTAAAAACCAATCTCGAGTATGGGGTAACGAAGACGAGCTTCAAGCCAACAAAAGTTATTCGCTCTCGCAGCAAGGCCAAGAAGATGGTGGCTATATTTGTCTCCAAATCGGGTCACGTGGCTACTATTCCACTTGAAGATCGTAGAACGGTCAAAGCCGATTGGTATACAAGTATTTGTTTGCCGATTGTCTTTGCTGAACTTAGGAAAAAAGGGCCTAGTCACCGCATCATCCTTCACCACGACAATGCCAGCCCTCACACCGCTCGTAAAACAAATGAGTACCTGGAAGGTGTAAAAGTCGAACTACTGGACCATCCTCCATACAGCCCTGACCTAAGTCCCAACGACTTTTTCACATTCCCCAAAATCAACGATAAGTTGCGTGGTGGGTGCGGTGTTTCGGCGGCCGGCAGAAGCAGTGGAGGCTTTTAAAAAAATTAACGACTGGTTTGAACGCATGGGATAGTGCATAAAATATAAAAGAGAATACTTTGAAAAACAATAAAAATACTTAAATCAATGTAACTGCATATTTTTTTATATTCCCGAAACTTTCAGTTTGACCCTAGTAGTGACCCTGCCTGCGTAGCCGGAGGTCCCGGGTTCGAATCCCGGTAAGGGCATTTATTTGTGTGATGATCACAAATATGTTCTCCTGAGTCATGGATGTTTTCTATGTATTTATTTATCTATATAAGTATGTTTATCGTCGTGTAGTACCCATAGTAGTTTGCTTAGTTTGGGACTAGATTGATTTTTGTAAGATTGTATAAGAAAGAAAAAGAAAATAAAAAATCTGTTTTTTAGTATTTGTTGTTATAGCGGCAACAGAAATACATCACCTGTGAAAATTTCAACTGTCTACCTATCACGGTTCGTGAGATACAGCCTGGTGACAGACGGACAGACAGACAGACAGACTGACGGACAGCGGAATCTTAGTAATAGGGTCCCGTTTTACTCTTTGAGTACGGAACCCTAAAAACGATGACGTAATATATGGACAAGCCCACACACATGACATATTGAAACAAACCTGTTAAATGCCCCATGAAGCGACTCATTTAACTCACAAAAATATTTTTAATTAGTAGAAAAGGGTATTAATACTTGAAAATAGGTACACTTGTAGTGATCATGCTAAATTCGTGTACGTGTTACAACGAGCAACCGCATCCTTAAATATTATTCGTGGATTTATTGGAATGAAATGAGAATAAATCATTCGTTATTCGAAAGTGTAGACGAATAAATTATTCGCGAATAAATGTTTATTCGAATAATTATTCGACATACTTTATTTAAATAATTCTATACAGAAGACTGAGCGCTTATAAATAGGTAATCGACATTCCACGACAATTATGTCTCATGCTGAACAATTTAGTTATTATCGATCTAATGAACACAATATTTTAATAAATATCTACCCTAGCCAAACCGTGGTAAACGCCACGTTCGTCTTTATAAATGTTTGGCAATCATTGATCTATCCATAATAAATGAAGGCCGAAACGCATTGACAGCGGTGGCGAAGCGGCGGCGCGGCGCAGTGTAGAGGTGGTACCGGCTGTAATGTTCGATCTAATAAAGCTGGGAAAAAGCGTTCGGATCCTTTCATATTAGCTCGAACATTACAAGTACCGCCTCCGCGCCACCCCGCGCCGCTTTGTCACCGCTGTCAGTGCGTTTCGGCCTTGAATGCCTGTGACTCGCGACAGCACGGTCGGTAGTTGAGATGCAAAGCAATGACGGCCTTATTCTGCAAGAGATAAGGTTCATATTAAAACTTTAGTACGAAAAAATATGAATTAATTAATAATCGTGGATATTTTTTGTTTAATTTGTTTCTTATAGTACTAATACTATGTTGACAGCATAAATCAAACACTTTGCAAGTAGTTATGTATTTTGGTTTTCCAAAAACTAACAATATTTGTGATTTTAGAAATCCGCAAAGAGAATCTGTTTAATTTTTAATAATTTATCAACACACATAATATACTATTCAGAATAATTTGTTAAATTGCAGTTATCTATAATTTCTGGTAAGATAATCCAGAAAATGTGTAACTTACTGAACTTTCTTTATTATTTATAGTCCCGGTTGATTAATTAGATTAATTATGATTTCTTTAACTGGAATGCAAGCGTCATATCATAATAGAGGCACTTTTATAAAGTTACATATTATGCTGCACTTATGAAATCAGAATTTGTTAAAAAAATAGATTTTTGGTTTTTTTACAATGACGCGGAACCCTAAAATGTTTAATTCTTTTTATTTTAACTATAACTAACAATACTTTACATCATAGAAAAAGAAAATTACAGTTATCGAATTATGTCCGGGTTTAGCTAATTTGATTGGTCTAAGGCGAGTAGTCGGTAACCGTTTTGAATGTTAGCCCTGGGCTGTTTCACATTCACAACACTCCACCTCACCTCTCTATCGCTCGTATTAGCAAGCCCGACAGAAAGAGTGGTGGTAAGGTCGCCAGAGCTGCCGAGGATTTGCTATGTTGAGTTAAGGGTGTGGGACCCGTATTTGTCCCTAGCTGTCAATCTTCAAATTATTAAAACGCCCTTTGTGATTCTACTGGTGTCAGAGGCGTCGGTTTCTGCTTACCATCAGTCAGGCCGTATGCTTGTTAGTCACCGTCGTAGTAAAATGGATGACATAGCTGTATTATATATTGGAGTCGAGTAATTGTGTCGTGTGACGCCACTGTCACGGCGGGCGCGTCGTCACGCTGCGCCGGCGGCGCACGCATCCCTGCCGCCGGCGTGTGCGCATCTTCACACATTGTGTGCAGAATGCAGGAAAACGGTAGCGGTAACACGGCTGCTTCAAAAACGTTGCGATAAAAAATATACATTACGAAAAAACTAATAAATTTTTTACATTACCTATTTATTAAGGTACAATTAATTAATCATTGTAATAATATTTATTGATAATGTAATATTACATGTCAACATTTTATAATACGGGTTTATTAAGGTACAATTAATTAATCATTGTAATAATATTTATTGATAATGTAATATTACATGTCAACATTTTATAATACGGGTAAGTATACATATACCCTAGTTCACGATCGTACTTATTACGACGAAAAAAGTGGTATAATTAGGACTATTATAATTTCATTGTCAAAATAATTAATTAAGTAGGTAGTAGGTACGATTGTGAACTAAGGGTACCTATCCATATTTTTAGGTAGAGACACATATGCAAAAAAAGTTATGATTAAGTATTTTAATACAATATTTATCAATATATGTACATCACCGTCAGTCAAGACCTAAAGATATTAAAATTAAATAGCGATAACAATGCTATTCAAATTCAATACGTCTATAGGCCAGGCCAGTCATATTTGACCAAAAAAATCGCTAAAATCGCAAGCTAACGGCTAGTTCTGCTTTTTTAATATGTTGTTAGGACCACTACCAGTAGGTACTGTATATCCAAGTTTGCAGCTTCGAAAGACCTGTGCAAACTTTGCAGCACTCGAAAAACCACGAAAATTTCGCACTTTTTAGGGTTCCGTAGCCAAATGGCAAAAAACGGAACCCTTATAGATTCGTCACGTCTGTCTATCTGTCTGTCTGTCTGTCCGTCCGTATGTGACACAGCCACTTTTTTCCGAAACTATAAAAGCTATACTGTTGAAACTTGGTAAGTAGATGTATTCTGTGAACCGCATTAAGATTTCCATACAAAAATCGAAAAAAATCTGTAAGTTTTGGGGGTCCCCATACTCAGAACATTTTGCAGGTGTCACTAAAGAAATAACAATTATCAAAATTCAAAATGGCGGCCACCAGACGCAATAATTTAAAAAATAAAAATAAAAAACTTTACGAACAATGTCATGTTGGGTATCGTTGAATAGGTATTTTAAAATGATTTTAGGTTTCTTTAATCTTTTTTTAGATGAAATAACTATGTAGGATTTATAACGATTTAAAGTTGGCTTAACAACAAATTTTTGGAAAGCTGTATCTCGGTAAGTATTTAACTTACAGAGCTGGTTCTGGTCACAAAATGTAGCGATTTTAGAATACTTTAAAAACGTAAAGATTTTTATTAAAAAAACCGCATAGTTTAGTACTCATATTGACAATACCAAAAAAGACGCGAAATTTTCGTGGTTTTTCGAGTGCTACAAAGTTAGCACAGGTCTTTCGAAGCTGCAAACTTGGATATACAGTGGTACTGGTTGTGGTCCTAACAAAATATTAAAAAAGCAGAACTAGCCGTTAGCTTGCGATTTTACTTGTCAATTATGACTGGCCTACTAGTCAAATATACCTACCCCAGATTGAATACGCAATGACAACTTGACTACTTACTAATTAAAATGTTTGTCGCAGAACGAAGCGCCGGTATTATTATTACTGATGACCCAATAATAGTACTTTATGTGACTGTACATAGTGAAGGGCATTAAACACGAGTGTGTCATAATCATACGTCGTTATTGCGGGGGCAAAAACGACAGAAAGATTATGACAAACAAGCAATAACAGACGTGAAACTCATTTTCTGGCACATTTATGCCTACGAGTTTAAAATTGATCAACATAATCTCTAATATCTGACCTCCATACTTGACTAGATTACCAATACATACTTAAATAGATTAACTACGCAGTCGCAATGCAAACTCATTAGTCACTTTGCCTATTTGACATTGTCATTTATTTCTATCTCTCAAGGAAAGTTTAGCCATCGTTCAAAAACATACACAAGCATAATATCGAAATTAAATTTGAGTGCAAATGGAAAAAATGTATTTAAAAAGCTAAAACAAGTTTTGGAGAAAACTACTGAATTTGGCATATTTTTTTTTATGAATTGATAAGTCATAAGTCTTTTATTTATAATATTATTAATATTACATGTCATCGATTGTTTAGATTAAATTAAATTTATATACTAAGTGTGTTAACATATAACATTCTTATTCTGGTAACTCATAAAAATCTTTAATGTCATAAAAAGAGTGCGTGAGAAGCCACGATTTTAATTTTCTTTAAAAAGTTGAGTTACTACCCGCGCATTTTACATTTACTGGTAGTTTGTTAAATACTAGGATACAAAGGAGTTAAATAATACTTGGATCATCGTTACTACTCTAGATTTCTTGTATCGTTTCAAGTACGCACCTAAAACAACAGTTGATGTTGAAAGATCGTTCAGTCAATTGAAATGGATATTTTTTGCCGCAAATTGACTGTATAAATTTTAGATAAAATCTTTATAATCTATTACAAAAACCAAATAAAATAGAAGTGATATTTTTCACACACATAAAAATTACGCACATTGCTGTCTTATTATTTAAGTAGACGTTTTGCCTTCTGAGTAGGTAAGCGTTTAATTAGTAGAAGATAATTTTTATAGACCTTTTCTAGCGAAAACTCTCCAGATGTGAAGAACATCTTAGATGCTTAGTATTTGTAGGCACAATGTGTCCGTATCTACCAAATAGACATTCTGTTATATGTCTTCTTTATCTGATTTGTTATTGCCCCCGCGATAACGACGTAATATGGTCACAATGATTATTTTCACATGCCTTTTGAGGCAGAATGTATTAATAAGGGTCAACAATGTAACTACACTTATATTATAACATCTACTGTACTTACCAGTGGCGGCGCGTGAGAATTTTCATTGGACAACCCGAAGCAACAAGAAGGGCTGTTTTTTAATGATTTACGAGTTTGGTAATATATATATATAGCAAGAAATTTTAGGCAAGCTGGTGGGAATCGGCTTGTATGGGCGCTCCGCCACTGGTACTTACCATAATTATGTTCGTGAATAAACTGTAATTTAATTTCATTTCATAATTACATCACACGAGTGTTTTAATGCCTAATTATGTACAGTAACAATACACTACTTTATCTATCCACATATCATAAGGCTCTATGATGCATTCAGGAGCCGCATATTATGACCGACATCGCGGCGTTGTTTTCTGGCAGCTGTCATAGTTTTTTTTTAATTCAGAGAAACTAGAGGCGGATCCAACTAATGATAGTTCGATCGATATCTTACTTACGTGCGACATTTGTTTTTTTTTAGATATGGTTTTTACTCCTTGCTTTTTAGCATGGTGGATTTGCCAATAACAGTTTAAAAGGTGTTGACTGTTGACATATTTACACACGAGGAGAATGTTCCGTAAAATTTTGACGGTTTTTGGGGGGAGGATCAGTCCGGCAACCTAAAACAAATAAAAATTATGGACATCAGTGACATCACAGACAATCTCATGACATTTACAAACGTAATGAAAAAACCGGCCAAGTCTTCGCGCACGAAGGGTTCCGTACCATTATCTATAAATATTTATTTAATTCTGTTTTTTAGTATTTGTTGTTATAGCGGCAACAGAAATACATCACCTGTGAAAATTTCAGCTGTGTTTTCTGTCATGGTTCATGAGATACAGCCTGGTGACAGACAGACAGACAGACGGACAGCGGAGTCTTAGTAATAGTGAATATATAAGGTCTCTGAGCATCCAAATACAATTAATAATTATTCTAATGTTCTTATAGAGATGTATACTGTCTCTAAGCGTTAAAACAGAAAAAAAAGGATCATTAATGTAATATTGTCAAAGATGTACAGGGTCAATAACAATAAAACGTGTCAAGAACAGAATGATCTCGTCAAAATAATGATAATAACACTAATATTTAGGTAGGACTCCACAAACAGCACCCGATCACGAGTATGCCGCATATCTCAGCCATCGCCTCCCTCAACCATATGTTAGGGAAGGTGACGACCCGATCAACGATGCCACCGTACGTAAGCAAAGCGCAAGCTTTAAGCGAGCATGACATATTCAAGCCACTGGACATTGATAATAGCAAAGATTAAAGCGACTTGTTCGGCGACAAAAAGCATTACATAAAACGGAACAGCTATTTCCGGTACTTATAATAATTACAAAGGTAATACGCCAAGACAATCATACTCGAAGGTATATTAATTCTAATAGAATTTGACTACTGGCTTAAAGGCATTTTTGTCGCTTATGAAATCGTTGACATTATAATACGCCTTGCTTAGCAAATAATTTTATATGACTTAAATTTACTGAACGGCAAATTAACAATTTCGGTGGGTATTTTATTGTAAAAACGTATACAGTTCCCCACGAACGACGTGCTAACCCTGCGAAGACGACTGTACTGCACTGCGATCTTGTGTTTACTTCTGGTGTTGTAGTTGTGGATATCACTGTTGAGTTTGAAGTCCTGATACAATACTTTTTCTACGACAAATTTTAAATAAATAGCAGACTACAGAATAGTTTGACTTTTCATGCAGCAAGTTTTCTATTCGTACTTTTGCTACTCACGCAATTTCTTCAGGAGTGCAGCTATTAATTTCTTCGGCCATTTTAAAAGGAACGTACACTTTAAAGTAGGAATTATCCTACTTTATGGCCAAGCATGACGTAAAAAAATTTAAGTACCTAGTCACCTAGCCAATTTCATACTAGGCCTTACTTCAGGTTCAGACAACCACCTATTACATAATAGTTATTTTCAACACACCTGCTCGTAAAGTAGGTCTTATTACAGCGTATTTACACTGATAATGCAGAATATTACCCATGCCGTGCCTTTTACATTATATTATCGCACTAGTGCCTTTTCATTACATATCTTTTTAAATATTAGCAAAATATTGCAGAATATTACCCATGCCGTGACTTTTACATTACATTATCGCACTAGTGCCTTTTCATTACATATCTTTTAACATTTTCATTTTTTATTTTTTTATTTTTTTTCCTCGCAAATGTGTTGAAAAACGTCGTATGAAACACGTGAGCATTGGTCATTACACTTCTCGTCTCCATTAAGCCTTCGCCTTTGGCTCAGGCTTAAAAACCGACTCGAGTGTAATGACCAACATAGCACACTTGTATCATAATGTACTATTATGATACAAGTGCGGAAATTAGCTAATTCCCAACGAGTGGCGATGACCAAAAACACGAGTTGGGAATTACCTATCCGCACGTGTATCATACAATATTTTACAATCCATCATGCGAGGAAATAAAAAAATATGCATAAAAGGTGAAATTTGGTGACCTGTGTTTTGACAAATAAATACTTTGAACTTTTAATTGTCACGAAATCTCATTATCGCAAAGTATGCGGGAATATTGTACTGAAATCCATTCCCGAACGGGCTGGTCACCTTCCGCGACGCCGTGCTGCAACATGCTGGCATGCGCCACTTCCCGTGTTTATGTTGAGCCATATAAAGGGGTACATTCAGAGCAAGTGCATTGTAAATCATAATTTACATCAATATACTATACAATAACACCTGACAGCTAAAGAAAACAAATGATTACATAATAATCCAGCAGTCATCTTCCAGTGACATTCAACTTTTCCTCATGCTCAAACAACCGTCACGAATGTCATCGCTGCGTAAGTTTTTAAACGTGGATCTATTTCTATTTTCCTTGTGAAGGTCGCCGGTCGCCGGCGCGCGCGCCGCCCAAGCCCGTTAAAGGGGTCGATGACCACGCGGCAATAATTTTCAGCATACCCTTTTTATTCGCCAATCAGCAGATCTGAGATCGTCTGAAGGGTAATTTATATTGAAAGTGCATTGGCTCTGTTTGTGACAGTTAGAGAAGAGAAGAGAACATTTATTGTTTACCATGAACAATTTGGTCTTAATGATAAGTATGTGAGTTACAATGGCAGCCCTTTCAGGCATACATTATTAACTATAAAAGTTACATCATCATCATAATCACTGGCCTGTAGCATCTATAAAAGATGATTTAAGCAGCGTCCATTAAAGTGCGGCACTTGCGTACGTGGCTTGTCAGGCCAATACGAGAGCGACAGTGACGCCCGCATATAAAGACATGTAAATGTCATACACATCGCTGTTGGAGGCGCAGCAGCGCGCTGGTGTCTCAATGCTCGTTTGTGGGACAACAGGTCAAACCAGGTGATAACATGTACTGTCACACGCCTTCATAATGTGACTTCCTTTCCTCCATAGGTCTCGGTCCTGCGATTGATTTTCCCAGTTCGTGGGGTCGATCTTGAAGGACAGCATGTCACGTTTTGCGCTGTCCTTAAAAGTTACATAGGTATATAATAATTAGCTTTATGCCAAAGGGCAGCTTAGATAATTTGTATGCCTCGGGGCATACAAATTATCTAAGCTGCTGAGCATATTCTCTGCATCTAACTGACTACAGTCATCTTCTGAAAATAGCGCAACCCTGGGTGGGTGTCACTAATTTGAATCGATAAACTGTTAATTAATTCCAGATATTCCACCGTCGGTCTCTGGATAATCTTATTGTATTTAGTTATTATTTACTCCTCAAAAACAGTATTAACAATAGGTGGAGTAGTCTATCTTATCACGAACGCACGCCAGCAACAGCAAACAAATACATTAAAAGGTAGGTACAGTCGCCATCACATACATCGGAGCAAACAAGCACGTCACAAACATCGGAACACACCTCTATTTTCAAGGCATTAGGGTGCATGTGCTGATATTTTTGAACACCTATAGTGTACCTATGTAAGTGATGGCGACTGTACCTACCTAGTAAAGAAATATCGACAGGTCAAGCCTTTTGTCACTGTTTACTTTATTAATTATAATCAGCTTTTAGCGAGTTTTATCGGGAGGTGGCAATTATCTCTTGGTCTTGTATGTTTAACAATTTTTTTGCAAATTTGTGGTAATAATTAACGGTTCATAAAATATCAATAAAGATTTATTAAAACCGACATTTCTACGCTTTATCGTCATCGTGTAAATTAAAACTTTAAAATTGTTTCAGATAAGTGAGTAATTATTACATATTCTTATGGTGGCACTGCACTTGGCGGTATTTGCCCAAATATTAGCGTTGCATCTTTTTTCTTCCTACGGCAAATGAAAGAGAGGCAACGCGACGCAAGGACGCAACGCGAACACGAACCCCAAGTGTAGTGCGACCATTACACAATAATAATTTTATTTGCAAGACTTGCTTTTTAAAATATATCTTCTTATTATAAGATATAAGTATATAACAAATTGTCATATATCTTAATTAAATAAATTGTTTAAAGTTATATAAGTAACAATTTAACATACCTACCTATACTAGATAAATATCGCTGATGATAAATAAGAGGACACATAACATGTACGTTGGTATCGACACCGTGAACAATCACAGTTTTCTTCCCATAGACTAGACCGACCTACTGATAACCGATCATCAATATATGCCTTTTTTTTTATCGTTGGGGGAATGCTTTGACGCACCGTCCGCCCGGTCAAGGGGGGGACCTACGCTAACCCTTTCACTGATTTACCCGAAAATGTACAAATGAATCAGTGCGAGACGCCTAATTATAATTTTTCATCTTTATGAACGGTCCGTAAGCCGCTTACAGTTATGCAACAATTGATTGTTGTTTTTTTAGTTCAACACTTGATTCAAATCCAGCAGCACAATTGTTATGATTTTAACATTGAAAATGTTTTTTCGATGGCTTCAGTATAGCCTCCAATTTCAGCGTGAGTGATACATTGCCCTGGTCTCGTGAGTTTTAGGGCTACGTGGATGATTGAGGTGTCAAAAGATGCCTCTTGGCAAGGGTTACAAAATGGTAAAAAAAAACTAAAAAAATTAAAATCTCCTTTTAACCCTTTATAGGGCAATTAAAAAAATTCAAGGCAAAAATTACCACCTGTTAAGGTCATCTTTTTGTATTTTTTTATGGTGCAGAATTTTTAACTTTATGCAATATCAAGAGACTTGAATTATGGATAAATTTTATTCTTGCCTGTTAAAGGGTTAAAAGTTGCTAAAATGTCGAAAAATTACAAAGTTTTTTGGTGTCTTGTCGTACTAAATCGGCAATTGCTTGAAAACGAAAAGTGATATCGAAGAAATAAAAGCCCTCGGGGTATTGAGCTGGCCTACATTTTGTAAAAAAGAGAACCTCTCTATCTCTTACGGTCTAGGCAGGAAGGTGCCCTTTATGTGGCGCAATTTCAGGGTGCGGCTCGTTATGTTCTGCAATACGAGTACGAGTGTCTTGTTGTTATTGGAGTGCTTATTTGAGGTGTCAGTGCTTATTCTAAATTATAATATATTTATATTGTGTGGTTTCTGTATTTTATGTGATTAAAATAAAAAATATTTTGGAATAAATTGTATTACTTTGAGTTTAGTTTTTAATGATAATGTAAGTTATAAAGTAAAACAAATAAAATAATTTCGTATTTCTTTAATTTAAAACATTATTAACAGAATATATAATTAAGCCTCTCTATCTCTTACATGTGACGCAACTACAGGGCGCACGTTTGTTTTTATTTTATATTATAATACAGGTATATTTATTTTGAGGTTTCTGTATTTATTTGTGATTATAATAATAAAATTTATTTATTTTTGAATATTACTTTGAGTTTAGTTTTTAATGATAATGTAAGTTATAAAGTAAAACAAATAAAATGTGTATTTATTCATATAAACAATATTCAAAACAACATAGGTTATAAAATAATAAGTATTACTTAACTAATTATTAAAAACTAAATTAAATATAAAATACAACTAAACTAAACTATAGTACATTGTGCATTACGGGTCGTAAGAAAGGGATTACTAACGAGAGCCTATTAAAAGCCCGACGCCGAAGGCGGATGGCTTTTAATGAGTCGAGTTTGTAATCCCTCTACTGCCCGTGATACACACCATGTTTTTCATCACATTCGCGAGGAAATAAATAACTACAAAAGACAGAAAAATCTAAGTTTCATACAACCGCACCAATCAAAAATTGACAAAATTGACAACTTCACTTCACTTACAGATTTGCGAGTGGAGGGCAAGGGGGCGTGGCCCCACGTGGCCTACTAGATTTGCTTTAACCAATCAGATCAAACACAAACTCATAACTCCCTTGGGAGTTATAAAAATCCATATCTCCCGCGGGAGGTAAATCGGCTATAGCTGCTCTATACATCTGAAAATAAAATAGTTTCGTATTTCATTAATTTAAGACATTATTAACAGAATATGTGTAGGTATAATTAAGCCTCTTTATCTCTTACGTGTGGTGCAATTACAGGGCGCACGCTCGTTTTGTTCTGCAATACGAGTGGCGGGTCGTTGAGTTGCAATTTGATTGTTTATTTGAGGTTTCAGTATTTATTTGTGATTATAATATATGTCGACGCGCGAACAAAATTAAAACACATAAACAAATACAAATTTATTCATGCAATTATTTGTTTGTGATATAATAAACAAATAATGAAATACAGATTTCTTCATGCAATTGTCAGTTAAATGCAAATGGTGTTATCTACCGATATAGGTAATCCGACAAACTAAGAATCTGACCTAGTCAGAAAAAGACAAATGTAAGAAAATAACCTACTTAGAATTTAACGAAATAAGAAACTGCACTACTTCGAAGCTGGCAAAATAAGGAAATGACATATTACGAAACCGCCAAAAAAGAAACTGACCTTCTAAGAATATGATAAAATCAGAAACTGGCCTACTACGAATCCAACAAAATAAGAAACCGACCTGCGTCGCCTAAAGGTAAAAAAGTATGTACAAAAATAAAAAAAATCTGTGTTATACGGAATGGGGTACCTATAGTCGTTCCTGTAAATACTTAAGAAATGTCAATACTTACACACACAACAACACAACTCTATGGTGTAGATGAGTACTATTTACATGTCCCAAATTCTTCTCTTAACAAATCTTACGAGTATTTCTTATTGGCACGTTGCGATTTCAGTAATGACTGTAAAAAATAATTTATTGAATCAGGCGTTGCTTTGCGGAAGTCCATGATATGTTACGAGAACAATATGCCTTTGCTATTCTAAAAAAACGTGGGTCAGTGGACGACGCAAGAGGCGAGACACGTGTTTTTTTCACTACCGTCAAACATGCCTACTTTGCCACCAGGGGGAACTTTGCCCAAGAGGAAAATTTTAAAATTTGCTTCTTGGGCAAAGTTCCCCCTGGTGGCAAAGTAGGCATGTTTGACGGTACCGGTGGTGGTTTGCTGTAATTATTTGCATGTTTGCGCGTGTGGAGGGAGGGTGGGCGCATTAACCGCATGCAAAATACGCAAATAGTTTCATCTCATCTCCGCTGATCGACCAGCACGCATTTTTTTAGCGGAAAATAAAGGAATATTGTTCTCGTAACAGACTATGAATAAGCAGAAATTGTACGTACGGTATCTTGCAGAGCTATATATTCATTTAATTAAAAGCTTATTACTGTGGAAATTAAAAATCATATGCTATACTACTCATATTATACTTATCATATGTTATGCTACTAAGGCTGCTTATATCCCCTGTCATGTTACGCGTCCGAATCTATAAGTTTTCAAAACGTTTTAGAATGAACATATCGTGTTTATTTTAATTTTCACACTAGTATAAACAATCTGGTCGTTTATTGGATTTCGCAATAACGTTTATTTGCGCATATAAACCAAACACTGCTGGCGGACCGGATTATTAATGTTTTCAATGTGGTTAGGTATATCCTACCTAAGTTACATGTTTTAAAAAATCTGAAATGACACTGTTTGTTAATCGGCGAAGCCGGGAGAAGATAGAAATTGATTACTAGAACAACTACATTCATCATAACATCATAAGTATAGATTTTATATAAGAGGAGAAACAGGTTAAGTGGCTTATGCTTATGAGCCCAACTAAAATTAACGTTCACAGAAAAAACGAGAACCTAAATCTTTGAAAATATTACCACACTAGCTGTTGCCCGCGACTTCGTCCGCGTAGAACTTAATACTTAGAAAATATAATGCAAACAAACTTCTACCATCTTAAGGGATGATTTCCGAGGCAAAAACTATTATATATCCTTTGAAGGGTCTCAAATTATCTCTATACCAAATTTCATCTAGGTACATGGATTTTATCCAAACTCTCACCCCCTATTTCATACCCTTACGGAATGATTTTCGGGATAAAAACTATCTAATGTCATTCTTCGGGACTCAAACGACATTTATACCAAATTTCATCTAAACGGGATCCATCTAAATTTTCACCCCCCATTTCACCCCCTTAGGGAGTGATTTCCGGAATTACAACTATCCTATGTCCTTTCCCAGGACTCAAGCTATCTCAAATACCAAATTGTATTAAAATGGGTTCCATCCGAATTTTCACCCCTAATTTCACCCCCTTAGGGGATGATTTCTGAGGTAAAAACTATCCCATGTCCTTTTCCAGGACTTAACCTATATCTACACCCAATTTCATCAAAATAGATTACATCCAAATTTCACCCCCCCCCCCCCCCCCCCCTTTTAACCCCCATAGGGGATGATTTCGGGATAAAACCTATTATATGTCCTTCCCCGGGACTCAAACTATTTATATACCAAATTTCATCTAAATCGGTGCAGAGGTTTAAGTAGCTCCATACAAATTTCCACCCCCAATTTCAGCCCCTCAGATATAAAAACTACCCTTTGTCCTTCCCCGGGGCTCATTTCATCTAAATCGGTTCAGCGGTTTGGGCGTGAAGAGGTAACAGACAGACACACTTTCGCATTTATAATATTAGTATGGAAGTATGGATTATTAGTATGGATAGTATGGATTATTTCCGCTTGTCTTCCAAATAGTAGCTGTAGACGCACTTCAAAAGAAAGAAGAAACGAAAAACTCATTCAAATATCTCAAAAAATTACGAAGCTACAACCGTTTTAATGTCGCTTGTTAGAGTGAGAAAACGATCAGGGACCGTGACGTCACGATCCTCGAGCGTCATAGTAAAAAACAATCGTTTCATTATAAAGGTGCGTTTTGCGGAAAAGAGACGCAACAAACCCCCTCTTAAAACTTTATACACTTATAACTTAGTGATTACCTATATAGCCTCTTGCGTTGTTTTTTTTTCGAGATAATACAACATTATGATTATTTTGTTTAGTGTCTACATCCCTATTTTCGATAAGATTTCTTTATTGTCAGAACTGTGTACATTTAGTTGTTTTGGGTAAAATAAAGTCCAACAGCTTGCCCATTTCGGACGTACAATATTAAACTTAAAGCTAGTCAAATATACTAAAACAATAACAACAATAGTATTTCCAAATAATTTTAACCATATTCACACATAAAATATTAATTTAGATCTATCCGACATCCGTATTTTCTTTTAAACCACGAACTTCGGAATTCGAAAATATTCGGGTATCTCTATCTCTATCGCACTAACAAATGACAGGAATGCAGAGGGCCTACCGCGAAAGGCATTCGAAGTTTCCCCTCTCTGTCATACTTACAAGTTCGTACATAAGTGCGACAGAGAGGGAAAACTTCGAATGCCGTTCGCGGTAGGCCCTCAGATATACAAACTTCGAGTTTCGGTTTTCGTGGTTTGGCTGAATACGCAAAGAGCGCGCGCGCGTGCCATTCAAAAAAACCAAGTTTATATTGTTCGAATTTGTTGTTACATTTGTACAAATTACGCCTTAATTCGACATTTGCGCATATAAGTTCGCATATCAAAATCGATTAATTTTATATTTGCTTTTGGTACCTATGTGTCTCGTCAATGTATATCGTAGACGGGATTAAAATTATTAATAGGCGAAAGAAAGGCAAAGCAATTCCGCCATTTTGTCCGTAGTATTTCTTATTACTGTGATTTTGACGTTTCTTTTAGCTGACAGATGTGGCGGCGATATACTTTAAGAATAATAAATGAAAAATTAAATGAAGTCGTATATTACGGAAAATAAATTAATTGTCGCAGTCGGATAAAAACTATCCTAAGTTGCAGCTGGAATAATAATGCACCTATATAAAATGTTTCATATTTTTCCGTCCATGGGATGCTGAGAACATTCGTACCACAGAAAGCTTAGTTTCAAACTGGCTGATTCTTTTTTTAATTTAGAGATTTATTATAAGTGGAGATAAAAGGGATCTTTTAGTTAAATATGATCAGAATGAATTTTTTTTTTTTAGCTCTACTAGACATAATTAAAATGAGGATTACGTCATAAATAATCCTCTTTCAATTAATAAATACAATGGCGGGTTCAGAATGCAATAGTCATAAAACTGCAGTGGCATGTGCGTTCTGAATAAGTCCCGGCGGAGGTGTCGGCTAGCGCGACCGGTTCCTGCGCATTCCTCCTACTCCTTAACGGCCCGTAGACCTTGCACAGTCCACGTCAAAAATATGTACACATTTTGCACCTTATCACGAAGTATGTGTTACTAAACTATTTTGCATTGCTTTGAGTAAGCTCTGCGATAAATTTATATTATAGCGTAAAGTTACAAAATTCTTATAAGAACCTCATTTTCTGCAATTTTTGTCGGATCTATTCCATAATCTTGTCTCAGAGTCAGGCTTTTAAAAAGTTTGTTTGCAAGGGTTAGTTTCAGATGCGATAAAAGTTGTAATATAGGAAATGTATATAGTATACGAGTAGTAGATAATAGTAGGAACCAGTGATCTCATTGGTGGAAGGGACTGTGGGTCCATGGTAAGGGTACCATGGACGATGGAAAATACAATTAGATCCGTAGAACTAGGTGCGGGATGCGGGAGTATGCCTAAGAGATAAACTAGGTAATTCTTGATACCGAGTCCTTCGTTGCAACCATAGCGATTGTATATGTGTATAAAACGGTCACAGTAGTTCCATGCACCTCGATGGCAGGAAATGGTTACAATGAGTGAGCAGTGGGCGGCATGAAAGTGTATTCATTCCAATACACCATTAATGTTAATTGTGCCCCTGTTTTGTTCAGCAACAAGAAAGGGATTGTCGGCATATAATATAGTCTTAAAATTTTATGCGCCTTTCACGCCGTTTTCTATAAATAAGTTCTTCATCTTGATGCAAAACCGATTTGTTTGTTGCTCATTGTAATTTAATCGTATTACTACTATAAATGTTAGCTATTTTATAATCAACGATGTTAATAAACGCCGATACGTCAAAAATAAGGTCGGACAAGACAGCGACGTGAGTGGCATTATGGTTCACGCGCAAGACAGTTGGCGGTTTTTAAGAAAAAAAGTGACAGACTGGATTGAAGCGATGATGTATGCGAGATGTAAAATTTAATAATATAAATAAAGAAATATTTACAATAAGAAGAACAAGTTATTTTCTATTATAAATAAGTAAGATACTTTCAAACCAGTGTCTAGTGGCACGTTCTCTATTTAGAAAATTTTAACTGTCATGTCCATGATTAAGATGCTCTTAAGCTTCCATGTCATTGTGACTCCAACAGATACAAACTTAAAGTCACCAGACGTATGTATTGTAAATGCAATGAATATAAATTAGGTTCACGTCGAGTTCAACAGCACAGTATTAGAGAATTCCTGTGCGCTGCGGGGATATCTGCGTGTCTGGCGGACTTTATCTTGGATAATGCCGCGATATAACTCAGCTCAGCCAGACCATAAGCTCACCACCGCGTAGGCTGGGGCTTTGGCGGCCTGACAACCAAATACATTATCTACATCGTGTTTGCAAGTTGCTAGCTTTCAGCTAAGCGCAGGGAAAGGCCGTGGAATTTGTTGCGTAAATATATATTCGCTGGATCGCTGGGAATTCGACAAACTGGACCGATAGACTAATTTGAATAACTTTAAATAGGTGTATTGATAACATTTTGCTATTCTTCAATTGTAGAAGGTAAACGTTCAATTTTAAAACTCTATTTTGATATTTTGACTTGAAATCATCCTACATGAAAAAATGTTTTTAAGGTGGTTCGATTGCCATAAAAAGCGTTATTTGACATTCGCAGGCTAACGGCGTGATATTTTAAGAAACTTATGTAACAAACTTTCATCACTTGGCTTCCCATTTGCGCCAAATTCCCCCTTTCCTAGAATAAACTTGTATAAACTAGATTAATTTGAGAAAAATTATTTTCCCAAAATATCACGACCCAAACCAATTTCTCAAATCTCAAAAGGTAGATGCTGTAAAATATTGGATTTTAACTTTACGAGTATGCAAAACCCATAAATTCTATTCATGAGTACTATCTAAGTAAATGAATACCATTGGAAGTGGCATGTCTACCTTGCCTCGCTATTAATTAATTGAAATTTAATCGATCAAAATAAACCCACATTCTGTTGGGTAATATTAAGATGTTGCTGTTGGTGATGGATGATGTACTGCATACATTGAGCCCTATATTAATATCCGGTTTAATGCATGTAATAAATCACTATAGAAAGTTGAACGCTCAGTCATAGATCAAAAATAACGTGTAAACAGAATCAGCCATTATAAGTATATTTAGTAGACTATATGTAAAGACTCATCTGTCTCTATGAAGCGTTTTAGACTAGGCTGAATGAGCGTGGCGCGTATAAATGGGCCAAAAGTTTAGAAATTTAATTAATATTAAAACTGCTTTTCCACCGATGTTCAGGTAAGTAAGTTACGTTTCCATACAAATGACTTGACATTAGCTTCGTAGCTTAAAGGATGACTCACGCTAGAACGGGCCGTGTTCGGCCCGGGCCGATTTCTAAGAAAAACGAGGGCGTTTTTGCGCGGCCTTGCTAAATCCAAGCCCGGCCGAGCCACGGCGGGGCCGTGCCGACACCGGGGATGCTTCCGAGCCTCGGCCGTAGCTCGGCCGGGCTTGGGTATGGCTCGGCTGCGCAAAAACGCCGTCGTTTTTCTTAGAAAACGGCCCGGGCCGGACACGGCCCGTTCTAGCGTGAGTCATCCTTAAGTAGGTTAGCTCCGGTGGAAAATAACCTTAAAAGAGCAACAGAAAAAAGTTTTCCATTATGTTTTACATTACGTTGTATCGCTAATTTTACCGTTGATTACATTTTAAATGTCACCACTAAACTATTTTGACATCTATTTCGAAGCTTTCGAATTTAGTTTATAGGCCGGTTAGTACTAGGTTTTATCGTCATGTTTTACGGCAAAAATGTACCTACCTACTGAAACGTCACGTAAAACATAAAGAAACGTTAATATACATCTTAGTGTTTCTGAATGTTTATCACCGGCTCCTTTCTCCGAGGCGGTTTGGGTTTCGTAGTTTTTTATTATGCAGATTTTTTGCACTGTGTACGATTACACATAATTGGCAAAAAACAAGTGTGAAAACGCTGAGGTGGTCATTTACAATGGGTGTTAATCTGGTGCAGCCGAGCCGCGCGGGCGCACCAATCTGCTTGGTAGGGCACCGATGACGCGAGCAGTGCGTCGTACCAGTCGTACCCTCAATCTCATAACGGAAAATATTGATTTGTTTTCGTGTTCTCTGAATGAGTTCACAAAGGCAGCATTGCTCGTAATATGTTATAAGAGTAGGTACTACGTAAAAAAAAAATTATATTATAAAATAGTTACACTCTTGTCTTAGGTTCGATGCCTGGAAAAATATTTGTAAGTGTGGATAATAAATAAAATAAATAAAAATTAAAACAAATTACAAATATACCTGGTTCACGCAAATCATATGTAGTTACAGTATAGACGGCAAACTTCGTGCGCAAATGAGGGGAAGTGGGGGGGCAGCTTGCACGTACAATTCGCCTTTGCGCAGGCAAGGTCATTTGCGCACGAGGTTTGCCGTCTACTGAATTACCAATTTATTAAAAATTTTGTTATTTAAGTACCTATCTATCAAGTAAATTATGTTATTTTATGAAAGGTACCTATCAATTTTATTAAGGTAATGGATACAGTTTATCACAATCCCGCCGTGCAGTCTGGAATCAAATGCTGGTAGCCCATGCAGTCTGATTCAGTTCCGGACTTTAAACCAATTAGTTTAATGATAATCGTTAACACACAAATAAACTGCGGCCAAGATGCGCATGCGGTGCGTTGCACTCAGCTTTATAAATACGCCTTCGAGAGTCAGACAAAATTACGGACGTTTCTCTGGGGGAAATACCTATACATATATAAGTTGTATGCGACTGCTTGTTTTCAAAAAATACAACTGTAGGATAGTTTGTGAAACTTTCTAAAAGAAAGCGGGCGAGGTATAGTTTTGTTGATGCTGCCTAACCTAATATACAGTATTATCAACTACAAAATCACTTCCTTCGAAACAGCTTGCACATATTTATTTAACGAAAATACAAAAACATTTCAGAAAAAGAATACCTACTCGTTCAGCAGCTGATATAAATAACTTTAAGCGGTGTCGCTGGCAGCCAACCGTCTGCAAGGAAATCGTCGTCAGCAGTGCCAGTGTTCGAAACCTTCGGGTTATGAGGTGCTTCAATTCAATGTCGATATCTTTCCGAAACGGCAACATGTTTTGCCAACCTGTCGGTTCACATCTCGCTAGCGAGCGGCGCCAACGCTACCACTCAGTCGCTGCGTGCACATCACGCCCGGCCTGCGTGTAGGTAGAGTATTTATAATCCTATTCCGAGTGTCGTTTATCTGGTCCTCAATCCCTGGATTGTCTGCTAGCGTCGGGTAAACGATGATATGTAGCTACGGTTTAATGGGTTAGTGTCTAGAGGTGCCGGGGGTGCGTGCGTGCAAGGGTGCGGGCGACGCGCGACGCGCGACGCAACGCGCCGCGCCGTCATTCGCAAGGAACGCTAGCGCCGGACGGCCGCGCGGCGTTACCTCATAATTCAATTTTACCAAATCTACCCTCATCTGTCAAACAATAATGAACATTAAAATAAATCACAATTTAATTAATTACTTATAATAGTTAACTAATACGCGTGAAAAACACGCCCGCGCCGAGTGACAGTTTATCTAATGTGTTAGTAAATAATATATTAATTAATGCAACATTGAAGTGAATTGGGACTCGTGTCTGTGATAACGGAACTGAACAGTGGAAGATTCATGAGTTCTTTTGAGATTATGCCATTGGATGGGCCGATTCCTGTCTTGATTGAAAAGGTAAAATTTCGCTTGTTACCTATCGCCCGCTTTCCAATTATTTATTACTTGGCTGATTGTAAGCATACCTACATTCTTCACAAAAGATAAAGTTGTTTTTTTTTTTTATTCAAATGATAACGCAGTTTATTATGATAATTTCTACTCGTCGGCCTGCTTAAATGACACCAGTGTGCAAATTGTACCTTTTGGATGCAAGCCATTTACAATTTATAAATTTATCTTCTAAATTGATGACCGGGGTAATAAATGCATACTGATGAAATAATATCGAGCGGTGATCAATTAAACGTTCCTGAGTAGGGTACAGTCAGCATTCGGTATATAGGGGCTTGTGCACAAATCACGCGAGGTTTTTTCGGCTACTTTTTGACCCCCGTCCCTCCTGGTGATATTTGGTGAGGTTCTTGGCTAAAGCCCCCTTTCTTTTTCATACTTCTTCTTTTTATAAACATGACTTAAATACATCTGTTATAAAGGCTAGTTACCACGATAGGTAGGAGTCAAATGCGTCTCTTCTGTAGTTACATACCTACCTAAGTACATGTTTAATAATGTAAATGTCTTGCATCCAAATGGTGCAATTTGCACACTGGTATCATTTACCCCTTGGCCACAACTTTGGTCTTAAGCGACCTGCGACCAGCGTTTTATCTGTTCATTGCGCGTGATCCCAACTAACCACAGTGCGTTGCGCGTCTCGACCGCGCAATGAACAGATAAAACGCTGGTCGCAGGTCGCTTAAGACCAAAGTCGTGGCAAAGGGGTTAAGCAGGCCGACGAGCAGAAATTATCATAATAAACTGCCTTATCATTTGTAATTAAAATAAATAAAACGTTATCTTTTTCATCTTTGTGCCCATTTAATTCCCTAATAGGTAATTGGTTTTAGTTTAGTTTAGGTAGATACAATTGAGATATTGCGCAATCCAACCTACCTATTGGTAAAAGCGATCAGTGTTTTAGTTTCTTCTTCTTAGGTAAATACACGCGTGAACGAACGTAAGTAAATAAGGAATGTACAGCGTTGTTCTTATAAGATAATTCCTCGCAAAGTGAATTTCAGGCTCTGAATATCGTGGGTAGCTACAACTGATTCAATAGGAAACACTTGACCTCTCATCTCCAACCATTTTCAAACTAAAAACAATTAGCTAACAATCAGTATATTACAGTAATAATGATGACTTATAATCACTATAGAAACTCGCGACAGTTTTAACGAACATACTTATTTCTATTCACAAATCAATTTGCAGTTTACTGGGGAACAATAGGAATTCTTTACCTTGATAGCTTCGGTTTACTAACAAAGCGATAAGTTAACATTGACATTGTGATGTTCAATACATGGCATGGCCGCGAAAATACAGTGCGTCTTATAGGCTAAAATGTGTCATGTCAAATCCAGATCATAAATCAATTGCCCAGTCTGCGTCTGCATGTTCGCGATACCTACTCTCGAAAACCATGCACTGTCCTGATTTTGATGGAGCTTACATTGACACCTAGCTTTATTATTTTGTTACGCGTACGTGATATTTATATTATTACATTTTACAATTTAATTAAATAGAAGTCCTTGTCTCGGATTTTCCGAATGTTAATAAGGACCAACTTAGTATAGGCAGAATCAGGAACGGGGCAGAAAGTTTCTTATAACCTACGAAACGGAAAGAGAAACAATATTTCCCACGATACCTTCAATAGGACCATTGCTGCGCGTGTAAGTTTTCAGCGGTGTCTGTAAACTACCAAGTAAATCGGATAGGTCGTTTCGTTACACTAAGTAATTCGAATGATCGCCTGTTCATGTAGTTAGCGGGTGCGCGGCCGTTTGTCGCATGCAATTTAAATCGTTAATTGACCGGGAACTGGCTGTTTTTCGCCCGGTGGCTTTGCTTATCAGTATGCAAACTATCTGCGCGGGAGGTGATCTGCCGGTTTCAGAACCACTTATCCCTCTCTAAGTTATTATTCTGCGGCTAACTTATGCCGGGTGATTATAGCCTAGCAGGTGGGTAAAGCTATTGGCTCCAGTAATCTCATTGATGGATGCCTCCGTGCTGTCTTTCTGCAAATTGGTTGCGCTTGTGCACTTACAAGAGATGCATTGCTTATTTGATCAGCTATTTTGATGTGATAACGTCTTATAAATCGATGAACGACGGCTGCACGCACGAAAAAGTGTGACTCATTGTCCCGTTCCGAACGCTGGCTGCGCGCACGAAATAACAACTCACAGCCCAAACCGCTGGTTCTAGAGATTCCAAATATGGCACGTAGGGTGCACTAAGAAAGGAAGGAAATGGGTTTCCAAAGTTTGTATGGGGAAACAAGATTAAATCGACTATTTTATTCGAAACTTCACAGGAGTATTCCTAACGATAAGTGAGTAAGTAAATACGTGTTTCAGGTTTTTTGAGAATTCTACCCCTATAAGGTGGAAATGTGGTGACTAAAGTCTGAAAATCAAAATTTTTTCTTATGACGTTATCACGTAAAATGATCGTCCGTAAACCGAATTTACAGACAACCAATTTTTTGTAAAAAATATTTGTGCTGTTAGACATGTTTCAGCACATTCATTCTCATAATATTAATTGCACGTTTACTTACGCTTCTTTTAACAGAATAATTCACTAAAGACTTTACAATTATTTTGTGTTTCTAATCGGACACGGGACACGGAGACTATAAATATACTTTGTATTTGTACAGTTTTTCTACTAGCGAGAAAACTAATTATACAAAGTAAAAAACGTCAGTTATGTTATATAATATGGTTGCAGCCTAAGGGAACTGGAAATACGGAGACCATATCATAGCAATTCCATGACTACGAGTATCATTTTATGTACATAAATATTGTGAATCATTATCCTACTTCATTACCAGGTTATTATGAGGCTTATCGGCTTGTGTCGTGTTGATACCTCTATATCGCTGAAGAGTTCTGAAGGTCAGGTCAACAGTGGTCTTATTTATACTATAAATATATGTCACAACAAAAACAGAACAACACCGCGTGTTCGGGTCATCATTAAGTAATTGTATCGCTCACTATTAGCTTCTTCCCGCGACTCCGTCCGCTTAGAACACGTTTATATCGTAGCTCCATACACATTTTCACTCCCCATTTCACCCTCTTAGGGAATGATTTCCGGGATAAAAAACTATCCCATGTCCTTCCCCGGGACTCAAACTATCTCTATGGCAAGTTTCATCTAAATCGGTTCAGTAGTTTAGACGTGAAGAGGCAACAGAACAGACAGACATACACACTTTCGCATTTATGATATTAGTTTGAATACATTGGGGTAACTTCAAAACACTTTCATGTGACAGACAAATATACAGACAGACAGACAGACACACTTTCGCATTTATATGTATGTTTAATATTATTAAATTGTGCAATTACACCTTTAATACAAATAACTTAGACAAATGAGCAGTTGTTTGCAAGGACTACCTTAAGCCGTCTATCGGGAGAGATCGGGAGTATGCCGTACGTCTGCATTGTAAGATACATAGGTAAATGATCATTAAGTTGGCCATTCCATTTTCTATTCTTAAATCATAGTCACGTGTTGGAAAATTTGAGTTTTTTAATGAAATACTTGCTAAATGGTTATAGGACCTTGCAAGCCCTGTTCGGTCAACTAATACATTCTTAATAGATTTAACAATCTATCATCAAATTAATAGGAATAGTCACTTCATCTTATTACTCACACCGCATTCCGAATTTGATGATAAGGAATCTAATCATTAACTTTATCTTCGAGATTAAGGTCTGCCAAAGGGCTAGAACGCCTAAGAGAACAGACAGAGGCAACCTCTCTTCCAGTGCGCCATTTACGCCGGTTGTATAATCTGGGAATAAACTCTATTCTTGTTTGGTAAATTTAACACTTACCTAAGTACCTGAAGAGTAATCATAGTACTTACTTAAATACCTACAGAGTCACTAATGACATGAGTAAGGGCACGATTTACATTTCTCGAAAACAACTCCGTGATAGGTTCAACGGTCCCGTAATACCGGATTTTAATCTTCTATTTGACTAAATATTAGCAAACGAATGAGCCTGTTTGCAAACATTTTAAATGAGATATTTGAAATTTTCTCATTATCTATTCTAATTAAATTTAGAAAAGATCGCCTCAAATTAGATACATTAACTATATTAAGCTACGGTATATACCTTACATGAAATTATGGACATTTTAGACTTAATTGCACTGTTCATGAAAATAAAAATGTGGTGTCTGAAGGCCTTATTTAAATCTCAAGCAGGCATTTTTTTTTAATTTATCTACCTAAACTATTAAGGCGCAAGTAACCCTCCAAAAAGCGCATGCGCACGGAAACTTGCAAAGCGGTATAAAAAAGGTGTTTGTGAAAAAGGATCATTATTAAAAAAACAAAATTACAATTATGTTGTAAACCGTATATTATTAATGTATTCTGATTATTTTCCCAAAACATTCGTATAGTTTGATATACAGCATAGTTTAGAACCATTAGTGAATTTAGAGTTTGTAACAGCCCCATTAAAATATTTTTTGACTTGGTATTTATAAAGAATTCAAACAATGAAATTAATAGTTAGGTAACTTTATTTTTACCAATGGTACTTAACTTAATTTTTTGTTTGTGGTTGGTTCATTTTAGAGCCAAGTTTGCCTTTTCTCCAATACCCACCGTGACATATACATTATTATACCTACGCCTATTCAGTGTCCAGTTTCTCAAACAATTTCGAGATAACACGCGTATGCGCCGTGGCTCAGCATTCAGCATCGTTAGCTAAGTCCACACCCACTATATTTCCCTACGCCACAGAATAAGTAATAGTACTACGTACAGAAGGTTCTCTGTTAACAAATTCCCTGTTTAGGTACGCCAAACGTGCCTAAATGTGGCCATCCCTTTCTAGCGCATGCAACTCGCTGCGACCCGTGCGATCGTCTCGTACCAACGCGCGGCAACTAAATACTAATGGGCCGCCAATTTGGCGGCCGCCGGCATGTACTTGTAGCGGCGCGACGGAATCACAGAGTGAACCGCCCCTGCCTACGCCGTAAGACGGGTTTATTACATCCATTACATCAGAACAAACAAATATAGCCGACAAGCCGACTCCCACTTGACGAAACTTGACTAGGAAATCGACTATAAAATTTGTACAAAATCAAAATATAAAATTACCGCGTAAACTTCGTTTACGACGCCAATCGAGATTATGTTCTTTTAAAAATACGATTTTTTTTAAATATGATTTTTTGATGTTTGTTTATGATATTGCGTAACGCGTTACCTATTTCAATTTGTAGGTATAACGAGAATAGAAAATCAAACCTACTTAGTTGATAAAAAACTGTTTGTATTTCTTCATGCAAACTGTTTGGAAATACTTACTTTAACCATTGATGTTTATAAACAGAATAACTGTCGGAGAGTGCCCGCTACTTGAAGTTAAAGTCAAATATTGATATAATCACGTACCTACGCGAAAGCCGAATGTGATTTATGTGTCCCTAATAAAAACAGGTTCGATACACGGCTAAGCTATTTATTTATACACATGGTGCGATAATCAGTAATAAGATGTGCCTTTACATTATTTATCACACTACTTTATATTATACACATTACTGGAGAAGTAATAAGCTTCCTGCAAAAAAATCTTTTTGGTACAAGCTTTTATTGCCGATTGTAGGTACTTTTCTGTATACCGTCATCACTCATCAGCTACTCATTGAGACGATTCTAACGAGCCCGAACTCAACGGGGTTACGTCGGTTAAGTACTGTCTTCCCATTGCCACCTTCTGTCTCCATCATCAGATCAGCTCGGTATATTGAATTGTCATCCAAACTATAACATTTACCCAAAATTTCAGCTCAATCGGTTGAAGATTATCTGGTTCAAAATTGAGTTGCATGATTCCACCCGAACAAAGATAGTAGTTAGGTACATAAATAGCAAGTTAACAGAAAACTTGTAAATAACTAACAACTTAGAAAAGTTGAAAAATCCCCGACATTTTCATTTCAAAGTTCAATATCTCAAAACGGCTCAACCGATTTTGATGAAACGTAGCTAAGAACCATCTCGATTACGAGTACATCAGTTTTCGGATAAAAAACCGCATTCAAATCGGTCTATTTGTATAGGCGCTACGGTGCCACAGACAGACACACAGACAGACAGACATACACGTCAAACTTATAACACCCCTCTTTTTGCGTCGGGGGTTAAAAATAGAACCTTGCAGCTTACCAGTTAATGTGCGGTAAAATCGGAGTGGGATAATATAAGTAACGTTTTATTTTAGTTGCTGTTTTGTGGGAACTAGGTAATTAGTAATTACTTTTACGATTGTTATAAAACCAACCTTACATAATGTATAAACAGTACCTTAGAAAAAAAATCCTCTAAACACAAAAAGATTAGGTACAGTAACTGAATAAATAACATGATACTCGTATTAAACGTTTTATTACTTATGTCAAACTTAACGTTTATATAAAAAGGTATACCTTATGAGTGATAGTGAATTAATGTGCACAAGTGTCTTTAGAAAGCGCATGAGTTTTTCTTCGAAACCGGTCGTTGGTAGGCTGCCACTCCGATGACTATGTCGACGGCTGTTAGTGCTGCACCCTTAGCGTGGGATTGAAGTGAGTTGCGTTTACTGCAGGCGCTAGCGCCTATCGTTAAGATTTAGTATGAAAAGTCTATACACCGCCCCTGGCGGTCACTCATAGAACTAAAAATCCAAACCGTAACGCGAGTCACTTATACATTACTTCACCCGCGATCGACTCCACGATCGTTCGTATAGTTTGATCGATTTTCCAATATTCAACCTTATATCTGAGTTAGGTATCACAAGCATTTATCGTTTTAATTTAAATGCTAGCGTTTGTCGGTTATGACATTACAGAATACGCGCATCGCGACGTCGACAGTGTCGATACAATATGGCGGCGCGTGGGCCTATTATTTGCATTTTTAAATACAAAATACGCGACAATCCGAATTTTGTGGATATATGTTGTCAATTCAAAACCCTTATTTTTATAAGTTCTTTAATTTGAGATAAATTTCGATCGGATCTACGGTAATTCTTGACGGAATAATACGATATCACGGGCCATTTTGCAAGTGAAATAGTAAACTACAATCGCGACGGTATTCTACGATTCGAAATGTCTCACACTACCGATTGGTAGTACGAATCGAACGTTAAATTATGCATCGAAAACGAAAGCCTAGAGCCTAACGTTTTGCAGTTGGTTTCGTAGTAGGAGTAGGTACATACAACGGCAGTGTGAGTTACAAGTTTGACGGGTCGAATCGAAATCTATTCGAAGCGCGTTTATTCTCTGGGCTGTTATTCGCTACGCGTTAATGCGGCTCACCCCGCCGGTCACCCGTTACGAAACTAGACCTCTACCTTCGCTTAATTACTACGCATCGCGGTGTCAAGGTATAATTGTGGGTGAGCGTTGAGATGAGCTTAAAACAAGTTACAGAATAGGGGGGCTGGTCTGTAGTTACGTATCGTAAGGTTACGATTGTAACTCACGTTAGACGTACAGTACCTACTTCACATTCTATCCCAGAACCAAAGGTACTTAAATTCCATCAAATCTACCAAGAAATGTCACAGTCACAGAGAAACCTACCATTAAATAAAAATAAAAATAAATATTACGGGACAATCTTACACAAATCAACCTAGGCCCACGGTAAGCTCAGTAAGAAAAAGCTCGCTGGTTTCCGAGATATTCGAGTTTTTAGTTTGTATGAAAAAAATCTCCTTGCAGCCTTAAGCTGGTGATTGTGACAAAAATACTTCCATTTGGATGGTAAAAAAACATTTTTGTCACAATCAGCACTTTAAAAGGCTGCAAGGCGATTTTTTTTCAAACAAACAAAAAACTCGAAAAATTAAAAAAAATCGTGTTTTGACCCCTGGTTGACAGGACATAAATTGTTGCAAATTAGCTCTACTTAGTATAACCCCTTTCAAGGAATAGGTCGAATTACCAGTCATCCTGTAGATTATTTAAAACAATCGTTAAATTAATGTTTATACATTACTATCGTCTAGAAATAGTCGTAATTTTTTTATTTTATTAATATTACATTGGTTTAATAAAATATGAACCTATCCCAAAGTTATAGCTGTGGGCCATCTTAGGAGATAATACGACAACGACTTTTTAAATTAGAAAAAAAACACATGTGTGAGATTCTTTTTGTCAGTCTGTATCATGATATTTATAAATCGGTTCTTTATTCGACATACTTTTAGTAAGGGATATACAGTGTACTTACTTTAGCTCAATTAAGTGTCGGATAAATACGTAAATAAATTTAAAATAACAGTATTTACATACCTATAATTGGATGTTAAACAGATTTAACCACCTAATTTCACTAAAAATACTGACTAAATTTACGTTATATTTTAAAATTTTGGATGATACCTATGTTAATTTTTTTACCCAAAATGGCGGCGCGATTGGGTAAAAACTGAAATGCACGTTTGTTTGTGATCATCTGATCATAAACGCATGTGCTCACGAAATTTGAAGTAGTTAGGAAAACCATAACTGCGAGTTTTTAAAGGTGGGTCATCTTAGGAACCGGGCCTTCCTTGGTGCACCTAAGTACCTTAATAGTAATTCTAGGTACCTCAATAATAGGGTATTTGACAACAGTGAAAATAAATTATATTTTCATTAGCAACAGATAAACATTACGAAACTACTCGGAAAGTATCAATCTTTCATTTATGTTTGCTATTTAATTCATAAAAACTAGCAATAAGGACGTCACAAATCAAACATGATGTCACAAGCAAGTAATCCCTACAAATTCCATACCTACTAACAGCGTTTTTGACGTTTCATAAAAAGCTAGCCCTAGTATAAGTTTTATCGTTACGATGGGGCTGCCGCGTTCGTGCAGTGCCTCCTACATGTTCGCAGAAGCCGGAATACCCGACTTCTTCGCCGTGGTCCGCGCCCGCATCGCCTCCTTCTGGGAGGGAATACGACGCTCACGGAACACTATCGTGGAAAACGCATATCGCGATATGAATACCTCTATCTTTAGGTACTGGCTTTCTGTTCACCAGAACAAGAATAAAAAATAGTAGGTATTTTTGCAATTTTAATTTTATTATTTTATCTTATGCTTTTATTTTTACAATCTTTGTTTGTAATGTATATGTGAATGTGATCTTGATATGGGTGGTCAATGCCTGAAAATAAAACTTTATTTATTTTATTTATTTATTAATACGTTTTCGAACGCGTTAGCGTTTAGTTTCAATTTGTATGACAACGCGTAGTTCCTAATAGTTACCACCAGAGGCGCTGTTCGCGTTGCCATACATATTGAAACTAAACGCAAACGCGTTCGAAAACGTATTGTATCGTTAAAACTTATACTAGAGCCTTCTAATACTCAAATACCATCTAAAGAAAGCATCCGTCCGCTCCAGACGGACGTAAGATACCGAAAATGAAGTGAGGAGTAAAACTTTCATGGCCGCCACCATTTCACCATACCCACATGACTAAGTAGTTGTTGTATTTTTTAATTGATATAGTTACCAATAATAATATACTACACAGAGTTGGGCATTAATAATTTATTCGGGAATAAATTATTCGTCTACCTACACTTTTGAATGATAAATGACTTATTCTCATTTCATACGAATAAATCCTCAATTAATCCACGAATAATATTTAAGAATGCGGTTGCTCGTTTACAAGTTTCAAATGTACCTATTTTCGAGTAGGTAGGTATTAATTAGACCTTTTCCTAATTATTAACTATATTTAGTGAGTTAAATGAGTCTAAACAAGAAATTCTATAACAACCTGGTTATCGGATTATCTTTAGTAAGTTCGAATCTATTAAGGCGACGTAGGCTCGTGGTCTTTTCTCCCTCTCACTGAGAATAAGCGTGAGCGAGATGGAAGTGCGTATGCATCAACGCGGATATCATGTCTTTTAATTTTAATTTTTTGTGCGTTTTAATAAATAATAGCTAAGTTCCCTCAAACATGACATTGCCGATTCTTAAAACCATTTTTAATATGTTTAGCTGTTGTGCATAATTTGTTACGAATTTTTAAGTGTATTTTATACCTATGTTCGTGATTTTTTTTTATCGAGCGAAAGTCAAAAACTCAGGATTCGAATAGCTGTTGTTGCAAGATTGCTAATTAAATTTAGGGCAGCCGTATCCAAACAAGAGCAACGACTTTTTAAAAATCCGTTTTCTGAGCTCACGTCGCCTTAATGATGCCAAAAATTCTAACTAGAAACCCAAAATGACGTAAAACATGCCTCTTTCAATACAATCTACTTATGATTAAGGTTCAAATAAATTTCAGGGCATACAGGTTGTATTGGCCTTACAATGGTGTTGTAGAACCCCGAGACCAAATTATAATTTAAAATGTTTAAAAAATTGCAATAAAAAAAATTATATATTAAAATAAAAAGTGATTGAATTTCTACTCGGATACTTATTTGCAGGCATCGGAGTTTTTATCGCACGATAAGACGTTAGCGAGCATGGAGTCGACATTAGCAATAAAATTCAACTCGTATTCATACTCACACTCATTCATTTATTTAATTCTAAAATGCCTTTATAGCGATCGTGATTAAAAATTGGATTCAAATTATAAATAAAATATTTTTTCTATTAGATTACAAGCTGATAGTCATAGCTTAAACTATTTTAACATACAACTACTATACAGACTCTGATACACAAACTACATCGCTGCGATAGGCCTAATGCCATGTACTGACCGATTATCAAATTGAATAGTATGTGCCATGTGTCATTCAGTGACGATTCCAGACGTGTCAGGTTTTCACAAGTGGATATTTGATCATCATAGAAACCGATTTATCCCAGAAAATATTGAAAAAGTCGCAGATATATTTACTCATTCTACAACTGTATTCTCAAAGACAAAATTAAAGGATCGTTTATAAACTCGTTAACGTTGTTGTCCGTGATTATAAAATTAAAAACACTAATTAAATAAATTTATGAATATGAGTATGAATACGAGTTGAATTTTATCGCTAATGTTGACTCCATAGCTCGCTAACGTCCGTTACCGTGCGATAAAAACTCTGATGCCTGCTTATTAGTAATATAATAATTATATATTTCATTATTGAAATCAAGTACTTAGTACAACACTTTCAAATAGGTATCAACAAAAAAAATGCCCTTGGCCAACCTTGGCGTAATAATAATAAACGCATAACAAAATAAGCACATTTATACCATGCAGAATTGTGCATGCACATACAGTACAGCGCATAGCGCGGTCAATTTAGGGTTCAGGGATTATTGCTCAGGTAGTCAATTAGACAGAGAAAGGTATATGAAAGAATGGGAATACCTCTAGTCAATGTATTATCAGTAGTGCATTACTAGTTAGTTTCCAGCTTGCATTAAATTAGTCGGTTGCATTGAACGCAGTGGCGCTACGGTCTAAACCTATCGCGCCGTGTGGTCTATATTTTTTTTCAATATGAGTGAAATCAGTGAGGGGGGAGTGGGAAAATAATTCATTAAATTCTTCAGATTTAAATGAACATTCAGTGGAAAGCAAAATCTACATTGACAATACTGGATGGCATTTTTTTCAAAGTTGATCCAGAAATTCAAAAAGGAAAGAATACTTCAGTAACAGTATCATCTGTAAAGTGTTCACCTCAAGTCGTCAAAATTAAATCTCGAATTTTATAAGTCACTTAAAGAAAAAACACGAGGAGAAGCTTTCGCCGAGTACCAAAAATACACAGAACAGACAAAGAAAAAACTCCAAAGCAAATTAAGTGATGATTCGTAATACTGATATTATATGAATACTTTCAAGTGAATATAATTTAACTCCCGTTTATTTTCTATAGTAACATGTTCTACGCGGACGAAGTCGCGGGCAACAGCTAGTTACTAATAAATTAATTACATGCCTACATGCATTCTTTCGCCAAGAGTAAATTTACTATTGATGGAATGTCTCACTTTAATGGCAACACAGTAGTAGATTTGATGGAATTTAATAATGGTTCCGGGATAGTCTCGGACATGCCCTTGATTCAGAATATCTACAAGTTAATAATTACAGGAAAACATCGCGAGCTAATTTCCCTCATCTCATTACGTATAATCAAATGAAATTATATGTTACTAATTAATGTTTATATAATCAATTACTAAGTAATTAATTGATTTCTAATAGAGTGACGCATTCATTTACCTCCTAGAGGCAATTAAGTCAGACACGTGTTAATTTATACATGTAATACCTTTCTTCAAGTAATGCGTCTGGATTTTTCGGAATGAGTCTCCGCGCTATTTTGAACCACAAAGTAAAAGTCTCCAAATATAGCTTCCTCGTCAAGCACGCGCTTCTGTGTAGATATTTATTTTCTTCGAATTGAGTAGTGTATTGACGTATTTAAGAGCGCACATTATTTGAGCAATTTTTCAGATTCGAGAATTCCCAATACCTAAATATTTCTGTCGCGCTGACGGAGGCGGGGCCGTGCGCGAGCTTGTGTGCACGCACGCACACAGACAGTTGCATTTAAATTTAGAATACAATGTTACAAAATTCATCGGCGATGTTGACATACCACTGTTGGCTATTAAATTATGTCTTTCACGACACATTGTCAAACTTACCAGTCACAAATAAGTAGATTAATTTCGAGTAGGTAGTAATGTATGTCACGTCGTGGCGTGGTCAGTAATCGTTAGCTTTCCGAGTTTTTATTTTTTATTTTGTCATGTTTATAAGTAGAACATAATAAATAAATAAATATTATGGGACAATCTTACACAAATCAACCTAGGCCCACGGTAAGCTCAGTAAGGCTTGTGTTGTGGGTACTAGGCGATGATATATATAATAGATAAATACATATAGATACTTATATACATATATAACATCCATAACTCAGGAACAAATATTCGTGATAAACACACAAATAAATGCCCTGACCGGGGTATAATAGTCTGGAATTCAATTTAATGCTGTGTTTATAAAAAAATACAGGTTTAATTGCATTTTTATTTTATTTTAAACTTGCAGTTCTCGCGGTTTCGCCTGCGTATTGCAAAGAACGCAATATCCTAAGTCCATGTCTTACACAGGTGTATGAATTTTTGAAATCGGATCAGTGGTTGAGGTTCCGGAAATTACTTCCTACCTACATACAAAAAAGGTTCTGTCAAAAAAAATATTTTTGGTACCAGCTTTTATTGCTGACTGTACTTTTCTGTATGCCGTCATCAATTAGGTACTCATTGAGACAATTCTAACGAGCCCAAATTCAACAGGGTTTTATCGGTTAAGTACCATGGCCCATGGCCACCTTCTGTCTCCATCATCAGATCAGCTCGATATTACCTACCATAATATTGAATTGTCATCCAAACTATACTTATACTCAACATTTCAGCCTAATCGGTCATCGGAAAGTGGGTCAAATTAAACTTGCAAGATTTGATTACAGAGAGACAACGGGACAGGTAAAACTAAAAATTAAAAGCTCGTAAAAATATAAGATTTTTTAAGCAAAGTAATTATTTTCAAATAGTCACGTTCAAGTCACGAACATAAAATATGGTATCATATAACAAAATTCACTAAGTTGTCCTTCTATTAGTCACTTTACCCTATCTATTGTCTTACAATTTTAACGGGAAAATTCACAGTTAAGTAATACACATTTATTAACAAAGTATTGCCCTTGTTGGGTATTTGCTCAGCAGGTGAACTATCTGTCAGGGTACCTATTTTACGGCATTATGATATTTATGATATTCGTAATAAAACTTTATTTTGACTTACCTGCTATCAATAAGAAGTGAATTTATCTCTTATACTTCTTACAAACGGCCATATACTCGTAAAAAGAAGATATCGATGACTTTAGATTTATCGATAACTTTTCACACCACTAGGATATCGATCTTTAGTGTCGACGATTGCCTATCACTTTTTCGTCTGTGTACGTATTTACCATAACGTTACCGCCACAAAAGTTAGCGTGATAAGGAGAACTGCAGCTCCGACTAATAGTCCCAAGTAAAAATCATAAGAATCGAGGTTTCGTTCTCGACTGTTTCCTCCTCCGAAACTTTATCAATCGTAACCAAATTTTGGTAAATGAATAGGAAGGAAATGTTAAATGTCGGGCTGTTTTGATTTTTGCGCTTATTGTTAACAGATTTGTGTACTAGGCGTATGTTTGCGACTATGTAATTGGGCCGTTTTAAGCTTTCTTTAAAGTAACCTAGCACAAAAATAAGAATATCAAAAAAAACAAAATGTACCGACACTGATATTGATGATATTAATATTATTTAAAAAAATCATAAATCTACGGTCAAAATCCTCGGAGGAAACAGTCGAGAACGTTTATATGGAAAAATGGCCAGTGGTCTTTCCTCTTAAATCATGTTTTCATCAATCAATCGTTCAAATTTGCACGAAGTTCAATGTCGTATTAAATAAAAAAACCACATGGTTATTTTTATAAATATTAATGTTTTTTAATAGTGTATTTCACGACGTTCAATGAAAAAAAAAGTTTACTCAAATGCGAAATGATTTAGGTACGGCAGTTTTGTGGTACTTTGTCCATCGCTGTCGAAAATACAGATATTAGCATTTTTTTAGGTGCAATTTTATCCTTCTTAAGAATATTTTTTTAGGAAACTTCGTATGCTCGACATATTTCACGTTCTCGTCCGTTGGACCATTGGTGTTCTCAAAATGAAAGTTACCTTGCCACGAATTTCCATTTTAAGTGACATATGATTCGTCACCCATAAATCCCATAACGCAAAAACCGCTAGTTTTTAACCGTCTTCAAAAAAAAGGAGGAGGTCTCAATTCGGTTATATTTTTTTACATTTTTTGTCCATGTGACCGTAGCCGCATTTTCCGAGTAAGTTTATGATTTTCGGAGACGGCGGGCTTAACTTTTCTTGAATGATTGAAGATGCCCATGTCTTTAAGATATGTTTTTACAGTTTTGCCGTCATATTTGATTTTTTTCTGAGCTCTCTGTAAGATTTTGCGACTCGGCCGGCCGTATTTTTATTTAATCGAGCCTCCTCAGAAAACTGGCTAAAGCTGGAATGTTTCCCTGAACCAGGCCCTCTAGTAGTACTTTTTCTCAGAGAAAAGGGCACAAAAACAATATAAACAGAGCTTTGCTCTCACCCATTTGCACAAACTGTTCCACTATCTTCAGTTTCGGCTAGGGTTTGCAATCCGGATCCAACTTGTATGGAGAGATCCGGATCCAGATCCGCGGATCCGGATCTTTCCATACAAGTTGGATCCGGATTGCAAACCCTAGTTTCGGCCGTAGGAATGTGTACCGTAGAAATTACAAACAGTTTCGCGATATCGTTCTTTTCGATTTACCATAATTTCAAAAGAAAAAATCCAATGCCCATGAAACTTACCAGATTGATGTACAGATATGTAGACTTTAAATTAACCGTAAGATGCAATTGCTGTCTCGAGTTTTAAAAACATTCTACATACTTTGTGCAAATTTCATTCCGCATACGTTAGGTACTTATATAAGTCTAAGAGTGTCCATGGTTTACGTCTGTTTCATATAGTTTCCTGATTAAAATTAAGTAAATCGTAGTATCTATCGACAGAAACTTTGTGCTTTTTGTTTGAAATCAACTAACGACATATTCGACATGGTGCTGGGATGTAGCGACATTAAATAAATAAATGATGCAGGCAGATTTTGATCACCTAAACGCTGTTCCAGTGCGGATATTAGGGAATCTTCTCTCGATGCGCTCCGACCCGACTCTGTCGGTGGGAATCGTACTTACGGTTCATTAGCATTCCTGATAATTAGCTGCCTCTTACATTTTATGGTTGTGCCTATGTTTGGATTAAATTCTTTGCTTATTCTGAACTCCACTAAAGTTTACACTCGATTTATTATGATTATGAAACACAGGAAAAGTCAATGTTTATTCAAAGATTACCTATCCCGTTTTATCTAGCCCAGGTTAATTGACGATTGATGAACTTAAGTGACAAAGTATCATGTTATCATAACATGATAGCAATTACGGATACAAATTACACTATTGTGTAACAACGCCCTAAACTATGCACTTTGGTTATTTCCTCTTTACATTACGTACCCTATTATTGGAATACAAATACATTCGACTAAACAATTTTTATAGTCGACGAAATATGTTACCTAGTACCTACCTAATAAAAATCTTTGAGTTGGTGTTGGTACCTATGTATAAGTACAGTTGCCATTGATAATGGGTTAATTACATCATTACATGTAAATTGTAAATGTGTCTGCTCCTGCTCGCGACCAAGGATGTTGCGACACATCCGAAACATCGAGCTACCTCAAAGAGGAAAATAATTACATTTAAAAGTTCCGTTGAGTAAATAATATTCGAATATCGTGAAAGTTGACTTCTATATAACATGTAAAGGTTTTTGAGAACAAGTCCAAACGCTTTGACTATACAGGTGGCCCATTTAGATAGGTCACTATGGGAAAGTCTGAAATAAGACGTACGAAGATCTCTTCGTAGGAACCATGTCATCGATTTTAGTAAGAAGAAAAACTGCATTCATATATTAAAAAAAAACTTGTAAGAAGAGATCTTCGTATGTCTTATGGCTTCAAACTTTCCCATACCTACTGACCGATCTAAATGGGCCAACCTGTAGATTAATGTTCACATGTTTGTGAACACCTTATTCGCTCAGATTTATTCAATGAATGACCACTGTGTAGGTACCTACCAAACATTGCGATAATCAAAACATACGTTCATTGATATGTCATTAAATTGGCTTGTGTTTGCGATTTAAGACAGTGTCGGTTGGTTGTTTCGTGTGCGTGTGCTGTCATTGTACTAAGGCCAATATCCACACCTCATACGTACCTATAACAACCAGAACGACCGCTGCCTGTCCTCTACGGCGACATATACGTGTGATATTTCTTTCCATTCAAACCATTCACTCAATTGTTTAATTTCCTATTTTATCACCCTTGATCGACTCGTTTTTATTTTCGTGCGGACGTACCTACGGCTACTGTTACATAGTAGATACGACACAATACATAATTGATTTGTTTTTATCTACATTTAGATTTAAATATATATGTAGGTAGATTATATTGCTATAATATTGACCTATGATTTTGTTTTGCTATTGTACTCGTACCTACATAAACATTTTAATAAGTGACAATTATAAGTGACTTTTGTGATATTCTTTTTAATCACGTAAAATGTTATGCTTGTGTCGTGGTGAGTTTGTGAATCAAATTATACTTGCTCGATGAGGAAAATGTGATTAAAATTATATAACATTGGAATTTATTTAAATATAGGTAAGTGAGTTTCAATAGGAACTTCTGCAAGGTTGTTGACATTGATGAACGTTCTATTCTATACTAGTATCGAGTTCAAGATCGTCGAAGCAAAACTCGTTATTTTAACTGTTTCCAAAAGTTAGGTATGTATCTACGTCTATAGACAACTTTTCTCTTAATATGTATCTGTACAATGACAAGATTTATGTGGTGAAAGAAATTCGATAGCATCACAACACAATGAAGACGCTTAGTTTTAGGGTTCCGTACCTCAAAAGGAAAATATGGAACCCTTATAGGATCACTTTGTGGTCCGACTGTCTGTCTGTCTGTCAAGATCTGGGAAACGCGTAGTATCGAGTTGAAATTTAAACCATATAATCAGGTCTACAGTCCCTTGAAGCTGTGAAAAAATCAAACTTCTAAGTTAACGTAAAAAAAAGATAGGTACCTACGACCGTTTATGCCACAAAAAACGTATGTTTCGACACTCTCAAGGGAATCAAAATTTATAGGATAGCTACTTTCCGTTAACCTAGAACTATGAAATTTGGCAAGTAATATCATCTTATACTATTTACAAGTACAGGGAAAAGTCTGAAAACTATATATATATTTGTAATTTTGTACGGAACCCTCGGAGGGCGAGTCTGACTCGCACTTGTCCGATTTTTCAGACATAAATGGATCAGAGAAAATTGGAAAACTATTAGCACAAAATAAGTAATAGTAATTAGTTAGTCAAATATCATTTTAGTGTTCCGAATCCAAATTGGTCCAACGGAACACTTAAGTATTTAGAAAAAGATCACATTAGTTAAGTACGTGCCGATATGCCAAAGTAAACAAGCGTAATACAAACGTAGGTAAATCGATACGAATTCAATTGTTTTGGTAAATTTATCGACTATCAGTGATGTCCTTTTTCTTTACTCTACCTCGGAGAACAACAGGCTTATTATTGCAATATCGGTAACATTCGATACATTATCGGCGGGTTCGATGACCGCTCCTTATCAGGCTGCTCATTGAGCTCCTTAAGTTACTATATGACGACTAAACAGTTCTGCCAGTGCAAACGTCACACTGAGATTGTTCACATGGTGATACATATACATACTTACAGTTGCGATTGTTGCGAACCAAGAAAATTTCATAGAGTTACGATATAAATAGGTAGGTACTTAGCGATGAGAGTTGATTGATACGAGTAGGCAGATAGTAATCAGTTTGAAAGGAATAGACGAGTTCAAATATACTTATATGTGCACGGACAATAGTACATTGTAGGAGAGGCCGGAAAACCGCTCAAAGATGGACGAGTGAGTTTGAGTCCTCAAATAATACGAGTCCATCTTTAGCGTTTCCGGCCGAGGCATTACATAGTGCTTTTCACGACTACTGCAAGGAAATAAGAAAACATTTGCATAACTAACTAACTATGAGTACTTTAATACAAAATTAATATTTATATTGGCGTGAGGACAATTGTTAAAAGAAAACGATGTATTTTTGCCAGGATTTTTTTATATTTGTATTTTGTGTCCTTTCGGAATTTGTTTGGATGTTATCAAACGTGGTTTTGATGGATGTGGGCCTTTGATACTCTTTCATAGTATGAACTGTTCGTAGGCCTTCTTATATTTAGCCCGCGATGTCTCTGGTAGCAAATTAGTAGCTACTGCCTGTACTCTCTCTTGAATTTCGGTAGGTGTCAGCGTATGAATATCATTTTCTTCACTAGAAGAACTTATTTTTATAGCGTAGATGCGTATCTATTCGTGTATTGTTTTAGTCAAACACAATTTACACTATCTAATTCAGTAAGTATTTTACTTTTTTATCACTTTTAAGAGGCGTTTTTCCGTAGTTTGCTTCAAACGGACTCTAAACTTAGAAGCGTTTTTCCTAAAAAAACCACAATCTGCTACAAAAGTAAAAACGCCTTAAGGTGGTTCGATTGCCATACAAAGCGTTATTTGACATTCGCAGGCTAACGGCGTGATATTTTAAGAAACTTATGTAACAAACTTTCGTCAATTGGCTTCCCATTTGCGCCAAATTCCCCCTTTCCTAGAATAAACTTGTATAAACTAAATTAATTTGAGAAAAATTGTTTTCCCAAAATATCACGTCCCAAACCAGTTTCTCAAATTAATCTAGTTAATACAAGGTTATTCTAAGAAAGGGGGAATTTGGCGCAAATGGGAAGCCAATTTATGAACGTTTGTTACATAAGTTTCTTAAAATATCACGCCGTTAGCCTGCAAATGTCAAATAACGTTTTGTATGGCAATCGAACCACCTTAAGCCTGAACCGAATGGTTTTGACGTTTCTTTTTTTTAAACAAGTAATTGGTCCTATATATTTATATCCTTAAAAATATTATTAGGTTATTACCTAATAATATTTTTTAAGGATAAAGTTGCGCCTAAAAATACCTTTTATTGATTTTTATCCACACACACAGGTGGTTCAGCTGCTACAGCTTTTGCCTACTTTCCAGCTTAGTTTTAGACCATCTATTGCCACATTTCCGAACAGTGGCGTGAAAAGTTACATTTATGAACTCCACTGTGACATTTGAATAGATAGGTGCCGGCGCCGTTAGATCTGATCCCCTTCCGACTAGTAAACATAAGTCTATAATTTGTTGTTCTGTCAATGATTTTTTTATGAAACTTATGAACTCACTAAGTATATAGGCAAACAAGTACACAGGTAACTCAATACAGTGACCCTTGAACAAGTGCAATGTTTAAGTTCCGTTACCGTACTTACACTCCTTTATTCATGTGGACTAAGACGCAATGCTTTTCTGACGTCGTAGAAGACATGCTTCACCGTCCAGTAGGCACGTTTTACAAATTAAGTACCAGGTAATTTTCTAACCACTGAGTAGGTAAAACTTTTACCTTCTAATATCGAACTTTCTTTTTAATTGCACAATAAACATTATGAAAAAATAAACTAAAGTAACTAGGTGTTTTTGTATGTTTTTGACTATAAAAAAACAAAAGTATGTACCTAATACTTCCAATAGGATGACGAAATAAGTCGTACCTCTACTTGAATCAATTGTTACTAATTAAAAATATTATATAAAGGCAAAAGACATTTACTTTGTTATACGGATAAGTTATGCTCGTGTAAATTCTATTACTTTATTCTTAATTCCTTAACATATATTATATTATCTATTCATTCATACCCAGGTGCCCGATTGGCACATGCGATTTTTTATTTGCGGTTTCTGTCGCTATTGTCGTTTCAAATTATTTGTTAATGACCCATTCTTATCATATATCGTTGTCATACTATGTTATCATTATCTCTATATAACTCAAGCCTGTTATCTTCGTGATGATCCATTTACCTACAAAATGCACTTGAGTGCAAATATTTACAGATTACACTAATCCGTAAACATGCAGTGTGTAGCTGAACTAAAGGCCTTATTGATAACATTGTCTTTTCAATACGATCCAATTCACTTTGCAGCACTGGACCTAGTAATTCGTCTTCAGATCCAGAAAGCTTACAGCAATAAAATATTCAGACTTTTTTACAACACAATTAAAGTAAACAGGATACCTAGTTAAGTAAATGTTTGTCCTTTCGTCAATGCAAAGTAGGTTTATGTATGCACTCACTTGTTTTTATAATGAATATCAGTGATTTCGTCCACGTTTGTTTACATTGAACGTGCATTGGATAAACCAGTACTTATTTACCTATCATCAGGTATTTGATAAGTAGCTATCAGGTAGAATGTTATGAGACTTATGAGGTTATCGATGCTTTGTACTGCTACTCTCACTCTTATAATCTGTCACCTTGGACATCAACAGCCCATGAAAGATGTTGGCATTTTTTTATACCACGTCGGTGGCATACAATGCCCACCTGATGGTATAAGTGATTACCGTAGCCTATGGACGCTTGCAACTCCAGGGGTGTTACATGCGCATTGCCGACCCTTTAAGAATTTATACACTCCTTTTTTGAAGAACCCCATACTGTAGTCCCTTGGGAAAACCTCGGCAGGACAACGTGATCTTGTCAACAGAACAACGTGATCGGTTTGTTTATTACCTTATACTGTAACTTGACCATAACATACACTGCTACAATCACTTGTGAACTTGAGAAGTGAAATTACATTCAGAATAGTCATTTCAGGGCCGGCAACGTGCATGCGAGTCTATCGATGTTGCAAGCGTCCATAGGCTATGGTTACCGCTTACCGTACCCTGGTTGGCCACCGCCTGGTTTGGTACCTTCTATATCTATAATCACAAGCCCCTCCTCATTTTATCACGTATTTCGGCTAAAGTTATAAGTGCAATATTAGACTATATCAGATCAACATACCTACATCAGAGTAGAACATGCTTTACTTTTTTAGTTCAGAAATATTCCCGAAGGCAGCATAACATCATGAGCTTGAGTTTCGCATCGTTTTAGAATAAATGCTTCTTGAACGCTAAAAGCCGTATGGCGAGCAGTCTTCTTTGAAATATAATAAAGCAGATTTGTAATCAGCCGTACGTCATTGCACAGACACTGACGTCAAGATTCCCGGATATTTTTGGACATTCCAGAGAAGCTCGTCAGGTCACCAATGCAGTATGTAATTTATCATAACGTCGTAATTAATCAATTAAGTATTTTGAAGAATATTTGAAGCTTTCGTTGCTAAAAGATCCATTTCCCAGCTACAATGGAGTACCTCGGTATTTTACTAAACATAATCCTACTTTCGATTATGTAAACGTCTTGTCCCGTGTTGATAAACGGCTTCTGTCTGCGCTGCGTGCGACCGAGACCATCGTTTTGCCTCGACTCGGTAATAATAATAATACATTGAAGACGCTCCTTTATTATTTATGTTCGATAACGAGTGGCGTTGTTCACTGAAGGCTCGGAGCGGTGACCGCGCTCTGATTGGATAATAGGCCAGCGTATGACTCGAGGCAGCATCACGGGACCAGCCCTAAGCTACCCTATTCATAGCAGCTAGATCGTTTTGTGATCGGACGCCTCCACCACTGACGTCGGCGTCGCTTCGCATGTTTTTGGCACGTCTGCTCATACTCAAGGTGACTAATCTCGTAGGTTGAAACTAATTGGCGCACATTCACTTTGTGACTTACATCAACGAGTAGGTACCAAAACAACGTGGGGCCCCGCGCAGTTTTCATAACAATCACAAGACCGTGTTTGCGTCGAACCAACATGTGATATTGACGCCAATTTAATTTCACTTGTTTAATTTAGTTCAATTTTGAAGAGGGCGAGTAGGTATAATTTATTTGACGTTATAAAACGACGAACGACACTGATTCACTAGATAGCAACGGGGTCGTAAACATACACTAACTATATTAACTCCGAAAACTAGTATTGTAACATTTGTAACCCGCACATCACGGTAAACTACAGACTCCTACATTTGAGTGCGTGCTGCGTTAATCTTGGTCAAATATCAGACGCGTAAACCTAAAAATGGCTGACCTAGCAATGACTTTGTTTTCGCTGTGATGTTTTATCTATCTATTACGTACATATTCACGGACGAGATCCGAAATATTTCGCCTCTAAAAATTTGGAACAATCAGCTATATTGCAATAGCGATCGTGTAAAGTTAGGTCATGGCTGAACGACCTAGATTTGGCGGGTTCGACGCGCCATAAATGGACTGGCCTTCAGACCAAATCTGCAGGGTGCGTACTGCGTACGCATCTATAGACTCGGTGAGGTGACCTTAATTGTGAGAAAATCGACTATGATCGATTATTCTTAAATATCGCGAAGTGAAGTGAAAAAAGAACCTATTATTTTAATCAACATTTTAATTGCATAGAGTATTACTAAATTAATCTTACAATTAATTTAGTAATACTTAAAAATTCAATTCTCAAATGTAGTCTTCGTTGTTGATAAATTGATAAACGCAGGTAGCTAATTAAAGACAGATGACAGAGATTTCTCTCCCCATACGTGCGTCACAAAGGTCAGTAAATAACAGTCAGCACTTAAAACCAAATCGATAAACGATGCCTACTGCCAGCCGCAAGTAAGAGTGCAAAAGATACCTAAAATAAAGATGCTGGTCAATTGTTTTGAGATAGGGTAAATCGCCACGAGCTGGCCACCGTTCAATAGCTGGCCCCGTCATACTAAGAATGAACTCTGTTCTTCTACAAACAGAATTCAATTTCAGTTATTGAAGGGTGGCCAGTAACCTTAGACTAAAATGAATTCTATTATAGGTGAATAAAGTTCATTTTTAGTATGAGGTGGCCAGTTATTGAACGGCGGCCGCTACTAACCATTTACTCTACGTAATCGGAGTCATGTTTAAAACTTATGGAATATCACCCGAACCAATAATACAGACTACAGAGTTATTTTGGTTTAATTACTACAACGTCTTTATGACAAGGTATCTGGTTATCACAATGTATATTTGCCATGCTCGCCGATTGCACTCAGTGAAGCGATGAATACACATACCTAGCCGTTTAATTTTGTTATCATATCGAGGTCGTTCACTCTTGACATTCAACTCTAGCGAAATGGTAATCGTACGATATTCTCACTATATTCGTAGTATCTGATTCGCGGTTTGTCATCGATCTAGCGTTTCCATTGAGGTTAGTAAGAGCGTGGCGTAGCACTACTTAATCCGCTACGTGTGTAGCGGAGCGGAGGGTCGGGACAGACTACCACCTACACAATAACATTGTATGATCTGGGAAAATACTCACCAGTATTTCTTGTTGTCTTATCTACAGACATTTATTTATGTTTTGGCACGGACATTCGAAAATTTACAAGTCGCTTCAGTTTACGAAGACACAACTGAATAAATAATATATAAAGATGTCTGCGAGACCTTTCGTAAATAGGTACATATTTTTTTCTTCTGTTTTGAATGCCTTATCCTATTTAAAAATATCTAGATAAGAATAATACATGGAATAAGACTTCGAGGACTAAATGTGAATTATTCAGACATAACATTTTAAGTTGTCTACGAAAAGAAAAAAAAAATTTTTTTTACAAATAAAGAATCTTTAGATGTGCGACAGAACACATTAAATTAAAGTAGAGTTGTTTGTCCGTTTCAGACTCAGATGAACGGTGAGCACGCGGGCTCGCAGTGCGGTCTGACGTCGCTGCTGCCGATGTCGTGCCGAGGCCGCGCCGCGGCGTTCGCGCGCGACCTGCACTCGCGCCTGCGCAACCTCGGAGCCCACGAAGCCGACGAGAGCAGCTGGCTCGCCAGGGAGAACGGCGCGCCCCACCGGCATCCCAACCCCGCCCAGCGCGACCTGGACACCTTCTACGATTTCGAGCTAGAATGCGAGAGCCCCTCCAGCCCCGTCGACGAGTTCGCCGCCCCCTTCAACGACCGGTCCCCCACCGACGAGGAACCACCCTTCTACGATGTCGACGGCGATCCAGAACCCATGGAACAGACCAAATTGATGCTGCCAGACAATAAACGGAACGGATTCAAATTCTCCACGGCTTTTTACACAGAAGGGTCTCCCGTCAAAGTGCAGCCGGCCGCGCGTGAAAATGGCACTGCCGATAAAAAACTGTATTCTCCGATCACCTTTGAGGATTGTGCCCGACATAACAGTTACGATGAACTCGACTGCATCGCCAGGCCCTCCACAGTGTTAGAAACAGACAGACTTAGTCTTCCAACTCTCAACAGTACCACCATAGACAGTGATTCGGAGTTTGAATCTGCGAAAAGCGATCCGTCCGAATGTGTCGACGAAGTATTCTCGAATGAAAAACTACCAGATCACGATATCTCAGAGGTTTTAGAAACGTTATCTCTAACGGAAGTCGAAATGCCTATTGAAGAGGAAGTATCAATAGAACAAAATGAGGTAATTAATGAAAATCACTTACATGTAGAAACAAACGAAAGCCTAGAAATTGTAACCAGTGAAGTTCCCGATGATAAAGAAGTATCCCCAGCACCAGAAATTGAGCCGTCACTTCTTAGCGTAGAAACAAATGAAACAAACGATGAGGAGCACGAAGAAGCAGACGACAGGCCACAGAGGGTCCGTCGATGCTCGTCTCTCAAAACTGGGAAAACTCCACCAGGTACGCCGGGACGTAAGAAGATTGTTCGTTTCGCAGACGTTTTGGGTCTCGACTTAGCGGATGTCAAAACGTTTATGGACGAAATTCCTGTCATTCCAAAGTCGGCGTACGATGACCTGACGGGATGCGACGTGACGAGCTCGCCACCGGCGCGGCCGCCGCTGCGGCTCGGCGCGCTGACGCTCGTACCGCTCTTCGTGCTGCCGCGCGACTTCACCGTCAAGCTTGAAATACAAAACGTGTGTCTGGAAAGTGCTCGGGTTTGTGACGGCGTCCACGTGACAATCTGCGGCTCCGTCCGCGTTCGGAATTTGGACTTCAACAAGACAGTGCACGTTCGGTATACCATGAATCGATGGAAAACGTATACGGACTTGCAGGCGAATTACGTTCAAGGCTCGTGTGACGGGTTCTCGGACCGCTTTCAGTTTGTGCTATACGCGCCGTGCATATCGTCCGGGCAGCGACTCGAGCTAGCCGTTCGCTTCCAATGCAAAGGACAGCAGTTGTGGGACAACAACTGCGGAGTGAACTACTGCTTCGACTGCCTGGCGCTAGGTGCGCTGGCGCCGGCGGTGCCGTCGTCGTCGCCGCAGAGCTCGCCGCTGCACCCGCAGGTGGAGTGGCACCCGTCGTTCTACTGACGCCGCGGCGAGTGACGCGGGTAACGTCGGCGCCGGCGGTGCCGTCGTCGTCGCCGCAGAGCTCGCCGCTGCACCCGCAGGTGGAGTGGCACCCGTCGTTCTACTGACGCCGCGGCGAGTGACGCGGGTAACGTCGGCGCCGGCGGTGCCGTCGTCGTCGCCGCAGAGCTCGCCGCTGCACCCGCAGGTGGAGTGGCACCCGTCGTTCTACTGACGCCGCGGCGAGTGACGCGGGTAACGTCGGCGCCGGCGGTGCCGTCGTCGTCGCTGCAGAGCTCGCCGCTGCACCCGCAGGTGGAGTGGCACCCGTCGTTCTACTGACGCCGCGGCGAGTGACGCGGGTAACGTCGGCGCCGGCGGTGCCGTCGTCGTCGCCGCAGAGCTCGCCGCTGCACCCGCAGGTGGAGTGGCACCCGTCGTTCTACTGACGCCGCGGCGAGTGACGCGGGTAACGTCGGCGAGGCAGCTGGGGGAGCGAGACGCAAGGACGCTCCTCACTAGTCACATTCCTGTGCCTGTTCCAACTGCGGTCACTTCCTAGGCGACGTCCTAAATTTTGAGGCTTCGAGCTGTAAAGCGTTATTGTGATACAATTTAGCGTAGGTGTAGATATTAATGCGACGAGTGCGCGACTTGTACCGAGTGCCATTTGCAGTAACGACTTTTCGAGTTAATGTATATTTTATCGAATCCTTTTGTTTTGTACTAGTAACAGTGTCCTCGGGGACAATAAGTTGCAGCCGCAGTGGCGGGACTGGAGAGCGGTTCAGCGCAGGAGTGCCCTGTTCGAGAGATCATTGTGAATGGTTATCATATTTTAATACATTTATACAAACTGTAAGCCTTATGTAATAGATCTAGCATCACCTAAGTAGTTAGAAAGATTTTATTATCCACTCTGTGGTCTTACTGAACTGTAGATATTCGGTAATACTGATTGTTAAGATAATTATATCTGTGGTGACACAATAATCTCACCCCTGTTAGATCGGTCGTTGTAAAGTTTCTATTAATATTATTAGCGTTAAACAATATGTCTGAGTACTAGGTAAGGCATGTATTACTGCGATCACCAACCAAATTCTAGGTAACTATGAGGATTAATGTGAATTGTTTTATACTTATTTACATTGATGTTATGAACTGGATATTTTATATTTTTGTATAGCCACGCCTACATGACATATTTTCCTATAAAGAACTGATATTAATCGTTGATTCGGTTTTGAGATTTTAAGCAACGAACGTTATAGGAATACGAAATTAAATTATTATTAATTGTAAGCAATATCATACTATTTATTAGACTTTTCTGTATATGTACCTGAATTCTTTTATATGTGGCCATATGAATTTAACTAAATCTACAATAAAATGCAATCTAATTAATTATTATTATTTGACACCTGTTTTATAAATTTAATAACTATCAACATAATAAATTAATGTGCATAATATATTAAGGTGTTTATTTTACTCCACTTACTGAGTAGGTACAGATAAACCAAACTACAGAGTTTGATTATAAATTTAATAAGTACATATTCATCTCATCAGAAATAAATAAAACATTATTTCATAACTAGAGTCATTTATAAATAAGACTGTACAATTAGTTTGCAAAAGTATTGCACCTTAATATCTTTTCTTAAATTAGTATGATGCTTATTAGCTTATTACATAGCACACATATCCTACGTAAAAATATACACATACAAATAAAAACTTAGCCAACTTAATTATATTTACATGAAGGCAAAATATATCACAATGCTTGGATGATAGTGAAATACAAAATATTATTTAACTATTATCAACGAGACAATAATAAATTAACCTCATCCAATTAATTCTGTAAGTACCTAAGCAGTATTTTTAATGACGTATTTAATTAATTATCTGGCTCTCTTAGCAACCTTCTGTTATTTTTCTACAAAACAATCTTGAAAACATTCATTTAGACATTGTTCATTTTGATACTTACTCGTGTTTTTTTTGTTCGTACCTATGTACCTACTCAGATACGTTTAAGTACGATTTTAGCCAGCTGAATTATTATTATTATAAACTACGGTGGCAAACAAGCATACGATCAGGGGACCGATTTTTGACTTTCGAGCGCTCGAAAATTAAATAAAAGTGAATACGATTATGGTCTCAAAATTGCAAGCACTTAATTTCTACCGATAGAATTGAATACGACTGGTCGATACCACTCGTTTTTAAATTTTCTATCGCTATTTCCAAATAGCATTTTATCATTTATGACAGTTTTCGAGTGAAAGAGTCGAGCGCTCGAAAGTCAAAAATCGGTCCCCAGTTTGAGTCTGTTCGGGCTTTTGAGAGACTCTCAAAATCATTTTCAATAGTCAAAAGAATGAGTCAAAAGTAAACAAACAAAAAAATCTATTTAAAAAGAGTAAAAAAAAAATGTTTTTTTTAAGAAAAGGACACACTGTTTAAATAAATTGAGTACGTCAAAAAAACATAAATAATTCATTGTATAAGTGTCTAGGAGGATTTAACGGTGTTCTTGGTAATTTAGGAGAAAAAGATGTTTTAAATAACGGCGCTATACATTTTTTTCGAAAAAAGATCATTACTCGTTAGTCTTTAGCCCGAACCGACTCAAACTCATTTTCTATCGTCAAAAACATGAGTAAAACGTAAATCAAACAAAAAAAGTACAAAAAAAAATCCTAAAATAAACTTTGATTTTACAAAAAAACCGGCACCTATTCTTTAAAAACTAAGTATGTCAAAAACTCGGAAATAATTAGTATTGTAACCGTCCGCGAGGATATTACGGTTTTCGTTTTACTTTCAGAGAAAATCCGATTTTCACATACGCTCCATACAATTTTTTTTTGAAAAAATAATATGGCTTTATTTAGCGGGCCAAATTATCTCAAAATCATTTTGTAGTATGATAATGACTAGAGGAAGCCATTTCCCGAAAAAAAAGTAATCTAAAATTTTTAATTGTCTATTTCTATGGAGAGCCAATTCTCAGCCCACAGTGCGCCCCTCCGACCGAGCGATCTTGGTTTACACGGTCGGTGCGGACCACAGATGTATGAATATAAGGAGATCGGACATGGCGGCCGATTTGTTTAGAGTGAGCCTGTCGCAAGTACATTAACCCACACAACGCCCAAGTAATTGACAAGACAAAGCACGCACACATCTAAAACACACACTCTTGTATACCAACACGCTTATTTGACAATAAACGCGCATCATATCAGGCATTTTGGGAATAAACGTAATATTCTCTGCGATCAGCACGCGTGCACAGTCCATACTGTCCATTGAATTGAGCATACAGCTGCGACACGGCCGCCGGCGGCTTGTCCTCTCTCTAGTATTCTATGCTCTGAGGTGCGGTCCAAGGTCGCTCGGTCGGAGGGGCGTCTTGGCGACCGTCTAGCAGGGACTTACAGCTGCGTCCGCTGCACCTTGTTTTCGATGTTTTTATACATCTAACATGTTATCCGTCAGTTTCGGCAAACAAATGGGGTATAGTTTTGATTGGCTGCACATTTTTGACGTTTAAAAACGGGAGGGGTAATCATGTAACGTTCCGAACGCGCGTCGGGACAATTTAAATGTAATTTTTCCATATAAAAAGTGACATTTAGATCTACCCGACGCGCGTACAATGCGTTACGTGATCGACCTACAGGAAACATGGCGCAGAGGACGTGACTTTACTCTCAACACTGCGCATCCTCGAGAACTTGCAGATTCGTTCCTATAAATGTGAAATGTTTTTACTTATTGCTAAAATTATAAAATTCGACGTACCTATACAGGAATCAAATATTATTGCAACGCAATCATATCGATTCAGGCAAAATGGGCCGATCTAATAATGGTAAAAGTGTTATGTTATTAATCATATTAGTCTTTGTTATATGATTATAAACATAATACATCTACCATTGCACATTGGAATGTGACACATTCAATAGTTGTAATTCAGTTAAATACTTAGATAAGAACATGATATTTCCTGGTGATTAGTGGAAATCCAAACTAGGTATTTCCACACTGAATAAACTCTTTGAGTTAAGCACGATAACCCTGGCCTGGCCTGCATTATTGAAATAAGTTTACCTATTACTTAGATAGGTACCTACTTATTATCTTAAATTAGTGAACATTCGAGACTCGGGTCTAGACGAAATAAACATCTCCATTCCCAGAGGCCTATTTGACTTAACGTAATACAGTCGCGGAATGAAAACAGAATTGTATTGAAATAAAGTCGAAAAATAAGGCGAACCTTTTCGTTTCTCGACTATACTTCCGCACACGGCAAGCCGTATGTGTCAGAAAGAGCGCTTGCGATAAATATAATACCGATTCGAATTCAATGCATTTAGTGGAATACAGCCCTTGGAATAACATACGAACTCATTCATCATTATAATATACTGTAGATACTTAAGGCCTGTGCCGTAAAGTATTTTTACAAATATTTTTGGTGATATTTCATTTATTTTCCTTAGATTTTAGGTGTATATACAACAAAATAATTTGTTACACTATAAAGATTAAGTAATCAACATCAATTACCAATTTTCTTTAAAATTTAAAGAAGGAGCGATTGTTTCCCTTCAAGGCTCACTTTAAATTTTGCGAAGCACTGAGTTGAGCTTAAACTGCACGCCAGGGCTATATTTTTTATTTCAAATGACCATTGATGGTGGTGAAATAAGGATCAGTAATTCTTCATCATGTTGGTATCTTAAATTCACCATCCTGTTCAAGATTAATGCAGTTACGAGGATTTGCGTACATCGATGCCCTCAGTTTTTCTGAGAATTTTAGTTTGGATGAAAACATGGATTACCTACTTTCAACTTCAACTGATTTTGAGATAAGAATATTTTTTCGATCACTATCTAGATTTTAGGTTTATAGAATTGCTAATGTAATAGGTACGTCCCGATTCTTGTTGTGATACATTTTCATTGTTTTTTTTTTGTAATACAATACACCTGTTTCAGACAAAACGAAATCTTCGCAAAAAACATATTCTGTTTATGCTTGCAAACGGGTCTATTGTACACAGATATGAATAAAACCCTTTTTTTTACATCAAACGTCAGCTAAAGCTTGCCTTCGTAACATATTACCAAGCAATTATGTGTAGTTCAATCACAGTTTTCTTTTATTTATATATGTATATGTAAAAATACTTTTCGGTACAGGCCCTATATGATGATATAGCTTAGCCATTGAATATTGAAAGCATGAAAATAGGTGACGATAAATATCCGTCTTCTTATTTTACGTGACCCTGCCAAATGTAAGCTAGGATATGATCATCAGAACTCCTAGATTCGTTGGTCAGACTATATGAATGATACTCCACAAGACTACATCTAGCACTTTAAATTACATCCTTCATAGGTTCCATACACCTATAAGCGTTTGCACTGCACTCAACAGTTTCACAACAATTACAATTGTCTATATACTTGGACACACGAACACCCGACAAATCGTGCTGTCCTGCTCATCCCTCTGGACGTTTATAGGTTAAAGAAGGACGGCACTCATGTCGAGAGTTCTGTCAGCGCGTGCTAAAGCTGTGGCTACACTCGCCTGAGCCGTTTCATTTTCATCGCTCGCCGCTTCACCCGCCTGGATACAGGCAGCGTGACTCCAGGTTCTCGTAACGCCTTCAGCTGCGTATAGAGGCGCTGTTTGCAGAACTCGTAGAACTCTATTTCGCGAGTGAAGTTGGCCCGAACCATGTTCTTGACGGCTTCGGAGACCGGCGGCTTGAAGGCGTTCCGGTTGATGCGGTTGAAGGTGTTTAGTTCCTCTGGAATATGATTTGTCGTGTTAAGGTAAGCTGGTAAGTTTACTTAATAATCTTAATATACATATAGTTGATATAGTCGAATAGTCCTCCTCGCTGGTGAATCTGTCAGTTATTCTATTAGGATTGTCCAATGTGTCTTGAAAACTCAAACTTTGTTTTAAAGGCCGGGCCGTCACGCAACATGCTCACAAAGGAGTTGTCCAGCTAGGCCGTATGTAAAGTAGTTAATACTACAACTGACTAAACCGATTTTGTTGAAACGTAGCTAAGAACCATCTCGATCACGTCAGCTTTCGGATAAAAAAACAGACACTTAAAACTTATAACACCCCTCTTTTTCCGTCGTGGGTTAAAACTTTAGGACGATAATATATAGACTAAGGTTTTCCTAATGGCAGACACGGACTTTAATTGTTGACCCATTTAGGTGTCAACGAAATTTTAGATTTCATAGTAAGCTTTGAACGGTCCAGTATAAAGTGAGCTCTAAATGGCTCAACAATTAAAGTGACTGTATAGTGGCGGAATGAAAAGGTTGATCAGTTTTCTAATCAAATCATTTACGCGTTGCAAGCACATGTTACCTTTTTAAACTGTGTATCAGACGAGAGTGTTGTATTGAAAATTATGTTCAACTGTTTGACAACAAAGTTCAAATTTACTTAGACGAATTTTACTTGACTAGGTATTAATAGTTGAACTAAAACCTTTTTATTAGTTTGATCTTGCCATTACGTTGTATCAAGTTTGATAAATCTAATGATTAAATCTTCTGCGCTTAAAATTATTATAACTATAAATGTGAGTAACAGGTCCTGTCATTGTCATAATTTTTTCTTTCTCATAGGTCTATTCTCATAGTGGACGTATCCTTAGGCCATGTAGTAAAATGACATTCATTATGACGGATGTGTCTGGCACTCGGTCGATAAAGCAGATACTGACAACTTATACTGATCAAGCAAAAACAGATCTTAAGGTGATCAACCTTTCATTCCCCGACTATACCTAGGTATAACTCCATTTTTCCCAACACAATAGCCCACAAATAGGTACTACAAAACTTATTTCAGCGTTTTTTTTAATTCATCGCCTAAAAAGGTTAAAACGGGGTTCAAAGTTTGTATAGTATAGAGCAAGACATTTTTAAAGTAAGAAATTTGTAACTACGGTTTCAGCCTGTTTATTATGAGGGTTCAAAGGGGGTTCTAAGTGTGTATAAAGAGCAAGCCATTTTGAAAGTAAGAGATTTGTAACTTCGGTTTTAGACTGTTTACTAAAAGACTAGGCACAAAACTAATTTCAATGTTTTTTTTAAATTTATTCCTTAAACAAACTTTTAGACGATGACATATTATACGCGGACGAAGTCGCGGGCAACAGCTAGTAGAATATATACGAGTAGATGCACTAATCAGAATTGAATCATTTTAAAATTTTATAAATGACCAGATGAGAGTGGTTTGTCTTAATCTCTCTATCTTTTTAGGGTTCCGTAGCCAAAATGGCAAAAACGGAACCCTTATAGTTTCGTCATGTGCGTCTGCCCGTTTGTCTGTCCGTATGTCACAGGCATTTTATTCGAAAACTATAAGTTGTATTTGAATGATATTTGGAGAATAGGTGTATTTTTTTGGCCGCTATATAGTTATGTAATTGAATTACTATTTTTTAGGGTTCCGTACTCAAAGAGTAAAACGGGACCCTATTACTAAGACTCCGCTGTCCGTCCGTCCGTCCGTCCGTCCGTCACCAGGCTGTGTATCTCACTGATACTGTGATAGTTCCAGCTGAAATTTTCACAGATGATGTATTTCTGTTGCCGCTATAACAACAAATACTAAAAACACAGAATAAAATAGTTTTTTATAGATAATGGTACGGAATTCTTCGTGCGCGAGTCCGACTCGCACTTGGCCGGTTTTTTTTTACGGGGGCACTCCATTCTTGCAACTGCAAATCAAAAAAAGATGCACACTTCAATCGATAGGCCTACTACTAGGTTACTCAGCACTTTTTTGAAAAACTACCTTCCCTGTGGAAAAGGATGTAAGTGCCGTAAGATTTCTGTGACGATACGACTTTTTTAATAGGCACGGAACCCTTCATTGTGCGTGGTTCAACACGCACTTGGCCGCTTTTTTTAAATCAAACGGCAAATGTTATAAAATTCCATGGCGCTTGTGTGGATGCAGATTGAATATATTTATATTTTGTTTAAATTGCACGACAATTGAATCGACACAGTTGTAAGGTTTCCAGTGAAATTGAGATTGCCAAGGTCGCTTCGATTACGCGTTTTGCTCAGCGATATCAGGCAGGCGTTCGAAAGTAGGAAATTCGAAATATATTTAACTACACAAAAGACAATTGCCTGATATGTCTGTAGACTAACTTAAAGCTTGGAGGCGGCAACAAAGAATACGAGGGATGTCCTGTTGTACTACTCTTGTTCCGTTTTTTTTGTGCATCAGGGACTTGGTACAATATTGCATTCCGCAGGGTGGTGAAAACATGACGGCTTCAGATATCAGTATTAGATGGCGTTGGCAAATAAACGTAGTCCACGGACGCTTGTGCATGTGTATACTAACCCCTTAGAATAATAACGCCTAGAAAAGCAGTTCACGCGCAACAGTGAGGCCACCTAAACTCTGCCATAAATGGCCCAGTACGCCGATCGGTGGAACAAAATTGGTGCGTTTGTGTGCGTGTTGGCGCGTGTGAATACGAGTTGATCACAAGTATCACAACTACATGAATCCATTTTATGCCTCACGCTTGGCGCGTTGGCCGTATGAAACTATCCTTCTAGGTATGCGTTATTATTCTAAGACTAACCCCAGTACAGCTTGGAGGCACCGGCGAAGAACCGCGGGATGTACCGCTCGAGTGCCAGCAGCGTGGAGTTCATATCCTCGAGCAAGCCGACCACGGCGTACTGCTCCTCGACCACGCGCTTAGCGCGTTGCAACGCTCCCACGCTGTTGAACGGCCTGGAACCATCAAACACAATGGGTTAGACACACCATAACGGGTTTTTTTCTGAATTTACCCAGAACAATTTATCTCCACCATAATTAAAAAAACAGAAATTATTGTGAATAAAACACTACTAACTACGTAGGTATTATGTGTATGTCGGAGAGGAGAAAATTGTATTGAGCGGCCCTCTATTGCACTCATCGGGAGTTCGGTAAGGTTTGCAATCCGGATCCGACTTGTATGGAAAGATCCGGATCCAGATCCGCGGATCCGGATCTTTCCATACAAGTCGGATCCGGATTGCAAACCCTAGTTCGGTCGTATCTTGCTTTACTATCATTCTACAAATGTCATCATTGAAATATCAGCGAACGCTGGCTTACAGCCTGGGCAAAGTCGGGAGCTCGTTAGTTCCGCCGTGTGTATAGGGCTATAACGGGTATTATTTGAATATGAGTCAGAACAATATAGACGGTTGGATTGAATGTCATGGAAGAAAATGCTGACAGGAGGTTGAAGCTCTCCTGGATGGAGATTTTATCGTGAAGAGAATGGTCTGCGGGAAACGAGTTACTGAAATTGCCAGTTCACTGTATTTCACATGACTTTTGTAACAATGCTGTAATGAAGTTGTGATGTGTAGGGTGAGCTGCACACACATATCCCCCTGCCTGAAGGGCTTTCGGGGGTTTCCTAGATAACTCAGTCGGGGAGGAGCCTTTCGGGAGCAGGGTAAATGATACCAGCGTTTCACAAGATATCAACAGTGGGTCTTATGCCCTTTTATTTAAATAGCAACTCTTAAACTATGATTTCTGTTAAATCGCGGAAGGCGGCGCGGTCGCCTGTCGATTAGGCTACGGGGTTGGTGAGATACGGAAGCGACTCCAGATGGGAGCGGGGGAGACGGTCAGGGATTCCACGGCAGTGCACTCGGCGAACCAAGCGGCGCATGGAAAGGGAGCGGGAAGGGATTCCACGGCAGTGCACTCGGCGGACCAAGCGGCGCATGGAAAGGGAGCGGGAAGGGATTCCACGGCAGTGCACTCGGCGGACCAAGCGGCGCATGGAAAGGGGAGGGGGAAGGAATTCCACGGCAGTGCACTCGGCGGACCAAGCGGCGCATGGAAAGGGAGCGGGAGAAGGGTGGAGGGCAGAGTTGTGCACACGGCAAGCCGCGAGCAGGGTTTTTTTTTTTTTTTTTTTTTTTTTTTTGAGAATGTTTTCTACGAGCCGGGGGCCGCACAGGACCCTTTTGCTCAGAGCTGGAGCGTGTTATGCTCGTTGGAGAGCATAACAGCATGACCGCGAGCAGGGGGCGGGTGCGCGCTCTTATATACGGCCGGCGGGGTATGGTGCGGTGAGGTGCGGTGCGGTGAGTCGGTCGGCTCCCCGCGCGGTTGACCCCGTGCGTCGGCGCCGCTGCGGCGGCTGCGTTGTGGCGTGCTCGTACGTCACAAAGTCAGGAGTAAAGTTTGTAAACCTATTAAAAATCGTCTGGATATGATGACCTGACAACGTCGTTAATAAAAGATAACGCCGAATTACTTGAAGGTCCTCTGAGTCACGTCACAAATTTAACAATGATTGAGGGTGTTTTTCCAGATCGATTAAAAATGAGTACTATTAAACCATTATTGAAAAAAGGGGATAAAGAACTGTGTGACAATTACAGGCCAATAGCCATTATACCAATATTACCAAAAGTACTCGAAAAAGTCATATACAGTCGAGTACTAAATTTTCTGAGCAAATTTCTAATTTTAAACGCCGATCAATATGGATTCCGAAAGCAGAGATCCACCACCTTAGCTGTATATGAACTTATTAAGGTAATTACGACATGTAGAGATAAAAGGGCTCCAGTAACAGCGATCTTCATGGACATGTCCAAGGCCTTTGACAGCGTTTCACATGACATCCTCTTACGGAAGTTACATCACTATGGCATTCGAGGAAACTGCTATGACTGGTTACGATCGTATTTATCGAATAGGAAACAAAAAACTGAAGTTACTTCATATTGTGCCAATACAAAAACTTTAACCAAAGTGCTCTCCGAACAAGCGGATGTCAGTATGGGCGTGCCGCAAGGGAGCATACTGGGACCATTATTATTTTTAATTTATATTAACGATCTACCCAATATTACTCATAACAAAGTCCTTCTTTTCGCTGACGACTGCTCTGCAATTATTCCCAGTAAAGACCCCATAACTTACCAGTCAGAGGCAAATTTAGTATTTAACGACATTAACACTTGGTTACTTAGAAACAAATTAAAAGTTAACTTCAGTAAAACTAAATATATGGAGTTCTTTGCACCCCAAAGTAATCCTAAAGATATTGTGATTGAATACAATCAAGTTGCCATAGAAAGCGTTCGAACCATACGTTTTCTCGGAATGATGCTGGATTGCCACTGCAACTGGCAATCTCATGTTGAACAATTGGTCAATAGACTGAATAGATTTGTTTTTGCCCTGCGCAGGTTAACACAAGTGGTATCGCAGAAATCAGCTTTATTGGCGTCCCATGGACACATCATGTCTAACCTCCGATACGACCTCATTTTATGGGGAAACTCCGCATTTGCCACCCGGGCGTTCATACTCCAAAAAAAATGCATCAGAGCTATATGTGGCGCAAATAATACTGATTCATGTAGACCGCTGTTTAAAGAATTAAAGATACTTCCGTTGCCCACTCTGTATATATTTGAATTGTGTCTGTTTGTGAAAGCCCAGATAAACAGCTATAAAATCATGCCTTCCAATCCAAGGACAACATCTAGGCAACATAGGTTTAATCTCTGTTACCCAAGCCATAACTCTGCTCACTTTAAGAAAAGTATATTGTATATGTCGGTCAAAATTTTTAACCATTTGCCAAATGACCTAAAAACTCTGAATTTACCAGAATTCAGAAAAAAAATATTTAACTGGTGCTTAAATAAAATGTATTATAGTATTAACGAACACTTTGAAATTAATAATTCCTGACATGTGATCACCAAATTATTGTACCAATACATTCTCTGTGACTTGCAATTAATTTAAATTTTTTATTCTTATTTTTTTTTTTATTTAATTTTGAATTATTTTTAATTTTGTTCTGTATTGTATAATTGACATCGCATCACTATATATTCGTAGCATGACATTGACATTCTTATTTTTTCTTATATAATTTTTTTTTGTTGTTTTACTTTTATTATCATTATTGACATACTTACCAATATTGAAATACATTAATTCAATGACATGCAATGAATTAATAAATTCAATAAATATTGTGTGCCAAACTCTGGCTGATTGTGACGAACAATAAAGATACTGGGGGCCAATTTTTGACTTTCGAGCGCTCGAAAATTAAATAAAAGTGAATACGATTGTAGTTTGAAAATTGCCGGCACTTACTTTCTACCGATGTATTTGAATACGAGTGGTCAATACCACTCGTTTTGAAATTTTCTATCGCTATTTAAAAATAGCATTTCATAATTTTTGACAGTTTTCGAATGAAAGAGTCGAGCGCTATAAAGTCAAAAATCGGTCCCCAGTGACCTTTTATAACACTCACTATCAAACAATAAAATTATTTGTATTTGTATTGCCATCGTCTTTTATGAATGCCCGAGATCCCAAGATACGCCCACACCCCGACATATATTATGTTAGTGTCATATCATATACCTACAACTTTACTAAAAGTTGTATTGTTGCGTTATGCTTATGCCTACAATTTTGAGAAAAAAATTGTTTGTGAAACGATACATATATGACTTTCGTATAGTCAAATAATAAGTATTTTAGCACTAGACTAGCCTACACTGTCGCTGTTTAAACATACTATGGCATAGTCTACACTCTAGATGTCGCTAGGAGTAGAATATCAGATTGATACATCATCAATTACTGTTTACATTCACAAAGAAACTAAGACTACCTACATTTTCTCAATAAAAACACAAAAGTTTTATATTCAAAAGGCATTATCGTGACAAATCTTTGGCAACTGCAAAAAAAGTGGTAAAAACCGATCAAGTGTGAGTTAGACTCGCATACGGATGGTTCTGTGCCACCATTCCTTGATTAAATGTTTGTATTTTATTATGCACCAGAAAATGTCGAATAATAGTACATTATTGCCGTGGCCGGGAAGGAGACAATTGCAGGCTGAGTATTTTGTTTAAACGGACGAGCTTGCGAGTCCGTTTAATTATAATACGAAGCCTGCAATTGCCATTCCGGCTGAGGCTAATATAGTGCTTTTCTCAAAAATGGGGGAATAAAAAAGACTAAATTTAAATCAAGCGTTATTATTAAATACAAATTGAGGATACTGCAAATGACATAAAATTAAACGTCATATATTTTTTTAAACAGAATCGCAAGTGTATTTTTCCACCGAAAAACGCAATCTTTTAATGACACATACAAAAATGTCGCGTTTGCAACAGAAACATACGACTTGATTTGGCTGAATACGACCTGTGCCGTCTTTTATATGCCAGTTTCTACTTATTAAAAAGCTTGGTACTCAACAAATAAAGGAATTCATATGTAACATTCCAGGCGGCCTGCAATGTTTTTTTCACCTCACTAGCTCGGAAAGCCCATTTTTATTCTTTAAAAACAGATAGCAAAACTGCATTTTATCCACAAGAGTGCAAAGAATATTTGAAATCCGAACGCGTTATTAGTTACTTTTTTAAACATAATGTAACACATGTAAAGGCCAGTCCAGACAGGACATTTTTCGCCCATCAGATTTATTTTATTTAGGTACCTTTTTTTGAATGTTTTATTCTTTTTTTTAATGTTTTTAATTCTTTTTTATTTTTAAATGTTTTTTTTGTTTTTTTAATCTTTTTTCTTTTTCTTCTTTTTAAAAATGTTGTTTCTCTTTTTAAATGTTTTGTTTCTTTTTGAATGTTTTTCTGTATTTTTTTTCTCTTTTTAATGTTTTTTTGGTCTTTTTTATACGTTTTTTTCTTTTTTTTTAATCTTATCTTCTTTTTTTAATGTTTTTTGAAATTCTATTTATTATTTTGATGTTTTCGTCTACATTTTAATGATTTTTTTTTATATTTTATTGATTTAAATGTGTTTGTTAAAGGTTTTTTTTATTTTTTCAACATTTAAAAAAAAACATTTTTTTTTAATGTTTTCTTTCTTTTTGATTTATTTTTGTGGTTTTTCCACTTTTTTCTCTTTTTAAATGTTTTTTTTTTGTTTTTTGTCTTTTTTTATCTTTTTTTTTACGTTTTTTATCTTATTTTAATGTTTTTTGTAACTTTTTTTCTTTTATTATGTGTTTGTCTCTATTTGATTGCTGTTTTTCTTTTTTCAATGTTTTTTGCTTTTTTCTCCTTTTTATAAATGTTTTGTTTCTTTTTGAATGGTTTTTTTGTTTTTTGGGTTTTTTTCTTTTTTTTATACGTTTTTTCCTTTTTTTTTAATGTTTATTTTTTACTATTTCAAGGTTTTTTGAAATTCTCATATATTTTTTTGATGTTTTTGCCATATTTTAATGTTTTTTTTATTTGATTTATATGAGTTTTTTCAAGGTTTTTTCTTTTACCATATTTTTTTTTTTTCCACTGTTCTCTTGTTTTACATGTTTCTTTTGTCTTTCTTTACGTTTTTTTTCTTAATGTTATGTTTTTTGTAACTTTTTTCTTTTTTATATGTTTTTGTCTCTATTTTATTGCTTCGTTTTTCTTTTATCAGTCTTTTTTAATGTTTTTTGAAATAATTTTTGCCCCTTTTAAAAGTATGTTATTTTTTTTGTTTCTCAATGTTTTTTCTCTTTTCCTCTTCATTAAATGTTTTTTTTTTTATTTTGTAATATTTTGTTTCTTTTTACATGATTTTTAATTTTTTTTTTCATTTTTAATGTCTTTTATTAAATAGGGGGCTATTTAATATTTTTTTCAAAATTTTCCTTACTTTACTTTTTGTTTTTTTCCCTCGCTTTAGTGAGGTGAAAAGATTTGTGTTACACACGGGTGCAAGTTATTTTGACGTCTCGTGTGTTGCAACACTCGCTACGCTCAGGATTCTATTTTGGAACCACTCGCTCCGCTCAGGATTCTATTTTTGAACCATAGAATCCATTCGCTAGCTCGTGGTTCAACCCTAGAATCCATTCGCTAGCTCGTGTTTCAATTCCACACTCGCGGTTAAAATACAACTTTGCACCCTTGAACAAATAACTATTATTTTTTAATTTTGATCTGGCCTTCAACTATACACTTTACCTTCCAATATGTAGCGAGTTATGTTCACTTTGCGGGCCATTTTTGAGAAAAACCGTTTATCTATCCAAATATCATAAACCCTCCATGATGCGTTCAAGAACCGCACATTATGACCACCATAAAAATAGACTGTTTTGTTAGAACAAATTTCTTATCTGTGAAAATGTTATTATTGCTAAATAATAACATAGATTTCGATAATATTATTTCATTCAAATTTGGAACATCTGAAAAACAAAGAAATTTGATTTGACCTCTATTCTAATATCAGTCGAGATGACGTTTAGTTCGAAATGAATTATCAATTTGCATACAAATTTGACAAATGTGTCACGTAAGTAAGATATCGAACGATATGACAGTTGGATCCGACTCTAGTTTGTCTCTGAATTAAAAACGAACTATGACAGCTGCCAGAAAACGACGCCGCGATGCCGGTCATAATACGCGGCTCCTGAATGCATCATGGAGGCTTATGGTATGTGGATAGATAAATTAGTGTATGTAACTGTACATAATTAGGCATTAAAACACTCGTGCGAAGTTATTATGAAACTCGCCTTCGGCTCGTTTCATAAACCCACACTCGAGTTTAATGACCTTTATTATGTACAGTCACATAAACTACTATTATCTACACCCACAACATAAATGCTCTATAATGTGTTCGGAAACCATAATAATATAATGACCACCATTATTGCAACAAGTAACGTAACATCAGCGTTTTTCTGTGCCTTTGTTATTATAATGTATGAAAAATTATAATAACATCGATATCGATGTTATTATGGAAATCTAGTTGGTCATGATTTGAAATCTAGTCAGCCATGGCGGTGCAATGGCGGTTATTCTAATGGTTCCCGAACACAGCATTGAGGATTTATAATATATGGTTATCTTATCTTATCTTATCTAGGTGAGGGCCCTTTCGGATGCACTTCGACCCAGTGGGATCTTTTGTGCATTTGCCCTCTCCTTTATACCTGCTCCCAGGCTTGCTCCATCATTTCCACAAAGCGGATGATGCAGTTCGCCGGGAGCACCTTGAATTCCTTTGGTTGCGGGTAACCGTTACCAAAGTAGTTCATTCTTTGTCTGGCAAGGGCATGACATTCACACAATAAGTGTTCCATAGTCTCGTCCTCCTCGCCACACATTCTACAGTCTAAACTATCCGATAGCCCCATCTTGGCCAAGAGATCCTTGACCCCGAAGTGACCTTTTATTATTATATCGTATGGCTTTTATAAAGTTGAAATTAATACTAACAATGAGTACAAGTTTAAAAGATTACAATTTAATATCTAAGTTGAGTAGCCAGTCCCTTGCTGCAGGGGTCAGCGCCATTAGCTCATCCATACCTCCCGTGAATAGTCTTCTGGGGCATTCCTCAACAATGTGTAGGACGGTTTGTGTTGGCGCACCACAGTCACAGTCAGCTGCTGTTGATATGCCCCACTTGTGTAGGTTGTGATTGCAGCACCCAACGCCCGTCCGGATGCGGTTCAGAGTGACCCAGGTCTTGCGGTGTTCGTTAAAGCCCGTTGGAGTTCTAGTGGGGTCTATGTTAGGGGCTCCATCCTGTTCCTGCCACTGGTTCCTCCACTCCAAATGGATACTGAAGGGCTCCGAGCCCTGTAGCTTGCAGTCGGACCATATGGGTTTGCGGGACGGTAGACGTGGGTGAGGCAGGTGATGGAGTGTCTCTCTAATTGGCAGCGTTTGCGTTGTTGCCTTAGTCCACTCCCGCGCAGCAGCATGTGTTCTTCTTATATCCGGCGGAGCAATATGCGACAGCATGGGGAGCCATCTGGTGGGAGTTGGCTTCAAGCTTCCGGATATAGTTCGCATAACTCGGTTCAGTTGAACGTCGATCTTACTCGTATGCGCGCTTCTATACCATGCTGGAGCACAATACTCCGCCGGCGAATATACGAGTGCGATGGAGGAAGAGCGCAAGACGTCAGCCCGAGCCCCCCATGATGTTCCTGCTAGCCGGTTTATGAGGTTAACACGTGTTTTCACTTTTTGAGCCAGGTTTTCCAAGTGTACCTTATAGGTAAGTGACCGGTCTAGCATGACACCCAGGTATTTCGGCTTCGAATTGTGGCGCAGTTTTTGGCCGCAAAAAGTTATATCCACCTCTCTGTTTGCAAGACTGTTTGAAAGGTGAAAAGCCGCAACCTCAGTCTTAGAGGGGTTCGGGCAGAGTCTCCACTTGACGTAATACCGGTCCAAAATGTCGAGGTCTTGCTTGAGCACAGATTCACCCGCTTCAAACTTCTTTGTCTGGGTTGTCAGCGCAATGTCATCGGCGTATAGAAACTTGCGGCATTCTGTGTTCCATAGTCTCGTCCTCCTCGCCACACATTCTACAGTCTAAACTATCCGATAGCCCCATCTTGGCCAAGAGATCCTTGACCCCGAAGTGACCTGTGAACACCCCAGATATAATTCTGAGTTGCTTCCTACTGGATTTCCAGAGTTTTCTGGTCCAGCCCGAGTCCACTCCTTCTATGAAGAGCTTAGAGTGCCTTAAGCCAGCCTCATTCCTCCACTCGTGTTGGTGTTTGGTTTTGGCGTAGGCTTTAAAGGCCGATATTATGGTCCCCTGCGAGAGTCCCACAAATGGTTCTGGACCTACAAAGTGATTTGTAGAGCCCCCTCTTGCAAGCTCATCTGCTCTTTCGTTGCCGATGAAGCCCTTGTGCCCTGGTATCCAAACTAGTTGCACCTTATTGTGCCTTCCAAGTCTGTTTAGTGCTTGGACGCCATTATAAATTAGTCTAGAGTCCACTTTCGGCGCCGTAAGCGCTTTAAGGTATTATACAACTGTACATAATTAGGCCTTAAGACACTCGTGTGATCCTATTATGAAACTCGCTAACGCTCGTTTCATAAACCCACACTCGTATTTTTTGCTCTTCATTATGACAGTCACATAAACTACTATTCTGGTATTCAGGTTTTAAACGTTATCATTACTTTTAGTAGGTACATATTTCATGGAAGCCAATGCATACTAAATTCTAACTGAAAATTGTCTATAGTCTACCTATTCTCCTATTATATTATTCTATTCTATACTGTTCTTAATCCATTCGAGGCCAGGTATACCTATACGTGTACTACGCCGTAGCGCGTAGCAGCGTTTTCCCGCTATGTAGCGGAAATCGGTTGCAGAGGCATGAGTCATTGCCCTTGAATGGGTTAAGATTATGAGACAGACGAGACGGACGGACACAGACAGACAACGGAACCATTGTAATTGGGTCCCGTTAGCACCAATACCACCCTTCGAGCACTGAACTCTAAAAACGCCAAGTAAAAAGCCCAAGCACTGTTGCGTCCGGCGGTTTTTGCTGCGGCGCTAATAGAATGTCATGGCGCTTTTTGCACGACGACGGTCGTTAACTCGTTAAGCGACGTGGTCCAGCGCTTCTTCACACAATATATGTGCAGAAAAACGTTATATTTAGGATAAAAAGTTACCAACTCGTCATTGCATTTGACTTTGACTCGTTGCGAATAGAGTCCGGCGGTATTATGTACTAGCATGATCCTGTGGCTTTGTGACGTGATGCCAATCTAGACGATTAGGCATTCGTCACTTTCTGACACTATATGACAGAACGTGTCTGATGCTTGATTGTTACCCTTCACCTCGTTTCTGATGCAACAGATACCAAGGTAAGTACAACATCATCTAATATCTAGCTAGCCCATGCTAATAAAGTCGTTCAGTTTTTTGTGTGAAAAAATTATTGGTATTTACCTACTAGACTCTAGTCTTCTACTAATCTAAACATATTGAATTCGAATTGGTTTTCTGTCAGTACTCACGCGCGCTAGCTTTAGCACGCACCTAACGAGGTAGAATGAGTGAGCGCGACAAATACTAAACCGATTCCAAATCAACATAATTACCACTTACTTAGTAGAACAACCCCCTGCTGAAGTTATATGTAGTGGAAAAGGTCTATGAATACCAGTGGCTGCGCGTGAAAACTTTCGATGGAACAAAAAAAATGAAAGAGTTTAGAGTATTTATAACTATAGGTATAGGCTTGCCTAAAAATAAATTCTAGGCAAGCCGGTGGGAATGGGCTTGTGGGAGCGCTCTGCCACTGATGATGCCTATGATAAAATTCAAAGGCGATAAAAGCGGGTCTAGTTTTTGCTACTTTGTTTCGAATTTCCGTACAAATTGACCCGCTCTCATTGTTCTTAGAGTAGATACTATTGTTATATTTGTAAGAAAGGCTTAGATAAAAAAATGATATTCAAATGAAACTGACGTGCACTGGGGCTCGTGTCCGCAAAAGAAGAGTGTTTGCCGCCGGTGGTCGCCGATGCCCTCATGGGTCTCTCCCTCCACGTAGCGGCACTCGCGGTCGCCACTCAGCACACAAGTCTCGAAGTCCTGGAAACATAGAATGTAATTGTTTATTGCTTGTTATATTCCAGGTTACAAATAATGGAAACAATGAGATAGGCATACATGTGACGCTCTGGACACAGACACACCTACCCCGAAATGGAAATGCGAAGTTCGGCTGTCTCCGTCTGATGTAATTGGCTGTCTATATATATGTCAAAGTGTTGTTTGGTTATAAAAACTGGTTCTACATATAAATAAAAATATAAATACATATCTATATTATTATTACGCGAGCCCGATTTTTGTACATGCCATCAGATCTACAGTTATGGTACGATTTTGATAAATGATATGTCACTGGATTCGTCTCATGCTGCAGATTTGCAATAAGGTATTCGTTTTTAGGGTTCCGTAGCCAAATGGCAAAAAACCGGAACCCTTATAGATTCGTCATGTCCGTCCGTCTGTCTGTCTGTCCGTCCGTATGTCACAGCCACTTTTTTCCGAAACTATAAGAGCTATACTGTTGAAACTTGGTAAGTAGATGTATTCTGTAAACCGCATTAAGATTTTCACACAAAAATCGAAAAAAAACATTAAGTTTTAGGGGTCCCCATACTCAGAACTGAAACTCAAAAAAAATTTTTTCATCAAACCCATACGTGTGGGGTATCTATGGATAGGTCTTCAAAAATGATATTGAGGTTTCTAACATATTTTTTTTCTAAACTGAATAGTTTGCGCGAGATACACTTCCAAAATGGTAAAATGTGTGTGTCCCCCCTGTAACTTCTAAAATAAGAGAATGATAAAACTAAAAAAAATATATGATGTACATTGCCATGTAAACTTCCACCGAAAATTGGTTTGAACGAGATCTAATAAGTAGTTTTTTTTTAATACGTCATAAATCGTAAGCCGCAATTTATTTCACGGAACCCTTCATGTGCGAGTCCGACTCGCACTTGGCCGCTTTTTTAATTTTTTATCGGTAAGTTACTAAAATATAAATTTAAAGAAACTACTGTGCGCTGACCACGTGACTTTGGCTGCGTGACATCACGTGGCGTAACTTCTGTTTTGACTCGAGATGACAATGTAAAATAATAAACAAGAATTAAACTCAAACCTGTACTAAGTTCTTCAGCATGAGAAATTATAAATGTTGAGTCGGCCACATATGGATACAACACTAAGAAAAGTAAGAAAAATAGAAAGTAAACGGCCTTTTGTAAATATTGTTTATTTACATAAACTGACAGACGTATTGTGTCAAATGTGGTTTTTTTTTATTGACAGAGACGTCAGTATTACTTGCCATGTTCTTTTTTACTTCAGAAAAGTTTATATCCAAACTTATTTTCCCATATTCGAGATGTTGGGAGAAGGATGAGGTTTAATTAAATCCATTAATTGTCGTGGACCCCATAGACGGCTTTTTTAACCTTACTTAGTACAACGCCGTAGGCGCCGATAGGCTCCGCCTAATTTCCAGTATAAAGAAAGATGTAGAAAACGAAACTTGATTACAAAATTTTCTTTTGGCGACTTTGTTGACCTGACTTGAATACCATCCAAATTATTTCAGGTTCAGATAATTGTATTTTGATTACAGGTAGGAGGTTGGTTATATAAATTTTGTAATTAAACGAGCAATATTTGTACATATATATATTTGCAATCACGTTCCCGGAAACGGCTCTAACGATTTCGATTAAATTTGGAATACAGGGGTTTACGGGGGCGAGATATCGATCTAAATAGGTCTCATGTCCGGGAAAATTCGTTTTCTCCGTATTTTCTCCATTTTCACCCGAGCAGAGCTCGGTCACCCAGGGACTAATAGTAATTTGTCAAAACGATATGGCTTAATACTGGAAAACATAAATTAGTAGATATTAAACTATTTAGCGGTTACCTACCTATAAATAGCCTGTGCCGATACTAATAATAAACAGGTGTAATGTCTGTGAAATGTAAGTTTGTATGTTGGGGGTAATCTCAGAAACTATACCCATCCTATTCTAAAAACCCTTCAGTAGGTAGGTTATATGTATGTATGTATGTAAGCACTTTATTGTACACAAAACAGGTTAAAACATAAACATGATATAGATTAAGTAAAGTAGGTACAAAGGCGAACTTATCCCTATAAGGGATCTCAGGGGAATATAAGGGATATGTAGAATGGCCCTACAGGATTAAGTATGTGCTATATTATATACCGTCGCTCCGCCTAGATTCATTGTATACGCGGCGGAGCCGCGCGGGTAGCTAGTAAATAAATAATACTCGAGTAACAAAGCGAATACACGAACTTCGAAAGATCGCTGGTCACTTCTGGATAAAAATTGCTCAGAAACTGAACTACAGGCTGAATATTACAACGATGTTGATAGGTTAGTTTCAGTACTGGATTTCGCAAAAATATCAAAAGATCTACTTATTACAAGTCTTAATAGATCCGGAGTTTAAGTACCTACCCAGTGCCAGGCCGACTGATATATCGCCACTTTTAACCGTTCCCCACGGCGATTGGCTGTTATTAGTCAAAGATCCTTATCTCGCATAGTTAACGTACGTAAACCATTGTTGTAGCAACACAATTATGCAAATATGCCGTCCATATGGAGTTTTCATATTGGCAAACGCCAAAAAACAACAACATCATTTAAATTTCTAATTAAAACGTTAGGCTTTTTGCCGATTGCAGATAAACTAATTAATTTTTTGCAGTTCCTCAACAAGGCATCGTTATAATGTCTAAGAGATGGCTAGTAAAGCAGGCGTCAGCACACAAACTCTATTGTGAGGCCCGTTTAACAATAGGCGAATAATTAACGCGGAAAAATCTGCAAAGACGGGCAATTGCCGATACCATTAATTTCCATAACACGCTGGTGTGAGCTGTCAGCGGTCGCTGCGGGCGGACGATGCCGATGGGTTGTTAGTCCCAGTTCTGTGTACCGTTTTACAATTAGGGGCACGACCACACGTTACGCCGCAAGATAATTTGACTGACCAGACGCAAACAATTCCAAATTCTATCTACATAAGTTAAAGTTAGACCACGTGCCGCAGCGCAGCGACCGGCGGGCAACTCGCCCGAGTAATGAACGCAGTCAACATTCTCGCTCCAATACTAAATTAATTTCTTTTTTCATCAAACCTCCGTTCTTCATCTGATCGAGAGTATTTTAATGATGCTTGTCTACTTATCTATTTGTCCCCCTCATTGTGTTGCGCAACATGTATTTAAATTGATTCACATGTGGTACCGTTTTCATTACGTAAAGTGGATAACTGGAGAGTTTTACTCGCCGAAGTATTTTATTTATTCGATAATGTAATTGATTGCTGTGAAAAGCTTGGCTTATATAGGCTCATAAACGCCTTCGGAGCGTTGATAGTAGTCAAATCATTTATTAAATGGTTTGAATAAACGTCGTGCTCAATTTTAAAACAATTTATTGGCATTTAGATCAAAGCGCATCGATCAGATCGTGCTTATTGATTTTTCATGCAGCATCAGTAAGTAGCGCATCACAATCGTGGATCGTGACAGATCACTTTTGATCGTATAACGGGACGCCGTGGAAGTTTATAAAAAATTGAAAATCAAATTGTCCGGATATTGATTTACAATACATCTTCAAAGAGATCGTGGAGCTCTAATGGACCAAACCTCGTTAGATATTAAAAGGTCACAGCGGAATGTCATTCACTCATATTAGGACCAGCACAACTGGGGAAGTACCTCCACCTTACAAAAGACCGCAGCCAGAATAGCTGTTGCGGCGCTGTTGGGGTTGTCACGCTATTGCAGCGCATCAGGGATGTTTGCGGACGCGCACGTGTCTTGTTTCAAGGCTACCATGAGGCTGCGAGCTGCATCCCTGGAGCGACGCGTGCGCGCCAGCTCCAACAGCGTGTTGGCATGATCGTGGACAAGTTCTGTCCTTACATAGCTCATTGCTGTGGACTTCACGCGCCAAATGGAGGTGCCTTTAGGTGTATTATTTAATTAGTCAGTAGGTTAATGTGTATGAATAATACTATTAGTCATAGTTACTGGAAATAAATATATATGCATTCATTCATTCATAGCACCACTACTCGTATTTTCTTTGTGGGTATTAGGTATTTGTTGCTATGTTCCTGGTTGCGAGTAAGGTCGCCCGAGCTCCCAGGTTGCGCTGTGTTGAGGGTGTGGGACTTGTTTTTGTATCACAACGAATCCTCTAATTAATAAAGGGTCGGCAGCGCGCTTGCGATTCGATTCCGCTGATGTCGCAAGCGTCCAAGGGTGACGGTGTCTGCTTACCACCAGACAGGCCACATGCTTGTTTGCCACATAGGTATGTAACGAAGTGTAAAAAGATATAGTCATTAGATTGTTAAAAAGTGTACATTGCTGTTTAGAGAAACATGTTATAAATAAAAAATACAAATGAATAGTTTTTCGATGTTTACTTGTAGTATAAGAGGATATTATTTGCCAAATTTTATAGTTCTAGGTCAACGAAACGTACCCTATAAATTTTGATTCCCTTGAGAGTATCGAAATATATGTTTCTTGTGGCATAAACGGCCGTATCTTTTTTTACGTTGACTTAGAAGTTTGATTTTATTACAGCTTCAAGGGCATGTAGGCTTGAGTATATGGTTTTAATTTCAACTGGATACCTCTACGCGTTTTCGAGATAAAGGGTCTTGACAGACAGACAGACAAACAGACTGAATGACAACAAAGTGATCCTATGAGCTATAATATAAGGGTTCCGTTTTTTCCTTTTGAGGTACGGAATCCTAAAAATGTATAGCTGTTTATTATTATTATTATGTATTATTCGGAAAACCAACAGCTACAATAATTAACGTAAGATTAGAGGAACATGTTATAAATAAAAACAAACTATCGGGTATCGGATCGTTTCCTTGACGCCTGCAAATTGCACGGTTTTTTGTGATGTACGTTAGCGCAGGCAGTTAACGGGCGCGCACGTGACCGATTGTGGCGATTCATCGCGAATCGCCGATACATAGCTAATGAACACTTTGAACAGGTGAACGAGATCGTACCATCCACGGGTTTAATGACGTGGGCGGACATCTTAACTCAGCCCTCACGATTCATAAAGTGCAACGGTTCATAATTCAATGACGTCTACATGTATAATTTCATGGGGTATACGATTCTTTCCGGCTCGGATGATTGCTCACTCGCTCTAGGATTTCGTGAGAATCTGTTTTTGTGCACTTGCTTAGAATATGGCTTAGAATAGAAAGGGCTATGAGATGAGATGATAGTAGATCAGTCATGGGTAACAGTATGAAAAAGACGGCCCAGATAAGTGTAAGGTTACCTTCTTCAGCCAGGCAGGGTCAGGCAGCGGCAGGTCGGGGAACGCTCGCTTCCTCTCGACGTAGTACCAGGGCGCCCGCACGTAGTAGTACCACGAGATGACGCGTTCCACCGGGTCCCGCACTACGTTCACGTAGATCGGAGATGGGTAACCGTATCTGGAACATTTAGAGATTACATTTTTGATTAATTGTGGACCATTTTGAAAAACGAATTCTTTATCATCACGGAATTTGGGTGAACTTGTGAATTATTTACACGATTGTCTTTTTTAGGGTTCCGTACCCAAAGGGTAAAACGGGAGCCTAATACTAAGACTCCGCTGTCCGTCTATCACCAGGCTGTATCTCACGAACCGTGATAGTTAGTATTTCTGTTGCCGCTATAACAACTATTACTAAAAAACGGAATAAAATAAATATTTAAGGTCCATACAACAAACGTGTTTTTTTTGCCAATTTTATAGATAATGGTACGGAACCCTTCGTGCGCGAGTTCGACTCGCACTTAGCCGGTTTTTTTAACATGACTTCCTAAGTTGGGCCCTGAAGAAACCCTCAACTAAATACCAGATATAGAGATTGCCACTATTGCTAAGAAATAAGACAGACCATGTTGTCAAAAATCGGGTTAAATTTACCTCATAAATATGAATAAGTTTCCTAATGCAAATTTGGAAAAGCCTTAAGGCGACGTGAGCTCCAAAAACTGATTTTTAATAAATCGAAGCTCTTGTTTGGATTATATTACGGCTGCCCTAAATTTAATTAGCAATCTTGAGGCCTCTCTCGAGGGGAATCAGCTATTCGAATCCTGAGTTTTTGACTTTCGCTCGATAGAAAAAAATCACGAACATAGGTCTAAAATACACTTAAAAAAATCATAACAAATTATGCACAACAGCTAAACATATTAAAATTGGTTCTAAAAATCGGCAATGTCATGTTTGAGGGAAATCAGCTATTTTTTTTTAATTATTAAAACGCACAAAAATTAAAAATTAAAAAACATGATATCCGCGCTTCCAAACACGCACTTCCATCTCGCTCACGCTTATGCTCAGTGAGAGGGAGAGAAGACCACGAACCTACGTCCCCTTAAGACAAATGTACTTAACTCGTTCGTGAAACTCGGGTGCTCAACTGTATAAGTTTTAATTAGGTCCCTTCTAACATGCGGTTTCTGGGCGGAATCTTAAATTATAATAGCTACGGCATAACGGTGCAGTGTATAGTATGTACCCATGACACAGTACAAGCCAGGGATTGTAACCGGTTATTTTTTGTATGGGAACTGTAACCGGTTTTTTTCGTTCCTTGTTAATTATTTCATTTTCTAATTGGGCAATCTAATAATACGCACTCGTTACCTCAAAACACAACTGAGTCCTACATATGAAGTATAAAATAGTTTGAGATATGTGGTTATTTCGAGGTTTTTGCAAAAAACCGGTTACAATCCCTGGTACAAGCACAGTAATCTGAAGTCCATAGACGGGGCACTTCCCAGAAAGGAAATCCCTGCGGTTTCGCCCGCTATGCCTTTGTCATTATATATACAGGCTGTATTATTCAAACGGGACCGATTTTAGAAAAAATAAAAACTGCATTTTTTTGACAGATTTGACCGGGTTCGATTCCCGTGTATGAGGCTTTTTTGAAAATCTTTGAATGCAGTTTTTATTTTTTCTAAAATCGGTTTGCTGACTCCTAAGAGCAAATTTCCGTGCCTCTTATAGTTACGGATTTTCCTTAACTGCCCCGTTTGAATAATACACCCATACATTGACGAAGTCCCGACAATCGGGATGTTGACTAATAGTCAAATAAGCAACTTTTTACAAATTACAGCAAAAACGCTCTATTACCTACTACGAATATTGTAGGGAAATAGGAACAAGTAACGTCACGATTTTGATGGTCGAATGCGTAAATTTTTCGATCATTAGGTATTTAAAAATAGCAATAAATAAGTTGAAGCGTGATGTTTTCCGACCATCTGCGTGAGTTTTGTTCATTGGTAATGTAAGAATAATTTATACTGTTGTAAACTATCGTATTTTGCGGCCAACAAACCCTATGATGTCTACGAGACACTTCTACTTATATATTTGTCTACACAAGATTGAGGTAAAATCAAAGCTAGTTTCATAAACATTGCCACAGAGAGTCTAGAGTTCTAGACGACTCGGTCGAGCAAAGATTAACAATGGGGGTGGGCTGCTTGGTTCTTCCTAACCTAATGTACCACTAAATTACACTATCGGAAGCACAATTTTCACGGTTCCAGTAAATTTAATTTCGCATCAAATTATAATCCCGTTAACCCTAGTACCCTAGTAGGGGTTAAGCCGTAATTTAGCAAATTTGAAGTTAACGACTGTGAAGTTCGAGATTTTATGATAAAGCAACAAGCGTATGGTTTACGCAATGATCGCATTCAAAACGTGATTATGTCGTACGTAAGTATAACAAAAGATGAACATGAATAAACCTCTAAAGCTGAAAGATTGATTATCAAGTTCGATTTTTCGAAATCGAACTTGAAAATCGTGACAAATATTATGCATGTACCTACCTCTGCCTACTCTACTCGTGACTCGTACCAATATGATTTAATACATTTGTAGTTATTAAACATATTCATTAAATTGTAGGTACTTGGGATGTCGAGCTTTGCTGTGCGAAACACGAAAAAAACGATTTTACTGATTTCGAGAATCGTTAGAGCCGTAAGCGATAAGTACTTATTTAATCAAATGGCGATCTGTAGAATAGGCGAATACATATTTAGATTAAGTATTGTTATAAGTTAGCAATGTTATAGCAGCTTTCTTAGCCAATTAGCTGCGTCTTGAGTAAGGCTGTAGATGTCTTCTATGGGTCCCGAGTATGAATGTATTGGGCATCGCTGCATTATATGATCCACGGTTTGGGCCCCTTCGCCACAACCACATAGGTCCGAATCACGCCAACCCCATTTGTGCCGAAAGAAGTTGCAGCGACCATGTCCTGATCTGAGCCTGTACTAAGCGATAAGTACTAAGATAGGTGTATGTAATGGATATGTCATCGTTAGATTGTGAACACCGTCAGTTTATAATCTTACCCGTTATATTGTAAACTGACGGAATATTGTGAACTGCCAAAACCGTTCACAATTTAACGCAATATTTTTCGTTAGTTTATAAACTTTCAATGTCGAATCGTCAAATTGTGAACTGAGATCAAATCGGCTTGCTACGGAACGTACACAAAGACTAGGTAGGTTAGGTTAGTTAGGTATCTTCAGTTGTCCGAAGGGCAAACTACCCAGAAATAGGAGTCGACACTGCTGGATGCCGAAATAAATGGAAGAAAATGTCTGAATAACAAAAAAAAACAATCATGTTATGGTTATGACGTAAGTGGAAACTGCTGCAAGCGGAATAATTCGCTTAACCAAACAGCGCACAGGTTGCGTTCCGAATGAGGCAAATTTGATTCAGTTCACAATTTGACGATATGCCATTGTTAGTTTATAAACTAACGAAAATGAATGCGTAAAATTATGAATTATTTTGGCAGTTCACAATATTCCGTCAGTTTACAATATAACGGGTAAGATTATAAACTGACGGTTTTCACAATCTAACGGTGACAGATACATTAAATAGCAGACACTTTTATAAAATGTTGGATTATTGGTAAGAGTCTTAACTGAACACTTACAAACTTTCCAATTGACTAGCGCGTGGGTATATTTTTATATGTACCTACCTAATTTATTCTTCCCACATGACGTACTGATGCAATCCGCGATGCCACGGGCATCAATATCCAAGGCGCAATACAATTAGCCCAAAATAGAGGGGTTTGGAGAATGTTTGTAAAGAATTGCGCTCTTGGTGGTCACGACACTCACGACCCTTGAGGAACCGACAACGAAGAAGGAGAAATTTATTTTTATATAGTATGGCATGGTTCAGCACTGAATTCCGAGGACCGGTGGATCAAGTTCCTCGATTGAATTGACAGGAAAATGCAAGTACAATCTCCTGAAACCGCGACTCAACGTAAACAATAGCCGATGCAAGCTCCACGTGTCGATACGTCTACCGCATAATTACGGCAACCGGCTCTCTAATCGCTGGCAACAATTAATGTCTGGCTTATACTTATACATTAATCACAATAGGGATTAAAGACGATAGCCAACACTACTAGACAAACAAAGGAGATGCACATGTATAAGCTGCGCCAATAAACAATAGATTCTAAAATGGCAACATTTCTCGCGCTATCTCGCTCACATTATGGTGTAGTAGCGAAATGGCGCGAGAAATGTTGCCATTTTAGAATCTACTTATTCTTTATTGTGGCGGCTCATACGAGTACGAGGTTGCGAGTAAAGCTTTATATATGTAACACATTCAGTGATGCGTCGAAGAACTGTTATTTACACGAATGCGTACTGGAAAAGAGGTTAGTTAGTAGAGGAGAGTTATTTGTTATACAAGGGGGAAAGTAGTATTTTACCTGCGAGTGCTCATTTGAAACACGAGCTAGCGAAAGGATTCTATGATTGACCACGAGCGAAGCTAGTGGTTTTAAAATAGAATCCTGAGCGTAGCGAGTGTTTCAACACACGAGGCGTAAAATTACTTTTCACACCTCTCATTCAGAAAAGTAAGTTTTGGTCCCCGACGAGAGGGAGCAAAATGCTACTTTTCTGTTCAAGCTACTTTTTTAATTTATTCATTGGCTTGTAGCATTTACGCAATGTGCCAATATAATCTTAATAAAATAATCGATTGTAATTTCATCGTAATCGACAAACGTATATACATATATCATCATCATCATATCAGCCGAAAGACGTCCACTGCTGGACATAGGCCTCCCCCAAAGAGTGCCACCTTTACCAGGTCATCAGTCCACCTTGTGGGGGGCCTTACCCACGCCGCGCCTTCCGGTACGTGGTCGCCACTCGAGAACCTTTCCGCCCCAACGGCCATCGGTTCTGCGTGCAATGTACGTATATATATGAGGATATATTTTTTTCTTTTTTTTTTCTTGTTTGTTCTTTTTTTTAGTTATTTTTGTTTCTTTGTTAGTTTTTTTGGATTTTTGTTCGTTTTTTTTGTTTTTTAGTTTCTTTTGTTTTTTGTTTAGTTTTTTTAGTTTCGTTTGTTTTTTGTATCGTTGTTTTTAGTTTTTTTTTTGTTTTTTTGTCTGTTATTTTTTGTTTTTGTTGTTTTTTTGTTTGATTTTTTGTTTTGCTTTTTTTGGTGTTTTTTTCTTTTTTTGTATTTTCGTTAGATTTTTTTGTTAATTTTTAGTTTTTCTGTTTTTTGTATTTTTTCTTTTTTTTTTGTAATTTTTTTAGATTTTTTGTTATTTACTTTTTTTGTTTCGTTTGTTTTTTTGTTCTTTTTTTGTTTTTTGTTGTTTTTTTGTTTTGTTTGTTTTTGGTTTTGTTTGTTTTGTTTTTTTTTTGTTTTTTTGCAAATGTTTTCCTCATAGTCGGTGTGAAAAGTTACATGTGTCACTCAGGAGCAAAATTATCTTCGTCTTGGGCGTTAACACTTGAATCCCTCACTACGCTCAGGATCCTACGTTAGAATCCCTCGCTACGCTCAGGATTCTATTGTAGGATCCCTCGCTACGTTCAGGATTCAATACACCGCCCTCGCCGTAAATATACTATTTTGCTCCCTTGTGACACAAATAACTATTTCACCCGTGTATGACACAAGTCTTTTCACCTCACTACGGCGAGGAAAATAAGAAAAAAAATAAAAAAAAGTAAAAAAAAATGAAAAAGGTAAAAAAAAAGAAAAAAAATGTTAAGTTTAAAATTTTTTTTTAAAAAAGTTTAAAAAAATATAAAACTTAAATTTAAAAAAAGTTAAAAAAAGTTTAAAAAAGTTAAAAAAAAAAGTTAAAAAAAGTTAAATAAATAACTTAAAAAAGAAGTTGAAAAAACTTAAAAGAAAGTTTAAAAAAAAAGTAAAAAAAAAATGTCACAAAATATACAAAAAACCAAAAATAAACATTTAACGTTCTACGTCATAGTACTTGATTCGTTCATAGCCCGGCGGCGCCTGCGTATCGGAAACGATAACGCAGGTCAAGCAAAGATGGCAGGGGTCAGTCTTTGGATGGGTGACCGCCTGTTTGAGTGGTTACTATAAATGAGCGCTTCCGTGCTTTGGAAGGCACGCTAAGCAGTTGATCCCGGTTGCTGTCTATGACAGTAGTCGTTAAGCCGAGTTAGAGGCCTTCGGGCGGCTCAAGAACCTCTAACAGTCGAGTTGCCCACTCACTTGACAAAGGGGGGACAACTGTCACTCGCGTCCGCAGGAGCTACCTACCACAACTCTGCACGTGTCCCCTGGGTGGTACTAAAGAGTGACAAACTCAAAGGCCAAAATAATAATTGCCATACGATTAAATAATTAAATAAATAGTACTTTTAACGTTCTACGTCTACTTTCTTCACATGTGGATAAAAAGTGATTTTCTCAATAGATATCAAACGTACAAAAAGGCTTTTCCGAGCAAGTGAGGTGAAAATTAATAATTTAGCATAAATCCGCGGTAACGATCCTTGCTAAGCGATTCGATCTAAGTATACTTTTAAATCTCAAGGTAATTTTTAGATTTATCCAGTTCTGACATCCTGGTATGAGGAATTAATAAATGGATGAAAATTTTAGAAGGGCCTGATATTTTATTTGGTGATAGGAACAACCTTCCTTAGCTCCAGAAAAAAGTTGCAGACTTTTCAGCTGCGTCAATTATTTTTTTTAAATATAAACAGTTTCCTCTCTTACGTTTTGGGTTTAGGACGGCGAATGTGAAACTTTCCTTGATCCGTCTCATATTACAAAAAAATATTTTAAAGATCTGACCCTGGCAATGACAAATATAGCTGCTGCAGCTCTCAATATCACTGTCAGTGTCAGTTTACAAAGGATTTTTAAGATATATTTTTGTAATATGAGACGGAACAAGCAAAGCGTCTTAAGGATGACTCACGCTAGAACGGGCCGTGTCTGGCCCGGGCCGTTTTCTAAGAAAAACGCGGCGTTTTTGCGCGGCTGACGTCATACCCAAGCCCGGCCAGGCTACGGCCGAGGCTCGGAAGCGGCACGGTGTCGGCACGGCCCGGTCGCTCAACTGTAACACCAACGTTTGACGGCCGTTCTACCGATAACCGAGGCTCGGAAGCGGCCCGGAAACGGCCCGGTTAACTATAACAACGCTCCGATGCCCGTAGCCCGGTCTCGGCTCGGGCCCGGCACGGACGGCTCGGAAATATACATCAAAAATACGAAGGCTGTCATATATGAATATGTGAAATATGGGAGTCCATCTAACCTTGCACTTAAACCTAAACCCAAAGCCTAAGTGAGGAAACTGTTTATATTTTTCAAAAATAATTGACGCAGCTGAAAAGTCTGAAACCTGAAACTTTTTTCTGGTGCTAAGGAAGGTTATTCCTATCACCAAAAAAAATATCAGGCACTTCTAAAATTTTCATCCATTCCCCATTATATTAAGATATTTAAAAATATTTATCATCGTTAATAAAGCCTTCTATTTATTTTATGTACTTACAAAGAAAGTATAGCTAACGAAAATTTGATTTAAGTGTTCGCAAGTTTGCGTTATTTTATTAGCTTGACATGACTCCTCAAGTGCTTTTTAAAGGGTAAGTAATACGAGATATAAGAACTCATCATATAACATTCATAATATATACGCTCACTTTGTATAAGCTTTTTGAGTATAACATTCACTGGATATAATGAACGAAATATATAATTTCAAAATATCTACTTTTGTAAAGTATAACGTTATTAAGATATAATACCAATTGATATAACGATTAAAGTGTATAATGTTCATAACTCCTAAGATTGAAAACAAATATTATACAATTAATCTAACATCAAAAAGCATAATGCTCGTATAGTATAAACGCATACAATTATTTTAATCGAATCGCTTGAGAAGCTGAATATACTGAATGTCAATTTCTTAGAGCGATAGCCTCAAATTTGTGTTTGAAGAAAAGTAAACATTGAAGATATACATGTTATTGGTTAAAATTAAATATTTTTTTATGTGTTATGTGGTCTTCCTAATTCAAAATCAACCTTACCTTACTTATTAATCCTGAATATTTAGTTAAAGTAAATTGTCACCTTAAACCTAACCTAACCGAAATATTTTTATTAAGAAACGCATGGCAATTATTTTTAACTAACCTAAACCTAACCTAACCGCCAGCGTGTCGACGTCCGCGGGGTGCCTATTTCCGCTCTAAGGGACACAAGATAACCATAACCTAAACCTACCAAAAATACAATCGTTGATTTGTTTTTTACTACGCCGAGCCCTCCTTTTTCTAGCTGCCTTAACCTAATTCCGGGGGCTCTGTTTTATAAATAAATAAATAAATAAATAAATATTTGCGGACAATCTTACACATATCGACCTAGTCCCAAACTAAGCAAAGCTTGTACTATGGGTACTAGACGACGATATACATACTTATATAGAGAAATAAATACTTAAATACATAGAAAACATCCATGACTCAGGAACAAATATTCGTGCTCATCACACAAATAAATGTCCTTACCGGGATTCGAACCCAGGACCTCTCGCTTCGTAGGCAGGGTCACTACCAACTAGGCTAAAGCGGTCGTCAATATCTTATGTCTCTTAATATCTTATAATGCTTATACTAAAAGATATTATGTATTATGAAATTATGATCGTTATACGTTTTGCATGTTATACCAACTGAAATTAGTAAATTTGAGTGTTATGTAAAAAAACGTTATATAAAATGAATAATATGGCAACTGACCGTTATTCCTTATAATTTAAATAAAATTTTATTGACTTTGTTATTATAGCTAACGTTCATTATATCTTGTCAACGTTATTAATATGAAATTATGTATTATGTTGTTATATTTCGTGAGACGCACCCCTTTTTAAACTATACATAGTCCATACGTTTGAAGTCGTTGGCAGCATTTGGTAATGATTGATGTGAGTGCTGTTGCCTTTCTTGTTTAATTGCGATAAATGGAACGTTAAGCCGAACACTCCGCCATGAACTTTAACGGGTGGATTCTATGTTATTGTTTCCATTGTTCTATATTCCAATGTACCAAGTAGTAGGAGTAGAAAAAATAAGGCAAGCGCGAGTCGAACTCGCATATTGTTATTCTCAATTCCCATACATATTAAACTCATTAAAATGTAAACGATTTGGACACTGTTGATAGTGCCAATCTTGAGAATACTTAACGGTCAAATGCCATTGTGACAGATTGGCAAGCCTATTTCTCGAAGAACCAACCAAGATTCCAGATCCACTGCGCTGAAGTTGGTCTAGCCACTCCTGCTTCTGGCCACCAGAGTTACCATCTTCGCACATCCCATAATCGATTGTGGCAACTGTAGGATCATGGCCAGCTGTTGCTGGCCGGATCGTCTCAACCTGCCCCGCATCCCGGTAGAGTACCCTACCAAGTGTGTAGTCACCTGGTGAAGTTGGTGTAGCAGACGTGTTTGATGTAGGAGGCGGGCGGCGCGTGCGCCGTGACGATGCTGGCCAGCACCTGCTGGTCGGCCGGCGCCAGCCGGATCGTCTCAACTCGCTGCACTGCGTCTCGGTGGAACCCTAAATATAATATTAATCATAATTTAAAAAGATTATATAGATAACATTCAGATGTACTCTATGAGTAATGATTCCAAGAATAATTTAATACATACAAAGACTTCATCAAAAATGGGAAAATGTAGACAATCTTGCGACCGCATGACTATATAAATAGCAGGTCGATCACGTAAGTCCTCTCACAGACTGGCGCGGCCTGGCCGCGGCGGACAATAGAAAACTTGTCATTGGCTGTCAAATTTACTATGGTCCGCCACCGCAGGCCGCGCCAGTGTGTAGCAGGCTTAACGCATTGTACGCGCGTCAGCTAAATGTCACGTTGTATGGGAAAATGACAGTTGAGTTGTTCTAACTTGCGTTCGAAAAGTTACGTGCAGAGGGGTAATCACGTAACGTTCCGAACGCGCGTTAGGACAATTTAACTGTCATTTTTCCATATGAATAGTGACATTTAGATCTACTTGAAGCGCGTAGGGACAATGCGTTACGTGATCGACCTGGTGATCACCCCTCTTATCGTCATCGCAACATGCACATTATAGCTAAGAACCTTCGCTTATATTAAGTAAGAAAGAAAATAACTATCTTCTCTTCTCTCATCATTCTTATCCTCCATACCAGTCTTACAAGGACTGAAGCCTCCTCGTCTACTTCTCCGATGGAGTATCCGGAGCACCACAACGCAACCTTCTTATGGAGATATTCCATCGGAGTAGCAGCCGACGAGGCTCGAGAATATTCTTACTTCGGCGAAATAATAGTCATTTGTTTTATTGCCATTATCAGGCGCGGGCGGTTCACTCTGTGATTCCGTCGCGCCGCTACAAGTACATGCCGGCGGCCGCCAAATTGGCGGCCCGGCCCATTGTAGTAGCTGCCGCGTGTTGGTACAGGACGCTCGCACGAGTCGCAGCGCGTTGCATGCGATAGAACGGGATGGCCACATTTAGGCACGTTTGGCGTACCTAAACAGGGAATTTGTTAACAGAGAACCTTCTGTACGTAGTACTATTACTTATTCTGTGCCATTATGCAATTTCAATTAAATTTACGTCTCTCTACGCCGGCGGAAATGAGTGCAACCGCCTTACATTTTTAGGGTTCCGTAAGCAAATGGCAAAAAACGGAACCCTTATAGATTCGTCATGTCTGTCTGTCTGTCTGTCTGTCTGTCTGTCCGTATGTCACAGCCACTTTTTTCCGAAACTATAAGAGCTATACTGTTGAAACTTGGTAAGTAGATGTATTCTGCGAACTGCATTAAGATTTTCACACAAAAATCGAAAAAAAAACATTAAGTTTTGGTGGTTCCCCATACTTAGAACTGAAACTCAAAAAAATTTTTTTCATCAAACCCATCTATTGGATAGGTCTTCAAAAATGACCCCTCCCCCCCCTGTAACTTGTAAAATAAGAGAATGATAAAACTAAAAAAATATATGATGTACATTACCATGCAAACTTCCAACGAAAATTGGTTTGAACTTGAACGAGATCTAGTAGGTAAGTGGTTACAATAAAACAATACGTCATAAATCGTAAACCGCAATTTATTTTACGGAACCCTTCATGTGCGAGTCCGACTCGCACTTGGCCGCTTTTTATGGTACGTAGGGTATGTTATTGCTAGAGCCATTTTATTTGCACTGGCCACTTTTTTACGTTGAATAGGTAATACCGCCAAATCACTGAACAAGCGCACACGAATTACTTTACAACACAAGATTTTATAATTTGATTAAGCATTTCAATGTTAAAATTAACAATCCAATCGCACCATATAGGTACGAATTGTTGGATCCATAAAGTACTAACAATAGTAGGACAATATATAAGAACCGTTCTTCAGGCGATCCATATCCTCCAGTATAAAAAGTAGGTATCAATTCGAATACACGCAATACAAAATTAAACCTTATTATAAGGTCTTTGAATTTAATTTAATTTTTATTTCGGATATAAATGGAGGCTTCATATTCAACAAATGCTAATTATTAAGACAGTAAATACCACCCAAGTGTTTAAGTGAATGTTGCTGGGCAAACCCTGTAATCATCAGATAGGACATGCAAAAGTAGTCTGCTTCGTGTGAGGCCTATTGCTTTTTATGAGAAGTTCCTGCAACTCGATCCGAGATGCCATTAAATCAATTTGATCAACACGAGAGTTTTAGACTTAGATTGGATTATATTCCAAGAAAAAACATTAAGTTAAATACTTACGTCGATATTAAAGGTATGTTTACACTTTAGTAAAAAAGTACTTCATATTAGGTACCTAATTAAGTTGATCATGGCTTTGATCGGCACCTATACCTACAATTGATTAGATTATAAAAATGGCGGCAATTTTAAAATAGTCTTATGTGTGGGACTAACAGAGGAGCAAAACAATTTGTCAGATATTTGATTCATTGATTAAGTCTGTAACACGTTTGTGTCCGTGTTTTGATTAAGCGTGTAAAGAGACCACATTACAATAACGGAATTAGCTACGACATGGTACGACGGAACCAGCGTTGTGGTACTTGTGGTTATGAACTTCTGAAAGTTAATTTTATAATTAGATGTGCTCGCGGCTTTGCTCGCCTTCCACAAAAACTCTCTTAAAAATCCTAAGGGGATATTATTTATCTAGTATATGCGTCGGACTCGGACATCTTGGAATATGCAATGCATCCTACATTGTAACTTTCAAACTTTACCAGTGCAATGATTACCTAACACTTTAACAACCATTGTCTGACTATCAGACAAATTGATAGTGTAAATGATACCATATCTTGATTTATTATGATTGTGACATAACTTATTTGACGTTCGGCGGTTAAAAGGTTAACTACTAGTGCTGATGCAAGAAGAGTTTGTCCAGTAATTAACAACCGTCACATTTATTTTGATATTTATCATGTCATGGGCTCGAAACAGAACTGTCAGCATATAGCTTTGCCGTGTCGCGTTCCCTAGTAATGGCCCTTTTTTCGCCTGTTGAATTATTTACCGATATAGATTGAAAAAAAAACGCAAAATTTCTTCTGCTCATAAAAGTGGTATCATTATATTTTAATTGTGTTAATGTGGAATATGTTCATAAATAATGGAACTATTATACAACTAGTATTAAACGGTATTGAATTTTTATCGTATACATTATTTCCTTACAAATGGGAGAACCTACAAAACTGCTCTGAATAGACGAAAACATATGCATCGGGGCTAGTATATCGGTGTGTCTTCTGAGAGTACGAGGAGGAACGATCCAAGTATTATCCAGTTCAACAACGTTAGCTTCTCTAGGATGTGTATTAGGACCGACCTGCCGACCTTGGGCACCCGGTTGAAAAACAGCAGGTCGATGCCAGCGCGTGCCGCATTGTTCAGCTCCCATGGTTCAGGCACCAGTTCCAAGTACTAGCAGTCCAACAACGTTAGCTTCTGTAGGATGTGTATTGGGACTTACCGAACTGGTTCCTTGCCGCGAGCCGCCGCAGCAGCTCCATGAAGGTCTGGCTGCCGACCTTGGGCACACGGTTGAAAAACAGCAGGTCGATCCCAGCGCGCGCCGTGTTGTTCAGCTCCCATGGCTCAGGCACCAGCTCCTCCAAGTACTGTTCTACTTCTTCTTGCGTGTCATCTGGCTCTGCTTCTAGTGTGCGCTGGGGTTTACTGCGCTCCTGATAAAATATATAGTTATGCAACGCGAAATCACGATGTAAGCTAACATAAGGAAATACTCGCTATACGTTCGGGATTCTAAAGTAGAATTTTGAGCGTAACGGGGAGGTTTGCGCCCAAGACGGAAATAATATTGATACCGACCGAGTGCCACTGTGGCACACACACACACACACAGTACACACCTACTATGAGCTAAAATTTAATTAAACAGGGAATAAATAACTATCACGGAACAAAATTTGGGGTCAACAATGACTCTTTCCTGATAATAGCAGGTATGAAAAGGTATTTTCTTTAATACCGCAAGTAACAGACAATCATACGGGCCGCCTGATAGGCTACATCCGTAGCTTATGAAAAATTAAAATCAAAAGGAATATTATTTTCTCTGTCTATCTATTGTACCAACTTTTAGGTAGGTACTAAGTATTTTTCATCACACTTGCTCATGAATGGCGTTATTCCTTGCCTGTATACAGAAGGACAATGACCTAAATTGTTCCCGCGGGAAATAATGGCCCCATGGGAGTAATGAGCTTGTGTGTGATCTGATTGGTTAAGCAAATCTGCACGGCAAGAATTCTGCTCTGTGATTGGTTGGAAAATAAAATCGAGCAGGCCCCGCCCTGCAAGAACCACATGCTCCATGCTTTGTGATTGGTTGAAATATTTAAGCTCCGCCCTCCACTCGCACTGATCTAGAAGTGAAGTTGTCAATTTCGTCAACATTTGATTGATGCGCTTGTATAAAATATAGGTTTTTCTGTCTTTTGTGGTTATTTATTTCCTCGCAAATGTGATGAAAAACATTGTGTATAACACGGGCGTAAGAATACTGCAAACTCGAGTCATCAAAAGCCCTCCGCCGTAAGGCGTCGGGCTCCTGAGAGACTCTCGTTTGCAATATTCCTCATACGCCCCTTGTTAAACAATGTACTATTGTTGATAAAATAGAGCGGGATTCTTATTTACCATTAATAAATACCTCCGGAGTATTATCATAATTACTCGCATTTGATCGAGATAATATATTATTAAACGTATGAAACATGCGACAGAACACTAACCGCGCCGGTGTTCCTGCGGATGGCCTCGAGCGCCTCTTTGTACTCCTGCGCCGACGCATACGACTCCGCGCGGTCCGTGCCTATCCCTGCAACAAAAACATGGCATGAAAATAATAAGGCTAAGCTGACAGGTGATTGCTGTCCGGACTGCGAAGGACTGCAGGTAAGTACCTCTATTATAAATAAAACACCGAACATCCTGTGCACATCATGTAACTAGGTACAACATATTAAAGTCCTGGCCAGACATAAAAGGTGCAACTAGGATAATGCTAACATGAAGAATAAAGCTGGATCATAGTTATCCGACGTGTAGTGTCGTGACGATGACGCGACCGAACGATATCGTTTTCATGCATACATTTAGTATGATAGGTTAGGATAGGTACTCGAGTAATGTAAGCGCGATAGTGATGGAGATACCCAAACTTCAGATTTCAAAGTTCGTGGTTATAGCTCTGACGCCTGACACAAAAGGAACCGACACATCAGAGTATAATCTAAACTATGTACTTACATAGATTAGATTATACTCTCACTCATCGGATGCGCTCTGACGTGTCGGTTCCTTTTGTGTCAGGCGTCAGAGCTATAACCATGAACTTTGAAATCCGAAGTTTGGGTATCTCCATCACTATCGCGCTTACATTACTCGAGTGACAGGGATGCAGGTATAATATATATATATATATATATATATATATATATATATATATATATAAACAGGGTGTTTCCTGTAACAGGAGCAATAAATTAAAATATAGACCCCTTAAGTAATTAGTTATTAAGTCCAAGTGGTTTTAATTAATTAAAATGAAGAAAAAAATGCTTTTATTTTCTTACACAATTAATCGAACCAGCAAATATATATATATATACCTATACGAACTTCGAGTTTCGATTTTCATGGTGGCGCCGCTATATCAGAGAGCATCATCAATCGAGCACATCTGATAAGTATGAATCCAGATTTAGGTAAGATGCGTTGTTAAACAAGGATAAAGAATCAGAAAAAAAGAACCTACGATGTTTGGGCGTGTGGCCAGGTGTGCTCTTACCACTTACTAGAGATAGTCATTTTCAGTCTGTATTAAGATTGAACAAATGAACTAGCTAAATCTAGCCAAATTAATAATTCTCATACAAAAAATTCGTATACCGTTATTCCGATCGACATAGCAATGCTGTAACGACGCCGCAAGGGCGATAAATTTCTCCACAGCACGCCGGCGCGGGCGCAGCCCCGCACGAGGTGACCTACGACTTGATGCAAAATTGTCTTTCGCGAATCGGTAATGGCCAGTTTGTCGCTCACGTGACATAACTGTCCATTGTAATCGACATGGAGATTGAGGCCGTGTTCAAGTAGATTTATGCAGTGTCTTTTGATCACAGTCTATAATCTCACCGAGGTGAGAAAATGACGTATTAGGTATTCGACGTAAACATGCAGATATCGGACGATTTATGTATTCAGCTCCACATATATCCTGTTGCAGACTTTGTTACACAATAGTACAAATAAATATGGATTAGAAATCGGCAGGTTGTATCTAAATGCATATATATGTACTATAACATAACAGTCTAGACTTTGACACAACAAGGAAATAAATACAGCTATTTAAGTAATCACAATGCTTTCTAACGGACCGTGAAACGACATAAGAAGCGAAAACAAACACGCCAACCGAAAATAAAAGATTCGGACAATTACATTAGTTAAAATCATAATTGAGGTGTCTCGGCCTCAAGTGAAACTGCAAGTGCGTGAAAACGGTAAGTAGCTCGGTTAGTTTTAAACTGGACTGTCACCGTGGTCATGCAGTCGGAAAGCGGCGATCTGTGAGATCCGAACTTTCGCCAAGAACAAAGCTTTTGATGATCCCTTTTGATACGCACTTTAATGGGCTCTGTATTCCAGTTTTTGCCATTAAAACTAGTTCTCGGAGGTAAGTCGACCCACGACTATGTAAAGATGCGTGGAGCAAGTTAAGATAAGCCTCAGATTGAATTTAATTAATTAGTCTGACATTTTTATTGCGGCGCAGCGAAATCGATGGCACTAATTATTTTATAATTCCGGGTAATTATATATTATTTAAATAATTCCGGGTCATTCCTGTTGCAAAGGTTGTCGATCGCGATTCAACGCGGCAATTTAATGCGGCGAGTGTGGTGGACACCTTTGCACCCGGAATGACACGGGGCGGGTTAATTGACTAAGTTTTATTGACATGTAAACTTATCTAATATTATGACTTTTATTGTACTATGTTCTATGCAAATAAACCGATTTAGAATGGTATACATTTGAATAATGATGTTGTAAAGGAGTTAAAGTTGTAAAGTATATTTAGATTAAATACTTTTAGTCTAACCTAACGTATTAACTTTGACCGGAATTTGCTATACGAATTGGAATAAATGCTGCATCAAACATAAGTACCTATATTTTCGGGTTCTTGAGAGCATTAAGGCATTAAAATTACTCCATTATGGGGCGAAAGCCCGCTTAATAGTAGCAAGAAACTGAACAAAAACCACCTGCTTCCCATTAGAGCGAGCGTCCACTAAACTAGTCGGCTCGTCCCAACGCCACATAAAAACTCCATAGTCATTTCGCATGATAACGTCCGTCCAATAAAATAAATAAGACGGCATCTTTGATATATTCATAGGTGTAATACTTAATGATATCGATGTGAAAAAAGTATGACGAATCTAATGCAGCCTGTGTAGCGGGCCGTATCCGGCAGAGCATTCTTATTGTCAAGCGAGCAGGATTCAACGAACGCCGCTCGCGCGGTCTACTTTCGACAAAATAATTGATAGTTAAACGGCTCAATTATTAAGATGATTCCTAGTCGATAACTCAACGCCTATGATTTTAATCGATGATAAACGTTGAATATGGGCCGGCTCGATGATTAACATCAATGATAAATGGTTATTATCGACAATGAGTATGACCCGGGTAACCCGACGATGATTGTGTCTTAAATAATTCATTGAATTGTGACATATCGCAATGTAGAAATGTTTAAATGACATGTCTACGGTTCATGGGTTAATTACAGTGAATGTAGAACGATAAAGATATTTGCAAACGAAATTATGTAAATTCGTAGAAAATTATGATGGACGTTGCGTGTTAATGGTAATGAAGTTCATTTGCTGCTTAATGATTACAATTAGGAGGCGCACGCCGCGAATCTTTCCATTAGGCGGTAGCCTGAGGTGAGCTGCCTCATGAGCTCATGACTCAAAGGTTGAGGCTCGAGCGGACGTGTGAAGTAATCACTCAGCACATTCGTGATTCAGATCTCTGAAGACATTATCTGCGTACCGTATAATTATAATTAGGTACCAACGCGTTACACCCTTGAACATCTGTTTATTAGTTAACTAGCTGTTGCCCACGACTTCGTCCGCGTAGAACTTATACTTAGAAAATATAATGCAAACAAACTTCTACTATCTTAAGGGATGATTTCCGAGGCAAAAACTATTCTATATCCTTCGAAGGTCTCAAATTATCTCTATACCAAATTTCATCTAAGGTAAATGGATTTTATCCAAACTTTCACCCCCTATTTCATACCCTTAGGGAATGATTTTCGGGATAAAAACTTTCACCCCCCCTTTCACCCCCTTAGGGAGTGATTTCCGGAATTAAAACTATCCCATGTCCTTTCCCAGGACTTAACCTATATCTACACCAAACTATCTGTATACCAAATTTTATCTAAATCGGTTCAGCGGTTTAGGCATGAAGAGGTAACAGACAGACAGACAGACACACTTTCGCATTTATAATATTAGTATGGAAGTATGGATTATTAATATGGATAGTATGGATTCTTTCCGCTTGTCTTCCAAATAGAGGTGTAGCTGTAGACTCACTTCAAAAGAAAGAAGAAACGAAAAACTCATTCAAATATCTCAAAAAATTACGAAGCTACAACCGTTTTAATGTCGCTTGTTAGAGTGAGAAAACGATCAGGGACCGTGACGTCACGATCCTCGAGCGTCATAGTAAAAAACAATCGTTTCATTATAAAGGTGCGTTTTGCAGAAAAAAGACGCAACAAACCCCCTCTTAAAACTTTAGACACTTATAACTTAGTGATTACCTATATAGCCTCTTGCGATGTTTTTTTTCGAGATAATACAACATTATGATTATTTTGTTTAGTGTCTACATCCCTATTTTCGATAAGATAAGATAAAATAAGATTTCTTTATTGTCAGAACTGTGTACATTTAGTTGTTTTGGGTAAAATAAAGTCCAACAGCTTGCCCATTTCAGACGTACAATATTAAACTTAAAGCTAGTCAAATATACTAAAACAATAACAACAATAGTATTTCCAAATAATTTTAACCATATTTACACATACAATATAAATTTAGATCTATCCGACATCCGTATTTTCTTTTAAACCACGAACTTCGAATTCCGAAGTTCGGAATTCGAAAATATTCGGGTATCTCTATCTCTATCGCACTAACAAATGACAGGAATGCAGATATACGAACTTCGAGTTTCGGTTTTCGTGGTTTGACTGAATACGCAAAGAGCGCGCGCGCGTGCCATTCAAAAAAAACAAGTTTATATTGTTCGAATTTGTTGTTACATTTGTTGAAATTACGCCTTAATTCGACATTTGCGCATATAAGTTTGCATATCAAAATCGATTAATTTTATATTTGCTTTTGGTACCTATGTGTCTCGTCAAGGTATATCGTAGACGGGATTAAAATTATTAATAGGCGAAAGAAAGGCAAAGCAATTCCGCCATTTTGTCCGTAGTATTTCTTATTAGTCTGTGATTTTGACGTTTCTTTTAGCTGACAGATGTGGCGGCGATATACTTTAAGAATAATAAATGAAAAATTAAATGAAGTCGTATATTACGGAAAATTGAATAATTGTCGCAGTCGGATAAAAACTATCCTAAGTTGCAGCTAGAATAATAATACAACGTACCTATATAAAATGTTTCATATTTTTCCGTCCATGGGATGCTGAGAACATTCGTAACACACAAAGCTTAGTTTCAAACTGGCTGATTCTTTGTTTAATTTAGAGATTTATTATAAGTGGAGATTAATGCGGAAAATAACAGTCGTGTTTGTGTTTGGATTTGTTCAAAACTGGAAATAAAAATCATGGTTTGCGAAGTGACCGATTTAGTAGTACCTATACCTACCTATGCATGTCCATATCAGCCAGTTTATAAATAGTCTAAAAATCTCGCACTATTAGTCCAGTAGGTATAGATAAGAGACTCCACATACACTTGTGAATTTCATCCTTTGAGGTTCAGATGACTGTCTCGTTTGTAAAACGTGATGAGGTGTCAAAGTAGTCCCCGAGCTCACAGAGAAAAGGCTAGGAAGATGATGATACAGTCAAGTGCTAAAAAAAACTGTCATAAATATATAGTACCAAAACCTTAATCCGATGACATGATGGGACATATTTATTTATGAGTAATTTGTATGCACCCATATTTTTACACTTGATTGTACCAGTTCAGCTTCCTCACGACTAACCCCTTTACGGAGAACCTAAGTAGTGGTTAAATAATGCTTTTCCGTAAGTTATGAGGTACCCAATAATAGGACATACCAAGATTCTAATCCAGGACATCCCACCGTTTGAAATTCTCACGAATGATCCACTAGGCTGCCATGGCCATACCTTCACTAAGTAAACTTATATAAGATTTTACCAACGCGTGTATTTGATGACTAGGTAATACTAAATATGTCAAAAATGCATTGCACAAGTCGTCTTAGATAAACCGAAGTCCAGACACCCATTAATTTCACATTTTAATTCAACAATAAACGGGTAAAAAAAACCGGCGGTCACTTCTTTCTGCACGTACTTAATGAGCAAAGTGAAGCAAGTGAAACCTCTTACACTATCCGTCAACATCCAACATGTGCTGCAGAATGTCCAGAAACCACTTTTTGTTTTTACGTTTAAAATTGAAACCCGTCTGTTTCCCTTAATTGGGTCTGCATTGCATCGCCTTCGGAGCTATCCGCTAACTCCTAGATGTAAGTAATACATAATACGCCTCCGTAGCAGACAGCAATACCAGTTCCTTGATGATAAATAAATTTAAACTGCCTCACCTGGCGTAATTAGAGGTTTCAATCAACGTGGTAAAAACACCAGAACAACGGGCTAACGACTGCTGTCCGTGGGACAGAGTCTTTATGGCATGGTGCATAATTGGCTGTTTACTTTAAAGATTACTTTATGGGTGCATTATAGAAGTACTTAATATTTTACCGTTGCAGTAAATTTAACGCTAAGTTTGTTTTCCTCCGTGTTGTCCTGAAGCTATGAATGCCATAAAGCTCAGTACAATTGAGATTATATCGAAGTCAGAGATGTTATTTATGCTTTATGTTAGTGTCCGGTAGCCGGCGGGCGAATTCTATTCTTAACAAGTAACATCAATAAAACAGATACGATTCGTCTATTTAAATTAAGTATTTAATGTAGATAAAAGTTATTTAGAAAAAAAAGACAATATAAATAAATAAATAAATATTACGGGACAATCTTACACAAATCAACCTAGGTCCACGGTAAGCTCAGTAAGGCTTGTTTTGTGGGTACTAGGCGATGATATATATAATAGATACATACATATAGATACTTATATACATACATAACATCCATAACTCAGGAACAAATATTCGTGATAAATACACAAACAAATGCCCTATGATGATTGATTACTCCATATAAATAGGTATCGATCAAACAGTCTATCTTTTTTTTATTTCAATAAGAACGTCCTTTCAATCCGCATTGAAATTAAATAAATAAATATTTGCGGACAATCTTACACAAATCGACCTAGTCCCAAACTAAGCAACTTGTACCTACTATGGGTACCTACTAGACGAAGATAGACATACTTATATAGATAAATAAATACTTACATAGAAAACATCCATGACTCAGGGACGAATATTCGTGCTCATCAGAAAAATAAATGCCCTTACCGGGATTCGAACCCAAGACCTCTTGCTTCGTAGGCATGGTCACTACCAGAATACCTATAGGCTAAAGCGGTCGTCAAAAATTAAAATTATTTGCGTATATTATAGTAATTACTCTATCTATCTTCTATCTATTACATACAATTGGACCGTTACTTATAGACTGACAGACAACGCACAGCCTAAACCGCTGCCCGAAGATACTTACAAATTATATTTAACAGACGGTGCACAAACCTAAGCTACTTAAGACAGCGTCCTTAACATCGAAAATCGACATCGTTTAAATTCAAAGCAATTCTTTCTCTAGGGCAGTAAAAAAGGGTTAAGCCAAGACGTGCATAAAACCGGCACTTATCCTTCATTGTGACTCGTGTGAGCCCTTATTCCCAAATCTTACCCCCACCTCAACACAGTCAAACCAGAGTAAGTCAGACCTCGAATTACACGTTTTCAAGTCGCGACGTCAAGATAGGGGTGAGCGGTGAGGTGAGGGAAACCAGTTGTGAATGGCATAGCTGATGCATCAGTGCCCTATAAAATAAATTCCTCGTGGGAACCCATTAACCCATTATAACAGATAATCATCGCGCATGCATCCATCAGAGGCATCGCGAAAATAGAGCAATAGGCAGCAAACTGCACTGTTGTTTTATGCACGCTTATTAAACTGTAAAATACACTATTCTTAGTTTTATTTGAGACTAGCTGTTGCCCGCGACTTCGTCCGCGTAGAACTTATACTTAGAAAATATAATGCAAACAAACTTCTACCATCTTAAGGGATGATTTCCGAGGCAAAAACTATTCTATATCCTTTGAAGGGTCTCAAATTATCTCTATACCAAATTTCATCTAGGTACATGGATTTTATCCAAACTTTCACCCCCTATTTCATACCCTTAAGGAATGATTTTCGGGATAAAAACTATCTAATGTCATTCTTCGGGACTCAAACGACCTTTATACCAAATTTCATCTAAACGGGATTCATCCAAATTTTCACCCCCCCATTTCACCCCCTTAGGGAGTGATTTCCGGAATTACAACTATCCTATGTCCTTTCCCGGGACTCAAGCTATCTCTATACCAAATTGTATTAAAATGGGTTCCATCCGAATTTTCACCCCTAGTTTCACCCCCTTAGGGGATGATTTCTGGGGTAAAAACTATCCCATGTCCTTTCCCAGGACTTAACCTATATCTACACCAAATTTCATCAAAATAGATTACATCCAAATTTCACCGCCCCCCCCCCCCCCCTTTTCACCCCCTTAGGGGATGATTTCCGGGATAAAACCTATTATATGTCCTTCCCCGGGACTCAAACTATTTATATACCAAATTTCATCTAAATCGGTGCAGCGGTTTAAGTAGCTCCATACAAATTTCCACCCCCAATTTCAGCCCCTCAGATATAAAAACTACCCTTTGTCCTTCCCCGAGGCTCATTTCATCTAAATCGGTTCAGCGGTTTGGGCGTGAAGAGGTAACAGACAGACACACTTTCGCATTTATAATATTAGTATGGAAGTATGGATTATTAGTATGGATAGTATGGATTATTTCCGCTTGTCTTCCAAATAGAGGTGTAGCTGTAGACTCACTTCAAAAGAAAGAAGAAACGAAAAACTCATTCAAATATCTCAAAAAATTACGAAGCTACAACCGTTTTAATGTAGCTTGTTAGAGTGAGAAAACGATCAGGGACCGTGACGTCACGATCCTCGAGCGTCATAGTAAAAACAATCGTTTCATTATAAAGGTGCGTTTTGCGGAAAAGAGACGCAACAAACCCCCTCTTAAAACTTTATACACTTATAACTTAGTGATTACCTATATAGCCTCTTGCGTTGTTTTTTTTTCGAGATAATACAACATTATGATTATTTTGTTTAGTGTCTACATCCCTATTTTCGATAAGATAAGATAAAATAAGATTTCTTTATTGTCAGAACTGTGTACATTTAGTTGTTTTGGGTAAAATAAAGTCCAACAGCTTGCCCATTTCGGACGTACAATATTAAACTTAAAGCTAGTCAAATATACTAAAACAATAACAACAATAGTATTTCCAAATAATTTTCACCATATTCACACATAAAATATTAATTTAGATCTATCCGACATCCGTATTTTCTTTTAAACCACGAACTTCGGAATTCGAAAATATTCGGGTATCTCTATCTCTATCGCACTAACAAATGACAGGAATGCAGAGGGCCTACCGCGAAAGGCATTCGAAGTTTCCCCTCTCTGTCATTCTTACAAGTTCGTACATAAGTGCGACAGAGAGGGAAAACTTCGAATGCCGTTCGCGGTAGGCCCTCAGATATACAAACTTCTAGTTTCGGTTTTCGTGGTTTGGCTGAATACGCAAAGAGCGCGCGCGCGTGCCATTCAAAAAAACCAAGTTTATATTGTTCGAATTTGATGTTATATTTTTGTACAAATTACGCCTTAATTCGACATTTGCGCATATAAGTTCGCATATCAAAATCGATTAATTTTATATTTGCTTTTGGTACCTATGTGTCTCGTCAATGTATATCGTAGACGGGATTAAAATCTGTATACCAGTTTGCTGACGACACGTGTCTAGTAACTTCTCACCGAGATTTGCTCGAAGCCCAGAATACAATGCAGAATAATTTCGACCAGTTATGCAAATGGGCCCATGATGTGGGGCTTGTAATTAACTCTAAAAAAACCAAAATTGTACATATACGCTCACCGTACACAAAAGAACCACGGGCCCCGACAATCATAGCACACGATCATCACTGTCTACATAACCCTAACAGTAGCTGTAAATGTGAGGCGCTCGAGCTTGTTCCCCAACACATGTACCTAGGATTAATTATAGACAATACATTTAATTGGAAACCCCATGTGGACCACGTATGTTCAAAACTAAGATGTATATTAGCTAATATGGCAATCTTAAAATATAAACTACCATATAGTATACTACGAATGCTTTACCTATCACTTGCAGATTCAATTATATGCTATGGTATTACAAGTTACGGGAGGACATACAAAACCTACTTAACGCAAATATATAAATTGCAACTTGCACTGTTAAAAACAATTGTACCTAATACAGTTAAAACAAAATACCGTGATAATAAAACAGGCCTATTCAAACACTGCAAGATCATTAACGTGTTCAATAGATTTTGTTTCTCCTTACTAACTGAGGAATGTGAAATAATACCCTCATTAGAAAAAAAAACACGCCCTAATAATTTACGTACGTTAGATTACTTGCCACCATACCTATTGCCACGCAAAATTAACACTTATGGTAACAGAACTATTGATCACTTACTTCCATCTATCTTAAATAACCTGCCCAAGAAATTATTACATGACCTCACCGATACCATTAGTAGTCATGAAAAATGTAAGAAGCTACTTAAAAAGTACTACCTAAGTTTAGATGAAGGTAAGTAGTAAATTGGAGTACATATTAGCAAATTGTTATATTATATTATACTTAAGTAAATTATGGAACGCGGGATGTACCGCGCGATCTCGCCAACTATTGCCTAAACCTTCCAGGTTTTAAATAGTGGCTTTATGTGTAACACAGTAACTATGTAAACATAATTGTATTAAATAAATCAAAAAAAAAAAAAAAAAAAAAAAAGTATTAATAGGCGAAAGAAAGGCAAAGCAATTCCGCCATTTTGTCCGTAGTATTTCTTATTACTGTGATTTTGACGTTTCTTTTAGCTGACAGATGTGGCGGCGATATACTTTAAGAATAATAAATGAAAAATTAAATGAAGTCGTATATTACGGAAAATAAATTAATTGTCTCAGTCGGATAAAAACTATCCTAAGTTGCAGCTGGAATAATAATGTACCTATATAAAATGTTTCATATTTTTCCGTCCATGGGATGCTGAGAACATTCGTACCACAGAAAGCTTAGTTTCAAACTGGCTGATTCTTTTTTTAATTTAGAGATTTATTATAAGTGGAGATAAAGTGAAAAAAAGGACTTCGTGCATAATCTCCACAATATTCAGCTTCTGTTTGTTTTACAAGTACTTTTCAAATAAACGATAATTATCCGAGATAAATAATTAGATAGGTAAGTAGGTTTATTCATAAAAGTCAATGTTTTACAAGTCGGTATATGTACATTATATTATAAGTAGTATCAAATTCAACTTAATAACCATGTTGCGGATGCAACCTATTTTGTACCTTTTTTTGTCTATTATTTTTATACTTTTGGAATGTTTTATTTTGTTTTATCAGTTGTCAATATATTGCTGTCGAAAACAGATTGAGTCGGCTTGGTTTTAATATATTTCCTATAAATAATCACTCCAGCTATACAGTCCATCAGAAGTCCTTTATATTTGGTCCTTCTCCCGTCTTATAATGAATATGCGAAGTAGAACCAAGCAGCTGGCAACGCCGGCTAAAAGTCGTAAGGCGACACGTTCAGAACCAGGTGCACCCGCTGTGGGTGGGGTCGGTCGGTCCAAAAGTCAGGGCCTCACGAAGACTGATGCCACAGAAACACCCGCAGCTCTCGATATTGTTCGCGCGTGTCCCGCAACTACCACCACCGGCGGCTGCGGCTCCGCTGTTGCAGCCGAACATTTTGACGTTTCTCCTAGTTGCAGGTCGCACGTATCAGGGTCTTCGCGGTCATCAGCTACTATAAAAGCACGGAGGCTTTCTGCGGAGGCCGAGTTGGCCCGCAGAAGTATGGAGCGAGAGCAAGAATTGATGATTCGTGAGCAAGAAATTGAGATTGCTCGACAAAGAAAACTACTTGAGCAGGTAAAACAAGTAGAACAATTAGAAATGGAAGCTGCTCTGGCCGCTCAAGAAGCCGAAGAACGTTCCGCAAAGTCGGCCAGTAATGTTCATTCCCGGACGGCATCTTGGGTTCGCGATATAAACCAGGGTAGCTGCCTACGCATGACGAATGAGCCAACTGTCGAATTGCATCGCAATACAGGAAACGATGGAATTATACTCAAAGCGATTGCTGACACTGCAGCTGCAGCAAAAGCTTTGGCTTCAGGTCGTAGAGCCAACATAGAACTCCCTACATTCTTCGGGAATGGTTCCCAATGGCTACAATTTAAACGTCAATTTAGTAGTACTGAGTCTTCTCATTCCCCCGCAGAGAACGTTGCGCGTTTACAGAACGCGCTTCGCGGACCCGCGCGTGAGGCGGTCGCTTCGCTGCTCCACACGGCAGCTGCCCCCGAGGAGATCATGCACGCACTCGAGCGAACATTTGCGTGCCCGGAAATGGTCGTCTTTGGTGAGGTACAAGTGTTGAAAACGCTGCCGCGGCTTGGCGCCGAGCTTAAGGAGATTGGTATTTTTGCCAACAAGGTACGAAACAGCCTTTCTACTATGAAATTACTCGGTCTACGAGAATATTTACATTCACCTGAGCTATTTCATAGTATTTTGGGCAAATTTAACCCTTTAATGAAGATGAGGTGGTCTGACTATGCGTCAGAAATGTCAAACCCTCTCATGTCAAAGTTAGAACTTTTATCTGATTTTCTAACTCGTGAACACGAGCGTTATATTAAATTCGCATTATCTCCTGAAATAGGTTTTATTGCTACACAACAAAACATCATTGTGCCTGTCAATAAACAATTCAAACGTGAAAATATTCACGCTGTGACACATGACAATATTAAAACAGGTGACAAAACCGAATGCATTTATTGTAAAAAGTGCCATGATATAAAAAACTGTTCCGAATTCACAAGGTTATCAGTTGAAAACAGGTGGTGTTGGTTGCGTGAACACAAAATATGCTACAAATGTCTAAAGAGTAAATCACATCAGTGGAAGTTATGTAAAGTGAACCCTTGTGGTGTCGACGGTTGTACTTTCCGACACCATCCACTTTTACACGGCAGGCAGGATACATTTACATCACCGCAAACACACCATACACAGGCGTTCCATAATACAGTGTGTACAGCTGCGCTCAACCATGAGTGTGAAACAGAACTAAACAATATGAACAATACGGGGTGTACGGCACCGCTAAACAAAACTGAGTGTACTGCGTTCAATAATATTGGGTATGCGAATTTGTCTGAAAGGGATGCCAAACACACGCCGTGCTGTTCCAAGACTACACAGGAGTTGTCAAAAGAAAACGTCATGGTTTCTAATACAGGTATTTTAAGTCAACATGTTGGAACGACAACCAAAACACAACCACACAGCGCATTATTAAAAGTGGTACCAGTTATTGTGTCTGGACCAGCTGGCAGTTACGAAACCTTCGCACTCCTAGACGATGGCAGTACAGCGTCGTTAATTGATTCTAAAGTGGCTGCCCGTATCGGGGTGTCAGGGCCAGAGGAGGTTATTACTGTCAATGCTGTAGGTGGCTTACACAAAACTACTAAGATTTCTTATGTGGACTTTTACATACAGGGTAAACACGAATCTGACAGGTTTTTAGTCAATCGTGCCAGGGCCATGCCCTTACTCAGCTTGAGCACGCAAACATTGTCCAAACACACCGCACAGTCTTACGATTATTTGAGTGATTTAACCGATTATTTGACGTACACTGACGCTATGCCAACCGTGCTGATTGGTGCCGAGCACTGGCATCTGTCAATATCTCGTGATATCCGCGCTGGTAGTCGTAATGAGCCGGTAGCTTGTCACACCTGGCTTGGTTGGACATTGTATGGAGTGGCTTCTAGTAAAACGAAACCGGTTGAGTTTGTCAACCACTGTCACCTAGACCGTATTGAGCTTACTGAACATGAACGTTTAGAACTGCTAATAAAGGAGCAGTACAAATTGGACTCACTGGGTATTACCAAACATGAGAAACTTCATAGTAAACTGGATGCTCGAGCTGTTGAGATCTTACACAATACTACCACACGTTTGCCAACTGGTAGGTATGAGGTAGGACTTCCATGGCGGGATAATATTCAGTGCGTTCCCGACAGTTATCCGCAAGCCCTATCTCGCTTCTTAAGTTTAGAAAGACGTATGTTTCGAGAGTCCGATTTTGCTGAAGCGTACAAAAGGTTTATTGACAATATGATTGCCAAAGGTTATGCTGAAGAATGTGATCCTGTCACTTATTATGGTCATTCTGTCAGTAATAGGAACGGTACCAATGTTATCAACAGTAAACACAATTTAGTGGAATGTCCAAATAAAAATAACACTTCGTCAGGTTACATTCAATATGGTACAGTCAGTCCGAATAAAGTGCAACCAAAATGTCATGACTACATGTCAACCACAGACATGGATAAAATAAACTTAAAAACGACTTCTGAATCTTCTGATACAACTCAAAGTGAAACCAATACCGAAATAAGGTGGTATTTGCCTCATTTTGGGGTGTATCACCCACAAAAGCGTAAACTCCGTGTCGTCCATGATGCAGCCGCAATGAATCAAGGCGTTTCCTTAAATTCGTTGCTTCTTCAAGGACCAGATCTCTTAGAAAACTTATTAGGCATACTTTGGCGTTTTAGAGAGGGCGCTGTCGCAATGACAGCGGATATTAAGGAGATGTTTCCCCAAATACGGATCCGTGATCAAGATAGGGACGCATTACGTTTTTTATGGCGCGACGTTAGGTCAAAGAACACAACTCCCATAAAAGAGTATCGAATGACAGCTGTTGTTTTCGGGGCGTCATCCAGTCCATTTACTGCGCTGTATATCAAAAATAAAAATGCAATGTCACATCAGGATTTGTATCCCAACGCAGCCAATGCAAGCATTCACAGTTCCTATATGGATGATTTTTTGGACAGTCTTGATGAGGTAACTGAAGCTGCGCAGCTGGCATCCGATGTGGTGACTATCCACCGTAACGCCTGTTTTGAAATGTGTAGTTGGATTTCTAACAGCCAGGAAGCGTTGCGTCTTGTTCCAACTGAATTGCACGCTGCACAGCCTACTGAAGTGTCTCTTGGTAGTGAATCAACTAACGTCAGAGCCTTAGGTGTCTCTTGGGATCCTATATCGGATACCATTGGTTTTAGGACTGGTTTAGAAGGGCTCAAGTTACATGGTGTTTTTACTAAGCGTAAAGTTTTGTCCCACCTCATGAAAGTGTACGACCCACTAGGATTGCTTGGCCCTATAGTGGTCAAGGGCCGTATACTCCTTCAGGAGGCATGGAGATCCAACATTGACTGGGACACGGTTTTTCCACCTTCACAGGTATTAAGGTGGAACGAATGGTTTAAAGAACTGTCAGATATATCTAATATTAGAGTTCCACGTTGGTACGCTAAGGTAAACGGCGAGCCTCTGCACAGGGAGCTACACGTTTTTGCGGATGCGAGCGAGCTTGCCTATGCGACTGTCGCTTATTGGCGTTTTTTGTACGCAGACGGTACAGTCAAGCTTGCTCTCATATCCAGTAAAGCAAGAGTATCGCCATTGAAGCCCACTTCAATTCCACGCCTAGAATTGCAGGGTGCTTTAATAGCTTCACGCCTTGCTATGACCATCAAGGAATTTCACAAGAAAAAGCCTATTCGGACGTTTTTTTGGACAGATTCGAGAACTGTCCTTAGCTGGCTAAGAAGTGACGCACGAACGTTCAAGCCCTTTGTGGCCCATCGGATCGGCGAAATAACTGAAAATTCATGCGTTCAAGACTGGAGATGGGTCCCAACTGACTTGAACGTCGCGGACGATGCCACGCGAATCAAACCTCTCCATATCAACCCTAACCACCGATGGTTCACCGGCCCCTCATTTCTTCTGGCTTCTCCGGAAAATTGGCCTGTGGAACCAGCTGGCCAGCCTCCAGTTCATGAAGAGTTTAAGCATACTCCTACACTTGTGGTTGGGCATCTGGTTATCACCGCGGATTTCAGTCGTTTTAGTGACTGGTTGCGCTTACTGCGCGCCACTGCTCGCGTTTTGCAGGCGGCTTCTAAATTTCGCTCACTTTTGGACCGCGTTAGACACATTGATCACACTGATCCTAGCACCGATTTTAGGGTTCGTCAACGTACAAACGCGCCTACGTCCACCGCTCTATTACCCCTGACAGCGGAATTGATGCAAGCCGCAGAAAGGCACGTCCTGCAGAAAGTACAGTCCGAGACATTTGGAGAAGAAATTCTGCGGATTGAACGAGGAGAGTTATTGCCCAAGAGCAGTCGCTTAGCAAAGTTATCACCCAAGATGGGAACGGACAATTTGCTACGTTTGGTCGGCAGAATTGAGGCTGTAGAAGACGTCGGTACCGAAGTCAAATCGCCCATACTGTTAGATGGTCATCACCCAGTCGTGCGCCTTTTGGTTCTCTTTTACCATCGCAAGGCTGGACATGCGAATAATGAGATGGTCGTCAATGAGCTGAGACAGAGATACTGGCTTCTTCCCTTGCGCAGCACCATACGAAGCGTCGCCAGCAAATGTTTGTATTGTCGGATCAGGAAGTCAAAACCGATGAATCCAATGACTGGAAACCTTCCTCCGCAGCGGCTTGCCCACCATCGCCGCCCATTTAATTTCACTGGACTTGATTATTTTGGCCCGATTAACTCCACAATCGGACGCAAACAGGAAAAACGATACGTAGCCCTATTTACCTGCTTGACTTCCAGAGCCGTCCATTTGGAACTTGTGCACTCCCTGACGGCTGATTCAGCGATAATGAGTTTACGTCGATTTATTGCAAGGAGAGGTGCTCCCGAAACAATATTCTCTGACAACGGAACTTGTTTTGTTGGTGGTGACCGAATATTACGGGAGTTTTATCAGACAGATGTCAACGATTTTGCTGCCAGCCGAGGAATCAATTGGAGCTTTATTCCTCCCGCTGCTCCTTTCTTTGGTGGATGCTGGGAACGGCTAGTTCGCACCGTCAAAGTTGCACTGAACGCCACCCTACGCGAAAGGGCACCTAACGCAGAAGTACTCGTGACCCTCCTGATGGAAGCTGAGGCCATTGTCAACTCCCGGCCCCTAAGTCACGTTTCTGTGAGTCAAGATGACCAGGAGACGCTGACACCTTTCCACTTTCTAATTGGCACATCCTCGAATCAAGTCCTACCTGCAACCCTTGACGACCGAGACCTTCTTCGTAGAGCAGACTGGAGGAAGGCCTTGAGGTTAGCCGACCATTTTTGGAACCGTTGGGTGAAAGAGATTCTACCTACAATGCAACCACGACAGACAGGCGAAAACAGGGAACGCGACTTAAACATCGGTGACCTGGTACTCATCGTGGACGAAAATCTTCCAAGAGGAACTTGGCCAAGAGGCCGCATCACTGCAACCTTCCCTGGCCGAGATGGCGTAGTCAGGGTGGTGGACGTAGCCACACAGGGAGGCCTTCTTCGTCGGCCCTCCAAAAAGTTGGTCAGGCTAGACGCGTAGGGCTCCTTATTGGCTGGCCCGGCTAGCTTCGTGTGCTTTCGCACACTAGGGGGTGGGATGTTGCGGATGCAACCTATTTTGTACCTTTTTTTGTCTATTATTTTTATACTTTTGGAATGTTTTATTTTGTTTTATCAGTTGTCAATATATTGCTGTCGAAAACAGATTGAGTCGGCTTGGTTTTAATATATTTCCTATAAATAATCACTCCAGCTATACAGTCCATCAGAAGTCCTTTATAAACCAGAAAAAAAAGAATAAATAAAACTAAATAAAACTACTTATGACTAAACTAAGGGGTCTCCCCGCGGCATGGTGCCGAAGATGCTGGCAGCATTTCCCCGCTGTATCGCAATACTAATGCGTTGAGCGAGGAAGCTGCCAGCTCTTCGGTCCCCGGTGGTGTCGGCTAATTTTTTGGCGAGCTCTTTGATTAGGTTGAGTGCGCTGGGACCCCATGGACCAAGGGTCTCGACGCCGAATGGAACAAAGCAGTATTCAGCGCCGAGACCCCTATATTTATTAACTTTGGCCTTTTCCGCAGCCTCTGCAGCCGCACCGGCTCTGGAGGATGTTCCGTGGAGATGGGATGGGGCCAATGTGTCGACACAGGTGGCGTCCCACACGAGCACCCGACCCATCTTCCACGGAATTAATGACATTCCATCCGGTCTCTTGCCATCGTCCCTGAAAATGCCGGGCGGCTCTAACAAGGCCGGCACATTGACGCTGGCAAGAGAGCGGCGTAGAATGTCATTCAGAGCGGCGTGTCTGGAAAACCGGCCAGCGCTTTTCTGGCAAGAAAGCCCATGATGTCCCAGTGAGTCTACAGAACTGCCGCAGGGACAGAGACCCCTTAGTTTAGTCATAAGTAGTTTTATTTAGTTTTATTTATTCTTTTTTTTCTGGTTATTAAGTTGAATTTGGTAAGTAGGTATATTTAGTTTAAAGATCCATGGCCTTATTCATAACATCCATCAAATTTCATGAATATAGAGACAAATAGATACTTAAATTCTTAAAAAGCGGCCAAGTGCGAGTCGGACCCGCACTTGGCCGGTTTTTTTTTAATATTTGTCCGTTACTGCCGACCATTGAAGGAAGTTTCACGTGTAGAGTTTTTGTTACGTTCTAGTCTAGTAAAGGACTGGTTGTTTGCTTCATATGTAGCTATAAAATATCTCTCATAAAAATTGCCCAGCGGTTGTGATGTAATGTAAGTTTAATTGCAGCTTGTAATTGACAAGAAAATGTTTTCCTGAACACAGGTCGTTTAGAACATGTTCGTTATACATGTGTAAATTATCTATCCGTTTGATCACGTATGTGCTGTGACGTGACGTAAGTAATGAAATGGGTTTTGAACACCCAAACAGAACCGAGATGAATTTATTTACAATATGCTTATTATATGATGAATCAATAGCTCTCATGGTTTGAGAATTCACGTTTCTGGATACTGAAGGCAGAATTATGCTTGTGCACTAATACCTATTCCAATATGTCATTTGAGAACGCTATGACATTACTACTATATTATGTACGTATATACCTACTTCTCTGGTATCAAGCGGCGGTCGTGGGTTCGAATCCCGGCTCGTACCAATGAGGTTTTCGGAACTTATGTACGGAATATTTACCGTTAGCTTTTCGGTGAAGGAAAACATCGTGAGGAAACCGGTCTAATCCCAATAAGGTCTAGTTTTCCCCCTGGGTTGGAAGGTCAGATGGCAGTCGCTTTCGTAAAACTTGTGCCTATGCCAAATCTTGGGATGACGACGTGTCAAAGCAGACCCCGGGCCCCTTCAGGGGCACAACCGGAAAAAACGCTAGGAGAATGATACTTATCTGGTATATAGGTATTGTATTCCGCATCATTGCATATTGGAATCGGTTGTCTAATGTTTGCCCGACGGTCATATTCTATAATACTCATTTGCCCGAACTTCGCCTGCCCGAATTTCATTTGCCCGAATGTTTCGTTTTCCATAATATTCATTTGTCATACTGTTATTTTCCATATGTTGTATGCCCGAATCATTCATATGTCATACACTTTATTTGCCCGAATTTCATATTCCTTAACGTATCAGTTTCCAGAATATTCATTTCTCATTAAAAAAAACACATTTCTGCGAGCCGTTCGAATGTTGCGAATGTTCGGTTCTGGAGCTTCGCCGGCCGCTACCGCGGCACGCTCGCTTCGCTCGCTCGGCTCGCGCGCTGTAAGGTCGCAGTTCTACCTAACACTCCTCCTCGCTTCGCTCGTTGTCGTACTAACACCTATTTTTTTTTTTTTTTTTTACTTGTGGAAATGCCTTTCCGCATCCCACGTAGCCGAGGAACTAGGATGGGTATGACGGGCTCCCGGGAACCCCCCGGACTACCGTCTAAAACCACCAAGGTATGCCCTCTCTGCCGTGTAGTAGGGGCGTCATGGGATCGCGAACATTTCACCACGACGCCCCTCGGCAATAGCCGCAACTGCCCTCACTACTGAGGCAAAAGCCCCCCCTCCCGTCGTAAGCGTGCAGGGCCACACCACACGCTTCCCGACCCGACCAAAGTACCTCTACGCCGGGAGAGGGTGATAGACCCCGGAATCACCCTCTCAGGTCCCCTTGTAACTTTTAATAGAGGTTTTCTCCCTCGCAGCCACGACTCGGCCCCGGCCTGACGGTCGCAGCCCCCGCGCCTAACATGAATCCTCTGATAGCAGAGGATTTGTCAGGTTTCCGGGTCCGTTATTTATTATAGAGGCAAACCGCACCGACCTGCTTTAGATGTGAGTTGGACCGAAGGCGGTGAGAATATGATAGATAAATGAAATAATAATCACCTATATCGAGGATTTTAACCCAAACCCAAATCCAGGTCCGCGTGTATCAAAGGGGGTCCCATATACTAACATGTTTAGGGGGGGGGTCTGTGGGGAGGGGGTTCTTTTAAGTGACTGAGCCCCGCATTCGTTTCTCGGACTCAGTCTACCGCCCTCCGCCCAGGCTCCCGCCAGAAACTCGCTTCGCTCCCGCTTTCGTCTTCTAACCTATCCGCGATCCGAGTCGGTTTTGCCACTAAACCCCTGTTCCCTACTGCCTACGATACACTACTATATTGGCATTGGTTAATCTCAGAAAAAAGTTTATTTGATGCCCATCCTTTGAACGGAGACTAAGTGGCAAAACCTTTTTTTTTAATTTGAAGGATGGATGGCAAATCACATTATGGCATGTGATAGTTATGGATTACAATGATTCTGGTAAATGAGATTATTGATATTGATATTATGGAAAACAAAGACTCTGGCATTTAAATAATATGGTAAACAATGAGTATGGCATACGAAATTATAGAAAACAACATTATGGCAGTTGAATATTATGGCAGATAAAATTCGGGCAAATGAAATTCTGGCAAGCATGGGGATACCATTGGAATCATTTGTTTCAGAGGACTTTCTGTTCATTGAGATAAAATATGGTTTTCGTCGTAATAAACGTGACTTTTAGTAAAGTCCCGTCTATTGAAACATACTGACAAAATGTCGCATTTTAGTGGAAATCATTGTGCAAAAAAAAGTGCAAAATCATTATGCATTTCATAGTGTAATACGAGCGGAAATGTTTTTCTGACAAGCGTGTAAAAACTGCGCTTAACAGGCGTTCTTAGAATAATGACATTTTAATGGCCCAATATTTTTTATGAAGACGACAAGGTGAACTGAGATTTAGTCGCCTATAGGTACCTACTGTACAATTTTCACATTATAATGACTTTGTTCATTCTTATCGACGCTATTCTCAGATTTATTAAGGGCAAACACATTTCCTCGTTTTTTTCCAAAATGTAATTACGAATGTGATGTGCAATTGCTCACGACTTCGTCCGCGTAGAACTCGTTTATATCGTAGCTTGATACAAACTTTTACCCTCCATTTCCCTTTTAGGGGTAGATTTCCAATATAAAAACTATCCTAAGTATGTCCTTACCCGGAACTCCAACTATCTCTATCCCGAATTTCATCTAAATGGTTTCTATCCTAATTTTCACCCCTCATTTCACCCCCTCAGGAGATGATTTTTCAGGATAGAAACTATGAATTGTCCTTCCCTGGGACTCTCACTATCTCTATAACAAATTTCACCTAAATGGATTTTATCCAAATTTTCACCCTCTATTTCATTCCCTTCGGGATTGGTTATCGAGATTAAAACTATCCGTTGTCATTCTCCGGGACTCAAACTAACTCTAACCAAATTTCATCTAATTGGGTTACATCCAAATTTTCACCCCCATTTCACTCCCTTAGGGGATTATTTCCGGAACTTAAAACTATCATATGTCCTTTCCCAGGACTCGTACTATATTTCAACCAAATTTCATCAAAATGGGTCACAAACAAATTTCACCCCCAATTACACCCCCTAATTAAGGGATGATTTTCGGGATAAAACTATCCAAAGTCTTTCCCAGGGCTCCAACTCGCTATACCGTAAATGGGTTCCATCAAATTGTCACCCCCCATTTCACCCCCTTAGGAGATGATTTCTGAATTAAAAATTATTTTATGTCCTTCCCCAGGACTCCTATCTCCATACCAAATTTCATCTAAATGGGTTCTATCCTAATTTTCACCCCTCATTTCACCCCCTCAGGAGATGATTTTACAGGATAAAAACTATGCATTGTCCTTTCCTGGGACTCCTTCTATCTCTATACCAAATTTTAACTAAACTGAAATTTTAACTAACCCTGAACTTAAACTACCTCTAAACCAAATTTTATCAAAATGGGTTACATTCAAATTTTCACTTACCCGTTTTACCCCCTTAGGGGATGATTCCCAGGATAAAACCTATCATTTGGCCTTCTGCGGGACTCAAATTGTTTATATACCAAATATCATCCAAATCGGTGCAGAAATTTAAGTAGCTCCATAAAAATTTCCACCCCCCCCCCCCCATTTCATCCCCTTAGGGGTTGATTTCCGGGATAAAAACTACCCTATGTCCGTCCACAGGACTCTAACTATCTCTATACCAAATTTAATCTAAATCGGTTCAGCCGTTTTCACGTGATGTGCGGTCACATAAACAGACAAACAGATAAACAGACAAAAATTCTAAAAACTGTTGTAACGTGTTCTGTGATCGATTCTAAGTATCCCCAGACAATTTTTTTTTAATATCTTCCATGTACAGACTTTTAACCCTCTTCAGCCCCGTAGCATGGATGGCGTTATCACGCGATAAGTGACAGGATAGGCGCGTCGTCTCGTTCTATCGAACGGTGTCAGCAAGGGACGGATAGTCTATCTTGTCACTTATCGCGTGATCCATGCTACGGGGCCTGCTTTATTATAGAAGATAGATAGATTTATTAGAAGATAGATAGATTTTAAGTACCTACTTAGTTTCCAGTTCAACTGATGAGATGATCTTCCTTGAAGACATGTACATTTTTATTTTAACTATCTAACGATAGTTCTTTTCGTCGGTGGCGACGGTGGCCTTTCCGAATTTATACGTAAACGCACCTTTCTTGAGTGTTATGTGCTGTTCACGTTATTAGACGTATTTTGTTATGTGCTGTTCACGGTATTAGACGTATTTTGTTATGTGCTGTTCACGGTATAAGACGTATTTTGTTATGTGCTGTTCACGGTATTAGACGTATTTTGTTATGTGCCGTTCACGGTATTAGACGTATTTTGTTATGTGCCGTTCACGGTATTAGACGTATTTTGTTATGTGCTGTTCACGGTATTAGACGTATTTTGTTATGTGCTGTTCACGGTATTAGACGTATTTTGTTATGTGCCGTTCACGGTATTAGACGTATTTTGTTATGTGCTGTTCACGGTATTAGACGTATTTTGTTATGTGCTGTTCACGGTATTAGACGTATTTTGTTATGTGCCGTTCACGGTATTAGACGTATTTTGTTATGTGCCGTTCACGGTATTAGACGTATTTTGTTATGTGCCGTTCACGGTATTAGACGTATTTTGTTATGTGCCGTTCACGGTATTAGCCGTATTTTGTTATGTGCTGTTCACGGTATTAGACGTATTTTGTTATGTGCTGTTCACAGTATTAGACGTATTTTGTTATGTGCTGTTCACGGTATTAGACGTATTTTATTATGTGCTGTTCACGGTATATTAGACGTATTTTGTTATGTGCTGTTCACGGTATATTAGACGTATTTTGTTATGTGCTGTTCACGGTATTAGACGTATTTTGTTATGTGCCGTTCACGGTATTAGACGTATTTTGTTATGTGCCGTTCACGGTATTAGACGTATTTTGTTATGTGCCGTTCACGGTATTAGACGTATTTTGTTATGTGCCGTTCACGGTATTAGACGTATTTTGTTATGTGCTGTTCACGGTATTAGACGTATTTTGTTATGTGCTGTTCACGGTATATTAGACGTATTTTGTTATGTGCCGTTCACGGTATTAGACGTATTTTGTTATGTGCCGTTCACGGTATTAGACGTATTTTGTTATGTGCTGTTCACGGTATATTAGACGTATTTTTTCTCGAGCAGTGAAGTAATGCAATAGTTATTTGTTATACAAGGGTGCAAAGTTATATTTTACCCGTGAGTGTGGAATTGAAATAAGAGCAAGCGAAAGGATTCTATAGTTGAACCACGAGCGAAGCGACTGGTTCTAAATATAATCCTGAGCGTAGTGAGTGTTCAACACACGAGAAGTAAAATATATTTGCACCCGTGTGTAACTCAAAACGTTTCACCTCACTGTAGCGAGGAAAGTGCAACATGTAAAACAACAGCTCATAAAAAATAAGTCTTTATTTGCACTCATTCCATCATCATCACCATCACCATCATCCATCATCCATTATCCGTCATCAGTCATTCGTCATCCGGCATCCGTCATCCGTCATCCATCAAATCATCATCCTCAATGCTCATTATAAAATAAGTTCCTGTCAAACATATCATTTTTGGTACAAGCTTTTATCGCCGACTGTACTTTTCTGTATACCATCATCAACTACTCATTGAGAGGATTCTAACGAGCCCACACTCGATGGGGTTGCGTTTAATTACGGAGTTCCTATGGCCACCTTCCAGCTCCATCATCAGATCAGCTCTATGTCATAATACTATTTGTATTGTCATCCGATTTATACATGCCTGCAAAATTTCAGCTCAATCGGAAACCGGAAAGTGGATCAAATGTAACTTGCAAGATTGTTAAGCTTCTGTCAAAAATTTCATTTTTGGTACCTACAAGCTTTTACTGCCGACTGTACTTTTCCGCATACCATCATCAAGTACTCATTGATACGATTCTAACGAGCCCAAACTCGATGGGGTTGTGTCGTTTTATTGCGGTGGAGTTCCTATGGCCTTCCAGCTCCAGCATCAGATCAGCTCGAAGTCAACATACTTGTAATATTGCATTGTCATGCGATACACATATGCTTGCATAATTTCAGCTCAATTGGATAACGGGAAGTGACTGACAAATTTTGACGGACAACTTACATACTTACATATTTTATTTACATACATACGAACAGTGCAAGTTAATATAAAGCTTGTAAAACAAAAATTTCTTATGGAATTTTAAGGTACTTAAAAACACAGTTACTTAAACATGCTCCAAGGCTTATTTACTTATCCCACTTACGCTTAATTAGTTATACTGGGCGTTTTCCGCAAGTCGACATCTATTGTGCCTATTTTTTTGCGTGAAACGGCGGTGTGGCGCTACTCTAACCACCCCAGCTCGTCTAAAAAGTTGGTGAGTGCCTTGGTGTTGCTGACTGCGTCCCGTAGTGTGTTTGGAGAACCTAGGTGCTTCATTCTGTATACTTCTACCTCCTTGCAGTCCAGTAGTATATGTTTAGTCGTTTCTTCTGCCTCCATGCACGCTCTGCACATGGGGCTGTCTGTGATACCTAAGTTATAGAGGTGTCTGTTCAAGGTGTTGTGTCCTGTAATTATACCCACTATCTTGAGCAGTTGGTTTCTATGTGTCCTTAGTAGTGTGGTTGTGAGTTTGTAGTCGCGTATCGACAGAATCTCTTTGGTCTGTCTGCATGTGTCTATCTCCTCCCAGTATCTTTGGTGTAGGTCTTTAGTGTGTTGGTCCAGTTGATTGTATATGTAGCTTTGTGGCAGGGGCAAGATTGGCCACTTACGCTTACTTTCCCCACTAGTGGATAAAATGCGATTTTGCTCACTGGTTTTAAAGGATAAAGACGGCTTTCCGAGGCAGTGAGGAGAAATAGTACATTTCGATTCTAGTGCGGAAAGTATGTCATTACGTCACGAGTACCGAGATATCTTGCCACGACCCGCAGGCGAGTGGCAAGACTCGGGACGAGTGAAGAATGACATTTCCGCACGTGTATCGAACGACGTTTTTTAATCATCATCATCATCATCATTTTCAGCCTGTAATCGCCCACTGCTGAGCATAAGCCTCTCTTCGCGTACGCCACCCATCCCGGTCCCGTGCTAGTATGTCATCAACCCATCGAGCTGGTGGACGACCAACGCTTCTTTTTTCTGCAATTGGCCACCAATCCGTTAACGTTTTGGTCCACCTACCGTCACGCTGCCTGGCAATATGTCCTGCCCAACTCCATTTGAGTTTGGTTATGACTTCGCCGACGTCACGCACCTTAGTGCGACGTCGTATCTCAATATTCCTCACTCGGTCTTGTAGCTTAATGCAGAGAATGGCGCGCTCCATGGCTCTCTGTGCTACCCGTACTTTATGCACAGCCTCCTTTGTGAGCGTCCATGTCTCAGCACCATACATCATTGTGGGCAGGACACACTGATCATAGAGACGAGTCTTCAGGCATTGTGGAACGTCAACGGATTTGAGGATGTCATCTAACTTGTTGAATGCCGCCCAACCCAGCTGAATTCTCCTGGAGATCTCTTTGTTTTGATGTTCCTTGTCAAAGGATAGAGTATGACCAAGATAAACGTACCGCTCAACCATCTCCAGTGACTCGTTCCCAACTGTTATTGCTGAATTCGAGTCACTGGAAAAGCTCGCCATAACCTTAGTCTAGGACATATTCATCCTGAGACCTACCAGCAAGAAAGCATGGTAAAGGTCTTGGATCATATTTTGGAGCTCATCCAGGGTCTCGGCAAACAAAACAATGTCGTCGGCGAATCTCAGGTGCGACAAGAACACACCATTGATATTAATACCGGTCCTGTCCCATGCAAGCGTTTTTATGATGTCCTCTAGAACAGTTAATACAGTTGCAAAAAAATAAGAAAAACAACAAGTAAGAACAGTATTAAAAAAATTTTTTTTTTAATACAGTTGCTCAAAAAGTGGTACTTTTTGTAGCTGCAAATCGTGCGCAAAATTGTATTTTGCGCACTAGTGCTTTTTACTTTTCTACGTGTATCGAACGACGTTTTTTAATACAGATGCGAAAAAATAAGAAAAACAACAAGTAAGGAATTTGAAACTTTTATATTATTAATTCTGTAACATCATTGTAATACAGTTGAAAAATAATTACGTTATTAACAAAAAAAAAAATTTAATACTTACTGTTCTTACTTGTTGTTTTTTTTATTTTTTCGCAACTGTATTAAAAAACGTCGTTCGATACACGTGCGGAAATGTCATTCCTCACTCGTCCCGAGTCTTACCACTCGCCTACGGCTCGTGGCAAGATATCTCGGCACTCGTGGCATAATGACATACTTTCCGCACTAGCATCGAAATGTACTATTTTTGAACAACTTCTTTATTTTTCAACACATTTGCCTCTTATTGTGCCGCTTATGGGCTCATAATCCTGGGTATTAAACACGCGTGTTTAATAACATTACGACACTCGTGTAGTTATGTTTATATGCCGATTAAGACACGTTAGCACCTTGCAGCAAGGTGTATGTATGTACTCGGCGCATTCTTAAATTGACCGGGTTATACAGGTTTGTTTTTAATTCTCGGCAAATGGATTCTTACTCGACTAAACAAATTAAATCCTTCTTGTGGATTAATTGATTATTTCTTGTTGGATATGATATAGAAACGTTTCATTTAGTAAAACTATTTACTTTTGATAACATTTTACGTGAATTTATATTGAATAAAGTAAATATTTATTTTATTTTGTATTGGCTGTTTAGAGATTTCATCTACCTAAGCCTCGCTGCGGGCGCACTGCGCGAACTTCACGAAAAAAAATTGTTGCGCGCCATTATAGGTAATTTCACAAATAATTGTAAACATTGATGATGCGTGTTTGATTATTGTTAAAAATGTTGACTCGTAGTGAATAGAAAAGTGATAAATAGATTTGACGCCACTGTACATTCTTGGAGATGTACAAATATGTGAGTAAAAACCTGTTGTCATCAATAACTAAAGGAAACAACTTAGGAGCCTGTAACATGTTCATTTAATGAAAAGGATTTTTTTCTCGCAAACGTGTTGAAAAACGTCGTATGACACGCGTGAGCTTTGATAATTACATCCTCGGCTCTCTTATCATTATCACGCTCACCTGCGGTTCGCGTGATAATTCCGCCTCTGATGTAATGATCAACATACCTCACTTGTATCATTATGTACTATTTCAACTGTATTACAATGATGTTACAGAATTAATAATATAAAAGTTTCAAATTCCTTACTTGTTGTTTTTCTTATTTTTTCGCAACTGTATTAAAAAACGTCGTTCAATACTCGTGGAAAACTAAAAAAGCACTAGTGCGCAAAATACAACTTTGCGCACGATTTACAGCTACAAAAAGTACCACGTTTTGAGCAACTGTATTAAAAAATGATTTTTCAACAACTTGAAGATGTTACAGAATTAATAATATAAAAGTTTCGAATTCCTTACCTACCTACTTGTTGTTTTGCTTATTTTTTCGCAACTGTATTAAAAAACGTCGTTCGATATACTTACGTGGAAAAGTGAAAAACACTAGTTTGCGAAAACCAACTTTCCGCACGCTAAACAGCTAAAGTAAAGTAGCACTTTTTGAGCTACTGTATTACAATTTTTTTTTTAATACAGTTGTTCAAAAAGTGCCACTTTACGTAGCGTACTATTTCACACTTGCGAGAGATTTGAATACAATCAAATATCACTGATATCCGTTTAATTCCGTTTGAAAGAAAAAAAGGAGTATATTAATTAGGGCTTATACTCACATCCCTTAAAATATGTGTTCGTAGGTCTACTAACTATGTACCTACCTACCTTTTAGTACCTATACAGTTCTAATATGTACCAATTCGGATTTCATTTAGTTTTCGTCGATTAACAGCGAACACTGCAAGTTCACCAGGTTAACTGATAACGAGGGACAGGCTAACGAGCTACAAGTGGTACGCGAGACTAACTTGCCCTCGCCCGGCCTAACCGATAGAACCCATTACGATTATAAAGTACCTACTTACCGCAAACATCGCCTATCACATCTCAGCTGAACATATTCATAGGTACAGTACATGTCGTTAATAAATAACTTTTTTAAATATTACCGGAAAGATTATCATATTATATGATATTATACTTAACATCAGTTGTGCGAATTCAGAGCCCTAAATTAAACTGACGGGAAAATCTACTCACTGATCTGGCCGGGCTGGTACTGTTACGAGCAGGAAGGTATATCTAAGAGAAGAAACTCGAAATATCTTACGTAACAATATCATTCATTATATAATTATTGTTACAAGTCAATCAGCTATTAAATAATGTCGGAATTTCCAGGAAGGCATGAGAAGCGAGACGGCGGACACTTCATTAAGGAAGACATAATTCAGGTACATTTTGCTGGTTGCCAGACGACATATTATTATTATTACATAATAATAAACAGTTAACATTCTCAGCAATTTCTATGAACGTGTTGAGAAACCCAGCGTGCAACATCTGATGTGTCGCACTAGTTCTGCCGTGTCATGACAAAACACTGTAACTCAAGTTACAGTGTTTTGTGCTAACATCAATAATTGAGCTTTTTGGGTCAATAACTATATATGCCTGCTAACAGACCACTCATTTTGTACTTAAATCAATGAAATACCTCAAAGCATTTTACACTGTAACTTCTAAAACTAGGGTCTTGTTTTGACTAATCACTGTATCTCTAAATACAGTGTTTTGCCAAAACAGCACTGACGTTTTTTGTCGACCGTTATCTTAAGATACAGTGTTTTGTCGTAACTGTTACCACAAAACACTGTATCTTAAGGTAACAGTGGTTACAATCGCGCAACACCGGCCTTGAAGTGAGTGTTTTGGTTGTGAAGTGTTTGTAAACATTACTAATGCTCGGTTTAATATACTCTAAAAAGGGTTCGTTTTGACTATCGATTAACAGTTCACAACTAAGCGTCAATCAAAACTGTTTCTATACTATATTACGCGTTATAGCATAACAATTCCCCTAAACAGAGCATTCGAAATATATGATTTTCATGAAAAAATAAAACAGTTTAGAAAAAATAATGAAACGCTAGTTCTGACACACAAAAATGTTTATTTATTCCAGAATGAGAGTAAAGTTAAATATCCTGATGGTTTTAATATACATAGGTTTGAAATTGAACAAAGGAAAAGGCTGTCTGTCTTTATTTGTAAAAACGAACTAAGATGATGATACGAGTTACAAGGAAATATCTTTTTTGAAAAAGACTGGAAATTGAATTGAAAAAGTTAATGGATGATAAAAAAAGTTAGATAAGATTAAAAAACAAGAAAACCGGAGAGGATTTTGCAAAGAAAATAAGACAGAACTTCTGAAATTATGTCAGTTTATGCCACAATCAAGATGTTGATGATTTGGCAACGGAACGAGATATTGATTTTTAATTACTACGGATGATAATACTTTAATGATAATGAGAATATAAAAGATTACCTAACCTTGCCCTCTTTATTTTCATTTATATTTATGTAGTCCTTTGTATCCCTTTCAAATACTGAGAACAGATTGACCAAACAGGAACAAGTACATAATCTAAAGTTAAACGTCAAAATAGTACCTATCTAATCTTGGCATAAACATTATTAATTAAGAAGAATTGATGGTGTTAATATTAATCAATAGCTAAAATTTAAAGTAGAGTTTTCATACTAACGAGTATACGACAATACACTGTAACGTGATAATTACAGTGTTTTGTCGTAAATCTATGTACAAAAGCGGTAATTTGTTGTGACAAAACACTGTAACATGATAGTTACAGTGTTTTGTCACGACGATTTATATTAGTATTACCAACTTATGTCGTGACAAAACACGTTTTGGTCTTTAAATGAATGAAATAATAAAAAAAAATGATATTTTATGATTTGTATACTTTATGAGCAACATTATCAATACTTTGCCCAAATTTCATCAAAATCGGATAAATATTCACAGTTTTATGGCCACTTAACGAGAAAAAACGTTTATTGCGATTTCTGAAGAATGCACTTTTTTAAGTTACAGTGTTTTGTCATGACACGGCAGCAGTTGACACGAACATTTCTACAATAAAATCAACTAAGCGTCGCTTTGTCCAGCAAAAAATTGAATTTCCAAGAATAATCCGCGAGTCAGCACGTACAGAGAAACAGCGCTGCGGCGAGAGATTTCACGGGAGTGCTCTATGCCACGGTAATGACATTTAGAGGCGTGACTGGTCGCGGCCGAGTACCGTACAACGGCCACTGGCTGCACGCCGGTAATGCTCACAGGTAATTCTAATATCCGATACACGTTTTTATCTGGAAGCGTTTTCTTACAGGTTCATGCATAGTGACTGTAAGCCGCGACTCTAGTCCGACATCGATTTAACCTGCTGCATCGAAGGGAATGGTTAAACTATCTTGCAGCTAGAATAAATATAAGCAATATCCCTTAAATGCATGATTTTTTGTAAAATTCGCGGTGACCAGTGTAGGGACTTACGCGACAAAGATTGAAATTATGACACTACAAAAAATAAATTACTGTCAAAAGTTGCGTTCAGAATCTAACATGTAAATGTCACATTTATTCAAAAAAGTAATAAATGTAATTTTGGATAGGTATCGTATATTTTATTTTGATGGCCCGGGGCTCAACATGCAGGTGCATTGTTAATACACTTAATGCATTTAAGGGTTATAGAATGACATCTCGTAAAATATGTTCCGATTTATACAAACAAATGAATACTAATCAACTATTTTACACTAATCGACCTAGTCCCAAAATAAGCAAGGTTTTACCTACTATGGGCACTGGATGGTGCCAACTATACTCGTAACTAATAATAAATAAATAATAAATACTAGGGGACAATCCTACACAAATCGACCTAGCCCCATAACAAGCTCAATAAGGCTTGTGTTTATGGGTACTAGACGACGATATATTTAATAGATATACATATTAAATACATAGAAAACATCCAAGACTCAGAAACAAATATTCATGCTCATCACACAAATAATTGTCCTTACCGGGATTCGAAGTATTCGAACCCATGACCTTCAGCTTCGTAGGCAGTGTCACTAACCACTAGGCTACCCGGTACAATACAATAAAGGTACGATTAAATACAATGCACACATAGATATATTATTAATGGCTGTCGTATCACTAAAAGCTTCCAGACAACCTTTGGAGACACATGTTCTAATCTCACAGACGCATTGTCTATACCAGCAACCAGATTAGAAATCAATATGTGCTGTATTCAGATACGCCCAATACGGAACCGTCTTGTCGAGATGTCATCGCCGTGGCAGGCGCAGATAACAGGGCAGAGTCACGAGCTTTCCGGGTCCTGGGGGACGCCGGGCCGTACCGGCGACGGGCAACGACCGCTCTCTGAATATACAATGGGAACTATTACATCCGTCTAACATGTTGAACAAGTCCCGGTTGACGTTAGATTTCCAGCTAAACAGGGATAGCATTTTAATAATAATAAGACTAGATTTGTAGACATTTTGTATTATACTTATATAAGTCGGTATCTTAAGATTATGCAAACGCTGAACTTTACATTTTCATGAGGAGCCATTCAATGTATGATTTAAAGCACAGTTATGTCATCTAAACTTGTCAGATTAGACTTTCACCACCTCACAAAATTAAGTAATTCATAAAACTTTGCATCGCTCATGTATCACTCATAGTCACAATAACATGAGCTCCATCATACTGTACCTAAATATTATGCAGACGCTTTCTGATCTTACATGAAATATGTGCTATTGCTATCACAGCATCATATATAAAAAAAGAAAATGTAATATTTCTCCACAATAACAGGTCCGTTCACTTAGAAAGTAATTGCTCTATTTCTAAGCTTTCCATCGGAGGAGTTTTATTTATTTTCCAGGCGAGATTAAACACTCAATTACAGCAACCGCGAAAGTCGAGCCTTGTTCCCCGTCGCAGCCGTAATAGCCCTTTGCAACAACATAAAGTATTGTGTGCCGCCGTTTGTAGGTACCTACCGGATACAGCATGTGAAAAATATCACAGTATCCTCGTTAGTACGGATAAAGAAACTCGTGTGATCTCAGCAACAATAACATTGACAACAACAAAAACCAACGTGGCCTTAATTAAGGATTTGTACAATGGGCGACAAGGTACCGAACAAGAATGATTTAATTCGTTTAAGATTAGGGATTATTTTGACAATGAAGATTTACTCGTCCCTCATTATGTCTATTAGTTGCGACCTTAACATCGTGACAAAGTTACGTAGTTAGATCGTGTACTCGGAGCTCCATGATCTTGCGAGTGGTTCAATGCCGGCCGCGGGCGCTCGCGCTAGCGCAGAATGAACCAATACAATATGGCCATTTTCCGCCCCATTGTTTGTTTCTCCTTTTGTAATATTCCTTAGAATAATGCGGATACAGGGGAAGACATAGTTTATGGGCGAGTCGAACGCGAGGTCAACGCTTTGCATTTTTGCTTCCTTTAGAAGATAAAAATGTTCGCAGCTGTCATAGGAATTGCTTATATGTTGCATGTGCATGCCAAGCGTATCAATACATAATTGCTGAGATTTAGCAAATATGTATAAGTGATACTCGTTATGTAGCCAGTACTAATACTAATTGCAGGAAAATGTATCACAGTGCTTGAAGAATTAACCGGACATCGAATAAGCCAAGCTAAGGTAACGTATAAAGGCTTTCATGGTATTTTGATTAGGATGGATGTGAAGCGGAGATTATTCACGGTGAGACAATGTGGTTTGCTCAATAATGCACCGGGACAATAAATCCTAATCTCACGCGCATGGCATGGACACTGCGGTATGGTAACGGGACTGGCGTGGGCACGCACGGACGGCCAGGATTGCTCCCCTTGCCACTCACCTATAACTATGTAGTTACCTCACTTCCTTCAAAATTTACAAACTACTTGAGTGATATGGTACATTAATTGTTCTCTCTACTACGTACATATATAGACACCTAGATATAGTTAATTAATTATGTATCATTTTTAGACGATTATTTTTCAAGACAAGGCTTTTTTACGTAACTGTCCAAAATTCAACATCATTGTAATACCGTGTACTCACATTAAACAAGTACCTAATAATTTAGGTTTATATTTTTAAGAACAAGACTGTTTTACGTAACGACATCATTATGATCCATAGTTTATTTGTTTTCTTGTCGGTATAAATTATAATTGGAAACACGATCCAGGCCCACCGTTCTTAGTGCTTAATTGGCAGTAGACTTCTATTTCTGCTTTGTGTATTGTTTTAACTTGTTTTTATGGTCGTATTTTTTTATACAAAATTCGGATTTGTGTATAAGTAGTATATATTTATGAACGCTTTAAAATAAATGCCAGGTATCATCCAGATACAAGAGGAGTTGTCTTTTTGCTCAACGTCAACATCTATCCGCGAGCGCATTTGTTACGTTCAACGTTCAACCATAAATAAATTCCCAGCAATGCCTAGCATAGTTTTCGAGGGCATACTTAAATGACTATCTTAGTTTTATTTTATTTATGAAACACGGCTTGAATTCTTTAGAAGGCGTGTCAAATCATTTTGCCTGATGCGCTAAATAAAAAGCAGGTTGCAGGGATCGCAGCATTTGGGAAATATCAGTAGTGCCCTGTGTACGTATTGGTACGTTGTTTTCTTACTAACTCTGTTCAGCTGGTGCGTATTTCTTAAAAATTCATATACTTAATCCAATCATTTTTACACTTCCGTGTACGTGAATAAACAAACGTAACGGCAGTTAACGACCTCACGACACTTGACGACATATGATGTACTTCATCATGATCGTGGATAGAAAATGAAGATGTGAGTAGGTACTAATTTCGCTAGAAATGGGTTTTAATGTTTTCACCCTAAGTAACTTCAAATAAATAATTTGATTCGTTATTTGTATCGGTCGACGATTTTCAAACGCATGTAATATTTTCCAACGCGGCGGCGCAAACACGTGTATTATCCGAATGACCCAAGTTATGCAATCGTGTGGTGGATAATCATCACAAAAACGGGTAATTTACCGGACTATATGGCACGTATGTCTTCAAACCCGCAATCAAGCCAATAATTGCTGTTCTACCGCGATAAGTCTCGGCTATAAAATAATTCGTTAACTGTGTTACTATACCAATAATAACTAATATTTGTTAGAGGTACGCAAGATATTATTATGATCTCCCAGATCAAAGCTCAATTCATAACTGTATCTTCACCGATTGCTTTATATTACCGCAATGTTGGGATCGATTTCCTTATGTTGCGTTGTATTTGTGCACTTGTAGGAGAAATGGAGCATTTTCCAATCAGTGGCAATCGAGATCGCTCAATAAGGAAGTGGGATTGGAACGTGCGGCAGCGGTGTCAGTCGCTGTGGTCGCTCCATTCGGGAACAGTGAAGCTTATTAGTACACCCGTATTCGCTCTGCGGATCGCATAGCAACTAAGTATAATTAAACAGCCCCAACAATAATGATATACAAGGGTTTTGTGGAGCAATTTATTATACTAGAACAGCTATTCATGGCGGCATTATGGACGGGAAGAACTTTACGATACCGGGAAACTTCGTAAGGAAATTAGATCATTTTATTAGACTTATCTTCAATATCACATTTTCTCCATCTTTCAACCTATAATTGGTAGAAGTGGCACTAAAATTTTAATTGCATGTGTCCTGCCTACGCTTTTCGGCAATATAGGCAGGCGTGAGTGTATATACGTACCTACATATGTAACATGCAATAAAGTTGCAATAGAAATGCTCAGACGCTCTTAAACAGACGCTTTTGATTACTGAAAAGGGCAAGCCGAGTATAAACAGCCTCAGTCATTCACTTTCCATAGTTTTATGGATTCATTGACAAATGCAGTAAGTCATTCAGTAAGTATTCAGGTCAGCTCAGCCGCGTCATAAGTCTACAAAACATTCCAATCAAACTACTTGCTTATGTATTATAGTCGATATTGTGAAACCTCGAAATCACGGGGAGTTTAATTTAGTAGGAATGTTTATTGGAGGCCCAATTTTCATCTCCCAAAATTCCCTGCACCATGTAGAATGCCATCTTTGACACTATTCCGTAGGAAATTCGCATTTTGTTCGAAAATATACACTATATGAAATTACGTTCTAGGGCAACATTGAAGCATAATAAATCTGCTGCTTCTTTTAGGAAATGAAAACAGGGCATTCAATGAAAATTCCTACCAAATGTTATCAAACTCCCCGTGATTTCGTGGTTTGACTATAGCGACTGTATTATTAATCGTTTGTTACAAAACCCATACACCAATAAAATGTCACACAAAATGATTGACACTATAGGTGTCGATCGTATTGTAAGATCACGTAGCAAGCAATTGTTTTCCAATAAAAACTGTCTGGCGGCAACCGTGATTCCCAGGGCTTCGGACAAAAAGCGAACGACAATAAAAGTCAGTGAACGGTATACAAGTGTATCAGTGAACTCTTGGCGTCTTCCAGTGAAAGTTTGGACAAGCTCCAGAGCTCAATGTGCACGGGCATATTCAGAATGGCGAGAAAGTAGTGCCAACGAGATTTGCACGTGAAACACTCGAATAAAACTGAGTTATCATTTTAAGTCGAGGCCGGTTCACGATCTGACGATAAGATTGATTTTTGAGCTTCCAGTGTGAAGAAATAATGAAGAATTCTACTACACAAAAATTACTGTAGACTGAAAAATAAACAAAGAAACACATGAAACAAACATAATATTAAAAAATAGCTTGGTAACTCTGTAAAAAAATCTTAAATATCACCATAAAAAGTAGGTATTGTTGCTGCATTTACTTCTTGGTGGTCTTCTCAGCCGTACATTCCTTGCGCACGTACCAGCCGTACATTCCTTGCGCACGTACCTCTCAGATGCATCGGCCGAAGTGTTGGTCAAAATTGATGTGAAAAATGCATTTAATTCAGTCAATAGGGACACTCTGCTGTCAGAAGTAAAACAAAACATTCCCGAAATTTACAACTATTTACTGCTTTCATACGCAGACCCGACTAATC